>OU745249.1:5242857-6543571 GCA_916618015.1 Xestia c-nigrum
AGCATATTAATCTCCCGTCCATTGCTATGTAGGTACTACGAAGTCATCTGACCTTGAAATTTACTAAAGTTGCTGTACCACTGACAATTAAGTCTTGTCAAAGTACAGTTATCTTTATTTCCTTAGGGCATTGTTAGTGGATGGTTCTAAGCAATTCCGTCTATCATAGTCACAATGAGGTTGTACTATTGACAAGTCTGTCAAAGCTACATTGATCTTTATTTTAGTAACATTAAGGCGTTGCTGTGTGAACGGACTTCATTGGTTTGCAAATGTTGATGGGTCCGTGCCATATACGCATCCATGGTCTCACAAACATTTCCATACAAAAAAGCAAAGTTACACGCAAAGCTTAGTCAAATATGCATTAGGTCGAGTGGACCCGCGGGTCCGCCTGTGTAGGATCAGTTGACTCAAGAATCCAGCCGTCGGCTGCTGAGAAGCGACACCTTTCTCAAGCGCGTCAGTCCACGATCTTGCTACGGATGATGATATGGCAAACTCAGTACCACAGATAACCAGATACTACACTCCATGTACTTACACGTGCTAATCACCTACCGAGCGCCGGGTAACCGGTAACCCAATAGCGCAGTGGGTTGTCAGCCGCGCGGCGCTTACGTACTTACGCAAATTCCCCAAAGATAACTTATTAAAACTATTTGACCAATTTTGAATATTCTCTACGTTAACAATCGGGAATTTAAAGAAGGGAAAAAAATATTAATAATTACATCAAAATAAAACACCTCTACGCTATTTTTTTTAACAGTTCTTTTTATATATTTCGTTATTATACTTATTTTTAAAACAATTATGAATTGCGATACATTATAAACGATATCTATATTATTACGATATATTATATTATTATTTTATATCGCACCTATACTACAAATCCCTACTAACATCTTCGTCGACAGAGGCAGCCTAGGGCTGCCTCTGTCGATATTTCGTTATTATACTTATTTTTAAAACAATTATGAATTGCGATACATTATAAACGATATATATATTATTACGATATATTATATTATTATTTTATAACGTACCTATACTACAAATCCCTACTAACATCTTCGTCGACAGAGGCAGCCCTACGCTGCCGCGGCTGCGTGATCTACAAAGCAATATCCACTTTACGTTTGTAAGGTGAGGTACATCTTCGTTCGATATAGCGGTAGGTATTGAACATTTTGTATGGAGTGAGTTATCTGGTAATCTGTGTCAGTACGAAGCGTGGCGTTTCATACATAATTAAAAGTTACCTGTGTGTTGCATATCTTGAGCTACTGTGGAATCATGTCCTTACGACAGGAAGACTGCGCACGTCGACTTCATTATTGCTTAACATCAAGTAAGAACGCCTTCAAATGCGAGTATAACCAGCGAGATGAAATCTCTGTGTGTATATGTGTGTGTTATCAGATCGCCGTTCGATCAGTCCTGTCGAGAAGACCTACTTGAGGTTGTGATGATGGTCAAAGCATTATAAGATATTGTCATTGTCAATATAAGACTGGTTCTCAGAGTTTCGCGCACCTGTAACTACTGTCAAAGATCTACAAATTGACAGCCGCAACCAACAGCTTAACGTACTTTCCGAGGCACAGAGGTAACTCGGTATGTACTGGGTGGGTCACCCATCCACAGACCAACCTAGGCAGGCGCGTCTGACCTATGTAGCAATTGAGTTCAGTAATTATTATAAAAGAGTAAAAAATCAATCGCGGCTTTCATTGGCCTTCGATGCAATTTGCCAACTTTCGAATTGCAAAAAATTAATTAGTATTCTAAATGCAATCCTATCGTGTAGTTAATTAAGTAGATGTTCCACTAATTAAACAAATCCACACCTAATCCATAATGCTAATCTGATAAATGCAATACAAAATCAGCTTTCTCATTACAAAACGGTGCGTCAAATCGTACAAAAGTAGAACAAAAACAGAGTTACGTGCGTACGAAACGAATAATTTAATAAGGCATTTGAATATTTAATTGTACAAAAGGCGGTTGTGTTGCCAAGATTGGCACCACACCCATCTTCATTGCGCCATACATGAAAATGTGCGCACACGCACTCCCCACCTTCACCGCGAATCGTGACACCTCCCACTTATTAAAGTAGAAGGTAGTTCCCCCCCTTGCATCTAAACTTGGGCGTTACTCACTAATGTAATCAGTTTATAGCATACCGGCGCAGACGCAGTAGCTGAGTGAAGACAGTAAAACGGCTACGGGCATAAATATCTATACACTTAGGAACATTTGAAAGCGTAATTTCGTTGGAAAACTATTGTATGTTTGAGATTTGATCTATTTTATATAGCAGGTGTCAGAAATGTGGGGTCTTTATGGATTTAGCATCTAGACTGGACCATTAAACTGAATAACTTTCCCGAGAAAAATACCATACTGATACATGCTATATAATATTATGAACTCCAAAATACTACGTAACGAAACACCATCTAAAACAGTGCAGTAGGAGAAAATTACTTTTAAAAGTTATTTACCGTAGGTATTACATTAGTGCCCCTAACTGTACTAACTAATGATTTTTACTAGCATGTTTTTACGCATGATTGACTATACGAGTATAACTAGCGGACATACTATGAAACTGATTGTGAATAGTAAGACATAATTACTTTGTAAAAGAAAATATGATACGTAAATGATGATTATGCCAAATTGAACACACGACGTGTGTTCCATTTGGCATAATCATCTTGACTCGTCACGGTGTCATGTTTGATTGATATTATTGACGACGTTTATTTAAAGAAATAGTGCATTTTGAAATAAATCAGTGATTACTATTTATTTCAATAGGCACTATTTTCTAGGGCACTATAACTAGGGGAAGCACTAGGTATGTAGGTAGTCAGTGCTAGCCTAACACATAGACGTATCGATTTCAACCCAAAACACACACCTCTGATTTTTCGGATTCATATGCGTACTGTATAATTATTATTATCACTAGCTTCAGTGCAGGAAAACATCGTGAGGAGATCAGCATGCCTGAGAGAAATTTCTCGACGGCATTTTAAGCTAAGTCAGAAGCTCATGGGCGGCATAAAAACTCTGACAGCAGGTTAGGCAACTAACCACACGATAAAGAAGAAGTAAATGACTTCGTGGTATTTGAGTAATCGGGACCTGCTGAAGTGGTACCGCTACGTAAAAAGAAAAAAGTTTCGAATGGAAGCATGTTTGGGATCTTATTGGCCAATTGTTGGTCGTTTGATCACGAAATACAATAACAAACAATAACAATATTTATTTGTCCAAGACTTAAACTTATTACATTTATTGTACCTTAATTAGACTAATTTAGTGGCAAGATACAAGACAAATGCAACTGGGCTTAAACTAGGAGGACTCCTGTGCTATAAGCACCAGTTACTTCCGTCACAACCATGAGCGAGCTGCCATTACAAGTGTGGTGCGGTGCAAATTTAAGTATTATAATATCATTAGTTTACACATATTGTATGAACATATTGTATGAGTGAGTGTGGTGTGGTGTGGGTGTGTGTGTAATTGTGTATGTGTGTGTGCTTATGAATGGGCGCTGAGCTATTTTTATTTTACACTTTTTAACATAAATTTTCAGTATCTCCATAATTTTGAGCGAGTAGGAAGTTATGTATGGTAAGTTTTAGTTTTTTTAGCGGTAAGTTACATCAGATTGTAACGGACTGTTGGTCAATATGGCCTTGATGAAAGATAAGAATAAGAGATATCTTACTATCTCTAAATCGATAGCGATTTAAGGCACCATAGAAAGCCTTACTAAAATAGTAGTATTTTACGACTGAAATGATGATGCTTGCTGATGATTGAAGGCATTGTTGTTTATTTTTGTTACAGGCGCTAGTCAGATCCTGTATTCTAATTTCTTTTTCTTGTTAGTGGCTAAACTGGTGTGAGAGTTTTTATAGCGCCTATAATGGACATTTGAATTGGCTTTACAAGCGTCGAAAAATATCTGTCAGGCATGCTGAAGAAAAAATCGAAATAATGGTTCATACCACCGACACTCAAGCTAGAAATCCTACACCCTAAATTACATACAACGTAAAACTCAGACTAGACTAAGTCCAAGACTAAGGTACCTACACATTCCTACATACCAGACCAAAATGATTGCCAACTCATCATCCAACCCTTCTTAACAACATAACCATTCCCCTCACACAACCATTATACAACCATAACATAATAACCCCACTTTTTAACCTGTCCGGGTACATGCGCACGCGCTGCATCAATTTTCTATACACCCAGGCTACGTAATTTAGTTTAATTAAGTCCGACACAGCCTTAGTCGGTCTAATTTTGCTCTATACCTATAATGCAGCTGGTTCTCCCGTGAAAGCAAGGAGAAATTACTGTGATCAAGTAAGGTAAAAAGTATCCGTGCTTAGTTAGTAAGTTAAGAGCCTATACTACCTCAAATGGCTTAGCAGAATCCTTCGATACGCCGAAAATACTGCAGCATAAATTTTGAAATAAATATATGGTAAAGTTGAGGATTATTGTTAAGTCCTATATTTGGCGAAAACACGATTCCATAAAATTTTCTCGATAGAAAAAATATCCAAAGTTACCTCTAAACTGAACAATAAACCGCTGGCAATCTTATAATACTTAAAATAAGATCATGAAACTTTTTATACTAACTGAACTATCTATAGAGCAGGTCTTATATTATTTATTTTTTTGAATTTCCTTTTTTTTCGCCGTAAAATAAATAGCCCATAATATCGGTCATATCAAAGTTGGTTCCCTGCCGCGCGCCACCCGCGCTCAGTCCTGCTCCGGCTTCCGTACGGGAGGGCTGTGTCAGTTTGCGCTCCGGGCACATTACGCAATTCAACAAATAAAAATATTGAAATACATGAGTTTATAGTGTTTGCGTGATGGGAAATAACCGAAATAAAAATTAGAAGCGACAGGGTTGGCGTAAAGAATTTCTCAAACATATGATCGAAATGAAGTATCTACTGACCGATCTATTCATAGATATACAACATTATTTTTTGTTTATACTAAACCCGAAATCGCGAAAAAAAAATCAGCGGTTCCCTACATTTTGACGAGTTATGCGAACATAAATGTAGGGAACAGCTGATTTTTTTTTCGCGATTTCAAGGTTCGTCCCATAGAAAAAGTTGTTCAAAATGATGAGTACAATGACCCCTTTTCGGGTTTAGTGTAAACAAAAAATAATGTTGAATATGTTACTAGCTCAATGGATCTATTTAGGTACAATATTAGTGATTACAAACATGTAGGTGAATAAGTAGTAGGTACACACGTTTGGAGCAGTTTCTGTGTGAGTAGACCAGGTACATAATTACCGTACACACAATTATATTTTATGTACTTTCAAAGCGCTTGGCGGCTGCAGTACGGGTCGCAGGTTCGATTCCCGCACGGATCATGTGTTAGGTATATTATGTGACGGTCTACAAATAGTTGTGAAGACTTGTGTTTGTAATAGCACCGTCTACGTTTGGAACTTTGGAGCAATCAGTTTAGGGTAGATAGTTAGACGATAGAATTCTCTTTATTATTTACTTACACCATAAAAATTCCAGATTAAAAAATAAAAAAAAATCCTAAATAAGTTTGTTTTTTTTTACACATAGAACAAAGTGTAGGTTTTATACTTTTATTACTCCAATACTTACCTATTTCTCCAATTGCTCCTGAAAAAGACGGTGCAGTTACAAACTCAAGTCTTCACAACTATTTGTAGACCATCACATAATAACACATGTTCCGTGCGGGAATCGAACCTGCGACTCGTACTGCAGCCGCTAAGCGCTTAGAAAGTAAAAAAAATATAATTGTAGGTAGCTGCAAGAAACCAAACTATTGCTTGTTTCACACACACTTACCTACCTATCAAATATTCATAGTCATACAAACCATGCCTTGAGAATCATGAACACAACAAAAAAAAAAACCAATATGCTGTTATGCGCAGTCAAACATTTTGTTTTTTTTTTTTTATAGTGGCAAAGCGTTTTACAACCACGTCAATGTATCCACAGAACTAGTAATGCAAATCCGCTCTGTTTCAAAATCCATTTTTTGATCGGATGTTTGATCCAATCCGGATTATCCGAATTTTACGGATTTTTCACGAAAATAAACAAATCTACCCATATTCTGTTTCTTATTTTTGTGTGAATGGGAATTTAATTTTGTTATTTGAAATTACTCAAATTCAATACCTTGGTTGGTTTGGTTTTGAAGCCTTTTCCCAACTATGTTGAGGTCGGGTTCCAGTCTAACCAGATGCAGCTGAATACCAGTATTTTACACGGAGCGACTGCTTATTCTTTGTAAATATATATTTTAATGTTTTTTTAATATTTGAAAAAAAAAAAACATGATTGTGGTCCGCCGGGAGCGGGGTCCAAGCTACCAGTGGTTATCGGGGATCCAGACACAAGAACCTCCTCACAATACGGGCCATATCGAAGAGAACTGCCTCCCGAAAAATGTCCTTGATCTAACGGCCTAAAGAAAGCCTCGACAGACATTCGTCATCTGGGCCTATCTCACTTGTAAACGTCTCTTTGTGCCTATTGACCTTGTCTCTCTGACTCTCCTATCTAGAACATCGAGTTCCTTCTGAGTCCTTTTGAGTATGCCAAAAAAGTACATTAAAACCAGCATGACCCAACCGTTGATAGCACGCACCTTGTTCCCGCCTGGAAGAAAGCTATTTAATACTGTCTTCAGACGTCTAAAGTAGCGCTCCTTCAACTTCATGTCAGTTACGTTAATGCTTTCGACATACCCAAATACTTGTACTTAGTTTTCGGATGAGGAGAGGTATCTCAGGTGTTCGGAATCCGAGAGCTGAGTTACCTCGGATACCATAATCGCCCTTCGCTTTACATACATGACTGCACTTTTGTCCACACCAAATTCTATCCCAATGGCGTTACTAAAAGTTTCAGTTACTATTAGTGAGGTATTTCCATCAGTCGCAATTTGTTGCGGGAAAAGAGTTTTGGATCATCCACGTGAAGAAGGATAAGTGGTACCTGACCACTTCTCCTCAACCGGCAGCCTAGCCCTGAATCCTCCAGCAATGTGCTATGGGGATTCAGGGCTAGACAAAACTAAACTAACTAAGTTTTTTGTAGAGTCAGACTGTCGCCCTGGAATAAACAAAAAAGCTATGTAATTTTTGGAGACAAAATATGACCCAATAATAATAAGGCATCTAAAGTGCTATCGTCGTTTAACCTACTACGATTTTGGTTACACTCAATTCCTGCTGCGGAACAAGCTCGCTCTGAATCGACGTCGAATGCACTGAATATGTTTATAAGCGGCCTCCAAGAGAAATATCAGTTTCAGGCTTTCGGCTGATGAGCACATTTTCGAATATTCTCGCGGAAATGTAGCCCACGAATAACAATTTCTTATTCTTCAGAAAATCCGGATTCGATTTTAAAACCCGGATTTAGAAGTCGTGTAAAAATGTACCGAAATCCGGATTTTTAGGATTACGGATAGTCAGGATTACATTCCCTACTGACAGAACCCTGAATGCAATGGTGACTCGCACTCGATTAGTTTTTTGTAACAATAGAATGTATGCAGTGGCTCAGCATCCGTAAAAACTTAGTAGGTTAATTATTACTTATAATATACTTGCATTTAGGCCTACTTACTATACAAAAACGGCTGTCACAAATACATACAAGGATAAAACTATAAAACTCAAACGTACTACAAACTCAATGCGCGGAACCCGCACGGTTACGTTGGCTCGTCTATTATTTTGTAGCAAATTTCCAGTATAAGTTGATCTCGCATTGTATAGGCTTTCCGTACAATAAGAGGTCAACTTATACTGGAAAATTTAGCTTGGAAATCAACTTTCTGTAGGTTTAGTGGGCTATTAAATGTACCCCGTGGATTTTAGTCAGTAAGAGTCTGACAGTCCCTTCCGCTCCACTCAGGGTGGGAGGATAATATTACCACGATAAAAAAGGTACCTACCTAGATTGAAATTAAATTGATATAAAATTTTGTTTTGATGATACTGACAAATTAATATTAATATTGATAATTTTAATACTTAGAACTCCAATAAATAAAGTAGTTTAATCTAACAAAATTGCATCGACTTCGCAGTGTGCCCGCGTGACCGCGAGCCCCATTGTGCGAGCGAGATAAAGAGTTAAGCGGAGCGGTGAAGTGGGGGCGAAATTAGAATTCGAGCTGAGGTTGTATAGGCTCTTAAGTTGCCCTGTCCGTGTGTTGGGCTGGAGAAATGCGGATGTGTGATTATTTTGTGTTTCGACACGTTATTGGTCAACGTTGACAGTTTGGTGGGATTATTTTGTCTATCTACCTATCTGACCATCAATGATATCACCTCTAGCTTTAGGATAAAGGAATTATTTTTATGAAAATTCAGAAACTCGGTTTCCTCTTTCATAGTTTTTTGGTAACTCTGCCGACGGAAAATCTCAAATTCAAATTTCATTTAATATGGATCAAGTCTCACGAAATTAAACAGTACCGAGTAGTTTGACCGAAAGGAATTTGACAAATTTTCACTTCTCAAAAAATTTTTCGCATAATTTCATTTGCCAAATTATTACTTAGCAAAGAATCAATTCACAAAAAATTGTAACGCAAACCTAATGTTTAGGAAATGAATGCTTAAAGTCTAACTTGCTAACCAACTAGTACTTTTAGCATTTTTTATTTAGTAAAATATTTCAGTTGGAATAACATATCGTCAGTTTTCCATTTTTTTTTCTACAGGGTTATTTTTTGTTTACACTAAACCCGAAAAGGGGTCACTCATCATATTGAACAACTTTTTTATGGGACGAACCGTGAAATCGCGAAAAAAAATTAGCTGTTCCCTACATTTATGTTCGCATAACTCGTCAAAATGTAGGGAACAGCTGATTTTTTTTTCGCGATTTCAAGGTTCGTCCCATAGAAAAAGTTGTTCAAAATGATGAGTACAATGACCCCTTTTCGGGTTTAGTATAAACAAAAACTAATGTTGTATATTATGTAGTCGTTCCTGGTGGGTCACAGTTTTTACCTAACCTAACCTACCCATTTTGTTTAAAGACGAAATTAACCAATTCTAATAGAAGGTCACAGTTTTAACCTAACCTAACCATTTTTTAGGGTTCCGTAGTCAACTAGGAACCCTTATAGTTTCGCCATGTCTGTCTGTCCGTCCGTCTGTCCGTCCTCGCTTAACTCTGTGACCGTTATCATTAGAAAGCTGAAATTTGCTACCAATATGTGTATCAATCACGCCGACAAAGTGGTAAAATAAAAATTGGAAATTAATGTTTTATTAGGGTAGCCCCCCTATATGTAAAGTGGGAAGTGATTTTTTGTGTGGAAAATCATTTTTAAATAATGTCAATAATTTCGGAAATAATCGCTCCAAAAGTAAAAAACAATGTGTCCCCGTCCCCCCTCTAACTTTTGAACCATAAGTTTAGAAAATATGAAAAAAATCTGAAAAGTAGAACTTTATAAGGACTTTCTAGACAAATCATTTTGAACTTGGATGGAAACAACAGTTTTTGTACAAAAAAGATAAAAGGTGTACTTACAAAATAATTTTTGGACTAAGTTTGTAGTATAATCGTATATGCAAGCATTTTTTTTTAACTTCGTCTACATATTTTATTACCCTGAACGTATCTTTTTTCAAACAAAAAAATAATTATTGAAATCGGATTGGATTGAAAACTTATTGTGACGGACGGGAAACTACGGAACCCTACACTGAGCGTGGCCCGACAAGCTCTTGGCCGGTTTTTTAAATAAGTAATTATCATAATCTAAATACATAGTTCAGTTCCGGGTAACCTACTAAAAACAATCTCTTTTTTCTATTAATGCAAGTCGTTTTACCTAAATATTTTTTGTCTTAACAAACCATTTCACCAAACGCTTATTGTCTGAAGATTGATTTCTGTAATAAATCATTTGATTAAAGATCAAATGCCATCATGACATTATACTTGGTAATATTTGGCCAAGTAAAATTTTACCTAATAAAAATATGCGTACTAAAATCATTCGAAATATTGCAATGGTATAAAAAAGGTTTCTAAAGTTTGGGTAATGAAATTTTGTCAAAATCTTATCGGCAAAACGGCAGGATCCCCCTACAAAAGACAAAACAAATAACCAGCCAAATCACGTCTCAACGATGTCAAAAGCAGTTCAATCCCACAGACCACTCATTAGCAATCAGCTCCAATCACATAAACAATCACCAGATTACAGGACTGAACTAATCACTGTTCAATTTACCGGCAGTGGAGTTAGATTGTGAAATCTAAACGGCCGAAACGTTAGCTAATCGTGTGGTATAAACGGCTCCATATTAATTAGATTACCGTTCGACGTGATCTGGAGTTGGGACGTCTCAATTTTGTTGTGTCGTTTATAGGTTGCGATACGGGTACGATACGATTTTCGATGTGATAATAATTAAAATAATGTTTCGATCAATGGTTACTACTTACGTACGTACTTAAAAAAAAACTTTTTTGCAAAAAATAAAACCGACTTCAAAAAAAAAACAAAAAAGTGAAAAATAACTTAAGCTTCTGAAGTCGGTGACCTTTGTTTGATTGCTTTAGTTTTTTTGTCACCGACTTCAGAAGCTTAAGTTATTTTTCACTTTTTTGTTTTTTTTTTGAAGTCGGTTTTATTTTTTGCAAAAAAGTTTTTATTTTTCACTTTTTAGTGGTTCACATGTGCTTGATAAACATGGAAAGTGCATACCGTTACAATTACAGCAAGCCCAAACACGACTAGGACACATTGTCTCATTATGGAGTTCCGTGACTCCTGGCTTCATCATCAGATCTGATGGTAGAATGGTTCTTATCGAACGCAAATGCTTCACTTGTTGTAGAAAATACCAAAATCGCAACACGTTTTCATATAAAATTTGAAGAGTTCCCTCGATTTCGCCAAGATTCCATCATCAGATCCCGACTTGGTGGCTATGGGACCATTTGGAAAGAATACCCTTTCCAACAAAAAAAGAATTTTCCAAATCGGTTGGCAAGCGACGGAGTTATGCCCGAACAAACATAAAAAAAAAAAAAAAAAAAAAAATAGAAACATCCGAATTGAGAACCTCCTCCTTTTTTAGAAGTCGGTTAATAAGAGTAACCTTATTTTTTAAAATGATCACCGCCATGATGTTTGGTAGCTGAATGCGCCAAAAGCTTGATTAAATAAACCTAAGCAATGTCTCTTTCTTATTTTGGTCTTAATTACTGAAGATCCTACCTGTCTCGAAAACCTTTATCGGATTTCCGTACTTAGCGTCGGCTGGTCTCACGGCAGTGATAACAGTGAGTTCCGTAAACGTATGGATATGAACCACGAACCCTTGCACCAACGAACAGGGTCTTAAGACTTAAGACCGGACTCTACCAAACCGGAGATGAGAAGAGAGGAGAGGAGATGTGTTGTAAACCACAAATATAATTACATTTTACGGTTAATGATATTTATTTTCTCAAAAGAATTACAAAGTCACTTACACACAAAAACATAAATAGTAGACAGTGTTATCTGCCAGTAAGCGTAGATAAAAAAATAAAAAACAAATACAAATACGCATCTCAAAACTACAATTTAAAAACATTTCGAATGATGTATGTTACATCGTTTTAGATAAACAACAAGTACAAGATTATCAAATCAGAGGAAGGTAGGTTACACGGTATAAGACACAAGAAATGACACAAAAGTTTGAGCGATGAGGGTAGGGTGCAATTTAGAAGTTCTTGCGTGTTTACTAAGGCCTATGACACTGATTATTTATGCTTCTAGTCGCAGCTTTAGTGAAAACGGTATAGCAGAGACAGGTTTGTTTAGGCCAAGCAGGTACGTACACAGCGGAGACGAGAATAGAAGCGAGCGGCGTGCGGTGGTAGCTAAAGTGGGTGTGAGTCGCGCTGTACGTGTACACATACCTCTGCTCGGGTCTAACCTCTAGCTCGTTTCTTCTCTGCTTCGCACAGCTCCGACTCCACTTTGTTGGAGTCCGGGCCTTGAGCTTTCCAGTAGCTTTTCCGCTGACAGAATGGCAGTTTGTCTGGGCCCTTTATTTTCAGATGGGAAATCATAAAATATCCCCCACCACTCTGGGCGGAGCTGAAGGGAGTGTCAGTCTTTTACTGACTAAAGCCCAACCATGTTCCTTCTTAGCCCTTTATGCTGCTACGGTATCTCTTTCAAACAGTCCCGCAGCTCCAGTTTGTCTGGACCCTCAGACATCGTCCCAGCCCCACATCGCAGCCTCTAAACCACCCTGAACTGGTCAATGTATATTCATGAGTAAATTCCCAAGTGCAAATATGTGGTCACAGGCGCTCCGATAATTAACTATACTGTCATCAATTTTAATTATAATTTTAAGCAAGTCTTCCCGCTGCGTGCAATGAATACTTAATGTTTGCTCGTGTTATGATTTATCAACGATTAAAGGTGAACTCCGTTCGCAGATTAGTTTTCAATAATGTCAATAAATATGTTTATGGAAAATTAATTTAATATCTGCATTTTAAAGTTCAGATTTCTCTACTATGTACTCGTATTTCAGACATTTTTATCGTAGAACTCAAATCATTCTGAAATCAACTTAATTCCAACTTGTTTAAAGTTAATATTCGCATAAGCAGAAATAACGTCAAATGTGAAATAAAGATTTTATTAGACTTTAGATTACCACTTTCATGTGATCACGTTATCTCCCCTTTCCAAGGGTGGGTAGGACTAACGAAGTGTTTAGTAGGCGCTGTTTGATACCAATTATAGTGCAATGTTTGATTTCTAAATTGCTATTGGTGCTAGTTTTGTTAATTGGTAATTTCACAGCACTTGTATGTATGTACAAGTGCTGTGTAATTAAATGATTAATCTTAGTTGTGAACGATCCCAGTTTTTGTGCAGGAAGTGCTGATTAAGTCTAGATTTAGAACGGCTTGATCGATCTACGTATAAAATTAGTTCTTATTCTAGCACTCAATCCAATCCCTCTACTATATTTTTATTTTAGTTTTTTTTCCGACTCTTATTTTGGAAGCAGAAGGCCAAGAGAAGTGGTGACTTTCGCAGCATAAGTATCGTATGTCTACCACGACTTTAACAAAGATCTACAATTGACAGCTGGGACCAACGGCTTTACATGTTTTCCGAGGTGCGAAGCCAACTCGGTATCTAATGGAGTCACTCATCCACGAACCAACCTAGGTAGGCGCTGCCTAACGTAAAGATCGACCCTAGCGGCAGTTATTATTTAATTACGAGCTTCAATCCGACTAAGCCTTTTGAAGATAATGTCCGAACAGTCCCGTCCAGACTGTTCGGCGGACACGCATCTTTCCATCCTGTTTTTAGGCCAACTAACACTAAGGGTAGTGTTAGTTGGCTTAAACACGAAAAGCCTTGAAAATATGCGTGGGGGTAAAGTGGGCGAGACGAAGCAAGAGGGTCACGCAGTTAGATCCTCTATCAACAACTACTTAGTGTGGCACTAGATGGCGCTGTGTGTAATGTCCAACGCTATTATTATTATTAACTGAGATTCGACTTGTTATTCTACCGATGTGAAGTGTAGTAGATGTAGTTTTGACAGGGCATATTAAACCAGGGTCGCTAAGAAATCTCTCAAAAGGGCAGTATGAATGTGGTGATTCGCGGAAAACCACTTCAGTTTAGATGAAAATTGAAATAATCCGTAGATTTGCACTAAAACATTTCAATATCAACCCGCTAGTGTGGTAATAAGAACATACTCGCTAACACACATTTCAGTACATTATTTCCATAAATAATAGGGTATAGGACAAAAAACAATTGTCCGTCACTTAGATTATCAACAAATATTTGACCGTGTTTTTTCTTTTATTATATAAACCAAAATTGACGAAGATACGACGTATTTAAAACTCTCAATACGTCACGCCTTGGATAAATTTTTAGCGAGTTCTGTGACGTCACACTCTCCCACTCCCGAGTTTTGATGCGTTTTATCTTTATCAATAATCATTGATTTACAGAATTAAAAATTACGTGTCCATTATTTTCCCATACCTACTCTAACGGACTAAATATGTAGATTTGCATTTTTTAATATTGTCGTCATATCTATTATATTAGAACAGCTTGTTTAGGAATAATAAATTCTCAACTCAATAAATAATTATCAAAACAAATCACCAACCTCTCTTGCTTCTGTCCCAACGAAGAGGGTCTCATATAATTACTGTTTAAGAATGCCTATTTATTAACCAACTAATAAATATTTAAACACAAAAAATATCAAGTCATACCGGGTACGTAAGGAATGGGAGCATCTGATCTCATGCCACAGACTAAAAACTAGCTCTCATTGTTGAATGAATGCTAACGATTTATCATGACCAGTTACTGTTACGAATGATTCATTATATGTTTTTATATACATGGATAGGTACTACATAGCAACACGCTTACCAATTTATCGTAGACTCTCTATTCAGAATTATAATTAGTGATTAAGATCTGTGGAGTATGGAGATGCTTCGGTACGAATTTAAGGATGAACGTTTTTTCTTTTTTTTTTCTGTCTATGCCATGCCTAGTTTGTTAAAACTGGCTCTTTTTCTTATCATTGAAGCACAAATAGCTTTACCAGGACTTTTTGGTGCGGGGCCAAAATCAAAACCAACGCCGCCATATTGTTTTTTCAAAAATAATATGGCGGTCCCCTGTCAACGTCATTCGTGTCGTGTGCTTTAAGATCCATGCAGCAACGTAAATGCTTAATGCTTGCTTTCTGAGACATTGAGAATTTAGTTATATGGCTTTTTAGCTGATGCCAGCGGCTACGCCCACGTACGAATTATACACTAAAACCTTTATCAAGAACCACTTCATCTATATGAAAATCAGGGCAGTAGTTTTTGAAGTTATCGCGAATACACAGACAGACAGACGCGATATAGGATTTTGTTTTGTATTATGTAGTGATGCCACTAAGTCACCTCTAAGTGAGATATCAAACTAAAATGTCAGTTTCATTATGCCTTATATTTCCCAAACCCAATTGGTATTCTGTTCTAAATCTCGATTACGTTGTGATGTAACGTCAACCAGATATGAAAGCTTATCGCAACAAATATATCTGTTTGAACATTCCTCGTTGTGTCTTACAACAGGTAATCTTTGAAATATATTCCGAACAGTGTCAAACCAGCTCCTTATAATACGCCTATCCGCTTTTAATAATCACTACATGCGACCATTATAAGTAGGAACGCCGTTCTCGATGGCAACCGTCTGTCTGTCTGTTTCGGCTAGTTTTAGTGACTAAATTAGGTTTAGACTACATTTTTTTAGAACTTGGAAGCTGTTAACATTGGCACTTTGGTGGTTCTGACATTCAAAAATAAAATAATGAATAAAAAAGTTAATTTTATGAGGAACAGAATTAGTATCTAAGTTAAAAAAAAATCCAAAAAGCATTTTACAGTAGATAGCATTCAATCAAAACAATAACTAATTAGCTTGTCTTGACACATGCATTAGTTTCAATAGATAAGTAAGGTACTAGACGGGATCCGTAAAACCAATAGTGGTACTTAAATAAAATGCCATTAAATCGCTAACAAAGGACCAAAGGAGCTGCTCTTCCTCAGAGGTTTAAAAGACCAGCACACCACAGGCAAACCCATAGCAAAAGCTAGTAAAATACGTGAGTGGTGTCGAACCAGCTCCTTATAATACGCCTATCCGCATTTAATTATAAGATTTAATGCAGCGCGTATCAACCATCTCGACCGAACAAAAACGGATGAACGCGCAACAGACCAGTGGCATGGAGTCGCGATTTGTACGTGTCTCGCATTTTTGTCTTTTATTTTCATGGATGGATGAGTACAGATAAATTGTAACGCTATATGTCGGCAGAAAAGGCGTAACGAATATTTGGTTTATTCATTTTGTAAATTGTTAGCTTACGTAGATAATACAGCGAAGATTCAAACGATAATTTGAGATCCATGCCCAGATAAGTAAACACGATGCAATTACCCTGTCCAATAAAAAATAGTTTTTCAAATCTTTCGTAAAAAATATTGGAATAAATTATAGACACAGTTTGACCCAAAAATAACTTGCATACAACAAATTACTGTTGGCAATTTCATATTTTCATCAAAAAATATCTCTCAACAAAGACAACTCTACACCTTTCGTATAGATCGACAAAAAGCGTACATTTTATGATGTTTTTCGTGTAAGCACAAAAAGCCTATCCGCTCTAACTGTCGACCGGGTACTGATTGAAATTTGGTAGCTAACAGCTTTTCCTGGAACCCGAGTTCATTCACACTCGTACACTTTTTAAGTGAAACATTTGCGAGCGAAAAATAGGAATGCGTTTATTCTCTTTTTTTTCTGTGAACATTTTGTGGAAGTATGTTGCCTAGTTTTTGTTCTAGGCGGAACTTTGTGCACGATCTTTTGATCTAGTTTTTTCAGTGCTAAAAAAGGTAATTCATTGATTAGGTAAGTTGTTTGTGTTACTGTACATTCTGTTTTTAAGATTTGCTGTGTTTTATGGCGGCTCGTTAAATAGTAATGGCTACTTTTTGTCTACAGTGGTTTTAAAACAAAATGATCTAAAGTTCTCGATGACGTTTCGAAGTGGCACTTTAAAAAAAGAGCCTATATTCTACCACGTATTTGTTGTGTGATCACAATTTAGTTTCATTATAACATGTTTATAATTATATACTTTAGGAAATATAACGCACAAACCCACGCAAAAAAAAAAACAGACATTCTGGAACTTATAATTTACTCAAACATAAAGTTTGTGTTAGTTTAGGAGTAAATATCAACAGCTGTAGATAAATGTTTGAATAGACTTCAGCTCGTATGCATATCGATAGTACCGATACGTGCAGTTTCTCAAAGCCTATCTGACAGCTTACATTGACAGTTAACAGGTTATTTCAACAATTAACATAATTTATTAATGTGGTGTTGTGACGAATAAAGGCCACCCTCTTTGTCGTGACAATCGATTGAGTAATAATGTGTTACAGAGCATGTTGCATGGTATTATAAAGTACAACGATGTGTACAGTACCCAGTATCCATTAATAACACAAATCTTCTATTTATGGGCATAAAATTTAAATTCTCTGACCAATTATTTCATCATTAAACACTGACGCATTAATAGAACAATTAAAACCGTGTACCGAAAAGTTGTATTCTCTCTTGAACTTGCGTTTGTAGGTTTGGTCGTGTCACAAGATTATTTGTAAACTTCCGTCTTCTGTCTTAATTTATCTTAAAGTATCCTAAGACATCAATGATAAGACCCATGAGAGCTTAAAAATCAAATTAACTTCCGCTTGTCAATGGAACTGTCAAATACAAAAACGAAATACTTTTAAAATTGGAACATTCAAAAGAATTAAACAAGTTTAATTTGTACCAGTAAAGTTTCAATTCTCAATTCAAGCTTACACGCTAATACCAAGGGGTATTTATTAATCAAATAATTTGATTCAAGTGAAACCTGTGAAGGTGTTATCTAATACTTCTTTGCCAATTTGCCACAGCCATGGCATGTCACGACGGCATTAAAGCTTGCCATGAGTAATTATGCTAATGCCATCGTCGGAATACATGCTAATCTCGAGCGATTCGCCTCGCGACCGACGCGTCTCGTGGCACAGATATCGGCCTGGGTGGCGATTATAAGGCTAGATTTTTGAGGCCTTAGAACAGGATGTGCTTATTGTGGAGATGTCGGATTATGTGAGACAAACTGCTGACACGGCCTCCTCTGAGTGATTGGGTGTGGGACTGAGGGCTGTAAACACCACGTGGACACAGTGCGCGTTAGCTGATTTAATATCATATTCTTTCGATTGTTTTATTCCAGTGCCAGGCGGTTTTCCAATTCCATCAACGTTTAAACTCTCAAATGGTGAAGGAAACTACTAGAACTCACTGTTATGAAGTGTGAAAAGTAAAAGAGATCTAATAATTTAAGTATAGTGCTTCGAATTCACGACCTCTCGCGGCCGCGTGGCAACGGCCACGATAACCCAGCTTTTGGGAGCAGTGCCTAGCCATTGGCCCAAAACCTGACTTATAGATGTTTTAAATAGGCTCGTTTGATCCTAGTTTAAGGTTTTATGTAATCATATAATAAGACTTGACAGTCTGTAGCGTCTTCGTAGATCGTTTCCACCAAAGGAATATTTTGGGCACGGTTGCAAATATGCAGGGTGTGCTAACTAGGCCGAAAAAGAGGGAGTGGTAGGTATTTAATTCGCGACGCTATTCATATTTATCGATGCAACAATATGATAAAATATCTTTACAAAATTATGTCTGATAATTCACGGAGTTTTCTTCGTTTGGTAAATTATTAACTTGGTCTTATTACCCTTTTTGGAATGTAGTACCATTCCAATTCAAACTTAAGTTTAAAGGTTCTGATAATGTTCAAATTCTAATAGATTGACTTTTACTTGTATGGTGTGAATATAATGAAACTGTGTGGTTTGGGTACGCCCAATTCCTAGTATGAAGCCTCGGTAACCCAACGGCTAAGGCGCGAAAGGTTTCTCGCCTTTTGCATTTGTCTAGTAGATACATTCTTAGTTTGGTTTTTGATAAATCAATTATTATAATATCGACAATGCAAAAAGATGCAAGAAGAACCCACGATCAAAAAGGATTTACTCTTGTTTCGTCCATAAACAAAATATGGTCTATCGCATGTCCTTCAGTAATAATAAGCCTTCTTTAAGTTGTTCAATGATTTCAAGGTCACTCAATCATGAATGACAAAATCTTGGTCAGGTAAAATGAAAAAGATGGATCGGTTTTCAAGATTTCAGACATTAAGCTGTTGGTCCCGCCTGTCATTTGTAAATCTTTGACAGTCGTTACAGGTAGTCAGTGGCCCAAAAAGTCCGACAACCAGTCTTACCAACCGATATCGTATTACCCAGAACTAAGTCACTCCATGCAAAATACTGGTATTCAGCTGTATCCGGATAGACTGAAGCCGACCCCAACATATTTGGGTAAAAGCTAGGCAGATGATGATAGTTCTCCAGATTTCTTCACACAGTTTTTCGGAGAGGTTTTGTTTCTTCAGCGCTTTTTTTTTCACTCAGTCTACCTGTTAGAACTTTGAAACTGTACATTATTCATAATGTAATGTTAAACGAAACGAGTAGTATTATTCGTTTCGTTAAAAGTTAAAACCATTAACAATTAAGCAAATAACATAATTGCTCTTTACGTCTTATTCGATGGTATCTCGGGATTAATCGGACACGAATCAAAGAGACAATGATATTAATTAACTAAACAAATGAACTATCGTTACTCATTCCTTTTAATTGTGTCGCATGAAATTTAAAGGAAAGGTTATGCTTTGTGAATTAGCTTATCAGTTGGTGATCATCAAAGATATTTTTGTAATGTTTAAATTAAAACATTAAACGCAATAAAAGGTTAACTAAGCATTATGGAAGTATTTCTTGCATGTTTGACAGAAATGGTTTAAATATGAGATCGTTTGAGAAAATAAATATCTCCTTAGCTGCTTATGCACCTTTTCAGTTTTTTATCATTTATGACGTCCCGAATAGGTGTTTCTTGGTACTTTTCTTCATTTTAATGTGGGTTATTTTTATTACTTACAAATATTTTAATTGGGTACACTATTCGGAACAGAGGTCTGTTCAACCATTCGGAGATGTGTCCTATGATTTTTTTAGTTTTTATAATTTATAATAAAACTGCCTATAACTTAAGGTTTATATAAACTTCACCTTTAAAATTGATTTCCTAATGGGATTAAGAAACAATTATATTTTCGAAAAAAAAACATCAAAACCGCTTTCATGAATTTATGCTTTAAATAAGTAGTACAGACAAAAAATTGACGACATTATACCTTCTAACAACATTGAGTAGAGTATTTTAGAAAACAGAATACATCGTAACTAAATTATAATATAATTCAACTTTCACGTTACACAGAGACCGATCGCATTTATCTAAATATCAAAGTAGTTGTAAGTCGTAAGGTCGGGCAGTGGGTGTGCAAGCGCACGATGCCTGCGCTTGCGCCGGTAGTCCGGGCGAAAAGGGACCAAAGTTCAGGCGGTCCTGCGATTATCATATCAACGCTGTATGTTATGTGGGCGTAGAGTTTTATAGTGGTCAAGTGTAAAGTGCTGCTGCATACACTACCTACAGTTTAAAATGTACATATTTCCTTTTAGGTTTTTCAGAATAGTGAAGGCTAAAATTGTTAAAAACACTTACGTAATTCGTTTTTGTCTGTGGTTAATACCTTAATCGTTCACAAAATCCCAATTGCAGCCACTCAACAGGATGATCATGATTGTAGCAGTATCCTGGAAAAAAGGACCATGTTATATTATTCTGTATTTTTTTCGACAGTAACACAAAATAATTTTTAATGGCTCAATACTTCGCTCCTTCATCGGAGGTAGTGTGGCAGAGCACTTTAATTGTAACTTTTGGAGCAGGATATGAGGCATATTCTGCAATGTTTAGGTTCAGTTACATCCCCAACCTTTAACTATTTCGTCAATATTATTTAATTTTGCAAACCCACTGTTACTTAGAACGCAACATCATCCACAGCAGCAACTTAGCTATCAAATGTAGATAACATACATTCTGTTACCAAAGAAAAAGAAAACGGAATCCTGAAACATAATCAAAACCATCACACCTATTTCTCTAAGTCTCAAATAATATAAAAATACTGGTGTTTATCTAAACATCGAATAGTTGTCGGGAGCGTACTAGTTCACGGAGTGGCCGGTAGTCGGGTGAAAGGACAAGGTTCAAGTCCTGACTACCGCGATTATTATATCAACATCATCTACGCCGTTTTATTAGATTTTATGTACGTTAATGTTTAATTTCTTTTTGAGCTATTTAATTAGTTCTAGTTTGCCATTTTGTATGTTACCCAAAGAAGGGAAAACTATAAATATCGTCAATAAACGCGAAAGCAACGATGTCTGTATCGGATGTGTCCGATCTGTTTACTTTTAACGGCAAAATGGATTCCGGTATGATTTGGCCCTCAGCTAGCTCATGATCTGAATAAGGACATAAGAGCCTTGAGTGCACAAACGTTACCAAGATTCGTCCAAAACCTTGGGAACGCCAAGAGCACAAGACTTGCGAATGCTCTGAGGAGACCGGGAAGATTGATTTGCTTCTGGAGGGAGGTGCTGGTTGGAGTAATCGGCCACCATGGCTCACGCACAATGGTCCACTTCAAGGACTAAGTGCGGAAACCTAAACCCCATGATAGAAGGACATAAGGTACATAATCCCGAAAGTATATGCCCATGTGACAATTTTCTACTAAAGTTTTTTGCGGCGCCTTAGCTCGCTTATGCGCAAGAATACAATAATTACAAAATTGTGGATTTTACCTTATATGGAGCAGTTATCAGATGCAACACACTACTTAGCAAAAATGGTTCTTTTTGTACACAAAGACCACATTTAACGAGACTGCGATGATGTAGATAAAATACTCTAATTACTTTCCCATAAAATAAGTACCAATGATCAGTATGTTGATAATTTGTAACCTTAATGAGTATTTCGACATTTCATTAATAACACTGTTAACAATTAATTTGTTTTTATCTAAAATCAATAGATAGTGTTAAATACGTTGACGTTCCATGTTCACCTGTCTAGTATCTGAAGATCTTAATAAAAAAGTCTCTGTCATGTCTTGATTAGAAAACCTAATTTGTCCTTACATTTGATTCTGTGTTCGATAAATAAAATATATTACCTAGAACCAAATAAAAAGATAGCAGAAAAAAACAGTCATTTTATTATAGTGATAGTTGTAAACCACTATAAAAAACTCGTTAGATTTTATTTGGATTTTTCTTTTACTAAATTAAAAAGCTATAAACAAAACCAGAAGTAAAATATAAATTACAGTATAACCATTTTAAGATGGCAGGAAAAGGTGTCGCTTGTCAAGAAAAAATACACCGATATATCAAACTTGGTAGATTTATTTTAGGTCTGTGTTTCGTCTGCATCTCTGTTGTATATGTTGTTGGTGGAATGGTGGCCTGTGTGTCTGTTCGTGTTGCTTCTCTAAACTATGCAACCGATTTAGATGAGAATCAGCATCACGTAGATAGTACATTCCTAAAGATTAATGTGTAATTTGTACATTAATATTCACCAAAAACTGTTTTGACATGAGATTTTTGTATGACATACAGAAATTGCTTAAAAGTCATTACGGTTTTTCCACTAAACAAAGTCGTAAAACCACAATAACAAAAGTTTTTTTTAAAAAACCACGCACGAATTACCAACCAACATCTTCATACCTACCAGTGGCGTAAAATGTCGGAACGATTTGCAATACCTTACGCCAAGCAAGAGCCTCCGTAAGGTTGGTATTAAATCGTAACTATTTACAATATTAATAGGTTATTTTGTACGTAAACTGTTCGCTATAAATACTAGTGTTGTGCTCCCGCCACTAGATTAATAGTTGTTTTGAATCTCGCGATCGGGAGCCCGTGGAATTGTTTGCAGTTTTGTAATGTTGGTAGGAAAAAATTGTGGCGGTTTGTCATTTAGGAGATTTGTTAATTCGGCTCACGAACATTGAACGTGTTTATATTAATCTTATTATGAGAAGTATCTGTTATGGCCATACCTAAAGGTAATTTTGCGATTGACACTGCCTTGTAAGTAAAGTTCAGGCTCAATCTATTCAATCCTCATATTTTTTATGGGTGCTGTTCATCGAATGAAATCACAGTAGGTATGTTGTTCACAAACTACATTGCAGCAACTTCCATCGGGTCCATTTTATCCTTGTTTGCCATTTGGTTATCAACTCTATAACAGCCAATCCCGAAACATTAAACCGTAATAAACCAATCCCAGCTCCATTAAAATAAGTGTTACAATTAGAACAGCCAATTACAAGAGCTTGTATTTTAATAATCAGTGTAAAAATCAGCACAAGTTACAAACAACGGGCTGGTTCGTGAGCTACGATACTGGGATACTGGGGATTAACGGCTGTGAGGGGCAAATGAAATTATTTCGCCTCTATCCGCCATCTTCATTTCGCGGTATCACGCTAGGGCTGCGTTTGCGCAGAATGGAGAAGATTTGTGCCGTAAGCTATAAACTATAAATGCCCGGCGCCATTTGCACAAGAAACACAGGAATTTAGGCCTTTGAGAACTTTTTTGGCAACAAATGTATATTTAAACTAATATTGTCACTTACGGGATATCTTCTGTGATTATTTGTTGTTTTGAGCTCCCAAATGAAGAAAAAAAAACAAATTAACACAACTATAACTGAATGTACATTTTCACAAATGAAAGATCAAGAGCACAGACAGTCCTTCCGCAAATATCTACCAACAATCAAG
The DNA here is from genome assembly GCA_916618015.1 of Xestia c-nigrum. Taxonomy (NCBI): domain Eukaryota; kingdom Metazoa; phylum Arthropoda; class Insecta; order Lepidoptera; family Noctuidae; genus Xestia; species Xestia c-nigrum. Next base: position 5,266,430 of record OU745249.1, read on the forward strand.
GTCACTATAATTTTGACGGACTTCTCAGTGGTAAACAACAGCTGGATAATACTCGTAATACGAGTAAGTATAATTATGATTTTCACATTGATAAGAAAGTCTTCATATGCAACCTTTTCACAACTTTACAAATTGTGTTATATAGTTGTACAACTGATTACTAGTATTTGTATTGATGCAACAAGGTCACAAGTAAAAAAAAACTGTAATCTTTCCACATCGAAGCCCTGCCCCCAGTTAACCACTAAAAACTAATCTATTTCGCCCATAAACAATAACAGCAACAAAATCTCCTGCGAGCCCTGCGCATGCGCCGCTCAATTTGTTGTCCGATCATATTGAGATCTCTTTATATCGGCACAAGAGCGCCTGCGCAGCTAAATTGAACTAACTGTACACCGCCAGTAGATGATTGTAAATATTTGTGTTCAGTTAAAAATAGCTAGCGTTGATAGATTGGCTTCGGACTTAGATTGTTGTAGGCATTCTTTAGCTATAAAACTTTATTAGGCTGTGCGCAGATTGAGACTGCCCTTATAATATCGCGCCTTGGACTCCCTGAAGTGTTTGGTAGAGATGTCCCTAACCAGTACCCCCAAGTCTAATTTAAAGTAGATTTATCATCATCATCATCATCATCACCAGCCTATAATGTTCCCACTGCTGGGACACGGCCTCCTCTCAATGAGAGGGAATGGGCTATAATCTACCACGCGGGCCCAGTGCGGGTTGGTAGATGTCACATGTCTTCGAATTTTTGATTCTAGGACATGCCGGTTTCCTCACGATGTTTTCCTTCACCGTTTTGAGAGCAGTGGTGATGTGTGTGGTGATGAAGTAGATTTATGCTAATTTGTAATTGTTTTCTTTCGTACATTTAAGTTCCTGGTGGGTCTCAGGGTATATTAAACTAAGAAGACGAAGTGTTGTCTTCAAGGACCCACCTAGCAGACCCACCGGTGGCCGGTGGGTCAGTGGTTCCTGGTTGGTCTTAGAAGATATAAAACTAAGTAGTCACATACGTCCTACCTGCCAGTAGGTCCTGGGAGACACATCAGTATTCAGAGACCCACCAGTGGGTCTGCTTGGTGGGTCCTTGAAGACGAAGTGATGTTTTCGCTCCAGTTATGTTTATGCTTATGTGCTGTGACATAACTTTTTTAACAAATTAACCATGATCACGCCTGTTATCGTCAAAGCGGTATGTAGAGGTGTACCTAATAAGACACTCACATTTCGCCTTTAGGTTTTTACAAACACTTTTACACGTCATTTTTTTTTTAAACTAGATGGGGCCGGTGTTTCGTACCTGACTACTCTGAGCAGAAACAGCCGAAACAAACTCAACTCTCTTTTAAAGTCCAGACATAATCATGCTCAACTCACGTGGGGACTATGCAGATCAGTGTCTGAGATAGTAGACCATTACAGATTTGAGTGGAGTTGTTCAGTCAGTGAAAGCATTTGTCAGTTATCGTGTAGCTCAACTCAAGGAGTTCAACGAAACGACGAACAATGCCAAAGAAAGGACGGAACGTTGTTTGTGGAAGTATGTTTAAGTTCATGTAAAAGGGGGCGCGCCTATTGCCATCAACCGGGTACAAATCTAGATTCCGTGGCTACTGCTGAGAAATTCCTGATGGAAAACGGAGGGTTTCGAAGAAGCAAGATCAAACAGTTCCGACTAATCCCCAAAACGACGGGACCGATTTTGACGCGACTTTTACTGACAGATAGCTGAAGTTAGAAGTTACTCAACTTCTATTAAGAAAATGGATTAGGGTTCCGTGTACAAAAAAAGTCATAGTCCTTGAAGTTATTACCAAAATCCGATTCAAATAGGGAAGTGATATGTTTAAAATAATTCGCGCGGACAAAGATTGAGACAACTTTTTGCAAAGTATATATTATAAAACTTATGAATACGGATATTTATCGCGAATTTACCTTTAAACCCCCCCCTTTCCCTTTTCTTTTTTACTTTTTGTGAGGGTAGTTGAATAAACGCCTTCACTTTGCTGTCGCGGTACCTCCAACACTTCAGTCTCCCCGCGACCACGGCTGGTGCAATCCGGTTGAAATGTCGGGATTAAATTAAAGGTAAATTCGCGATAAATACCCGTATTCATAAGTTTTATAATGTGTTCTGATCGTGAAAGTTTAAAAAAGACAAAGTATATATTGTTATGTTACACTTCATTATCATCATCGTCATCCACAGCTCGACTACACCCACTGCTGGGTACAGGCCTCCCTTTGCCTGTGCTAAGCTCCACGCTCTTGTGCCAGCCTCATTCAGGATATTCCGGCAATAGCAACAATATTGCCTGCCCATCTCGCTGCTGGACGAGCAACACTTCTCTTTCCATTCCTAGGACGCTACTCAGTCACAGCTTTACTCCACCTGTTATCACTAAATAAAAATAAAAATAAAAGCCTTTATTTCCCATTACCCTTAAAATTACGTTTTAAATATTTACAGTATTTAGTTTCTTTGTTAGTAGTTTTATTTTTCTTATAATCTAAGTTAGTATGTCTCCGGGGTATGAGCCCCTCCACGGGTGAAACTCTCCTCTAGTTTCTTCCTGTTACCACTTAAACCGATTAAATTCTTGATGGTTTAACCTTTTCTTCTTGTCCTACCTATCTACCAATTATCAGCCAATGTTCCGCTTTCCTTATCAAAACAGTCGAATAATCGTCAAGTGGTAAGCGCCAAATCCGAATAACCCGGTTAAAAAAGATAAGTAATCATTTTTAAAGTGATCTTATCTTAAGCTCACTTAACCGCCCCTGTTTTCAAATTAAAAAATAATCTTACTTCCATTTGCAATATCAAGGTCTTCTTCAACACATTCGTGTTTAAGAAGACCTTGCATGCTACAAATAAGTACACCAGAATAAAATTACATAAAAATAAGGGAAATATTAAACTTTTAAACTGGTTGCGATTTCACCTGGCGACTAGCAAGAAGGATTTAGTTAAGGGAGCATGCTTTTTATCGACTTTTGTTAAATTATTTATAATTATTCCTATATATGATTAGCATGCACACATACACGTGTGTCTTCTCATATTTAAACACGGTATGGCTCCTAATACTATGCCCCAAATAAAATGTTCTCATGATTTAATCAATACGACTCAAATGTTGGACAGAAAACTCAGGTATATTGGTAGTTTTATGTCCATTGTCATGCTAAGTTTTTGGAATTGTAATCCTGGAGCCTTTTTTTTGACGTGATAACGTCTTATAAATTGATAATACCAGCAACACTCATGAAAAATAGTAACGTTCCATGTTCCATAGTAACGTTCCACCGTTCCACGTGTTTTATTACATAAAATAATGATTATGACGTTTTTTGCGGAGTTTTAAAACAGGCCGACTCAAAAGTGTCCTTGTTACGTCACATCTCAAACGGTAAATGATAAATGATAAATGATAAACGATAAATGATAAATGATAAATGATAAATGATAAATGATAAATGATAAATGATAAATGATAAATGATAAATGATAAATGATAAATGATAAATGATAAATGATAAATGATAAATGATAAATGATAAATGATAAATGATAAATGATAAATGATAAATGATAAATGATAAATGATAAATGATAAATGATAAATGATAAATGATAAATGATAAATGATAAATGATATATGATAAATGATATTTATTCAGCAAGTAGGTTTTCTCAAACACTTTTACACGTCATTTTGACGTGATAACGTCTTATAAATTGATAATACCAGCAACACTCATGAAAAATAGTAACGTTCCATAGTAACGTTCCACCGTTCCACGTGTTTTATTACATAAAATAATGATTATGACGTTATCACGTAAATCTATCGTCCGTAAACCGACTTTACAGACAACCAATTTTTTTTTAATTCTAAAAGGTAGAATCAACAGTGGGGACCACCAGAAAAGCGGGACAATGAAATGAAAAAATGAATGAGCTCAACGAAGTCCAAGGGAATTAAATTATTTAACTGGCTCGGATCCCGCAATGGAATTAATCAGAAAAAAATACCGGCGGAAAAAGCAAAAGTAAAAACATAACACAAACAATGTGGGGTTGTAAATGACTTTTGTTTCAGGTTTAGTTCTTCGACTATTAACAACTTTCACACAAAACAACAAGCACCAATTAACCTAAATGCAAGCCAAAAATAATCACCTTCGTACGCAGACAATCCTAACAAAGTAACCAATCTCACACTCCATTTGAGATAACAGATACAGGCTGATGGTGTTGGGAACCTCGTTAGGCCAAATGGGGGTTTGTCACGAAGACCTGGCACCATATTTATGACGTCAGTGTGCTGTTGTTCCGATCAGGGTAGCAGATTGGTAGGGCCTCGTTGTTATCTCGTTGGTGATCACTGCCTGGACTGGTGATATTCTAAAAGTGGTGCTTTGTATTTTCGTCAGCTAAAGCTATGCATAATATTTTTTTGTTGCCAAAATTAAAAGTTTTTCAAGTACTCGTACAAGGTTAAAGCAAGAAAAAAACAAGAATAAAGATTAGCTAAAAGTTTGACTACGCGCCAAATCCCTATACAGCTTTCTAGATGTAGGTATGTTGCTTTTCTATCTTCTATATCTATACTTATAATAAATCTGTAGAGAGGTCAATTCTGTACATGAAATATATTTACAAAATAACTATCGGGGGGTGATTAGTGATCGATACTGATGCCAAAAATGCAATCAGTAAAATTTTTGTCTGTCTGTCTGTCTTTCTGTCTGTCTGTCTGTCTGTCTGTCTGTATGTTATTTATAGAAAAAAAAACTACTCGACGGATTTTAACGAAACTTGGTACAATTATTCTACATACTCCTGAGCAGGTAATAGTATACTTTTCATCACGCTACCATTAATAGGAGCAGAGCAGTGAAAGGAAATGTTGGGAAAACGGGAGAAGTTACTTGGTTTTTTTAGCTTCCGTCGCGTGTGCAGCCTTAATGGTTAAAGCTACATAGAAATCATGTATAACGGAAATATTCCACATAAAATTATATAAAAAATATCCCACGACAGCATATGTCTATCTTTTATAGTTGACTCACAATAACACGTGTAACTCCCGATAGCTTAGCAGTTCGGAGATTTGTTATTATTATATTTGTTTACTCTTACGTTTATAATATTCTCACTCAACCCCAATTAAAAAAAATAACATCAGTTATTCTTCGAACTCCTGGGCAGGTTATAGTATACTTTTCATCACACTACAATGAATAGGAGCAGAGCAGTGTAAGGAAATGTTGGGAAAACGGGAGAAATTACTTGATTTTTTAAGCTTCCGTCGCGTGGATGTATGTTTGTTACTCTTTCACGAAAAAACTACTGAACGGATTTGGATGAAATTTTGCACACAGCTGGTTTATAACCTGGATTAACACATAGGATACTTTTTATCCCGGTAGTAAGATCCCATGGGACAATTTTGAAACTTCACGCGGGCGAAGCCGCTGGCAGAAGCTAGTATTCAATAAAAACGTTTCAATAATGTGTCTAATCCACTATTTTTTTCAATATTACAGATACAAATCCGAAATTAGTATTATCTAAAATATTTTCGTTTTGCCAAAGGCCAAAGGCAAAACGATACTATTTCGTAAACTGAATATCGTCCCCATGCATTAGAAATTTATTAAAACTTCAGTATCGCTTCGGATCAACTGTCTTTTTATTTTAATAATCTAATACACGTCATCATCATAGAGTATAGAGCCGGCATAGAGGTTGCCAGTACTTATTCGACTAAAGTAGTTTGTTTTGGTACATATCTAACATCCCCTCGTAACAAAATAAACTACTAACCATTAACTTATACAAACTAAGAAAAAATAAAACTATACTGCACAAAAACTTATATCTCTTCAACACCCATCAAGCTCATAAACTTATAATGTTTGTTAGAACAAAGACTTTTTGTAAGTAAATCAGCTGGCATTTCAGAAGTAGATATATGTTCAAGTTTTACTCTATTATGAAATACACATTCACGAACAAAATGATGTCGCACATCAATATGCTTTGTGCGTTTATGAAATAAAGGGTTAGCAGCCAAACTTAGTGAACTTTGACTATCACTATACAAGGATATAGGTGTCCTTTCATTTAACTGTAACATATCACATATTAAATTGTTTAAATAAATAGCCTCTTTGCACGCTTCAGATAGTGCCATGTATTCAGACTCTGTTGTTGACAATGCAACTGTTCTTTGCTTTCTGGACTCATAAGAGATAACGCAACCTGACATAATAAAACAAAAACCAGAATAAGATCTTCTGTCTAAATTACATGATGCCCAGTCAGCATCAACAAAACCATGTAAAGCACTATTACTATTTTTCCTAAATACTAGACCATAGTTTTTAGTTTTTTGTAGATACTTTAACAATCTTTTCAAATGTTTCCAATGTGTTTCTTGAAAACAATTATTATATTGACTTAGATAACTAACACTATAAGCTATATCTGGTCTCGTTAATACAGATAGGTACATGAGACTCCCAATCAACTGCTGGTAGGGGTATTTTACATCACAAATATTATTTAAATCCTTATCTAACTTTAAATTAACTTCCATGGGGGTTTCTGAGCTATGACAATCTGACATATTAAATTTATCTAAAATATGTCTTACAAATTGCTCTTGATCAACAGTAATACAGTCCTTTTTTACATTTACTCTCATTCCTAGACACTGCTTGATTGGTCCCAAATCTTTAATATTAAATTTATTTGTAAGTTCAGTCTTTAACTGTAAATAAGAGTTTTTGCAATTATAAAACACAAAAAAATCGTCTACATATAAAGCTACAAACATTTTAACATCATTATCACACTTTATAAAAAGACAAGGTTCATATTTGGATTTTCTGTAACCTAATTGTAACAAACAATCTTCCGCTCTACTATACCATGCCCTGGCAGATTGTTTGAGACCATAAATTGCTTTCTTCAATTTCAACACTTTATTATCATAATTTTCAAGGGAGGAAAAACATTCAGGTATTTCTATAAACACATTTTCATCTAGAAATCCATTCAAGAATGCTGTTGGTACATCAAGGTGGTTCATTTTTAAGTTAAGTTGTACAGTTAAAGCAAATAGTAGTCTAAGAGTAGAATATCTTAACACTGGTGAGAAAGTTTCAGTAAATTCTATACCTTTCCTTTGAGCAAAGCCCTTAGCAACAAGCCTAGCCCTGTATCGCACATCACCATCACTACTATGTTTCTTTTTAAGCACCCACTTGTTTTTCACCACTGTACCATTGTTTGGTCTGTCCACTAGCTCCCAAGTGTCAAGATCACTGAAAGCTTTTAGCTCTTCATTTATAGCACATTTCCACTGCACTTTCTCAGGTCCACTCATAGCTTCATCAAGTGATATCTGTTCACCTGTTACATCTTCCACACACATATTAGCGGTACCGTAGTAGTCTGGTTTTCTTCTAGTACGTTTCTTTGGAGCATCCAAAAACTGGGACTGTGTCACAAGTTCTACGCCATCTGGTGAGAGAGGATCATGAAAACTGTCTTCTGATTCACATGATGTTTCATCGGGAATATATGTTGCATCACCCACATCAGCTTCTATAACATCTGAGCTATCTGGCTTACTGTTATCTGTGCACTCTGGTGACTGCTGGTCCTCTATCAGTACAGTTGTTGATGATCTGTCACAGGTGTTCTCCATGATCACCACATCTCTGGCAACAATGACCTTTTGTGACTGTGGGTCAAATAGACGATAACCTTTAGTATTTTCAGAGTAACCAACTAGGAACATCTTGTTTGCTTTCTTATCAAACTTTTTACGCTTTTCTTTGGGCACGTGAACCATTACAGGGCTGCCAAAGATTCGTAAATGGCTAATATCTGGCTTTCTGCCCATCCACATTTCAAAAGGAGTTTTTTCTATATGTGAAGCCACTGACCTGTTTTTAAGATAGACAGCTGTGTTGGCAGCTTCTGCCCAAAACTTCTTGTCTAGGTCTGCTTCATATATCAAGCATCTTGCTTTCTCCACAATGGTTCTGTTTGACCTCTCGCTGAGTCCATTCTGCTCTGGCGTGTATGGATTTGTTTTTTGATGAATAATGCCTTCATTCTTTAAATACTGTTCAAAAAAGTTGCTACAGTATTCACTACCATTGTCAGATCTCATGATTTTAATTTTTGTATTCTTGAAATTCTCTGCCATAGATTTAAATTCTTTGAAATAGTGTATCACTTCACTTTTAGCCTTCATGAAGTAAATGAATGTCATTCTGCTATAATCATCAATGAACAACACAAAGTAACGAGCACCGCCTATTGATTGTTTCTCCATCGGGCCACATACGTCTGAATGGACAATTTGTAGTATTTCTGTTGCTCGTGATCCAGCAGCGAACGGCAGTCTTGTTTGTTTACCTTCGCAGCATACCTCACAGCTCAATTTACTTGTTGTGAATGTATCTGTGTATTCGAGTCCTTCCACTAATCCACAACGCTTCATTTTGTTCATATCATTACTGTTTATATGTCCAAGCCGACGGTGCCATGTTTCTCCATTGACAGCTGAAGTCAATAAACAATTTTGTGTTTGTAGGTTCAATTTATAAACACCATCAATTAAATCGGCATCAGCAACCAAATCACCTGATTTGTTCCTTATTTTACACTTGTTTGGTTCAAAAACAACGCTGTTTCCATTCTTTATTAGTTCACTGACCGATAATAGGTTAGTCGTGAGAGTCGGTACACACAACACGTCTTTTACAGTTATATTATAATTGTAACTTGTCGTGATATTCACATCTCCTGAACACAGAACGGGAACTTTCATCCTATTAGCAACGATAATTTCTGGTAAACACGACGAATATGATGGATTTTCCAGCCAACTTTCGTTCGTCGACATGTGTTGACTTGCGCCCGAGTCAACATAAAAGTCGTTTTTGCTAAACTTTCCACTGAGAAAAACAGCACTGAAAGCGTTACTTTGTTTCTTCTTATCGGTTTTTTCGTTCAAAAGTGGGCATTGAGTACGATAATGTCCAATTTCATTGCACCGGTAACATTTTATAGCTTTCTTGTTGTTGACAGTGTCAGCCATTGACTCATTTATTTTCTGTGCACTATGGCCACTATTTTTCTTAGTGTTGCCCTTACCGAATTTCTTTTTATGCCTGGTTAACAATGCTGAGTTGCATTCCGTTTCACTCTGATCGACCGTTTCCATATCAAGTAACTTTGTTTTGATGGAATCTGCTGTTATTTTAATTCCAGAATGTTCAATAGCCATAATCATGGGCATAAATCGCTCTGGGAGCCCGGCTAGCAACAATGAGCCTATCCACTCATCGTTAATAGCGAATCCTGTTCCGCTTAAACGTTGAGACGTTTCAACTATTTGTGTCACATAATTCGTCATATTCTCACTGTTTTCCAATCTTATAGAAATCAGATGACGAAGCAAAGTAATCCTCCTTGAAAATCCTGAGTCGTCGAACAAAGCACGCAGTTTTGTCCACAACTCCTTCGTGGTCTTTGTCTCCTTTATGTGCACGAATAATGATGAGTCGATCGTTAGTATAATCTTCGCTCGTGCTTTGATATCTGTTACGGCCTCAGCCTCGGTTCCTTCCACTTTTATAAATTTATCTGCGCCTTCTAGCACTAACAAATTTTCCACGGCGAACGCCCAATCATCGAAGTTTTCACGTCCTTTCAGCTTCGGAATATTTGTTATATAGTTGGAACTCATTTTGCTGCTGATATAACACGAAATACTGCGAAATTACACTGATTCTTGCGATATTTTACGTAATTTTATGGTGCCTGGGCCCATAACCTATTAAAACTTCAGTATCGCTTCGGATCAACTGTCTTTTTATTTTAATAATCTAATACACGTCATCATCATAGAGTATAGAGCCGGCATAGAGGTTGCCAGTACTTATTCGACTAAAGTAGTTTGTTTTGGTACATATCTAACAAAATTAACTCAAACTTGACGCTGTGGGAAAGATAACTTAACTCAAGCATGGGTCAAAGTTAAGTAATCTACCCTAATTGTGGAAAATGCAATCTTTGAAAATAAACATATATAAATGTATAGGAATCTATGTAGGCAGTACATTGCCTTGCACATCCCATCGCAATGCCGTTTCTAGTTCACGATAAGATTGTAAAAAGGACGCCAGAAGAATCAAAAACTTTTTTGCAAAAAATAAAACCGACTTCAAAAAAAAAACAAAAAAGTGAAAAATAACTTTAGCTTCTGAAGTCGGTGACCTTTGTTTGATTGCTTTAGTTTTTTTGTCACCGACTTCAGAAGCTAAAGTTATTTTTCACTTTTTTGTTTTTTTTTTTGAAGTCGGTTTTATTTTTTGCAAAAAAGTTTTTATTTTACACTTTTTAGTGGTTCAAATGTGCTTGATACATGGAAAGTGCATACCGTTACAATTACAACAAGCCCAAACACGACTATGGTACATTGTCTCATTATGGAGTTCCGTGACTCTTGGCTTCATCATCAGATCTGATGGTAGAATGGGTCTTATCAAACGCAAATGCTTCACTTGTTGTAGAAAATACCAAAATCGCAACACGTTTTCATATAAAATTTGAAGAGTTCCCTCGATTTCGCCAAGATTCCACCATCAGATCCCGACTTGGTGGCTATGGGACCATTTGGAAAGAATACCCTTTCCAACAAAAAAAGAATTTTCCTAATCGGTTGGCAAGCGACGGAGTTATGCCCGAACAAACATAAAAAAAAAAAAAAAAAAAAAAATAGAAACATCCGAATTGAGAACCTCCTCCTTTTTTAGAAGTCGGTTAAAAAGTAGTTAAAACTGATATTAGGAAATCGTGTACTTCATCTCTGTAATAAACACTTTACGTTTCAAATTACAGGATGCATACGCACGCGATAAGTAAACTTGAAGTCTACCCATAAATTAATTTTCCCTTAGCAGTTCCAACGCTAAACAGCGAAAGTACTGCTCATTATTCAAAATCTACTTACCGTAATATTTTTAAAGTTAAAAAAAAACAAAAAAGTGAAAAATAACTTTAGCTTCTGAAGTCGGTGACCTTTGTTTGATTGCTTTAGTTTTTTTGTCACCGACTTCAGAAGCTAAAGTTATTTTTCACTTTTTTGTTTTTTTTTTTGAAGTCGGTTTTATTTTTTGCAAAAAAGTTTTTATTTTACACTTTTTAGTGGTTCAAATGTGCTTGATACATGGAAAGTGCATACCGTTACAATTACAACAAGCCCAAACACGACTATGGTACATTGTCTCATTATGGAGTTCCGTGACTCTTGGCTTCATCATCAGATCTGATGGTAGAATGGGTCTTATCAAACGCAAATGCTTCACTTGTTGTAGAAAATACCAAAATCGCAACACGTTTTCATATAAAATTTGAAGAGTTCCCTCGATTTCGCCAAGATTCCACCATCAGATCCCGACTTGGTGGCTATGGGACCATTTGGAAAGAATACCCTTTCCAACAAAAAAAGAATTTTCCTAATCGGTTGGCAAGCGACGGAGTTATGCCCGAACAAACATAAAAAAAAAAAAAAAAAAAAAAATAGAAACATCCGAATTGAGAACCTCCTCCTTTTTTAGAAGTCGGTTAAAAAGTAGTTAAAACTGATATTAGGAAATCGTGTACTTCATCTCTGTAATAAACACTTTACGTTTCAAATTACAGGATGCATACGCACGCGATAAGTAAACTTGAAGTCTACCCATAAATTAATTTTCCCTTAGCAGTTCCAACGCTAAACAGCGAAAGTACTGCTCATTATTCAAAATCTACTTACCGTAATATTTTTAAAGTTAAATGTCCGCTAAAGAGCTACATAAATAGTTACAGTAACTCACAGGCACTAAGTTAACCGACGGTAAAACGCCTTACCTAATGGTGGAGCTAACTGGTACAAATCGATTGTTAGAGTCAATCGATTTATGATTTTGAGTTACGGTAGAATCGATTGATCGGAATGGTATTGAGTGGTGACTATTTGTGTGGTAGCATTTGTTAGTTATCAATTTAAATTATGTAGTAGTGGTGTAAAAAACCTCTTTACGAAGTCGAAAGGCGCTTGTTCTCCCCGTCATTGCGATAATTGTTTTGTTCTACTCCATACCTGAGAACCTTCTAGTTAAGAGATATAGGAGGTTAAAGTTTCAACTTTTTGACAAGATTTTTTCAAATATATTTTTTTATTGTAAGATTTTGCTTTAAACCGTTCTACGACCCCCGTACTATTCAATCCATCCAGCAGCACACTCTTTTAAATGATTAACATTGAGTTCTACCACAAAACAAGATTTTTAACCCCCAAGAAAAATCGTTTCCCAGTAACATTTTTTTGCGTATAGTTACTTAGTTTGATGTACAGAATCCTTGGTTCACGGATTCGTGATGAGGGTGTTAACACCTCACCCTGTATTATTGCAAGAACTGTGACAGTGTGGTTCCCAAATCAGCTGGTTGGTTCTCTGGAATGAATCAGCAATAGGCTCGGCCCTAAATACATGGAATCTACACTAATATTATAAAGCAGAAGAGTTTGTTTGTTTGGTTGAACGCGCTAATCTCAGAAACCACCGGCTCAAATTGCAAAATTCTTTTTACGTTGGATATTCCATTTATGGAGGAAGGCTATATATATGTAACATCACGCTGTGACCAATAGGAGCGGAGCAGCAATAAGAAATGTTGCAAGCGGGAAAAAAGCTTCCGTTGAGCAGGCGATGCGTTGCGATATCAAAACTGTACGAACGAAGTCGCGGGCAGAAGCTAGTTTAAACATAACTGGAGAATTGTGGATGTGCAGTTGTAATCGCGGAAGGCTGAACATGTGAAAAAAAAAAAAAAAAAAAAAAAAAAAAAAAAAAAAGGGGTGTACACATTTATGATCACACTACGTAGATTCTCGTTGAACTCTTTTCTGTGGCCGATCGACAACTGTTCCGCTACGAAGTGTACGACACGGGTTGCCTGGGGTCAATGAGTGGGGCAGACTGTTGTACCATCACTATTTAGTACGTAATTAGTCACACCAATAGTGACTGTCCATGGATTGTCTATGACTTCCTTCATGGCTGTCCATGGATTGTCTATGACTTCCTTCATGGCTGTCTGAAGGTCGTTGTATACTTAACACCTCGGAAATGGATCATCACCACCTCGCCTTTCCCCTTGCCGTCAAACAGGCGTCCACGTAACGTAAGCGGATCAGAAGCTCCGGCACGTCGACTTGGAGGCCTGTCCTACCCTAAAAAGGTCATTTTTGAAGGCCCATAACTCCAAAACGAGCCTACAGAAAATTCCAGAAAAAATACATCTTAGATATTGATATGTATACTCCAATCTGGGTATTTAAAAATTTCGAGGCATATCAAATACTATGCGAAAAAAATATTAAAGATGGGCGGTTTTAAACATAAAATTTGCCTCTGCTCCTAAACTACTTGCGATATTTTCACGGTTCTTACGGTAAAATATTGGTAAATCTAGTATCTTAAAACTGGGTATTTTTCATTGAATAATAACAATTATGTTTGAAGAAAACGATTTTATTCAATATTCCACTATAAACAGCAACGCGCGGGCGACGGGGATCAGTGTTATGCAGGCATTCGAGGGGGAAGGCCGCGCGCTCCGCTGCCGCTCTCGCATCGACCGTATTTCTATTATTTCAATTACAAATCGACGTTCCCGCATAAGTCGGTAATCGTAAATTCCAAATTTTGCTGGAGGAATATTTTGATTTTGCACCTTATTTTTTTGTACTTTACTGTGTAATAGTTTTCGTTAATTGTTTAAATAGGTACTTTTAATTTATCGTATACATTTCATTTACTGCGTAATTGTTTTTATTTAAATAGTGTTGTGAATTTGAAATATAAAAATGCCACAAAAAAAGAAGTTAGAAGTTTATAGTCCGTACTGTGTTTTTTTTGTATTGTTATATTGAATGTATATTGTAATATCTCTAGCGATATTGTAAAATCTCGAAATATTGTCAAATGAACGTTCTGCTTACAACAAAACGCATTATTTTTCGTGATATGCATGCGATGGTAGTCAACTTACGCGGTGTGGAGGGAAGGTGGGGTCCCCCTTGCCCTGTGGTACAACTCTCATGAAAAGATATTGTACCATTCCTGAGAAATATCGATTATTATAACCTAACCTTAAAACACTTTTTATTTCCCTAAAAAGCGTGGTCGACGGACTATTTCCGAGTGCAGGGTTGAAAAAAACCTAACTAACCTAACGGAGGGGGTGCCCCAAGTCCCGATTATGGGGGCAGAGATACTTCCTTGATCGACTTCATCATGTCAACCAAGAAGCAAATGTTCAATGATGTCTCTGTGATCAATTCGGTGAAATCCGAGAGCGATCACCGCATGGTAAGAGGCACATTGAACATCAATATCAAGATAGAAAGGTCTCGACTGATGAAGTCTACGCTCCGTCCAGCACAGAATCAAATCCAAAACCCCGAGAGCTTTAAGCTCGAACTCTAGAATCGTTTCAAGTGCCTAGGCGGCTCAGTGGACGAATACAACGATGGGTTCGTGGAAACTGTCCATACGACCGGGTCTAAGTTCTTCAAGACACGTCGTACAGATCAGAAAAAGAGGTTCTCCGATCAAACTCTCGAGCTCTTGAAGGAGCGGCGTGAGATGATCCTGCAGTCTTCAGATGAGGCGTCGAAATACCGGCAGCTCAATAGACGGATCTCTAAATCCTTAAATAGCGGCCTCCGCCGCTTTAATACCGAGCGTATTAAAGACGCGATCGAGCGGAACAAAGGCTCCAAAGTATTTTCAAGAGATCTGGCTATTGGGCAGAGCCAGCTCACGAAACTGAAGACCGACGATGGCAGGATCTTATCCGCCAAACCGGAGCTACTGAGGGAGATCGAGAGCTTCTATGGACAGTTGTACATGTCAACCAGCAAACCCATTGTCGACCTAGCAAACGACCCAAGAGCTAGACTAACCCGACACTATACCGAAGACATCCCGGACGTCAGCCTGTACGAGATTAGGATGGCTCTAAAACAACAAGTCACCGGGGGATGATGGAATTACTGCCGAACTCCTGAAGGCGGGTGGAAAACCGGTACTTAAGGCCCTTCAGAAGCTGTTAAATTCCGTCATACTCGAGGGGAAAACGCCGAAGGCATGGTGCAAGGGTGTGGTGGTGCTCTTATTCAAGAAGGGTGACAACGCCCGGTTGAAGAATTACAGGCCCATCTCACTTCTAAGCCATGTCTACAAGTTGTTTTCAAGAGTCATCACGAATCGTCTCGCGCGCAGGCTTGACGATTTCCAGCCACCCGAACAAGCCAGTTTCCGAAAAGGCTTTAGCACCGTGGACCACATACATACGCTTCGGCAGGTAATACAGAAGACCGAAGAGTATAACTTGCCTCTCTGCTTAGCGTTTGTGGACTACGAAAAAGCCTTTGATTCGATCGAAACCTGGGCTGTACTGCAGTCTCTTCAACGGTGCCAAATTACTAGGACTACTTAGAACTATCGGTACATCGAGGTGTTGAAGTGTTTGTACAAAAACGCCACCATGTCAGTCCGACTTCAGGACCAAGCCTCGGAACCTATCCTTCTGCAGCGAGGTGTAAGACAGGGAGACGTCATATCTCCGAAATTGTTCACCGCTGCACTGGAGGATGTCTTCAAGGTTCTGGACTGGAGATGGCTAGGCATCAACGTCAATGGCGAGTACATCACTCACCTTCGGTTTGCCGACGATATTGTGGTCATGGCTGAGACCATGGAGGACCTCAGTACAATGCTCGATGACCTAAGTAGAGCCTCCGAAAGAGTGGGTCTAAAAATGAACATGGACAAGACGAAGGTCATGTTGAATGCCCATGTCACACCCATTCCTATCAAGATCGGAGACTCTACACTCGAAATTGTAGACGATTATGTATACCTAGGACAAACGGTCCAGTTAGGTAGGTCTAACTTCGAGAAAGAGGTCAATCGTCGAATTCGACTCGGCTATACAGCGTTCAGGAAGCTGCGCGATATCATCTCGTCCAACTTACCGCAGTGTCTCAACACGAAAGTCTATGACCAGTGTGTGTTGCCAGTGATTAAATACGGGACCGAAACGTGGTCGCTCACAATGAGCCTTATCAAAAGGCTTAAAGTCACCCAAAGGGTAATGGAGAGGGCTATGCTCGGAGTTTCCTTGCGTGATCGAATCAGAAATGAAGACATCCGCAAGAGAACCAAGGTCACCGACGTAGCCCGAAGAGTTGCTAAACTTAAGTGGCAGTGGGCAGGGCACATTGCTCGCAGAACGGATGGCCGATGGGGCCGAATAGTTCTGGAGTGGCGACCGCAAACTGGAAGACGATGCGTTGGAAGACCTCCCACTAGGTGGACCGATGACCTGGTGAAGGTTGCGGGAATCCGGTGGATGCGAGTAGCAAGGGACCGGTCAATGTGGCGACACTTGGGGGAGGCCTATGTCCAGCAGTGGACGTCTTTCGGCTGAGATGATGATGATGATGATGAGATACTTCCGTATGTTCAGTTGACAATAATTCGAGATATTACAATATTGCTACAGAGAAACACGTTATATTGTAATATAACGTGTTTGACAATTTTACGATGACATAAATACCTTCACGGGCGGCGGCAGGCGGGTGTCGTCCGACATCAAAAGGCTTTTCCCAACTGTATGATTGTTAAACTGATACAGTAGACTCCAACAGTCTGTTAGTGCTTACTGTATTATGGCATTTTTTTTCTACAATTGGCAACACTACTACTAAATTAGGTTGGGTAATCTAATTTTATCAAGTTTTTTTGTGATGTCTGTACTGTGAATTTGAAAGAAATATCAAGATGTTTTTCAATCAAAGTCCTATGGACTTTGATTAAACACATTTCCGACTTACCTACTGCTCGGGGCGTCGAAAAAATTAATACTATAAAATTGTGTTATATTCACAAATTAACATAGGCGAGATGAGTTGAGGTTAACAGGACTGTATACCCTAGATATTTAACATAATCACGCCGCGAGTGCATTAGCTAAAATATAGCGTATTATTTAGGAGCGTAAAGCAAGCTCGCGGCGCGATGTTTCGGAAGGGGGTGGCGGGGCGCTTTACATTTGGCCACGCCCCAGCGTCCAAGGTCGTTCACGTATACATAGTCCTTAAGGCTCGCCGACCGCTGGTTGATGTCTGGGCGGCACTAGTTGTATCACTTTGAATCCAAACGTTAACGTAAGCTAGGGTACGAAGAACCATATGCTAGGGTAGGTACGGAGAACCGTAAGCGCGGGGATTGCAAGTCGAGGCGATTTCGTTACGATTCCGATTAGTGTACGTTGCAGTAGGGAGTTTCATAGAAATAATACTGAACGGCTCGAGTTGATACGGTGATGATCGGGTTCCGTATACGTGGTATTTGTTTGTGCGCCAATGTCCCTTCAACCCTGTGTAGATTCAGCGGCATCATTAATTTACCTAAGGCAACCCGTGTCTCACATTTCGTAGCGTAGCGATCCACGATCGGCCATAGAAAAGAGTTCAACGACAGTCCACACAATGTGTGATCTCTGCCTAACCTTTCGTGGATTACGGGTTGGTATTATGTTATTTTTATTTATGTTATATAAAACGAATGATTAAAAGTGTCGTTTTACTTCCAGATGAACCGTCGTCAGTGTTCTGCCAGCAGATTGCGGGTAAGCACAGCTATAGCTCAGACAAATCGTTACATACATACATGGAACACATAACGACGTCACCTATACGAAATTGTGAGAAATGGTAGCGAATACGATTTATGAGCTGCAGACTGGATATCCAGACTGTTTTTGATTATATTTTAGATTAAGTGGTCAAGTAAACAGACTTTGTATACTTGTATAGGTGGTTTTTCTAATGATCTAGTTAACATATCTAAAACACGTGTAATATCTATGATAAAATAATTATGAAAACTGAAACACAGCGCGGGCGCAACGTATTTTTATGATCTGTGAATGTACGTAAATACTCACTTAAGCACTTGTTCATTAACTACATAACATAACATAAACACGCAACTGCAGTTAAATAGGAACGCAGAGACTGGACTAAGAACCCACACGTTCAACCATTTAAAAACAACAACAAAATGAAACAAAACATATCTCTTCTTTCAATAATTATATTAAAAATACACTCTGCCCAATGTATCATGACAGGCGGCGAAACACGGAACTAAACTTAAACCTACTGGATTTGACATTACACTGACATTTGCCACAACGAGCAGCGCCACACTGTTTCGCCAATTTATACTGGCCACATTATACTTCCATTTAGTTCAATTATGATAAAAACAGGATACGGACATAAAGCAAACTGTTTCAATCCGCTAATAAAGCTTGGGAATGCGAATCCGTCGGTGTATAAAGCGATAATAGGTATAAAGAGAACCCCGAATTATTTTTATGGCATCTTTACTGGCAGATGTTTTCATGTCAGGCGAGTTTTTGTTAATTGTTATGACATAAACGACGTAACGTCAGTCGAACTGGTTTGTTTGTATTATTATTATCTTCTTTTCCCTTTTGGGAAGGCAAAGGGATCTAGCCCATGCAGCCTGTTCTTTTGTTTTATTATTTTACATAGTTATTCTGGTTTGTTTGTTTGTTTGTATTCTGTGACTTTTTTTATGTAGTAATACCTAGTCTTTTTAGTTATCTGTGGCTATTTTGTATGGGTTACTATTTTCATCTATTCATCCGACTAATGTGTGCATGCGGAAAAACTCAGAACTTAAATAAGTTATAATCAGATTTTATATTTATTAATTTTCTTGATAAACAGTATGACCACTTAAGTGGGTAGTTCAGGGTGGCAGCCCTGATCTGCCCACTTAAGTGGTTACAGTGTCACAAGGGGCTTTTGGCGTTCGGATGACTTTGACAGAAAGGTTCATGAAAATGTGTTGAAAACAAAATGGCGGGATCAGTTTGTTTTGAGCCACGCCCCAGAAGATGTACAGTACATCTACAGGTATAATAATTAAGCATTGTTTTAATACAATTCCAACAACTTAAGAGATTTTAGCTCAATTCCTATGAAATTGAAGTTTCAATTCCCGTTAAATACTCAACAATGCACACAGTTATTTCTTTTTACCATAACTAGAATTTTGATCAAATTGATATTACGAACATTGTACAAAATACAGCACTCGTTACGTAGGTATTATACTTTACTACCTAAAATACTAGATTACTCTCATGACCTCAGCCGCTTGCCTAATTAACCCCAGCCCAAAATTTAACTTTACGCCACTAACTTTAAAACATCTCACAGTATTTATTACAAAAAATCCGCCAGTGATTGAAGTTTAACAGGCATTGTAGTTTATTTTACCAACATTATTTCTAAGATTTAAATTATATTTATTGTGCTAATTTAATTTTTGAATTAATATAACATTATATTACTATTCCAAAGTTTACCTAGTTTTACAAATTCATCACCGTAACCAAATTCCCATGGTTCAGTACAAAAAAATGGTCGCATCAATGACGGGAAGTGTCATCGCATCACATTGTTCATCATCATCATCAGCCTGTAATGATCCCAATGCTGGGACACGGCCTCCTCTCAATGAGAGGGAACACATTGTTACATTCACCTTAATTACGTGTCCACCGTGGAAGTCTAAAACAGTACATTAAATACGTGTGTTTTACACCCGCAACTTCCACACGGCAAAAACATTCATCTTCCTCGGACCTTACCTCAATTTTTTTGGGATCAGCGCAGCTCCTCTTTGTTCAAACATCTTTATCAACCTTAACGTCTTCATGCTCAAAAACAAAAAATGCTTCTGTGTTTGTTATATGATGATGGTCTAAAAGGAAGTTCTTTTTACCTGAAAAGGTAAAAGAAGGAACCCTCCTCCCTCTTGTCCATCTCGTGTCTGAACACACCGACAAACATCGGTGTGTTCGAAAACCCATAGGGTAGTTCCCGTTGACCTAGAATCACGAAATTTTGAAAACCGTAAATATGTGGTTTAATAACAAAAAAAAACGATTTTACTATTACTAACTTGTTATTTGCGGTTGGTGCAACAGCCGTTTCGGGGGATCGAACAGCAAAGTTAAGTTTTTCCTTTGAAAAGTTTGTACGGAACCCTTGATGCGAGAGTCCAACCCGCATTTGGCGGGTCTTTATTAAATCCATGTTATGTTTACAGATAAAAAGGGCTTTATAACTTTTCACATCCACCTGCAAAAACAATAATTACCGTGGTAGCAAATAATCATCATCACCATCTTTCTTCATCAGACCCTTACCACATCCAGTAGCTCCACATGGATCATACTCTCCTATCTCTCAATAGTAATTGGTCTAAAGGTCGGACATATCTGGCCATTGTAGTCCCCTGGCATTTGTGTGTTACAACATCTGGCATTTAAAGTTTATTCTGAATTAACGTCTGACTCCTATTTCTCAGATAACTTGGCTGTTATTATGGAAAAGCTTTTCAGGAATTTCGACCATTATATCGTTAATATTATTATTCATTTAAGTCGAGATTCGTTTGAGGATAAAGAAGGTAAATGACTTGCCATCTTAGTATTGTGGCTTTTGTGATGTTGTTTCAGGGGTGTGAAACCTTTTGATTCAGTATTTTGTGACTTAATCTTAGTTTTGTATAATTAGCGATTGTTTATATTTCAACCATAATTTTGCTATACAGGGTCAAACAAAATTAACTAGCAAAACACCACAGAGTTAATAAGTCTCGATGTTTAATTGTTTAGAGACTACTGGTCGTGTTGTTACTTTGTTTAGCCAAATATCTAATATAATATAGCTAAAATTTGTAGATTTTGATTTTATCATTACTTACTTTGAAACGAGTAAGAACCGTGTGGACTTTTAAAGTTTACCCATTGCACAACAACAACAAAACGAACTGCACCTCTTAAATCAGTCCGATGAACGAAACATTTTGAGATACGTCGGAAACTAAAGTACTATCGCTACAGTAATTAATTTTGTTTATCAGACAACGAGAAATACCTGCCGCTGGATATAATTTAGTGCGCACTGACCATTAGCGGGGCAAGCACGTTGCAAAACTGTTTTGTGGCATTGTTGGTTGGGTAAGCAGAGATTTTAATGCATTAAGGATGTAAAGGACATCCGTCTCTCTTATTCACAACCAAATACCTTTATCTAGACGTCTATGAAGTCCTGTTCATTCAGAAAACTGAGCTTTTCTGCCAACATTTCTAACTGTCAACTGTTGACAATGCGGTTTTCTTGAGTAAATATTGTATAAGTTATACCAAATCGAAAATGATTGAACGGCAGCTTTGCTTCTGAAAGAATTGTTTGTCAGTTTGTCAGTTTATCTTTTGACTTCGTTAATACGTTTTCGTACATCGAGACTCTGCAAAAGACGACGGACGCCCTATAATGCACTTTTTAATCTGCGAAACTAATCATTATTACTTACCAGGATATTGCCTTTGTCGGTTAATGTAGTGTGCCATATTTCCGATTAATTTATCCATAATTAGCCCCATCGCCTCTGTAAGGAAGTGCAACCTCATAATTTTAAATACTGCATGCTTGTTTCCTTCGTCCGTAACATGCATCCCGTCACTCCACGCATTTACGAGCGACAACGCACCGATTACCGCTTAATGAAGCGGCCTACACAACGACCCAGCTTCTTACCTCACAACATTTCTCTCTAACACCATAAATCCAACTTAAACGCTTTGTTATCACAAAATGTAACATCTAAACTACTCGTTTCCCCTGATAACTTGTTGTAAATAACTTCAAAAATCAGATAAAATACATTAAAGCGGGCTGTATCGTGAATCGCTTAATTAAACAGCACTAAATCTGTCATTTGAGCCTTCTGTGGGGCTTTACAGCGCTTTAAAGCGCTTTCCCCTTAAACTGTGCGTTTAAACCCTTATCTGAGTCCCATTATATCACTAATAGAGGCTGGTTTATGTGGATGCAATGAGCTAGGAAGTGAAGTGCTCAAGATTGATGGCTCCAGTGGCAGCGATTGTGTTTTAGATATATTGATGTTCGTGGATTCACAAGGTAAAACTGTTTTAACTTTTGGTCAATTTTACTTTCATTTTCTTGCAGCGGTTTTTGTCTTGTCCATGTTCGTAAAGTTTTTTCAAATAAATAAAAAAAACGCAACATAACTATTCCATTCTAACTCAAAAGATGCCATTTTTTCCTTGCAAGAACTCTTTAAACTTTTTGAGAACCTACTGATATTTTTATAGCAGAACCTAGGTTTTTACGTTGTGAGCCTTTTACCTAGAGGATCTGTCTTTTTATTTTTTTTATCTGCTCATGTATCCTCTCCATTTCTATTCTCACCTCCATGGTATCGGACGTAGACTAAAGGCTACCAGTGCCCGCGGACAGTACTTAACGATCATCGATATTACCTAATTTAGTTATTTTCACAATCTACACTTAATATGGACCAGATTGACCAGATCTTTGATAGGCAATTGTAGGCTTCATTATGCCCTGAGATAGTCGTCATTTTGTGATATTTTCTTGCTATAGGGATTTGAGTTGAATTACCAGGTTAGACAATGTGTAATTAGGTTTTTTTCCGTCACGAGTTTCTCAGTCTTTATTCGTACTTGGTTTTTGGCAATTAACTTGTCCAAGCTCGTCCCTTTTATTTATTTATTTAAACTTCATGTACAAGAGTGGTACATAGGCGGACTTAATGCCACAGGGCATTCTCTACCAGTCAACCTTTGGGTCAAATAGGACACCATTGTGATAGAGTACAATAAAAACAAAAAAAATAAACATACCAATTCGAATCATAAAACGTAAATCGGTACCTACATATACTAATACATAAATGAAGAGAAATATGACTACACTGCCTAACCGTTCGGGGAAAAACGAGGGAGCCACTAAAGGCGATGGGTTTAAGGGTGAATTTCTACAATTAAACTGAAAATGATCAACACTTTTGAACTGAGATCTAGAGCTATCAATTCGAATTTTCTATGGAATATGAATATGGCATTGCCAGCCCCTAAACGCAGCTTAAGAACAACCGCGTTTATTTCATGGTGGAATTCGCTCTTAAGACTACTTAGAACCAAATAGAGCTATCTCGATCATCTTATCATATTCGACGGCACTGCCATCTATCACTTTATGGATATGATCGTTATTTATGCTCATCTAAATTACTTATAAGGTATATTCATAAAACATGACGTTATATATCCCATAACTTTCTACAGGCCACTAAAAACATGACACTTGAAGAACACCTTGTTATTTTTTCTCTCTTTCTGTCATGTGTATTTCCAACATGTATGATAAGGATAGGACGCGGCACATTTAGTCACATTGATGTACAATGGAGCAATTGCTCAATAAAAATAGCATACAAATGTTACAAGGACAAAATTGCACCATTAAATTGTAATTAGTTGTAATTTTAATGAGTTATTATACAACTTTATGGTTACCTGCTCTAGTAGAAGAAAACTTTCAGGCAATATTATGCATTAACTCTGAAGAATTAAGCTCACTCATCCATGTTTGGTAGGTAATAAAATTACAACGTTTTTTATTCTAAGTAATTATGTCCTAAACAGCAACTAAATTGTAATGAGTTTGTTTGTTTTCTACTTTTAATTTTGTTTGTCTATGCATTGGAATTGAGCAATTGTCGGCATACATAATACAGCAATTACTATAGTCTCACTTGATGAAGACGTGACGTATTCGATTCGATAGTCTCTGTAACGTTGTCACAGATAAAACTTCCGATCGCTAATTACTTACGAAAAAAATCGGTTACAAAAACGATGCTTTCGGGAAAGTCTCTACATTCAATACGGGTTTCTCGTAAGCTTCGTTTTTGCTATCGATTTTTTCCGTAAGTAATTAACGATGGAAAATTTGCGATTTTGACTATATCTATGTCGAGATTGCGACCAAGCCTCTAGCTGTGAGGCGGTGGGGGGTGTGGGGTCCACCACGCTAGCCCAGAGCGGGCTGGTCTTGGTTAATCTTAATTTAAGTTCTAAAAGTTATCAGGTTTTTTTTTACTTAACAGAACATCACGGCTGTAATCCCCGAAGGGACAGACAGGGGTGTATCTAATAGTACCTACATTTACATTTCGCCAGTTATAATAACAATAAATAATAATAATCTTAATTGGAACAAAAACACCTTTTACAAATTGATTGCGCAAATTGCCACATTAGTTATAAAACTGTGTCGCAGCTATTAACGCCCACCTCCAAGAGGGAGACGACAGCGATCCAGTAGAGAGAAAACAATTTAAAATTTTAAATAAGAAACAATAATTCAAAAAGCCAAATAGTAGGAATATGTAAGTGTTTAAGTGGTGCATGCGGGAGTGTTGTATGTGAGTGTTGTATGTGAGTGTTGTATGTGAGTGTTGTATGTGAGTGTTGTATATGAGTGTTGTATGTGAGTGTTGTATGTGAGTGTTGTATGTGAGTGTTGTATGTGAGTGTTGTATGTGAGTATTGTATGTGAGTTTAGTGCGTGTCTGTGAGGTGTAAGTGTAGAGTGTGCTTGTGGAACCTCCCCACGAGCACACTCTTCGCTACGTGTAATTGGTGTACATTTCAGAGGAACAAAGAAAAAGTTCAAAGTTATGTCCAAGTCCATCAACTTCGTGGCTGCTACTGACAATTTCTTGACGGAAAAACCCAATAACAGTTAGCCCGACCTGGGGATCGAACCTGTAACCTTATGCTCAGCAGTCGTGATTGTGACTACTCGACCAAGGAGGCGGTCAATTTAACATTACCCAAATGCTCCTGATTATTTAAATAAGGCGTGACGACTACAGGACACTGACGTCACCGCTACCAACATTGCTGATCGTTGACCATTGAACGATCAAACTTAGTTTTGAGCCACTTACTAATGACACGTTGCAACTATTCATGAACGATTGGCACTGCAGATCTATTTCCTGTGATCCATTTTACGTTATCATAGATAAGTTATGATAGATGACGACTTCATTTAAACTGTTTGACCAGCACCCGCGCACTTGGCAACCTGCACTCCGTTGTATTATGGTTTATCGGAGCCCGCGCACGAGGTAGCCACTGATGTCTGACTACGCCGAATGGTCGCGAGCAGGCAGAGCAAGATAAAATGGACGTTACAATCATTTTATCTTGGCTGTCTTCGGATGCATTTGGATGTTGGTGATTTTGCGTTCCGAAACTGTTGATTGTAAAACTGTCACAATTGGCCATTCACTGGCTGGTCAATAATTCGGTTTCAGTAACCTGGCTGCAGCAGTTAGGCTGCCTAGTGAGTGGGTGCTCTTAACATATACCCAGCCCTCGAAACTATACTAAAGTATTCCAAATCTTAAGGAGAGAAAAAGTGCTGAAAAGCACAATAGCTTGAAACAAACAGGATTGAATTGTTAAAGAAAATAAATTTTAAACACTTGTCTTTTTACGGATACCCTCATTTACATAAATTTGCTGTAGTTTACAATATACATAATCTCATTTTAAACAAATCGTGTCATATAAACAATTCAACAGCAATAGATCGAAAATTGTTTGTGATGCATAAAAAACTAATTACCCATTGAATAGATATTTTATGTGGTTTCCAGCCATGACCTTTTAGTTTAGACACATGAAACCAAATTAGGGCAGATATAGACCCACACATTGCTACACAAAATACAATGAAGTACTTAAAAAAATCATGCAGGAGAAAATAATTACGTTCTATAATTATTTTACTATGGCAATAGTCATGTTTGGCATAATGATTGCATTATCTTCTAGAGTTAGTCCCCATAAAAAAAAAAAACAAAAGGAGAACTTGATTGTACTTACAACCGTTTAAACTACAAAAAAACATAAAAGGAGTATTTAAAAAGCCACCTAATATACTCAATAGCTTTTTAGATGATGATGAGCCTTCAAATTCTAGACTTGTGCATAAAATTACATAAATCATGTACCGGACACCTGACGGAGAAAACCGCAAACGATATAATTTTGTTAGCTTTATTACGACGGATATGGCTAGAGATTGACACTGCAGAGAGAACTTTGAGAGCAGAAAGACGAAGTTGCGCAGCAGTTGTATCCTTGATAAACAAACTTTTTTTTTTTAGTTTTGCCATGTCTGCCGGCAAAGACGAGAGATAACAGCTGCTCGGGCCAAACTTTAGGTTAAGCCGTGCTTGCCTAGGTTGGTCGGTGGATGGGAGACCACCCTTACATATCGAGTTTCCTCCGTGCCTCGGAAAGCACGTTAAGCTGTTGGTCCCAGCTGTCATTTGTCCATCTTTGGCATTCGTTACAGGTAGTCAGTGGCCCAAAAAGTCTGACAACCAGTCTTACTAACTGGTATAGTATTACCCAGTATTACCTGGATTGTGGAGGTCAGATAGGCAGTCGCTCCATATAAAATACTGATTTTCAGTTGCATCAGGTTAGACTGGAAGCCGACCCCAACATAGTTGGGAAATGGCTAGGCAGGATGATGTCTGCCGGCAAAGATGTGGGCCCGTATATCGCAAAAGTGTAACCCTGAGACAACTAGACGTGGTCGCGGCAGACCGAGGAGTGGATGACGGGACTCTTTGGGCGACTTTTTATTTAATTCACGAGAAGAGATGCGACATTGAGGAAAGTGGAAATAATGGGAAAGTCCTTTGTCCAGGAGTGGGACAGATCACTTTTCGTACTTCAATTCATCATTTTAATTCGTGTGGACGCGTCAGATGTTTGAAATCCCAAACCCTCAACAAACAATATTCTAACAACTCAATCGCAAATTGGCAATAACAATTTATAGTATCAATAAAATAACAATCTATTATTATAAATTATGAATCACGACACAACGGGAATCCGAATGCTTGGACGGTGAGTAATTGTGTCAAATATCTCCGTTTAGATTGAGCTGATTTGATTTACAAGCCAATTGGCTGGGAGGCTGTGAGTCAGGCTTTATAAGCGCCAGCTGATAAATCTGGAGCGAGATTTTAGGTTTAATATGTTAAGCTTGCTATTTGTCTTGGATTGACAGTTTAGATGTGATGATAAAGTGCCAGCAAAGGAATTTTGTTCCCAAAATCAAAGGAAGATTTGTCAGCAGGTGTAGGTGCCTGTATCGGTAACGAAAGTCTATTTCGAATTTAAATAAAAGGAAATGTCTAAATAAATAATAACCGGTCTGCTTTTTAAAACCACTTTGTACGTTAATTAATAAGCATTAAGCATCCTTAAACTTAATAAAGTCCTCATTTAACCAAACCTGCCTAAGTACAAACGTTCCGTTCTGTAGGAATACCACCATCTTGAAATCAAAAGCAACAATATAATAAAGGCAATCATTAACAGTTACAGCGCATAAAATCAAAATAATTACCTTTATCGCTGTTACTCGCTATCTTAGGTCTAACATTTAATTACTTAGGCTAATTAAGTGTAGCCCAAGCTTTGGAACGAGTCACGAGTCAACGCTTAACTATTTAACATACGAAGGATTATAATGAATAAGTTAAATGTGATTTTATTCTTGTCAATGGTTTTAAAAATGGCGAAGCTCATTGTAGATAGGTCCCAATCCAACCAATCAGGTCAAGCTGTTTTGAAATATAAAATGACATTGACATTAACGATGTTTGGAACTATAATAGTCATGATAGTACCAGTTTGACATGTACCTTCCTCATTGTCGACGTTGTCAAAAAAACAATGGCCAATTAGTGTACCATGATTCTGGCAGTCAATGGTCTGAATCTTGTATTTTAATTACAACTTCCCTAAATAATTCCAGAACGTCGGAATGGCACTTCCGACTATGTCACTACTGTTTGAGATGCTATAATAAAATTCCACTAAGTATTCTCGAACTGAATGAGACTAAATTTAAAACATGCATTAAACGCACACTATTTAAACAAGCATATTACAAGTTGAGCGATTATATCGCTGATAAAAATGCTTGGCTCAATGCTGGTCCAGCTCCACAAAGACAGGGGCGCAAAAATTGATAGCATTAAATGGTATTGTTGGAGCTGCTGAAGATCATACAACTATCTTTGCATTGTTTAGATTCAATCTCTTTATTTTATTATATAAACGCATAGCCCATATTATGTGAGTACTATGTACTGAAAGCTATCATTCACTGGAAACCTACTTTAGTTTTTTACTTGAATGTGCCCTGGCGGTTAAGGGTATGTCATGCTCATTTTATTTTTACTATGGACACTTTTAACGTGCACATCTTGCTTCATTGTTTTCACTTAATTTACCATTTCAACATGAATGATGTAACCAAGATTTTGTAACAATAATTGTGTGAGTCTATCTGGCGGGCCCCAACGAGATTTATCAATAGGTGATAACTTTTCATAAAGACATTACTTTGTACCTAAAGAAAATATATAAGAAATATTTTGTACCTCAACAGTTTTTGATTAAATGACGTTTCTATGAAGTGTCTAGCTAGCGGGCCCCTTATGATTATTTTTTTTGTTATTATAGTTGTAGATCGCTCAATAGTGCTTGGAGTTAGAAACTATTATGTACCTTACAAATCCAAAATTTCGACTTTCTGAGAGCTATACTTTAGGAGTTATTCGTTATTTAGACAAACGTCCGGCTAGCGAGCCCCTTTTTAAATATTACTTTTTTATATCATTCAATAGCATTAGGAGCTTGATGCTATTATGTACCTAACAAATCCAAAATTTCGACTTTCTGTGACCTATACTTCAGAAGATATTCGTTATTCAAACAAACGTCCAGCCAGCAGGCTCCTTTTCAGATACTATTTTTTTAGTGTCATTCAATAGCATTAGTAGTTCAATACTATTAGATACCTTATAGATCCAAAATTTAAATTTTCTGTGAGTTATACTTCAGAAGATATTCGTAACTTAAGTCCCGCTGGTTGGACGTTTGGCTAAATAACGAATATGTTCTAAAAAGTGCTTGTAATTGTCCTACTTGAAATAAATGCTTTGATTTTGATTTTGATTTGATTTTGTCATTCCAGAGCCAAAATAATCATGGTGAACTTTACAGTACTACAAAGCTTTTTGGCGTATGACTTTTTTGGCCTCGTGGCAAAAGATGTTTGTATGAATACATAGCTAAAGACTTCTCTTCTAAATATAACTACGAGATGAAAAGTTAGCTTTAAGTATTTATCTGCAAAAACCAGGACTTTCGAAGACTTTGTAAAGTTTTAATTTATTTACGTATATTAATTAAACCACTGCAAATCCTAAGGAATGTGCGAACATGCTCTTACCAAGTCGAAGTACTATGATTAAAATATACTTTCTGCAATTCATTTAGAGCAAACATGTTCAACCCTTCACTTGTAGCGGAACGGGTTTATTTTTTAAACATTTAATTACTGAGCAAAAACATTCAATTTCCCGCGCATCAATCACGCTTGCTTCCTGCAGCATCCGCACTTCTTCAAGCTAATTACTTCGGGAGCCGGTCACGATCCGCTATTTACATACTTACTCGTTATTAGGTTGGTAAACGTTGGCTGAATAGCTTGTGGCGTTTGCCTAGAGCTGACAGAGATTCTCTGTGGAGAGTTGAGAATATCAGGGCCCTATCCAATAAAGCTGACAATTCGACAAGTCCGACATATGTCAAAAAGTGACAACTCGACAATTTTTCTGTTCAATAAAACTTACAGGCGACAAAATTGTCATGGTGGAAAATTCACAAATATGTCGGACTCTTTTTTTTCTTGACATTTTTCTGTTTTATAAAACTTTATATGCGACAGCTGACAGGTGACAATTTGTCGTGAAAAACTTGTCAAATCTGCTTTATTAAACAGAAAATTGTCGTGACATGTTGACATACTTGTAGAATTGTCCGACAATTCTGACAGGCGCGTTACCCTCTGTCGCGAAATCATATTTTGAATTTTGAAGGTGTAAAAAAGTGTATTGAAAAAGTTTATTACAAAAAAATGGTACTTACATCGAGCAGTGAGAGTAGTGATGATGAATACTTGGAACAAATACAAACGAGGAGGCAACGACGATCATTTAAAAGCAGAATCAATTTCTCCTTCTCAATTACAGATTTCTTGCTTTAAAGAAAAATTTCGGGTATGTCAATCTACCGTAGAATATTAAACAAAATTCTTTGCAAATATATTATGTCAAAAGTCGACATAATTGTCACGACAATCCGACAATATTGTCACCGACAATTGTCAGAAATATTGTGACTGTGGTTTTTTGATATGTCGAGTTTTATTAAACGTGTTTTTACATTAAAAATATGTCAAGATTTCACCTGTCGATTTTTGACATATTTGTCACGTTTATTAAACAGCTTAAGCGCGACAATTCTACAATTTTGTCATTTTTTGACATATATGTCGGATTGTCAGCTTTATTGGATAGGGCCCTGGACATGATTATTTTGAATTAAGAATATTTTGTCATGATAAAGTTTTCATAGTAATATGGGATCGATTAGATCTGACCATAGAGCATGAACAAGAAGGTTATTTATAATGGCTTTTATTTATTGCAATATTTAGTTATATTTTTTTTTTATAAATGATATTATCAGTTCATAAAATCTAAGACTTCATTCCTCGTTCAAGATTTAAATACGAGTAAATACATTACAATATAAAATAGTAGCAATTTAACTGTTGCAAGCGGCTGCTAATACTATTACTAATATCTTTATCAGTCAAAGAACAGACTGTTCACACTTTGTGAAGAGTCACGAGTCTTTATGTATTTACATACGCGTTTTATGTTTCTCTATGATGCAGGCAGTTCGCCTTGTGGCCTTTGCCTCCCGCTGCTGCGTTTCGCTGTGTCTATGGTTTCGGAGAAAGGAGGATTATTTGCTAAGCAAAACCAAGAATGAAAATTGAAAAAACTTTTTTTTAAGAGAATGGAAACAAAATAACAACAAAACAGCTCTTAGCTCATTCTTCATTTTCACCGTTCCTTTTTCCATTGTTCAATACGATTGGCGTTTTTGCTACTATGGCTTTTTCCCCTCAACAAGGTGACAGACAACATCGCGAGAGGAGCTGGATAAGTTTACATTTGCAATAACATGCAGGCCCACTGCGTGTTATTGCAAATACATGTAGTGGATTAACACTCTTCTTAAACAGGCCTTGTCTTATTACTTCTTAGTAATAAGACTGATAAAGGCTGATTTTGACGTTTGTGAAAATGTGTCCCAATTCTTTCGATCAATATTATTGATCGAAGCCCAATTCCTAACTATTTTAATTTTCATACATTGTTAGAGGTTCGTTAGTGACAAAATAAAAGAGAAGTCTTGTATCCCCTTCTTCTTTATATCCCCTTTAAGTTCACGTATTATACGGAGTGGAAGGGACACCTACGCTAAAACATGTAAAACGGTTATTTCCTGCAAGACTGTAAAACCTAAACGGTCAAAATATATGGAACAGCATTGTTTTTTAAAGACCGATGAAAAGTTTGTATCTGAGAGTGAGGGAAATGATGTATTGAATCCGTGGTAACCGTTCTAAGCGTGGGTGAACTTCTGCACACGAACATTGGTCAAAACTTCAAACACAAATAAAAATCCGTTTTCCTTCAGTAACAACATTATCCACAGTTCCTCCCAAACGACAGTCATCATGTTGTCATCGCGTGCCGTGAAGCGCTGGCGCGTTGAATAAAATTAATCCTCTGCACTAAACGCATACAAATTCCACAACGTTTTAGTAATTTCTATTTATCTGCCAGCAAAGAGTTGTTGCAGGGATTACGTTACACAACTCCTGTTTTGTGTGTTTTGTTCGTTTGAATTTTAAGTAGACTGTGGTATATGGGCCTAGCTTATGGTCATCGTACTTGAGCTGATAGTCGGCAAAAAACGAGCTTTTAAATAAACTAAAGATATTTTAAATAAATAAAAGATATTCCAGAAATGTATGGAGCCTGGGCCAGCACTATGTGCACAATATGTAAATATCGCTGTTTATTACAGTAACGGTTTTTTATTGTTAATTTTCTATAATTCCACTTCGTTTCAATGTATATTCAAATTAACCTGGTCAAGTAGGGCAACACAACGTAAAATTGAACATGGTGGATCAAAGCAGCATACACGAACAATGTCATTTTGACAAAGACACTTGATTGAACACTATCCAATCTAAAGACAGACTCAAACTTCACTTCTTAAAACTGACAAAGTCCTCAAACGCCATGTCACACAACTGTAAAAATAGGGTTATCTTATTAAAAAACTTCATTTTTATACGTATGTACGGTCGAAGGTCAAAGCTATTTGGTTTACAGTTTACAATGTAATTTGTCGGTTAAAGTGTAAACCAAATAGCTTGTTCGACGGTACCTCTCTTTAAATTAATTTATTAGTATTTTTATGAAATTTCACATTTTTTTTTTCCAATTTATCTATGTGTTTATGTGTGATAAAATCAAACATCTCCTCTAGGGGATCTACTAGCATGACTTTACTGCAGAGGGATCACGATTTTATGATGTTGTTGCGGCAAGTCTCAGGCACAGACAACCGACAAGTTTAGCTAGTCGATCTTTTTCTGTCCATTTGACGAAGGCATAATGTTTTTACAAGAATGCTTGATTATTATGTACTTAGCCTAAAAGTAAGAAAATCTCAATTTCTTGGGCTAACTTCCTTGTTTTGATGAGAAAAAAGATGTCAAATATTCATAGTTGTCAGTAAATAATTATTTACATTCGATGTTAATGTTACCGTGTTTCTGTTTGTCTGCAGTAAGGTTTTGATCGAATGGTGACCAAGGCTGGGCCTAAGAAACTAAGGCAGTCCAAAAGCGCGTTGGGTTGACGATATCGTCAAGAGTTCAAGAACGCGGGAAACATGGTCAAGAGACGCATATAACTGAGAACAGTGGCAGAAGAAAGGGGAGGCCTATATACCCAACAGTAGATGATTCTGGGCTGAAATGTGCATTTTCATCAATTTTGCTTTGAGAAACCGCCAGGCATCCCAAATGCATAACACACTTTTATCCCTCGCCCACAACTTTTAAAAGGGAATTAGTTTAAATTTCTTACATATCGTTTAAAATTCGTCTCCACAACGTAAAGCAGTGTTGCTGATTGAATGGGAATGCGAGTGTGTAAGGCAATTAGCCCGCGGGTAAGAGTGGTTATATTAACAGAACAATTTCTCCGTCTATCAGTTAATATTGAAAGAGAAACCGCGATATTTCAACTCGTCTATGACAAACAGTCTGCCAGCGCAAATGTACGAGTTAACTAAGGCGAAAGGATTACTGTAATGCGGTGTGGGCGATGAGCTTGCAACTTGTCACTTTCTGTGCTGTTGGGTTATACTTTTGGACTAGTAAGGTTTGTATATGCAAAAATTGTGGCGGCGGGTGTTCGTGGTATACCAGGCAGCAGGCAGGGGCGTAGTTACCGCCGTACCGAATCAATGCTACAGGGCCCATTGTCAGGGACCACACAGTGATTTTGTGTTAAGGAAATAAAACACAAAATCTTCTCACAACCTCAAATATTTATTTTGATAAATGATAATACAACTAACGCCTCCCCAGAAAGAAAATCATATGTATTGTTTGTTTTGTTATATTATTATTTTTGGGCATCCCCGCACTAGGGCTCAAAGGGCCCCCAACAAATGTGATACAGGGCGTTACTAAGACTAGCTACGCCACTGGCACTTGTATCCTTCAAGGATGTGAGTCTATTCGTCAAATTAAACCACTTTCCTGAAGAATTATATTCTTCTACCCAACTCGCGATTTTCTTTTTATATTATCTTATGGTATTTAGTCAGGAGATAAAATATTTATCTTGCCAAGGATAAAGCTTGCTCTTTGCTAAGATAAGAGGTTGAAAAAAATCACGATTAACAACGAATCACGCGAAATATTCAATAATTAGTATCTACCTCTCTTGAATATAGTCTAGTACGCCATTTTCTTCGTAGTGGTACTTCAATTATTAACACCGAGATATTTATCGATTTCAACAAATACCAAAACAAGAAAGGTATCATTAAAATTTTCCAACTATTGAACTGAAAGGCTATCTCGAACGAAATTTTATAGTGAGTAACACAATTACGTTGGCAACCCAGTCATTAAATAATTAAAGTACTGTTGTGAAATGAAGCCATTTTGCATTTCGCTCGATGAAACACTTATTTATTACAATCATTTCGTAGTAAATTGAGGGTAATTAAGTGATTTTATTGCGATATAAGATGATTCATAACCGTTTTCACTAAAACTAGGTGACACCTAACAGTCGGAAGGATAAAAATCAGAGAGCACACTTTTATTTAAGTACCTATTTATTAAGATCTCGCCCAGGGTTTGTGAAAACGAGAATTGGAATTAATTGAGATTTTTTCAGAGAAAAGAATGTGAAGGTATCTGTGCTCCCATTTAATTTTAATTCCCCAAAGAAGATCCATGTCTGTATGTGTGATGCAGCACTGCTTGCCCGCCTGCAAGAATATGTTTATGCTAGAAAACAACAATAATTCTTTATGACATGAAATGAAGACATTCAGACATGTCCTGAACATGGATCTGGTGGAGAGGCAACACACTTGTCGAGTATAGGTTTGGGTCCGTGGCATAATTAAGTTTTTATTATTGCTTTTCCTGCATGTGCATTTTTTTTGCAGGCGGGAGAGCGGAATAAGATCCATACTCCGTGAACAAAAACACGGAACAATCCATACCTGGATCTTATTCACGGAATTAAAACTAAATGTTTTCATAAAGTTTAATTTCATGTATTTACCCAAGTTTAAGTTATCCTCATTAAAATCTTGTTGTACCTTGTGTACTAATCTTGGGTTTAGTTAAATCCAGTTTCTACCAAAGATTTCATCGTCATCCTGTGGGTTATTGGGTTCCAGTTACATTTAGAAGGGACTGTAATGACCTAAAATCCTATGCGTTTATCTAAATTACAAATAGTTATGCATTGTAAGTAAGATTACTCACAAACCTGCAGAAATATGTATGGTGAGCATGCAAATAGCTGCATTATAGATAAGATATTGGCAGTAAATTGTTGTCAAGCTTAACAAACAAATTGACAAAATAGTTATGTGGGTTTACTTAGTGTGGGATATTATAGAAAAACGCTTTATAGTTTTTTTTTCTCTTTAACAAAATATGATATTGAGTTCGAAACAAAAGAAACACTACAGACTAGCTTCCAATAACCAACACCAAACATTGGCTCTAAGCGCCAACACACCAACACGCCAAGCTAATAGTCAGTTAATCTGTAGCAGTAATTACCCTGCCAATATAGAAAATATACAGCTTTCATTAAGAAGCGCAATACTAGCTACTAGCTAACTCGTTCGTATTATCTGGCTTGGTCCATCGGTGATGTAAAGGAGATGAAATCTGTAATAGTGGCTCATTACCCTGCCATGGTGGGATGCAGCCCGATTATTAGTTTACTTCAAATAGTCGTATGTCATCTTTGTGTAGGGATACCATTTATTCAGGAAGTTTACTGGTAAGAACAGTATTGCATGGATATTTTGGCGCCTGAATGACATTGACAGGCGCTGTGAAATTGTATTAAAAATACAATATGGCGGCGTTACTTGCAATTAGAACTATAGTAAAACGTTGACATTTCATTTTATGCTGCCCCAACTATGTTGAGGTCGCTTTTCAGACTTTTCGGAAGCTGATGAATGTCAGAACTTTAAATGACATCTGCCTATCTGATCTCTAAGCCCAGGTTACCAGATAAGGCGGATACCCCTCGGTTTGCATCACAACAGGACCTTTAAAAGGTGGATAGTTTGATGGAAGAAGAAAATAGTCTACTAGAAGTATACATGTATGTCATTCATATGTTTTAACGCAGAAACCAACTGCATGTGATTTTGTGCAAAAACTTTCTGCTTGTTTTGGTTTTAGAAAGGATGGAGGACTACATGCACTAAACATAGGTAGGGTAATACAAATATGGCCCAAATTACAACAAGCAATTACACATTCTGCCAAAATTCCTACCTCCCTTCAACCTATAAATCCAGCGCTTTACGTAATCTTACTCGGGCGGTATGTTCTCAACCACAAAGGAAAACAATTTGACACAAAACTTATCACGAATACTGTATCGACAAAATATATTACAGGGACCCCTCTAATCTTACCGATCGATTGGTCACACCACTAAGCACGCACTGCGTACCCCGATCTTGCGTTCAGACATTCAATTAGTCGATAGGAACATAACTTGGATAGATAACCAGTGCGGCTACACAATTACACCATATAATTGTTCGTATTCATTTATTAATTAAAATACTGGCCTGTCTATCGGAAATCGAATCGATGTTTCGCAATTAATCGTTGCGATTATGAATTGTTTGTTTATTGGTAATTTAAAAATTTAAAAACCAGTTGTTTTTTAAAGAATTAAAAATATTGTTTCTTTTTTTTAAGTTGATAAAGGCATTCATAAAAAAAAGTTGCTGCCATCTTGATTTTTCAATGATATCATAGACAATTTTTGGATTGTTTTCCAATAGCGTCTTCTTAGTCAATGATTACTTCTGATTCTAATTCTGCACTTTTAAGACGATTTTCGTGGGTTTAAATCTGAGAGCAAAAAATACCGCGAAAATCATAGAGTTTTTCTGATAATATCTCAGTATGCTTTTAGTATGTCGTTTTCATTCAAAAAGCGCATAATTAATATGTTAGGACATACACTGTGACACACTTGCAAACACGTTAATTAAGCCTAATAAACGACTTGTATAATTTTGTCATTCCATCATAAATTAAATCTTAATTTCTTAATGATTACTTATTGCCACTAAAGTTTAGTAAAACGAGCCTAGATTATCCCTGGCCATTTAGTGTGGCAAGATTCACGGTTTACCGCCAATGGTGTTGCCAATGTAATAATTAAGAATTATAAAGACTTATATTTAAGTAGTAAAACGATACAGATCAGACTTGCACAACTAATTTTAATAGCCATTTATGTAGTTCTTATCTCAAATAGGTATCTTTTCGGCAAAGTTCAATCGGTAAGATAAAGTAGTTTGTCAGCTGTTATTTAAATTATATAGATAATGTTAATTACTTAATAAATACTTGGAGTGCCGTTGCGAGAAATGTGATATCTGTTTTTTGCGGTTCCCTTTTGGATGAAGAATTTGTGGTACGGTACTTTATAGGTTGTTGTTTATCTTGAGAATTTAATTACTTTATGTTGTTGCATTTTTCTATGTAACATTTCAACGATGTTTTTTGTTTGAAGTTCGACTGCTGTTTTATGGAGTTTTAAATATTTTCTAAATTACTAACGTGTCTTTCACATAAAGTGAAACTTTTAACTAAAACCCATTTAGATTAAAAATTCATTGTATCTTATATTAACTACTTCACCTATTTAATTTATGATTTATCACACACATATAGAGCGCAATAATATTTTTTACTAATTTCCATATCCAGACATCACATTTAATTAATTTTAAATGCAAGTAAAAACCCCAAAGGTCAAGTCCAGCCAATTAGTCTAAACAAACCATAGACACAGACAACAAGTTACTGAGTATGTTTTTGAATTGACTTAGTAACTGCAAGTTCTCACATTGAAAAAAATCACCCTCACGCGTAGTGCTGGTACTCAATATTGATAAAACCACACTTATCGACATTCCCTTCCGATTTACAATAAACAAAAACCTTTATAGATAATACAGATATCATTTACGCTCACTTAATCCTGCTTTTTTCTAAAAATCGAACTCCGATTTATGTTTTTTCTCAGTCTAATGAGTACAAATTGGCGTGAAACAAATCCTACCAACATCTTCTCAGGAATTTCACACTTTTTGCCAATAAAATTACTATAATACCGTTGAATAAGTATCATTTCGTGGAACTGAGCATATTAAAAAGGGGTAAATGCTTTATAATAAGGCTAGCTAGCGACCTGAGGCAGTTAGCTTTATGCTCGCAGGTTCATCATTGTTATGCCATTTTTTATGCTGGCAACGTACTGTGGGTGCTTGAGAACAACTTGTTCCTTTTTTAAATATTTCGAACACTTTCTATTTCTAATAAGGCTCCGGTACTTTTAGTAGGCTGCCAGTTATTTGGCTTTTTACCATGTTGAAAGAAAAAAAATACTGCCAGTAACATTATTTGAACTGTTTTCTCATTTAGTAAAAATAATAGACAAATTGAAATGGCTGATTATTTAATCTAGTCACAATAACATATTAAATAGTATTATATCTATCTACAATGCGACACTTTAGTATCACAGACAAATAAATTTCTAAAGTGAGATTCTTCGCATGCGCACTAGTTTGTAACCCTTTCAACCAAGTCGCCCCCTGTTTTCTGCGTCTGGGCACGAGACATGGATCACTGACTTTAGCAAATATTCTACTAATTTTACCGTTAAATGGCCAATGAAATGCTCTTCAGCTGATCTTTTTTACCTCTTTGGCAACTGAGCCGATGTCGACTTTTCTGCCAGCGTCACAGCCAAAGAGATTTAAAAATTGAATGTCTTTGGTCACAGCTAATCTTATATGCATTTTTTTTATGTAGGATATTTTTTACAGATTAGGTAAGATGCAAACGTTCTTAAAAAGAATTGTATGTTTATGCCACCGTAGAATTATCAAACACGTTAGATTGTAATCTCTCTACCGTGATTGTAAACTCTCGAAATATTGTCAACTGAACATACTGCTTGCAATCTTTATTTTTCGGTAGATTGTAATCTATCGAAGTGAAACCGTAATATTGTGAAATGCATGCGACGGAAGTATCTCTGCCGCCATGACAAATACAAATTAGAAGTTTTTTTTGTGAAATTGACCTGAGCTAGTTTTACAAAAAAAAAAACTAATCGTGAAACTGAAGTTATACTTATCTAATAAAATGAATTTATAAAGTAACATGTTTACTAAAATAAGGAGAGCTATTAAACAAAAACTATGTGCAAAAGAAATGATTAGAAAAATATATTGTTATCGGTGAACTTTGAAAATTACAAACGTTCATTTAAAAAACGCAGAATACCCTGTAGCTGATAAAGTAATTTAATTGTTTCAAGACGAATTAATTAAAATATTATCTACCAACTAAAATAGTGCTGTATTTGTACAAGAAATAATAATTGATTATGAAAATATATTTTCTTGAATTTTAATTTCTATTCTAGAAGGATTTAGACGTAGATAAAGTAAACAAGTCAATTATTTTACCTTTTTCATTATAAATTAATAATTATTTGCAATATCGGGAAAGTAAAGGTCGATCAGTACAATTTTATTTGTTATATCGATAATACTGGAAATATGTAATAGAATTCTATAATTTTCTTATCTGAATTAATTCCATTTTTATTGTATAAAAGTTTTTTGCATAGTTTATAATTGTATAGGAACCGATACCTTGTTGCCCGGAAACCATAGCTCAGTCAATCTCATATAGCGATAAGACTATTACTGGTCCAACTACTTATTAATGTAGAAAATTATTAAACAAAAAATTCTAGTACATTTTATTTAGTCTATAATTGTATCGATATCGATACTTGTTGCCAAGAAACCAATTACTAGGCCAATCTCAAATCTATGAGAAAATACTTTCTAAACCCGTGTATTTTTTGGTAAGTTTATATTTTAAAATAGTACAAAGACAAGGAGATACAAATGTGGTATAGGTACGTATGTATACAGGGTGTAAACCACCTCATCACGAAGCCGTGAACCAAGCATTCTGTACATCAAACTAAGTAACTTTACGCAAAAATTATTGCTGGGAAACAACTTTTTTTTTTGGAGCCGAAAATCAAGTTTTGTGGTAGAATTCAATGTAACGCACCCAAAACATTGTGCGGATGGATGAATTGATTAGTACGGGGTTCGTGAAGGTATTTAAAGTAAAAATCTTACAATAAAAACTTGTATTAAAAAAAAACTTGTCAAAAAGTTGTAACTTTAACCCCCAATATCTCCGTAACTAGAAGGTACTCCCAGGTATGGTGTAGAACAAAAAAATGATCGCAATGATGAGGAGAACAAGTGCCTTTCGGCTTCGTGAAGAGGTGTTTTACAACCTATATTTATAGGTCAACCTTTGTTTATTTAAAGACAAATATAAGATCTGTAAGGCTTCTTTCTGATTTTCAGTATAGGGCGAAATCACGGGCAGAACAAAGAGCTAGTAAATCAATTTAGGTTTATCATCGTGAGGAAACCAAATCAGCATGCCTGAGAGATATTTCTCAAAGCCCAGTAGCACCGAGTCAGAGTCCCATGGGTGAAGAAAATTTATTTTTCTCTTAAAAAAATGTTGAGCAGACTACGTAATTTTTTAGGGTAGTACTAAGAATAAATTGAATGTAATGTTTATGATCTTGTTAATGTTTGTAATGATCTTTTAATTAGGAATACATTGTTTTAAAGTGCATTGAAGGGTTATAGTAAAAAGTATTAATATTCTTACCATAGCGAGATGTAGTTATTAATGTGTCTATACTAAGTATGGTGTAATATTCTAGGCAATACAATGTCAGTGTAAGTATCGTTAAATATTATTGTGTGTTCATGGTAAACATAAAAATTGTTTACCTTTTACCCACGGGAGTAGGGAAAAACAACAAAACAAAATGCCATCTGCTACGATCCTGACATACTTAACTTTCTATTAGTTTCTTTAAATCACTGGTTCCCAACCTGTGGTCCGCAGACCACTGGTGGTCCGCAGGAGTCTCGACTATGGTCCGCGAAAGATTAAAATGTTATTCATACTTTTTAACACAGAAGATGCAAGCTCAACCCAACCTAATTGAACCTATCAGAGGCAAAATTACTAAATGATTGCTAAATTTTTCGAGCTCAATTCGATCGCTTTTGTCCAATTTTGGTATACTGTGAGTTAAAGATTCACTCCCCTAGTTATAATCCTGTCGGTGTCCATGTTTATCTAGGACCATATGGTCCCTGTTAACAATGAACATCCAAAGTGGTCCCTGGCCTAAGAAAGGTTGGGAACCACTGCTTTAAATAATAGATCGTAACATAACGTCAGCTCCTCTACTATAAAGTGAGTATAAAGGACACACACACTAAGGGATGAAGATTAGCACGGAAGTTCATATGCTTTACCGATGGGAAATCCCACCGGAACAGGGGATATCTGTTAAAGGTTTCCAATTGGTTTCCATAACGCTGTTTGCGTTATGGAAACCAATTCACTTATGAATACTTTTACAGCCTTTCGTAGTATATTTATTAAGATCTGGGAAACCAAGATCTGCCCGGGTGAAAATGGAAAACACGATTTTTTCGCCCCCGTTAACGTATTTTGCGCTCATTTGATAATAAAGAAATATTCGTTGGTGGTTTATGTTTATATTAATTACTATTTTAAAATTGTTGATTTAGTATTTTACTGTGGACACTCTTAATGTGCATGTCTTTCTACATCGTTCTCACATAATTATAGTATCTACATGAATGATGTGACAAGATTTTGTAAAAATCCCAATCCCAACTATTATATAAATGTGAATGTAAGTTTGTTTGTTACGCTTTCACGCGAAAACTACTCAACCGATCATCATAAAACTTTGTATTCATATTCTTGGAGGTATTAGAAGTAACATAGGATACTTTTTATTTTAAAAAAAACTAACCCTCACTCGCAGACGAAGTTACGCGGGTCAGCTAGTATTCTAATAAAAAGAGTGTCCATGGAGTTTATTGCGCAAGTACAGTACTTTCTGAAGACATTATGCATTGTGACTGTGACTGTATGGTCTTATTAAAATAAATACTTTGAGTTTTTGAGTTTCATTAGGAACAGGGTACCAGAATTCCTTTTGAATTTGCTCCACACAATTGTAAATTCCTTCAAACCATTTTGCATCATAACCGTCATTGCCCCTCACTCTAG
The DNA here is from genome assembly GCA_916618015.1 of Xestia c-nigrum. Lineage (NCBI taxonomy): Eukaryota > Metazoa > Arthropoda > Insecta > Lepidoptera > Noctuidae > Xestia > Xestia c-nigrum. The sequence goes on from OU745249.1 coordinate 5,308,567, forward strand.
CATTACTGAGGACATAGCAATCTTTAATCCAACGATTACAAATCACTATATCCCCAGGGTTGCTTAGATTACTTAAAATATTCTGTAAGTAATAAATAAGTCATGTCCCAGTACATAATTAAGTTTAATAGTTGTTAGCCGTGTTTACTTTAGCCCCTGTCGCCCTCAGGCAATATGCCTATGTACTAATAGATGGTTTCTAGTCGTTGAGATATTTTCTAATCTTTACTGTCTTGTTGGTCTAGCGGTTGTAGGCTTATGAGGTCCTGGGGCTCGATACCCGGGTCGGGCAAAAGTGTTAAGTATTTCCTCCAGGATTTTTTCAACAGCGGCCACGAAATCCGAATTTGTGTTCCAACTGGTTCATAATTACAAACTAAGTTTCCTGGAGCCCTGTGCCGTTCATCTCGATTGCCAATTGTTGATCTTTGACAGTCTTTACAGGTTGGCCCAAAAAGTCTGACAACCAGTCTTACTGGGTATCGTATTATGCAGTTCTTAACTTGGTTGTGGAGGTCGGATAGGCAGTCGCAGATGATGAATTGGCAACAGGCTCGCCCACTATTAAATGGGACTTAAATATCCTTCCACAAACAGCAGTCCGTCCTTTCTTTGATATTGTTCGTCGTTTCGTTGAGCTACTTGATAACTGATAAATGTTGCACTGACTGGACAGGTCCACTCAAATCTATAATTATGATTCTTTTTTCAAAAGACCATCTCAGACACTGATCTGCATAGTTCTCATGTGAGTTGACCAAGATTATGTCTGGACTTTAAAAAAGACTATGACCACTGAGTTTGTTTCGGCGGTTTCTTCTCAGAGTACCTGACGGTACGAAATACCGGCCACATCTAGTTTAAAAAAAAATGACGTGTAAAAGTGTTTGTAAAAACCTAAAGGCGAAATGTGTGTGTCCAGGTACACCTGTACATACCGCTTTGATGATAACAGGCGTGATGTTATGTTTAATTGTTAAATATAAATAAATATAAATATAATATAAATATCGCTGGACATTACACACAGCGCCATTTAGTGCCACTCTAAGCAAGGCTTGTGTCGTGGTCACCAGATAGTTGATATACTGCGTCTATACTTTTTGTTTGTAAATACATACTTATTATACATATAAACATCCATGACTCGGAAACAAATGTCCATACTCATCACACAAACATTTGCTCCTACAGGGATTCGAACCCGGGACCCTAAGAACGTAAGGCAGCCTCACTACCGCTGCCCCATTCGGGCCGTCAATAAATGAGTCATGTAGCAGCACATAATTAAATCAATTATTGTTAGTTGTATTTGCTTTAGCCCTGTCGCCCTCAGGCAGTATGCCTATGAACTAATAGATGGTTTCTGTCGTTGAGATATTTTCTAACCTTTTTTTTTTTTTTTTGCGAACTCTGATTCGAACTTCGAATGTTCAATTTACATCTATCACCGTTTCTCTCTCCATGGAATGAAATAGGCTTGTCTTATTTTGAGCAGAGGGGTCCGTAGAAAACTGTGGAGGATGATATACATACTTATCTATCATTAACATTCTCTTGCTCGTCACAATTCATTTGTGGTTGGCATGTCTTCGTCTCCCATACTTCTCTAGTACTCATCATATCATCAGATACCTCCTTTCTACTTATATGTCACCGTAAAATTGTCAAACACGTAACATTGTAATCTGCAATATTGTAACCTCTCCCATTATTGTCAAATGAACATATTGCTTACAATAAAACGCATTATTTTTCGTGAAATGCATGCGATGGTAGTCAATTCTCGCGGTGTGGAGGGAAGGAGGGGTCCCCCTTGCCCAGTGCTACCACTCTCATGAAAAGATACTGTACCATTCCTGAGAAATTTCGATTAATATAACCTGACCTTAAAACACTTTATATTCCTCTAAAAAGCGTAGTCGACGGAGCCCCGCTTCGCGAGGCCCCTATTTCCGAGTGCAGGGTTTAAAGGAACCTAACTAACCTAACGGGGGGGTGCCCCGCCTGCCCCAATCCGAGTCCCAATTATGGGGGCAGAGATACTTCCGTATGTTCAGTTGACAATAATTCGAGAGTTTACAATATCGCTACAGAGAAACACGTTATATTGTAATATAACGTGTTTGACAATTTTACGGTGACATATATATATCTGCATATAAAAACCAAGCACTCCCACATTTTCCATAAATTTCCGGTCCAAAAATATCCAGCAGAAAATCTACAGTTTTAAATCTTCCTTCAAATTATGATTCTCCACTCAACACACCCTTAACAACCACAATAAAATTAAATTAAAGAGTAATATTTTGAAGCAAAAACAATTATTGGCGCAAACAAATTAATACTCTCCGAACGTTGACGGTAAAATTGTACCAAACTCAATTTGTAATCCACTAAATACACAGCTCTGTAATGCATTTATAATTGTTAAATTGTTTAATAACAGAGAAATAATTGGCTGTTATTATAATAACAGTTCTTTATTATACTTGTTGGATAATAAGCAGCTAACGAATTAACGAATTAATTGATTAATTTATTTCGAATCAAGTTTAAATGAGGTTGATCTTTTAGTAATTGTTTTCGTGCAGGTTTGTTTTCTTTCAATAATTTGTCGTGATAGCCAGTAATTATGATAAGATTGACAAAGGTAAAGATAACTGGCTAAAGAAATATTCTACTTTTTTATTAAGATATTTTGATACTTGAGGCCCTAGCACGAACGCGCGGTGTTAAAGTAAAGTATGTCATTTTTTTAATGAAAATACAGTAATAAAACCTTTAGCATTTTGGTTGTTTTTTTTTGCAATTAGCACAATTAGTAACTTCCATAGATATAAATACATTCGTAAAATGTTGAAAATATTTCTGTGACAATGATACTTACTTTTCATTTTAAAATCAACATATTTGCGTACTATTAGGTAGGTACACCTCTCCCTTCTTATGTTTATAAAAAATTGACTGCAAATTGCCTCGTGACTCGATGTGCTCTAGATTTTATTGATGAAAGCCATGAATCTTACTTTCCAGTCGTTTTAATTACTTCATAAACTCAAGAACTTCCCAGTTCTAGAAACTTCCGTGTCATTTCATTTCGTTCTGATGTTCTGTGGAACAATTTATGGCTGCTCCTCACACCCTTGGGGACTTGGTGCATGATATCTAGTTGCTGGTGTAATGTATGTCGAGCTCTGAGTCACAGTGCAGGCAGAACAGAAGTATAATTTGGTTGTGTTCTTCAAATAGTCACCTGACGGATGTGTGTGTCTAATGCAGCTGTGTATAAAAATAAAAGAGGCGACATAGGAATTCGTGAGAAAGAATAGAAAGAGAGTACTGAGAAGGAAGACAGACTAAACCCTTTTGAAAGGCTATTCAATCAGAATCATATATATGTGTGTAAAATCAAGGTAATCGATTCTTTTGCAAGTTTCTACAGTTCCTAATGATGCTAAAATCTAGATGAATCACAATAAAATACCCCCACATCTACATCTTCTTGAGATCAGAAATGCTAACACTAGATTCGACACCTATAGCTTTTAGAATCGGTAGACATCCTCGCTCTCTCATCCTAGGAAAGCTTCATGACATTAATTAATCAACAATAGATTTATTTTTAATTGGGAAATTATGAAAAGAGATGCTATAGTCTAATTTTCTGCCGTCGCCGTTCCAAATTTTTCACAAGTTTTTAACGTTCAAACTTTAAATACCTTCATGACCTCTGAACTATTAAATGCATCAGCACAATATTTTGAGTACGTTACATTGAGTCCGGCCGCAAAACGTGATTTTTTTCCCAAAAAACGTTTTTTCCTAGTAAGAATTTTTGGGTAGAGTTACTTAATGTGTTGTACAGAATGCTTGGTTGACGGCTTCGTGGAGAGTCTGTTTACACCTTGTATACAGCCTCTTTATTGACGGCTGATCTTCCCAGTTTCCCTACTGCACCCTCCACTGCCATGTCCTCATTGGTCAGTCGTGAGATTCTCTCTGCCGGGGGCACGGGCTTGTTTATAGCAGTATTTAATTACTACGCCCAGTGAATCTAGATTATTACATTAGTTATGGGCTGTCCCCTGGCAGATCACGAAGCTAATAGGCTGATAGGTAATAAATGATGCCACCTTAGATATTTGGTCTAATTATTCTGAGTCTTGGATGATTTTAAAGTTGTGTGATGGCCAGTTATATTATTAATTTTTAAACTGAACTTAAGATTTATCGCCTCTCTATGGTTTATTTAATAGGTCTCAAAATCTCCGAATCTTGCCTGAAAGGTCTAAATGTGAAATCATCATCTGCCTAGCCTTTTCCCAACTATGTTTGGGGTCGGCTTCCAGTCTAACCGGATGCAGCTGAATACCAGTATTTTACAAGGAGCGACTGCCTGTCTGACCTCCACAACCCCCTTGGTAGGACTGGTTGTCAGACAATTTGGGCCACTGACTACCTGTATCGACTGCCAAAGATGAAAAAATGACAGTCGGGACCAACAGCTTAACGGGCTTTCTGAGGCGCGTAGTAAACTCGGTATGTAAGGGTGGTCACCCATCCACAGACTAACCTAGGCAAACACGGTTTAATCTAAAGATCGGCCCGAGCGGCTGTAATTATTTAGCCACAAATCTAAGTGTGATATAGGTTGTCATATTTTCTACTCACATTCGGTGATAGCTCGTGGAGTTCGTGGCTAGGTAGCAGCGGCATAGGTTTTCAAAGTTAAATAGCGCTTGGCAGGGTTGGTCTGTGGATAGGTGATCATCAATTATATCCCGAGTTTACTCCCCGCCTCAGAAAACCCTTGATGCTTTTGGTCCTGCTGACATATGTTCATCTTTGACAGTCATTATACGAAGTCAGTGGGCCGAAAGTCTGACAATCAGTCTTACCAAGGGGTATCATATTACCTAGTGGATTGTGGAGGTCAGATAGGTTGTCGCTCTATGTTAAATACTTTTACTCAGCTGCATTCGGTTAGACTGGAAGCCGACCTCAATACACCGTGTTTCCGGACGATGTCCATCAATTTCAACCGGTCATTGTACTCATAATTATGAACAACTTTTACTATGGGACCAACACCTAAATGGAGAAAAAAAATTGCTGTGCCCTACATATTTGCATCAACTTGACAAAACCAACCGGAAACAACAAATTCAGAGGCCCAGCTATTTGGTGAATAGCTGGGAAAGTGCAAAGCAGAAGATGATGTTTCGCAAGCGGCCTCTGGATTTGTATAAAAGACAACGACATCTGTCACAATTTAAAACATTTTTTTCAAAGAACACTTCAACGCTTAACAACCGTCGAGGTGACAAGGTGGTAAATTAAGTAGAAACATAATAAATCTTATTTCACACCCGTCACATACGTTTCTCCTCCCGCCACAAAAAAGACTGTCTTGTCTACCACCATTAACAAAACGAAAAACCCCTCGCAAACCATATTCGGCATACACTTCTACAGCTCTTAATCACTGGCGACAACCGCCAGCGGCACGCTCTAACTCAAGCAAATGCGCCGGCGCATAAATCTCGCGCACTGATTAAACCCCAGTTAACAATGACGGCTGTAACGTCGCGGAGCTTCTGACGGCTAATTGTATGATAATTCATGCAAAATGGACGATTCAATGGATTCTCTGTGGTTGGTTGTAGCCTCGAGGACCGAAAGTTGGTTGATGTATGGAGGTTGGGCTTGGTTGCTAGCGGTTGGATTAATGAATTGATGTCGATCTGTGAATGAATTGTTTGTGGAATGGCTTTCTGAGTCTCAGCTTTCACCTGACAAAGTAAGTTTATTGAATTCCATGAAATATTTTCTCTTTTTTTCTCTCTCTCTATTCTTTCTCTTCCAAATCACTCCCGCTTTTGCAGTTTTGTGTCATGTCTGTCCAGTTTTTTCCAGCCACTTTATTTAAATATTTTATTTAATGGCAGCCACGAATTGTGTCTTTCAGGTTCGTGACGTGTCTGTTTAGACCCTGTATATAAAATCACACCCTATTTTGTACGCTTTAATCGAGAACAACAAACATTTAATTTCCGTGTTCTTTCACCAGTTTAAGTGCCGGCAATGTAGGCACTCCTGTTGTGTACATTTCAACTTATTATACTGAAAACAAATGAGATGCAAGCAGACATCTTGAATGGGCTCAAAATTGGTTACGTCGATCCTTGCATCAATTCCTGAGGTTATTTAAAGGTTCACAAGGTCTTCTAATTCTTCTCGAGTAGATGACTTATATTTTGTAATAAATAAATTTTGTGCGAACAGTACCGATCTGGTACATAAGGAACTTCTGTTATTTGGATCTTGAAATTACGAAATAGGACCGAAATAACCTGTTACATGGTGGCTGTATGGTAAAAGAAAGAAAGAAAGAAAAATATTTATTTGACGTCAGTTAATAAAGCACACACACAATAATAAATAAAAAAGATACAAAACAATAAGTTGGACAGGACAGGACACACACAGGGCACACAGGACATATGGCTCGAGGACGAACCCAAGACAAGCAGATCTGATTTTGCGGCATAAAAACTGTGACACCAAGTAAACACTAACCACACAAAACCGAAAGAAGCACATGACGCTGTCGTAATTGGATGGATTTGTATGAATTTGTCAGTATTTCTTTCCCATCGCCAAACAACCATCAAGACAATTTACTTACAGACAACAATCACTTTCACATCCACTTTTTCCTCGCGATATTTAGCAGTGCGCAATGCCGAGGAGCGTGCGGTATTGAATGTAAATCAGCCTCCCACGCGGTGACCTTGCGGTGTGGGCGATGCATTCTTGTTGCCATCAACTGTTGCTATCGACACTAGCCGGATTTTAGACGGTAGGATAGGATTGCTTACAATGTTATGTAAGAATATTTAGTAAATGTTTTAAGCTTCCACGGTTTATAACTCCACTTACGTAACGTAAATGACAGTCATGTTACGGGATATCTTCCGTGATTATCAATTATTCTGAGCTCCCGATATTTCGACTGAAAGAGCCGTTGCAAGATCCGTGATCGCGAGTGATCCCGCGCTTGCAAGTGCTATACAAAAGATATTATTGAGAGTGTAAGTTAATTTAATAACTATTCCGCAAATATTTGATCGACACTTGAATATAAAATTTTACACAAAAAATGTGCACATGCAGATTCTGTGATAATTATCACGCAAGCCAAACTTACACAGACAGACAGCTTCTACACCTGTCTGGCATGAATGCTGAAATGGACCTTTTTGGCGCAGCCGTGAGGCACACAGCACATTACTACTAAGTCCAACTTGTTGTTTTGTATCTTTTTTATTTATTATTGTGTGTGTGCTTTATTAACTGACGTCAAATAAATATTTTTCTTTCTTTCTTTCTTTCTTTGTTTACCTATATACTCGATACTTATTCGTGCGAGAAATGGCAACAGGAATTGAATTGACAGAAAAAAATGTATTTATAACCGACTTCAAAAAGGAGGAAGTTGTCAATTTCAACCTTTTTCTTTATTTTTATTTTTTTATGAACCTATGTTCCCCGATTACTCGAAGATGGCTGGATGGTTTTTTGTTTTTTGTTTGAAAGGGTATACTTCCCAGGTGGTCCCATAATCATCAAGTCAGTATCCAATGATGGGATCCTGGAGAAATAGAGAGAACTCTTCAAATTGTATAAGCATACTTTTAGTGATTTGGGTGGTTTTTGGAAGAGTACTTTCTCGAAGTGGCCCCATTTCAATTTGGTGAAGATCTGATCAAGAACTTCGCAGACATGAAACGGAACTCCTCAATAAATGATGAAGCTTCTGAAGTCGGGGACAAAAAAAAACGAAATCAATCAAACACAGGTCGACCGACTTCAGAAGACAAAGTTATTTTTAAATTTTTCGTGTTTTTCAAAGTATTTTTTCAAAATGTATTTTCTGAAGAGACATGAAGATTGTCTTTTTTAAACTTTCACGATCAGAACACATTATAAAACATGAAACGGATATTTATCGAGAATTTTCACGAAAAAAGAAAAGTGTCCCCGCGATCACGGCTGGTGCAATCCGGTCGAAACTTTGGGCTTAAATTAAAGGTAAATTCGCGATAAATACCCGTTTTCATATGTTTTATAAGACATGAAAATGTACGGAAAAGAAATACAATGGTGTTCTATAGTTTCTGACTATGCTCTTATATGCTCGGACAATGGCGGTAACTATTAGCCGTCATCATCAATAGTTTGTTCAAGTTCGCTTTAAACTTGTTTCTCATCACCATCATCATTGCATTCAGCAGAAAGATGTTCACTACTGGACATAGGCCTCCCCCAAATATCGCCACATAACCGGCCCCGTGCGACTCGCATCTAATGAATTCACGCAACCTTCACCAGTCTACCTAGTGGGAAGTCTTCCAACGCATCGTCTTCCGGTTCGCGGTTGCCACTCCAGCTGCAAGCTTGATCAGCAAATCCAAATAAACTAAACGCAAAATGATAGAAAAGGGTTACCATACATAGTGGCAGCCTCTAGACCTGAAGTGAAGGTGGTCCAACACTAAATAAAGGTCTTAGCAGTTATAACTCGAGGTAATGCGACGATTCCGAGTTAAATTGAAATGTATTACAAGTGGGGTGGAATGCATTGTCGCTGTACATGGTAGGGCTAGCAAAAAAAAAATGGGAGCACTATATTTTTGTATTTTTGTAAACTATGTATTACAGTGAGAGTCCACAATGAGGTATATGTATTATTATACACAAAAATGAATACACGTAGTACAGGTTTTCTTTTCTGAGAATGTAATGGTGACCTTATCCCTAATACAGTTCAGAAGCTTTCGGTTTTTACGTTTGGATCTTATATATTCCTAATCATTCTAAAATAAAGAAGACATATATGCAGGGTTATTTGTAAAACACCAACAACCTCACGGGAGTAGATTACTTACATCATAAACAACAACATTTGTTCTTCGACTTTTTTGAAAACAGGCAAAAACAAACGGCTTTTCATACAAAACTGGATCAGCTGTTTGGACATATGTAAGTTATCTACTCCAGCGAGGGTTATTGGTGTTTTACAAATAACCGGCCTGTATACATAGACCGTAAATGAATAAGATTTGGGAAAGAATTTGGTTTTTTTATAACTTCACAAAGCATATATTTTTTCAAGAAATTATCCAGAACATCGGTTACTGTGACGAGTTTAAACAAAAATACATTTGTTTTACACCCCAACAAAGAAAACCACAAGATCATTAGGACCTTAATTAAACTCTCGCAACAAACGTGCTAACAAGCAAAGGAGCACAAAAACATGTAATTTATAACCTGAACAATTTATTCCTTGTTCTAAATAATGTAACTATATAAATTCAGTATTTAAACTTCACTCCCCGAGGCGTCATTGCACCTCCCTTATTAAGGTACATCACTTTATTCAGTTCGATATGAAAACCAATAAAAATGATAAAAAGTTTCTCATCTCTGAATATTTTATTAGAAACTAGCTTTGCCCGTGGCTGTGTTCAGGAATAATATTGTATTTTGTTACTGTCACTTGACGAATAATTAATTTAGACATCAATGGACAAAATTGTTTGAGAAATTAACTTTTTCTCGACTTTTTAGGAATATAAATTTCATTTTCCAATGGGTGCATTCAATTTACAATTTAATTTAGTCCCATTAGGGTTTATTTATAACCGTTATGTAATGGTTAACGGCTGGACAACCATATATATTGTCGTATACACGTCTCTTGACTTTAAATAACTTTAGAAAAAAAAACGCATAATGTCTATGGGTTTTTGTTTTGTAGTTCAGGTGAGATACTACCAATGTTTCCATTCAAAACTAGGGATATTTGACAGTTTAATTTCCCTTTTGACTAAATCCTAGTCGAGTAAAACCAACAAATCATTATCACCTGCCCAGCCTTTTCCCAACTATGTTGGGGTCCGCTTGGAGTCTAACCGAATGCAACTAAACTCCAGGATTGTATTTCATTATTTCCATTGCATGGAGCGACTACCTACGACCTGACCTCCAGAACCCAGTTAGTACTGGGTAATTCAATGCATCTTGGTAAGACTGGTTATCAAACCAACAAACCATCACGCATAAAAGCTTAATTCTCAATGAACGACATCAAAAACACAAGCAAGTTCGCCAAAACGCAAAAAAAATACAAAAACACGAACAAAAACTAGATTTATTTCTAATTTTCCATACAAACACACAACTCGCACGCAATAACTTAGTGTCTTTATTATAAGTGGAGATAAAATGAACACATTATTTAACTTTTTGATTCAATTATGGTCTATATACATATTTAATACCGACTGATAGAGCCTCCTACATATAAATGGGTTTATCAACGCAACTTCACTTACTTCTATGTCGGTCGAGAGTAGGCTGGGCAAAAAACCGTTTGGTTATGCATTCGTCGTGAGCCTAGTTAGGTAAATAGGCATATCTATGTGTTTATCTATTATGTTTTCTTTGGCTTTCAATGTGCGTTTGTATTTTGTTTTTCTTTTCTTTTGATGGACAGTAATTTATAGATGAACAGTGTTTATGGTTAAGGATGGGCTCGTACCGCAACTTAAGTGACGGAAAAGTATGTGTCGATTTTTTCGAGAGAGTGTTGTGGAGGAAATGTTTAAACGTTATTTGGTCATGCATTTTGTTCTCGAAGTTCCATACCATAAAGAAGAAGATGAGTAGGGTGATAGAAAATCGTGCAAGATTCGACGAATCACAAAATCGAGAGACGAGTGCTGCTACGTGCATTTCAACCATTGTGAATAATCGTTTTCCTCACATTTCTTCTCCGCTCCACACGTTTCCAATTAAACGGAGACTGGTTCTATAGTATTGTCACTTGTGGAGACCTTTTATTCGTAGACGAGGCAAAATATACCTTTGTGCTCTTCCATCAGTTATTTCATATGATTGAAGGATCATTAAAAAGGGATCATTCCCACTAGTTCTACTTCACAGTTCTACGGTAGAACTAGTGGGTTTTTTCCACCAGTCCTACGATTAAAGTGATACAAAATCTTAGAACTAGTCGGAACAAATGTCCCATTAGTTCTTCTTTTTTTAGTACACAAAATAGGATTAAAAAAGGCACACGATAAAATGAGTCTTTCCCCGTTCTTCTTGAAGTTGCTATCGCTACAAGATTGCTGTGCATTTAAATCACGCAAGTTAGACTTAACGCGTCCGTCGTTCTCAGTCACGACTGACTTATAGCACCCTTAAAAGTCCACAGTGTCCACTGCTGAACCTAGACCTACCCTACTTACGAAACCTTTCGAGATACGACGGAAATATTGCCATAATGACAACTCTTGATAAAATGAAAAGGTTTTATTTTGCGTTATCAAAACTAGAAATGCTTCTGGACATTAACACACAGCGCCACCTAGTGCCACACTAAGCAAAGCTTGTGTCATGGACACTAGATAGTTGATATAATACATATATACTTCTTTTTTGTTTGATTTGAAAACAAATGTCCATGCTCATCACACAAACATTTGCTCCTACCGTGATTCGAACCCAGGACCCTAAGAACATAAGGCAGCGTCACTACCACTACGCCATTCGGGTCGTCAAGACATATCCTCCTGTAGGTACTGTTTATATTGTACTTAAAGTTAGTTCAGCAGTGTGATCATATAGATTAGGTCTCTATCTTGTTCTTGTTTTAAATTTCTGAAGATTTTTGCCCCGATTTAAAAGCTTCATCAACATCATCATCATTTCAGCCGAAAGACGTCCACTGCTGGACATAGGCCTCCCCCAAGTGCCACCACATTGACCGGTCCCGTGCAACTCGCATCCAGCGAACTCCCGCAACCTACACCAAACCCCTTACTCATAACGCTTCGATTCGATTCCGATTCGGGAACTCATATAATATCTATCTCACTCGTTTTCGTTTTGCTAAAAAAGGATAGACATACGACTTGTCGATTCCAAATTCATTCCGAGCGTTTGTAAATACGCGGGCAGGTCACTTTAAAGCTTACCTACTACAAGTTTTTTGTGCATTTCCCTATACCAAAAAACTATAATGTTCCACTGCTGAAAGAATCAAATCGCAGGCTATGTATCTCTTCTTCTTTATTTTCATTTGATGTCTATGCTTTATTTGCCAACCCTACAAAAGCGTTGTTCGTTTAACTTTCGCACGTAGTACTTCACTCGGTCCTGTTGCTCTCAATGACGTATAGTTGCGGAGCTACATCACTATAGGAGACAAGCACGCGAAGCAAATGTAAACTAAATCAAACGTTGTGTTTTTGGAAAGTTGGTACCACTGCAACTGCCATCTTGGATCTGGCCAATGGATCTTCAGAGAATGATCCAAATGGTTGCGTATTGACAACTCGTCTCAAAGTCAGTTTAACAAAGCGATGCAACCATAACAAAAACAATTATTACGCATAAATTATATCTATAGGAAAACATAGACTTACAAGAAGTTTACCGTATACAAAGTTGCACTTAATATTACAACACCACAGTCTGGAACTTGTAAGTTTTCCCGTCCCATCAACGCACCCTACTTTCATCCGGTCATTGATCCTTACTAAAAACTCAAACAACAGTAATAAATCATCAGCTACTTAAAAACAACCTTACTATGTAACTCCCGCTGATGCCTTTCACAATACTAACTCAATACAAAATCCTAACAATTATCACAAACAGGATCCCGAACGACAATCCATCACCTTTTTACATCACAAACAATACCAGTAAGGAAATTGTTAAAATACCAACAGTGGTTTTATAAAATAAAAAGTACATGGAATACTAGCATTAATTGCAATGTGAATAATTATATGACGCCCTCTAAGACTTGAGTCGTGTTTTTATATCACACCTAAGGCCGAGAATCCGATAATTGTAGCTCGTTGAGTATTCATGGATTAATTACATGTGCCCGAGGATGTCTGGTTTGCTCTCTGTATACGTTTGTGGAGAGATGACACCTCGTTGGTCTAAGACCGTTGCTTTTCACGATGCAGCCGTAGACGGGTGTAGAATTAGCAAGTTGAAATGGCAGTTGGGGATGCCTTTTAATTGGTAATAAGAAAATGATGATTCCTTTAAGGACTGTTGTGAGACAATATTGGTATACGGGTACTCCTTGTAGAGAGCCAACGTTTGCGTCCAGCATAAATAAATTCTCATACCTAACTAATATGATATATGTTTCGAGGCTCAAATTATGTGTAGACAATGTGGTGTGGTGTCTCAGCAATGAACAATGTAGGACGATTATTTTTATATTTTGCACTAATTGAAAAATTTACTGGCAGGCCAACCGGAATCACCCTTTAACTAACGGCTCGAATTTAAAAACAATTCATGAAACAAAGAACACAATTTATATTTAGAGAACCAGCGTCAACATTGGACAAAGAGAGGTTACCGCAGCAATATGTTAATTGGCCATACCGTTACAGGCACTTTTAATGGTCAAAAACAAGATGAAGTAACAGTCCCAGTCCCAAAGCATAATAACTTGCGAAAGAACTGCAGTTGCCCATTCCAAATCGTAACTCTCTATGGAGAAGAATGAGCAAGAAACTCCATGGACACGGTTTTAAATCGAAATATTTTTACAAGATCTTGGTTACATCATCTATACTAATATTATAAAGCAGAAGAGTTTGTTTGTTTGTTTGGTTGAACGCGCTAATCTCAGGATCTACTGGTTCGAATTGAAAAAATCTTGCGCGGAACAGGAATGAAAAATGTTGCAAAAACGGGGTTTTTTTTCCTTTCGTTTTTCTCTCCTATGTGACGCAGACGAAGTTGCGTTGGTCAGCTAGTTTATAAATAAATAAATAAATATCGCTGGACATTAACACACAGCGCCACCTAGTACCACACTAAGCAAAGCTTGTGTCGTGGACACTAGATAGTTGATATACTACATATATACTTTTTTGTTTGTAAATACATACTTATTATACATATAAACATCCATGACTCGGAAACAAATGGAGAATAAATCCATATGTTTCTGCCCCACAATATCCCATCAAAAGCTCTTAGTAGTTAGTAGTATTCCTATCGTTTGCCACAGGTACTAAAAGCTCTATATTTCCCTCTCATTTTAGATAAACATGGAAATAAAGCAGTCGCGCGAATACCAATTAGATGTGATTAGTAAATGTAGTTGTACGTCAACGATTCGAAGAGTACTTGGTAGTTGTAACACCGGTCGAGTTTACACTTCGATTAAGTTAGAACAGTTCACAGTAATCATAATAAATGGTAAGTATTTGTTGAGATCGGCTGAGAAAGTTGGGTGAACATTCCAGCCTTTCTGTAACGTACTATGTATTTGTTGGCATGTCGATGGCAATATAAATTAAATCGGCCCAACATTTGGCGACGAGTTCGACACGTTCAGTTTGGTTCACGTTCATCAGTTTCTGTAGTGTGAAAACAACAAAATGCGATATTGTATGAACCATCATTTAAGACACTATACAGGGTGTAAACCACCTCATCACAAAGCCGTTAACCAAGCATTCTGTACATCAAAGTAAGTAACTTTACGCAAAATTTATTGCTGGGAAACCACTTTTTTTTTTGAGGTTATAAATCATGTTTTGTGATAGAACCCAATATAACGCACTTAAAACATTGTGCTGATGGATGGATTGAATAGTACGGGGGTCCTGGAGGTGTTGAAAGTCAAAATCTTACAAAAAAAATGTATTTAAAAAACTTGTCAAAAAGTAATAATTTTGACCCCCCATATCTCCGTAATTATAAGGTAGTCCCAGGTATGGTGTAGAACAAAAAAATGATCGCAATGATGGGGAAAACAAGTGCCTTTCGACATCGTGAAGAGGTGTTTTACACCCTTTATAACATTCTCATTATTCACATGTATTGTTTAAAACTGAGTCTAGTTACAGACCAAACTTACGTATTTATAAACCATCTCATAATACAACAGCTATGTAGATAAAACCTTACGACCACCACCATCAGCCTCTTAATGTTCCCACTGCTGGGACACGGGCCTCCTGTCTATGAACCGATTGGGGTAGTTTTAAGAAGTGTACTTTCTCGAAGTGATCCCATTTCAATTTGATGAAGATCTGATGAAGAACTTCGGAGATATGCAACGGAACTCCTCAATAAATGATAGCAAATGTACTGGGATTGCTGAAATCTCATATCTGTCTATTGTTTACACCAGTTCATAACCTAAATCACGCCGGTACGCTGTGAAGGGGTAAGCACATGTGAACCACTTAAAAGTGAAAAATAAAAACTTTTTTACAAAAACAAAACCGACTTCAAAGAAAACAAAAAAGTGAAAAATAACTTCACAAAAAACGCTTCAGAAGTCCTTGTTTGATTGACCTTTGTTTGATTGATTTAGTTTTTTTGTCACCGACTTCTGAAGCGTTTTTATACCAATTGAGTAAATAAAGACGAAAACTTCCAATCAATTCAGTTTTGTTCCGGTCATTAATATCAGCACTGAAAACAAACATTCTCGCACCAAAACCTGCAATTTCACCATCCTCCTTCGACAAACAATTTTCATTCCCCATCATTTTGCTTCCAATAATTTATGCCTCACTGAAAATAAATCAGTCATTTTCTAAAATATGTAACGTTATTCATCCCCAGTCCGCAGTGTTGGTTCAAGCCACCTTTCTGGTCAATCTTCTTCAATTTTCTCTACAATTATCGTCGATCACACCACGCATGCGCCGAAGGCTGCAAAAGAAACCGAAGCAGTACTTACAAAATTTACTAGTGAGAACTCCTTATTACGAAGGCTTCGTAATATCAATTAATTTTGCATAAAGCGTCCGGAGCGGTTTATAGTCGCCGGCGGGTGAGAAACGTTCGAGTTTGAAGCGACCAAACTGTGAGATTAACGGGAATGCTTTGGAGGTGTGAAGGGATGGAGATAGTTTTGTTGGGTTTTTCGTTAGTGGCGACATTCTGTGGCAAGTTTTGTGAGATCAATAGGTTTCGGTGACTTCACTCCCGTTTTAGCGCTGTGAAATTTTTTAATATAACAGTACCATGTTGAGATGGGGGCTTTTAGGCCTCATAGGGTAGACGACAAAAATTCGAATTAGACCGTCAGTAAGATTTTCAACAAATATTTGACCCGTATTTTTTCTTTTGTTAGTTTGACGACCCGAATGGCGCAGCGGTAGTGAAGCTGCCTTACATTCTTAGGGTCCCGGGTTCGAATCCCATTAGGAGCAAATATATTATGATGAGCATGGACCTATGTTTCCGAGTCATGGATGTTTATATGTATAATAAGTATGTATTTATAAACATAAAGTATATAATATGTAGTACATCAACTGGCTGGTGACCACGACACAAGCCTTGCTCAGTGTGGCACTAGATGGCGCTGTGTGTAATGTCCAGCGATATTTATTTGTTTAAATATTTAAAAAAAAACACGCAACAACAGCAAGGAGCCTTTTTTTTTATTTTTTTTAGGATGGGAAATCATCAAATGACTTCTGCCACTCTAGACGGAGCGGGAGGGAGTGTCAGACTCTTACTGACTAAAACCCATCCATGTTCCTTCCTCGCCCTTTATGTGCCGGGGCCGCGGTATCTCTTTCGAACAGGCCCGCAACCCCGGCAGGAACAGGCCCGCAACCCCGGCAGGACAGCAAGGAGCCTTGAATAGTAATATATGTATATTGAATGATTTATAGTTAGATAACACGTGGAAAGCGACCGGATAAGAGTCACATACTGGTACAGAACAGCCTCCGGAAATTAGTACATTGATGATGATCATTGCCTCGACTACGACTCAGCAGAATTATTGTCTTAGGTACTAATGAAGCTGGATTATAAAGGTTGATTTTTATACGATTTATACACAAATATAATTTGCTCTTCTCGGAATTAAGCCCTTCAGTAAACGGTGAAGGAAAACATTGTGAGGAGCCGGCATGTCCTAGAACTTTACTCATAATTCATAAAGAATTGACTTATTACTGTTCCATTAAAAAAAAAACATTTTATTTTAAAAATGGAACCAAACGCGCAGAACGCCGAACTCTTTGGCAGAATGTGTGCGTTGCATTCCAGCTACAGAAGAAATAAAAAAAGCATAGGCGCGAAATTTTATGATTTTTTCAGTATTATGTATTTGAATTATAAGTAGGATTTCTTTTTATCTCCTACGTTTTTAAATTTGAACAACAGTACAAATTAATTGTACATTTAATTTTTAATAAAATAAACTATCATATTAAATATTGTTATTTTATTTTCTCGCAATCGTAGTGAAAAGTACGGTGTAACACACACGGCACTAAAATCCCATTATAACTCTATTCCAATTTACTACTTCGCTGAAGCTCGGTAGTAAAACTACCTCGTCTATAATGGATCATTTTAGCCCCTTGTATTACAATGTACTATTTTGCATTTGATAGCCCATGAAGTAAGGAAAGTTTATGAGAAGTATTTTTTTCTGAAATAGTCTTTCAATGGCATGAAATGAACGTGATTTTAATAATTATAACGAATTTGATTTTAGTAAAGCCGTATTTGTTATAGCGCGTCATATTATGTTCAACATATAAACTGACACTAACCTGTAAATTGCAAAAAAAAACTCAAGAAAATTCTAATTTCGCGGCCTATCCTGGCGCTTACACCTGAACATTGTCAAATGCATTTTGAAATCGGGTAAGTATTTTTGGGTATTACCACCTACATCCAAACTTACAAACTGTACTGGTTTCTAATATTAGTGTATTGATTTATCTCTACCCTCCTTTTTTTTTGGATGGGAAATCATCAAATGACTTCTCCCACTCTGGGGGGAGCGGGAGGGAGTGTCAGACTTTTACTGACTAAAACCCATCCATGTTCCTTCCTCGCCCTTTATGTTCCGGGGCCGCGGTATCTCTTTCGAACAGGCCCGCAACCCCGGCAGGCTTCGGCCCTTGTGGGCCCCTCCCCTTATGCTGACATCTTAGTCTTAGTCCGAGTTCCTAGAAATAAACAGTAATCAAAATGGATAGATAGATATATGTAGGTATACAGTATTCAAAGCCGTTTCCTGTACAACCTGAGAAATTAGCGCAGGTCGTAAAGTTAATGTTTTAAAATATCAGTATATTGCTTTATGGGGAAAATTAACGCACATCTACGTTTATTAGTAACTTGATCAAATGGCGCTGTCACAGTGTGGAGCCACGAAGATACCAGTGAAATGTTTCATTGGCCGCTGCACTTATTTTATCCCAACTTTAGTCGATGCGTCGTCTTTGATTAATAATTTTTTCAACCGAATTCCAAAAAGACGAGGTTCTCAATTCGACTGTATTTTTTTTTAATACAATGCCACAATAATATTTTGGTGTTAATGAGCACTTTAATTGTCTATACCAAAGACACGCACCTCTATTTTTTTGGATTCATGTGCGTATTGTATAATTGAATTATAACTTACTTCTCTCCAAAAAAACGTCGTGAGAAAACAACCATGCCTGAAAGATATTTCGTGACGGTATGTAAACCAAAGCTAGGGGCCCAATGGCGGTACAAACCACTCTGACACCAGGTTAGGCACCAAACACACGATGTAGAAGAAGAAGAAGCAGATTGTCTACACCCACATAATATTGACAAACTGACAAACTGGTGGCATTGGCATACAGTCATAACTGCTCTGCTCAGAACAGCTCATAGTTCTGCTCAAAACTGGTGCAGTTTTGAGCAGAACTATCACCAAGCAACCTCTGCTGATTTTTAAATCTTACGCGATAACTACTGATAACCTAAGTATGCCAATATTTTTGCAGTGATGTAGGTACGTAACTCTCGCCATAGTGACGCTTGTATGTATGTGACCTACACACATCCAGTAGTCATTTTTATTTGCTGAAATGATAAAGGCAAAGGTCTATCGAAGGATATCTCAAACACTTTCTATCACAAAGGCCACCTCTTTATCATCCATCATCTCCGCTTTACGCTTCGCCCATGTCCCCGCTCATTTCAAACCCCCACACCAAGCCTCAGGCATCTGACGGAACAAGTGTACTCTGTAGACGTATTTAAATAATTCTTCAGCCGTCGAATACATAAATACATCGTGTCATCTACTTTTATATAGCGATCTGATATCTACTGGATGCTGCAAATGAGATGAGCTATCGGTATGTGGAGATTAGAAGGATGAAATTTGCGAGCTTGTAGAAGATATGGAGGAGATTGTTAGCTGTATGATACTTGGGTTGGAATGTGTGGATAAACATCAATTTCACAAAGTCAAGCAATTTAGTTCAATGAAGCTCTAAAAAGGCACTTTTGAACGTCGAACTTTTATTAACTGAATAAAGTAGGCACTGCTTTATGGGTGTAAAACACGAAAAGCACTTGTTTTTTCCGTCATTGCAATTTTTTTTATTCTACACCACACCTGTAAACCTTCTAATTACGGAGATATTAGGGGTCAAAGTTCCAAATTTTTGACAAGTTTTTTTTTATTACAAGTTTTTATTGTTACATGTTAGACTTTAAACACCTACGGCCCCTGTACTATCAATTCAATCCATCCATCAGCACAATGCGTTAAATTGAGTTGTACCACAAAACCTGATTTTTCACCCCAAAAATAAGTTTTTTCCCAACAATATTTTTTGCGTAAAGTTACTTAGATTGATGTACAGAATGCTTGGTTGACGGTTTCGTGATGAGGTGGTTTACACCCTCTATAGTCAAATCTCCATCATTTTTTTCTATACTTGAAATCCTCACGGATAATCTTCACCAGGGGAGATTGCTGGGTTATGGTGGGACCCCTACCGAATGCACCCCGTGGTGTTCATCCTGCTTCGGGAGTCGCGGGAGTGAGTAGTTTACTTACTTATGCCTCCGAAATTTACATGGCTTACTTATGCTACCAAAATGTTAAGTCAATTCAGTTGAAAGTGTTTGTGGAAATTGTTGTAAATGTAAACTATTTTATACCTATTAAACCACTCTGATAAATTAAAGAACAAAATACTGGTTTAAAAGTGATGTTATAATTCTATCTTTAGTAATGTCAACTTTCAAATAAATTTTCACAACTATAAGTCGTATTTTTCCTAGAAATTACAACAGAAATACTAAACGTTTTGGAAGCGATGGATACTTTACTATGAGTATGACCACAGCACGTGTGTTATTAGACAATCTAAAACGTCTGAACAAGTTGTCGTTCAAATGATTGATATTTAATAGTGAAAAATATGGCCGATACATTTGATATGGGCTTTGAAATGTCCATATGGAGTCATGGAAAGAAGTTAATTACAATCATTGAATCAATTAGTGAAACGATAATTGCTCACTAATGAATTTTGCAATTCAATTACTTACATAAATAAAATTATAATAACTATAGATGTCAACTTATCTGTAATAGAAATCTAAACACAACACCGTTACAGAACCAACAATGTTTATGTTTATTTCAAATTTTATTATATCAATAAAATTCTATGTTTTTCCAATCAAATAGAATTGAACGAAACCTATCATAGTGACCATTTTACACCTACGTAACGACTTACTATCCTACACATATAAATATTTTATATTGCAATATAAAAACAATAAAAAAGAAATAATTTTATTGATCAAAGGACTTTCAACCTTAGTCTTAAAGTTATAAAGGCGAATTGATATAGCGACCATTAGTTTATAAAAATGATTAATATAGTTGTTTTTTTATTGAATGGTCACAGACAACAATAAGCACTCGATCACGAACTGTCAAACTAAATCTGAAGTGCCACGTGCCGAAATGTCGTAAGGTTTGTTACACATTGATGCGTAAAAGAACTCTGTCGAATAAATTAAATATCGTTAGGAACTTTTAGTTTAGCTTTTGAAATCTACGCTGCAACCAAAGGACCCGTTGCCACTATGTCGTCACGATTAATTTATCGTTGGATTAACAATTAGTTAATTATTATTGGCAAAAGTGGTAGAAGATGGTAATTGCGTCGTTCAATATGTGAACACCCCCATTTAAATACACTAGAAATGACACTAAAAACTACACGATTAACTGTCGTCACGACATAGTGGGAAAGGGGCCTTAGAGCGCGAAAAGAACGTGGCTTTTATATCAAGTAAACTTTGCATCTGCAAAGGAGTAATTATTTCTTGTGAAAATTATTACTAGTTTGTAAAAGTCATGAAGTTGAATCTCGAGCACAATGGGCTTTCTTCTAATCTACTGCTTCTAAATATATTTGAAACTAGCTGACCCACGCAACTTCGTCTGCGTCACATAAGAGGGAAAAAGCTACCTACTACTACCTACCTACTACTACCTACCTACTACTCCCTACCTACTACTCCCTACCTACTACTACTACCTACCTTCTACTACCTACCTACCTACTACTACTACCTACCTACCTACTACTACATTTTTTTTTCATAAGAACCTTCTCCTGACAGTAACAAACACAACAAAAAAAGAATCAGCCAGATCGGTCAAGCCATTTTCATGCTATGTCGTGACAACGGAAAACGGGTTTCATTTTTATATATATAGATAGATAGATATCGATTCCCATGACTAACTTTTCTTTCACAATCTGGAGTAATCAATGACAATACAGTCAATAGATTATTAATTCTAAAGTGTATCATCTAATGTAACAACAAATAGCAGTCGCCCATAGTGAGCAACCACCCTTACAGGGGAACACATCCGACCACTCGCCTGATTCAAATCTAGAAAGCTATCATTGTTCGGGCATTATCTTCTATATTGTTTATGATATAAGCTGCCATAATACGACCTCCGTTGTCGATGGAATGGCTTTTGGAGGTCATTGGTAATCCCCACGCACTTAGATCCATTATTTTAATGAACCTAATAATATCTAATAATAGCAACTTAATACATAGCAACATTTTAATGCTTTCTTTTTTTTATTTCAGGTCCATTGCGTTCCTTGAATCGTTTCAAACATACATATTGGTGAGTTATCCACATATTAATTTAACTGGTTTTATAAATCTCGACCCAGACAAAGAAAATAACCATATTTTCATGTGAAAATATGGCTATCTGAAAACTAAGTACTGAAAACTACTTAGCTATGTAGCCGAGTAGTTTTTTCTATTATTATTTCAGCGATCTATTGTAGTGCCAATTTTATAGATCACATTTGACATAATACCGTATGTCAGTTCATACTAAAAGTTACCTTTTTTGCCATTATTATTACAATAAATATGTCGTAATTGAAAAAAAAAAAGCAATTGTGCAGTTCTAATTTCGAAAAAATAAATAAGTAATATTTTATGCCAGCCGTTACATCCCTACATAACATTCACTCTTTCGTTTTGAATGAAGTAGTGTGCAGTGAATGGAAATGAATGAATGAAACCGATTCAAAATGCAGAAGTAAGAAGTTCTCATCTGTGGGCTCATTATCTCAGATCGGCCGATACCGAAGTTCCAATAAATATAAAAAAACAGTCAAATCGTTGTTATTTCGTAAAGTAATTCAACCAAATATAAATCCCCAATTAACCCATTACATCTAAACAATTCATCCCACACAATGCCCTAATAAACGCGTTATAAAACAAATATGTAAGTAAGTACAAAGAGAAAACGACCGGACCAGTCTTCGTCAATGATCAGATAGGCCGCTTTAGTCGCAGAAGTGACACCGCGGCGCTTTTGATTTACCTCTGTTCCGACGCCGTGAATAATGGCTACGAGCTTAACACTACTACTTCAATACTTTAGGAAGTGACGGCCATGTACGGGTGTGGTTAGGCTAGGCTAGGGTTGGTACACGTCCGGAATTCCGGATGGAATTTTAGCATAGTGGTGTCGGGAATGCGAGGAAGTCCTTCAACAGCCGGAATTTACAAAACAATGAAAATTAGGAGAGTTGATGAAATAAAACCAGTAATGTTGAAAGAAACGTATCTAAATGTTCTAATACTCTTATACGCTAAATTGGATTTTCAATGAGTTTAAAATTACTTGATGCTGTGTAGCGTCCTACCTCTCATATAATTATGTGCGCCGTTCAGGCAAAACAAGACTGTAATACAATTTGAGGAAACATATTGCATGCCATGTGTGTGTATATATACTCATGTTCTGGACAAATAAAAAAATATCTTATCTCGTCTCAATAAATGTGTTATCGTCATAATTTTCTTGCCCTTATCCCAATTTATTAGGCGCATGTCTTCTTCTTCCATATTTCTCTAATACAATACATACAATAATAAAATGTGTTATATCGTTGTCAAACAAAACGCAGAATAAACTTCACTAATAAAAAAAGAGAAGTCCGGAATTTTCTTCGAATATCCGGAATTTACTCCGGAAAGCTTTTTCGTAGATCTGGCAACCCTAGGTTAGGTTAGGCCAGCAACACGATCAACGTAAGTCGAACCTAACTGCTACTTTACATCGGTGTTTGGCGATTTTTTTGTCGACAGTTCTTGATAACAAGTGTCTTCCTTATGTTAGATAGGACTTTAGTCTTTATTCCTTAGAATTTAGGGATCGTTGGTTGCAAATGTCTCCTTCTGTTAGGATTTTAGTCTTTATGTCTTAGAACTTAGGGACTTTGATTGATAGATACTGTAATACTATAAGAGCTAATACAGTGTTGCGTGCTTCATAATGATGAATGGTGGTAAGGGAGGTGTCGACTATAATAGTCAATTAAAATGGTTTAAGATTGTTTGATTCTTTGGTCTCATCGCTGAATGTTCCATTTAAAAAAAGCTGTAAGTATTGCGTCTTTTCTTCTAAGTGTGATTTGTGAGGAAATACTAAGTCACATTATTGTGATGATGGCCTAGTGCATCTTCGCAGTATACATAAACACGTCATAATTTTAATTTGACTAAAGTCAGTGTCTTTTCTTGTAGCCTTTTATGTCCCATTGCAAAAACCTTCCCATATCCTTCCTGGTACTTTTCCTGCGCTATCTCAAACCAATCTTCGTGGTGCACGTCCAGATCTTCTCGCCACCTCGTAAAACGAGGTGGCGAGAAGAGCCGGCCTCAGCGGTGGCGGCGCCACTCATCCTCAGGCCCCCATCGTGTTGAGACCTCTGCCCAGTAGCCGATATGTGTGCGGTTCACGTGACCTGCCCAAACCCATTTAAGAGTGGCAGCCTTTAAATATTAATTAAACTTTATTTCAGACTACGGGGTCCTAAGTAATGTTAGTATTTTAGTGTTAGTTACAATGGTGCTTAAGTTGTTAAGTAAGTGTGTATTCACTTCTAATTCTCAATAATGTACATAAACAAAATATACAAAATCTCGAGTGATATTTTAGATTCTTCGCTATCAGAAATTAAAGCACATTTCCTATTAAAATAACACCAGAATTTCAGAATACACCTTCGATGTCCATTCTCTCTACATTTCACAAACCCACACAAATTAAGTTACAAACTGTAATCGCAGAATCGCAAGTGTGCGAGCCGCCTTCAAATCTGCAATGAGAGACAAATGCGCAAGATAGCGGAATGATATCGCCGCGAGCGATTTAAGGTACAATGAGTTCTCAGAAATTTACGTGTCGCTGTTACAGGCAAAACTGTAAATTAGTCTAAGCTACAATTGACCGGAAAAATCTGCCGAAACTATTTTTTATCGGACTATTGTAACAAATTTTCCTTGAAAGTTATGAGGCTTGGAAGCTTTTTGTAACCCTTTGGAATATAATTTTTTTATATTGTTTCTACATAACATCATACCTTTAAGTAGTTCGCGAAGGGTTAAGCAGGTGTACTTATTGTATTGTACAATGGGCTGGTGCCCACGCCAAAGCGCGTATTTTGCCTATGGGCTATAATCCACCACGCGGGCCCAGTGCGGTTTGGTAGATGTCACAATGTCTTCGAATTTGTTGTTCTAGGACATGCCGGTTACCTCACGATGTTTTCCTTCACCGTTTTTGAGAGCAGTGGTGATGAAATAAATTACTCAAAGTAATTTAATTCGCCTGCCTGGGTTCGAACTTACTGTTCGTAAGTGGGCCACCGCTGCTCTCAGAGGTGTACCTAACTACCTAATAGTACACTTATATATTATCGCCAGTTATGTTTAAGTCCTATAAAATAAGGAGCAAGCCACAAACTGGGCACAAATCTAATCTCCGTGGTTGCTACTCAGAGATTCCTACTGGAAAAGCCCAATAACATTTCCTTCATCACAGGACCGCATGCTTTGCAGACGCGCTTGCAACCACTCGACCAACAAGGCAGGCTACTAATCTACTTGTCCCGGAAAAACAGTTCTTTAACCCTTCGTATAAACGTAGATCTACACAAAACACAATGGCTTTTTAATGGTGTCTATAAATACGGCATACACGAGGTTAATAGATAAAACGGATTTGACCAAAGCCAGTCAAAATTGCTTTTGCCTGACTGCCATTTCTAACTGTAACTTCACTAACAACTCGAAAGACGTGTAGACATAACTGCGGAATTTGTTAGGGAAATGTCGTGTGTCTGAACAAAATATTAGTTCAGAAATAAGGTGAGATTGTTAGATTAGATTGTCGCGTGAAATTCTGGTTTATTTATTTACTTGGCATAGTAACAAGAGAAGAAATTTAAAGTTTTCGTCTTAGACATTTTGGATGACATAGAAACATACTAGCAGCTAGTGTATGAAAACATAATGAAGCAACCTGCTAACCTTCTGACCGTGACATCAATTTCACGTTGGGCCCTATCAGAATACCAGCGCTGTGACGTTTTTTAATGTTACAGCACCATGCTGAGATAGGGGCCTTTTGGCCTCGTTCAGGACCTTTTATTTATTTTTAGTTTTTTATCTATGTTTAGTTTTCAATAGCCGTAAATAATTTTAATTTTTATGTGTTTTGTCCTTTACGGGTTTTAATAAATGCTTTTTCTTTCTTCCTTTCTAAATCATTTTCTTCCACGACAGTTTTATTTTCAGTTAGTTTGTAGTGCACGAAGTGCCAGTAACAGTATGTCAGGCACATATTTGTATCCTAAGGTTTATCTATATATTTTATATATATTTTATCTCGTAGCAATCTGGAATCTGGGTTTTAACACGGTTATTGGCGATAGGGTCGTACCTTATTACACAAATATATGCGTCTGTTATCCCCGAAGGTTAGGTTAGCTAAAATCCGCGCCACGAGAAACTATAATTTTTACAAACCAAGAATTTCTACCAAGGTACGTAACGACAGTTCGATCAACAAGATATACTCCCAAATTCAATCAACTCAAATTATCATATGTGTAATACGAAACTAACGAGCAATTTCATTTGGTTGGGTTATATTTTGGCGATAAAAAGCGCTGTCATCGAATGTTTTGTGGTACTGGCATCTGACATAATGGAACGTTAACAATTGGGCCGCCATTTTGAAGTAAGATCACGCTGTTGCTGACATTTTTGTATTTGATCCAAAGGTTGCGATCCCGAATGTGTGTTTACAAAAATAACTTCGCATGGCGGAGACTAAGGTCCATGTTCACCGATAAGATAACGGTCTGTTAATCTAAAAACAGCTGTCAATGTGACATGTTCCCATGCAAAAATATGTTTTAAACAGCTGTTTTTGGATAATCAGACCGTCATCATTTTGGTGAACATGGATCTAAGAAGATCTCAGACGTGCCATGACTAAAATTTTCCTAATGCTCTCTTTTAACAATTCCTGAAGAAAACAATTAATTACAACTAAATTAATATCACATTTCTGCCACGTACTTCGGGCAAAACTGATTAAAACATGTCAAACATATGGGAACTTGTTACAAATCCTCCATTTTGCCAGCTCTTAGACTATTAGCTGCAATCTATATATTGCCAATCAAAAGCGGCCCGCGGGTGGTAAATTAGTACCGACAGCAAAAACGTTGCTGATTGAACAATTTTTTATTGCATTTTTAGATGTATTAGGTACCAGTTAGTTGTTGTGTCCCGTCGTGAGGTATTTACTAGCAGTTTTTCTGTTTTTTGCTTGGGATACTGTTTTGTAGTGATTTGTTGTAAGTTGACAGAGTCGTCTTCTCCTTTAGATGGCATAAATGTACTGTGTTGAAAGTTTTTCATCCCGCGATGAACAACATGTCAATGCATGGCATGTTAAACACATAAATCTATACTTATTACTTATTTACTTATCTATACTAATATTATAAAGCAGAAGAGTTTGTTTGTTTGTTTGGTTGAACGCGATAATCTCAGGAACTACTGGTTCAAATTGAAAAAATATATTTGTGTTAGATAGTACATTTATCGCGGAAGGCTTTAGGCTATATAACATCACGCTACAATCATTAGGAGCGGAGCAGTAATGAAAAATGTTGCAAAAACGGAGACGTTTTTTTCCTTTCGTTTTTCTCTCTTATGTGACGCAGACGAAGTTGCGTGGGTCAGCTATTATGCAATAAAAGTTAAACAAGGTGTCAACGACATTACGAAAATATACAAAATAATGCCTGTGACGAAACTAATGGATATTTTCGATTGAATTTGTGTATACAGACTGGGAACGTCATGAGGTATACACATTTCAATTTATTGTCATATTGTCGTCGCCACCCTGTATATGAAAATCGCTATGGATCCCTTTCATCATCAGAACTACGATTGTAGGCGTATTGACCTAGATAGGATGAAAAGTGTCATGATGAAAAGCGCGCTAATAGTCAAGATACCTACAGTGATTTAAGCTCCATCCTTCCTTATACTTACAGAACGTAAGGGAAAGCTTGTGCATTAAAGTTTATTCCACGCTGTATCTTTCATAAAAGCTCCGATTACGATAAACACTGTCACGTAATCGCAAACCGCGATTCCACCATGAAAACACCACAAATAATACCAAATAGCTTAATTTACTGCCCCCCATCTGCATCACAAAATCATAGAGCGACACAAATACTAACTAATGTTCTTTTACAGTCGGTTAAACCATTCAGATGTAAACTAAGTTTAGAGTACGCAAACAGCGGTTTAATTTAATGCAATAAGTCAACTCCTCGACTATCCGCGGTTCAATTGAACGCATTCAAGCCTGGTGTAGGTGTGAAAAGCACAGGTTATGAGATCTGGAAATAGCAGTGGTTTGTTTAAATTCTAAAGGCTGGAACTGGAGCACAAAATGACTGAAATAAGTCTTTTAACAGAACTGTATTGTCATGATTTAGTTTTCTTATACAAGCTTAGTATGAAATTAATTGCAAAATAACTATTGGTAGAGCTTACAACTGCTATAAAATCTTAATCTTGTCCTGCAAGGATATTTTGACGCTCGATAATCGACGATATGAATCACGTTAGAAATTTCAAATTCTTAAAAAGGATTTTATGTTTATGATAATAAAATCCATTTAAAGAATTAAAAATTTTGAACGTGATTCATATTTTCTGCAAAAACTGACATTTTAGACCCCCTATTCTGTAAAATGAATAGGAAAAAGAAGATTTGTTCCATTTTCAGTTTCGCGCCAAAACTATACCAACTCCGACTTCAGTATTCAAAAACAAGATGGCGGCTTTAGTCCTATTTTCGGCGTCGCGCCAAAACTATAGCTACCTACTCGACATGAGATTGCCTGAAAATAGCCATTCAGTAGACCGGTATCCTCGAAACGCCTCCTTAACTACCACCCACAAACTGAAAAAGTAAAAAACACACTTAACTATTAACATTTTACTAAAGAGCAATAGAGTTTAACCATAAAAGTCTTTGGTAAAGGACCATAAAGTATTTACTATAGGATATAAACTTCACTAATGCTTCCTGTTCGAATTAAATTCTATATTATTGTCTATTACTTGCCGATTATATTTCAAATGGCCAGTTTTCTTATTCATAAATTCTTATGGCGCAGGTTAAACTGCTTAGTACAGTAACTAGACCAGTATTTTATTCTATTCGATAGGTTTATCGAATAGGTTTTTCTTGCCGGCTTCGTTCTTTTATCATTTTAGTTTGACTTTATACGATGGATTGACCTTTTGATCGAAGATTTTATTTATATAAATGCACATAATAAAGTCCATTTCACAGTATATTTCTTTAAATAATGCAAAATATGGTTTTACTAATGCCAAATATTCTGTGAAATAAATAATGAAAGGCTTTTGAATCTACAATCGAATCTACAATCGAATCTACAATCGAATCTACAATCGAATCCACAATCGAATCTTTCATCATGGAAATCGCTCTGCTCTTCCGAAAGATTATTTATTAAAGGCCATTTGTGTCCCACTGCAGAGCCTTTTTTCCTACTTTCACTTTACCCTATCCATAGCTGTCATTGTCTTATCCTTGACAAAGCAGTTGAGTTTGTTCAGCAATCTTCTGATCTTCTGGACCTGCCACGTTGCCGTTTACTGCTATTTGGAACCCTCTGTTACTTTAGCCCCTAAATCCTCCCCTATTTCCTAATGAATGCATAGTTACCCTAGCACTCATAACAAGTCTTCATCATCATCTTTTGCCGAGCCTTTCCCAACTATGTTGGGGTCGGCTTTCAGTCTAACCGGATGCAGCTGAATACCAGTGTTTTACATGGAGCACTCATATCCTCTCGTCCGTCGAATCGTCGTCTTTTTATGGACTCATAAAAAACTTATTCAAGTTTTAAAGGGTCGCGGGGCTTTTACTACCGGGGCCGCAATCCCAGATCTGCCCCCATATTCACAACGCTTCGATTCGCTTCCGATTCGCGAACTCGTATGTCTATCTCGGTCGTTTTCGTAATGCTAAAAGAAGACAGATATACTAGTTGTCGTATCGGAAACTAGTCGAACGTTTGTGAATACGGGGTCTGGCACAGTTCAGCATTGGTTTTTTGTCTAAAACTGATGTTTTGTTTTTTGCAAGACCTATAAGTACTTACAATATTCTCAAACGTGTGGGAAACCAAACTAGGTATTAAATTGACTTATCACTTTGTTAAAAAAAACACTTTGTCAGCCTTAACATTAATTCCATTAAAATTTCTGCGATTAACTAACCCTAATAAGGAGAAAAATGTGGAGTCTAGTGAATTAAAAGAACAAGTGCTATCAATTCTATCGACATGAAACCTAATCTTGAACAATAAACCAGATGAAATATTTAGATCAGAAAAAGATGAGTGTGACTTCTGTATCAGGGGTTCCGTATATGAAAAGCCTGATTTAAAATGAAAAAAGCACGTTTGCTTTGTAAATTAATATCTATGAGCACGATTTGACAGTTTGCATGACCATGTGGATCTTCAAAGAGAACTAGAGTAGAGTTTCTTGCTGGTTCTTCTTGATACGATTAATTCGGACCGTGCAAAAAGTCATTTCGCAAATGCCCTATGTAGGTTTATGTGAAACAAGCACTTCGCCCCAAGCACAATGGTCCACATTAGGTGTGGAAACCTAAACCCCATGATAGATAGCACTTCGCCCGCGACTTCGTCTGCAAAAATTGTGATAACTCGGCAAATTTGCGTGATATCAATATAATTCATAGCCTATGTCACTCGGTAAAGACGTAGCTTTCTAGTGGTGGAAGACTTTTTTAAATTGTTTAGTTCCTGAGTTGAATCAGTAACAAATAGTCAAAAAACCAAATCTTTCCAGTTTATAGTATTAATAACACCCTGTATCTATTAGTGTAGCAGTAGATAAAATACACTTTCATAACCCAAGCAATTGACAAGCTTTTTCTATCAAACAGAGACTGACCCAAAAGGTTGTCTTCGAAAATTCTCGGAAAACGGAACCCCAACCGCAATAAACAGGCCAGTTGTAAACACTACCCTTATTAGGCAATCATAGTCGTTGACAGTGTAGTTCAGGTACTACCCCTTAACTGGCGCCAGCAGTCAGCTAGTATATGTTACTTATAAGAAGTGCTATTGATGTGCTAGAGATCAACTATTTGGATAATACGCCAATAACAAATCGTGAATCTATTCGAAATATTGTAGATATTTATTGTCTGTGATCTCTTTGTTTTATCATAAAAACTAATCGTAGAATGGAGTTTTTTTGTCATTGTTAGCTTTTACTATCCAGCAACCAGCGATCTAAGATGTGGTGGATTATACTAAGATCTCATAGAGAGGAGAAATGAGGTTTGTAGAGTTACCTAATGTTTCAACTTGGCAGAACTTTTCAATGCTTTTTTTTGACGTTTTTTTTTTTGTAGTTAGCGCCGCTGTTTTAGAACATAAATCAAGATCAGACAAAGTGATCTATAGATCACTTTAGATTTGTATGTTCGTTTTTTTTAGTTATGAATGTGTATTGATTTTATACGTACTTATATTATATAGCCAATGAACGATTATGAAGCTTTACTGTGACACATGTTTAATTCTATCCAACAGTGTCTTTGTGATGCAATTTACAAAAACATACCTACAAAGTTTCCAAAATGATCTACTTACATAAGTAGAAAATAAATTTAAACTTAACACTATAACTCAGCTACGCAGCCTAGCAACAGATCACAACCGCAAGATTCCACAAATCCGTACATCTCTAATCACGGAATCCAGTTCTAAGCATACTAGTACATACATACCTACACTAGTACATAAAGTCCGACCATTCATTACTAGAAGCATCCCTAGTAACGCATATCTGTCTGATCGAACACGTACCGGTGCATAGTATATGCAAATATAACTGATTGTAGAAGCGATACGCCCATTTGGTCCCTGTCTCGAGATAACAATCGATTCTGTGTGCAGATTACTATTTCGCCCACTAATTATTACTCTATTAATGTTTTGGTTTTGTTTTGAATTGATGTTAGGGTATTTCATTACGGTTTTGATATTTGATTTGTTGATTTTGATAAAAGTTTAACTTGTGATCACGGTACAATGAAGGTAAATGGATTAAAAATTCATATCTAAATTCTAAATAGGAAGTGAGCTCTGGAATGAACGCATTTAGACCTGTTGTCTCCGGAAAAAATCATCTAGAATCAAAATTAGGACAAAAGCAAAATGGACGCGCTTTTCTTGAGTTCAATAAAGAATGTTTGACACTACCTGAACTTGCTTCTCTGCGGATCCTGTTAATGAACATGTGGCATCTAACCACACTTCCCTAAGCATCTTGAGACTATAATTAAATGAACAGAGAAGGCAGTAGGATCCAATTTACTCCATAATAACTAATTCACAGTGAACTGCTATATGATTCCTATTACCTGTGTCAGCGTGCATTGAGGAATTGCGTGAGGAAGCGCCTTCTGGGTTACAGTACAATCATGCTGATTTCAATTCCAGTACAGAACAAATAAATCCCTGCAGATATTCGATGCAAGTCTTTCTGCAAGTACGATTTGTATCAACAATACAGAAGCAACTGCTAGTCAGTGAACAACATTTTGTTAAAAAAACGTCCTGCTTACCCTTTAAAGGTAATAAGCCGTTAAGATAAATAAATTCCTCTACTATCTTGGAAACTGGTTGCTACACATTACGGGGGCTCATACAAAGTTATCTGATGATGTCCAGCTTGCAACAAAGGGGGCTCATATTTCATGGCCAAGTCCTGGACGCTATCCTATCAGAATCGTAAGTACTTGCCCTCAACTTTGTGGAAATATTCATAAAGACCTGTTGTGGACCCTGAATAGGCTACCTGAAGTGACCACAATGGTGTACAGTTTGTTGAAATTAATGATTTTGTTTAGATATCAGTTTTGATCGTGACGGAAAAACCATGGTTTTTGCAACATCTGGAAGCTTCCAGCTTCGAGTAATACGAACGATTCATTGCAAATTACTGTTATCATCGTTTTATTGGCAGTCATTTATTTAAATAGGGCAGAGGCAAATAACCTTGCTTAGGCTACTTTCAATTTAGATGTTTCGTCTCGCGCCGCTGCAGCGTGCGTTTGTCGTTCGCTTGTTTTCCTACAAAGCGCGCAGTACGGCAACAATGCGGCGTCGATATCGCTGCAGTACCAGCGCCGCATGGTTCCCGTGCTGGTACTGCAGCGTTAAACTATTAAAATCTTGGGTACCATATCAAAAATATGGTGGACAACTAATTACACAGGTAATTATTATGTAACAGCACACCTACATTATAATACACATTCTGCAAGTGTTATATAAATGTCTAGTCGATCTATTTCATGGCCATCGAACCATATTTTAGTCAAATGTCAATACTGTCGATGGATCAAATCTGTAACAACTTTTCGCTCCCACGCGAGGTAAGCACCGATTATAATTAGTGATCAATTTATTGAAAAAAAAAACAAGTGTTCTGTGTCACAACTTAGCGTCTAAACAGTCCAAGCGTGTATGCACATACTTAAACTTTACTAATACAGGTTGGTTCACAAAAACATTTGTTTCATTGTGTTTTTTACGGGGACACCCAAATACTCCGAAATATTTTATTCCAACTTTCGATGTTACGATTTTCAAAAGTCCGAATTTCATAAAATCTAAGAATTATAATGTCTATTATTAAAAATCACAAAAATTTATTTTAGTTTTCCGATGTTCACACGTTCGAAGAATCAAATGCAACAATCAGACGTGTTCACGGTCCGAAAAACGACATTTCGATTTTCAATACTTCGAATGAACTAAAAGTCAACCTGTTGTGCTACAATATTTAGTGACCTAAACGAATCGCTGCAAAAGTCTTGCCTGCCCTACCCTAGAGTGTAAGTTAGGGGTGGGGCGGCCCGTGAGCTGAGGAGCAGGTGGTTTAAAGGCCCGCCACCGCGGCTGAGGCTGGCCGGCGCCAGCCAGCAAGCCGAAACTGATGGTGAGCGTTAAACCCTTCTGCAACGATAGCTCGCGTAGGGCCGCACATTGGTTCAAGGGCGGAAAAAACTCCTTTGTTTCGACCTTGTTTAAAATGTCTAGAATTTGGTACACATATAATAGAATAATAGTAGAAACAACTCCTAAAATTAATTCGGGTAAATAATAACACAGTTTTTAATTATACTATGCCAAAGTAGGGTGATCGACAATTAACAAATTTCGTGCAAAAAATATTTTAAGTTAGTTATAAGTTTATAGTGTGTATTAATAAAATACGTAAACATAATGTTACAATATGATGAAAAATTACTTGCTATTAATTTTTTAGTGAAGAAGGTCATTTGACACCTTTTGTTTTCAATCATGAGATCATAACTAATCTCCGTTAACAACCGTTAAGTAATAATATACCTCCAGAGATTACTTAAACCCTATAGATTAAGAATACATCAGTTTCGGCTGCGAAAACCTGCGATCTTGGAAATACCAGGTCATTAACTAATGACGCTCTGTAATTAAGAAAAAGTGCATTTTATTAATAAGTCTTTCTAATGAGGGTTATTAACACTTTATCATGTCGTTTAAGTATAAATAGCATTGAACAGTAGTTTTAACTTCACTTACAATTATTTTCTCTCACGATAACAGTGTTATAATAGTGATGGATAGCTTTACTATTGCCTATACCGATTTAGTGGAAATCGTATTATCAAGTAATCATGAGATACATAAATGCCTCAAAAATTTTAAACTTATGTATCCACACTTTACAGAAAATGTTTTGAAGCAAATTTGTGAAATCTGAGTCGTAATTTTCTACCCGTATTTACGAAAATGTGGTAAACTGCAGCGAGAAGTTATACTACTTTTATGGCAAAAAATGAACAGTGCCTGAAAAATATTTTTACCGTTTAGATATCTTGATAGATGTAATGAATATGCTCTCAGCTACCTCAGATCCCCTTATCAGCAGTTTAGGTTCAGTACCGAATAAAAAATACTGTCCTCTTCACGATAATGCCAAAGCTTTATTAATGGATAGCACCCATCTCTAAAACTATGTCTTCTAAATATTAATAAACTAAATACTAAACTGTTTAGTTTATTAATATTTATTTATATAGAAATGCTTAAAAACTGTATATTTATTTTGCATAATATTTACCTATAATTAAATATTTTCATGTAAAAAAAAAATACATAATATATCTTTCTCTTTGTATACTGGTATATTCATCATTTTAATAAAGTCACCTGCTTAGCCTTTTTCCAACCATGTTGGGATCGGCTTCCAGTCTAACTGGATGCACTGAATACCAGTATTTTACATGGAGCGACTGCCTACCTGACCTCCACAACCCAGTTAATGCTGGGTAATACGATACCACTTGGTAAGACTGGTAGTCAGCCTTTTTGGGCCACTGACTACCTGTAACGACTGCCAAAGATGGACAAGTGACAGCCGGGACCAACAGCTTGACTCATCGAAACTCAGTATTTCAGGGTGGACACCCATCCACAGACCAACCGAGGCAAACACAGCTTAACCTAAAGATCGTCCTGAGCGGCTGTTGTTATTTAGCCACGAGCTCTTTAATATAATTTTAATCAAGTATTTTGAAGAAATGCAACGTATTTTCATCTAAAAATAATAATTTCCGCTTGCCCGTACAACCTGCACCACTGTGGGCCGCCCAATCCCCGCAGCGCCTTTTACTAGGCGTCTTTATTTCGGAGTTGTATTAATCGGTATTTTAATAATCGCAATTTGTATTTTTGATGTTTTCAATTATCATTAAGTCGGAGTTCTTGTTATTCGATCTGTTGAAACTCGGTATTTTGAGATTAGTAATTATAAACGTTAGGAATATTGAAATTTATGAATTATGAAAATAGGATAAATGATAAATCGGAGTTGATCATTCGGAATTATGAAAATCAGTATTTGACATTCGGATTTGGGATTTTCGGAATGAAGTTTTTCGTATTTATATAGTGTACCCTTTCTAGACTTTAATTTTATCGGTGCCTTAGACAGATTTTCCCGCCGAAAAATAAGTATTAGCTAGTCAACAAGAGGTAGTGGAACCGATTAAGAGCCCTCTTACAGTCCACTAGCGCCGCCAATCGAAAAAATGTCATAACTCGTAAATAGAATCAAAAATACAAAATGTGGACTATTTTTACTGTAGAAAAGGCAATAACGTAATTTTATAACACCTTATCAACACTTGAAATATAGCTGTTTAGCTAAATCGTGCATTCAAAACATAAACGGCCGTTTTTGTTACAAATGCACGATTTAGCTAAACAGCTATATTTCAAGTGGTGACAATGTGTTATAAAATTACGTTATTACCTTTTCTACAGTAATAATAGACCACATTTTGTATTTTTGATTCTATTTACGAGTTATGACCTTTTTTCGATTGGCGGCGCTAGTGGACTGTAAGAGGGCTCTTAACATCCGTGCGACTCACATGAATCTCATTTTTTAAAAGTATCATCATTCTTAGGTTAACATAACTCTCAGGTCAACCAGAGTATTTATTTTCTTTTATTAAACGCAGTCAAATTAGCTATTTTAATTATGGCAGAAAACTTAATGACACTAAACGCACCTTCAATACATGCATCCATAAAATGATAACAAAAGAACGTACTGTCTATTCTGTCAACTCCATCTAGGAACACAAACGTGGACAATTAAATTTTTAGTTCCTCTCCGTGGGTGTTGTAAAAGCGAGTAAAAGATAACATCTTGAAGGGAGCATGACGTTCTCAAAATGTATCAGATATTAAAGCTTGGTTTTGACAGTGGTACACTGAAAATATCATGCTGTGAGACTGTGACTACCCATCCGCCCGCGAAACTTGTTGGTTCCTTGTGTTCTGACAACCCAAGATCTTGGTCCTCCCACATATACTTTAACAAAGCTGGTGAGTGTTCAGAAAGTCGACATTTAAGTTCTAAGCACACGTAATATCCTGTTGACGAAAATGATTCAACTCAACTCAAATTTTAAGAGCCATTTAGGCCCTTTTCATCTTTGTTAAAGATTAAAATACAGAAAAAACACTACACTATACCTAATTTAGATGTCTAACGTACTAAAACATTTACCGAAAAGCAAAAACAGTATTCGAAACTGTAACTGTATCTAATCATACAAATAAATACGAATATCGAGCAAAAATCTAAAGTTTCCCGTATCTTCGCAACTAGCAATCCGCCATTCCTTAACCAAGTAGCCATGCATCCTCTTTGAATACTCAAATACCCTCTAAATCATTAAAAGACACTATCACTCTACACCCCGCTATCTCCTACTCCCATAAATTCTGAAGATTGGAAGGTGGACAGCATTGAACACAGCATGTTGCATTTCTCATGGAGGTACCCTAGATGCATTTACAGTGAAGAATAAAAATCTAGAACTGGAATAAATGTATGTAGATGACCGTACAAATAAGATAGATTGAGTGATAAAATACTCTTCAATATGTACACTATTTCAATTATAATGTCGAAATTATAAGTATTGCGCGAAAATCGAAATCACCCACCTAGTGCTACCTAGTAGCTAGGTGGTGCAGATATTCAGTTGATCCACGTAATAAACAGGTATTCTGCATCCTGTTAAGCTGGTAGCCGACCCCAACATAGCTGCAAAAAGGCAGATGATGGAGATAAAAAAAAGCTGTGTTCTTACAACTAACCCAACAATCTCTCTCCTATTTCTCCCTCCCATAACTCTTGAAAACTGGAAGTTTGTCAGCAGTATCCTAGCACCGTACGTTGGTTGTGATGCGTCTGCGCACGCTGTAGCTGCGCCCGCGCCGTGTGACCGATACATATCGAGCTAATGATTGATGCCGCCGCCCATTTGCCAAACTAGTTCCTGAGACACTGTGTAGCAAGGAAAAGAGCGGAATTTGTTTAGAATGAATGGTCCAAATGCTCCGTCAGTAGATAGAATATAATTTATTGTACAGCTAAATTGTAACAATCTTCGTTGTCGCTATTTAATTCTGATTTTGCTTGTAGTTCAGTCTGGACATCGTGATACCCGCCTGGATGAAAGCACACATGATACGTCATAGAAAAAGTACTTGATGAATTTTTCCCTGCTGCCTTGCTATCAAAAGATTGATTTCGTGACCGCTTTTGGTCACTTTCGACGGAGCCACACAACTGTCACTTTGGTATCTCAAGTTTTTACTTCAGCAATGAGACGACCAAGATTTATAGGTTAATGCATGGTAGGTGAACCCTTCAGGGTCTCTATCTTTCAGGATATGGTTGAAAAAATCCAGGACTCCGAAAGTCCGGAACAAAAGAAAGAAATTTAAAAATACTCTGTTTAATCGTAGATCCAGATTTATTAGCCTTCGTACTTGTCAGTATCCTTGCTGAGCTACCAGAAAAGCATAAGCTCACACAATTCTGTCCGACTCAACCCTCTCATTTCATAGCCTCACGCTTGAAGTCAGTGATGCGCACTGCCTACTGCCCGCATCCCGCTCAAATCGTGATTAATGTGACAATCCAACGATCTTAACTCCCGCGGAACACGGCACAGATGTGTCTGTACCACGATTATTTATTTTCGGCTGAAGACTCCTAATGAACGAGATTGTAGACGCTTTACTTAAATCATTACGCGAAATACGGTACGTTTGAATACCGGAGGGATCGGACAGGTAGAAGTATGGTGTATAGGTACTTGATATACTTTCTGTGGGCTGTATATTTTGAAGTAACTGTAATGTAGGGTATTTATGAACTTGTCGTTTAACTTTAGAAGCAAAAAGGTCCAACTTGTTAATGAAAGGTTATAATATACTCTATGTTGTTAATGTTGTGAGTGTGTAGGTGTTGTGTAAAGAGGTTTCGAGACGACTGTAACTGTGTCTGTGAGTTTAGTCTGACGCTACTCAATCCTTTTGCGATAGCAAAACTCACAGACAGTTTCGCTGTCATCACTGACTGATCCAACCATAAAAAAGTCTCGTTTTAATACTGCTTAAATTCACTATTCACCGGGATACAACGATAGAGGACCCGTTGTAAAAAAACAAAAGAATATATCCATAGTATTTGTCCTGGTTTGGGATTTAATATGACGATACAGTGTCAGTCTTGCTGACTCTGAACTGTGAAAACAAAAAAAAAACCACGCAACAGATTCAACAACCACAAAACCATTGCTAACTTACATTTCGCCGAACATCGCGTAAATATCAGCAACACCTAAACTGAACGCGACCATAATAAATATTCAACGTATTTTAAAAGGTGCAGCTCAATACCTTGTACATTAGGTCTTCACAGCTTTGCTCTGGGCGACCACGCTGACAGCTCAATCGAAGCATTCACCACGTCAACAATAAGGTATCGATCCTTGGAACAGATAACTTCGACACAGCCGGCCAACATAAAGATGTGTTCCTAGATATTGTCAGAGAAAGTTGTAGAAAAGAGTTTTTGAAAAAAAAGGCTTGTTTGATATGTCGTGTTGCTGTTTGATTGAGCGATCGTTGTACTTACATTAATAATGGTGCACCTACTACATCTCTGTCAAATCGTTGGACGTGTTATTAGTTGTAAATGTACGTCTAATTGCGTATCGTTGGGCTATCAAGGATGTTCATGTTGTACACGACAATACTGATACGTTATTTGATAAGAATTACAAGTGCATTTAAAAAGATATGTGCATTATATTCAATATTTTCTTTACTATCAGTTTCTTCGAAACATATTGTTAAAAATAATTAACACTTTATATTTTCGCATCAATTTTAAACGTCAAAATAAAACGCGCGAAAAAAATGATTCCTCAAAAAAAGAACAACACTTCACCATAGACAAGTTTACTTTTTAAACTTATCTCTCGAACACAAAGCAAGCAAAGGTATACATTACAAGTACAGCCTTATACTCATTTCTTACAGCCAGTGAATGAATAACATTATCAGGCCGAAGCTTTCTTGTGCTTGGTGTAAATATTTATTCTTGCTGGCAGTACAGACCGACATTCCTCGAGTATTGAGTACCTACATAAAAATCTCTTACTTGTGTTATGGTTTAATCCAGTGTTTAAGTTGAGAATAAAATATGTTTTTGTCGTATTGTAAATTTAGGAGTGTTAGTTTTAGGTATAGGTTTCAATAAGGCGGAATTTTGCCATGCCAACTAGTTGGTTTCTGTATTAACACTGTTTTTTTTTAATATTTATTTCAAAACTCATTAATAACCTTATCAATGTTCTTTGACAGATAGATACAATATAAACCGAAAAAAAACCTGACTTTTCTACTGAACTCGTTTTTAGGGTTCCTGAGCATTCGTAGATGTATTTTAGTTGCCTTCGTTGTCACGTATTCATTCACTAAGCAAGATCGATCACGCACTATCTTTACAAGCATCAAGAATATAATATCTACGTACTGCACACAAAACAAGGTCTGAAGATCTCCAACAATGATAAAAACAATTAATAACACTTTAAAAGAAACGGAGCACGAAATCTATACAATCAAACGTTTAAAAATAAGTCATTGTTAAAGGTTACTTGACACTAGTAATTTCTCTACATATTTTTACCCGCGAAAAATTAGTGTTGCCAGTTACAATAAATACCGTGTATTTAGTCGTTTCTCGTCTTCGGCGTCACGCTGGGCTTCGGACACTGAGTAACGTCACACATTCACGTCCCAACGTATATGTATTACAAGCTTGAGTTAATAATAGCATTCTAGTTTATTTATTACAAAATACAATGGATTAGGAAGAAAATGTAATGGATAACATAATAAAAATGTTAATTATGGCGGCTAAAAGAAGAATGAGTACACTTTTTATTGGGTAATGAATAATTACGATGGATTCTTGTGAAAAGTCAGTTAAACATTAAATTCTTGTGCCTGCAGCAGTCAGTTTTGGTGCATTTTCATAATGGTCCAAAGGGACGAAAGAACGTCACATCATGACATCTGGGTCTGAGGATCAACAAGGTCCTTGATATCTTAATTCAATAAGTTCATGAATTTGAATTCATGATAAGTATATGAGCAACTTTCCTACCAAGTACGCTTTTGGGCTCCGTATAACTCCAAGGAAAAAATGCGCAGCATTTCATATACACCTGGTTAAAAAAGAGGCTGGTTCATCTTCGACTTGCCAAATGAATTCCTCACTCTACCACGTCAAGAAATATAAACACGAAATCAATCCTAAAAGGCATTTATTTATTATTACAACTTAAATATTTATGTTAGTTGTCATAAACCAGACAGAATTATGTCTGATCATTAATTTTATTGTAAGCAATTGACTTGAATGGCGTATGACGATAGACGCCATATTCTTTTTTTTATCTGTGAAGTGTTGACGTGTGCAGGTGCGCGGATGTTGCCAGTTGCGAAGAAGTAAATTCATCATAAATGATGAATGGTGCGTTCGCTTACGCCGCGCGGTATGAGTGCATTTTTTTAATTCGCGCATGGCAACACTTGTTGAATTAAGCGGGAAAATAGATATGTAAGGAAAAAGGTACCTACGCTGACTTTATGCTACCTATAGTCTATTGAATTATGTTTCTTGTACGCTTTTCTCTAAAAGAATAAATGAAAAATTGTGGATAACAGCTTATCTTCCATTGCGGCTTGTAAACGTCGTTGAGGTAATGGCGTACTTTTATGTTCAAAGTGATAGGTTGGAACGATGGGTCATTTAATTTACTACAACAACCTTTAAATTCGATCTCTTCTAGTGCCATTAGGTAAGTTAATGCTTTCGAACCGCCTCAGATTTTCATTCACGATCACAAACAACGTCCATGAAACATGTAATATAAACTGTGCAATGAGATTTTAATCGCGATAATTACTTATAATTATTATAATTACTTTGAGGTGTGGCTTAAGAGGCACCACGGCGTCCTCACCTTCCGCCTGACGCAAGTCCTCACTGGACACGGATGTTTCGGGAGGTACCTGCACCGAATCGGGCGGGAGGAAACGCCCGGGTGTTTCCACTGCGAGGATCGACCGGAGGACACGGTGGAGCACACGGTGGAGGTCTGCCCTGCATGGGCGGAGCATCGCCGTGTCCTCGTAGCGGCAATCGCCGGCGGCGACATCTCGCGTCCGGCTCTGGTACGCTGGAACGGAAAGCCGTCACCTCCAACTGCGAAGCAGTCATGCTAGCGAAGGAGGTGGCGGAACGCGAGAGGGAGAGAGCCCCTCTTCCCAGCCGCCGCGGGAGACGCACCGGGCGTCGGGGGCCACGTGGTGGCTACCGGCAACCGTAGACGCGGGCCTGTGGACGGTTAGCTAGCTAGTCGTCCGTCCGTCTAATGACGACAGGCCGTGTCGATGGCGCGTTCGTGTTCCACGCGAGCCTCAAAGAATTGTCACTACATTGAAGGGCCGAAGCTTGCCGGGGTTGCGGGCCTATTCTAGAGATACCGCGGCCCCGGAACATAAAGGGCGAGGAAAGAACATGGATGGATTTTAGTCAGTAAAAGTCTGTCACTCCCTCCCGCTCCGCCCAGAGTGGGACAAGTTATTTGATGATTTCTCATCCTAAAACAATAAAAAAGGTATTTAATTTTTATCCTAGGTTTAATACAAACAAAGCCGTGGTTCATAGTTTTGAAAAGATACAAATCCTCTTAAAAATATAAACTCACAACTTAACATTCCCATCTTCAGTTGCTAAGTCTATCCAAACATAGTGACAGTCCGTTCACCATTATTTTACCTCTATCTATTCAGTTGGCCAACCTGACAATTGTGCTGCTACATGAGGCGCAACTGATTCCCCTGTACAACATAAGTATTCAGGTTAGCCAACTTCATAGGTAGCGGAAAAATTACTGTGACAAGACTGTACCCATCGACTAACAGATCTTAATCAAGATGCATTAATTCTCATTCCTATCAATCAAAGCCTCAACGGCTCGTCAAAGCATACCATAGACCATCCCACAAAAGCGACATCCTACTTACCCTTCGATTTCATACCAAACTCACCAATATCTCACTAAAAACATTGTAAAACAATCCTTGCTATAAAGCTGTCGAAACATTGTATCGTCAGCCATCAAGAATGAGACGGAAGAGGTAAGTGTACGAACACAGCCGGAGCGGCGCGGGGAGCG
Source organism: Xestia c-nigrum (assembly GCA_916618015.1). Classification (NCBI taxonomy): domain Eukaryota; kingdom Metazoa; phylum Arthropoda; class Insecta; order Lepidoptera; family Noctuidae; genus Xestia; species Xestia c-nigrum. Next base: position 5,351,603 of record OU745249.1, read on the forward strand.
GAGTCCGCGAACGGGTGTTTTATACACAAATCTCAACATGAATGATGTAACCAAGATTTTGTAACAAAATTTTTGATTGAAAAGAGTGTCCATGGAGTTTCTTGCCCGTTCTTCTCCATAGAGATCTACGTTAGGGAATGGGTAAGTAGAGTACTTTCTCATAATATTATACCTTGTGTCCGGGACTGTAGCTTTGATTTTTCTTTGTATTTTTGACATTTGAGTTTGAGTTTGAGTTTGATATGATTATCCAATGATGTTATAAAAATCTCATTGTTATTATCTTGGTTTCTGAACTCAGGGTTCTACATAACATCACGTCTGTTGTCCCTAAAGGGTAAGGCAGACCTGTACCCAATAGAACACCAGCTTTTCTTTAGTTATGTTTAGGCCCCGTAAGGAGCGAGCCTTTTGCCATTAACCGGACACAATCCAGACTCCGTGGCTGCTACTGAAAAAACACTGATTGGATAATAACACTGTTCCCCACTGTTTTCACCGTTATTTTACCTCCACACTTGCTGTGCTCACAGAGTATCAGTATCACTCAGTATCACAGAGATTTTGGTGAAGGCTGAATTCTTGTCGCACTGACGGTCGATCGCATACGAGTATACATTGTGTTCTTGTTGTAAATGTAAACTATTTTATACCTATTAAACCTCTCTGATATGTTAAAGAAGAAAATACTGGTTTAAAAGTGATGTTATAGGTAATTATATCTTTAGTAATGTCACCTTTTCATCAAATAAATTTTCACAACTATAAGTCGTATTTTTCCTAGAAATTACAACTGTTCTATATAGCATACTTCGACGCTGAGGTCAGCGGCAACCGACTGCCGTATTTTCTTGTCGATGACGTCACGACCGACAGCATGCGACCAGAATTCAAGCTTTAAAGTCGTAGCAAAAAGGTCGTGTTTGGTAAATTATAATAGAATATTGTGTTCACAATTTTATTAGGAATATGGGTTTTCCGTGCGTCCCGCACTCAAACTCAGAAAAAAATCATAACAAAAACACAGGAAAACCAATTTTGCTGAAATCCCCGCCACAATTAGCCTAATAACTACAGTCTGTCTGTAGAAGAACAGATAAACTCGCTCCACTTTTAAATCAAAATGTTTGATCCGCCCCGCTCCGCGCACCGCTTGTACTGTGTGTGCACCCTAAGTTCGTTCCCGATTGCACCACGCTATGCAAAACGCTGCTTTCCCGGACATTGCGGGGTCATTCCTGCAGGAATTGATGGGGTATTCTGGTTACCTCCGCTCTGCTTCGAGTATATTTCTGCTAAGTTTCGTTTCCTTTCGAATATGTTATGCTGGGTTGGAATTATAAGTTTATTGGCAACGGCTGTTGATGAAGTTCATTTTAAATGGTTTGTGTTACCGGGGGCTTATGCATTTCTACAGAAATTCGAGTAACGTTGGCGTTTGGTTTCATATTCCATATTTTTAGGGTTTTATTTAAGGTATATTAATTAATTTCGCTAGCCATTACACACAGCGCCATCTAGTGCCCCCAGATAGTTGATATGTTACATAGATACATTTTTTGTTTTTTTGTAAATACAATACAAACATCCTTGGCCTTGTTTGAGGTCAATTTAGAGAGTGATCATTTAATCAAAAATTAATCATACGTTAATAAAACACCCGGAACTATTTTAAAAGTAGCTCTTTTTTGCTATGCTTTTGGCTTAGATCTATTGACATCGTGCTGTCACCACAAACAAATTCTTCATTGATTTTTATTAACGTCTTTTTAAGTGAAAGGAGGAAAGTGCTGTAATTCATCACACTATGGTTACAAAGAAAAAAGTTAGGTAGGTAGGTAACATGACATTATTATTGAGTGAAATGAGGAAAACCGTGAAATAATAATCCTTTGTCCGAAAAGAGAAAGAAATTGAATAGTATGTGACAACACACGTTGTAATCGGAGGAGACGCTTATTTTAATCAATAAATAATTGTGCCCCAATACTGTAAATAGGCTTTTACCTTTATCCAAAGTTGGGCTATCAAAATACAAAAAGAATTATTCATATTCATATCTAACGGGTAGTTCCAGAGATTAGCACGTTCAAACAAATAATCTCTTCGGCTTGAATAAATTAGTATACTATTCGTATATCTATTTATAGCGATGGAATTGTGATCTTACTTGACTGTAATTGTAATCCTAAGATGAGCAATTTAACATCCCGTGCAAGTAACAGTTAACTGGAATATTAATTAGAACCACATTACAGTGTGACAGACGGACAGACCACTTCAAGGCGACATACATCACTTACGTATTTACATGAACATAATTATACGGTTAAGTTGTTACTAATTTTAGTAATTACTCATTTAAATTAATACAGAATTTACAAAATTAACATGAAACTCTATTGTCATTTGCACAACAAGCAAAGATAATAATTCCGTAATTATAATGGCAACACTAACCTGTCAACTTCGTTACAAAATTGCATCTCAGTGTCTAAACTGAACACGTCCATTCTGACATCTGTCAATCAAGCCCGAGAGCTGCATGGCAACATCGGATATTAATATAGATGCTCGTTAGTGAATTCTTATCATCTTGTTAATGGCAACACTTTGGTCATTTACATACCATGTTTGCATACAGCCTAGTTTTGAAAGTCGACTTGGAATTGCATGTATTCTCGACATGTTTATTAGAAAGAGAAAATAGGCTTTTAAGATATAAATGTATCTTTATTAATGTAATGTTAAACTTTACGTCGATAGGTCGAATAACATAGGTTTATTGAGTATGAAATGGCTGTGGACACGAAAGTTAGCAAGACGTGGCAATAGCAGGGTAACTTCTGAATAAATGGTCGCTTAGATTTTATTGAAGTATTGCCAGAGAACTCATCATGTCAGGCATAACTAAATTTATCAAGACATTTTTTTTTTTATAATATTATTATCGTGATAGGTATCAGAAAATTCCTCAGTGCCTCGGAAAGCACGTTAAGCTGTTGGTCCCAGCTGTCATTTCTAGATCTTTGACAGTCGTTACAGGTCAGTGGCCCAAAAAGTCTAACAACCATGACCGTGGAGTATCATCACCCATCGCACTGACCAACCATATAAATACCGATTATTTTCCGCGCCTCGGAAATCACGTAAAGCCGTTGGTCCCGGCTGTCATATGTAGGCAGTTGATAGTTGTTACAGGTAGTCACTGGCCTGAAAATCTGACCACTAGTCTTACCAAGTGGTATCGTATTACCATATACTAACTGGGTTGTGGAGGTCAGATAAGCAGTCGCTTCATGTAAAATGCTGGTATTCGGCTACATCCGGTTAGACTGGAAGCCGACCCCAACATAGTTGAGAAAAGGCTCAGCAGATGATGGTGATGAGTTATCAGAAAATTATCATGCTTGGTTTGACGACTCGAATGGCGTAGTGGTAGTGATGCTGCCTTACGTTCTTAGGGTCCTGTTCGAATCCCGGTAGGAGCAAATGTTTGTGTGACGAGCATGGACATTTGTTTCCGAGTCATGGATGTTTATACTCGTATGTATAATAAGTATGTATTTACAAACACAAAAGTATCTACGAGTATGTAGTATATCAACTATCTAGTGTCCACGATACAAGCTTTACTTAGTTTGGTACTAGGTGGCGCTGTGTGTTAATGTCCAGCGATATTTATTTATTTATTTAAATGATTCATGTGCGTCAATAACCCCTTCATTACCAAAATAACTCACAACCAAGCATGATATTGAAACTGTTCTAAGCATTAATAATTTCTTGCAGCCACAAGCAATTGAAATACCAAACAAAGAACACGGATTCCATCACATCATATTTCTAACAGTTCTTTTTTACTCTAGTTTATTTCATAAGCCAAGCTTATAACTCATTGTACACAGCATAACACAACAAAATCTGTGTGAACCTGTTTTTGTCAACCATTGATATCTTGTTGACGTTCGTGAGATGTAAGGGCGCTAACAGACTTGTGACACATATCATCGAAGACTGACTGAGATAGCTGACGGTAAACGGTTGTTGCTATGTAGGAAGTCTGTTCACACGTTTACTGGGAGCTTTTCTTGCTAGTTGCTGGATTGTTGCAAAATTGTGCCAAGAAAATCTAACAGTAATCTTTTATAGAAAACTAGGTTCTTTCTTTTTTACGGATGGGAAATCATCAAATATCTTCTCCCGCTTGGGGCTGAGCGGAAAGGAGTGTCAGACTTTTACTGACTAAAACCCATCCATGTTCCTTCCTCGCCCTTTTTGTTCCGGGGCCACGGTATCTCTTTCCAACAGTCCTGCAGCCCATCAGCCACAGCCAATCTTCTGCATACATTAAAAAAAAAATACAAATCCTCTTTCTATTAGTAATAACCTACAAAAACAACTGTAGTACTTACTGTTACAATTTAATAACAAAAACTGTCTCCGTTCAAAGATGAAGCTTTTTGCGACTGATCGATATCATAACAGCGAGCTTCGCAACTGATCTTATCGTGACAGCAGTAAAGTTATACTTAAACACTTGGAGACACTCCTTAATAATAAAAATGTGTGCGTGTACTAGCGTACACTCGTAAGAAGTGAAACTTCCTAATGACGTTATTTTTCAAAAAAAAATGTAACTACTCAAAACGGGCCGCAAAATACATTGGAGACATTTACCAATCCCTACTCCGCTGGAGAAAGTATACTTCGAATCACGCGTGGTAGGGATAAGAAAAAGATGGCGCGTAACGGAAAAATGTGACGCGTAACGAAAAAATTTTACACTTCCAACCCCGATAAAGAAGTTTCACTTCAATAAATAAATAATAATAATTTCTCCCCATGACTCACACACACACACGCTACGTTGACTTGGTTTAGGCCCGTTAACGTAGCAAAAACTAGCTTTAAAAAAAAAAGCTAAGAAACAATAATGTTTTCCCAAAAATAGTAATAATAAATATCGCTGGACATTAACACATCGCCACCTAGCGCCACACTAAGCAAAGCTTGTGTCGTGGACACTAGATAGTTGATATCCTACATATATAATTTTTTTGTTTGTAAATACATACTTATTATACATATAAACATCCATGACTCGGAAACAAATGTCCATGCTCATCACACAAACATTTGCTCCTACCGGGATTTGAACCCAGGACCCTAAGAACGTAAGGCAGCGTCACTCCCACTACGCCGTTCGTCTTAAGAGCGTAGACGGGCTGCGCGGGAATTGAAAAATAGGTATTTGAAGAAACTATTGCCGTCTCCCTCGCCTCTCGTCTCCCCCCGTAGAGTGCGATAAAGACAACTGCAGCTAAGAACGATTTTACCGACAAAAATCCTTGACCGATCGACGTTTGGTATTCTCCTGTTTTCTCCTCGAAACCTAAGCCAATTAAATTATATTTGGTATCAAAATTTAAAGGAAGAATAGATCTATGCCCCTATTACTTGTTTTTATTTTAAAAACTTTTCAATTTTCTTTGGTAGTCGTCTGATTACGTAGGTAAAAACGGGGTATTTTTTTAGGTTTTTGGTAAGTCATATTTATTTTTAAAATATTTTTTTTGGAGTGATATGGGTTCTGGGTGGCACATTGTAACAGAACCGTGCACACGCATTCTGTACCCGCTGGATCAGCTTCTGACTTCTACCGAGAATGCACGCCCCATACACAGTGTCAGCGTAGTTCAGCTTGGATAAGACAAGTGACTCACATAGCATGACTCGCATATCCACACTTATGTAGGGACGGACACGATATAAAAGCTTTAGTCGGTAAAAGCAGTTGCGCACAGCTTCCAGAATGTGTGTTTCAAAGTTAAGTTGTCCATCAAAAATTACCCCGAGGTTACGAGCTTCCAGAACCCTCTCAACACCACTACCATCAATCCTTAGGTCCAGGTTGCAACTAAGCATTTTGTTAAGAAAATCCCTGGATCCCATCACAATATATTTGGACTTAGTTGGATTCAGAACCAAGGAGTTTCTTCTGGACCAATCAGATATTCTTACCAGATCATCATTAACTTTCTTCACTGTTTCAGCAACATCCGGGGCTCTAAAGGAGAGATACATCTGTAAATCATCAGCATACAAATGGAACCTGGTGTTGATTAAGCATTTGACAATGTCAGCGCTGTACAAGATGAAGAGGAGTGGGCCAAGGATAGATCCTTGAGGGACACCCCTGCTCACGTGCTGTGGACTAGAGGACATATTATCTCCATTGTCACATGACACCTGGACAAATTGTGATCGATTGGTGAGGTAGCTCTCAAACCATTTAACTGTTACAATGTCACAACCATAAAAAGATTTAACTGGGTTGTGGAGGTCAGATAGGCAGTTGCTCCATGTAAAATACTGGTATTCAGCTGCATCCGGTTAGACTGGAAGCAGACCCCAATATAGTTGGGAAGAGTCTAGGCAAATGATGTTAGGTCTAAAACTATTTTTATCAACCTTCTCGCTTTTCCAAGATGCTTAGTAGTACAGTAGTTTACTTTTACGTGGAAAGTATTCCGAAGTTAATGGAACTTTAACGGTGGTTTGGGATATTACGAAGACTATTCTAAGTTTTCTACCGCGAGCTTAGAAATAATGCTCTTAAACTTTGACGTCTAATGTGCTTACTGCTTTAGAGATCTAAGCAAAAAACTGAAAATAGTCAGAAAAATTGAAGTTTTTGTTGTGTAAGTACCCCCAAAAACCCTCACCTTTTTTCGATAATTAAACTGCATAAAGGGGAGAGCTTTTGTCAAATCTATACTAATAATATTATGAAGCTGAAGAGTTTGTTTGTTCGTTTGTTTGGTTGAACGCGCTAATCTCAGGAACTACCGGCTCGAATTGAAAAAATATTTTTGTGTTGGAAAGTCTATTTATCGAGGAAGGCTTTAGGCTATGTAACATCACGCTACGATTATTAGGAGCGGAGCAGGAATGAAAAATGTTGCAAAAACGGTTTTTTTTTTCCTTTTGTTTTTGCTCTTGTGTGACGCAGACGAAGTTGCGCGGGTCAGCTAGTAGTACATACATATTTGGGGTAGCCTCTCTACTTAGATTAGTGTCGCTAAAGTAATGGCATTCGTGATATCGCACCCTTTTGGTTTACGTATACTAAAAACAACAAAATCCAAGAAAGTCCGAATCTAAATCACTGAATTGATATTTGGAACTATGTTAGACCAGAGTTTCGTAGCAATAGTGTTTTTTTTTTCAATAATTGTTCGAATCCAAAGATTTCTTACTTAATAACTAACTAGCTTCTGCCAGCGGCTTGCGTGAAGTTTCATTATTGTCCCATGAGATCTTACTACCGGATAAAAAAGTATCCTATGTTTTAATCCAGGTTATAAACTATCTGTGTGCAAAATTTCATCCAAATCCGTTCAGTAGTTTTCGCATGAAAGCGTAACAAACAAACTTACATTCACATTTATAATATTAGTAGGGATGGGGCCAACTGAAAGTTTAATCAAATTGTCAGACCTCGTATCAGCTTTCATGATTCTTACTTGTTGTTAATTCAGTCAACCGCAACATTTAAAATGACAACTGGATTATTGAGTACAAATAACAAGTATATTTCAATAAAATTAATGATCAAACGAACTTACCCGTACGTGAAGTTCGATCATTATTATATGAGCAGCTTCATTCGACGCGATTTTCTTCTTTTACATGTTGTAGCTGAGTCCTAGGCATTGGCTTCACACAGATTTTCAAATAAAATAAGTAAAAAATAAAAATCATATGGCAATACTGGGGTAATTTTCCACATTCAACTCGCTCGGCGGTAGGTACTTCATTCTTGTTTAAAGCATTACTATGGCATTACTTATGTAGGTAAGTATTTACCACAATATCTACCTACATAAGTACAGGCTATACAACCATAGATTAGTAGATAGGGACTAGGTATATTGTTGCACCAAGATCTGTTTCATTTTTAGGGTTGGGGCAATAGTGTGGGTTCCTATTATCGCGTCGAATGAAGCTGCTCATATAATAATGATCGAACTTCACGTACGGGTAAGTTCGTTTGATCATTAATTATATTTCGCAGCTTCATTCGACGCGATTTTCTTCTTTTACATGTTGTAGGATGTTCAGAGCATCAATAAAATGAAACTAGATAAATGGTAGCTAAAATCAAAACTTATTTATTGAAAACAAAATAATCATGTATCCAAATTGGTTGTTAATACATTTCACAAAATCGTATTTGCAAATTGATTAGGATCATCAACTAATTCCTTATTATAGAATTTAGCAAAAACTTTGGATGACTCTGACCATCCAGCAGTTTTGCGGATTACATCCAGACTGACACCGAGTCGTTTAGCGGAAGAGGTGGAAGAATGGCGGGTGCTATGAGCACTGAAAACTGACGTGTCAACTCCACTGAGGGAAAGTGTACTTTTGATCCAACTGCTAAGTGTTTGTGAGGTTACTTTATTGTATGGTTTTCTATATGAAATGAATAAATTGTTATTTCTATTACGCAACAATTTTGTTTTATTTAAATATTCTAATAAAGATCTAGCATATTTCATGTTTTTCGTTATAGAAGGGTAGTTTTAATAGAGGTTGTAAAGAGTTAACTCGTGATGTTTTAATAAGATCGGGTATTGTTATGATTATGTTACTGCTTTGAATTTTTATATTATTTACATCTATGAGTGAGAACGTCTGAACCCGATGGGCAGTTACTAGTGCCAGCAACGTAACTGTCTTTTTAGATAACATTTCTAAATTAAGCTTATCGTTAGGCCATCTTTGACTTAAATACTCTAAAACCACATTTGGATCCCAAGTAACACTGTATCTAGGAGCGGGCGGTCTCAACCTAAATATACCTTTAATAAATCGCTTTAGGTCATCATCATTCAAAGTTTTTGGAAATAGAAAGTGTAATGCAGATTTATGTGAATTTATTGTGCCGTATTTCGCACCGTTTTTGTAACATTCTGTTAAAAAATCAATAATTACTGAAACCGATCCAATCAAATAATCATACTTATTTTTATTACAGTAATTAACCCACAATTTTATAGTGCTATCATACTGCTTGTATGTATTTTCAGATAACGATGATAACATAATATCGATTGAATTTTGTGTAAAAAATCTTAGCAGTAGTGCTTTCCTGACAATTTGCCGGCAATTAATGTTAGCGTTTGATGGAGACTGTGCGATAATCTAAAAGGAGGTTTTAATAAGTTAATATTTGGTTCGAAATATAACGGTTCTGAAACCATAAGTCTTTTAAAAATGGGAAACCAAGGTTGTGTTGGCCAATTGGGTACAACCACTACCCCTTCAGATTTATCATTTATTATTTTCTGTAACATCTTAAGAATTAACGCAAAGGGGGGAAACGCATAAAATCGCATTCTATACCAAGAAATTGTAAATGCATCTACCGCGTAAGCATCCGGGTCGCTTTTCCAAGAAATATAAACAGGACATTTAGTATTACAACGACTTGCAAACAAATCGATTTTGGGTTGACCAAAATTTTTAATAATTTGGTTGAAAGCCGTTCCACACAATTCCCATTCTGTATCTGCAAACTTTTTTCGTGATAAACTATCTGCTTCAATGTTAGCTTTGGTATTAATATATGACGCAAATATTACTAGATTATGATCCTCACACCATTCCCATATTTCTCGGGTAATTTTATTTAAATGTGGGTACTGTACAGAACCCATCCTATTTATACATGAAATGGCAGTGACATTATCAATGCGTAATAACACTTTACAATTTTGTAAATGTTTCGCAAAAACTTTTAGTGCTAAGAAACTGGCTTTTAGTTCTAGTTCATTGATATGTTGCTCGGTTTCATTTCGTTTCCAGAAACCATGAGCTTTATTGTTGTTGCAAAAAGCGCCCCAGCCACTCATTGATGCATCAGAAAAAAATTCTAATTTAAATTCTAAAAGTGTTATAGGCTGTGTTTTAATATCTAGATTTAACCACCATTCTAAATCATACATTACTGCATGGGGTATTTCGATTACACTGTTATAACTAGGATTATCTAATAAACTTAGGTACTTATGGCGTTCAAGTTGTTTAGTGTAACCCCATGCATATTGAACGGCAGGAGCCGCAGACACTAACAGACCAATCAGACGTGCAAACTCTCTAAGTCTACAAGTTTTCTTTTTTCGATACAACTTTAATTGTTCTCTAATTTTTAATTTCTTATTATCCGGTAATTCTAAACACATATTGGCGGAGTCAAACACAAAACCAAGATATTTACACCTTTGTTTTGGAATAAGGCAACTTTTTTCATGATTTATAATAAAGCCTAATTTTTCTAGCAGATTCATAGTCAGCTTAACATTATTTTCGCATTCTTGAAAAGAACTCCCTATGCAACATATGTCATCTAAATATATGACGGAAATCATATCTCTGGATCTTAAATATTCCATCACAGGTTTCAAAATTTTTGTGAAAACGTAAGGACATGTACTTAAGCCAAATGGAAGACAGTTAAAATTAAATAATGTATCATTATACATAAATCTTAGATATTTTCTGTAAAGATTAAGGCATGATGACAAATTTTGAGAAACTGTTCTATAATTTGGAAATATATATGAATTATAATAAACATAATATTTCTGCGGAAAATTTAGGTTTAGTACTTAAAAAATAATTTTTGATTCATAAATTTAAAATTTGCACCAAAACGCGTCAAAGTGTCATGGCGTCGCTTGCTTACGTCACTTTAGAGTACAAGGAACATTCGGTATATGTAAACATTAAGTAATTCATATTTAATTTGGACATTTTACTAGTTTTTACATTAAAAACATGACTTCGAAAGCATATAGGTGGTGTTCCGTCCCTCTGTGTACTAATACGTCCATAAAAACTCCTGAGAAGTTATTTATTTTCGTTCCTTTCGATAAGAAATTAAGAAAGAAGTGGCTTGAACTTGCAAGACGTGATTTGGAAGGAATATTACCCACTACACAGCTTTATTTTTGTGAAGATCACTTTGACGTAAGTATTTCCTTTTTTATTTTGTAGAATTTTGTTGCTAAATTCATTATAAGCTAATTTTATGGGAAGAAGTAAACATTGATATACAAACTTTTTGGAGGTTATGATTCTCTTACTCACTGTTACTTATTGTAATCAAATCCTCAATGAATGAGCGATTAAAAAGGTATTTTATTTCAATTTCAGTTACCAAATTATATGGCAAACTACATGGAGTATCATGTGATGGGGTCAGTGTCGCAGATTCGCATGAAACCTGGGTGCGTTCCCTCAAAATTTGAATGCCAACCTGACAGAAGAAAACGAACTTCCGACTCAAACGAAAGGAAATATAGTGCGAAAAAGCAAAGAAGAGAAGTCGTTGCAGAAGCTGAGCAAGAATTACAAAATAAAACAACTACAACTTGTTCTGTTGCAACAGAACAGCTAGAACTTGAAGACCCAACCCCCGGAATGCAGGAAAGTACTACAAAAAATGCACCTAAGATGGTAAATAAATCCATTCAAGTGTATATAACAAATAAGTTCAGAAGTAAAGCTGTTCAAACAGAAATAAAATCAGTAGATCAGATGACTTCACCATCGAAACCCTTTTGTCGTTCTGCTTTTACTTCACCATTTAAAATCACAAGTACCAAGCCAAGCCAAGACAAGTACCAGATAATTAAACAAAGAATCAGTATTATTTCGAAGTTCATTGTTACTTTGCTTAAACTCGTTCAAATTTGCAGTTTGGATTTCCTCCAATAGCATTCTATGGATGTGCAAGATGGATCTTCACTTCTGCGATGAACCCACATTAAGAATGCTATGGCATGTTTGCAGCCTCCTTGAGAAGCCACACAATCATGACATTCTACTGACTTAACTGTTTCTTCTTGTTCGTCGACTACCAAAGACACTCCATACAACTTGGCATGCACTTTATGTTCTGGGCAGATTTTAGCTTTTATTGTGCACAAATTTCCTTCACGTTTGACCTGAATACAGCTTACAGCATCATCACCATAAGATGCCCTAGCAGACCTGAAATAATTAAAGCAATGGTAAATATTTAATTGCAAAAAGAAATATTTAACATAAACATAACCTCAAATTGTAATATTGAATGTTATACTGAAATAGGTACAATAGCTATGCTTTCAACGAATTATTTTTATGGTTTAAATAATTAATTAACTGTTTAATACACAATACTTACATGGAAGTTTTAACATTTCTAAATTCTGCTGAACAGAAGTCGTTTGATGCCAGAAACGTTCCTAGCATTATCAAGTCGATTCTTGGTAAATTTGCGCTGGAAGCCTTTGTAAATCCTTGTTCCATGACTCAATTTAACGCAATCAATTTACACAAAAGAAATTGAAGTTAATAACAAAACAATAACGGCGTATTTAATTTAAAAAAGCGAGCGAGTGTGTATTATCTAAGTAATTCAAATGTAAACAAAGAGAAAGAACTCTAACGTGACGTCATGCGCTCTGATTGGCGTTCAACATTTCATGGCGGATTGCCGTATTTAGCGATTTTATTTTATCGATTATTATATTCATCTTGCTTTTAATTATGAAAAGAATCAGAGTTTTAGAATTCGGAATTTTGTAATCATATACACACAAATTATTTCAATGAAATTTACTTGTTGTCATCATGCCTATATGCGTCTTTCATGTCGATTGTAGCCATATAACAGTCTTTTGTTATAATTTTTGTAACAGTTCTATAATCTTCCATTTTAAAATGTTGTGAAATGACATATTTATTTAAACGTTTTAAGTTCAAAATGAAACGATTCGTTCCATTTGGTTTAGGTACTAAAAATATGGACGACAAAAATTGTTGATCGTGGGGCGTACATCTTGATATGGCATTTATTTTTAAAAGTGAGTTTATTTCAGTATCAAAATCAAGAAGTTCCTTGTATGTTCTAGTATGAAAACTAGGTTTAACATCATCAATAGGTTCTGATGAGAAAGGAATTTTGTATCCATGAATCCAAGATAAGATGATAGGGTCATCAGTGATCTCATGCCACTGTTTTACAAAATGTTGTAGACGACCCGCAAAACGTACCTCTACTGGCGCTTCCGTTGTTGTTGGCGATAACGTGTCGGTGGCGGCGACGATCGACCTCCTGCTCCCCGTTGTTGAAAGCTGTTCCTCATGCGGGGCTGGTACTGGTACTGAGCTGCGCGTGGTGCCCCTGCATCGGCTTTGCCCGCTGGTTTTCGTTGCAGGGGTTTCCAGTTTAACGAACCTTGACCTTTATTTTTTAACCGACTTCCAAAAAGGAGGAGGTTCTCTATTCGACTGTATGTATTTTTTTTTTTTTTATGTATGTTCACCGATTACTCGAAGACGCCTGAACCGATTTGAAAAATTCTTTTTTTGTTTGAATGGGTATACTTTCAAGTTGGTCCCATAGCCACCAAATTGGGATCTGATGATGGAATCTTGGCGAAATCGAAGGAACTCTTCAAATTTTATCTGAAAACGTGTTGCGATTTTGGTATTTTCTACAACAAGTGAAGCATTTGCGTTTGATAAGAACCATTCTACCATCAGATCTGATGATGAAGCCAAGAGTCACGGAACTCCATAATGAGACAATGTACCATAGTCGTGTTTGGGCTTGTTGTAATTGTAACGGTATGCACTTTCCATGTATCAAGCACCTGTGAACCACTAAAAAGTGAAAAATAAAAACTTTTTTGCAAAAAATAAAACCGACTTCAAAAAAAACAAAAAAGTGAAAAATAACTTTAGCTTCTGAAGTCGGTGACAAAATAACTAAAGCAATCAAACAAAGGTCACCGACTTCAGAAGCTAAAGTTATTTTTCACTTTTTTGTTTTTTTTGAAGTCGGTTTTATTTTTTGCAAAAAAGTTTTCAAGAAATTACTTTTATGAAATTTTTGATTTCTGAAGGTAGTAGCGACTTTTGTTGATTTCAAGTCGGTGCCGGATTTCTTGATGGTTTTGGCCAATTTCAGTGTATCAGAAATATTTTCTCCGAATAAGTATTTATCTCGAACAGTTTCTGTCATAGTTTCTTTCATATCACTATTTATTGACGAAATTATAAAATGTCTTCGAGTTTTCGTTTCGTTATAATGACTGTCACATAGGATGCGACATGCATCACTGACAGGTTTGAGCACATTTTGCGTCGAAAAATCTTTTTCTAATATACTATCTACGGCCTGCGATAGTGCGGCTAGTGCTGAACCTATCTGGTTTTGTTTTGTCTCCAGTATATTATCTCGTTTTACAAGATTTTCAGCTATAGCAGCCTTGGTTTCAGCGTTCAATTTTGGTGCGAGTATTATTTCGCAATTAGATGGTACTACGTAATCTTTCAATAGTTTTTCTTTGGTTTCGTTCGGTAATCCTTTTATAAGAATTTCGTGCCACCTAGCAGCAATGTCTTTATGAATTGGTTTACCGAGAACGATTTCGCTCTTAGGAGCATCGCCTAGCAAGGCGAGGATTTCATCATCTAAAGATTCAGTCTCTTTAGTGTTAAGACATAAATGATCGCCTACTAAGATTTCTTCCGGGCTAGACTTTGGTGTCATACCATTGTCCGACATAATTTTATCATTACTGTGACCTAGAAAAAAGGTCAGAATAAGTAGGTATTTGCGCAGCAAAACAACAATCAATTAATTTTGAAATGAGGGTAGGCATAGTCCCCGCTGGACTATGCGCAATCAAGCGTAACGGATACAACCCCGCTGGTTGTTCGCATTACAATAAACATCACGTTGTATGTGAGACAACAATGTAGTTAGATATGGTAGTAATAAGTAAGTATAAGTAGACACAATTCCCGCTGAATTGTGCGCAAAAATAGGCGTGACAGAAAACAACCCCGCTGGTTGAATCGCATCACATTTGTTATTATGTTAACTTGTATCAAATCAACGTGACAGAGGAAACCCCGCTGGTTTCTCGCATAACTCAATTGAAACCAAATTAACGATAAACGTAGGCACCAAAGTAGGAAGGTAGTATGTATTATAAAACTTACGTTCGGTTAATTCGTCATCCGACGATGATAAGAAATAATACGCCGTCTAATTGTATTCATTCGGCGACGCTTATTATTATGATCCGTTTCCTCCGAATTGTATCTTCTTTTCCTATCCATTGTGAGCAAGTTTTTTCTTGTGCGAAGCCTTTGCACACAGAACACAGAATGAAGTACCTACCGCCGAGCGAGTTGAATGTGGAAAATTACCCCAGTATTGCCATATGATTTTTATTTTTTACTTATTTTATTTGAAAATCTGTGTGAAGCCAATGCCTAGGACTCAGCTACAACATGTAAAAGAAGAAAATCGCGTCGAATGAAGCTGCGAAATATAATAACAGGTACCTATAGTGTTGGGCCTATTACAACACAAACAAGTATTATAATTACAGAATAAATACTCGGGTAATCTGTAGTATGAATGCGTGTCATATCAGAGATGGTTATCAGAACAATCTTAGATGTTATCTTCTGAATACATCAGCTCCGGCTACGATGTGAAAACACAAGAAGTGTGGACTTGCGACCTATAAAGGGTGTTAAAGGTTTAACGAAGTCGAAAGGAACTTGTCCATCATTGCGAAATGGTTTTGTTCTAGACCATACCTAAACCTTATAGATACGGAGACATTAGGCCCAAAGTTCCAACGTTTTCACAAGTTTTTTTTTTTTTATAAAGAGTGTAAAACACCTCTTCACGAAGCCGAAAGGCATTTGTTCTCCCCATCATTGTGATCATTTTTTTGTTCTACACCATACCTGGGAACCTTCTACTTACGGAGATATGGGGGGTCAAAGTTACAACTTTTTGACAAGTTTTTTTTAAGTACAAGTTTTTTTTTTGTAAGATTTTGACCAATAACTCCTCCACGACCCCCGCACTACTCAATCCATCCATCAGCACAATGTTTTAAGAGCATTACATTGAGTTCTACCACAAAACATGATATAAATCACAAAAATAATAAATAAAATAAATCAAATTAATAAATAAATAAATAAATAAATAATGTAAAAAAAAAGCAATAGTTTTTACGTAAAGTTACTTGGTTTGATGTACAGAATACTTGGTTAACGGCTTTGTGATGAGGTGGTTTACACCCTGTGTACGTGTTTTGAATAGAACAACATTACTTTAAACACCTCCACACCTGTCTTGAGGGCGTTACATTGAGTGTTTTCGTAAAACGTGATTTTTCACCCCAAAAAAAAAGACATTTCCAGCAGCAATTTTTGCGTAGGGTTACTTAGCTTGATGTACAGAATGCTTGGTTAAAGGCATCATGAAGGGTCTGTTTACACCCTAAAGATGATACTTGTAACTTTTTTTATTTAATTATTGTCTTCCTGTTTTTTCTGGCTAATCTCCGAAAAGGCTGGACATTTTTTGACGGGATTTTTACTGGTAGATAGCAAATTTTATAAGTAAGTTGAACTACTTTTATTTTAAAAGAAGGATCCGGACCAGTTTTCCGTACGAAAAATATAAAATTCGAAAGAAAATCCAGTTCAAATAGAGAAGTAATATTTTTATCATAATATTATAATTGTATGCGGACAAAGGTCGCAGGCACAGCAAATAAAGGACCTCCTCCTCAAAATGGCCAAGTCCACAGCTTCCAAAGTTAGTTATAGTCTGAATGTACAGCAATACTGCTGCAGAATACATTGTGTGTTAATGTATTCCGATGTTTGCGCGCCTATCGCTGAATAATTGGAGTCGCCTCGTCGCTTGGACGCCCATCGTCCTCGTTGAGAATTTCTAAGCTCGTTGGGTAATTGGGTGTGTAATTACCGAACTGTCCAAATATCTGGCTTATTGTATAAGTTACACTATAGTTATAGACTAGGCAAACAACATAACATCGCGCCAATAAACTCAAGATACATATTTAGTGCAATCCATCGCATAAAACAATACATACATAGGATAGCATACATCAGAGTTTTAATAAAAACTGCAAGATAGACGGCAGTTGCATTTACGGTGTGCATCTATTTTAAATAACTTATTATTAACTCACTCACTAAGTGACTTAATTTCATTTAAAGAAGCCATTAAACACATCTCACTGACACAAAACCAGTGTGTGTCTGTATATCTATAAACTAGCTATGCCCTACCATTTTACCCGTTGTTTCCCCTTTTGCTCAGCTCGTAATGATCCAAGCGTGATGCGCGTTAAATACTCCATCACCTTCCCCAAGAATAGGGCTATGAAATGCAAAGAGGTTTGTATTAATCCGACAGGCAGTTCTAGAGATTAGCGCGTTCAAACAAATAAACTTGTCATCATCTGTCTTAGCTTCCAGTCTAACAGACTGCTTATTTGATCTTCTTAAGTTAGTACCGGGTAATACGATACTTCTTGGTAAGACTGGAAGTCAGACTTTCCGACCACTAACTACTAAAAGAGATCTAAAATTGTCAGCCGAGACCAACGGCTCGGCTTAACGTGCTTTCCGGAGCATGATATTTGACATATCGTAATTTTATTGACATTCGTTTTTGTAAATTATTATTTATTTTATTTAATAATTGTGAATGTGACGACCATGTGGGTCACATTTTGTTTTTTTTCCCACGACTGTCTGGCAGTTTGAGTACTATAAGCGACCTACCCTAATGTCCTTTCTTTGGTATTGTTCGTCGTTTCGTTGAGCTCTTTGAGTTATAAGTCGAGCTACACGATAACTGACGAATACTTGCACTGACTGGACAGTTTAAAAAAAAAATGACGTGTAAAAGTGTTTGAGAAAACCTACTTGCTGAATAAATATCATTTATCATGGAGAAAACCGCATGTAAGAACCGCCTCCCATCCACGCACTAACTTAGGGAAGCTCTGCTTGACCTGAAGATGGACCCAAGTAGATGTTACTCTTTTGACACAAGCTCAAACAAACAAACTATTTAGCTTTATTATATTGGTATAGATACAAGTCTCTCTGTATCTGAGTCGCGTCAAAATGACGCTAAACCTGTAGCACTGGACCCGGCGCATATTTTTATGTTATGCTTATCACGTAGCAGAATCTAGGATGAGCATACGGGATGATAGTTGGGACTGTTACGTAAGTTAACTAATGCAACGGCTTGAAAGTGACGAAGAAAGACGACTCAAAGTATGGACTTTTTGTTAGTATGTACAGTCAGCAAAACAGTTAGGTATGCAGGCTAGCAATCTTCTTACGACTTTTATAAATGTAAAAGTCTGTAAAGATCGATTTTTGATAATTTTTCACGCAGAAACTAATGAAAGGGTTTGGATGAAATTGCAAATATTTTGATAATAACCCTTTTCCATTTACAATAGTTGAAAGAAGATTACTAGCCTGTAAACCTAACTGTTTTGCTGACTGTACATCTAATTCAATAACGGCTCGGTAAATCAGAATAATATTGTAGATACAGTTCAGAAAATGAATCCTTCTATCCTAGCCTGTAGATACTCCTATTTTAGATAACGAAGTGGTTTTTGTTTTTGGGATTTTTTATTTTTAAACATTGCCCCACATTAAATTTTTTCCTGTATTTATGGGTGTGGTTACAAACATGTTAACTCTACAAATACATAATATACAAATACTTATTATGTGGGGGTATCGATCCCGTGACACTCAGCCATGGCTTGTACTATTTATTCTATGGCCATGGCGCTAATCGTGCCGTCAAACGTTTAACATCACAAGAATCTGAGTTACTTCGTTATTATCGAGTAACTAATGGGAAAAGGAATTTTGGCACCACACTCTCTAAACACTGTTTTAGGCTTTCACGGTTTAAAACTAAACTTGTATTGTCACTTACGGGATATCTTCCGTGATTATTTATTGAGTTGAGCTCCCGATATTTCGACGCTGTTGCCAGCGCCATGATCGCGGGTTGACTGGAGTATGCGGGGGGATGGAAATTAACCACACCACACTCTCTATTTTGATTTGGAGCGGACCATTAAAGAAAATCATCCAGACGCTCCCGCTACCACTTTTATCCCGTCCTATGTTTCCAACCGAGAGCACCAAGCGTCACCCGCCGTGAGAACTTCTAAGCCCACGGCGGCACACAATACAACGAGTTCTGATCACATTTATATATTGTTTATGACCTTGCAACACATGTTCATTCTGGAGACAGCATGTGGGACCATTTCCCACTTCCAAACGGTCACGAGGGGAGGAAGTTTCTGAGATATTTTTGGTGAAATAAGATATTGGGGAAGATAGACAAAAGATTGTGATGGGAAAAGTTGTTTCTTAGTTGGAATGATTTTCTGTAAAACTGTTAGGTCTTTATTCACTAATAGGTGACGGTCTGATTATCTAAAAACAGCTGTTTGAAACACATTTTTGTTTCGACCATTATCTTTTCGTTGAACAAGGAACTTAGTAGGATAAATATTAACCTTGATAAACGCCATCTGGAAAATTAAAACACAAACGTTAAGTAGTCCTTCAAGTGTCTTCAAAAAATATTAACATTTTTTCGGTAAAGCTTACTTAACTAGTGTTATAATCACAATTTTACCATTTTATTATTATTATTTTTATTTATGTGTGGTCCCTGTCGGGCTAATAAATGCTTTTTCTTTTTTTCTTTATTTGTTTACTTAAAATTAAAGGCTTATTTATTTATTTTCTCTGTGAAGACCTTCGATCAATTATTGATCGAAGGTGAAGACCAACCATCAAATGAATCAAACCATGAATGGTGAATCATACCATGTATCTGAGGCCAATGGCTAGAAAAACAAAATAAGGGCATACAAAGCCATATTATTATGGTTCAATGATAAAAAGCTAAATGTGTATGGCGCCATATTCTCATCTTTTCGAAGAAACTTTGCTGTAGTTACAGACGTCATTGGGCCGCCCGTAATAACTTCATTACCATTTCTCCACCTCCGTAACCGCCTCTTCCGCATTTCCTTGTAGCCAACATAATGAACATTCGAAGAAAAATATAACATGTGGCCAACATTCACTAGCCAATATTGGCCGATTAACTGGCCAATGAGAGCGGACGTACTCAGGCGTGACACTTCCTTGAAAATTGTAGGAAGTAGAAAATGGTGGCAAAATTATAGTAATAAAATTACTGAAGTAGATTATAGTGGTATGTTAGAGAGAGAGGTTCGAGGAAATAATTTTTATGGGATATAAAATATGGTTATGATATTTTTAACAGTGACGCGGGGTCGTGGCAGAACACGAAGGAAATGGCGGAACGAACTGGATGTTTTCCTCGAGAATTGAAAAGAAGTAGCATAGAATCGTCATCGTTGGACGGAATGGAGGGAAGCCTACCTATGTTCACCCGATTTGTTTGTATAATTATATTAAGATTTGTCGTTTTTCCTTTTCCATAATATGTTCGTTTTGCAGGTTTATAAGTTTCGTTAATGTACATGTAAGTTTCAAATTTTATACCTATCTCTTGCCCACTAGCTCACAACTTTTGTTGTCAGTGCTTGTTTTACAAAAATTTCTACATTTTTTTCTAGGCTTTCTATGTTACATTCGATCGTATCTTTTCATGCCATTTAAACAGTTATGTATAATATTAGAGACTACCTTGCAGTACAAACACTGCGGCAAACTTACCGTGCAGTACAAACACATATTTCAACTATTTTGTAATTCTGGCTTATCCGTAACTTTTCATATAATTACTGTAGACTACGGGCTTATGTATTATCAATTGAGTGGTAAGATTTACGTTATACAAATGTATTTTATTACTGTAATTTATGGCTACTAACAACATTACTTTTTACTACCAGAATTGTAGAGGTACTCGTACAAAGCTGCAAACGCTCTACATGAACATATTGAGTAATTCTTATGACGTTATCGTTCTGACCGAAACTTGGCTTATTCCTGATATCCGTGATAGTGAATTTATTGATGAACGATATGTTGTCTTTAGGTGTGACCGTGACCGTGTCGCGACGAACAAAAAAGATGGAGGTGGTGTTCTAATTGCTGTGCTTCGTGAATTGCGGGCGACAATACTGACAACTCAATTATTTAACGCTGAAATTGAACAAGTATTAGTACAGTTACCTGCCACACAGCAGCATACACGTCATATTATTGGTGTCGTGTATATACCACCAGCGTCTCGTGCAGAGGTATATGAGCAATACTTAGACATGCTGCAAGGCTTAGCTAACAATCCCAATTGCAATTCATATCATTTCTTTGGTGACTATAACTTGCCTGAGATTGACTGGGTGCAGCAGGGGAACCGTGCTACTGCGCGTCACACGGACTCTACGGGTCGTATATTACTAAATTTTATAAATATAATAAATGGTTCACAATTTCATTACACAAAAAACAGTTCAGGTCGTGTGCTAGACTTGATAATCTCTAACGCGGACCCTCAAACGATGCCCTGCAATATCCTGGTGAATCCTGATAGCCTCCACCCCCCCTTTTCAATATTAACTCACCTAGATGTACGTTTCAAACCAATGAAATGCCATCCTGTTCGCAGGTATAATTTTTACAAAGCAAACTATGATTGCATTAAACACGACTTAGGTGAAATAGATTGGGAAGAGTCACTCTCTCATCTTTCTTCTGAGATGGCTGTTGATTTTTTTTATGAAACTATAAAGGGTGTAAAACACCTCTTAACGAAAACGAAAGGCACTTGTTTCCCTCGTCATTTTGATCATTTTTTGCTCTACACTATACCTGGGAACCTTCTAGTTACGGAAATATTGGGGGTCAAAGTTGTAAGATTTTGACAAGTTTTTTTTTTAATACCACTTTTTATCGCATTATTTTTATTTTAAATATCTCTACCATTCCCGTAATATTTAATCCATCCATCCGCACAATCTTTTGAGTGCGCTACATTGAGTTATACCACAAAACATGATTTATAACCTCAATAAAAAAAGTTGTTTCCCAGCAATTTTTTTTGCGTAAAGTTACTTACTTTGATATACAGAATGCTTGGTTAACGGCTTTGTGATGAGGTGAAATACACCCTGTATATAAAGTAATCAGGTCGCATACTCCATTAACTCATACTAAAAACTCAAAATTTCCGATCTGGTTTTCACCTTCTCTAATAAAAACATTCAAAAGTAAAGAACATACTTGGATGAAATGGAAGAAATATGGTAATCACTCTGATTATGTGCGTTTCTCAGATTATCGCAAATTGTTTCATACTGAGACCGCTAAATGTTATAAGAGATATATGACATCAGTTGAGGACAGTATTCCAAAATCAATTAAGTATTTTTGGTCGTATGTCTCTTCCAAGAATGGCAAAGCCAAGTACCCTGCAAATATGTTTTACAAGAATGTTTCTTCCGATGACCCCAAGGAAATATGCAATTTGTTCTCCACTTTCTTTTGTTCGGTATATGAACCCTCTACCTTTGACCCAGACATATGGCAACCGTCTAATTGCTATGAAGACAATTCGCCATGTATCTCCAACATCTACTTGTCAAAGGATTCAATACACACAGCATTGAAGTCACTTGATTCTTCCAAAGGAGCTGGACCCGATGGCATACCACCCTCCTTCTTCATAAATACAGCTGACCACTTGTCTTCTGCTTTATATATAATTTTTAATAAATGTTTGAAGGAAGGGGTCTTTCCCGCAGTTTGGAAACGAGCCTCTATCACCCCTGTGTACAAGAGCGGCGATAGAAATAATGTGGAGAATTATCGGCCCATTTCCATTCTATCCACTTTGTCAAAGGTTTTTGAACGACTTGTGCACAGTGCCTTATATCCTCATATCCGTCATCTTATCATTCCCGAACAACATGGTTATGTCAAAAGTCGCTCTACCACCACTAACCTCATGACCTTTGTGAACTATCTTTTTGAAAATATGGACCGCCGGGTACAGGTTGACGCTGTTTACACGGATTTTCAGAAGGCCTTTGACAAGGTGGATCACACCCTGCTCATGGAAAAAATTGCATTTAATGGTATACGCGGCAATTTACTCAGATGGTTTGCTTCATACGTTTTCAATAGAACTCAGAAGATCGTCATTAATGGGCATGAATCTGACTCTATAGTTGTTAAATCCGGGGTTCCACAGGGATCAGTATTGGGTCCTTTCCTATTCATATTGTTTATTAATGATATTAAACATTGTTTTATCAACTCAAAATTTTTGATGTATGCAGACGATATGAAAATTTATACCACCTGTAAGAATATTCGCGACTGTCAATATTTACAACAGGACCTTGATAGATTTTATGAATACTGCCTCAAAAATAAACTCTTTCTAAGCCTTCCTAAATGTTGCACAATTTCATTTACTAAAAATAAAAATCAAATTAAATTTAGTTACACAATAAACAGTACAAGTCTTAATGAAGTTCAGTCTGTCCGAGACTTGGGTGTTACGCTTGACGCTTGTCTGCATTTTGATACTCATATTGACAATATAGTGAAAAAAGCCTTTCAGATGTACGGACTGGTCATGAGATTTTCAAGTAGCTTTGTGCGACCCTCTACATTCTTAATATTATATAAAACCCTGATTCGGTCGCAATTGGAATACGCCGTCCAAATTTGGGATCCTCTATATGATAAGTACAAAGATAGGCTGGAAATTGTGCAGAAAAAATATTTACGTTCTATGAATTATAAATGTAATCGTCCTAAAGTCTCTTATAAACAATTGCTGAAACGTTACAATGTTCATAGTTTGCAGTCTAGACGATGTCTTCTGGGTGTAATGATGCTGCATGGTATATGCAATAACAGATTCGACTGCATTCCTTTAACAAATAGTCTACATTACATAGTACCTAGATCTGTCATGCTTCGTGGGGTTCGTGTGCCTTGACTATTTCACACGAGCTCTTGTAGGACTAACGCTGGGGAGCGCGTGCCTCTTCGTCGCCTTGTTGATGCGTACAACACTCACTTCATGGAGCTTGACATATTTACTCTTTCCAAAGATCGTTTCAAGGCGAGAGCAATCGAGTTACTGAATTAATATGTTTTTATTTTTATTTTTCCTTTTTCTTATTAGGTTTTTACGATGCACACTATTTTGTCTGTTTTCTTTTAACTTTTATTTTTTTGTGAATTCGTGGACAATGTTGTGGGTTACATGTATAATAATATAAATATGGTATAGATTGTGTATAAATGCATTTCTAAGTTTTGTACTAATTTAAGAATCTCTAGTTAAGCTTGGCATGTAACTGTTTTTTGTCCCTAACAAATAAAATAAAATAAAAAATAAAAAGACTTTGCCCAGCAGTGGGACAATATGGGCTAGGCATAATAAAAAATAAAACCGAGTTAAAAATAAAGTTGGTTTTATTTTTTGCAAAAACGTTTTTATTTTTTACTTGTTAGTGGTACACTTGTGCTTACCCCTTCACAGCGTACCGGCGTTATGTTATGTTATGAACTGGTGTAAACAATATACAGACAATAGATTTCAGCAATCCAAGTCCATTTGCTATCATTTATTGAGGAGGTCAGATGCCTATCTCCGAAGCTCTTCATCAGATTTTCACCAAATGGAAATGGGACCAGTTTAAGAAAGTATTCTTCCAAAAACTACACAACTCGCATCAAGTGTGCCTATAAAATTTGAAGAGTTCTCTCTATTTCTGCAGGATCCCATCATCAGATCCTGACCTGATGATTGTGAGACCAACTGGGAAGTATACTCTTTCAAACAAAAAAATAATAATTCAAATCGCTGCAGCCATCTTCGAGTAATCGGGGAACATACATAAAAAAACGGTTCCGACGAATTGAGAACCTCCTCCTTTTTGAAATCGGTTAAAAGTAATGTCACTTTTGACATTGGTAATCTTGTTTCATTATATAGTTAGACTGCACACGCAAATCATTGCATGTATTTCAAATGTAAAACAAATCAGTTCAAATAAAAACACAAAAACACTTTGCCCGATCCGGGAATCGAACCCGGGACCATGCATGCACGCATGCTCAGCAGTTAAAAAACAACTTTGTCATTACTTTCTGTAAGTGACCAGTTATATGATTCTAGGTATCTGTTTTAAGTGTTTTTTTAACCAGTAAATAATAATGTGCAATTGTGCTGTTGTGCTGTTGTCCACGTCCACTCCAAAAAGAGAGCAGCGGTGGCCCAGTGGTGGCGGCCCCGACTTACGAGCAGTAAGTCGTGGGTTCGAACCCAGACAGGCGCATTACTTTGTGTAATTTATTTCATCACCGCTGCTCTCAAAAACGGTGAAGGAAAACATCGTGAGGAAACCGGCATGTCCTAGAACCAAAAATTCGAAGACATGTGACATCAACCAATCCGCACTGGGCCCGCGTGGTAGATTATAGCCCACTCCCTCTCATTGAGAGGAGGCCGTGTCCCAGCAGTGGGAAAATTATAGGCTGATGATGATGATGATGAATTGTGCTGTTCGGATTAAACCAACAATAACGACGACGACTCGAATGGCGTAGTGGTAGTGACGCTGCCTTACGTTCTTAGGGTCCTGGGTTCGAATCCCGGTAGGAGCAAATGTTTGTGTGATGAGCATGGACATTTGTTTCCGAGTCATGGATGTTTGTATGTATAATAAGTATGTATTTACAAACAAAAAAGTATATATGTAGTATATCAACTATCTGGTGTCCACGACACAAGCCTTGCTTAGTGTGGCACTAGATGGCGCTGTGTTTAATGTCCAGCGATATTTATTTATTTATTTATTTATTATTAATAATAGTTTATTTTATATTCACACCTTTCAGACACCTGCTTTATCGTTGCTATTAGAGATACAAGTAATTAACTGTGTAATTTCGTAGCTTCACTAAACTTTCCTTTGATATACATGCGTTCGTGGGCAAATAATAACAGCCGCTCGGGTCGATCTCTCGCGATTAAACCATGCTTGTCTAGGTTGGTCTGTGGACGGGTGACCACCACTTGTTCTGTTATGTTATTATTAATACTAAAGCTCTGCTGTCTGTCCGATTGTTTGTCTGTGTAAGAGACAACGTTAGAGACCCAAAATTATTTTATAATTTGTCCTTAACTTTTATTTATTCTGTATACAGGTGTAAACCACCTCATCACAAAGCCGTTAACCAAGCATTCTGTACATTACATCAAACCAAGTAGGTAACTTTACGTAAAAAATATAGTTTTTTTTTTGAGGTTATAAATCATGTTTTGTGGTAGAACTCAATGTTATGCTCTTAAAACATTGTGCTGATAGATGGATTGAACAACACGGGAGTCATGGAGGCGTTAAAAGTTAAAATCTTGCAAAAAAAATTGTCAAAAAGTTGTAACTTTGACCCCCCATATCTCCGTAACTAGAAGGTTCCCAGGTATGGTGTGGAACAAAAAACTAATCGCAATGATGGGGAGAACAAGTGCCTTTCGGCTTCGTGAAGAGGTGTTTTACATCCTTTATATCACATGAGAAATACACAATTAAACGAGAACCGAAAATATCAAAGACTTTTAAGGTGACTACATGAGCTAAACACGAGGTTTATAATGCCTGAAAGTATATGATTCACCGCAATAAACAAAACCAGATAAAATATATGATATACTTATGGATATAATATATTATGCTCTTATGATCGTGTTTTGAAAACAAAATGCAATTAATTTTACTTAATATAAATCACGAACTTATCTCAAAAATAATCTTTTAACGGGTAAAAACCATACTTAACCTTTTGGACGCCATTGTCACATATACGTGACAAGCAAGCGCGTGCCCTGTCAAACGTCACACATATGTGGCAAATTAGTAGATGAAATTGTGTTTTGGCAAATAATTCTACAGGCACCATCATTATTAGCATCATACTGTTTTATTTTTTAGTCCAATCAAAATATTTTTTTGTAAATCGATCGAGGAAACCACTCATTTCGCACTATTCGGCCCGCAGTGACTGACGTAACAACCACTTTGAAGTGCAAGCTGATTAGAACTTTATTCTAACAGTGTTTAAAACGAAGTTTGAACCACCACAAATAGAGTTGCTTAAGCTCCTGCAGTCCCCTTAATAAAGCATTATAACACTTTCCTCGGACCTCTCTCTCTAACCACACTCATACCACTATGATCAACTTCGATAATTTTATCACTATAATTTTGCCACCATTTTCTACTTCCTACAATTTTCAAAGAAATGTCACGCCCGAGTATGTCCGCTCTCATTGGCCAGTTAATCGGACAATTTATATTGGCTTCAAAGAAACGACCGAAAGCTGACGTAATTGACCGAGTGCCCCTACCCCCGCCCGTAAGGGTATCCCTACAGGCGGGGGTAAGGATACCCTTACGGGCGGGGGTAAGGGCACTCGGTTAATTACGTCTGCGTTTCAAAGTGCGAACAGACTGAGAGTCGCGTGTAAACCACACAGTAAGTACACCCGATAATAGCAACCCTAGCCTTGACTGACAGTAGGCATTGAATTCAAGCAAACGTCCTAGTCATACTACTGCTTATTTTTTTACTGTGGCAATATCGACTAGAGTTATTTTCCCAGCCATTATCATCTTCAACACCACATGATTTCCGTTAGACACTGTAATGATCGAATCCTATTCCATATTTGTCTGTCCACTTTGTCGACCCTTACTCTGGTCACACTCCATATACAACTTATAAGTCGTTACTCTTATTGGTTATTAGTTATTACACGCCTAATACATCACACCTAGTATCCAATTTAATTTATTGCGGAGTTCATTAGGCACAGACAGTTGACCACATTCGGTTCCTAAGACCAAGATAGTGTACGTGCAACCCAGATATGAATTTGAAGGAACTTAAACCTTCCTAGAAATCTGGCTACATTCGATAGAGTTATATGAAAGGTGCAAATAAGCAAACCCAAGTTCATTTCTTTAAGCATTTAATCATATTTAAGAATAAAATTAGGATTTCCTCAAAGCCATTATAATACACCGTTGAGAGCGACATAAAATTAGGAGGCTGCCTTAACAACAAAAAGTTTTTATTATCGTTTCAAATAAACATTATCTAAGTACTTGCAAGTTATCAAGATAATTTATTAAGAATTGTAGCTTGTATATCGTGAAAATATATTTTTCTCTCCATTTATATATTTTTTTAAGTTGGCTTTAAAATAAAACCTACAAGAGATAATTTGTAAACCACTGCAGTATCCAATCCTTTTAAGAACAGCATCGTCACAGTATATTCGATACTATTATACTTACTAGCACTTTTAACCATCACAATTTTATCAAAATACTCTATAATCTATAATATTTTGTGTCTCAATTTCGCCGTACATTTCAAAATGGCTGTGCAGTGTGCATTAAGATAGGATATAACGCGACAGGACCATTACGTGTCGTTTAGTGTGATAGTGCTGAATACACAATGAAATGTTGCTATGAATATCTTTGACTATCGTAGGGTGTGGACTGACTGACAATTTTAATAAAATGCTTTGTTTTTCCATAATTATTAAAAACACTTTATAAAAAATGGTCCTGTATAGAGGACTGAACAGTACTTACTTTACCAGGGTTTAGAACCCATCAAAAGATGAATGAAAACTGCGTTTTTTTCATACATTTTCCATGAAAAGTTCGTGGTTTAATAATATCAGCCGCTTGAGTCGATCTTTAAGGTAACTGTGCTTCGGACAAGCCCGCCACAAACTCAAACCACTGTAACTCCTGCAAGCCGGAATAAACATTGGCGACCACCAGAAAAGCGCCGAGACAATGAAGCTCGACGAAGTCTCAGAGAATGAATTCAAATGTCTTGGATCCCGCAACGAAATTAATAAGAAAGTATAGCGAAGGAGTAGGAAAAAACCGTAAACTAACATCTAAAATACCGTGAAATAACAACTAACACCAAACAAAGGTAACTGTGATTGCCTAGGTTGGTCAGAGGATGGGTGACCATGGATGATCACCCATCGACTGATCAACCATACATACCGAGTATATTCCGCGCCTCGGAAATCACGTGAAGCCGTTGGTCCCGGCTGTCATATGTAGGCAGTTGATAGTTGTTATAGGTAGTCACTGGCCTGAAAATCTGACCACTAGTCTTACCAAGGGATATTGTATTACCCAGTTCTAGATTGTGGAGGTCAGATATTCAGTCACTCCAAATTATGGTTGTTTGTGTCAAACTCAAACTCAAACTCAAAGCATTTATTTCAACTAGACCATTACGGCA
This sequence comes from Xestia c-nigrum, assembly GCA_916618015.1. NCBI lineage: Eukaryota > Metazoa > Arthropoda > Insecta > Lepidoptera > Noctuidae > Xestia > Xestia c-nigrum. The sequence goes on from OU745249.1 coordinate 5,380,880, forward strand.
CTTTTGAATGTCAAATTACAAATAAAATCAAAGCTACAGTCACAGTCACAAGGCATAATAACTTGAGAAAGTACTGTAGTTCTGTTCGTACTGTGCATCGTTGATTCTGAAAAGCAATGCCACTGTTGCTAGCCGCTGCAGTAATGTAGGTACTAATTATCTGTGGAGTGTGGATCATCTTCATTGCGAAAATGTTGAGAGTTTGTGTTGTTTTTTCAATGGTTAATCTGTGACTGACCTGATAGAAGAAAAAACTGACCGCTCAGTTCAGAATTTTTGTCGAGTGTAGTTTTCTTGCACTCGAAGTGAAAAGTACAGTTTGCGCCTCGAGACTAAGCGCCAATTTAATATACCCTCGCTTTCATTGCCTCCCTCGCAAGCTCGGGAGTCAAACCACCTCGGGTATATAATGGCTTCGTTTAGTCCCTCGTTATAAAATGTACTATTTTAACACTATTTTTAAAACAGTTTCAACAGAAAAAAAAAAACACTTTTAGATTTAACGATTTAACAGATAAGTACAATAATGTTACCGAATCAAACTGTAACCTTTGATATGTACTAATATGTGTAACTGTAACAATCAGTTTTAAAACAGACTGCGACTAGATTTCGACTATCTAATGCTTATTCACCATAAATAAGTACATTGTAAACAACGCTGTTTACCTGTTTAACACTTATTAACACTGTTAAACCTTTTATATCTGTTACAGATATGTCACGGTTACACTTTTGTAAGTGTTTTGGGTTAACACATTGAAAACACATTTATAAATGTTACATATTTGATTCTGTTACCAATTCAACATGTAACACTTATAATTTTGTAACCTTTATGTTTTTTGTCCCTGGTCATGAGCATCCATTTCGATGAACTAAATCAAAATGCCCAAAAAATTAACTCTAAAGCTAGATCAGACCCTTAGAAAAGCCTACGCAACACTAGCCAACACGCGGCGATCGCTTAAAACGCTATTAATCGCAGTAAGTCGCCGTACCAAGTAATCAACGTATAATTTATTACTACATTTATGCGCAATGTCGCATCGGGCCATATTCATGTACATAGCCATTTGCTCTGCAGACTTTAATGAGGATTACTTCATAAAGGCTTTAAAAATAAAGATAATATTTGTGTTTCTTACTCCATTATTGTTGTAGTGAAGTCATCAGGGGAAGGAGTATGATGCCAGCAATGCTTTTATAGTTATAGTTAAAATGTTATTTTATGTGTCGTTATAATAATTGGAGGCAAAGAGTAATCGCATGCTTAGGAGAACGTATCCAGGTATCTATTAAAAGTGAGTCAGGCTGTTTATTTCTGTCACCGTAAAATTGTCAAACACGTTATATTACAATATAACGTGTTTTTTCTCGCGATATTGTAATGTCTCGAATTATTGTCAAGTGAACATACGGAAGTATCTCTGCCCCCATAATCGGGACTTGGGGCAACCCCCGTTAGGTTAGTTAGGTTCCTTTAAACCCTGCACTCGGAAATAGGGGCCCCGCGAAGCGGGGCTCCGTCGACTACGCTTTTTAGGGGGAATATAAAGTGTTTTAAGGTTATGTTATATTAATCGGTATTTCTCAGGAATGGTGCATTATCTTTTCATGAGAGTTGTGCCACTGGGCAAGGGGGACCCCTCCTTCCCTCCACACCGCGTAAGTTGACTATCATCGCATGCATTTCACGAAAAATAATGCGTTTTGTTGTAAGCAGTATGTTCATTTGACAATAATTCGAGACTTTACAATATCGCTAGAGATATTACAATATAACGTATTTGACAATTTTACGGTGACATTTCCACCAATTTCAAGAGTAACACTAAATGTTTTTGAATTTTTCCGCTCGGGCCGATCTTTAGGTTAAGCCGTGCTTGCCTAAGTTGGTCTGTGGATGGGTGACCACCCTCACATACCGAGTTTCTCCGTGCCTCGGAAAGCACGTTAAGCTGTTGGTCCCGGCTGTCATTTTAACATCTTTGGCAGTCGTTACAGGTAGTCAGTGGCCCAAATAGTCTGACAACCAGTCTTACCAAGGGGTATCGTATTACCCAGTATTAACCGGGTTGTGGAGGTCAGATAGGCAGTCGCACCATGTAAAATAATGGTAGTTAGCTGTATCCGGTTAAATTGGAAGCCGACCCCAACGTAACCGTTTTTCAAACTACTGCTATTTTTGAAAAACGAAATGGTGGAAATATCGGGTCCACCCTTTATAGCAGAACTTTTTATGCCATATTATTACTTTGCATAACAGCGGATAGCATAAACTTCATTTCGCAGAAAATCGTTTGGCAGACACGCATTTATCATACATTCAAACTCATAATTTTGTAAGTCAGAATCATCTAAAGGCATAAATTTCATATGCATAAAAATTAAAAGTCGAACCATCTTGTCGCAGATAGTTGGAGGTCAGTATCATCGTTTTGCATAAATTTCATATGCATAAACATTAAACGTTGAACCATCCTATCGCAGAAAGTTTAGGGTTAGAATCATCTATTGGCATAAATTTCATATCAATAGTCATTGAATGGCAGAACTATCACATCTCAGGAAGTTTATAGTTTGAATCATCTTTTCGCATACACTTCTTATGCATAATTATGGAAAGACTATTTTCAATAGGTACAGAAAATTCATAGTTAGTTTAATTTTATATTTCTTACCGTAATAATTATAAAATTTATTGTACATTTTTTTTCGCTTTTGTACAATTTTATTGTTTTTTCTTAGTATATTTACGTCACTAATTTTATTACTGTTATGAATTTTATCCATTTCCCTATTTTGTAATTTTTGCATGTATTTTATGAATATATTTTATAAATTTTATACGTTATTCAATTATACCAGTGTTATTAATTTAATAAAATATACAATAATTTTACTTATTTGGTACTAGTGCAAAATCTTTCGACGATATTATGTGTTTCTTTATGTTTTTCGAGCGTATGGCACTCGTGGCCTGCAGGTGAAAATCATAATATTTTGGGTTTAACGGCTAAATAAACATAATTTTCTTTCTTTCTTTTATTAAAACAGTAGATTGAGATCATGTGGTTTTTATTTTCCTGTAAGAAGCAGGCAGACATGCAAACAAACATACACCATGCATGCAGCAAGCATGCAGCAAACATGCAAACCTGCATACACCATGCATGCAGTAAGCATACAGCAAGCATGCAGCAAGCCTGCAGCAAGCATGCATCAAACGTGCAGCAAACATGCAGCAAACATGCAAACCCGCATATACCATGCATGCAATGAGCATGCAATGAGCATGCAGTAAGCATGCAGTAAGCATGCAGCAAGCATGCAGCAAGCATGAAGCAAGCATGCAGTAAGCATGCAGTAAGCATGCAGCAAGCATGCAGCAAGCATGCAGCAAACCAGAATGCAACATGCAGCAGAGATGGTTTCTGTCACGGCTCCGGCGCTGCGGGGCCCCGGCGGTCCCACGCGAGCTTCTCGTCGCAGATGTGTTTCAACGCTCACCACCGCAGCTTCGGCTTGCTGGCCGGCTAAGCCGGCCAGCCTCAGCCGCGGCGGCGAGTGTTAAAACCACCTGCTCCTCAGCTCGCGGCCCGCCTCGCCCCTCCGCGCCTACGCGATTTTAAATTACACTCTAGGGGTAGGGCAGACAAGACTACGTGGAGTCGGTTTTGGAGCGATTCGTTTCTGTCACTAACTTTTCTAGCACAACATATTGATAATATTTTAATTTTAAATTAAGGTTAAAATGCTATTTTGTGGCATTAAAAAATGGCAATACTGCCAAATAAAATTATTCCAAATTAAATTCTGCAATCTTCATAGTATGCCAAGTGAAATTATATCAAATAATCGTCGTTCTAAATAAACATTATTCTAAACGAAATTATGCGAAATTTGAACAATGCCAAAGGTAATTATACCAAATAAAAAACTGCCATCTAAAAGTATGCCATTCGAAATTCGGTCATACACACATTCACCCAAACAATAAGTATATTTAAAAAAAAATATGCCTTTAATATATTCGTTTAAAGAAAATTATGCCAAGTGTGTTATGCTAAATGAATTTCGGAGCAACAAGATTCTGCCAGATAGATGGAACCCGGAAATATCATCATCTGCCTAGCCTTTTTCCAACTACGTTGGGTCGGCTTCCAGTCTAGCCCGCTTTATTTGATTAGAAGTATTTTTTTGTTCATAGCATGTCGATGGCAATCTAAATTCGGTCTGTTCAGAACTGAGCTTCTAGTTTGGCCATCAGTTCTTGTAGTGAACAAACAACAAGACACGCAGGACACGATATTAACTGCCACATTGTTTGTGGCACAGTACCACATTTACACTCCAGGGCAGAATCGTCAATGAATCACTCCCTGAGCAGGTTTTAATGGTTGAAAAAAACTGGAGTCCATATAAACAAGTTTTATATGACTTCATCCAAAGCGTCACGTTTCTGAGATATAAAGCAGGGTTTCCACCACAAAAGAGTTATAAGCCGGAAATGACTAAGCGAAACGAAAAGCGAAAAGCGCCGTAATGGTCTAATTGAAATAAATTATTTGAGTTTGAGTTTGAAACAGACTTTGTTTTCAAGAAATAAGTTTGCGTTTTATTCAAAAAAGAGGTTTTAGTCGTCTGATTCCCACCGTAAAAAAGAAATGAAACAGGAATGTGCGATGAGTCATTTTCGTTCGGCTCTTTGTTGGTGGAAACACATACGTAAGCAGTTTTCTCTTGCGAGGTAAAATAACATTAAGGCGACTACATGAGCTAAATTAGCAACTCCATTTGTGGTGGTTCAAACTCCGTCTGCAATTCTGTTAGAATAAAGTTCTAATCAGCTTGCACTACAAAGTGGTTGTTACGTCAGTCACTGCGGGCCGAATAGTGCGAAATTAGTGGTTTCGATCGATTTACAAAAAATCTATGGATTGGACAAAAAGAAACACTACGATGCTAATATGTTGCTTGTAGAATTATTTGACAAAAAAAACAGAATGATCGCATGTATTTTAGTACTTATAGTTAGTTTTTAGAGATAAATTTGTGATTTTTTTATCGGGGTAGCCTGAAGAATATTGTACTTATATTTTTCTGGTTTTGTTTATTGCAGTAAATCATATACTTTCAGGCATTATAAAACTCGCGTTTAGGTCTTGTAGTTGCCTTTATGGGCCTGCTCCGCTTGCCGTGGAAACTAAGCTCTAAATTTTATGCGTATCTGCTATTTTGACCATTAAATAAAATGGCGTAAGTTGGGCATGTCTCGCTGCATACAAAAATCATCCAAACCCTTTGTTTTGAAAGAGAAGTCACTCTGTACCAAATTCTTAAATAAAAAACTACAACAAAATCAAAATGTAAATAACCACTGCTACTTAGGTAATGATGGCTTATGTCGTTCTAGAATTAAAGTTCAGTGTCGAAGACGAACCAAATACATTTCGAAACCAACATCATGCTCCAAGGTAGACCGCGAAGTTCAAATTTTCTTACGTTTTTAGCAATTTGCAGGGCAATGCTAAGTTGTATGTTGATGAAAATAGCGGTCGCGACTGTAAGACGTATATAGTTACAGAATTATATAATCATCAAAATCATCAATACAACCCTCAAAGTTCAAAGTCGAGGAACGACGTTGACCGTGAAAAATTCATTCCTCGACTCTTATGAACTTGAAGTGTTGTATACTCTATCGTTGTTACGGTTGCTTTCGTGTGTTTTGTACTCTATCTCTCTACCAAATTACTTTTTGGTGTTATGCTAAATGTACAATTGGCGTAAATATAGTAACCTTATTGGTAACTTTATTTTCGAGCTGTTTGGGGTTGAAACTCTAGGACCGTGGGGTTCGAGTGCTCACAGCCTTTTTAAAGAAATTTGTAAACGCTTAATTGACACTTCCCGTGACCCTAGGGCTGGCTTTTACCTTGGCCAAAGGCTTAGTATTGCCATACAGCGCGGTAACGCCGCCAGTCTCCTGGGGACTTTACCAGTTGACAGCGTTGAGGAGGAGTTTTTTGACGCCATTTTTTAAGTTTAAAGTTTAAGTTAGTTTAGTTTATTTTAATTTATAATTGTATGTAGCATTATTATTTTAATTATTTTATCTAATGTACAATTTACTTAAAAGGCATATACCCAAAAAGTATTATATTATTATAAAGTAAGTAAAAGATATTTAAAATAATGTTGAGTGTCTATAGTATATTCAACAGGATCTCATCAAATTAGAGATTCAGTTAGAGAATCATGAAATCAGTTTTCATAAAAAGTGTTAGTAAAAAAAAGAAAAAAACTAAGTGACATTTTAAGTTTAATTGAGAACCGTGATAACTTAAAACAGTGTTTTATACCAACACATTGTCCTTTCTATTTTTATTCTCCACTAGAACACAAGAAAGTCCAGTTACAATCACAAAATGCATTTAGCCCCTCTTACAATAAGAGGGCTACTAAAGTAATGGTAATTCTAAGCGCAATGGCATGAGGTTTCCATTTTAAACACATTTGTTTCAGTACATTATCATAATAAAAATATTTAAATACCAACTAGCTACTTACTCTGGAACGAAAGATACGTTCATAAAATTTCTTTAGGAGTATATGATAAGAATTTATTATTTTCTCTTTTGGTAAATAAAATATAATGTTGTAAACAACATTGTATTGGGTAGATAGATCGAATATTCTTTATTTAGTATGTAGTAAATATATAACAAATAGAAATATCATAAATGTTGAATGTCGATGAACCCAATGGTGTCGATTCTGTTGTGCACAAACTAAACTTAATTTAGGGTATTGCTTACCTTTTGCTCTCTATTATATCGAAAGAGAGACGGACGTAATTTAGAAATGTCAAATTTAATTGGAATTAATATTTCCATACAAATGAAGGGTGCATGTAAAAACATGTCGACTAAAAACACGGTGAAGCGCAAGGCATAAACTAGTTTGACATCTTGTAACTTAGTTCATAGCTATAGCCGTCCTTTTCTCGCACTGCCTTTTAGTAAAATATAGCAATAGCCTAAATTAAGTTTAGTTTGTACACAACAGAATCGACACCATTGTCACATGTAAAGTAAAGGACACTCCAGGCAAGGTGGAGCAACGGTTTTCGTTGGGTGACTGGCTGCAGCTGGATGTGAGATGCATGGAACTGAGTTTAATGGCATGCGAGAGGAGAGGCTGTTGTCTTGCAGTTGATGATAAAGAAACAAACATGCAGGGCAGTCTTCGGGAACTGCCGATAGAAGCACTCGTAGCGGATCGGCTACGAGTGCTACGAAGCGTTAGGCGACGGTCACGCCAGTTCCATGACTTTTGTTCACTCAAAAAGTGTTCAACGCGCCTGAAGAAGTTTTCTCTTCAAAAAAGTATTTATTTGACTCGCAGAGTATGAACAAAAAAACAAGACATAACTGGGCCCGTATGTGGCCAAATTGTCCCATATCACAGCACATGGTGCTGTAATATTTAAAAAAATATAACACAGGCTGGTATTCTGATAGGGCTAAAGCATGATGTCATGATGTATTTAACCTTTTGAGGGAAACATATAAAAGAAAAAAACAATTTTGAATAAGGCAGATTTTTGTCATTGGAACATAAGAGAACGCCAAAGCGAAACCACTCACACACCCGTATTTATGACTACAACAACAGGTGGAATGACGCTGACCTTTTACAGCGACCGTAATATTTTCATTCACAACAAACTCATTAACAAACATAAACAAAAGGAACATAAACACTCCGTACATATTTTCCCACAATTATGTAAATACAAACACGATTGTGGATATTCTAATGAGGCGTGATATGCACGCGCGCCTTTTTACAAAACAATTTATTTTATTGCTGGCAACACCGCAAATTAGTTGACTTTAACATGCAATTGATCAAGTACTACTGCTTTATGTAAATCATTTGTTACAGATACGGGCAATAAAATGCCTTTCAAAGATAATTATGATAAAGTATCTCATAAAAAGGTGTTAATGATATGGAAATTAAGGTCATTTGTTAAATAAAATAATTGCTTTTACCTGCTTCTCCATAATGTGATAAATTAAGTAACGTGAGCATTGCCATTTATTATTGTGTCTTGGATTGTAATCTCTTGAGAATAAGCCATAAGTATTATTTTATTTAATATAAACCGTGGAGTCACTAACATAGTGTTCTATCGATATTTTTTTTTTCACATATTGAGACCGTCAACTCAAGTTCTGTCCATAGATAAGTTCCTAAATCTATGATGTTTCTTTCAGTATTGTCCTTATGAAACCCATGTACTAGTCTAAAGAAAGCATTTTAACATTCAACAACCTACTAACTACCTAACACATTAAGCGTTCAAACATATATTTAAAATAACCCATCTTTAAAATTACCCATCTATAAAATTACGCATTTCTAAAATTACCCATCTATAAAATTACGCATTTCTAAAATTACCCATCTTTAAAATTAGCTAGATTATGCCAATGTTCAGCGGATACGCGAGCACAGACCCTCAATGATCTACAGACATCATAGTACATAATGACATACTAGATCTTGCGTTATAAATCTATGCGCAGGCGACGCGACGCCGAAATGAGTGCTGGACACGCAACGCGAATTGGATCATATTTCTTCGTATACTTTGCAAGGGAACTTGGTGAACGTAGCTTGTTACTAAATGTGGATGCAACATGAAAATTATAATATTATTGGTGACAAAATAAAAATATTATACTTGTCATGGGCATGTGAAAAGTGTGCACCTGCCCCGTAGACATGAACTATAGTGTCCATTCTGGGAAGCTGAACTGGGTTCAAGGTCGCAAGGCCCCTGAAGAAAATTATGCCAAATAGGGTATCAACACCTTATTCTCAAATTTGATACCAGTGTCAAGCCATATAGTAAAATTAAAGACTTACTTTGATAGCTTGGACCTCGGAAACGTTATGCTTTGGAAGATTTTGCATCATGTAAAACTTGTTTGTATTGGTGCCAGTATTGAATAATAAAGGTTCTATACGTGGCCGCTATTTAAAAAAAATGTTTTGACGGAAGTTAGGCAAGGCACGTTTAACAAAAAACTTCGAACCCTCTTTGCGCCTTTATAATGGTGGCCCAAGAACTGGGACGGAATGCGTTAAAGTCGACTCTTAATAAACCTCATTTTATCAATAATTCACCCAAAAAAGACAGTACTTGAGAAAATTGATCTATTACGAACTTACTCAGGCCTTAAAAGTATCGAGAAAACATAAAGATTGTTCGTGCCGATCCCACTTAATGTTTCACTCTGTAACTTGTAATCGTTTCGTTGAATATCCGTCTCTTAAGGCTATCTTAGTTTGTCTAAAGAATTGACAGAAGTCCATTCGTCATTACTAATTCATTTGATTTGAGATTGAGGGCGATTTTTGTAAAAAGGTGGTTTTCATCAAACCGAAGAAGTCGAAAACATCGAATTTTCTAATTTCTTGTATGAAATCCTATGAAACCCCGCACACTTAACCGTGTCGAATCGGAGGAATAGATAACGTGATACGAATGAGAAAAGGTTTCTTTCGGCGCGGAAAAGTGTGCGTTCACCTTATAACAAACGCTTCCACTATTCATGATAAATCAAAACTTTTTGGGGAACAAAAAGAAGAGAAATTGCCTGGATGACACTAGTTCACTAATTAAAGTACTCAAAAATCAGGGCCTAAATATTTTGGGAGTATATAGGTATATTCGACGCTTCGTTCTGTACGTAATATCACAGATAAGTGATAACATATAACTTTTTTTTATTTTTTATTTAGATTAATGTTACACACTCACTGGATTGTAGTTTTGTTTGTATATTATACTAGCGGACGTCACGCGGTTTCACCCGCGTAATTCCCGTTCCCGTGGGAGTACGGGGATAAAATATATCCTATGTTACTCGTGGATAATGTAGCTTTCGAATGGTGAAAGAATTTTTAAAAACGGTCCAGTAGTTTTTAAGCCTATTCATTACAAACAAACAAACAAAGTTTTCCTCTTTATAATATTAGTGTAGAAGTACGCTAAAATACACAACGCATGTCAGACATTATGGAAGAGTGTTGCCTACTTACAAATTATTTTGTAAGTACCTAACCAACCTTATTATTATTGCCAACATTTTAACCGTACCTTCCCAGTTTCCACCTCTCCCAGTATTTCTTTATTAGGCACGCTCCTCAAAGTCTGGCTCGTGATTTATCGATTCTCGGACGTCCTTAATTGATCGAATGGATCTATAATGGATCGATTCATTAGGTCTAGTCGATTCCTTTGCACAATGAACACCGATGTCCATATTGGATTCGGCATGAATCTGTGAGTCGATTAACAAGAATTTAGTTTTAAAACTAAATGGACATCTTAAAAGTAATTAGATTTACTGAGAATTGTGTGGGTTACATTTTGTTTGTTCAAAAATTTAAATGGCTACTAGATCAGTCACGTCAAAGCAATCGGTGCTCCTTACAAGAATTTCAAGCAAATTAGCATCACTTTAGTCGTTTAACCACTGACAAATTGTTAGTCAGTTATGGGGGAACATTTATAATTATATGTTTTGAATGAACTTCAGTTTATTTTCAGTAGAAAAAAAAATCTGCAAATCTGCTTCAAAAGACAATTGTTCCTTGTTAGAACTAACTAACTATTTATAGGCTTGAAGCTAAAGATATTAAAGCTTTTACTTAATTAATAGTAACATGATTTCGTATGCCTGCAACGATATTTTTGACAGCTTATATCAGTCCAATACTTTTTGTATTTTCCAAAATCGTTCTCGAATGTCCGTTTGTCGAAGCCCTCAGATCTTTACTAAGGCAATAACTTCCTTCGCCCCTCTAGTCGAGGGTTAAGAGGATGTATAAAACACGGGGTATTTCTCATTATAAACATAAATTAGAATATAATCGTGATCTTCACCCCAAGTGGCGCTAACGTCGCTCTTTAATTAGTTCAGCAGCCATTCTACACACCTCGTAAAAGTGAACGAGCGTGATCTTAGATAAAATTACGCATTAAAAAGCTAACTACGTGTTGAAAAGCATGCTACTGAATTAAAATGTAGTAATAAAAATGTTGTAGTCTTAACACACGATTTAATTCACCTAGTTGTGCCTGAATTATTATGTTTTCAAAGGAAATAATATATATGTCACCGTAAAATTCTCTAGCGATATTGTAAAGTCTCGAAATACTGTCAAGCAAACATACTGCTTACAATAAAACGCATTATTTTTCGTGAAATACATGCGATGGTAGTCAACTCACGCGGTGTGGAGGGAAGGAGGGGTCCCCCTTGCCCAGTGGTACCACTCTCATGAAAAGATAATGTACCATGCCTGAGAAGTACCGATTAATATAACCTAACCTAAATATTCACTTAATATTCCCCTAAAAAGCGTAGTCGCCGGAGCCCCTATTTCCGAGTGCAGGGTTTAAAGGAACCTAACTAACCTAACGTCCCGATTATGGGGGCTGTATACTTCCGTATGTTCAGTTGACAATAATTCGAGAGAAACACGTTATCTATACTAATATTATAAAGCAGAAAAGTTTGTTTGTTTGTTTGTTTGGTTGAACGCGCTAATCTCAGGAACAACTGGTTCGAATTGAAAAAATCTTTTTGTGTTGGATAGTCAATTTATCGAGGAAGGCTATAGGCTATATAAAATCACGCTACGACTATAAGGAGCGGAGCAGGAATGAAAAATGTTGCAAAAACGGGGATTTATTTTCCTTTCGTTTTTCTCTCTAATGTGACGCAGACGAAGTTGCGTGGGTCAGCTAGTATTATAAAATAACCTGTTTGACAATTTTACGGTGACATATACATTGGCAAAAGAAAGTCCCGCTCAATGCCAGAGTCTGCTTCATCACGTTCAATTGTAGTGAAGTGGCAACACACTTGTACAGCTTACGAGTATCAATGTTAGAACTTTGACGTTGGTCATGATCCGAGTTTGAAAACGACCTACAGAATAAATCAAATACAGCAAAATCCTTCCATTTCACTCCAACCTCACTTACTCATTATTGTACCATGACTTACTCCAATTTCACACATTCCATTTTCAAAATGCGCAAATCAAACATGGCCGTTATATGTGCCAGCGTTGACGAAATTATGTAAATAAGTGTGAGTATACAGTCAGCACACAGTTATTTTACCTCTGAAAACGGCAGTCCAACAACAATCTTTTAGTCACGGAAATAAAGATCACTATGTATTTTTATTAAAATGGTACTCGCAGAATTGTTGTCTTGGGATCAGTTGCAAATGAAAAAAAAAATATAGACTTGTTAGCAAGCTTGTCACAACAACAACCAAATAACGATTTTGGCAGCTTGCAAGGGCGGAGTTAAAATAACTGTGAAAGTACTGTAGAACATGAAATTCCCAATGGTTCACGGCTGTCGCGCGTTTGCGCGGTCGGCGACGCGACGCGACGCGACTCGTTAGCCGCGAAGCGATTTATTCGCGTTACTGTCGCCTCACGTTATGTTATTTATTATTTTATACAAACCGCTTGATTTATTTCGTGTCGGTTCAATGGCGAATTTGTTAGAATTAGAATTGAACACCCACGGGTGGGTGGGTGCTCGAGTTAAAAAATGTATCATTAGCTTCTGTGGTGCTCTGTAAAATGTGGTTATAAGACGGAAACTTCTAGAGAAAATATTTTTCCGATTATTATCGGAAAAATATTGGTAGGTAATTCTTAAAAATGACTTACAATAAATTCTAGTTTTATCGTAAATCTTAGTGAATGGATGAAGCTGCCATTGATGAAGATGATGACGAAGTTTGTGATTGTAACTGATAAGGAGGTTTTACACACATAATGTTTATGAATGAAAATTCACGACGAACGCAATCAACGTAGACCATAAATTCAATTTATGTTACACAGGTGGACACGTTAAAAGCTACACATTATGAGATACTGCACACGAAACCTATTTATACCTATTTATGAAAGAAAAACAACAAGGTAATATTTATTTGGTTTATTCCCATCTCGGCACCTTCCCATCTCGGCACCCATGAATTTATTTATCTTGTCTACGAAAAATTCCCATTTCGGCACCCTCTCATAAATCATTTTAAGGTACACAAAAAGAAACGGAAACACAGTATCAGTAGGTATAGTAAGTAAATCAACTTTATTATTTATTAAATAATTTTTGTTTAAATTACCATTTTCACAGACAAGCCCTTGAATCGCTTTTTAGAGGCTCCATTATCTCTGCCTTGGCAGTAACATAACAAATTTTAAAATATATGAAAAATTCACGGTTCGCAGGAATAATTGTTTTAAAATCTTTCCAGCAACTATGTAAAAACATATTACAAAAATCAACAGTTATTATGTACAATTAACGTTTAATCAGTATAACCGGGACGTAGGCAAAGGGGCGTCCATATTTTGAGGACTTTCATACTAGTACTAAATGATACGAGTAGGCTTGATAACGCGTTCACTGTACAGTCATAGCAATTAACTGATCCCCCTTTGCAATTCTTTTATATTTTATTTACTTCGCTCAAATAAATAAAATATAAAATAATTGCAAAGGGGGTCAGCTAATTGTAATAACTCGCTGTACATTCATTTTCAGTCTTAATAAATCGGAATTGTACATTTTCATACCTACATAATAGGTAAAAATTCGAAATATAAAAAAATATTAGGCACAAAAAATTTAAAATTAAACTTATTTTATAGGTACTTTTTTACATTTTTTAGTTTTGAGTCAATTTGATTTACTCACTATACTGATACAGTGTATCCATTTTTTAATGACTGTGTACATAGCAACGACTAATGACGGAGTGCCGAGATGGGAATTTTTCGTAAAGATGATAAATTAATTCATGGGTGCCGAGATGGGAAGGTGCCGAGATGGGACTAAACCATTTATTTTATCTGCAGTAGGTACGTTTTAAGCACGATAATAACCTTTTAAGTTATTTATTTTCCAATTCAACAGTAGTTGCGGCGCAACCAATTTGATACTAGGTACCTACGTATTCCGTACATGAAACGTTTGAAGACCGTTAATGATAAATGAATACACGCAGAGCCTACTTATCAGCACTCATTATACCCATAACTTGATATAAAAGCATGCGGAGGCTACTTATAGGCGGGATCCCAATTACATCGCAGTATTCCTGTACAAATGTTGCTTATTCCCTTATCGGGCGCGCGTTACCCACAGACATGACTTATAATTATCCCAAGCTATATATCATTTTTTTTTACAGTGGCGTGCGTACGCGTTTGCAATTGATTCCGCGCGTTCACGCGATCCGGCAAGATTTCCACTCGCCAATTGCTCCGCAAAAACGCACCTCACCATTTACGCGGCCCGGCACGTCTGGCGCCTCTACGCAACCCCCGCCCCTCCCACGCCGCGCCTGACCAATCACAGTAATCTATTCGAAATTAGAACTTCACGCGCGCGATTACAATCAAAGAGTGCGGTTTGCGCGGGAAACGTTGCGGCGCCATGTTTGTTTTTTTTTACTGTAACGTTCCGTTTCACGCGACATCGTTAGCAGTAAATCGCGAAATAATATTTCAAACCTCAATTACACCATCCGTCAAGTTAATTCTCTGGGGGCAGCAATTTTGTCATTCAAAATTGTTGAAACCAGTCGATGGCCCGTTATGGGATTAATTAATGGTCCGCTGGTTACGGGGCAGCCATAAGCCAATGTAAACGACTCGGTCGCTTGTCTCACATGTACAAGAAAAACGTTGGAAGCGCGTGTCTCGATCGTGACTACATCAGTCAAATCTTCGCTTGATATTCAGGGGATAGCATTCGTTACGACATGCGACAGCGCGTGCGACTCTCATACGTATTATGGATTATTTGCTGAATACATTATTGTTATGTGTGCAGTTGACAACACAAAGTTCGTTTTAGTTTAGATCTTATAAGATACTACTGTGAATAGTCATGGAATAATAACTTCACTCAAACATGAAAGTAAAATTATATCCATACATGTGCTCACACAGATTTATTAGTTTCCATCTCTTTATTATCTGAACCTCAAACAGATCCAACAAAACCTGCCATATTAGAAGAAATGTTTCACCAGTAATGAACTCGACTGAACTGGACAAAACACTATAACAATCCGCTCTACACAATCCTAGAATCATCGTAAATAAAACTAGAATAAAGGTCTGTAATTTTGTTGGCACAATATTTATTACATAACACAATATATGACAGCACAATGAGGGCAATACGGTAAACATTTGTAATTAAGCCAACAGAGAAGCTACAGAATCATACCCTTTGTCCGGCAATACATTACATGACAGCCTACTATAGCACAACAACCTTCCTTTACACTCCAACCACTCAAGAATCATCTCTACGCCTCAGAAAATTAGATCCAGCGTTACATTTTCGTGCGCAAAAATAATGTTTGTAGTATTTCTACGTAAAAGGCGTTCCAAATCACGCAGCGAAGTTGCGTTTAGTCCAGACAATGCTAATAAGACAAGTGCTTCGTACAACGGAACGTATAGATGACAGGTTACAATGCTTACGGCGGAAACCATTGTGGGCTCTGTTAAAATTATTGTCAAAGTGTATCGAGAGTTGGAGATAAGATGTGCTTAGTCGGGTTTGAGGTTCGAAGAATCAGAATAACAAGCAGCTTTACCGGAAATATTCGTTGCCAGTATAGTCTCTATTTTAAATCTCCATGGATTTCATACAGTTCTTTAGGTTCGCTTCTACTCTAGCTTTTTTTCTTACATGTCTTTTACATTTAATCTCCTACATCAGTTTAATTAAATTTGATCTTCTTGCTCTTATAATCTTAGTATTTTTTACGTTATATTGATGGATTTTTCGTTGACACGAATCCTTAATTAATCTGAATATATTTCATGCATTCAGAAACCCTTTCGTAATGGATTCAGACACACACGATCTGAATTATTCGCTATGGTAATACTGCCATTGGTAGGTGCCCTTAATTGCCAATGATCGCTATCATTCGAGATACACTAAATTTCAAAACAGACATGTTCGACCTTTAAACAAAACAATGTTAAAATTAAACATCATAAAATTAAATAACTAAAGTGATAAATGCGCAAATATTTTAGCGAAAGAAACTTAAAACAGATCGTAGAATTTATTTATTTGTGGTGGATAAAAGCGCGGTAATTTTTTTCGTTCACTTTTACTTTTAGTATCTTTGGGGACTTGCCCAATGATTGGTAAGCCATATATTTTTATTAACCTTTTCTTTAAATACTGTTGCGATGGATGGTGTGCCGTCAGAACATAAATTGAACATTACAAAAAATCTTTTGGCGGCCAAACACGGCAACCGCTTATCATAGACAATCGTTTTAAAATTATTTGTAACTGCTACCACGGTTGAATCAAAATAAATAATACATTTTTGTTCGTTATGTACATTTACATTTGTTACCGTTTTACGTGTTAATTAAGTAAAATGGAATGACAAAGGGTGTGTGTGCCGATGAGCATTCGATGTTAATTCCATCGTTACATTTAACATTACAAGCTAAACAAAAAACTGCAACAAAACATAGGTATGGGTTTGCATTGACGTCCATTAAGCCCAATTATGGAATATTTCGAACGGGAACTTTCAACAGATCAACTTTGTTGCAGAAAACGTGTAGATAATCCATTACAAGTGTGATTTCAATCGTTTTCCATATAATTTTCTTAATGCCCATATTAGGCAGTACCACCCAGACCGCGTGCTTGAATCCTAAAATATACCACAGCTATAAACAGTCTGTACAGAGTCTTTTGCCTCTGCTATAAGGTTTACAATCGCCACATTGGTCGGTATAAGAAGTGGTAATATAATGTTGCAACAATGATGGAGGAGTGTGTCCAAAGGCGGGAACTAACACGCGCCATTCGCGATACCTCTATAAAGTTAAAGTATAAACAATTGCGCGACACATTGACTATTGTATGATTGTTTCTTTGATTTGTGATTGGAGATTACATTGTTCACACAAAACATCCAACACTCAACCGTAAAACAACTGACTAAGGAGTACTTTTGAGCAGAAAGGCTTTCTGCGATTTGAAATAATGCAGTTTGGTATCATTAGTTTCAGTTCCGATAGTAAAGTCGTAAAGTTAAGCGTTAAACATACTTCATGGGTCGTCCCTCAGGCTGGTAATACTGGAATTGTGTGCGGTCAATATAGGTGCGGGCGCCGGGCGCCAAAGTGGGAATATAGGATAGGCGCCAAGTCGAAATCGGAACCTCTTTTATTATAGGCTACTGTTATTATATTCCCGATTTTAACACCAGTTATTCCGCATCAACGGCCAAGGTGGCTGTTTGCAGCGCATGCTCCAAAGATCTTCATTTGCGTTGGTCTTCGCAATATACTTGTCGCTGGAGCCCGCTGTGGCAGCCTATAGCGGTGCATAACAAGCACCAATACCTTACAGCCAATACGCAGTGTCGCAGCATGATGATAATCCTTATTTTTTTCCTGACAATTATTAATGAAGATAAAGGATATTATATTTATAATGCCAAAAAAGTCACCACAATCGAACCTTTGTTTGTTTGCCGTTCTGGTGTGATTTGTGACGGCTTTTGTGGGTAGAATAGAGTATTGTAATAAATAATTTATTGTTGTTGTAGGTAGGTCACAAATAATAAAGTTTTTTTTTAAAGAGTTTCTTTAACAAACCTTGTAAAAATAAGAAAAAAACCAAACGAAAGAGACGTAGCCAACGGTGATGGAAAATTAAATGTATTGAATTGACGTAAGCTACCGAAAGGCTGTTTCAATGTCGTTGAAAGTCCTTGCCAAAAATACGAAACGCTTTAAAATCAGTTACCACTTGTTTAGACTCTCAGCAACTAAAACTGGTATACAGTGGGTACGAAGTTTCACCTTCTACAACTCTCTACCACCTCTTTAAAGCAACTAGTGTAAATATAACTAAGACCCCTAAGTGTCGCACACAATGTTCTGAGACGCAGAACGCATAAATCGTGTGCGTTCCTAGCGTCGCTTGCGCATGTAGCCAGTACCGCGCGGTAGCCGCGTTCTTACCGCGTGTGTACCGCGCACGCACAATGCGACGCATCATCGCTTTAAATGGTAAACTGTAATAGAAGATATTGGGTGGCACAAGTTAGAAGCAGATAGCGATAGAGTTTTTCTGCCACACTGTTTACAAACACCCCAGTGGGGATAGAAATCAGAAACAGGTGTAGAGACCACCAGAAAAAAACCGTAGCGATAAAGGTCTATACTTCCAGAGAAACGGTTTATCAGTCTAGGATCCCGCAACGAAATGAATCAGAAAGAACACCGGAGCGCAAGTAAGAGGTATGCATATGACAACTAGTTCTTCATCCTCCGATCCCACTGGGCTGGTTGTGTATTTCCCAAAAAAATTTTATAGCTGTGCCCTAAAAGGGTCCATAACTATTCTTAGCTGTAAGCCCATTGTAAGTTCTTTTTAAACTTATGGTACGCAAAATAAAATGAATACACGGATCTCCTAGCACGAAGTGATGAATTATTTTTTCGGATACGTAGTTTGCTCGTTACGTTGTTGGTGCTGCACATCAGGGGAGATAAAAAATACCACTGATGCCACGACTAAGGCCTGGTTTCCACCAAAGGAGCGTAGCGGAGAGGGGCGATGTGGAAGCATTTTTTTTTGACCAACTACAGGAAAGACGAGAGGCGCAATGTAGACTTCAACCAATGTGATTGGTCGAATCTGGCACATCTCTCCGCTCTGCTCCTCTCTGCTTTGGTGTAAACCGGGCCTAACGTGGCCCAAGCAGTTTGACGTTCCATACATACAAATCGTAAAATACGGGTGACTTGCAAAATTTGATCATCTTCAATACATCTCTTAACTTAGACCACACGCTATTAGTATGGTACAGGATCACGGGTCGCGCCAAATTGTCCCATTGGCGGCTCATTGTTGGGACACTCTGCCGCTGCAATAACCCACATTGTTATACTATAAATGGTCACCCTTTATTTCGTATGCCAACTACTGTCTGCTTTCAAATTGACTGTAATTTAGGATCGTCTTGATTTTATATGCAGAGAAGCTGGCTGGCTTTAAGAATAGAATTATTTTAGATTGTTTTTTTTTTAGATCTGCTGATTTAACAGATATTGAAGATCTCGCCCAGGTTATTATTTAGTTCACTAATAGGGGAATTAAATAATTATTACATGAAACACATGTTATGTGCCCGGTGAGATCCAACGGGCAAAAATTACCGTTCATCACCTGTTTACCCCTTACCTTGTTTCTATCAAAAGGGGAAAATAGCCGATTTTCCCCTTTTGATAGAAAAACTTTTTTTATTAACCCCCTCCCAGTAGCATACGGAGTTATTTGCAAGCTTTCATACTTCTAGATCCAGCAGTTTCTGCAGTGGTAAGAAATAAATAGTTAGTTGTACTAGTAGGTACTGTATGTATGTTACCCAAGTGAGTAACGTTTTGATGAGTTTCCAATACTTTCATTCAGTACAGACTGTGAAAGAAAAGATTTTTATAGGATAGAAATAGAAACATTGTTTAAGAATCGATTGTCCAGTTTACCTGTTGTTAGTTTAACTAAAAATATCGGTTTATCAAATGCAAACAAACTAACGCTAGTCACATTCTTCGGCAAAATTAACTCCTCTTCCACAATAAATAAAGTCAGACTATTTTCCTAGCGTGAAAACGCGCAAATGATACGCCAACCGAATACAGCGCGAAGATTGAATAAGTGCAGCAATTATACCGCGAACGTGTGTAAGCGGTGCGGACGCACGTGTGTAACTAACTTATTTGTATTGGACAGCGATTTGAATAAGGAAGCTACGGCGATAAGTGGTTTTGGCTTGTTGTTTTTCGTAAGCATGGATAAATAAATTACTCAATACTCAATAGGTGCAAAATATGCCTGGCATGCGTGGGCGTTTGCTGAGTTCTTGGACACGGCCGTTTTAGTAGAAGCTTCCTTTTTGTGGAAGCCTGACGTACCAAATATTCCCGGCAAGCTATTATTGTGAGGATTTTTTAAAGTATTTTTTTTTTACTGAAAAGTAGCTTGAATTTTACAAAAATACGTTCTCGCTCACGATCCCGAGTGTCAATCAAATAACGCATTTACGATTATAGACTTGAAACTATGGTACCGCATGATCACTTTGAAAACTTTGTTCTCTACTCAATTTCAACGTTGCCATGAGCTGTAGACAAATCCCAAGCTAACCGATAAATCTTCGAACCTCCAATGTCCAAAGTTTTCAGTAGGTAACACACATGTATACAGAAATAGTAATCCATATTGGGAATATCAGCCGACATAGGATTTTCCAATGAATAAATTACGGTGTCAAGCCCCGGGACCGGACATTTGCATCAAAGCAGTAAATTGAACAAATTTGAAATTCATCGATCCGACATAGTTTCAACACTTGCTGAATTAAACTCCCATAACATGGATTTATACGTTGGCTTATTACCATTCGCATCTGGATATCAAAAATACAATATGTCAATATTCCATTCTGCCATAAAATAACAAGAATACAATATTTCCTTTGTCTTTGAGAAGTCAGGAAGAAAGGCAGAAGGAAAGGCATTAAAGAAGAGCTGATTTCAAAACTACTTAGAAACTCTATTTGAAAAATGCCTGGACATATTAAGTAATGTTATAAATCTTTCTAGAAACAGCAGTACTAACACGACGGTACTAATCGATAAATGAATCGGTGGGATAATCGTTCTCTAATAAAATCAATTACTCGGTAATTGATTAGCTCGCAAGTTTAGCATTCTCGGAATCTCTACAATGTCTATGACCACTTAGCTTTTTTAAAGGCAAAGGCACAACAACTTTAAAGCATTATTTACAGGTTTTTTTTATTATACAAACAGCTTCATCCAGCTTCTACCAGATAGTAATTGCCACATAAGCCAGTTTACTTGATCCTAGAAAAACTTAACATGGCTCCTACATTACTGCTGAATAGGGAAAACTGTTGTTTTCTACAGCACAATTTTGAACTGTATCTATCTTGAATAAGGTCTAATTTTAAATGAAAGTTACTAAACTAATTCAATGTTATATTTAAATTATGCCCGCTTTAGAAGTCAAATTCAGGTTTTAAAATATTTCAACATGGTAAGTATACCATGAATTCATTATACTATAAAAACGAAAACCACAATAATTTAAATAGAAAAGAATAAGTGGTTCTTTTCTTTTCACTCTTTTATGGTCATAAATAATTAATCAAGCCCAAACTTAAATCGACTAAAATAGTTTTCAAATCCCATCACTAGAAAATTACCCGCCATCTTTTAAAAATAAAACCGAAACCATAGACTTAAAATGGCCACCGCCACTTCTTCCTTTAATTTTAATGCATGTAAACTCGGTTATAATATGAAAATAGAAGCTAGGAAATGAAATATTCTAACAAGGTGTACTGACATAACAAAGAGTAGCCCAGAGCGGTTTTCATTACGCTAGTGCAAGTATAATGACACAGCTGAGCCGACCTTTGGGCTCTGAGGAAATCCCTGGCTTGCACATAATCGTTTCGTTATTAATAGTTAGCGGTAAAGATTGGATTATTGCAATGTTTATTGTGACCTGAATTATTGGGGAGTTAACTTCCGTGAAAACATGGAAAGCTTTCAAACTATGAGCCAAATAATATACCCACAGCATCGTCGTCATCATCATCCTGCCCCTGTACTCTGCTACTTGGTATCGGTGCAACACATTTTTTTCTTGCATTTTCTCTAGTTAACCTCAATGATGAACCTAGAGCCTCATTGTGTAAACAAATCGTAATAACTATTGCGTTGATTTCGGCGACTAACATTACATGGTTTCTTGAATGAGCTTGGGGAAAAGAATCAAACTACATTTTAAATTTGGTGAAGATCTGATGCTGATCGTCGGAGATATTAATGGAACTCTTCAAAAAGAGACGGCAAATCTGCAGTGATTGCTGCAATCGCTTGGTGTACAACATCGTGACGTAACATCACGCCTAATGTATGCAGAGTGTGGAGGGTGGAGTGTGGGGGGTACGCAGATGTGTACAAGACACCCAGATTTCGACAGTTAGGTTAGGTTTTTTTCACTGTTGAGGCACAGGCTGTAATCCACCGTCTTGGCCCAGTGCGACGTTACACACGACATGCCGTCGTGTCTTGACAATATTTACCAATACGTTTTGAGAATCATCATCATCTTCAACAGCCTTTAATGTTCCCACTGCTGGGACAGGCCTCCTGTCTATGAGGGCGAAACACCAACTACAGTCTACCTTGGTTCGTCGGTTCCTATAATCCAGATCCTGTAAATTGACCTGATTAATAGAACTTTTTGACAGCCATGTTTGTATGTTTGTATGTACATAGCGTCTACCATATCTTAAACAGGCATCAGATGTACCCTCCTACCAGGAATATCATCTGTTTCCAAGTATCTTCACAGGATCGTTCTTATTTAAAACAGTTAATTAATACAGGCCTTAGAAATGTGCCTTAAATACTGTACTAAGCGAAGAATCTCCATCATACAGGCACTTAGGATACATACGTAACTCCTACCGGTACTTGAGCGACCGATGACCGTTAGACGGGGTAATTCTGTTACTATTTGCATAATGCTCCGCCTAAGCTCTTATTACGTGTTCCCCGTAAACGTTTGCTGTAGTTATTTAACGTTATCAGCTATAAGAACTATTAATTTGATTTTAATTTTGTTTAGGGTTGGCAGGAAGATGTGTTTTAATAAACTTTTTTCTATTATCGCTACTACTTTAACAGAATAGACACATTGACGAGTAGATTACCTTATATAATGGAAACTACCCCTACACCCATGTCTATGTCCATGAATTACGTAAGGAATGATATGGAAGAAAAAGGTGTAAATTATTGCAAGATTGCTGGCAGGGGAGAATGGAAGAAAAAAAACGTGTTGTTTCCACCCCAAGTAAAGCTTGACTCACGCTAGACCGTGTTGGGTCCGAGCTGAGTGTCGACCGTGCAATTTTGTATGAACACCCTCACGCTTCCGAGCCGCTACCGAGCAACGGACAATGGATTGTGCTACGGCCCACACACGTCTCGGACCGTCTAGCATGGTTCATCCTTTAGGTGAATGCGTCAAGGCAGCCCGCAAAATTCAATTTTTCTTACGTTTTTTGCAATTTGCAGGGCAGTGCTAAGTTGTATGTTGATAAACATATCGGTCGCGACTAAGATGTATTAAGTTACAGAATTATAATCATCAATACAGCCCTCCAAGTTCATAAGAGTCAAAGAAGGACTTTGAGCGTGAAAAATTCGTTCATCGACTCTCACGAACTTAGAGGGTTGTATTGATGATTTTGATTCAGATCTTTGATGATTATAATTCTGTAACTTAATACGTCTTACAGTCGCGACCGAAATGTTTATCAACATACAACTTAGCACAGTTTTAGGCTTTCACGGTTTAAAACTAAACTTATATTGTCACTTACGGGATATCTTCCGTGATTATTTATTAAGTTGAGCTCCCGATATTTCGACGCTGTTGCAAGCGCCATGATCGCGAATTGACTGGAGTATGCGGGTGGATGGAAATTAAATTGTTACGAGCAGACAAATCTGTCTACCCTCTTTCTTTGTCTTTTGCTACGCGCACTATTGGAACTCGACACTAAGTCACGACAAAACGCACTCACAGTATCACCAAGTTTTTTGGAGTTTTTTGTATGATGCCGGCTGCTACTTTTGAGCATACTCAAAACTGGATTCCACGTACTCGACAATTTGAAGCCATCCTCTCGATTGAAATCAACAACATCAACTTAATAAATAATCACGGAAGATATCCCGTAAGTGACAATATAAGTTTAACTTAGCACTGCCCTGCAAATTGCAAAAAACGTTAGAAAATTTGTATTTCGCGGGCTACCTTGGAACATTCCCCTTAACATGGAATAGTGAAGAACAGATCCGTCAGGAACCGAGGAAAAGGTTTAGAGTGAACACAACTTGAGACCGTGATCGTATGTTCTAGATACGTATAATAAAATAATCAAGTAGTTAAATTGCAGTTACTCTAAAAGCAAGTGTGTACGCATTAGCAGTTTAAAACATTAAAGGTTTGATACCATCACTGGATTTACATAAACTAATCTAATGGACGCCATAATATCACGCCCAACGCATGGCTCCCATACTCTCATTAACTTAGGTACGGTAGCCTGACTTACCTGGGCTATTACGATTACAATGTTAATTTTATGTGCTTCATAACTTTAGAATAATTGTTCTAATTAATCATTGTTAACATAATATAAACATTAATTGTATCTTGGAAGCTCCTAAATCATTACTTTGATGATAGTCATATTTTCCTTGAAAATTAAGTCTATTGGAAATGTGCATATAAAGCTGATTAGTTTTAGTTTTTTGTCGATAAACATATCGGTCGCGAATGTAAAACGTATTAAGTTACAGAATTATAGTCATCAAAATCATCAATGGAGGGCTCTATTTATGACTCTGATGATTCCGATATGTTTATCAACATACAACTTAGCACTGTTCTGCAAATTGCAAAAAACGTAAGAAAATTTGAATATCGTGCACAGCAAAGGGATATTCCTGTTGGACCTCCTGGCCTACAGGGAAACCTCGGAAACGCATGTCCTTTATTTTAGAGGGAACTGGAATGATCCATTTTACCACTTTTCTCCCTAGGGAGTAATAAGGAACTATCTTTAAAAAAGGAACTATCATTTACTTTGAAGCATGGTAACAAAAGAGTTACTTATGAAACGTTTCATTTAAATTTCGAATTTGGCTTGCAAACAGAAAGCGGTTATTGAAAAAAAAACAAGTGAACTCTTCAACGTGAGAAAAAATGTTGTTGTTTGTGTGCATCGTTGATTTTGAAAAGTATGTGCTATGCCTCTGTTGCTAGCCGCTGCAGTAATGTAGGTACTAATTATCTGTGGAGTGTGGATCGTCTTTATTATGAAAATGTTGACAGTTTGTGTTATGATTCAAATTGTTCAGTTTGTTCAGTTTGTTTGTTGTTGTATTCTGTTAATCTGTGACTGACCTGATAGTAGAAAAAACTGACCGCTCAGTTCAGAATTTTTGTCGAGTGTAAAGTTCGGTTTGAAATGACAATTTTTCTCGCAATCGTTAATCGTAGTGAAAAGTACAGTTTGCACCTCGAGACTAAACGCCAACTTAATATACCCTCGCTTTCATTGTCGGGTATATTATGGCTTCGTGTAGTCCCTCGTTATAAAATATACTATATCTATATACTATCTCTCTCTCTAAATATACTCTCTTTTTTTACAGATGGCTATCAAACAAGACGAAATGAAACTCATTGCATCAGGGCCTTGCTGTTGGAGTACCTACGCAAAATGAAGCGGTAAGCATCGCTAGTAAAATTATTATGATTTTGATGAAAATAGAAACCGTTTTGGGATCCCTTCTTTTTGCATAACTATTTTCGCATCATTTGTTTTGCCATAACAATACTTTGCCATACTTTTTTTGGCATACAGTTTATATTGGCATAATTTTCTTAAGGACTTTTTTTTTGGCATAAATTTAATTCGCATAATGTAACTAGGCATAATGAGTAATTTAAAGGGGCGAGGCGGGCCGCGATTTGAGGAGCAAGTGGTTGTAACACTCGCAGCCGCAGCTGAGGCTGCGTCTTTGTCGGCCAGCCATCCGAAGCTGCGGTGGTGAGCGTTAAACACATCTGCGATGATGAGGTCGCGTGGGACCGCCGGAGTCCCGCAGCGCCAGTGTCGTGATAAAAACCATGCTTGCTGCATGTTGCATACTTGCTTCCATGCTGCCTGATTGCTGCATGCTTGCTTGCATGCTGCATAATTGCTGCATGCTTGTTTGTATACTTGCTTGCATGCTGCATGCTTGCTGCATGCATATTTTTATTTGTTTCAAAGCTGCATGTTTGCTGCATGCATTGTGTATGCTTGTTTAAATGTTTGCATGCCACTTGCTTGCTGCATGCATGGTGTATTTTTGTTTACATGCGTTTTATAGTGCAAAAACATACATCGTTCACAATCAACTATGTTCAAAACAAATATGTTATGTTTAACTGCTTCCGGAGATATTGTTAAGCGTCAAAATAATTTGGTATATTCAATTATGGAATGCCTAACATTATGGGTGTTACTTATTATGTTTCTTTGTTATGCCTATAAAAATGTGTTTTATATCATAATAGGTAGATCAATTTATGCTTCAGAATTTTATGCTTAATCGTTATTATGATTAGCGAAATTGTGCTAAATAGTTATGCGTTTTTAATATTAAGTATGCGAAAATGTGGCGACACTTGGAGGAGGCTTATGTCCAGCAGTGGACGTCTTTTGGCTGAAATGATGATGCGAAAATATAATTAGGAGTAACAAAAGTATACTATATTATATTAGGTCTTTAAATTTTATGCAAATGGGTAGGGAACCAACTGTTATATGTAATAACGTCTTGAGGTCATGTTTGTCAGAACATTATAAGTTTTCAAGAAGAGAATTATAACAAATTTCTTTATTTCAGATAAAAAAAATATTTTCGTCCTACTTGCTCAACAAAGTGACATTCTATGTCACAAAAAGCAAAAGTAACAATAGTCATTTTTAATCTGTTAAAACAGGGAAAGAAAATTGTACTGAATTTCATTCAGGACTCTAGGGGGAAAATTGGAAAATTTGGAATAGTTACCGAAATGTATACTGAACTACATCTGTGTTTACATGATTGAGTTTGTATATAAAGCATTATACATCTTTTTGAAAAAGGAATACGCATCTATTATGCAGTTATGATTATTAAATAAAATTACGAAAACCGACGAGGCCGTATGAGCTTGATGCCTTTGCTTTTCCGACAAAAAAATATTAGTCCAGGAATTTGCCGCGTTTTTGTTTTCTTCAAATACATAAACGTTAAGTTTATTTTAATTTATTTTTATAATTAAGTTAATGTTCTAAAATACTCAAATCAACTCATCAACAATAAATCTACCAAACAAAAATGTAACTCTCTCTATCAATAATTGGACCAATGTTTCGAATGTTAACTTTTACTTTTAATTGTCTTTATTTTTAATAAATGCTTATCTCATATTATTATTGTGTTAATTTTTCGTAAATGGTACGAAAAGTAGAGTATTTTCCTCTGTGTTAAAGCTGTCTTAGTCTTGGGTGAACTTAAATCCCTATCTACACTCGCGATTTAAATCGTCACCCGCGACAGAAGAAACTGCTTTATCCCCTTGGTTAATAATCTACTATTTGAAGTGAGTGTCTTGCCCACTTGCATCATCACTACACTTCCACTTTTTATTCGTCTTACAAAAGCGGTCCGCTCAATGTACCCGACATAAAATACCTCTAGGCGCGATTATTATTTTTTTATCATTAAGTAGGTAATTAAGATAATAGGTTCGAAGAAAAATAAATAATACATTAGAAATATGAAACACCCTGTTAAAAATGTTTACGTATCAAACTGTAGAATATACGTACCTAGCGCACAAGTTGAGCAGATCATTCCATCACCATTTTCAACGAGACAAAACTACGCCTGGCGTCATAATAATGAATAAAATTTTTATTTTTAAATTATTAAAATCTCATAAATACCTATTTTTTTATTATGAACGTTTACTAGTCACTGGATACATGAACTGGACTGCCTTTGTAAGACGACTAAAAAGTCACGGTGTATAAAACAAAGTCGTCAGTCTGTCCCTATGTATGCTTAGATCTATAAAACTACGCAACGGATTTTGATGCAGGTTTTTTCAATAGATAGAGTGATTTAAGAGGAAGGTTTTAGCATTAAATTTGTACGCGGGCTAAGCTAGTTGATTCATAAAATATAGAACCCATATTTGCTATCCCAGTCTTTACTTACAATGGCTGATTCTATAAGGCCTATTGAAAATTGTCTAGAAGCTAATAACAGTGTCCTATTAAAAACAATAGATTTGCATGTGCAGCGGCAATTGGCTACTATTTGTTTATGGCGCGAAACGCAACAGATAAAATATTAAAATTAGAACGAGCCTATTAATTGTTACACACGTACGGTCGGAATGAATGGCAAATTGAATGTTGCTAAAAATGGCGGCGTTGTGTGATTGCATTGTTAAATGGCTGCTGCTATTGTATTTTATGAAATTGTTAATTTTAATGAATTATGTATGTAAAGTTATTTTGAAACCGTAGGCCAGAAGACAAGACAACGAGTTTACCATGACCTTCTATTTCACCAAAATATAACACTTTTTTGTAAGTAGCATCTCGCAATTCAGCCTATGAGGTTGTCGTCTACTTAAGCGGACTATCCTGTGGTAGCCAAACTGAGCGACTACACGCTAAGGGCACCCATTGAGGGGTACGAGCCTTGGCTTAGGGCGTCGCTGGGGGAATACAGCAGGGGACAGTCTAGATCTGAATAGACCAATGTAACACTGCCATCTGACAGATTTTACATAATAATAAAATATATTTCAGACCAAGTCCATATTTCAAAAACAGTACAATTTTGATATAGGGTCACACATATAACAACAAACACACACTTATATCAGTTTCAATCATTACGAGTATCTCAACATATTTTGTAAGGCTCGTGGTGCGTCGAAGATCGGGCAACCCTCAATTACATGTTGTAGAATAATAATTTACTAGGTACCTGTGTACTAATAAATTAGAAAATTGTTTTCAATTTAACACTTATTGCTCGACAACTTTATTGTCCGTATGTCACTAACAGCAGTAAAAATATAATCGCACCACATACTGCTACCTTGCTAGTTGCTACCATCTTGACGTATTATTTATCGATATTAGAATATCGCGATATTAGAGAATCGCGTGTGCTCAGCGCTTCCATCGCTGTTACAATTTATTTTAAGCGCTACATCCGCTAACTTCTCAAACTACAAATGGTTATCACCGTATTTGGTATATTGTATTTGGAAGGGAAAGGTGATTAGGCACGGGTGTTAAATCTGTTCGAAAACAACGAATTTATTAAGGAAATTGTTTTGTTCATAAACACTAAAGTCTACTCTGCGTATCTGTTATTTTGCAATAGTCGCGTGTAGCATTGATTTTAGTACCTACTTACGTCGAATTCCGATTCATTTCTAAATGTGCTAAGGGTTCGTGAATTTTCAGCCACAGCAGAATGATTCAAAATTATTTGTTCGCGATGTACGTTTCCATGAAGATTTTCACATGAAATAGAAACTGCAAAGGTTCGTCCTTCATAGTGACGAGTACAGGAGGTAAAGGCCCTCTGTGGTTGACAAATAATGTTCGAAGCATGAAAGTGTCGTAAAATCTTGGAGCCTTAAAAAAGTACTTAGGAATTCTTAGCAGCTTTTACCCGTAAATCATGCCTCCTAAACAAAATTATAGTTAGCTACTTAGGATATCCCTCGTTACTTATAATCTGTAATAATCAGGTTAAAACCCATAATTCTTCATCCATTTAGTAACGGTATAGCGTATAGACCATTTTGTTATGTTGCCAGTAATAAACGACCAATACCTGTTTTATTTTTCCCTCTGGCAACATTCATACGAAACACACAATTTGCTGTGATGAAAATTATAATTTCTAATTGAATTTGTGTTTTTGCACGAAGTTTAATTTAGGTATGTAATGTAATACGTTTTTACATAATAAGGTAATCAGAGGCGGGGTTTGCTTACATCTTATAACCAAGATAGCGTTTGTTTAATCTATGGTTTTAATTTAGATTAGCATCTTAGATATTTATGGTTAGTGCAAGTGATGCTAGGGGTAAGTATTTTTGTTTAATGTGTTAGGTTTGTTTTGTGATGCTTAGATGATCACTTTTTTTATTCAATTATTCGAAGTATCTTTACTAAATTCTTCGATTACCCGGTAGTCGTTATGTCGTCCAGATATAACTGTGTATGTATTGATTTTATTTTCAAATGAGTGAAGGCCTGCTTCAATACCACCCAACTTAGGAAGTTTTAACGCGATTACGATGTTGGTCCCAAGAAGAAAATTGACCATTTGATGGTCGAAATAACACCAACATATTCCACACCTTTCTGATACGTGATTCCCCAACCCTTCTTGTAGGCCGTATGCCCCACCTATCGCAACGATACGCTGCGATAACACGCGATGTAGATGCGATACGATAACGCTACATCGCAACACGTGTGCGCTGTTTCGAATTAATTAAACTCTGAACAGGGCATGTTAACTTGTACTTGTGTTTAGTTTTCATTCGGTTATTATGTAGCGCAATTGGTTTATATTGAGTAAAAACATTAAAATAATTTAGACTTTTAGGAAAACGCATAAAGTAGATACTCAGTTATGAAAAAGACTACGGAGTTAAATTATCATTCATGTATCCTAAAAAATGAGGCGTTTACTGTTTTTTCAGCCATACCTACTAATTTGTGAAGTAACTTAAAATTCGTCTATTTTTCGGCGCTTTATACCTACATAGAATGGAAATTGGTTTGTTTTTGTGCAACTCAAGTTCATAGGCTAAGCGCGCACAACGAAACGCGCGCTGCGATGATATTTAATTGGCCAACTTATGCGTAAAATCGCAAATCGTATCTTTTGTCCGTGCACGCCTTTAGTAAAATATTAGTTTTGTTAACAGATTTGTCAGGTTGCTCCAAACCGATTAAACGTTAGAGCATCGTGTTATTATTATATTTGTCAGTTTTTTCGACTATTACTAGATTTTACCGGTCACTTTCCCAACCAGAAAATGGATATACAATAGTTTTTTTTTTTTCAGGGAATTCTAATCTGATCGGACACACGCATGCCTTTACCGGTCTAACTTGGTACTTTGCAGTGACAAACAGACAGTTCTAAAATATATTCTATCAGATCGATTCGCCTGAGGTATCGATATCGATAACTCCAACTAAGAAGAGATTCGATTGTCGATAAGACGCCGATCTCGAAGCGATAACGTCGCGCGCTACATATGTTAGGCGCTGACATTATAAAGTAGCTTTTATACGATGCACGATGCGCGTATCCGAACGAGTCTGGTTTATGGTTTGTCTGTTCGTGTAGCAGGGTGTTGTAGAGTTGTTCGGAATTTGAAAATGTTTCCTCCCGCTTCGCTGAAGATATTGTTCAAAAGTGTTTTTTTTTATTGAAAATGTTTAAACATTTTTTTTGATTAGCGACATGGGAAACATTCTGCTTATTGTTTTCAACATTATCAACCATAGAGTAATAAAAACCTTCCATCACGAAGTCGGTTCTTTTTATTAATTTGAAAAAATGAAATGAATTTCCAATTAAGCATAGATAAATCGTAGCGATAGAGGTGATAATTAGTAATAAGCAGTGAATAATTAAGATTCTTCTTCGAAGGTTAATAATGCCAACATCATCATTCCCCATACCACCATTTTTATTCAAGACTACCAACTTAACTGACACAAACCAAGAGAACCACTTTCATTTACCAACAAGGAAGTTTAAGATTAATTTATGTTACTATAATTACACAATTATCTCCACTTACCATTTAGTGTCCATTGGTTTAAATATTATTTGTACTGAGACTGCCTCGCCCGAGATCCGAACTGACTGACCACCGCCTCAGGCTCTCATTATGGGGCGGCACAACTTGTAAGCGATGCGAAGTTTTAATTATTTTCGTGTTTACGTGTTAATTAGTAATTTGGGATGCGGTAAGACGACTTATGGTGTTAAATAAGGTGTTCGCTACATTTAGGGAGTTAATAAATACGTTTTTAATGATGTCTTTATTCATAATTAAATGATTGACGTAATATTGCCCGTAAAAAGGCGTCTTACATGTTTGGAAAACCTGTTCGGCAAGTAATTCGCGTTTTGTTTTCATACGAGGTTGTGAGCTCAACGTCTGCAAGTCCCTACAATTTTCTTTTTTCAATTAATTGTGTATTTTCCAGTTTTAACTTGGATATCACTGGCATGTTAAGAAAATTCATAGGTAGGTAGGTAATTAATATAAGTCGGAAATCACCAATCTACCATGAGCAAGCGTGGTGATGAACGCTCTTGTCTATTCTCTACTTTTTGCAAATCAAGGGCTCTAACAATTTTTTTCACTTCCATTTTTTTGTTGATCACGTAACGTCCACCCGCTATCCGTCTAAAGCTTAGTCCACACTATAAGATAAAGTAGCCACGGAGGTAGCAAGCAGTAATCACGCACAGCCATGCTCAGGGGTATGTGTGTACGGTGTGTACCGGCCTAATCATTACAACATACCTATAGTTGAGGGGAACTGTTTCACGAAAACTACATTAAACGTTTGGTTTTAGGAAGTACGAGCTGCTTGAATAGGCGCGGTTAGTTCAGTAGTTTATGTTCACTTAGTTTTAACCACTGTCTCTTTGAATCAAGACTTTAATCTAAAGTTTAATTTAGTCCCTCATGTCTCCCGAAGATAACACCCACACAGATCGGCTCGGCACAACGATAAATGATATTTATTTTGCAAATTTGTTTTCACAAACATTTTTACACGTCCTTTTTTTGTAAATTCGACGGGCCGGTGTTTCGTACCTGATTGATTACTCTGGAAGAAACAGCCGAAACAAACTCAGAGGTCATAGTCTTTTTTAAAGTCCAGCCATAATCTTGTTCAACTCACATGAGAACTAAGTATGCAGATTAGTGTCTGAGATGGTCTTTTGAAGAAAGTAGTACAGATTTGAGTGGACCTGTCCAGTCAGTGCAAGCATTTGTCAGTTATCGTGTAGGTATACTCAATTAACACTTAATTTAATTTATATATTTCGGTTCGTAATGCACTAATACAATGCACACACGATTTGAATAAGTATAAAAGTCCATAAATTATCGTGTATGTGTAAAACAGTTTTTAATCATTTTCATGAAAAACAGTTAGTGTTTTTATCATCAAAAAAAAAACAATTGAAGCAAGGAAACAGCACAATTTTATCGAAGGCACCATCAGCTATGAAGAATTCGAAGCTACAATTTTCGAAGCTTCTAGGTTACCGTTGCCTCGCCCTTATAACCATAGACATAATTAATGCTCTCGCTTACAAAACCATAAGTTAAATATCGTCCTCTTCATCAGGACTACTAATCCCGGTGACCTACGGTGGCTGGTATCTGCGAAGCGCACGTTACTGCAATCGACAGTTAAATTTAACCGGAGGCAATAAGATACAGATATCTGGGTGCTACTTTAAATTTATCCATCCGGATAGCGTAACTACGGAGAGTGGGGACTAGACATAAATTGGTATTGACGATATATCCTTTAAATAATTAGGAGTGAAAAGAAAATACTTCCTCTGAACTTTACGATCTTGGCATAATCGACGAGAAAGAGTAAACAAATCGTTTTTCTCTTTCTTGCATGTCAAAATGTCATTGTGTATACGGGGGGAGGGGGGCATGATATGAAAGAAATGATCACTATGTTCAGCTTCGGAGTACCTCTCGAAGTCTCGATTCTTTTAGTTCAGATTAATATCACTTGGTGATCATTTTAGGAATTGCAATGTTATCTAACTCATATTATTATAATGTTATTGTGATTCAGCTCAAGCGGCCATTGTAGGCCCCTTGATCACATTCAGTTCCAATAGCGAACAAAACATTTTTTAAATGGTGTGATAGTCAGTGGTCACCCCATACGTCGATAATCAAGCTCTTAGCTGGCCGCCCATTAAGGGGAAGATAACTCTAACATCGCGAAATAAATAAATACAGCGCTTGTCACGACAGCATTAGCTTCCACTTAACTGGATTAGATTAAATGTTCGATTTTGTTAGCAATACCGCAGTTTATATTGGCAACACCGTTACTGAAGATGGGGAGTTGATAGACCGCTGTAATTGGCCGGTGGAATGGTCAAAATACATTACCGTAAGCTTTAGTGCTTGGTATACAATTTCAAAGGAAATGAGCGTATGTTTTCAAGGTCAAAAATCCCCCAGAACAAAGGTATTACTTACTTCTAAACTACAAGCTAAGAGGAATTGATCTAATCAATCGTTTATGTCATCGATGCATCGAAGTACTTTCGAAACAAGACTGAGTTATATCCATTTCATAATCACCTCACTGCTAGGGCACAGGCAGCCCCTCGATGACTGGTATCCACTTAATACCTCCAAATTTTTGGTTCTAGATCATGCCAGCTTCGGCACAATACTTTCCTTCACCGTTTTGATAGCAGTGGTGATAGAATGAACGACACAAAGTAAATAACTTGCTTAGGTGCGACGCCATCGCTGCATGCTCTTAATCAATAAATATGTGATAATTCTACCATTATCAATACAGTTCCATTTTAACGCAATTAGGTCGTTATATCGTCGCCAACTGCCATCGAAATGATTATGATGCCTTCCTAACTTAATTAAGGTATCTACACCCTACACTATTTATGAAGTTTACTATGTATCTGATAAGTAAGTAAACCCCACAAGGTTCTGATTGCCATATCGCCCGTAACGAACTATGCTGTAGGGCACTGCGGTAATCAAGGCATGGGATGTAAATTGCGATATAGGACGATTAGGTAGTGCAGGTGGATGGTATCTAAAAGGTAAGTTCCTTGCTAAAGTCTTCGAAAGCGTTTGTCACCTATCCCCTCCTTTTTCGATCGCTAAAATAGCAATGAAAAATTCGGATGCAAGCATTGATAACTTAATCGAATTTCTTCGTAAGTTATAGCGATCAAAATTTTGCGAGTTTTTCATTATCTATGTCGAGACTTGGCAAATAACTGATAAAAATTAATATGAAATTAAAAAATTAAAAAAACCCTGACACACGTGGGGTCATAATTTCACAAGCCCTTTTATTTTATTTTAAGGAGTTGGCGGCCATCTGGGATTTGAAATTTATTATAGAGTATATATAGTATTCTATTAGTCATGCCCTTTCTTTTGATACCCATATTTAGGGAGTTGTTGAAAAAATATGTAATCCACCATTTTGTAGCGGCGGCCATCTTGAACTGATTTTTATCAAACATAGTTAAGGACACTTCCGACTTTGATTTTGTTTTTTTTTTCACAAAATCAAAATCGGTTCATCCGTTCGGGAGGTACGATGCCACAGACACGGCAAACTTATAACGCCCCGTCGTTTTTACGTCGGGTTAAAGAACCGTATTCAAACACAAACAGACAAACATGCATTTGTTTTAAGTGTTTTTGAATTCTAGATGCGCATTTCACACTTCAAAGACAGAAGACACTTCCAGTAAGTGCAAGTAATTATCCCTTAATACCACTGACACCTCAGTGTCACCCATCCAATCAAAGGCACAATATTAACACGTGAAGCAGACGGCGCGTCGCGTGCGCATGTGGGCGGGGCTAACGAGCCGCGTCAACGTCACCGGGCGGTGACACATTGATTGATTTGAGCGTCGGCTAACCAATTAAGTGTTTGTAATGATACGTTTACCAGATGTTAGTTGTCTTTGGAGATGCCATAAATGGTGTGGGTGCGCTTTCTGGACTAAATGTTTGATGTGAGATTTCGCTAGATGATGAACTTGGATCTGCCTGATTTTAAATGGATTCGGAATGTCTTCAGGTACAAAGTTCCTTAACAATATCATATATGCGAAAGTAGCATGTCAGTCGGTCTCTCAACCAATAAACTATTTTACGCTTTAATGACATTTTGCATTCAAGTACAGACACCATCACTCAGCAGTCAGCACATAAAGTTACGAACTGTCCTTTAACTTTTCAACTTTATCGCAGAATTTTAGGTTCAATGTTGATTGGGAAAATTGGGTTATCGCCTGTACCTAAAATACGACCTGTTAAAAGAACATAAAAGAGTGTTATGTTTTCTATTTCGGTCGGTAGGAGATCCGATCCCGTGGCAACATTTACGACATTAACACAAAATCAATGAGCAATGAGGTCAGTGGTGAGTAAATGCAGTCTTTATCTTTTCGCCGTGCTTAAATAAATGGGTAATCCGCCATTACTTATGCACTTTTGAGGCACCCTAGACCAATAATATCAAACACACATGTCAAAAATCAATAAGAAATATTGTCTTCGTAAATCGGGCCTGTAATAAAGGATCGATTGCGACCTGACTATTGCAAATGGTCGATATAAAACGTGAAACTTGCAGCATCAGTTCACGTCCTCGTTAGTTATAATTGGTACTCCGTGCACCCCCAGGGAGAAACCAGATCTATTAACAATATACAAACAAGGCAAAGGTATTAAAGATAGTCAAATTCAAAGAAATTAATTATGTGAATGCTTGGTCGACTTTTCGCAAGAGAGTGTCATATTGAACTTCGAAGTTTAAAATACAAATGTACAGACGCCTGTAATTCAAGCTACAGCAATCGCTCAATTTTCAATTTTTCAACCATTAGGCCTTTTAGGCCCCCTGCATTCACTAAGTTCAAAAGACGGTACCTTTAGGTATAATTGAAAAGGTTCATTATCCCGATACACGGAACTTTGAAAGCTTGCTATGATGAATTACAGTTCATCGAGATACTGGTATTAAGCTGCAATTTGTGAAATTCATCAACATAATTGGAAAAAGACAACGTAGGTAGGAGGCCTAGGGTTTCCCCTTCTCCAAAAATCTTTTAAGTTATCACCTTCCATCTGAAATTCTAAACTAAAGCCTAACCAATCAAGGAAACAAATACTTCCCGTACAACGATACCGACCACGAACAGTGTCGAGCTCGTACAGTCAGCAACACAATTACGCAGCGCGCTGTGCAGTTAATTGTGCCGGTTAATTAGGGACGTGTCGCGTGGGCACGACGCCCCCGCGCCCAGGCTTTTGTGCTGACCGTACTGGCTGCAGAAAAGATGGATACTGGCTAGGATTGTACTTAAGTGATTTTTTGGATCTTTGAAAGTCTTGTACTCATGATGGTTGCCAGTGTCTGACTAAGGAGACTATAAATATGTTATGGGTGTTTTCTTAAACTAATTATGTGACAAAACGAAGATTAGATTAGAATTAACAGTTAAACTAAAGGTTCAGAGGCCCTACTCCCTAACGTTTCGTCCATACGGACGGATCTATCCACGTCTCTCACACGCAATCGTCTGCAGACGTGCGCGATAGAGACGGATAGATCCGTCCGTATGGACGAAACGTTGGGGAGTAGGGCCTCTGAGGTTCTGGCACGAGTGCGCGGTGTATAGTAACTAGGTAAATATTTTTTATAATTTTAAGAATTCTTCATAAATATGGATGGTACTGATTGTGCTCGCTGCAAACAATATTATTAAATTGCTGTTCGATCATTGCGTTTTACTCTTTGAGGTCTGCGGGCTCGTCACACTTCGATTCGGACGACGACACGTCTTTTATTACTTAACTTATAGCTCTTTCTGGGTTGTGAAGATCAGATGGGGACTCGCTCCATGTAATATACTGGTATTCAGCGGAACAGCCGGTATGACTCGAAGCTGACCCCAACTTAGTTGGAAAAAGACTAAGGTCCAGGTTCACCGAAAAGATAACGGTCTGATTATCTAATTAAATAGCCGTCACTGTGACATGTTCCCATACAAAAAATGTGTTTTAAACAGCTGTTTTTAAATAATCAGACAGACATCTTTTTGGTGAACCTAAGAATATGATATTAAGGCTCTCTTTCGGGTATAACCAACCCAAGTTCTTTGTGATCAGTTCGGTAACTTTGTTAGATGATATCTACCGATGCCGTTCACTTTCCCAATCATTTATGTAAATGTTAACATTGTTAACAAAAAATATTTTGGTGGCGTGTCTTAATTATTTAATGTTATAAATTACGTAAAAAGATTTTCACGCAGTCGCTACTCGATATTGAATTTTAGCTTAATTCCTGTACCATGCGAGCGCGTAGCTTGCCCCCGCGTGTATGAAATACTATTATACGAACTGCCATTGTGCATATTAAACCATACATTGTTGAGATCACGGACGCGAATTACGACTTGCATTAGATTGAAAGGATATGAAGTTCTGAGTTCGAAATCCAATTCTATGTCATTAGAATAAGCTCCTGTCCCAAAGTAATTACAGACCAAAGTGAAGAATCGATAACACGAATTTGCAGGATGATGCCAGGAAAATGTTGGCTTAAAAATTAAGACCTTAGTACTTCCCTAAAAAGTTAGGCAGGCGTAGGTGACTCTAGTACACCCCTTTTTCGCTTAGTCCCATATAATAGGGACGAACCTATTGCCATCAACTGGGGCACATATCCAGACCCCGCGCACTGAGAAATATTTAATGAAAAAACTCAGTAATAATTTGCCTGACCATGTAAAGGAAAAAGATAAAGGATAGGAGGTGAGCCTTATCCCTAGTCTATTAGATGGTCAGGCAAATTCATGTGCATACGCACATGCACCTTCTTGTTTATTTGATATACTTTTTTATCTTTGCTTGATTTTGTTGGTTGTCATTGCTATCTCGTTTTGTGTTTGCCTAAGAAAAAAAGTAAAATTACTATAATTCTATTAAAAAAGCGCATTTCTTTCAATAATTTTGTACAGTCCACTCTCTACAAGTAACATATAAATTATTATTGATGGCTCACCAGCTGCTTAACTAAATTTTAACAAAATATAAATAACTAGCCCATTTTATCTGTCCTTACACATCGGCTCACCAGCTGCTTAACTAAATTTTAACAAAATATAAATAACTAGCCCATTTTATCTGTCCTTACACATCGGCTCACCAGCTGCTTAACTAAATTTTAACAAAATATAAATAACTAGCCCATTTTATCTGTCCTTACACATCGGCTCACCAGCTGCTTAACTAAATTTTAAACAAAATATAAATAACTAGCCCATTTCATCTGTCCCTACACATCCCAGCTTATTTTTAGTGCGATGTAAACGCACTTATGAAGTACTAGGCACCCGCATTGTGCGAGGTGACTACACGCCGCTGTGCCACGATACCCACTGGATATGGTAACCATGCTCATCTTTAGCCAAACAATGATGTGTTCTCTCGTATTTGGAGTATTTATGTTGTTCTTATCCGACAAGCCACGAGATTTAACTAGGAAATGAGGTTGCTTGTGACTGTTGTTATTGGCTGTGTATTGTAACGTGAGTTCCTACGAAGGAGGCTTTGACTATCTTTTGTCTTTTACCGCCTGTCAAGCGGCACTGGTGTTCCGTATATATGTCACCGTAAAATTGTCAAACACGTTATATTACAATATAACGTGTTTTTTCTCGCGATATTGTAATGTCTCGAATTGTTGTCAACTGAACATACGGAAGTATCTCTGCCCCCATAATCGGGACTTGGGGCACCCCCCCGTTAGGTTAGTTAGGTTCCTTTAAACCCTGCACTCGGAAATAGGGGCCCCGTCGACTTCGCTTTCTAAGGGGAATATAAAGTGTTTTAAGGTTATGTTATATTAATCGGTATTTCTCAGGAATGGTGAATTATCTTTTCATGAGAGTTATGCCACTGGGCAAGGGGGACCCCTCCTACCCTCCACACCGCGTAAGTTGACTCACATCGCATGCATTTCACGATAAATAATGCGTTTTGTTGTAAGCAGTATGTTCATTTGACAATAATTCGACACTTTACAATATCGCTAGAGATATTACAGTATAACGTATTTGACAATTTTACGGTGACATATATATTCAACGTGAAACAGAAAAGGTAAAGTCATATGAAAGGGTGTGCTACAGACCATCAAATTGAACAACTTACTCCATAGAACTACCACCGTAATCGCGAAAAAATATTCAACGGCCCCATACTAAATTCGACCAAATTAATGTATGAGACAGCTGATTATTTTTTTACGATTACGATGCTGGTCCCATAGAGAAAGTTGTTCAGTTTGATGGTCTATAGTACACCCTTTCATATGACTATACCCTTTTTGTTACACATTGTATAGATGCTCTGTGCTTGTGTTCCAAGGTTCCGACAGTATCTGTGGAGAAAATTAAAGAAATTGTTTAGAGCATACCGGCCGGACGCGACGCGGCGACGTGTGAACCGACAGTACTTAGGGCCGGATTCCACCAAAGCGGTGACGAGATGAGAGGATAGGAGATGTGTTGTAAACCACAAATAGAATTTATTAATGAATTTATTAATTTATTTATTAAAATTAGTAATTTCTTAACACTTCAAGCACAAAATACAGAGGCGGACATAATGCCATAGGCATATCCTATCAGTCAACCTTTGTGTGACGCAGAGGCAAACAGGATCTACAAATCGTCTTATACACTTGTCATCCCCGCTTAAGGACGCTGCAACGTTTTCGTTGAACTCAAATTTAGGTATTCAATGCCGCACACAGCAACATCACGCGTACGCACTACGCACACATTCAACAACTCCGAGCGCTCGATTTTATACTTCACCTAAATAATTTAGCTCCTTGGTTTTATTTTGTAATGTTATTGAAATTAACTCCGGAAGAATACTTGGACCTTTGAAAATGCGTTTGGTTACTATTACTTAGTACCGTTGTCGTGATAATAGGTTTGTATTTTCAACCAACTGCAAAAAAAGAAGGTGCTTGACCCTATCAGTAGTATCTTTTTCTTCGCGATTTTCATAACATAAAATCACGCCTGTTAAGGGTAACAGAATATGTACATCTAATATGGTACCAACATAAAAAAACCTGCCCCGTGTTCAAAAACTAAAACAAAAGTACCGACACCGACTACCGTAAAGAAAATCATCATCTCAGTGTTAACCTCCCGGTCACAAGAATTAAAAGGGGGGGGGACACATTTTACCACTTTGGAAGTGTCTCTCGCGCAACCTATTCAGTTTAGAAAAAAACAATGAATTATTTTTTTTATATTTTTGTGTATAAATCTTAATGCGGTTCACAGAATATATCTACGTACCAAGTTTCAACAGCATAGTTCTTATAGTTGCGGAAAAAAGTGGCTGTGACATACGGATAGACAGACAGACAGACAGTCAGACATGACGTATCTGTAAGGGTTCCGTTTTTTGCTATTTGGCAACGGAACCCTAAAAACTAATTGAACATTTTGTTATTAATTATATGGAACATTTAATTGAATCCTTTCCAATCCTATCCTATATAATATATGATATAATCCTAGTGTTACGAGCTGGGTATGAGATAAATTAATTACTACCGATTAAACAACACAATAACTTTATTAATCACAAAACAATTTAAACTTAATCACAAGTACACTATAATACACTACTGTTCACTATTAGCTTAGATATCGCTCTTCAAGTTCACTTCGATTCGCTT
This sequence comes from Xestia c-nigrum, assembly GCA_916618015.1. Taxonomy (NCBI): domain Eukaryota; kingdom Metazoa; phylum Arthropoda; class Insecta; order Lepidoptera; family Noctuidae; genus Xestia; species Xestia c-nigrum. The sequence continues at coordinate 5,422,348 of OU745249.1, forward strand.
CGTTGTGTAGTTAAAACAAGACTGACGGTCGCGGGTCTGAGCGATGTATTTATACTCGGACACAACAACGTATACAACAGACACACCAGAACAATCACGAATATTCTAGAGGGTCATAAAAAACACTAACAAAAGATTACCTACCTACTATAGGTAGGTAAGTAAGTAAGTAAGTAAGTATCGCTGGACATTAAACACACAGCGCCATCTAGTGCCACACTAAGCAAGGCTTGTGTCGTGGACACCAGATAGTTGATATACTACATATATACTTTTTTGTTTGTAAATACACACTTATTATACATACAAACAAACAATACAATTATTATTACTAGCTACTTGTACAAACCAATATGAACCGTATGCCCTAGGCGTACGGTCGAACTTCCAATGTCTTTTTATAAATAGGTCGCGAGTTTCTACCTACCTAATTTTACAACTAATGATAATAGAATGCTCTCGAACTTCTAACGTACACACACTGCAATCACTTGCTTTCTCGAATGTTCTAGTAGGTCCGTTGTAACACTAGATAATATATCGTTTTCAGCTCATTATAACTAATGCGACCAATTGTGAAATCCGGCGTACGATGAACATGTCTGCATACACCTCTGAGGATTACAGTCGTGAAGATTTCGTCTCCAAGACTTAGCAAACAGATCGTTTTCAACTCGTAATAACTATTGCGAGCAATTGTGTAATCTGGCGTGCGAAGAACATGTGTGCTTACCCCTCTAAGGATTATAGTCGTGAAGATTTCGTCCCCAGAACTTGGCAAACGGATCGTTTTGAACTCATAATAACTAATACGACCAATTGTGAAATCTGGCGTACGATGAACATGTCTGCTTACCCCTCTAAGGATTATAGTCGTGAAGGTTACGCTTATGTTTATCAGTAAAATCATAACTCTCCTCCCCATCCACTTCCGAACCTCACCGAACCACAGCTTGGCCTTACCTATCCAAACCCTAACCTTACTAAGAGTTGCTTAACACCACCCATCCATTTCACAAATCCCGATAATAATAAAAGTAGGAACTCGTAAGTACTTACTTTAATGTCGTTGGAAAAAGTTTCAACTCATTCCGAATACGCTATACAACCGGGGGTACCTACTCACACGCATGCACACTTCAATATTTTTTAGTAATAAAATCGTATTTATTTTTTGCGACAGAGCGATACACCCGTCCGTTGAGGAGCGCGTCTCAGCGCAGATTGACGAACCGCGAGGCGCAAAATGTATGAAGAATTCGCCAAATGTTTATACTTTGGCTGGTAATTGGAAAATGTTGTGATTTTAATACAAAAAAAAAGGATTTCCTGTAAAGAACTATATTTACCGCAATTTCTTATTAATTATTAAGATAAAATATGCTTTAAAATGACCTAATTTGGTACCTATTCTGACCCCTTTTTTTAAATTTTCTGCGATTCTTGTGATGGGAAAAACGTATTTGTGCGAAAATTTTGTATGACGTCATAGGTTTTTTCTGATGATTATCTGGAGATAAATATATTATCTTTAAATTAAGACCATGAAATTTTCACATTTGTGACAGCTTGTACATTAAAATGGTACCTGAAAAACACTAATATTCGTGGAAAAAAGTAACAGCGTCCTTAACGTTAGTGGAAACGGTTGTGCAGAGGGGAGAGATGTCTCGTTATTGTTTGTCGTGAGTGGCGTACGGTGACCGGTGTGCTGTGAGCTGCACGTCTCTCCTCTCCTCTCTGCATCGCACATCTCCGATCGGAGATGTGTGATGCGGAGAGGAGACCGGAGACCGGAGTCAAAGCAGAGATGCTTTGGTGGAGTCCGGACCTCCTCATGCGACGGTAACTCTTGAGGGAAGACGCGTCATAAGTCACATCATCTAAGCTCGTGAACGGGGCATCAGATTTAATTCGTTTTAGTAAACTCCTTGATGTCCTAGTTCTCTACACTAAAGCCGGAAACACACTTACGTGGTGTGACGTGTCGCGCCATAACCCCACCACCACTCTGGCCAGTCGGTGGTGAGCATTCAGCGAAACGCCAGAACGCGCCACGACACGACACGACATACAAATATGTCTCTAACTATACTAAATGTATGAAACCGAAATGGTCCTGGCGCGCCACGCCACACCACGCCACGTAAGTTTGTTTCCGGCATAAGTCACTTATGTCGAACGTTATAACTTAACGTGCGACATTAAAAACTATCACAAAAGTTTACCCTCTAAAAGCTCTGTACTTCTTCCTTTTTGGTCTTTTAGAAAAGAAAAAAGTGATCCGATAAGTTTGAAATTCCAAAAATCCTTCCACTATCTCTACAGCAGTCATCATAAAATGATCTCTTTTTATTCCTATAGAATAAATACCCTCAATGTGGTATGTTTACGTTATGTTCATTTTTTATAACGGTGCTTTTCAAAACTAAAAGAAAATAAAAATAAATATATTTCAAAATTCACCTGCACCACATTAAGCAAGCCATCCAACAAATCCACGACTTGCGGAAAAAACCTATCAGATTAATAGATAGAAATAAAATCAAGCCATTCGACGTATTAGAAATTCCTGCGGAGTCGTGACCAGCCCATCGCGAACAAAAGACGGCTCGGAAATCGGAATGAAACCGGGCAATAAATCCTAGCTGACTGTACGCTGTACAGGAATCAATTGAGCTTTTGAATCTGGGTGCTACTTTGTCGAATCCCCGTCCCCCCCTTCATATTACTGTTTGTTTAAGTCCCCCCTTTGTTTAAACTCACGATCGGATTGGCATTGTCAGTTGATGTGTACAATGGTTTGGTTCTTGTTTTAAATTGCAATGACAGCACGATGAAGAACTGTTTGTAGATGCTTGAAAAGTTTACTAATTTAGCACTTTTAAAAGGATGCTTGTTTAGTTTGTTTATTTACTTCTGCTATCGTTGTGTGTTAATCACATATTTTTCGTTTGCATATGCTAATTGTGTGCTGTTTCGTGCAACAGCTGAATTTAAAACGTAATCTTAAAACATTTATTTTAATCAAACCATTGCAAGCACTAGTGATAGTCCAAAACAAAATGATTAATCTATTGTTACATTCACAAGGTATAATCACTTGTGAAAGTACTGTATGTAGATAGCACAAATATCTACTCTTGTATAACTTAATTTAAAATCAGTAAAACTAAAGTGAATTTTCAACATATAAAATACCATCTCAAATCCATCAATTTACCCCTTAGCCGTAAAGCAGGAACCATAGATAAAATGGCTCGTTCCCCGGTTCTTCTTGCGATGTGGCCATAGATAACAGAGTACGTAGCACACCTGTTTCCTAGGCCGACGCGGACGGTGTGCCGCACAGGAACTAAGGTCGAGTCGCTGCGGGCACCTAACTGATTTATATTAATAACTAGCTTTTTGAACAACAGTTTGGTTAGAGAGTAACTTCGTAAATAGTAATTGTTGGAGTATCTACATGTTTGTGCATGGATATATATTTTTTTTTCTAAAAGAGGAATAGAGATCCTGATTGAATTTAAACCTTTCTAGAAGGGGATAACTGTATGATTCCGAAAATTGTTATTATAAAGTTAACTTAGAAAATTTTCAGGCCCACGCATAAGTATGCTAAAAGGACAACAATTCAAAAGTCGAGAGATTAAGTATGCAAAGATCTTACTCAAAATCTCCTAATATTTTAATTTGTTACAGACAGTTAACATTATTCTGTTTTGTACACTTGCGTTATTTTTGCCAAAGCGAATTAACAAAAACGGGTGGCCTTCTCGTAAATAGCGTTATCTACCACGAAATCTTTGGAAGGACAGCTAGACAACAAATATTTTGATTGATTTGTAGCACCTCACACCAAAATACGATCAAGACTCGATCAGAAACATGAATTTCTTCACCCAAACCCAATCAATACAGATCCCACCCATCCGAGTGTACCACAATACAACAGCACACCATTAGTACTCAGACAATGGCGGCTATGTTTTAAATAATATCAGCTAACTGGAAGGCCATGCTCGTTATCATTACGAGTAGTATCTGATGCATTATTTATAGCTGATGTAACGGGTTTTGCAGAGGGGGGAGTAATCTTCTAATGTACAATGTATCTGGGTTGTGAGAGGGGGATTTTTCGTCGGAATCTGCTTTTGTTTGCATGGTTTAACTGTTTCGTAGATATTGTAATGAATTTATGATTTCAGGAACCAGCCTCGATTAACTGTTTTATTTAGTATCGAGGTTTCCATCTAGATAAAAGCTTTATTTAATAAGTTTCACAAATACGACTGTCTTAAAAAAAACGTATTAAAGAAGAAAATATTCAGAAGATACCCTTTTTTGTTATGACATCACATCACCAATGGACGATCAAGGCGCTCCCAACGATAACACATTCGTCAAATTATGAGAAGCAATTCAGAAGATATGAGGAAATCGTACCCACATACATACCCACATACATACATGCTACATATCGGTCAAAATCATAAAAATCCTTTTATGCTTCATTTTTTTTATCGGGTAATTAGCAATCTGTGTTTCAATTAGGCCTTATATAATTTTGGATACAGCTATTAGTATTGCATTTTGTAATTATGGAGAGTTCTAGTTGTAGTATCAACTTGTTCTAGTCGTTTATAATGTACATAATCATTTTACTTGAATATATTGTTAACGCATTAAAATAACCTCTACGAACAGCAGTGGGTATGCAAAAAACACCACAAAACCTGCAGAATCAATTACTGTTTTGAAAGACCCAATTAGTTTTAAATGATCTTTTACTTTAACATAGAATTCTTGAGGATTAGATTACATTGATAATAGAATTTTATATGCCATTGCGAACCTGAAGTGTCTTCGGACAGAAAAAGGGCCTAACGGTCCGGTCAACTCCAGACAGTTACCGTGGTTTCGTTTTATCCAGCGATTAACAACAGAATTTTCATAAGTTTTTCAGCAGCTAATGTCAATCAACCATTTAATAGGGATTGTGGATCTCAGCTATTAATGTCGGAACTACTATTACTTTTTATTATCATCACGATCAGAGCTGGAGCACAGGGTACATTAATCATCATCATCATTTGCCTAGCTTTTACCCGACTATGTTGGGGTCAGCTTCCAGTCTAACCGGATGCAGCTGAATACCTGTATTCTACATGGAGCGACCTCTCTCTGATCTCCACAACCCAGTTAGTACTGGGTAATACGATGCCTATTGGTAAGACTGGTTGCCAGGCTACCAAATGACGATAACCAAATTTCCCATCACCTTCACTTCCATGATGGTAGGGTGTTTATTTGATTATGGGAAAATGACAGTTTTCTGTTATCATTGTAACACTAAAAATGAATAGTGGTTTATTCTGTAGGTGCCTTAAGCCTTAGCTATAAATAAATATAAATGTGTACCTCTGGTGACCCGACAAGCACCGCAAAGTAGTACCTTGCAACAAACACCGTTAATATCTGTCGTTGTCCATTGTCCAGACATCCCATTTCGAAAATTGCAGCAATCACTTAAAGGGACGATCGACACGAACCTTCCCTCCATCGCTGCATCGTCCTCGGGCCACAAAACTGTTATTTCCCGATTAAATCAACAAACCCAGAAATAACAGATAACGATTCCATGAATAAATAATCGAATACGGTAAAACGGTATCGATTTACAAACAACAAAACCAACCTTTATTTATTTTAGCCCGAAGCGTCGCATTACTTATAAACGAATAATCGATTCAGCACTCAATTTCCCGTCAGCACTCGGTATAATAACAAAACTATCGATAACTGAATCGCGGGCGACGTCTCGCGATTTCTATTATTCGAATGAATCGATTTGCCCGCAGCGAGTAACGATGCGACAGCCATTATTCGATTCGGACGGGATTATTTTAGACGAATTTATCATCGAAATATAAATCTTATGATTTATACTTGTGGATAATGAAGGTGGTATTAGCTTCCTGTGGTGGACAATGGTACTGCCGTCGGGTTTATTGTAACAATAATATATTGTTTTTAGATCGGTGGTAGCGACAGCTGTGTAATTGCATTATGTAAATAAATAATTTCGTTTGACATTCACAGCCTACAATAGCCAAATCAAATAAACCATCTCGAAACACTTTATTGTTAGAATTGCAACACTGGCTATGGCAAATTAAACTAAGCAATTATAGGTTTCATAGCTGAAAGCCTTTTCAAAATTCTATAATAACCCAATTTTAAAAGATGACTACGCAACTCAATATTATTGGGAATAGATCTTAGAAAAGTCTGCAGTAGAATCTATAGACACATGCGATCGTCCAGAAAGCACATATTTTTCTACAAAATATAACCGTCCAAACGAAAAAAGCCGTCTTCACGGTTATTTACTTTGTCTTTGAGTAAGCTCTGTCTCATCTAATCTAATGAAAAACCTTGACCTTAGCCTTAGTAAAGGTGCAGTCAAAGCGAGATGTACAGATAATGTACTGAAATATGTGTCGAAACATTTGTCGCCCTCAATGTGTGGATTTCGCGTTGATGTCTTTTGCTGTAGACTCAAGTGTCTCAAGTAAAAGACATCAACGCACATCTGTTGCTACACATTCGACTTTTTAAAGTGTGGTCGAACCTAACGAATATTTTGCCATCCATTATTGTTGTACCTACCTCATCTGCCATAGAACCGCCCAACACAATCGAAAACACAATATTAATTACTCATTATGAATTATGCAAATGAATAGTATTCATACTGAAATCGCTACAGCTGAATACATAACATAAACAATAATTAATCCGGCCCACTAAAGCATATAAAGCGGGCTGCACACGTAAAGACAGACCGCGACACACGCTGCCGGCGGCATTGCGACGACAATACCAATAATCGTATGTTTGAGTCGTGAGCGGCGTTTCATAGCGCTTGCGTACCGACTCCCGTATTGCTTGTTTATTAAATAAGGCTTTTAAGGAAGATTTTAGGATTTCCTATAATGTTAGAGAGTGGTACTTCTATCTAGGTACTAAGTGAAAAGTATGATCTAATGGTAATAATGTTGCAATGTAGGCAACTCAGAAATGATATACTGTCATGGAAAGTTACGGTAAATGTTGACGATTTTAGCTTTATTCAATGATGACCGCAGATGACGATGATGTGTAACAGTGATAGAAAACGCCAGCCAAACTTTCAAAGACTGTAATACTACGGTATGACTGAATTTTAAATTTTGTGCACTGTAACTACTACGGCGTCATCAATGACAGCGCAGAGATGACTCTGATATATTTTTGGGGCACGGAGCAGTGTAGATAGCTATAGCATAGTTTACAGCACAGCTCCATATCGGTACAGTCCATTAATTCAATGCAACAGTTGAAACCCTATACAGAATGCGTACAAAACATCTCAAGCCCTGTTTCTCTCAAGAATGTTAACAAGCATCCAGCATCAACCGTTTACCCGACTACCAAGCAAAACAGTATAAACGCCAAAAAAAAGAACAAAGCCTAGTTGCCAGTCTTAAAAATCTAACACCATCTTACGATTGTAGTAAGGTAACCTGCACAAGTTCGACTAGACGTGGCGCGGCGGCACAATCTGTAATCGCCGCCTGGGGCCAACACGCGAGCCATTCTTCACCTGCCGACGATGTGAGCTTGATTAATCGCCGGTGTGTAGATACCCTAACGCCTACGGAGAGTACTAAGATACGATTGTAATATGCAACGAAATGCTAGCGTAAAAGTAACCGTTTGTATTATTTTGATTCTCGTTTTCTTGAAGCTATGAGCTTGTAGGCTGACGACTTATGAATGTAATGCATGATTTCGCAGCCGCACGGGACTAGCTTAGTTGGGTCTGTGGATTGGTGACCAGACTTTATGTATCGAGAATCCGAGAAACGCACGTACGGCCCCTTTTGACATTTGAACATCTAACAGCCCGCATGGGCGCCGGCAGCAGGGTGCAAGGGAGTGCACTTGCACCCCCCAACGGAAAAGAAAATATTAAAAAAAAACCAATGCCAGATAGCAAAACATTTCGAGCTCGCATTTGTTCGCTCGTTGTCCTATTTTTTTGCTAACTTAATACGAGTATTTCCGAGAACATACCAGTGTGCTCGGACATTCGGCTCAGAGTTTTCTTTATAAATAGGCTCAATTAGGCGTATTTCTATAATAAAGGAACTATCGAATTAAATTAACTGACCAATGTTAGTGTTAGTCCATAGGTCTATCAAATTCGAGGCTAACATTTTCAAGCTCGCTACGCTCAGTTTTCGAGTCCTCCTTTTTTCAATTGTTTGGCCAAGTTACTCCTTGAATCTCACATAGCCGAGTCGGAGAGCAATCAATTTCAAGCTATTTTCATGGAACTGAAGGTGCACCTTCCTGGAAAAAAAATTGCCGGCATCCATGGAAGCCGGAGTATCGTATTAAAGGACGACCACTTCAGGTGTGCAGTTCAAGGTGGCGTTGTTTGTCAAGAAAACTTACATCGATATGTCTCATTTATTTTAGTTCTGTGCTTTCGCGATCGCACAGATTAGTTTGTTGAGGTGTTGGGGGTACACATTACCTGGGTTGTAGAAACCAAGGTAAGCAGTCCCACTTGGAATTCTAGTATTCAGCTGCATCTCTTTAGACTGGAAGCAACAACAATGAGGGCAATGATGAAAAGCTAACTAGCTACCCCTCTGTGGTTTTCGTCCGTTTACCAAGTTTTATGATTATGGAAATATTAATATTAATCAGATCCCGGCTATTGGAAAACTACAAAATTCTGTATGACCTACACGTTCGTAGAGTATATATTTAAGCAAAGTAGGCTAAGGCATAAAGTGTAACTAGAGCGAATTATGTCCGATTTCACTAACAGTAAACCCTTAATTGAAGTTTCTTCTCCCGCTGAGCCGAGTGTCGACAATCCGATAGTGACTTTTTACGCATTATTTTATCGACTTATATTCATGAAAATGGGCATAACTTAACCTTTTTGCTTAGGTCAGTGATAATTGACAGGCACTTACGTGGTGGTACTGAGTGGTGGTGGTGATACTTAAGAGTTTCTATAATTGTGGATCATTGAAATGTTAAATTTGTCGACTCCTAGTATCAGCTGCTGTCCTAACCCATCAAGTAGTTACATTCAATTTATACTTGAATCGAAATAACTAAACGTCACATTTAAAACAATTATTAGTAATCGTATCTCTCATAATTGCGCAAAAAATAATTGTTTTCGAACCGTTTCTACAATTGCGCATGCTCAAAGGCTGTAATTGTTTTAAGTATGGCGCTCAATCCGCCATTTGCAATAGCATGATGTCTATGAAACTGCAGCAATAACTTAATTAACAATAAACGAGGCGAATTGCCCTTTTAATTTTATTGAAGGGTATAGTTATAATGATAGCAGAGATATTCTACATTCATAAAAGTAGGTTTTAAAAGCGATAAGAAACTGTTCACCTAACAAAGTTGATTTCAATTAGTTGCCAATTGAGAAAATTGCTTAACTATGTTGCCAGCTTAATTAATATAAATGATATCATTGAAGTGAAGAAGATGATGAGACTCAATTCAGTGTTTAATTAATCTTAACCACGCAAATCAATGGAAATGAATAATGCTGGTGAATAAAGTGGGTAAGGCAGCTGGATGCAAATGTAAGTTATTGCACTCTGCATTTTTCTGTTCACAGCTATACAATGGCCTCCCCAAGCTATGCCGTATCAACATGTACTCCGCTGCTTGCACCACCGTTCTAAAATCGTCGAGCCATCTAGCTGGCCATCCAACGCTTCTAATACAGGACTTATTTGCTCCATCAGCCGAGTAAGTATAGACCTGCTTCTCATTTCAATAGGAAAATCTTCAATGAACGAACGACCACATGATCTGAAGACGGTCCATCACTGCAAGGGTCTTGGCGGTCTGGTCGGTGTGTCATTCTTACTGGCCTGCTAAGTCCCAAGCTATGGTGGACCTTGCCAGCGTTAAGAAGACCGTCTTTAAGAAAAAGAAGAGATGTTGTTTTTTTATGTTGTCTTGTCTAAATTGTAAGTTCTTGCCAGCACATCAAGCTACCCGAAGATGATCACAGATTTTCCCAATCAACCTTAGACCTAATGCTTTAGCAATAAAGTAAAAAATCTATTAAAGACAAAGTAACTCTATGTGCTGGCTTTATGATCTGTACCTAACCATAGTACTTGCCAAATTCTTTTAAGGACCGCCAGAAAAATGAACTAATAAACAGATTGTCAAGCTATTGTAGTGTTTGTGTATCAAACTCAAACTCAAATCATTTATTTCAACTAGACCATTATGGCACTTTTGAATGTCGATAAAACGAAACAAAAAGGCTACAGTCACAGAGACAAGGCATAATAACTTGACAAAGTACTGTAGTTGCCCATTCCCTAGCTTAGATCTCTATGGAGAAGAACGGGCAAGAAACTCCATGGACACTCTTTTCAATAAAAAATGCTGTTACAAAATCTTGGTTACATTCCGTGTTATAGTTAGACGTACAGCTTTCAAACAATGACAGTTCAATTTAGGATTTTTTTTTCAGTCTATCGCGTTTCTTATTCTTAAGAGCCTTATCACGAGCGAATGGTTTTTTTTTTCTTTTTTACTTCGCAGCGTGTTCGCCGCGCACACGTTGCGAATTCAAGGCGAGCTCGCTAAGCACTTGCCCCGCTTTCAATTCTCTCGCAACTTGCTAGTGTGATAAGGCTCTAAGACTCAGGTTTGTTTGGAGAACCAAAAAATAGCTACAAAAGAAGAACTTTTGCTTTTACATTCAGATATTGACATTACAGTTTTCGGATGTTTTATGCTCTATTTATTTTACCGGCTTCGGAGATACGCTGAAATCACTTTGTAAAGCGAAACACAAATTCCCAAGCCTATCCATTTAGGAAGCTTACATTAATTGAATCAATACCCACCGTAATATTACAAGCTAAGAACAAAACCTAACAATTGTGGCGACCATTCCACTAATTGTGCCATACAATGTCGCTTGTTAATTAAGAGGGCTCGGCAGCCCAGCAGCTCAGCTGATGCGGCTTTCATGTGGCCCGCTATCGCATTGTATTGTAGATCACAAGTTCACGACACTGTCTCTAGTTGTTCATCAAATGAATGGACACTGGGTGATTCTGATGTTAGAAATGGCATAGGCATTAAGCCTATTGTTGCGTCCATACTGATGTTACTATTTACGGAGCAATGGTACAAGTGTTAATGGGAAACAACGGATAGTAAATAGATAGATACATATATTCTGTAAGTAGGGCAAAATCTAACAGATAGTTTTAGTGGATGCAAAATAAACTTAATGTTTCCATGTAAGTATAGTTTTTTTGTATGACAAAAAACATTGCGCGACTAAAAAAGTTCGGTGTGAATGCACCTTACATTAATTACAGTAAGGCTTTCTTCTTTTGTTTTGTTTTATTTGTTTGTTTTGTAACTCAACCATTTTTGATGCGATTATAAGTTGTACATGTCTATAATGTGCAGAGCAGACGATCGACTATTCTACGACAAAAATGACCGGTCTAGATTGGCCGCGCGTTTTTTCATTAATTGGTTGTTGCAATTTGACCGCAAATTCCGAATAGTTCATCGTCTCCTCGGCAGGGACTCAAACTGTAACCGTAACAATGTGTTTTTAACACTGTTTTTAAAAGAGATTCAATAGAAAAACACTTATAGATATAACAGATAAGTACAATAATGTTACCGAATCAAACTGGAACCTTTTAAGTGTTAATAAGTGTTAATATTGTAACTGAAATAATCAGTTTTACAACAGACTGCGACTAGATTTCGGCTATCTAATGCTTATTAACCATAAATAAGTAGGTACATTATTAGTAAATTTGGCAACGCTGAGTTTACCTGTTAAACACTTATTAACCCTGTTAAACCTTTTATAGCTGTTACAGATATGTTACGGTTACACTTTTGTAAGTGTTTTGGGTTAACACATTGAAAACACATTTATAAGTGTTACATATTTGATTCTGTTACCAACTCAAGATGTAACACTTATAATTCTGTGACCTTTATGAAGGTTTTTTAAGTTCCTGCTCCTCGGCATATTGACCGCCAGAGCATGCATGCCCTCCAATCAAAGTCCCAATTTCACCTACTATTTTGTCACTTACCTAATTGTGCCGTTTGGCGTACAGGGCACTCGTTTCCTGTCACGTATAAATGTGACTGTGGCGGTCAATAAGTCAAACATGATATATAACCCACATGTGTGTTGTTATGGTGTAACTTAAGATTATGTTAAAAACAAAGTATGTCGCGGTAGAGCTGGGGTTTCAAAGCGGCATGTGCCTCCCGCTATGCAATGCCCTTGGAAATCCCAAACATGCTGGCGACGACTACCAACTACGATACATCGAGGAATACTGAAGATTCATCCAACTTTAGAATCGTTTGTTATAATGTGTGTGTTATTAAACGCTACCTGGATTTTTGATGTAGGTGTTTGTGCATATCTTATTTGAAATGGTTAGAACCTAATTATTTAAGTGATTTAAGACCAGTCTTACTAAGGGGTATCCCTATTATCCAGTACTAACTAGGTTGTGGATGTCAGTTAAGCAGTCGATCCATGTAAAATACTGGTATTCAGCTGCATCCGGTTAGACTGGAAGCCGACTCCAATATAGTTGGGAAAAGGCTAGGCAGATGATGATGATGACCTACGGATCTGGGACTTTTGCGCGAAAGACATTTGCGCGAAAGACACTTGCGCGAACCCGTTTGCGCGAAAAGACAAATGCGCGAACGGACTTTTGCGCGATTGGACATTTGCGCGAACAGACATTTGCGCGCCAGGACACATGCGCGAATGGACTTTTGCGCGAACGGACTTTTGCGCGAAAGGACAATTGCGCGAGTGGAAACTTGCGCGAGAGGACATTTGCGCGACTTAATGGCCACAGAGGTTTACTCAGTGGAGTAAACATAACATCACAATACTTGAAGGGGTTTTGAAGTGAAACTTCTTTATCGGGGTTAGAAAAAAAATTAGTGTAACATTTTTTCGTTACGCGTCACATTTTTCCGTTACGCGCCATCTTTTTCACTAATAATCTTTGTAGTAATAAGCTAAAATGAAATAATTGTAGAATTTGTATTTATGTCTTGGGGAGGTCGGGAAAAGGATGGGTGGGTTAAGCAACACTTGGAGAGGTCAGGAAAAGGATGGGTGGGGTTAAGTAACATTTGTTGAGGTCGGCAAAAGGATGGGTGGGGCTAAGCAACTCTAGTTGAAGTTGGGAAAAGGATGGGTTGGTTAAGTAACACTTGGAGAGGTCGGGAAAAGGATGGGTTAGGTTAAGCAACACTTGGTGAGGTCGAGTAAAGGATGGGTGGGTTTAAGCAACACGAGGTGAGGACTGGACAAGGATGGGTGGGTTAAGTAACACTTGGTGAGGTCGGGTAAAGGATGGGTGGGTGGGTTTAAGCAACACGAGGTGAGGCCGGGAATAGGATGGGTGGGTTAAGCAACACTTGGTGAGGTCGGGAAAAGGATGGGGGGGTTAAGCAACACTTTGTGAGGTCGGGAATAAGATGGGTGGGTTAAGCAACACTTTGTGAGGTCGGGAAAAGGATGGGTTGGTTAAGCAACACTTGGTGAGGTCGGGAAAAGAATGGGTGGGTTAAGCAACACATGGTGAGGTCGGGAAAATGACGGGTGAGGTTAAGCAACATTTGGTGTGGTCGAAAAAAGGATGGGATGGGTGGGGTTAAGCAACATTTGGTGTGGTCGAAAAAACGATGGGTGGGTTAAGCAATACTTGGTGCGGTAAGGAAAAGGATGGGTGGGGTTAAGTAACATTTGTTGAGGTCGGGAAAAGGATGGGTGGGGCTAAGCAACACTAGTTGAAGTTGGGAAAAGGATGGGTTGGTTAAGTAACACTTGGAGAGGTTGGGAAAAGGATAGGTTAGGTTAAGCAACATTTGGTGAGGTCGAAACAAGGATGGGTGGGTTTAAGCAACACACATAGTGAGGTCAAGAAAAGGATGGGTGGGTTAAGCAACACTTGGTGAGGTCGAGTAAAGGATGGGTGGGTTTAAGCAACACGAGGTGAGGACTGGACAAGGATGAGTAGGTTAAGCAACACTTGGTGACGTCGGGAAAATGATGGGTGAGGTTAAGCAACATTTGGTGTGGTCGAAAAAAGAATGGGTGGGTTAAGCAACACTTGGGGAGGTCGGGAAAAGGATGGGTTGGTTAAGCAACATTTGGTGAGGTCGGGAAAAGGATGGGTGGGGTTAAACAACACACATAGTGAGGTCAAGAAAAGGATGGGTGGGTTAAGCAACACTTGGAGAGGTCAGGAAAAGGATGGGTGGGGTTAAATAACGTTTGTTGAGGTCGGGAAAAAAATGGGTGGGGCTAAGCAACACTAGTTGAAGTTGGGAAAAGGATGGGTTGGTTAAGTAACACTTGGAGAGGTCGGGAAAAGGATGGGTTAGATTAAGCAACATTTGGTGGGGTCGAAACAAGGATGTGTAGGGTTAAGCAACACACATAGTGAGGTCAAGAAAAGGATGGGGAAAAAATTTAGTGTAACATTTTTTCGTTACGCGTCACATTTTTCCATTACGCGCCATCTTTTTCAATAATAATCTTTGTAGTAATAAGCTAAAATGAAATAATTGTAGAATTTGTATTTATGTCTATGATAATAAAAGCCTTTTATTAAACTTTATCTAATTTAACTTTATTTAACCTATTTCTGTAAAGTTGCATATAGTAAATTATTTTTTGAAAAATAACGTCATAAAGAAGTTTCACTTCTTTTTTATACTTTGATCATGGGTGTCATTTTCATAGTTTTTGAGGTCGTTGATTACGAAAATGGGGTCAAAAAGAAAATCCAAAATGCCGCCCATGTTTTCTTTTGTTTTTTTTTGACATGGGTGTCGTTTTCATGGTTTTTGGGGTCGCTGATTACGAAAATGGGGTTGTTAAAGTATATTTAATTAATGGGGGTATTAAAGTATATTTAATTAATGGAATGTCTACAGCAAATCTCGGAACCAAAATAAGGTTTGCTGTAAGATAACCAATTCTGGGTAAAGCTCACCGTTGTAAATAAGCTTTATTATTGCTAGAAGAAGCACTTAAACCATCTTGATTAACAGAACTCAAAACAGAAAATACTATTGAAAAAGGAAATCTTGATTAACTCAAAATTATGACATGGTGCTAAGATAATTAAGCGTCTTACGTTGCGCGACGGGAAACGGATCCGTGATTGTGAATGTTTATTTCGTTCAATTGGTATTGTAGTTAAAATTCAGTTAAGTCTTTAGTCACTCATTGTAGAGGGACTGACTTATTTAAAAGGGAGAACATTTCTGAAAACATTCAGTGAAACTGAGAACATTCTGTTTCGTTATCAGCGACTCCGAATAGTCACGAAAACGGCACCGACGAAGGAAAAATTCAAAATGTTTTTTTGGTGCCATCATTTTGACCTTATTTTCGTAATCAGCTACCCCAAAAACCATGAAAAGGACACCCATGAAGAAAACCAAAAAAAAACATGGGCACCATTTAGGATTATCTTTTTGACCCCATTTTCATAATCAACGACCCCAAAAACCATGAAAACGACACCCAAGACAAAAAAAAACAAAGGAAAACATGGGCGCCATCTTGGAATTCTTTTTGACCCTATTTTCGTAATTAGCGACCCCAAAAACCATGAAAAGGACACCCATGAAGAAAAACCAAAAAATAACATGAGCACCATTTTGGATTATCTTTTTGACCCCATTTTCGTAATCAGCGACCCCAAAAACCATGAAAACGACACCCATGACAAAAAAAACCAAAAGAAAACATGGGCGCCATTTTGGATTTTCTTTTTGACCCCATTTTCGTAATCAACGACCTCAAAAACTATGAAAATGACACCCATGATCAAAGTATAAAAAAGAAGTGAAACTTCTTTATGACGTTATTTTTCAAAAAAATAATTTACTATATGCAACTTTACAGAAATAGGTTAAATAAAGTTAAATTAGATAAAGTTTAATAAAAGGCTTTTATTATCATAGACATAAATACAAATTCTACAATTATTTCTTATTACTACAAAGATTATTATTGAAAAAGATGGCGCGTAATGGAAAAATGTGACGCGTAACGAAAAAATGTTACACTAAATTTTTTCCCCATCCTTTTCTTGACCTCACTATGTGTGTTGCTTAACCCCACACATCCTTGTTTCGACCTCACCAAATGTTGCTTAATCTAACCCATCCTTTTCCCGACCTCTCCAAGTGTTACTTAACCAACCCATCCTTTTCCCAACTTCAACTAGTGTTGCTTAGCCCCACCCATTCTTTTCCCGACCTCAAAAAACGTTATTTAACCCCACCCATCCTTTTCCTGACCTCTCCAAGTGTTGCTTAACCCACCCATCCTTTTCTTGACCTCACTATGTGTGTTGCTTAACCCCACCCATCCTTTGCCCGACCTCACCAAATGTTGCTTAACCAACCCATCCTTTTCCCGACCTCCCCAAGTGTTGCTTAACCCACCCATTCTTTTTTCGACCACACCAAATGTTGCATAACCTCACCCATCATTTTCCCGACGTCACCAAGTGTTGCTTAACCTACTCATCCTTGTCCAGTCCTCACCTCGTGTTGCTTAAACCCACCCATCCTTTACTCGACCTCACCAAGTGTTGCTTAACCCACCCATCCTTTTCTTGACCTCACTATGTGTGTTGCTTAAACCCACCCATCCTTGTTTCGACCTCACCAAATGTTGCTTAACCTAACCTATCCTTTTCCCGACCTCTCCAAGTGTTACTTAACCAACCCATCCTTTTCCCAACTTCAACTAGTGTTGCTTAGCCCCACCCATCCTTTTCCCGACCTCAACAAATGTTACTTAACCCCACCCATCCTTTTCCTTACCGCACCAAGTATTGCTTAACCCACCCATCGTTTTTTCGACCACACCAAATGTTGCTTAACCCCACCCATCCCATCCTTTTTTCGACCACACCAAATGTTGCTTAACCTCACCCGTCATTTTCCCGACCTCACCATGTGTTGTTTAACCCACCCATTCTTTTCCCGACCTCACCAAGTGTTGCTTAACCAACCCATCCTTTTCCCGACCTCACAAAGTGTTGCTTAACCCACCCATCTTATTCCCGACCTCACAAAGTGTTGCTTAACCCCCCCATCCTTTTCCCGACCTCACCAAGTGTTGCTTAACCCACCCATCCTATTCCCGACCTCACCTCGTGTTGCTTAAACCCACCATCCTTTACCCGACCTCACCAAGTGATGCTTAACCCACCCATCCTTTTTTTGACCTCACTATGTGTGTTGCTTAAACCCACCCATCCTTGTTTCGACCTCACCAAATGTTGCTTAACCTAACCTATCCTTTTCCCGACCTCAACAAATGTTACTGAACCCCACCCATCCTTTTCCTGACCTCACCAAGTGTTGCTTAACCTACCCATCCTTTTCCCGACCTCACCAAATGTTGCTTAACCCACCCATCACATCCTTTTTTCGACCACACTAAATGTTGCTTAACCTCACCCATTCTTTTCCCGACCTCACCAAGTGTTGCTTAACCCACCCATCCTTTTCCCGACCTCACCAAATGTTGCTTAACCCACCCATCGTTTTTTCGACCACACCAAATGTTGCTTAACCCCACCCATCCCATCCTTTTTCGACCACACCAAATGTTGCTTAACCTCACCCATCATTTTCCCGACCTCACCATGTGTTGCTTAACCCACCCATTATTTTCCCGACCTCACCAAGTGTTGCTTAACCCACCCATCCTTTTCCCGACCTCACCTAGTGTTGCTTAACTCACCCATTCTTTTCCCGACCTCACCAAATATTGCTTGGCACCACCCATCCTTTTCCTGACCTCACAAAGTGTTGCTTAACCCACCCATCTTATTCCCGACCTCACCAAGTGTTGCTTAACCCCCCCATCCTTTTCCCGACCTCACCAAGTGTTGCTTAACCCACCCATCTTATTCCCGACCTCACCTAGTGTTGCTTAACTCACCCATTCTTTTCCCGACCTCACCAAATATTGCTTGGCACCACCCATCCTTTTCCTGACCTCACAAAGTGTTGCTTAACCCACCCATCTTATTCCCGACCTCACCAAGTGTTGCTTAATCCCCCCATCCTTTTCCCGACCTCACCAAGTGTTGCTTAACCCACCCATCCTATTCCCGACCTCACCTCGTGTTGCTTAAACCCACCCATCCTTTACCCGACCTCACCAAGTGTTGCTTAACCCACCCATCCTTTTCCAGTCCTTACCTCGTGTTGACACCCATGACCGAAAAACCATAAAAAACTTGGGCGCCATCTTGAATTTTCTTTTTGACCCCATTTTCATAATCAGAAAAAAACCATGAAAATGACACCCATGATGAAAGAATTAAAAAAAAACCCCTTCAAGTATGAGGCGTTATGTTACGTTTACTCCACAGAGTAAACCTCTGTGGCCATTAAGTCGCGCAAATGTCCACTCGCGCAATTTTCCATTCGCGCAATTGTCCTTTCGCGCAAAAGTCCGTTCGCGCAAAAGTCCAATCGCGCAAAAGTCCATTCGCGCATGTGTCTTGGCGCGCAAATGTCTGTTCGCGCAAATGTCCAATCGCGCAAAAGTCCATTCGCGCATTTGTCTTTTCGCTCAAAAGGGTTAGCGCAAGTGTCTTTCGCGCAAATGTCTTTCGCGCAACTATCTTGATACCATGACCTACCTAAGCAGACAATTTAAATGCCCATCGTGTCAGCCTATGGCTACATTTTCAGTCCCTAAATTTTAATTCATCTCCCTGTATGGGTAATACGATACTCCTTGGGAAAACTGATTGTTGTCTCTAATTTGTATGGTGTATATAACAAGGAGTATTCTTTCTATCTTTCTATGTGTCTTTGTCACGTTTGCAGCCCGGATCACGAGTGACGAGAACATCCCAACATAAATAAATAAAAATTAATAACAATGCCTGATCTGGGAATCAAACATGGAATCAAACTCTCCTCACGATCGATCTGAGCAGCTGCAGTCACAACCACAAGAGTAATGAGGCAGTTAAGCTAAACTAACCTTAGTTTAATTTAAGCTTTGTTCTCAAATAACTTTCAAACGTTGTAAAGCAAGACAATGCTGCAATGTTTTGTTCATTTAAATCGATCTTGACTAAGTTAGGTGAGAATTGAGAATAGTCTAGTACTGTTTAATTAGTCTAACAAGGGATATGTCTTGTTTTATTAGTTTATATCCGCATTGGAATTTACTGATTGTATTTTCGCCCCCGTATTGTATAGATGCTCTTTGATTATCGCTGTAGAGACGTTCCGCAGAATAAATGATTACGGCTAGGACCTTAATGTTCGAAATGCTTTTGTAATAAGCACAATATTTGAAAAGTGGAAAATTCCGTTATATTAATTTGTTTTTAATTTTAATTAGTTGCGCATTGCTTTTAGGCTCTCAATAGAGTATATATAACACCGTGTGTGATTTTTTCTTAACATTACAATCACATCGAAGTGAAGGGTTCCTCATAATTAAAATTAGTGTTGTATACGTATGAAGCGGCAGGCTGGTGCGCATTTCTCATTGAATGTTGACCTTATGTGACGAGAAATGTAATAATTGGACAGAACTTTGAATCCTCTCTTTCAGAGATTTTCGGAAATAAATTATATCGAAAGGTAAGCTCTTAAAATGACCTTACTTTAACCTTTTTCCTCCAGTGCATAAACACACGCGCGTGCCCTCCACGCCAAGCCACAATTTCATCTTCTATTTTGTCACATATTTGTGTCGTTTGGCGTACAGGGCACGCGGTTCCTTGTCACGTATATGTGACAATGGCGTCCAAAAGGTTAACTTGACTTACAACTATAAAAAATTATTGTCGTATTCCATGATTGCTACTCCTGGAAACACCACCCTTAAGAATATTAAATAAATAAAACACCGAAATACAACATTGACTTATTTATTATTCACTTACAAACTTATTTATTAAACCATCAGTCCCAAGTATCGCTCTCCTTGAAAGCACTCACACAGTTCGACTTAGCTTTGCTGTCAAACTTCTCAACCACTTTTATAGCATCTACTTTTTCGTTTATCTTTTCTTTTTTCTTTTCTGCACCATCTTTTTTCTTGGCACTTGTTTGATTTTTCCCAGTGTCTGCTCTGTCAGTCTTTTTGCGGCCATTTGTTGATTCGGAACGCGGCCTTGGAGCCTGGGCGCTTGTTATACCGGCGTCGGCACCTGGTCGGGGGGTATCGGGTGGACTCGGAGACACCTCTGACTTCTTGGCTAGAGGCTCCGACTCATCAACCTGGTGGAAGTAGAGGGGCGTTCTAAGACATGATTATTGATTAAATATTTTAGAATGCTCAGCAGCAGTTTTGTTGAAAGCTGGAAATATGCAATTATTATGACTAATTCTTTTTAATACAGGTTGTAAACCACAACATCACGAAGCCGTCAACCAAGCATTCCGTACATCAACTTTACGCAAAAATTATTACTGGGAAAACATTTTTTTTGGGGTGAAAAATCACGTTTTGTGGTATAACTCAATGTAACGCACTTAAAACATTGTGCCGATGGATGGGTTGAATAGTACGGGGGTCGTGTAGGTGTTTAAAGTAAAAATATTACAATAAAAACTTGTATTTAAAAAAAAAGTTGTAACTTTGACCCCCAATATCTCCGTAACTAGAAGGTTCCCAGGTATGGTGTAGAACAAAAAAAATATCGCAATGACGGGGAGCCTTCTAGTTAGTATCTTATATCAGATTTTTTACTTTAAACACCTCCACGACCCCCGTACTATTCAATCCTTCCATCAGCAAATGTTTTAAGTGTTTTTCATTGAGTTCTACCACAAAACTTTTTTTCACCCCAAAACAAAAAGTCGTTTCTCAGCAATAATTAGTACTTGCCAGCATAAAGTTACTTAGTTTGATGTACAGAATGCTTGGTTGACGGCTTCGTGATGAGGTTGTTTACACCCTGTATGTTATATATTAAGTTATACGACGAATTATAATGACGAATTAATTTAATTACTTAATGATAATACTGTAACATGTAAGTTCTCGTAATATGCGTGACTTCAGTTTTATCTATGCAATTTGTATCTATAGAATAATTATAATTTAATTTAATAATAAGTAATATGTAATTTAATTTAATTTAATAATAATAATCGAATCTAATCTAATCTAATTTAATTTAATCTTCAATCATTTATATATAATAACATTTCGTAGCTGCTATGGGTGAACTGTATGTGATTATGAGCAATGCCTGAAATAAAATTATTTTATTTTATTTATTTTTATATTTTGTTTATTTATAACTATGACTATGATAAACTCCTTACTTGAAACATTCCCGATGACGTTCTCTTCCTCGCCACGGGCGGCGATGTCATCGAGGCGCTGTTGGAACGGATTCGGCTCACTTTCTGGGGAAGCTGGGGTGACTGAGGGAACTGCGGCGACGTCCACTGACTGCTCTGGTTCGTCTGGTTGGTTCGGCTGAACACTGTGGACAAAAATGATGAGGTTTCATGAATTATCTACTTTCTTGCGGCCATTTTCAATAACTTACTCGCCGGTTTCAGTAGGTTGCTATCTCTGTTTGCTTAGCATTTTGCTTACTAGACGGTTAGAAACAAAATGTCACAGAAAAGCTTTATTTCATTTTTCTATGAATCAAGTGACAGTTAGGGGACGCGGATAGGATATTCTTTATTCAAATAGCTACGAAAGAAGGCACATTAACCAATAGTTATACGTAAGTAAGTTATAGAAAACGGCCGTTAATCAAAATAAATAAATAACACAGCACCATCTAGTGCCACACTAAGAAAGGCTTGTGTCGTGGACACCAGATAGTTGATATACCTTTAAAAATATACCTTTGAAATAAAATTCTTATGAGAATTTCTCAGTAGCAGTCGCGAGGTCTGGATTTGTGTCCGCTGGATGGCAAAAGGCTCGCCCCTATTAGATTTAAACATAACTGGCGAAACGTGAATACTATTAGGTACACTACTGTCTAGACCTTCGGAGGTAACAGGCATTATATTTTGTCAAGTAAAAATCTTAGAACTGACGTTGTGCTAGTCAGCATCTGAGTTTTATACATTTTAAGCCCATGTCTAACACTAGTCTGATTGGCCTTCCAAACGTCAAATGCTACTTTGGATTAATCCAGAGAAGCTTCTGACGTTGAGCGTTTCAAGTTGGTTTAAACCAACTTGTTTAGAATAAAATATTTAATACAGAATATAAATTAAAAATAACATACCTTGCCTGGTCTTCATCATTTCCGTCTTCGCTCTGAAAGAAAAAAACAACTGTTAGATAGAAATAATATCTTCTTTTTAGCTATCGGTACAGTGCATAACTGATGCCTTAAAGGCCCCGTCCCCAAAATGTCGTGACGACAGATAATCGTGTAGTTTTAAGTGTCGTGGTTTGGGGATGACCGTTAAAAACTAATTGTAGATGGCGCCACCATAGCTGGTCTCAATCTGACCAATGAGGTCAAGGTATTTTAAAATACGAAATGACATTCCTTGATTTTTTACCAATGACGATGCTTGGAACCAGCTATGCTAGCGCCATTAGTTCCACAGTGTGCATCCCCATTAAATGGAGTTGTTCAAA
Source organism: Xestia c-nigrum (assembly GCA_916618015.1). Lineage (NCBI taxonomy): Eukaryota > Metazoa > Arthropoda > Insecta > Lepidoptera > Noctuidae > Xestia > Xestia c-nigrum. The sequence continues at coordinate 5,445,125 of OU745249.1, forward strand.
TATAGGACGACGCGATTATTGTCGTCCACGACTTTTGCCAACTAGAAACCTACGATAAATTTATCGTCACGACATATGCATGGGCGGTCTTATCGTGGAAGCATTCGCCTGTAATGTAACGTCATGTTCATATTCACTTGGGTCTAATGAAAATCGAATCTTGCATTGTGACAATGGTGTCGATTCTGTTGTGCACAAACTAAACTTAATTTAGGCTATTACTATCCTTTTCTCACTAATACAACGAGAAAGAGACGGACGTAATTTAGAGCTGTCAAATTTAATTCGAACTAATTTTTCCATACAAATGAACCCTTTTGTATGGAAATATTAGTTCGAATTAAATTTAACAAACATGTTAAAAAACATGTCGACTAAAAACAAAAGGCATAAATTAGTTTGACATCTCTAACTTAGTTCATAGCTATAACCGTACTTTTCTCGCACTGCCTTTTAGTAAAAGATAGCGATAGTTTAAATTAAGTTTAGTTTGTGCACAACAGAATCGACACCATTATAAAGCGTATCTTTCACCAAACGTTGATGGCAGATTTTCGAAGTTCATAATAATTAAATACTAATGCATAGGTAGAAATTGATTTACTGAGAATTCAAATGCATGAACAAAAACCAACTGAATGAAATAGTATTGAAATTTGCCAATTGATCTATGAAATTGGATAATGGTGTCCTAAATTAAGTTTAGTTTGTGCACAACAGAATCGACGCCAATATTGAATTTTAACTAAACACTCGCTAACATTTTCAGGGCATTAGGTATGTCAGTATTTTTTGCTATACAGGCAAAGAGCGGGCAGTATTTGGTCATTATTATTCTTAATTTATTCTTCCTTCCTTCTCTTCTCTTCCATGATTCTTTCTTCAACTGCATTTGCTAAAAAAATACGAAAAGTTCGGAAATAGAATACTGATTTTACTGCAATGTTTTAATTTGAACCAGGAACGCTGTCTCCGGCACTTTTTTTTTGTAACCAGAGCGAAGGCGCAGGACTTGTCGCCGTGTCCGTTTAATTGGTATCCGAACGCATCCGCTAATTGTGGGTGAAGTATCGGCCGGCACTACGCGACACTAGCGCCGCGTCGCGCATTCACCTGTCGTCGACGCGGGAACACGCCGCCGGCAAACCAAATTACTCGAACGCGGTCACGACTAACCAAAGTTCTTTTTTGCCTTTATTTTTTCAGTGAATTCTCGAAACTACCGTGTCCTGTTTTCTTAGAAATAAATGATCAATTTGAGCCTGACTTGTAGTTTTACTCACTCGGTTGTCTTAGGTCCATGTTCACCAAAAAGATTACGCGGTTATCTAAAAAATAGCTGATTAAAACACATTTTTGTATGGGAATATGTCACAGTGACAGCTGTTTTTAGATAATCAGACCGTTATCTTTTAGGTGAACAATTTTAGGTAATCGTAGTTTTACATCAACCATGCTACTTTATTAGAAAAGAAACAGAGTAAGATGGAAGATGGATTTTATGGTAAGATAGTTACTCCGTAAAAGGTTTTCAGTTAACTCCCTTTTTATTTTCCACAACGTCAAATTATAAGGGGACTTGACAGGCCTCAGAATCTATTGTTGACTTATAAAAATGTATTAGACGTTCACACTATGAAGGGGACGTATTTTATATAGATTTATGGAATAGCCTACTTAAATATAAGACGATCCTTATACCTTACTAAGAGGCCTCTTCAATCTCAAACTAACATACGGCCAGACATAAAACGTCGCAATCCTCTTCATCCAATCCTGGCATTGGATATAAATTGACTTATTTTAAATCTAATACTCGGTACTGGAGATCAATCAATTATATACGATGAGGCAAAACAAAGTCCAATAAAAACTTCTACGTGATTAGATTGGAAGTATTAGAGAGGAACCCTTTGATATTTTTATACAAAAATGTTATTTATATGTTATAGTTGCGGACGTGAGGGAGTCAAAGCTGACGACGGTTCATCTATCAAACGTTTGACCGTATAAGGCGAGCGGCGCGCCGCGCAGATGACACACCAGAGACAACGTTTGATTGACTTGTAACTTTTTATTTTTTGTTGTAACGCTCGCTAATAAGCTATGTTCCCGCCGTTAAGGCAGCGTTCGGATACGCGGATGAACGGAACGTATCCTGGTGAATCGGGATTACATTTTTCTTTGGCATCTAAACGTGACGAACTGCGCGACTGATTACAGTAGGTGCTACAAGGTTCAAATAGTCTTGAATACAACCACAGCTCTGATACATTCCATTTGAAAGCTGTTTAGTGAAACCGTTTGAGTGCTTATCAACATAGGTGTTTTATTGTAAAATAGCCTTTCTAAATAACCAAACGTGACACATTTTTAGTATCAAATAAAAAACGCGACAAAAAAAATATATTAAACCCCATTTCGATAAAAAATAAACTATCAATCGATTTTTATGTCCAATTACTTATTTTTTGCGTAAGCAGACATTTCGCATTTGCGTGATTTAGGAATTGCCATCCCCGCTGTGCGAATCCGATTGCAACCGATAATATTAAATTTAAAAAGGTAAATAAATTAAAATGGCGAAGCACGTAGTTAACGGATGCTTCGATGATTTTTTTCCAGCTGGGAACACGTTCCTGTAGGCCTTTTATTTTTTGTAACGCGATAATGAAATAGAAAATTCCATTGAATTAGTCGTCACATTTTTCAAATAGAATACCCATAAGGAAAAGTTTATCTAATAAATTAGTTGAACTAAAGCAAGAACTTTGGTTTGAGCAACGTCTTTATAAATGATTCATAGATTATCTCGCTTATCTCGTATCTCTATTCTCTTCTAAATATTAGAATTTTTCATGGAAGCCTTTTTGCAGCAATAAAGAGATAGAAAAAAGCCGCAGTAACTTCATTAAATAAAAATTATTTATTTTTGAATTTGAATGCATATAAAAGTACAAGTTTAGACGACAAAAAATTTAAGATTTTTTGTCAAAAAATTTGTCTGTTCGTTTCTTGATTTTGTACCGGCGAAGCTCTCAAACTGCTGGACCGATTTTGACGAGTTTTTTTCTGACAGATAGCTGATGTTATAAGGACTAACTAAGGATATTTTTATTTTAGCAAAAAAATTGGGTTCCATGTCAAAAATTAAAACCCTTAATTTTTTTTACAAAACACGATTCCAGGAAGTTACATTTTTTTAATAATCATTTCACGAGGACGAACGTCGCGGACCCGAGCTAGTTATTTATATCTCAAGAACCAAGACCTTAACTGCCCACCACTACAATGATATCTTCCTCCATTAAACATGTCCATAATACCCCAGCAGCTGATGCAGCCTATCCCTTCCCAGATCGGCAGAACAAACCCTCAATTTGGCTCACATGATTTAAAATGCTCACACAATCCGATTCTGTCCGGCCCGACGTGTTACAGCGCAAATAACAGCCTTATAAAGAGAAATGGGCGAGTTAACAGACCATAGACAAGGCTAAGGACATATTGTTAGTGCGTGTATGATGGAGTCTCATCTGAAAACAAAGTGTAGGGCTTTGGAAGGGGGGCCGCAGAGCATCCGCGTTGTAACGAGCGTCAAATACATGCGATTTATGTATCTTCACGCGTCTTCCCTTGTTGGGATAGTTCAAGTTTCAGGCGGGTCGTGTTTAAGCGTCAATGTCACTTAAGGCCGTTTTCTATAACTTACTTACGTATAACTGTAACAGTTTGTTTCTAACCGTCCGTAAGTTAAATGTCAAGCAGACAGAGCAACATACCGACACCTGTTAGTAAGTTATTGAAAATGGCCGTTAAAGGATTTTGAAGGACTATTGATTTTGAAGGACTATTACTATTCTTGGTCATTATGTAACGTATGTCTGGCTGAAAAAACGACGACGATTCAAGTGACCTTTCTAACATCGACTCAAGCACCTAGTTCAAGTGAAACTTCTAATCGACTTCCAACAAGGTTGCGTTAAACGTTTAACGCTACCATGGAGCCCCCCCTCCCCCCTAATTTCATTTCCTCATTACGAAGTTTCACTTCTTCCGCGCGAAGGGACTCCACCACTATTTTTTTATTATTATTTTTTTCTCACGAATTGTGTTTAGACATAATTCAGTTCAAACGTTATCTATATTAATTGCTTCTGGAACAAGGTATTACAAATTTTGACAGAGATCGTGGGTACTGTGCCAAAGTTTACACAAATAAAATTGTGGCAAAATGTGTTTTTAGGATTCTGTACCTCAAAAGGAAAAAAGATGATTACTTCGTTGTCTGTCTATCTAGTTAAATCTAGTACGAAGTTCTCTTAGAAAAAACTTTTCTTTTCTCAATAAGTCTAAATTATCTGTAAACGTACATTTGTAAAAAAAAATTGTTACATTGTTGGTTTCTGAGATGAGATGCGAATCGATTTTCAACGTTTTAAAGTATTGGGCCTTCTAACTCAAGTTCGTTTTCGTCTTCTTCACATGAATTCTCTGAATTTATCCAAAATTATTATTACTGTCAGTACAAATTATGATTATTAGTTTTCAGGGTAATTCTACACGCCAGTGTTACAGGTCAATCCGCGTTTAATACACACGAAATGGTTTCACGTTGAAATAGTTGTTAAATTTCGCAAGATTGTGCGAAAATCATGTTGGATTAAATCAGTGTTAATGATCTGGTAATCAAATGATTTCGGTTCGATAGCGAGACAATAAGAGTAGAATTTCATTTCAGTTTGTTGCGTGATTGCTTCTATTACCCTATTTCTGTAAGAAAATGGGTTGTTTGGTTAGGTTTGTGGTTGAATGCGTTGCGGCTTTGCAATTCCTTTTTTTTTTAACGGAAAAGAATTTCTTTATTTTTTGCTATCGCGCTTCTACAGATATAGTGTATGCTGCATTTGCGGTTAACAGTCTTTCTCCGTCTTGAGCTGTCATCCAATTAGAAGTACAGCAAAACTTTAGAATTCCAACTAATTCCGAAAACATTTTTGTCACATATTCATACATTTCCAATTACTCTAATTGACGCCTTAAAGGCAATGGATGCCGAGTGTTGCAGCATACCGTTTTAAATAGATAATAAGCTCTCATTATTTCATAAACAGCATATTCACACGAAGTGTCCAGTGTCCACATTTTCATAGTTTTCTATGAAATGATTACATTTTTATACCGGGTGGACCCGTCCCGGCGACTCAGCGTTCCCTTAGCTTTATGTTAATAGAATGTAACGAACAACGATGGGTGATTATCGCCAAGAGTAATCGTTTTTAGTGGGAACTATTTGGCGCGCAATCCGCTCAGGGCTGAGACTTGTCTTTGGTTTAAAATGTTGTCTATGGCGCTAGGGTCCCGCTTGTGTTTTGAATATTTAATTTGATTATCAGTTGTGCAATGTCTTGTTGAATTAACATCTTTGTAGTGCTGGACAGTGTTCAGACAACTGGTTTTCGGATTACAAGCTACAGCGAGCTATGCCACAATAAATCAATATGTAAAATGTGAGTCGAGCAAATAATGAATACTTAGGTAAATCATTCGGAATCCAACGGATGAAAGGTTGAACAAGAAATTATACAAGAGTTGGCTACACCCAGAAACCAACTAAGAAGACATCGCAGTATAGTTTACAATGTTTCCTAAAAATAGACTGGTTATTAGAACTAATAACCAAAGTTTCGTATATCTGGCAACCCTACGAGCTATACTGCGGGTGCGTGCGCGCACGCGCGTTACGGCGCCGTTTTGAGAGCCATTAACGCGATCACTGACTAATCGGCATTTAAAGGAATTTCGTACGATTTGCCGCACTTATTACATGACCAATATAACTTGAAACATCACGGTGGCGCTGCTTGCTAAGAAAAATATCATCCACCTGTCAAATTCAGTACATTTCAAATGCAGTTCCAAATCACACCGCATCGCAAGGTATGTTAGTCAAGTAATACTAGTAACTGACAGCTAACAACGACACTTTGAAAGTTCTGAAGATGTTATCGCAGAATTAATGTGGACATACGCGATTGGCACTTGATCTACTGTTGATTGGCTTACGTGAGTACCCATAACATGTTTTATTAACCACATCTGACATTTTACGGCAGGAATTTCTCAAAAGCAGCCCGAGCCCAGGCCTGTGCCCGACAACAGAATTGATGGTAGTCCTATTAAATGAAACTTAAACTTATTTCATCTTTAGGGGATTAGAGGCGTAATGTTATGTTATATCTGCGGGACAAAAGTTATTTCCATATGGAGTCAATGTGTTATTTGAATCTGAATTTGAGTGGCTGAAATGAACACGAAACTGTTCAAAATAATGTCAAAATGTTAGCTACTCGTAGTCCCCCCAAATCACATTTTAAAGAAAGTTATTTTTTCACGGCTAAAAGACAAAATGCTGGCAGATAGTTATTGAAATCATGAAAACACAAGCCTAGTAAACTCGTGGATCATAAAAAGTGAGGAAAACTTTAGTTTTTTGCCTATAGGCCCTAAGACTAAAGACTACTTCGTTATTGTCCAACAAAAACGTATGATCATAAAAATTCTAAGTGTCAAGTACTCCATTTCAAACACAAACAAGGCTCCTAGTGAAGTCAGAAACAACAGCGAGTTTCCCAATTCCGACACCGAGCACGATGAGGTCTTATCGATTCCCTGAATTATAATAACGCAACGAGAAATGTTCTCAGATTTTACACTGTTGACATTTACGCGAATCGGCAGGTGAAAACTAGAACTTATGATTCAAGAAACTATTTCAGTTTATCTATGTTAATCTGTTTCTGTTACTAGAATTTGTGTACAGGTGTCTTGTTCCAAATGTAACCTTATGGTCCGTTGCAGAATCGACGATATTTGCAATGTTTTGGCGACAACTTGATTACTAAGTTTATAAACTTTGTGAGCACGAACTTTCGTTAAAAAATTGCTTTACATTTTAATTAACTTCAATGTCTTAAGCCTCCAGGACCTATAAATGTATGAAAATAATTTTAACCAGTTTTCTGTAAATTAAAAACCATTTTTCACTTCTCATGCGAAGCGGGATTAAAGTGACCGTTTATTCCCTAGGGAGTAAAAAGTAATTCAAAAATGGAACGATATTTAACTCTGAAACATGGCCACAAAAGAGTAACTTGACAAAGGTTTTATTTAAATTTCGAATTGGCATGCAAATAGAAAGAGGTTTATTGAAAAAAAAAAATGAGCTCTTCAACGCGAGAAAAAATTTATGGCAGTTTGTGTGCATCGTTGATTTTAAAAAGCAATGCCTCTGTTTAGCAACAGAGGCATTGCTTTTGTAGTAATGTAGGTACTAATTATCTGTGGGGTGTAGATCATCTTCATTGCGAGAAAGTGTTGAGAGTTTGTGTTGTGTTTTCAATGGTTAATCTGTGACTGACCTGATAGAAGAAAAAACTAACCGCTCAGTTCAGAATTTTTGTCGATTGTAAATTTGTTCAGTTTTAAATGACTGTTTTTCTCGCACTCGAAGTGAAAAGTACAGTTTGCACCTCGAGACTAAACGCCAATTTAATATACCCTCGCTTTCATTGCCTCCCTCGCAAGCTCGGGAGTCAAACCACCTCGGGTATATAATGGCTTCGTTTAGTCCCTCGTTATAAAATATACTATAAGATCTGAGGAGACCTCAAACAATGTAAACTTTGTATCTCGGCCATATCCATCCAAATCTATGACAAAGGATTTCTCGGAGCACGCATAATATTCGAGTCAATCATATTTTAGGGCTACCATAGCGTGCCTTTTAAAGCTCACTACAAAAACTTCTCACAACTTTTATCTAGACCAAAATAATTTCCGCACTTCAGTCTAACACTAAACTGCTACAACAACGACCTCCTAAAGCTATCAAACGTAACCCTACACGTTCTTGTTCTGGAGTAACGTTTAGGTCTCGTCTTTAAATCGCTACCCGTATTTATTAGTCGTGTCGCTTAGAGAGGGGACAAGGGTGCACCTCGGGTAAATCACCTGCAAGCGCTAGCCAGCTAGCCAGCATAGGCCACGTTTACATGGTACCAAGCCACTTTTGGTGTGACCACCCATAAATGGTTTAACAAAGAAAAGAGATTGTTTCGGTGTAAGGTGACTGTTTTTTGGTCCCGTTTAGGTAGGGGTTAATGTTGCTTAACTGGTAAGAGTAGTTAATGGGTGTCGCGGTATGGCGGAAAATGGAAGCGTTCAAATTAACGTGCGAATAAACCGTTTGCCGCGAAGTCTGTAGAGCGTGGAGCTGACAACAATATAATTTTAGCTTTATAGTCCTGGACTTGTACTTAATTGCAAACGATTTTATCAAAATCCCCCAACACATCAATATCCTGTGTTAACTTATAGATCAAAAAGCAGTTGCTATGGAAGTCTTGGACGCACCTAGGTGAAACAAGTGCAAAAACTGGACAAGCAAAACAGCCTACATTTCCCAATCATCATGCGTCTAGCAGGCTCTAACGAGGCGCGCTAATCGCACGTTGTAGCGACATCGGTACGTCTCCGGGACGCATTCGATCACTGCCGTACCAATCCCACATAGTTAGCGACTTAGCACGCATTTTACTGCCAATGTACTAGGATTTAGATGGTTTTGATGCACTCAATACTACTTTACAATGGTACTTTACAGTTCCTCGGTATCATCATCGTCTGCCAAGCCTTTACATAACTGTCTTGGGGTACCGGAGGAATGAGTATTTTACTTTGAGCGATTGCCTATCTGACCTCCACAACCCTGGTTGTCATTGTAATCATTTCTGGCTCCTGACTTCCCGTTACTACCGGCTCAAGGTGTTTTCCAAATAACAAACATACCAACCAACCTGTGAGGGATGGGCAGGCCCTTGCCTGCCCATCCCTCAAGCAGGACATTTCCTGCAAAGGGCTCCACAGCGGCATTGTATTTCGCATGGATTGACGATAACCTATTTGGCCAAATCATTCACCAGCAGTCTAGATTGGCCTTTGTAGTTCAATCTTTAATATTGAATCAAAATATACAAAATAATGTAGCCGTCATGTACGCCGGGTGTGCACTAACAAGGCGCGCTAATCGGGCGTCGGAGCGACACATCGGTACGTCGCGTGCGCTCGGTCGATCACTGCCGCACAAATCTTACATTGTTAGTGCGCATTTTTACTTCCAAGCTACATAGATGCATCTTCGTTGTGAAGACCTTTTTTGTACGTGTTTAGTTGATGGTAAACGCAGATGCGTTGAGATTTTGTGAGAAAATAAGGAACATAATTTAACATATTCTGGAAATTTAATACTCTGAAAGTAGGTCTGAAGTAACCTGAGGAGCGGGTTGAAAGAAATACTTTTCAGCCTTTCAGCCCTCTTTTCAGCTCACTTTCAACTGACAGCTGTCAAATTATTAAAAAAACAAGTTCTATTTTCACATTTCTATTGAGCCATGTTCCAACTTTATATACAGCCACTCAATTACAGCGGGATGTTGAATTGAAATAACATAAAGTTTAGTATTAACTAAAAAATATATACGAGTATTTTCTAAATAACTTCGTTATAATTTAGTTTCAACATTTCTCTAAATTACATAGATTTGTGCAAAATATAATTTCATTGATGAAAATAAAAATAGGTAATGGCTGAATAGCTGGCCGGCCACAGAAAAAAAAAACAAAATAGGCATAAGCGATCAGATCTTGTTTTTTTTTCGATTCATTCATATTTTTATTTTCCTTGTATTCGTAATGAAAAGCACAGTGTTTACCTCGGGTTAAAGACTTATTTAGTCTCTCGAACTATTGGCGCCCTCACAACCCCGTCTCTTGACTAAATAAGTTACTTTCAGCCCTAGGGTAACAATGTACCTACTATTTCTCCTCCATATTAGCCGCTCCTTTCGAGTCATAGAATCAGCCTTAACATTTAAAAAACGCAGACACGATCCACAAAATCGCATTCAAACGACATTCACACTCGAAGAGTTAACATACGTTCGACCCCACGACCGCAACTCGCTACCACAGTAATTGACGATCATTTGACAAGCGTTGTCGCGCCCAAAGCGGGCCCAAATAGGTAAAACTCGAAATGTCAGTGACAAAACGGCCCGGACACGTCGCTCAACTTAATTGGCTATTAGCTAATGAGATTGTAAGATAGTTATCTGGTCGGCGACGCAAAGCGAATATCGCGTATATCGAAAGCGCCCCGTTACCTAGGTGCTTGACGATGACAGCGGGCAGGCGACAAGACGAAAGGGATTTACTGAGATACGATGTGCGAATGTACCTATCGAGTCGCTGATAACAGATCCTTGTAAGGCCTAGAGGATGAGAGGTCACGTATTTCTGAATGGCGGCAGTAAATTATAATAACGGTTGATAATTCTCGGCTGATTACCACGGCTCGTCTTCAATCCTATCAAAGTCAGTCAGTTGTACATGTAACGGTATGCGTCTTTGGTTCCGATTTTAATCTGTGGCAGATTTATTCTCAGCTCCCATTGCTTCGTAAGTTCAGATACCTATAGTATGATCCATTTTAGTTGCAGTCCAAGGTGTTGCTTGTTCCGGGGTTGCGGGCCTGTTCGAAAGAGATACCGCGGCCCCCGAACATAAAGGGCGAGGAAGGAACATGGATGGGTTTAAGTCAGTAAAAGTCTGACACTCGTGCTGGTGTTGCTTGTTAAAAAAAAAATAACATTTATTTTTGTTGTGTTTTCCCATCTGGCAGAGATAAGTGTACTATTCACGCATGTGACAGTCATATCAAACTAATATCTAACACACATATTTTCAATAACACTTCAGTAACCACAAACTAACGTCGAATGCAGCAAACTCAAAATATCTCAATTTGCTGAATAAAAGCATTGTTCGTTGTCCATTAGTGCTTACTTAATGAACTGTTAGCACAATCCCTGGTGGATCTAAAGCGTAGAATGGAACCGTGTAAAGAAATCCGTACACGTTTAGCCGACCTGTCGCGTGAACTCGGGCCCTTTCGAGCGAAGCGTTAATTTCGCAGAAACGCTCGGTTACATGTCGCTGTGACCTTTAGTTAGAGGTAGGCAGAAGATTTAGTGCTATTTTACGCTTTGTTTAGTTTGAAAGTTTGGCGTAATGAGCCCTAAATACTTTCTAAAAAAAATACAATCAGTAAGGTCCACCCACATGAACGCGACGAATGCACCTTCTTCTTCTAACTTAATATTTAGTTAGAAAACGAGTAGTTTATCATTTCCGAAAAAAGTTTAATTTAGTTCTTTCAGAGTTTCAGACGTTAACAATTCCGGGGTTTATTTTGAAACGTTATTCAAAGTTGAGAAAAGTTTAGATGTCTGTGTATGTTAAACCGATTAGGCGCATCATTAATAAACTTTACACACAGTTTTTAAGTCAAAAGAGTACAGTTACACACAGTACAATTCTAGATATGAAATAGTATCAAACAAGATATGATTTGACTGAATAACTCGGTCCCAAGATATAAAGCAGTAACCTCTTTCAACCACTCAAACACTTTCTTCCACGTAAACAACTAAACGCATAGAAATTACTAACAAAAGAACGTGTTTCTCGATTCAACGGGCATCCAAACAGAAGTCTTATAAAATCTAAAGCAAGTGGTACGATATTAGTCAGGGAACAGATTCGCGCGCACGTGCCAAAGAAACAAAAGGTGAATGATGGCGGCAATATCGTCGAGCGCGGGTATCAGCCCTGTGCGAGTGATTCACACGGGGTGATTTGTGCTTGTGAGTTCGGTGGCTGGGATAATTAGTTGCTAGGAGGCTTTTGAGGAGAATCTAGCGTGACACAGGAGCCAGTGTGCGAATAGGTACGTATCCAGGGGGGGGTAGTTGGGATTTATTCCCCCCGAAATCTGACTTATAATAAATGGGACCATAACCACAGCGAAGTATTTAAATTATAGTACAGTGTTAATAGCTATTTTTACACAGTTTACATGGTTGTTTCAATGTTTGTCCCCCACTGAACCAAAAAAGTCTGGATACGTGCTTGAGTGCGAGCCAAGATATCATAACGATAAACACGCTCCTTACCACAGATCCGTACACAATACGAGTAAGACAGGTTAATTTATCAACGTTTGATATTGATTTTTTATTTTAGAAAGTATTTCCTAAACCTGAAACTAAACGTAGGTAATACCTAAGTATTTTGCACAAAAAAGAACTGGAGAATCTAATGCAAGAAATATACAAGGTGTTGCTACAGACAGACCATCAAACTGAACAACTGTCTCCATGGGACCACCATCGTAATCGCGAAAAAAAAATCAGCAGTCCCATACACAATTCCAATACCTACTCGACCGAATGTATGAGACAGCTGATTATTTTTTTACGATTACAGTGATGGTCCCATAGAGAAAGTTTTTCAGTTTGATGATCTGTAGCACACTCTTGAATATTTGACGACAGATTTGCGACAGATAATGTAGGTACTGAAGTATCTGTCAGTGTCCCAAATCTGCAGCCGGTACACAGACGCACAGAATCTACCAACAATAATCAACCCGTGTGTCCAGCCTTTATTTGCCGACGTGATACTAATGGCACCACCCGACGATGCCCGCGATTTATTGTCGCGAACACTGCCGTCGGCTCAACGACTTCGTATGTTTCACTTCTTAGTTCCTTACAAAGTGTAGATTAAGCTTTAGAAATGGAAATGCGCGGGAGTGCGGTTGGGGCACTTAATTTATGACGTCTAAGGTTTGTTTCTAAGTGGTCTAGTATTGTAGGCTTGTAACTAACTTCCAAAACCACCCTTATATGCTGGTTTTGTTAATGATTTCGAAGTAATAATGGGTTTAAAGTTTGAAAAGTATAACAGTTCACGCTACAACCACGCAGGTACGGACAACTTCGACTATAAAATCCAAATAGTTATCAAAAGCAACCGACTTAAATCGGTACCTACTATAGCCAGTACAGCAGGGCGATAATCGAGACATGCATAAACGCACGCAGAAGAAACTCCAGTACGCCACCTAATCCGATCTTTCTTTACATGCTCTATTTGCTTCGATCATTTATGTGGTCCTACACACATTCTGGTTGGTAATACTTCACACCTGACCTCTTTGAAAAACATCACCACTTTTAGGTAGGTGAGTCCCATTTTGTCTCGAGTCTCAACGAAGCCCAATTTTTTCAACACTAGCTATTTTAAGAGCTCTACAAAACAAAATTTCACTGCAACTCACTTTTCGTCTAAGCTATGCGTAAACAAGCCGTCCCTTACCTTAAAACAAACAATAAATTCAATTCACACAATTATCGCGTGATCGACCGTTGTACGCCAACATTAGCATGTGGCCACATCACGAACTATTAAATCAGGCACAATGTGCAACTACCGTCATTGCTATCTGCGGCCGAGGCGCGAACGACCCAGTTCGGCGCGTGCGGACCATAGATCAACTGATTAATGATAGACCACCTGGCTGGCGAAAATTTTGTTGTTGGATTTTATAATTGGAGGGTACTGTTTTTGTGACTATGGATGCCAATTATAATCTCGTAGAGGCCATTTAACTAGAGCTAGTGGCTATATACGTTATAACAGACGCACAGAAAATATTGAAGATCAAGCAGCGTTTCCTGAGATCGTTTGGTGGATGGGTGATGATCATACATTACATACTGATCTCTTTATGCCGCAGAAAACCGTTGGTGCCGGCTATCATTAGTAGATCTTGGCTATCATTAGTAGACCTTTGAATCAGCAAGTCCTGCGTATCCGATCTCCACAAGCCAGTTACTGGGTAGTAACAGGGTTGTGGTAGGATAAGCAGCCTTTCCAAGTAAAATTCGGGCATTAAGCTGTATCCGGTTTGGCTAGATGCCCCTAATGTAGTCGAGAAAAGATGTTAGTTTTTTCTAACTGGCTTAACTCTATTTTTGATTGGTGCAAAATTAGTTGGGTCAGTTTGGAAAAAGAAGTCTGTGGCATGAATTCCATTTTAGAAGTCTTCTATCTACCCTACCTACTTAAGATGAAAAGGTAAGCCAACTTTTTAAAGACGTGTTAAAGTTATCATATCGCCTCCTATTCCACACATCGCGATTACCTACTCGAAGATCTAGATTCACGAGTAGTTTACCTACATATCTCTCCTTTTGGAATGTAGGCGATTCGTGCCAGTTCGTAACAAAATAATGCCTTCAGTAGCAATATATATCCCTTATTAATAACGACCAAAACCTTTGTCTGTTCATCTTACCTGCTCCTACCGACCAAAGATGATCGATATGTCGTTTCTGCGTAGTCCGCGAATCTTTGGCTCACGACGTAAGTCAGCGGGCCCGATATGATCGGCACGAGCGATGCATCGCGGCAGTTTACGAGCCTACCGGCTAGATTGCGGCCACAGGGCTTTTTATACAACCAGCATTTGAGGCTCTTTATCTATGCACTTGTCCGTTTCTATGGATTCCTGGTAGCGATTCTCTGGAACCTTAATGGTTTGGTGGAAGTATGCATCTGATGTGGTGTAATGATTTTTGTTTTGATATTTATTCTGGTTAGAGTCGAAAGTAATGTGGTAAGCAGTTTTGTGGGAAAATAATCTATTTTAGTAGATCGAATCCTGTTATTGTAGAGCTTATATCAAAGTGAATAGGTAGTTTATTAATTGCTTGATTAATACTATATCCCCTCACATAAAACCTACGATAAGATCAAGAACAATCCACTACTAAACAGAGAACACACGATCTAACACAATAATTACGAACGATAAAAGTGCGCATAACTACCCACATTTTGCACTAGAAAATCTGCATACCATCCCACACTGCAAGATCAAAGCCAAACATCAAAGTCGGCTTAATTTTGGCGGCAAACACGCACAAACCATTCAGGGAAGCTCAAATTCACTTTATAAGGACACAAAAGATTTGCCAAATAGACAGAGAAGGCATAAAGCAAGCGGAGTGGGCGGAAATCTCCGAATCTCCGGTGTACAGGCGCATGCAAATAGCTGTACGACAATATTTATGAACTGTGTGGCTAAATGTTAATAGGAGTTGACATGCTGAGATAGCGGCCGGTGAAAGAATGAGCTGTGCTCTATGGATATCTAGTTGTGTAGTTAGAAGCGTACCGTTTTTGATATGCAATTGGAAAGAAAACTTTAGAAAAAATAATTGCAAGAACTTTTGCATTTAAAACAAGGGGCTTCGTATTATCCAGTATTATCCAGAGGCATTCGCTCCATGTAAAATACTGGAATTGAGCTGCATCCGGTTAGACTGGAAGCGGACCCCAACATAGTTGGGAAAAGGCTGGGCAGATTATGTTTGCATGTAATAGCAGCAGTAATAGTAGCTCCTGAGGTATTCGGCTGCATCCTTTTACGCTGGAAAAAGGCTCAGCAGCTTCTAGAGCTCTTTTAAAAATAAATTAGGAAACTATCTCAAGACCTGAAAACATCTATCAACAGTGTTTCAACTCTTACACGTTTTGAACAAGTTTATCGACGATCGCTTTCATCCAGGCCTAACTGCACGATGATGAAGTTCCAATTTGGTTTCAGCAGACTGATCAAAGAAACCATACAAAATGTATCACCCCCGAAAAGAAAAAGAGTGCGAAATTAAGAGCTAGAATCAATATAGAGCAAGTCAGTGAGTAGACTTAAAATATCTGAGACGATACATCCACAAATACATAATCTGCACAAACATACAACAAAAACAATTAAATCCAACCATTCTACAACAAACAAAACAAACATAGAAAGCTCCATTTAAGTGCATAAGTAAACTAAATGAGAATAAAATATCATCGCACACGTCTTAGGTATGCAAATGGGTCTAGGCGAGCGCATTAAAATGCAAGATGGCGGAAGCGCGCACGCGAGGTCGTGGGGTCGGCGGTATCGCCACGCGCCATTGTACAGGCTACCGAGTAGGGCGGCATCAATTACTATGATACCGGGATATAAGGATATATTTTATATGTATACGATAGTAACAACCAATTTGTAAGTGTCTGTGCGGAATGAAATGTTATCACTCAATGGAATTGCGGTGGTGTGTGGTCTTTGTTGAAAATGGGATGGTTCCGTCACTTTTGTTGATTTGATTAGTTGATTACGTATGGAACGCAGCTGATGACGTTATATTGCCTAGCCTATGGTGGTCAGTTTATGTGTGTATTAGTGAGGATGTGGTGCAGTACTTGAAAGTGAAGACCAACTCTGCGGGTCGAAAGGTTGGAATCGCGCCACAATATCAACTTTAGGTCTTTTGTGGTTCGAGTACCAACCCAACATCTACAGAACTGCTTAAAAGAGGACTTTTGGCCGCAGGGTGTCGTATATCGTCGCTTCCAAGGACGGTTTCGCGACACCACGCAGTGAAACACGACGCCGACAACGCTGCGTGTATAGTTTTAGTATAAGATTTAAAATATGTATTAGTTTATTATTGTTGTTTAATGTTATTTTATGTATTTTATCTATGGGCCTTAGTTGCTTGAAAATAAAATGATTATTATTTTTGAGAGTGTTTTTTCTTCTCAGCCCTTAGACTGGATTTTAACCACATTTACGGGCCAAAGCCAAAGCAAATGCAGCGTGTGGTGTGTAAATTTTATAATACTATGTGTTGTGATAAGGTCCTATCTCGTTCTCTTCTATCTGCATAAACTTCCTAACGATTCTACACGTATTCAAAATAGCAGCTTTTTGCAGTGTAATGTAGAGGGTTTCTTTAAGGTCTAATCATTTTAACCTATGGATGAGGTGATTTGGGATTATATTATTATTTCTTTTATTCAATTGAATACTAACTTTTTACATTTTTAAATATTAATATAAACATATATATAAAAAACATTTAAAACTATAAAAAATTGTCGCCCACCGGTATCGGGAACAGGGTCCAAGCTACCGGCGGTCAGGGCTCCAGCTTTGGCTTATTATTATTAGTGCAGCATGAACATTTAACATTAAGTAAGTCCTGATAATGATATCTTTTTTTGACGGTGTCCTGACTCCTGGACTACCTCTCGTCTGCTCTAGCTAGTCTGGCCTAGACTACAGATCTCGGTCACAAATTAAGCTCTGTCCATTGGTCTACCTATCTATTATTGATAATTATTAAATATAGTTTTCCCAAGATCTTTTAGCTTCACCTTTTAGTTTGAAGCTTCAGGACTATCACCACTACCTTTTCTTGTTTAATTCCGAAATACACTTTCATACACCGTGATTTTTTGTCGACTTACAACGGTAGCTCACTTCATGTTTCCAAGGAATACTAAAAAATAATTTTTAAAATGGTATTTTTCTAATTATTAGAAAATTTAAAAAAGAAATTGACATTATTATGCTGGATGACGTAGTTGAAACACCCTGTTGCGAGCGATGATAAATATAATTAACAGGATGTTTCGTAATTCGTACGTATTATTTATTTTTCTTTGTACCTATTGTCTAAATTAATGGTGAAATAGAAATAATTGCGCCTAGAGGTATTTTCTGTCAGATACATTGAGTAGACCTTCGTAAGACGACTAAAAAGTCACGGTTTATAAATGATGTCGATTAATGTTTCATGGGTTATTGAGTCAATGTTCGTACGAGAATGAAATGCCTCAAGCAGTTCAGCACACCCACTGCCTGATGGATGACTTAAAGGTAGACAGAACTGCTCCTATTTCTACTAATTACGGACAGTCCCCGTTGTTACAAACTCCTATCCCCAGTACCGGTATCTTCTCACGATCCGTTAAATCGCGGCGTACAATAGCGGCGGAGCGCTGGTGCAGTCCGCTTAAAACAAAGTAGATTCACAGCTTGTACAATGTGTGGCGAACAGTTAGAAGATTATTTATGGGCCATTTAAATAGGTTACTTGCTATTCTGGGGCTTGGGATGGCCGGTTTTCTTGTAAATGTTGTACTACTACTACTGTAGCTAATCCTAGGGCCCTGTATTGTTATTTTTGGGGACCTTTGTGGAACCCGAGTGTGGTAAAGCCCAAAAAAAACCGGCCAAGTGCGAGTCAGACTCGCGCACCGAGGGTTCCGTACAAACCTGTAGGTATATAAGTAAAAGTAAAAATTTAAGATTTTCGGAATTTTTCCTATATGTGTACTTTATAACGTTGCTTCATGCCAAATTTCAAGATTCCAGGTCGTCTGGAAGTATCCTTTAGGTTTTGATTCCCTTGCGAGTAGTTGCGAGTTTCAAAATATGCGGCTTTAATTGCTGTATCTTTTGATTGCGTTGACGTAGAAGTTTGATTTTGTTACAGCTTAAAGATATTATAGACTTGAGTATTTGTTAAGAATTTCAATATAATACCACTACGCGTTCATGAGTAAAGGGGTAATAAGTTTAAAATTATTAAAAATATTTTTATTATATGATGTAACTAAAAATTTATGCTTTTCGCAATTTTTCCTTTATTTGTGTTATAAGACGTTGCTTCGTACCAAATTTCAAGATTCTGAGTTCACGGGAAGTACCCTGTAGGTTTTGATTCTCTTGCGAGTGTCGAAAATTTGCGGCATAAACGGGAGTATCTTTTGATCGCGTTGACTTAGAAGTTTGATTTTTTCACAGCTCCAAGAGACCATAGACTTGAGTATTTGATATGAATTTCAGCTTGATACCTCCACGCGTTCCTGAGAAAAAAGGTCTTGACAGACAGACAGACAGACAGACAGACAGACAGACAGACGGACAACAAAGTGATCCTATAAGGGTTCCGTTTTTACCTTTTGAGGTACGGAACCCTAAAAAGGAGAATATATCTAACTAGCTTCTGCCCGCGACTTCGTTCGCGTGAAGTTTTGATATCGCAACGCATCGCCTGCTCAACAGGGAGCTTTTTACCCGCTTGCAACATTTCTTATTGCTGCTCCGCTCATATTGGTCACAGCGTTATGTTTATAGCCTTCCTCGATAAATGAACTTTCCAACGCAAACATATTTTTTCAATTCGAGCTGGTAGTTCCTGAGATTAGCGCGTTCAACCAAACAAAAAAAAACAAACTCTTCTGCTTTATAATATTAGTATAGATTAGTATTGCAAAAACAAGAAAGTAGCACCCTGACTTGCATCGATTTAGCTGGTACCTATTCACCTGGTGAAAAATATTAGAGCTTTCTGGAGCACGATAAGTTATATTTCCGTTTTATATTTTATGAAGAAGAATATTTGAGGTTGGGAGAAGATTTTGTGGTCTTTCCTCATCAGGGACCCTTGCAAAAGTATTACTTTTTTCTCAAATTTGACCTAAGTTAAGTTAGGAAGCATCCTTATATAAATTCTTTTCTGAAACCATTCTGCTCGATTGTTTCGTCATAATTGCAACGCTCTAAGGCTTAATAAATCCGTTATTTTTCACATTCTAACAGTTTCAAGAATTTTTTATAATCCTACTTCCTACTAATATTATAAATGCGAAAGTTTGTGAGGATGGATGTATGTTTGTTACTCTTTCACGCAAAAACTACAGAACGGATTTGGATGAAATTTTGCACACAGATGGTTTACAACCTGGATTAACACATATGATACTTTTTATCTCGGTAGTAAGATCCCATGGGACTATTTTGAAACTGCACGCGGGCGAAGCCGCTGGCAGAAGCTAGTAGTTTCTATAATATACAAATTTTGTGTGCCTCAATTGGAATAATTATTATACTAAGACTTTTTTTAATGTACATTTTATATACTTTCAGGTGATCCCGAGAAAATGGATCCCGCCAAACCACACATACGGCACTGTAATAAATGACGTCACATTATGGCCGCGACAATCACGGACGTTTGAACTGTCATAGAAAATTGCAGGAGTTTAATATTATGTTTGAGCGGAAAGCAGTAGTTGAAATGAACTTTTAGTACTTTTCTTGGGTTGATAATAGCGTATTTTATTGATTTAGGTGAAGAAAAAATTACATACAATATTCCCTTTTATCGCTTTGTGACCGTTTTATCAATTGTAATGTAATTCATATTATTATCATTTTATGATTCTGCGAAAGAGGCCATTTATGGCCCCCGGTTCTTTTAGGGTAAAATTACGTCCTTTGGGCATCACTATCGAAATTACCGTGACCTTTATTATAATTTATCATAAGGTGTTCGGTAGCACCACTGAAAAGGCTGACAAATAAAAGCTATATTTATTGACATTACAATTAAGTTGTTGTTGATTTGACGCTGTCAGAAATTACCGTACATACCACTCGGTTTTTGTCAAAGTTTCTTACAAGATACATCACATTTGGTTTTGGTTTGCTCTTCTTTAAGTGATGGGGCACTTAGACTTAAGGTTGTACTGTATGCAAAAATGTAATAGTGTACTCATTGTTAAAGAGCCAAATAAAATAAATAAACCACAAATTCAGTCTGTCTACATGCAGAGAAACTCAGATTCAATATTTATGAAGCATGGTAACTTTAGACGTACACAAAGATTGATGTGCTGTCAGTATGCCGAAAATGGGGATAAATGGAGCCAGGCACGTATACAACGGGGGGGGGGGGGGGGGGTTAGTTGGCATTAAGCACCCAAAGTACACCAAGAAGGTTCCGAGTCTTCAAAGTTGGAGGTAAGTATGATAAATTCGGCACCATAGAGGTAGAAGTAAATAGGTTTAATGATGTTTTGAATTCACAAACTTAGTGCTCACGATGTTCTAAATTCAATTTACTTTATTCTTCTAGAGGATAAAAACGGCTTTTGCACTCGGATATCGAAGAGGATAATACTCTTTCTGGGATGAAGGGATGAAAAATAGTTTATTTTCATCAGCAAGTGGGAAAAACATTATACTATCAATAAAATTTCTATGTGGTGTTCGGTATGATGTACTGTATCGTTTGTTCATCAGTGTTCCTACCACTCTGTCCATCTTTTAAACGCTCTGTGATTACGACACATATTGGACATCCACAATATTAGTAAAGTTAAACATACAAACACATGCAAATTATTGTTCAATACACGATTTCAAAACCCCAACCCGGACCTTCACATAGAAAATTTTATCGGTATTTTATTTGAACTGCTGTTTCCTAGAAAATTGTAATATCACACGGTCAAAATGTATCGCTGTTTTTTTCTTAAATTACCGATAAAAATTTCAATATGTGGGAATATGTTTGTGGGTAGTTATTCCCTCCTCCCTGTATTTTAGGAGCGATCCGCAAAAACAGAACAGTTGTTATTCAACACGATTTTCAGTTAATATGAAAAGCTTTTTATGTTACGCCCCTAAAACGACCCACTGACACATTTTGTAGATTACATTAATGAATAACCCTGTCTTGGCAGGTAACTAATGCAAATAATAGTGAAATGATATAAAGGACATTCAAAAGTCAGATGACAATAACGGTCAAAAGACATTGACGGTCCAGTGACACTAATGGTCAAATGAAATTTAGTGTCAAATGACACTAATGTGTAATTTCAATTGATAGTAAAATCACATTGATGGTCAAATGGGCTTAATGGGCAAACATCACATGATATTACCAATCAAATGACATTTATGGTCCAGTAACAGTTATGTTAGGGAATGGGCAGTACTTTCTCAAATTATTATGCCTCGTGATTGTGATTTTGATTTTTTGTATTTGTGACATTCAAAAGCTTTTTATGTTACGCCCCTAAAACGACCCACTGACAAATTTTGTATTTTTTGTATCACAATAAAAAAACCCGCCATTTTGAATTTCGCGGGCTAAGTTAAAGGGATAACGAACTTACACGTCACAGTATAAGTTTAGTTTTAAACCGTGAAACCTTAAAAAAGTAATAATATAAGTTTATAAAAGAAAATAAAGAAAAAACAATACTGACACAAAATATTCGACAAAAAAAACTATCTCAAAAACATAACCCTTCCTTATCAAGTCAGGTAAAAAGGCCGAATAAAAACATACAAACGGAAAAAGTAATCAATGTTCCAAAGTGTTCTGAAAATGTTTAGCTTGGACGCTTAAAAAAATAAAATTCGCACTCTTTTCCTTTCAGGGGTAAGTAGTATCCTAACCTAACTTAACACAGTCAGCCATTAATACTTTCCACGTAATTCTAATAATGAAGAATAAAGATAAACCACTTTGTGGAAAAAAAAACCTAGCTTAGCTTTAGCAGAACTAAAAAACTACCCTCTCAATGAAAAACACCTAATAAAATGTGACTATACAGTATATTCGGGCATTTGGCATACCAAGAGTATTAGAAAGAGAAATCGCCTTCGTAAAGCATCATCTCTATCGCTGTCTTGCTCTAAGGTTTGATTGCAACCTTCTTAGTAATCTCGCACATTTTTATACAGCATCAATTAAAGTAGGGCCTTAAACTTCCTCATCTAAAGTTCTTTTTCGTCAGGCAATTCAAAGATTGCGTCTACAATGTCCCTGACTACCTTGGACGCGAAGTAGCTATAGCAGTAGAACAACACTATGAGTGCTATGGAAGACATGAACACAAATACGAACATTAATTTATACGTATCCGTTTTGAGCCGCTCGCTCCTGAACGCCATCTGTGGACAAGTGATTGCAACATAAATATGTAATAAATTATAAAAAAATATAATAATATACAGGGTGTAAACCACTTCAACACAAAGCAGTCTGTATATCTAACTAAGTAACTTGACGCAAAAATTATTGCAGGGAAACGACTTTTTTTTGGGGTTAAAAATCATATTTTTTGGTAAAACTCAATGTAACTCACTTAAAACATTGTGCTAGTGAATGGATTGAATAGTACGGGGGTCGTAGAGGTAAAAATCTTACAATAAAAACTAAAAATTATTTATTTTCTTATATTAAAAAAAAAAAGTTGAGAAAACGTTGTAACTTTGACCCCCAATATCTCCGTAACTAGAAGGTTCCCAGGTTTGGTGTAGAACTAAACAAGACCACAATGATGAGGAGAACAAGTGCCTTTCTGCTTCGTGAAGAGGTGTTTTACACCCTTTATTTTAAAAATTAATTAATTACTACTTTTAAGGCCATGTATTCAACTCTTATTAAATACCCCAGCTTTTGCCCGCCACCTTCGTTTGTGTGATATTATTATAAAAAATCTTACTTTTTAATCAAATTTTGTTACCAATTTCTAGTGTGTAAATTTATTTTTTAAAATTTGACCGTGTGTTTCTCCTAATAACATCAGCTATCTGCCTGCAAAAGTCCCGTCAAAATAGTCAATAAGCCGGAGCAAACAGACAGACAAAAACTGAAAAGCATTTTTTTTTAAGTAAGTACCGTATGTTTATTTTAAGCATTCAATAAAACGCAATTATTTTGATAATACAAACATAACACGAAGCAATTTAGTTACGGTCGATGAAATTCTTCATAAAAAAACAGATATATTTCCGGATCGCTCTTAAAATACAGGATGGGCAAATAACATCATTACAAACGTCACATAGATTTTTATTCTTCGGTAATTAATTAAAATACAACTGATCTACAAATTTTGGCAATACCTATAGCCAAAATTTGTAGATCTTTGTAGATCTTTTGCTAGCACGTTCAGTTTTCACATAATAAGCAAATAAACCGAATGCTAAATGGATTGCCCATCACCATAAATGATGAAGTTCTCTATTAACTTTCACTAACAATTTAAGCCCTTGTTTTATCCAATTTTGCGCTCGTACGTAGCAAATATGCGATAACCAAAATAAGAAAAGATTTATTAATTGTAATTTCATTTTCAAATGTGTCAAGTTTACGACATGTACTGCCAAAACTATCCGTGCTAGCCGCTTAGACATTTGCATATCATAGCCGATACAAGATATAATGTATTAGCGACCTTAAATTATATGCTACAGAAATTAATTTGAAACTCTCCTGGGGTACATTTTTTGAAAAATGGAAAAGTAAAGGTGACCTACTTACTTGAACTCGGCCAACCCAGGACGGGGCAAAAAGGAAAAATAAAAATTTCTAATACAGTCGCCACCAATCGCATGGGATTAAAAATATACTGTCATCAGAGTTATGTGCTTGTGGTGTCCAATTTTGACATGGTCAAATGACAATATGGCAATTGACATTATTGGGCAAAAGAAATTTATGGTCAGATTACATTAATGAATAACCCTGTCTTGGCAGTAGGGTAACAAATGCAAATAATAGTCAAATGATATAAAGGACATTCAAAAGTCAGATGACAATAACGGTCAAAAGACATTGGTGTCGATTCTGTTGTGCACAAACTAAACTTAATTTAGGCTATTGCTATCTTTTACTAAAAGGCAGTGCGAGAAAAGGACGGCTATAGCTATGCACTAAGTTAGAGATGTCAAATAGTTTATGCCTTGCGCTTCACCGTCTTTTTAATCGACATGTTTTTACGTGCACCCTTCATTTGTATGGAAATATTAGTTCGAATTAAATTTGACAGCTCTAAATTACATCCATCTCTTTCTCGTTTTATTAGTGAGAAAAAGATAGTAATATCCTAAATTAAGTTTAGTTTGTGCACAACAGAATCGACACCATTGACGGTCCAGTGACACTAATGGTCAAATGAAATTCAGTGTCAAATGACACTAATGTGTAATTTCAATTGATAGTAAAATCACATTGATGGTCAAATGGGCTTAATGGGCAAACGTCACATGATATAACCAATCAAATGACATTTATGGTCCAGTAACAATTATGTTAGGGAATGGGCAGTACTTTCTCAAGTTATCATGCCTCGTGATTGTGATTTTGATTTTTTGTATTTGTAACATTCAAAAATCAAATTGAAATAAATGGTTTGAGTTTGAGTTAAAATGAAAATTAATATCAAATGACATTTGTAAATACACAAACACAGTAACAGGGCCTCGATTCTGCTATTACGAAAGTGTCACAATAGGCGATCATTGAAGTCATAATGATCAAGTTCTGTCAAGTTTTGACAAGTTTGGTAATCTACTTATATAATGGCGTCATTATGACTTCTCAATGAACAACCACTATGACCCCATTGAAAGAAATGTCATAGAATATTAATCTCGTACATGAAATCTGGCATGAATAAAAGTTCGCATTTAGTAGTAAATTTCGAAAATCATTTGTACGAATGGTTTTATAATAATGGCAATACGAAAATGCCAATAAAACACAATTTTATTAAGAGACCATCGACCGACCATTGTGAATTTAGCAGATTACGAACTTTAAGCAAAATGACAATGGGATGAGAATGGAATCGTGTTGGAGTGGCGAATTTATTAAAATAGCAGAATTAGGCCCCAGCATTGAATCGGTAGGGTGGTTATACTGGTTAATTTCTTTCAAATAAATAGTAACTTTCAAGTTGCTCTTTGGGAGAAACCATCCAATAACCGGTGGTGAGGAGACCAGAATGAATACTGCAGATGACGGTATGTCAATCCCATGGGAAAGGGATTTATTATTTAAATTGCAATACAAATACCAGATTTGAAATAAACTTTACTAAACCCCACAAAGTCCCAATAATAGTGACGTCGCATTGAGCGTATATCCAGCGCAATCTTCGCACTGACGAAGATAGAGTGAACGTGTGACGAACGTCTACGTTGGACTAACGCAGAATGCGACGGCAATCTAAAACCTACCAACATATTTCTTTACTTATTTGGTCTTACTTAAAGCCTGGAATACAAAATATCAACAACTTACACAAAAGCATGCAAGTAGCTTGCATGGCATTGAGCCATAACCATATATGTCATGCTTGCTGCATGCATAGTTTTGTGCATAATATGTTATAAGCATGTGAATTACTAGCTTTCAGGTCCAATCAAAAATTGAAGTTGGCCCTTCCAATTTGACCTTTATTTAAAGTAACAAAAAGAGTATTTTCTAGCCTATCAGTAGCCAGAGCACACTTTACAGATGAGATCTAAGACGAAATAAAGTATAAGGTACCTCGCTGTCTCCTCTGCCGCCCCTGTGCTTGTAGAACGGCGTCAGAGTGACGCGCGAGTTCTTGGCGAGCGCGCGCATGACGTCAGCGGCTTGCTCGCGACGGTCGAGCGCGACGTACGCGGATGTCTCGTCGAGGAAGTGCACTGTCACTGCGCCTGTGGGAAGGTGTAATGCTTAGTATCAAAAGCATACAAGAAGTAAACGAAACCTACACAAAGCCGTCAACCAAGCAATAAGTAGGTACATCAAATTAAGTAAATAAATAAATATCGACGGACATTAACACACAGCGCCATCTAGTGCTACACTAAGCAAGGCGTGTGTGATTGTGTCGTGGACACCAGATAGTTGATATACTACATTTATATACTTTTTTGTTGGGAAATTATAAGTCTGCTGATGCTAAAAAATAACCATCATGCTGAGTTGTATTTAGAGTGGTTTACATAGAAGATAACTAGTGGCTAAGATAGTATTATTTAGATGCTCGTTAATTGTGGCTGACTTAGTAATTTATAAGGCAACATACATTTTTGGAGGCAAATAATGATAATAAAAAGAAACCTGTTTAATTAGCACGCTTTTTGTTTGTAAATACATACTTATTATACATATAAACATCCATAATTCGGAAACAAATGTCTATGCTCATCACACAAACATTTGCTCCTACCGGGAATCGAACCCAGGACCCTAAGAACGTAAGGTAGCTTCACTACCACTAGCCTGCGTCATCCCACTGCTGGGCAAAGACCTCTCCCCATGACTTTCAATTATTACTATCCAGGGCTAATGTGAGCCACTAGTCATTGGTTTTATCCTGCCATAGAAGATGGCAGGATAAAACCGTATAAATAAAATGATAAATTTCCATTCAGGCCATGTCGGACAATGATGGGCGACACCAATATGTTCCGTTCGGGCCGTGGGAAACAATGGTGTCCGACAGTCAGAGCTATGTTTAAACGTCTCTACTAAGCTGTCGGTCAACAATACAAGGCAATATTGTACGCAGCATGACCCGCGCGGCCTCCTAGATTAGTGTAATCACATCTCGCATCTCTATAAACATATATAAATAAAAAAATTACGTCAGTTTTTCTAAAAATATTATTTTACCAGCATACCTACATTAAAATTGTGTAATGCATGCAATGCATTCTGATTTATTTTTTCGATTTTATGGAAAGATTTAGTGTTCTGTTTATAGATAAATTAAAAAAAAAAGTGGCCAAGTGCAAGTCGGACTCGCCCATGAAGGGTTCCGTAACAGCAAGTAACATAATTATTATAAAAGTTCTTGCAGTTCGTCGTAAATTAAAGGTAAATCCCTTTGACGTCATTTTCATTATCAGCGACCACAAAAAACCACGAAAACGACACCCATGAAGAAAAAACCGAAAGTTTTCGTCGGCGCCATCTTGGATTTTCATTTTGACCACATTTTGAAAAACAGCGACCCCGAAAATCAGGAAAACTGGGTGTGTGTAACGAGGCTACTACACACACACATCATAGTACGGTATTTCGTTACGTGACGTGTGATGATTTCTACTTCGCACTACTCGTTAACCTCGTTAAGGAACTATGTTCCAAAAATAAGTTCAACCATTCGTGAAAAAAGAGGCGCTTCATAGGTTTCGCACACAGGCGCTGTGGGGGGTTGACGCGGCCCTGTATATACGTGGTCTGACGCGACTTCTTCTGGCTGTGTCAGGGCTACAGAAAGTAGCTACTAGAGCCCAACTCATAGAGCATGCGGCAGACTTGACCAGTCCAGTATGCTTAGTGCGAGTTTTTGTACGTATCGACCGTGTCATCGTTTAACGCAAATTTGTATGGCGCTAAGTAAGCGCCATCTAGCGTAATACGTGCGAACTACATATTATGAGTGCTAATTCTAAATCAATCAAAATCAAAATCAAAGCATTTATTTCAAGTAGGCCAGTTACAGGCACTTTTGAATTGTCGAAACAAAAATGAACATTTAAAGTAGCTACAGTCCCAGTCACAAGACATAAAAACTGTGAAAGTACTGTAGTTGCCCATTCCCTAACGTAGATATCTATGGAGAAGAACGGGCAAGAAACTCCATGGACACTCTTTTAAATCAAAATATTGTTACAAAATCTTGGTTACATCATTTTTGTTGAGATGGTATATTATGTGAGAACAATGTAGCAAGATGTGCACGTGAAAAGTGTCCATAGCAAAACAAAAGACGTTAGATAACGCTTATCTTGTGCTTTTGCGGTCTCAAACATTCTCCAAACGAAATAATATGAAATAATACGAGATTCCATTGTAAGTTTTATTCACTATATGAAATTAAATTAAATTACTTTGTTCTATGACCACTCTCACGATGCTCTCACCACAAAATCTTAAGTGACAACTTTCACGCTCGCAAGTGACTGTGTTTCGTATTCAAGCTGTCAAAACTGTCAAAATTTTAACTTGCACTCGCGTTATACATGCAAAAGTTAGCAATATGCTCCAAACAGTCCTTATTTTCTTAGAGGCACTGGATTGTCACTATCGACGACGTCGAATCGATCTACGCGATACAGACGTTACTCAAATTTTAGTATGAAACTCGCACTAAGCATACAGTCCCACGTTAGCTTAGCGAATTTTTGACCAACGTCAGTAATTTTTGCGTTTGGAGTCTAAAAATATTGCTGGGAAACGCCATAAGCCTACATTGTCCCACTGCAGGGCAAAGGCCTGGCCTGGCCTTGTTTTGTTGTAAAAAATACGTTTTACGGTCTACCGTAAAACGTATTTTTTACAACTTTTTTAAATGTTTTTAGTGCGTAACGTTAGAACGTTACGCACTAAAAACATTAAGCATGCATTAAGGAGGGGGTCATTGACGTCCAAAAAGACACAAAAAACTTGCATTTTATCCTTAAATGAAATATAAAAAGACACAAAAAACTTGCATTTTTTTCTTAATTGATATATTGTACTCCATATTTTCGTAGAAGCTTCCTTCCCAGGTATGATCGGGATCAAAAAAATTATCGTAATGATGTAGAAAACCAATGTCCTTCGACTTCGTTAAGGGTCTTATTGCATTCATTATTGAAGAGACGGAAGCGTCAGTAGTACGACGGTGGAGTGATCAAGCACATAACCGGCCGAAAAAAATAAGAACTAGGAAATCTAAATATATATAACTCAAAGGTGACTGACTGACTGACTGACATAGTGATCTATCAACGCACAGCCCAAACCACAGGACGGATCGGGCTGACATTTGGCATGCAGGTAGATGTTATGACGTAGCAGGCATCCGCTAAGAAAGGATTTTGATCAATTTCACCCCAAAGGGAATAAAATAGGGGATGAAAGTTTGTATGAAACTTTGTAAATTTTAATGCGATCGGGCTGAGACCTTGCATGCATAAAGCTACTATGACATAGTCATCTTTCAAGAAATGACTTTGATCAATTCCACCCCTAAGGGGATAAAATAGGGGAACAAACTTTATATGAAACTTTGACAATTTTAAACAGATCGGGCTGAGACTTTGCATGCATATAGCTATTATGACGTAGGCATTCCTTAATACAGGATTTAGATAAATTCCACCCCTAAGGGGATAAAATAGGGCATGAAAGTTTGTATAAATCTGCTTAGATTTTCGACTGATTGAACTGAAATTTAAGATTGGATCTACTATAATGAAGACGTCCGAATAAATAGGATTTTGATCAATTCAACCCCCATGGGGATAAAATAAGGGATGATGGAGGATGTAAATGTATTAGTTTGAACCTCAGTACCTAAAATAGAACGAATAAATTAAGACGAACAAAATAATTTTTCAAGAAAATTGATTTAAAATATTGGTTATTCCGAGATTATCAGGGGTGCTGATTACGTATATTATGGCGTTTATTTTGAGATACAAAAGATGACGGATTCGCGAAAATGAGTTTGAAATGAAAATCCAAGATGGCGTCATGGGTGTCGTTCTCATGGTTTTCGGGGTTACTGATAAAGAAAACGAGGTCAAAAGCCTCTGAAACCATTGAGAGGTTTTTGAAAATTTGTTACTAAGATAAGTAACATGAGAGGTTATTAACGTTTTACCAATAACCCAGAATATAAGGCGGAAAAGGTGAAAAAATCTGTACATAGAATATTTTGTCGCAAAAATCAGCTAGGGAAGCTAGAAATTATTCATTTATTTTGCCTTTAATTTTTGTCCGTCATTGTAACTACATATCACATCGCTGCTTTGTGTAAGTATATTTGGTAGGTCAGAGAACAAGTAGTAGTCTATTTTTATACTCCTACGTGACAAGGGTGGATCACGCGGACGAAGTCGCGGGCAACAGCTAGTATAATATAATCAATACATATCTCACCGAATGGACTGAACAGTTGGTTGAGGTCGCTCCTCTGCCACTCTCTAGGGAACACCAGGTGGAAAACGTGGTCTCTGCACGGGGTTGCTGAAACAAATTCGAACAGTATAAATTAAAGGGTGTTTTTACGAGTTTTAAATTCGACGTTTTAAGGTCAAATATAATTCAGTAGGCGGGTACTTAAGAAAAAAAAGATATCATGCGTTTCTGGGGTTTTCAGGATAAGTAGTAAACGTCAGTTGCTTGAAATATCAGTTGTTACCCTTCCTCGCCCTTTATGTTCCGGGGCCGCGGTATCTGTGGTCCCGGTAGGTCGACCATTACCGGGTCCATGGGTAATTGTAATTACTCGTGGTTCTATGGCATTAGGGATTGTTTCCTGGACTTCTGTTTTTATCGATAGAAAATAAAGATCGATAATAACAGCATATCATATCCCACCGGGACCATGGGTAACAAGTGATAACATAATTTGAGTACGGGTTTTTATTTTTTATTTATCTACCAACTACCAAGAGTCCAGAACCATAAAGGGGTATTTCATATTTTTAATAGGAATCTCATAATCAATCCATGTAATCCAGACACTCCTGCAGAATTTCGATATTTAATTTTAAGGTTCAGTTAAAATATCAATAAAAACAAAAAAAAAACTTACGATCAGCACCCATCAAATTAATATAGGGGCTATCCTGCCTCGCAGTCTTGGCCAGGAACAGCTTGTTCAAAAAGGGCTTGAGGGTGGCGGAGCCGGGCGCGAGGCGCTCGGAGTCCTCGCCGCGCATGCGCGACAGGTGCGCGTGCATCGCCAGGAAGCACAGCCCCGTGATGTAGGCGTCGTAGCCTGCCTCGTGCCCCTTGTCGTCCAGGTGCGAGTAACCGCGCCCTTCAAGAGATCCTAAGAGAAAAGAAGTTATTTTTTAAAGCTGTGGTATAGCTATCGTCAAAGTCGCGGGAAACACCTGGATATGTTACACACAGAACCGGGAAATGTAGCAGAAAAAAGGGGAGGCCTATATATATGATGATAATGGTGATAATAGCTATTATTGTACACACGCCAGCACAATAATTTAGCCGATTTTTTTCCCCAATCTACCTAAATCTTAATGCTTCAGCGATAAAGTTGAAAATCTGTTAACAAATACTTGAGAAGTGAAAAACTATTATTCCTACATAATACTTTTTTCACTTCTCTTGCTCAAAAAGACCGTCGTATAAATGCAATTTTCTGCCCGCTCTGGTACGCTATTATAGCGTAGGTACCAGAGCGGGCGTAAAATTGCATTTATTGCCCTAGGAGAAAAAAGTATTGTTTTTTTTTTAATTTTCGTCGTCGGTGTTCGAAAACGCATAAGTCTTTATTCATAATTCATAAAGAATCGACTTATTACTGTTCCATTAAAAAAAAACATTTTATTTAAAAAAAATAACCAAACGCGCCGAACGCCGAACTCTTTGGCAGGATGTGTGCGTTGCTTTCCAGCTACAGCAGAAATAATAAAAGGCATTGGCGCGAAATTTTATGATTTTTTCTGTATTATTTATTTGTATTATAAGTAGGATTCCTTTTTATCCCCTACGTTTACCCCACAAACGACACAATATTATATTCATCTTCACAGAGAGCTGAAACTATGTTGCCGGGGAAAAACATTTCATTCATTTAATTGTTAAGTAATGAAATAAACTATCTATACTTAATATTATAAAGCAGAAGAGTTTGTTTGTTTGGTTGAACGCGCTAATCTCAGGAACTACAGGCTCGAATTGAAAAAATAATTTTGTGTTGGATAGTCCATTTATCGAGGAAGGCTTTAGGCTATATAACAGCGCGCTACGATTATTAGGAGCGGAAATGTTGCAAAAACGGACTTTTTTTTTCCTTTCGTTTTTCTCTCTTATGTGACGCAGAAGAAGTTGCGTGGGTCGGCTAGTCATTTATAAAATATAGTTATTTTATTTCCTCGTAATCGTAGTGAAAAGTACGATGTAACACACGGTGCTAAAATCCCATTATAACTCTGTTTCTATTTTTTAAACTACCTCGTATATAGTGGGTCGTTTTAGCCCCTTTTTTTGGGATGGGAAATCATCAAATGACTTCTCCCACTCTGGGCGGAGCGGGAGGGAGTGTCAGACTCTTACTGACTAAATACCATCCATGTTCCTTCCTCGCCCTTTATGTTCCGGGGCCGCGGTATCTCTATCGAACAGGCCCGCAACCCCGGCAGATCGTTTTAGCCCCTTGTATTACAATGTACTATTTTTTCTCTTTTGTTTTTGTATTTGTAATGTGTTTTAACTGTCATGCATGAACAGCTTTTCCTAGAAATTTAGGCCGGTTTTAGTGCTTGACCGATCGTCGGTGCGTACGTCGGTCGCGCTTGTCATTTGTATGAAAATTCACAAATCGTTACAGTGCTCGACCGACCGTACGCACGCGTATATTGCTACGCACTGCGTACGAGGACTGTCGGTCGAGCGCGTCCGCATGCTTGCCGTCTACGGTCGACCGACGCGCTACGGAAACATATTAACGCGTTCATTGCTACACTATAGTTCGATATTCGAACCTACTAGTTCAAAACTTCAATAATATTGTTTGATTTTATATAGAGCTACTATATCATCTAAGGTATCATCCAAGCAGCACACGCTATAGAGGCCAGGGAGGTTACGGACACCAACATTCGTATACTCTCCGACAGTGCCTTCAATCCCTAAAGAGTAACCAGATCACGTCGAAACTAATACTAGAGTGCCACAAGGCCCTGGAACGAATCACGGTGCTGAATCACAACACGGTAACGCTGCAATGAATTAGAGGTCACAGTGGATCACTCGGCAACGATGCGGCTGACGAATTTGCCAGAAGAGGATCCAGCACAAAACCCTTCGGACCCGAACCCTACTGTGCCCATTCCCTGCAAGCAGCTAAGAAACTGGTTAAAGGATCACACCCAAATACAAGCGGAGAAATGGTGGACCTTGACACCAAGTCGCAGGCTTGCAGGCAATCCAAGGAATCTATGCCATCCCTGGATACAAAACTGACCAGGCTCCTTCTGGGCCTGGACAAAGATAGCCTACGTCTGGTGGTGGGGACCATCACTGGACACTGCTCACTGAATAAACACTTCCACACCTTAGAAATCACTGACAGTCCCCTGTGCAGAGCGTACATGGAGGCGGAGGAAACGGTGGCGCATGTGCTCCTTGAGTGCACAGGCGTCACCAAGATTCGCGAGGAAATCCTGGGAACGCCAAGATCACTTGCGGATGTCCTGAGGAGACCGGGAAGTTTAATCTGCTTATGGAGGGAGGTGGGCTGGTTGGAGTATTTGACCACCATGGCTCACGCACAATGGTCCACGTTAAGGACTAAGTGCGGAAACCTAAACCCCATGATAGATAGAGTGGTACAATACTCACCAACTGTAGGTATAGAGAAGGGTGCTTCAGCGAGGGTAGACAGCAGTTCCATGAGCACGCTGGAGCCGAGCTTGTCTTTAAACGGCGGCAAGCTTGACATGTACTTTGTGTCCAACAGTCTGGAAATCAGTGCGGAATTAACATTGCGTATTTTGAACATCATTTAAAAAAGAGACAACACTAATTTGACGCGGGTCGACTGGATGAGAAAGAGCTTCGCGTCCATGCGATAACAGTGAATAAGTTTTGTGAATACAATCTTTTGTGAACGTCATACGTTATGAACGGATGGCGAGCGGTTGGCGCAGTGGCTCAGCGACTCTCCTCATGGAACAAATATAGGGTGTAAACCACCTCATCACGAAGTTGTCAACCAAGCATTCCGTACATCAAACTAAGTAGGTACATTAGGGCTTATTACACTACACGATTTATCGGGCCCTGCCTGCAGGGAAAGGGAAGCGTAATTAGAAATCGGGTGGTCGAGTGGTCCCGACCCTGCCGCACAATTGTGCCCTGCAAATCGGGCCCGACAAATCGTGTAATGTAATAAGCCCTTTACTTCACGCAAAACTGAGAAACAACTTTTTTTTAGGGGGCAAAATCATGTTTTGTGGCAGAACTCAAAGTAACGCACTCAAAACATTGTGCTGATGGATGGATTCATTAGTACGGGGGTCGTGGAGTTGTTAAAAGTAAAAATCTTACAACAATTTGAATTTCAAAAAAACTTGTCAAAACGTTGGAACTCTGACCCCCAATATCTCCGTAACTAGAAGGTTTCCAGGTATGGGGAAAAAAAAAGATCGCAAGTTTTAAAGTAAAATTCCACAAGGAAACCAGAAGTTGTGCCACTGATGTAATTAAAAATCGATTTATTAAAATCTTTTATTTTGGTTACCCTTTTTCTGCCAATACTACCCAAAATTAAAAAGTGAATATTAATAAAAAAAACAATATCAATTAATATCTTACTTGGGGAACAAACAATGTGTGAACTCCTTGAACGACTCGTAGTCAGAGGGCAAGTCTTGGAAGAAGTGGCCCAATGTGTGGAGGACGTCTAGCAACATGTTGTGACCAACTACCAGCTTTCCCTGGGGGCAATCAAAAAACACTGTATCATAATACCATTTGATAAGGTTGGTAATAGAACAAATTTTGAAAATTGATATTTATGGCAAACTAAAGAAAATTACGGCATTTCAGATTTGGCCATTGAAAACTCAACCTGTTTATAGACACTTTTATGTAGTTGACTCACAGATCTAGTCCTTTTTTAACATGTAAATAAACGATAAAATAATGTAAGAAAATATATATGTCCTTGGTGCGTTGTGTTTGAGATACAGAATTTAGAAGGAGATAAACATAGTCTTTGTAAACACACAATTTACTAACTTACCGACTGGCTGATAATTTTGGCTACTTTGGTGAATCCTACAGCCTCTTCTAATTCATCCCATTCTTTCTTTTTCCTCATAGTTTCTTGATCCTCCATACCCTCTTTTTTACGTATCACTCTGAGCACTCTGGAAGCATTATTACGAAGAGCATTAAAAAAAAATAATGGCAGCAAAGCAGAATAGATTTTTGCCTGTATACTAAATAGCAAGCTTATCTCGACTTCAGGTTGCATAGATGCTCTGGCTGGGGATTTAATCCAACAAGAACCATTGTTACTACTATTTCATGTAACATCACACCGGTTATCACCAAAAGATTAGGAAGAACTGTACTTAATAGCACATCCACATTTTGCCAGTTATATTTAAGTTCCAATTCCAATCCTAATTGGGGGCCGACTTATACCGGTGCCTATTGCAATGCACACATCAGAGAACCTTAGACTTAGTATTAAGACTTTAATTTCAATCACCAAACAAACAAGGCAGTTAAATTCCTTTTATTTTAAAGCACATGGGGCAGAGCACAACAAATCTCTGTCCCAAACCTCTATTCCTCAATCATTAGACAGGCAGAGATCACCATGCAGGCAGGGCATCACCATTTTATTATGATTGAAGTTCAACAAACCCGAACAAAGCACTGTTCCCACATTTATTGTGAGAAATGCCAGCCTGTGAAATACACTGCCAGTTTCTATTTCCCGATTATATCTAGACCTATTCAAAATTCGAGTGAATCTGTTTTTTCTAAGCAAACGCTGGCCCTAGGCTACATCATCGCTTCACATCAAGAGAGGCGCCGGCAAATGCAAGCCTATTTTATTACGGGGTGTAGGTTTCCGCATGTTGTCTCTAGACTAGAGTGGTGCCTATTTAGAATGCAAAATATTTTTGAGTATAAGAATGTATGAGTATGAGATTTTTTGCTAGACAAAAGCTTTCCCTTAAGGGGGATGCTCCAAGTTAGCCCGCAAAATTCAAATTTTCTTACGTTTTTTTTATTTGCAGGGCAGTGCTAAGTTGTATGTTGATAAACATATCGGTCGCGACTGTAAGGCGTATAAGTTACAGAAATATATCTATACTAATATTATAAAGCAGAAGTGTTTGTTTGTGTTTGGTTGAATGCACAAATCTCAGGAACTACCGGCTCGAATTGAATTTTTTTTGCGTTGGATAGTCCATTTATCGAGGAAGGCTATAGGCTATATAATATCACGCTATAACCAACAGTAGCGGAGCAGCAATAAGTAATGTTACAAAAACGGGGGAAATTGTATTCCCTTTGTGAGCTCTTTCTCTCTTAAGTGACGCAGACAAAGTTGCGTGGGTCAGCTAGTCATCAATACAACCCTCCAAGCTCGCCATAAGTATAGGAACGACTTTGACCTTGCAAAAATCGTTACTTACGACTTATATGAACTTAGAGGGTTGTACTGATGATTTTGATAGTTATAATTCTGTAATTACATACATTTTACAGTCGCGAACGATCTTTTCAACTTCAAACAACCTGCTACTGGCCTGCAAATTGCAAAAAACGTAAGAAAATTTGAATTTGCGGGCTACCCTGACGCTTTCACCTTAAGTTGAGTCCGTACAGAACCCGTATGGGAATCACAAGGGTATAGCAACAATCAAATAATTACCTGGTCTTATTTTCTAAAATCTTGGTATCAATTATAATGTCATCCTTGAACCTGGCCCTTAACTCTTGGAAGAGCAGCATCCTTATAAACGAGTTGCATCTGTCAATCTCCATGTCATCTTCTCTAGTGTTGTCAATGAAATTCTTTACTTTTTTGCTGGAAAGGGAAAGAAGATAATAAGATCAATGATTTTTTATGATGTTCGCCGCAAAAATATCATGGTTACTTTAACTGATGTGTTTTGCAAAACCTTAAATAATTATTTGATTGCAGACAGGTTTTTTTTTTTACATTCTCCTTGTAGCCGATACAAGAAAAATGTAAAAAAAGATAATACTGTCAGCTGTCTAACCATAACCAGATAGAATCTTTGTTTAGATAGAATTCGTTTAGGATAGAATAGAATAATATAGTAGTTTATAAAACTGTTGCATAATGAGGGGTAATACCTTATTATGTGCAGTTTTATACAACTTTTTATATACTTTCATACATTGAGATTGAAGCTACTAAATAAAAGATAGTAGAAAGTTCAAAAAGTAAGACATACTTTACTGCTTATAATATACTTTACTGCTTATAATATGATGAATGTTGTGTACACCTATAATTGGTACGTACATTAGAACCATACCAAATGGACCTTTAATTATAAATGTGTTATGTATGTACTGTTGGTGCACCTATTTTAAATAAATAAATAAATAATAATTATTAATGTTTTGTATGTTACAATTTATGAAATTTCATATGTACTGCTGGGCAGGCGTTGCCATTAGAGGTGCTCGTACTTGCTGTCGGGGCTATTGTAAAATGAATACTTATTTCATTCTGTTTGTTTTCTATGCTGTTTAGAATAGAATTTGAAACTAAGATTTTGTTAGTCATAGATTCATCTATGTAACCTACTGCGATACTACTTCACGCTCGCGCGATATGTAACGAGTTCGATTTAAAAAAAGTTATGCATTCTCCTTCGTGATTTAACTTCTTGGTTAACCTGTATAGTAACGGAAAAAAATTACTTTATAACACTATTTTGTTCTAGTGAATTTTTTCCACAGACAGTTCCTTTAGAGGTGTCTTTCCAAGACTGGCTGCAGACCGCAAATTGCAAGCGACACTGCTTGTTTCTATGAATATCTATGTTGCAGCACCTTTACTCATGTTAATAGGAGTATTGCAGCGCTTAAGTTTGTGTGTGCCGGACGGCTACGTGTGGAGACGGCACAGCCCGCCATTGCTACTGGTACCTACAGCCAAAACAAACCTACTTGCCAAGGCCCCCCTTACCAGAGCTATCCGTACCATCAACAACCTTCAAACTCAGATTGATGTGTTTACATGTTGTTTTAGTGAATTCGCACGGGTATTACTATTTATACTATGCTACAAGTCAAATAATAATAATTTGTCTTAATTTTGGTACTTACTACGTTTTTGTTAGTAATTGTCTAATGTTTTTGTGTTTTTAATTTTAATAATGTTGTTAGTTTTTTAATGTTATATAATAATATGTTTCTTTTTTGTAATTTGGTTTTAAGTAAATAGTTTAAGTTAATAGTATAAGTTCTTAGCTGTCGCATTAGGGTGAACCCTGTAAAGATAGTTTAAGCTGTTTTAAATAAATAAATAATTAAATAAAATGTCCAATTTTAAAATATTACCATATATCCTCAATCTGCTGTTTGTTTTCTTCAGGTATTAACACTACATCCTTCTCTTTACTGTATGACTGTTGCCGCTCAGTCAATGACTCCCGTAACTTTTTTTCATGGGTGGCAGTTAGATATGTGATACCTGCAATTATCAAAATGTAAGTAGGAAAATTAAAAATCAGCTAATACGTGTACATGAGGTGTAAAGAAATTAAGAATTATGAATACAGCAAAACATGTACTGTTTGCGAGGTAATTATTACATAGTGAGAGACCATTCTGGTTGGATTCATCATTTGGATCATTAAAAACCCCCAAAACTGAAATACTCCAGAGATTTCAAAATGGCGTGCTTAAAGCCATAGTAACTGCCCCATGGTACACAAGAATGGATGAAATCCACAAATACCTAAGAGTTCATACCATCAAAAAGGAAATCAGAATAATGACAAAACCTTACAGAGAGAGGATTATAAATCACGAAAACAGACTCGCTCAGGCTCTAAGTGAATAGCTGCCAACAAGACGTCTTAATAGACTGCACACTTGGAATAATATACTTTGAGTAAAGCAATATCCAAAGGCAGCCTAACAATGGAAGGGCAAGCTTAACATGTCAAATACGCTTAAAAAATCTGCTTTTGGGTTCTGGAGCCATTTGGAGTCATTTGGTTATTATATTACTTTCTTGAAATAAGTGTATTGTTTAGTTTGACTTGTGTCCGATGTATTGGCCTCCACATCGCAGTTACTTCTTGTAGAGCAACGTTAACAAGTGTTATTTATTGTTAGTATATGTGGCCACTAGGTGGACCCATGACCTGGTGAAGGTTGCGGGAATCCGTTGGATGTGAGTTGCACAGGACCAATCAATGTGGCAACACTTGGGGGAGGTCTATGTCCAGCAGTGGAGGTCTTTTGGTTGATGATATGTGGCCAAATTGGCATAAGTTAAGTAATATTGCCTTTTGAAAAAAAACAACACATAGCAATTGATAACATTCTTAAAAAATGTTACCTCAACATGTGGTGTGGATGTACCAAAGATTCATGTATTCCATGTTTGTTTCCTTTGTTTTAAGGTATTTGAGGGCTGAATAGTTTCGACAAGCAAGAACATTAACGATGTTGCTACTCACCTTCCTTTATAAGCTTATTAAAATTAAATCCATTCGAAGCCAAGAAATCTAAGCTGGAGCTCTGACAGAGGAACATTTTGTCCGGTCCAGGCCGGCCCCGCGGGTACAAATAGAAATTGTATGTGTCATTCATATAGTGGTTCTTCTGTTCATCCCAGTAAAATGCACTCAAACCAAACTGTATCAATAGAAACTCACAAGAGCCATTCAACATACGAACGTAATATTCTGCGGGTGAGTCGAAAACAGACACGTCCCGCCCACTTATAAGCCCTGTAAACTCCGCATCAATAGACAAAAAGTCCGCTTTCTTTATAGAATCACTTATAGAGGGTAATGTCTCGTTAAAATCTGAAAAATAATGAAAAATCAATGAGTATTTGCCGCACTTACGGTATACCAAACAAGTTGTAATTTCCACTTACTGCTACGAACTACATCCATTATTTACGTCAAATAAAATATCCGATTAATATAGTATCATTTAGAAATAGATTTGTATATGATTTGTATTTATTTAACTAATAAATGAGATAAACAGAACAAACAAATATATCGGCGCGGCTTACACGCGCATGTCAAAATTGTATCTGTCAAAAACTAAAGTCAGGGTTGCCAGACGTTGGATGTTTGTCTTCGTACCAGGGTTGCCAAATAACTCGAAATTTTCATAATCTTGAATGAAGTAAAAAAATTAAAAATGTCATATAATTTACACGTTGTATTCCTCTCCATTTGGTTTGCATTAGGTATATAATACATTCACATTTTAATAAGTTTACTTATAGTATAAATTATTAAATAATATAATAAACCCTGTAGTGAAAGAGTCAGGGTGGCCCGCGAAATTAAAATTTACTTATGTTTTTTGCAATTTTCAGGGCAGTGCTAAGTTTTATGTTGATAAACATATCGGTTGCGACTGTAAGACGCGTTAAGTAACAGAGTTATAATCATCAAAATCATCAATACAACCCTCCAAGTTCTTAACAGTCGATGAACGATTTTTTCACGGTGAAAGTCCTTCTTCGACTCTTAAACATACAACTTAGCACTGCCGAGGAAATAGCACAAAACGTAAAAAAAAATGAATTTCGCGGTTTACCTTGGAGCATCCCCCATTAAGTACTAAGTACATGGCTAATTACATTAAAATGTCGAGGATATTGCATAAAACATCTTTGTTAATATTGTACAGTGTTTCAGCTGTCATCATCATCATCATCATCTTCCTACCCTAATCCCATTTTATTTGGGGTCGGCGCAACACGTTTTCTTCTTCCATTCTCCCCTGTTAAACGTCACGGCATCATTATTCTACAATTTATATTCTCATACATTTCACAATATTATGGTTTCACTTCGACAGATTATAATCTATCGAAAAATAATGCGTCATATTGTAAGCAGTATGTTCGTTTGACAATCTTTCGAGAGTTTACAATCTCGCTAGATAGGTAGTTATATTACAATCTACGGTTTTACAAGGTGACGCTGACAGGTACATGGTGCAGTTAGGGGAAAGTTAGCTACCTTGTTTATAGGGTTTATGTGTACCAGGCAACGCTGGTAGTTGAAATTTTGAAAAAAAAGAGTAGGTACGTTAAAATCTCGTAAACAAAAATACGTGTTTTTTTTCTCGTATCTCGTACAGAGACGTATTGATTTTATTGATTTGGAATAGTCTTTTAGCTTAAAAAAATATTTCTAAGTAAGCCCCCGGAAAAGGCTTAAAGTCACCCAAAGGGCAATGGAGAGGGCTATGCTCGGAGTTTCCTTGTGTGATCGAATCAGAAATGAAGACATCCGCAAGAGAACCAAGGTCACCGACGGCAGTGGGCAGGGCACATTGCTCGCAGAATGGATGGCTAATGGGGCCGATAAGTTCTGGAGTGGCGACCGCGAACCGGAGACGATGCGTTGTAAGACCTCCCACTAGGTCGACCGATTACCTGTTGAAGG
Source organism: Xestia c-nigrum (assembly GCA_916618015.1). Taxonomy (NCBI): domain Eukaryota; kingdom Metazoa; phylum Arthropoda; class Insecta; order Lepidoptera; family Noctuidae; genus Xestia; species Xestia c-nigrum. The sequence goes on from OU745249.1 coordinate 5,486,709, forward strand.
TTGCTGGGATCCGTTGGATGCAAGTCGCACGGGACATGTTAATGTGGCAACACTTGGGGGAGGCCTATGTCCAGCAGTGGACGTCTTTCGGCTCTCACAGAGTGTGTGCGGGACGGGTGCGGGCTGGGTGACTTTATTTATATTAGGCTTCGAATTATCTGTGAATTAGCACTCCTCGATTTTTATTTCGGTACATCCTTCCCTACTTCTGCTTAGTCTTTTCCCAATTATATGTTGGAGAACTTGCTTCACTGGACTGGATACACCTGAAAGCCAGTGTTTAAGTGTCTTGACGGCTTATTTTCCTTTAAAACCTGTTACAGGGTAACAAACATCCCTGGCTTAGACTATGGTCGTTGTTAGACTTTCGGGCTTCTTAAAACCAGTAACGAATGTCAGAGATCTTCGCATGCCATGCAGCCGGGACCAACAGCTAAAGGCGTTACTAAGCCCAGAAGCGTATCGTAATATAATATTATGTAATAAATTAAACCTCGGTAGGTATAAAATAGCATTGTACAGGTATTATTTTACAGGTATTTTAAAGCGATCACATGACGTGGGCCTTCATAAAAAAAAAGTCCAACTGTTTAGAAACAAAGCAACGTTTCTTACGTAACACTGACTGACCTTTTGAATTTGATGCAGGCAAGTCAAACTTTAGTGCTACAAATAAGTAGGGAATTTATTGACACATAGGTATTATATTAGCTATATTGGCTGCTTATATACTAAATCGCCGGAAAACAGAAATAGACATTTTGTTCCAACGACGTTTTCAATTTGCCCTACCACTGGTCTCCGGCCTCTTTGGTATTTTTCGCAATAATTTGTATAAAAATTAGAAAAGGTGCTTATTAAAAGCTATGACCCTATATTCACAACGTTTTAATTCGATTTCGATCCGGGAAGTCGTATGTCTCTCGATCGTTTTCATTATGCCAAAAAAGAATACATACACGACTTGTCGAAGCGTTATTCCGAGCTTTGTGAATCCTGGGGCTTACTCAGAAATATTTTTTTAAGCTAAAAGACTCCAAATCAATGAAATCAATACGTCTCTGTACGAGATACGAGAAAAAAAACTCGTATTTTTGTTTACGAGATTTTAATGTACTCTTTTTTTTCAAAATTTCAACTACCGGCGTTGCCTAGTACACATAAACATATCCCTATAAACAAGGCAGCTAACTTTCCCCTGACTGCACCATGTACCTGTCAGCGTCACCTTGTTCCTTCAACAGGTCATCGGTCCACCTAGTGGGAGGTCTTACAACGCATCGTCTTCCGGTTCGCGGTCGCCACTCTAGAACTTATCGGCCCCATTAGCCATCCATTCTGCGAGCAATGTGCCCTGCCCACTGCCACTTAAGTTTGGCAATTCTTCGGGCTACGTCGGTGACATTGGTTCTCTTGCGGATGTCTTCATTTCTGATTCGATCACGCAAGGTAACTCCGAGCATAGCCCTCTCCATTGCCCTTTGGGTGACTTTAAGCCTTTTGATGAGGCCCATTGTGAGCGACTTTGCCACATTGACAGCCAAACATAAACATTTTGACCCCTGCACATTCCAACCGTTTATCATTTTGTCATGTTGACTACCCAGTCCCTGAATGTGAAGGACGACGTTTCAGTCCCGTATGTAATCAGTCCGTCTGGGGTGTGCTTGAATTATTATAAAAACTTGACACATGTTGCCCTATTGTCTACAGTTTCCTGGTTTCCTGTCTGTCATAATTATTTCATTTGATTAAATCAAACGACTAGACTGCCTCGGTCGTCTAGTGGTTGCTAGCACTACTGAGCTTTGTCCTGAGTTCGATTCCCAAGTCGGGCAAAGTGTTTTGGTATTATTCAGTAGCCATACGGAGTCTGCTTATGTGTCAAGTAGATGGCAGGCTCTCCCGCACCCCTACAACATAGGATTTAACTGCCGAAATGTGGGTGAGTTCTATAGTATCTAATACCTCTGCTCTGCCGAACTCTTCGGAAATTACAACCGTGGTATTATTCAGAATATAGCAAACCTCACCCACAGTAACTCACTTACCTACTAGCTGTATCTACTTAAGTGACATCATATTGATTGAAAACGAACTTATTGACTATTGATACTTCGAAGTCGAACAACAAAGGATATGCGAATAGTTAGGTCGTGTTCAGATCGGCGAACTATTTACTTGAACATGAGAAAAAGAGATGCTGTGCCGACGCCAAATGAAATTAAATAAAAGCAAGAGAATGGGAATTATGGCTGCTTATAAAATTCAGTCCAAGATGGCCGCCGCCACAAAGTGGCTGATTCAATTTTTAATCAACAACTTCCTCGTTAAGGATATCAAATGAAAGGGTTTGACTAATATAATATACACTATGATAAAGTATAAATCTATCCCAGATGGATGCCTCCACAAAAACGAATTATTTTCTACTTAACTTTTAGTACCTACCTACTTACATTGTGTCGGGGATTTTTAAATTTTAAATTTTATTTTACATCTTCACAAGTTAAAAAAAAAATTACTTACCTTCAAGTTTGTTTGGTTGACGGCTTCGCTATGGGTTCATATACACCTTATGTGTAACAGGCATTGCCTTGTATTCTTCGACACGCATTGTTGAATTGTCAAATAACAATGCGAATTGTGATAAGAAAATGTCGGGCTGACGAGTATGATGGCAGTGCCGGGGTAGCCCGCGACATTCAAACGTTCTTTGCAATTTGCAGGCAATTGCAGGGCAGTGTTCGGTTGTATGTTAATCAAAATAATTATGATACGCATCTTTAGCACGTAGCTAGGTTGTTAACTTTTATAATTATTATTCACTAGCTGACCCACGCAACTTCGTCTGCGTCACATAAGAGAGAAAACGAAAGGAAAAAAAAAACCCGTTTTTGCAACATTTTTCATTCCTGCTCCGCTCCTAATGGTCGCAGCGTGATGTTATATAGGCTTCCTCGATAAATGGACTATCCAACACAAAAGGCTTTTTTCAATTTGAACCAGTACTTCCTGAGATTAGCGCGTTCAACCAAACAAACAAACAAACTCTTCTGCTTTATAATATTAGTATAGAATAAAAGCAAATATTGAATGATTTTTCATGAAATAAAGTAGGTATTTTATACTACCTACAGTTTCGAGGGCTAGCTCGTCACTTTTGAATGTCATTCCTGCCTGGAGTTTTCCCTAATGAATATCTTTCGAAGTCTTTCGTAGGTATATTTTAATTGTGATGGCATTATATGTTATGCAATATTGGGGTGCTGGAATTTTAATTTTTAATATTGTAGTTCCCAATGTGAACCAATCTCTACGTAGCTATTTAGTTTGCCATTTCACTGTAATTAATAGATACTTAATAAATTAGCTTTTATTAGGTAACGCTATTTCGCTCCGACATCATAAACCAAATAGCAATTTAGCTATTCTTGAACTATTAAATAATGGTTATTTAATAGTTCAAGAATAGCTAAATAGCCCTCAATTTGACCGAGACCTTAGACATTTTAATTATCACGTTCACGCAAATGATGCAGTATTGACAAAATGTTCTAAAGTGGAAGTTCACACGTATTGTTGTCAGTGCGGTTTACCTACATTCTACAACGTCAGCGGCAATGATATAATTGCCAATGCCGGGTGCTGAGTGATATGATAGGTATATTTACGTACCGTGTTAGGATTTTCTCAGCTAAAATCTTGTTATATAAAGAGACTCAGTGTAGTAAATAGCTCAGTGCTGTCAGGACTTGGGAACTTGAAATACTTATATAATGTAAGTTGTTTTATTTTTATTTATCTGTACCTATCTTTATTTTTTCATGTCTGTATGTTTGACCGTGTTGTTCTTATTAACTGCGAAACCGATTTCGATACTGTTTTTACCTAGAGCTTTATTCCGCAAGGTTTATGTGAATGAATAATTCACTTGATTGATGATTGTAAAGCCGTGTTATACATTTATAATATATTAAAGACAGTGCGAGGCAGAGACGGCTAGTTTTGTAAATGTCACCGTAAAATTGTCAAACACGTTATATTACAATATAACGTGTTTTTTCTCGCGATATTGTAATGTCTTGAATTATTGTCAACTGAACATACGGAAGTATCTCTGCCCCCATAATCGGGACTTGGGGCACCCCCCCGTTAGGTTAGTTAGGTTCCTTGAAACCCTGCACTCGGAAAAAGGGACCCCGCGAAGCGGGGCTCCGTCGACTACGCTTTTTAGGGGGAATATAAAGTGTTTTAAGGTTATGTTATATTAATCGGTATTTCTCAGGAATGGTGCATTATCTTTTCATGAGAGTTGTGCCACTGGGCAACCGCAAGTTGACTACCATCGCATGCATTTCACGAAAAATAATGCGTTTTGTTGTAAGCAGTATGTCATTTGACAATAATTCGAGACTTTACAATATCGCTAGAGATATTACAATATAACGTATTTGACAATTTTACGGTGACATAAATATTACTTAATATGATTTCATAATTATTGCTAACGAAGTGCTAGAAGACTGTTTATCGCCTAGACTTTTTATGAAACAATTTGGAACTTTTATAACAAAAACTTTACATCCGTGATTTTGTTATTGTAAAACTACCGGTAGGTATTTGCTAAGTCAAGGTTAACTACTTTAATTAAAATACGGAAAGTCATATTCGTGGGACACGTCAGATCAGGCGAGGTCCCCCGAAATTAATCCTTAAGTACCACCAACCAAAAACCGCGCCTTGCCTATGGACTAATTAGTTTGTTTTTTTTTTAAATGCACTGTTCCATTTTGAATGCTCAGCTTAGCATCGAGTTTGAATTCTTACTAGGTGGCATATATTAATAACATCAGTTTAGCGTTGCGACGCAAGTATACAAATACAAAATCTAGCTAATATCATGTAGGTAAGTAGGTATCCTGATTTACAAAGATTATCAATAAATCAACTCAGGCTCGCATGGTAGGTAGGTACTTATATTGGGGCCCGCTTTCCCACTAACAAAATGAGGCCAATGAATGTCCCATCTGTGGGAAAGTTATTTTCTTCCAAAGAGCTTCCAAAGACCTCGATACAGCTCGCATTGTGAGGAGGTTCCTGTCTCTGGAGCCTTAACCACACAGTAGTTTGTTCGATCCTGACACAGGCAAACCACATTTTTTTTTAGGTGTTCTTTTTTTAAATGTTTTCTAACATTTAAAAATGTTTTCAAACATTTAAAAAAAGAACGCTTACTAAAATTCCCATTTTTTCCACAGAACCATGAAGACTGTGCTAGCCCTATGTTTATTGATCGCGGCGGTGTGCGCCCGGCCGGAGTCGACATACGACACCCGTTACGATAGCTTTGATGTGGAGACGCTCGTGGGCAATGTTCGGCTGCTGAAATCTTACGGACACTGCTTCCTCGGCACTGGGCCTTGCACTCCTGAGGGCTCTGACTTCAAGAGTAAGTAGATTTGATGATGAACCTGATGGACTAAGGCTGAGCCTACACTAGGCAGCGATTTGCGATGCGATGCCAGTTCGCCGATGCCGTGATTACACTAATAATGTTGTTCCGATCGCATAAAGAAATCAAAGATCGCTAGTAATATTTGATGTACAGTGTAGCCATTTACGTGAGCATTCATTTACTTGTTTTAATCTCTCATGTGTCGCAGGTCGCGTCGCGGCCTAATGTAGCCTCAGCCTTATACTCGTAACTGCAATGAACAGAAATTGATAATATGGACACTGTATTATTGTCATTTCGAAAATAGAAAATAGCCTTCTAGAGGCAGTCTCTAGTACTGCAATCATAATGAGACGCGACCTGCGTCCGAATATAACTTCCCTGTTTGAATAGGATTTTGGTAACAATGGCGCAGCGGTAGTGAGACTTTTGGTCCCGGCAGTACAAGTAACAATACAATTTGACACTTATTCTCGATAAAATGAGTTTTTATGGAGTCAAAAACTCATTTTATCGAGAGTAACTACTACTTGTACTGCGGGTTCGAATCCCGGTAGTAGCAAATGTTTGTGTGATGAGCCTTACAAAAAAACTTGTATTTAAAAAAAAACTTATCAAAAAGTTGCAACTTTGACCCCCCATATCTCCGTAACTAGAAGGTTCCCAGGTATGGTGTAGAACAAAAAAAATTATCGCAATAATGGGGAGAATAAGTGCCTTTCGGCTTCGTGAAGAGGTGTTTTACACCCTTTTTAGGGTGACTGGTAGTGCTCATAATAACAAACACCTTTTACTATGGGACCTAAGTTGATATCGTGAAAAAAATTCAGCTGTTCAGTACATTAGGCTAACATAAATGTACTGAACAGCATTTTTTTTGTGATTTCAGGTAATTACCAGTCACCCTATATGTATAAACCAGTCAAACCCTGCTGGGATTAGAGTCACGATGTTATGTTATAAGTACAGTAGACCTACATATTACCTATTACCTACTTATTGTTTCACAGAAACCATCCCAGATGCTCTAAAAACCGGTTGTGGTAAATGCTCGCCTAAGCAGAAACACCTCATCCGCACTGTCGTCAAAGGCTTCCAGACCAAGACCCCCGACATTTGGAAGCAGCTGGTCAAGAAAGAAGACCCCAATGGCCAGTACAAAGAGATCTTCACCAGGTTCCTTAACGGTTCGGACTAGATATTATGTACCAAAGAGTTTACAGACCAAGGAGGTTATGACCTAGATAAGCCATGAATATATTTGTTAAAATCTATGGTATGTTGTTATGTCAGAGAAAGAAATAAGTTGTTTTGAAAATTGACAATTTAAATTGTCCGTCTATTGCGTCATTAGTTCTTTTGGCTTCCGGATTTTCGGAGGGCGCTCTTTGTAAACATTCAATTAGTTGTCGGAAATCAATTGTTTAGTTGTCTATGTTTATTGAAATACAAGGTAAGGCATATTGACGCCTTGCCTTGATTTTCAATAAATATAGACAACTAAACAATTGATTTCCGTGTACGGTCGACCAAGTGTATTTGATTTACATTTTACAATGTAATCTGCATGCTAAACTGTAAACCAAATAGCTTGGTTGACCGTACATTTTACAGTCGTGCCACTGTATCTTTCAATGTATTCTGTGGTTTATTTTAACATGTCTATGCGAAAATTAACTAGTCTTGTTATAAAGTTTCAAAGGTTATGTTTTCGTATACATTTTCTAGGTAACCTTGGCTCGTAATCTTAAGAACAAACAACAATAAGTTTTTGATTATATGCGTATTGTTTTATGTTGCTACATCACATAAATTGTTAACTAATAACTATGTAGTTTAACACCTATTTCATAGTGTAAGTATTTATTTTTTAAATAAAGGAATGATTTATATTACGGTCTTATTATTTTTTTTATTATAGAGGTATTAATTTACCTTGACTTCATCAGTGGGTTCCATACGAAATAAAATTGCGTAAAAACAAGTTGCTAAAAGTTGCTTATAGCAAAAAATAAAATAACTCGGAGTGCTAAGTAACTATAGACCTTATTACCATCAGCAAGAAGTATCAAATTGAAACTACATCTGTTCTATTTAAAATTTTATTGCACGTAAACTTAAACAACCACTCATGTGCACATAAACAGAACACTCTTTTGTAAACTATAACTAAATTAAATATTAACTATTTATTAAGAATTCGCTATAATTAAAATATAACTACGATAAAGACACATTTCATGAAAGTAATTGATAAAGTCGGTAAAGCCAGGATAAAAGTAATGGACTAGGTAACCTGAACCATACCATTTTAAGGCGACTACATGGGCTAAACGCGATTTTACAATGACTAAATAGTAGATTATTGCATCGAGCACAAAGTAATTTATTATTGCACCGAGCGCCTGATTTAGAGCCCGAGCGTCAGCGAGGGCTCTAATCTAACAGGCATGAGGGCAATATAAATTACTGAAGGCGAGGTGCATAATCTGCTTTTCTTTCAACTATTACCTATAGGAATACTAGATAAAAGAAACTCATATCAAACAGTTAAAATAGAAGTTTCTATAACACTGTCGGCTTCATTTAGAATGTTTTTCGAAGTTAATGTGTCGCTAGATGATTCCATTTTAATTCGAAGCTGAAGCACTCAAAATCAGATAGTATCACACTTTATCGTTTCCAAAAATATTGTCAAGCTAAATTAACAAAGTTCCCGTCCTAGTCGCCTTAAAACCTTTGCACACCATAAATATGTCAACTTATATCTCAATTAATAAGTAAAATTATAATTTCAAAGATTGTCTACAGGGTGTCAGTATCTTTTTGAATTAACATTATTTTCATAAGATGATTAGACAATCTTTCATAAGCAGTCTTGTTTCTGTAAAGATGTATGTTCGCTTTGACCTTCTTCATGAGCAGCGGCGGGTCGACGTCACTGAGCTTCATCAAGGCCTCTGAAATAAATAAATAGAAAACCTTATAGGAAAAAGAAAATCTGATAAAAGTACATCTATACTAGTATTTTAAGAGAAAAGTTTTTTTTTGTTTGTTTGTTTGTACCGGATAAGCTCCGAAACTACTGGGCCGATTTAACCATTTTTTCACAAATAGAAAGCTAAATTAACAGCTACAAATCAGCGAGAGCAGCGGTGGCCCAGTGGTGGCGGCCACGACTAACGAACAGTAAGTCGTGGGTTCGAAACCAGGCAGGCGTATTAGTTTGTGTAATTTATTTCATCACCACTTCTCTCACAAACGGTGAAGGAAAACATCGTGAGGAAACCGGCATGTCCTAAAACCAAAAATTCGAAGACAAGTGACATCTAACCCACTGGGCCCGCGTGGTGGATTATAGCCCATACGTAAAATACGCGCTTTGACGTGGAGTTGCGGTCACCAGCCCGTTGTACAATACAATACAATATAATATTTAAAATAAAAAAATTGCCGAGCTTTCAGAATTTTTGCTGATGAAGGTGCGGGTGAAGTTCTAGTGTTTAATAAAAGTATATTTTATAACAAGGGACTAAACGAAGCCATTATATACCCGAGGTGGTTTGACTCCCGAGCTTGCGAGGGAGCCAATGAAAGCGAGGGTATATTGAATTGGCGTTTAGTCTCGAGGTGCAAACTGTACTTTTCACTTCGAGTGCGAGAAAAATAGTCATTTAAAACCGAACAATCAAATTTACACTCGACAAAAATTCTGAACTGAGCGGTAATTTTTTTTTTCTTCTATCAGGTCAGTCACAGATTAACAATTTAAAACACAATAGAAACTCTCAACATTTTCGCAATGAATATGATCCACACTCCACAGATAATTAATACCTACATCATGCAGCGGCTAGCAACAGAGGCATTGCACATACTTTTCAAAATCAACAATGCACACAAACAACCATACATTTTTTGTCGCGTTGAAGAGTTCATTTGATTTTTTTTTCAATAAACCGCTTTCTATTTGCAAGGCAATTCGAAATTTGAATAAAACCTTTGATAAGTTAATTTTTTGTGACCATGTTTCAGAGTAAAAGGACGTTCCATTTTTAAATTACTTTTTCCTCCCTAGGGAATAAACGGTCACTTTAATCCCGCTTCGTAGGGCTATAATGGCGTACTTTTAGAGCATGAGAAGTGAAAACTTTTTTTTTCATTACTGATACACAAAAAGTAGGTCTGAAGTTGCCTGAGGAGTAATACTTTTCAGCCCTAGGAAGAATCGCTTTCAACTGTCAATTTGTCTTAAACTACTTCTATTTTCATTTATATTGAACCATGTTCCAACTTTCTATACAGTCACTCAATTACAGCGCGATGTAAAATTGATATAATTATCACAAAGTTCAGTATTCAGGCTGTGGTAGCTGCTAAATTAGCAACTCTATTTATGGTGGTTCAAACTTTGTCTGAAATTCTGTTTGAATAAAGTTCTAATCAGCTTGCACTACAAAGTGGTTTTTTAAATTAACACTGTTAATTATATAAATACATCTAATTTAAATATATTAAATTAGCAAATGGTACAAAAGGAAACCCAAAAAGATAAAATTGGCACTCCCTCCCGCTCCGCCCAGAGTGGGAGAAGTCATTTGATGATTTCCCATCCCAAAAAAAAAAAGGGGGGTCTTGATTTGTTTTTCGATTAATTAATGTTTTTATTTTTATTTTCCTTGTATTTGTAATGAAAAGCACAGTGTTCACTTCGGGTTAAAGACTTATTTAGTCCCTCGAACTATTGCTCGGGACTAATTGTTACTTTCACCCCTAGGGTAACAATGTACTATTACAAGACAGCACCTAAAAACGTTTAAAAAAGAACATTTGATATGCAACCAACCCGCACTGTGCCCGCGTGGTGGATGGGTACTGTATAGTCACACATAAGGGGGGAGGTACGGTAAGCCCAAACTTGCAACTTTATGCTAGATAATTAATATTAATTAATATTATAAATGCGAAAGTTTGTGAGGATGGATGTATGTTTGTTACTCTTTCACGCAAAAACTACTGAACGGATTTAGATGAAATTTTGCACACAGATGGTTTACAACCTGGATTAACACATAGGATACTTTTTATCCCGGTAGTAAGATCCCATGGGACAATTTTGAAACTTCCCGCGGGCGAAGCCGCTGGCAGAAGCTAGTGCTAGATAATTGCCCGTCTCGTCCGCCTGCACTGGCTATGTTGTTCATCACTGCGCTAGGTTTGGGTTGCATGTTTCATGCAAGCGAACCTTTCCCAGACGCGTGTTTTGCCTCTCTTCCTCAGGCGACGTTGGCTCTATTTTATCGTCTTCTGCATGTGCATATCTTTGCGAGCGGCATTCGTATTTGCAGAACTAAAATTTAATATTCTTGCCCTTTCAAAAGGCTTAAAGCCACCCAAAGGGCAATGAAGAGTGCGATGCTTGGAGTTTAAAAGAGAACCAACGTCACCGACGTGGCACGAAAAATTGCCAAACTTACGTGCCAGTCGGCACATTGCTCGCAGAACAGATAGCCGATAGGGCCGAAAAGATCTGGAGTGGCGACCGCGGACCGGAAGGTGTTTCGTTGAAAGACCTCCCATTAGGTGGACCGATGACCCTGGTGAAGGTTGCGGGAATCCGCTAGATGAGAGTCGCACGGGGCCGGTCAATGTTGCGACACTTGGGGGAGGCCTATGTCCAGCTGGACATCTTTCGGCCGAAATGATGATGATGATGATGAAAGCCTGATTTATGATATCAAGAGCTCTGGACCCAAACTCACCCAGCATCTGTTTCCTGAAGACTTCGTCCGCATCATCGAGATGTACGAGCATGGCGCTGTAGAGGGCGTCGACGTGCGCGCCGTACAACACGGTGTTGTACTGTTCCGGCCGGTTCGTGAATAGTGTCACTAGAGTCTGCACGGCGTACGAACGGACTTTGTCACTGCTGTCGTCCAGGCGTTTGAGAACCACTGGGGGTAGAAATAAGGGAATATTACTGATTTTTATAAGGCATGGGTGTTACTGTTTAGTTTCGTATCCACTAGGCAATATTTGGCGCACAACATGTTGCTTAATGTGTTGAAAGTCAGCGCGGAACTTTTGTTATAGTAGTTTATGCAACTGTGCATAATGAAGGGCATTACAACACGAGTGTGGGTTTAAGAAACGAGCCGAAGGCGAGTTTCTTAATAGCATCACACGAGTGTTGTAATGCCTAATTATGTATAGTTGCATACACTACTTTATCTACCCAAATATCATAAGGGCTCTATGATGGGTTCAGGAACCATAGGGAAATGACCTGCATTGTTACTTGGCCCTTGATTTTTGTGCCAACAGTTATTAGTTGCATTCGTCGCTGCATTTACGATATCTGGCGGAGTATTCATGTCAATTTCTGAGTCACTATCACTCATTTTCGACAGAAATAAAGAATGGGTTACTGGAAATAAAAAGCTAACGAACAAAATGACAGCTCGAAATGGCGGCGTTTCGGATATCTGTCATTTTTTTTTAAATCATAGGCAAACGAACAAAGTCACAATTCTTGTGTCACTCGAGATCGAAAATGTCGTGCGATTTATAATTAGAATCATACTCACGGAACAGAGAAAAACAGATCATACTGAATTGGGGTTTTTTTTTTTTTTTTTTTTTATCGATATCTGATTTAATGTAGGTGGTACTAGAATAGCACACTCACTTGAATTTGACACCTGTTCCAAATTTAAAACTCATAACGCAACTGTTTACAGTTGCGTTATGAGTTCATTACAGTACCGTAGGGTTTATGACATTTGGGTAGATAAAATACTTTATCTACCCAAATATCATAAACCCTCTCTAATGCGTTCAAAAACCATAGGCAATGACCAGCATTACCAACCTGCAGAAATGAACGGTACTGTAATGAACTCATAACGCAACTGTAAACAGTTGCGTTATGAGTTTTAAATTTGGAACAGGTGTCAAATTCAAGTGAGTGTGCTATTCTAGTACCACCTACATTAAATCAGATATCGATAAAAAAAAAATAAAAAAAAATTGTTTGTCTGTAAAGTCGGTTTACGGACGATAGATTTACGTGATAACGTCATAATCATTATTTTATGTAATACAAAAAAGGGGGTGGAACGTTACTATGGAATACTTTATCTACCCAAATATCATAAACCCTCTCTAATGCGTTCAAAAACCATAGGCAATGACCAGCATTACCAACCTGCAGAAATGAACGGTACTGTAATGAACTCATAACGCAACTGTAAACAGTTGCGTTATGAGTTTTAAATTTGGAACAGGTGTCAAATTCAAGTGAGTGAGCTATTCTAGTACAACCTACATTAAATCAGATATCGATTAAAAAAAAAATAAAAAAAAATTGTTTGTCTGTAAAGTCGGTTTACGGACGATAGATTTACGTGATAACGTCATAATCATTATTTTATGTAATACAAAAAAGGGGGTGGAACGTTACTATGGAACGTTACTATTTTTCATGAGTGTTGCTGGTATTATCAATTTATAAGACGTTATCACGTCAAAAAACCCCAATTCAGTATGATTCTAATTATAAATCGCACCACATTTTCGATCTCGAGTGACACAAGAATAGTGACTTTGTTCGTTTGCCTATGATTTAAAAAAAAATGACAGATATCCGAAACGCCGCCATTTCGAGCTGTCATTTGTTCGTTAGCTTTTTATTTTCAGTAACCCATTCTTTATTTCTGTCGAAAATGAGTGATAGTGACTCAGAAATTCACATGAATACTCCGCCAGATATCGTAAATGCAGCGACGAATGCAACTAATAACCTGTTGGCACAAAAATCAAGGGCCAAGTAACAATGCAGGTCATTTCCCTATGGTTCCTGAACCCATCATAGAGCCCTTATGATATTTAGGTAGATAAAGTAGTGTATGCAACTATACATAATTAGGCATTACAACACTCGTGTGATGCTATTAAGAAACTCGCCTTCGGCTCGTTTCTTAAACCCACACTCGTGTTGTAATGCCCTTCATTATGCACAGTTGCATAAACTACTATTGTCATGTTGCGCGCGAGCTGGCAACGTCGTGCGATGTTATGCAACGCTGTCGAAAATGTTGAGCGTCATGTGTTGTGCGTCAATTATTGCCCAGTCGAAACGACGCTATAATGTTAGACTGCATCATCCCACTGCTGGGCAAAGGCTTCCCCAATGGTCGGATGGTCTCCTTAGACCATTTTCGTGTAGCTGCAATGGTTAATATTGCCCCTTACTGCCCCGCTGGAAGTTTCCACTCTGTATACTTACCAAAATACAGCTTGTGCAGTATATCTCCGTTGAAGCAGCCCCGCTGGCGCGCCAGCACGGCGAGACAGCACACAGCTCGCAGCGTGTGCTGGCGCGTTAAGGTCGAGTTGTCATCAGCCAAGCCAACCAACAAAGGCACCATCTTGTCTAAAAACGGTTCTAAGGACTCCTTGGTTGGAAAAAGGTTGACTACCTGGAAATAGGGAATATGCATGTATTTTTTTTTCTTCACCTAAATTAATTAATTACACTATTATCAACCCAAGAAAAGTATTAAAAGTTAATTTCAACTACTGCTTGTCGCTTAAAATAATACTAAACTCCTGCAATTTTCTATGACAGTTAAAACGTCCGTGATTGTCGCGACCATACTTTGACGTCATTTATCAAAATCTACCCTGTTTACATCTATTTTTTTGCCTTAATAAAGTAACTTTACTAATTGTATGTGCTCTAATCAAGCAAAAATTGCGATAACGATATTATAATAAAATCGTAGTGCAACTTTCCCTACATTTCAAATAAAAGTATGTTTTTGACATAGAATTTTGATGTCACTACCGCCATTATAGAGGACGACGTGTTTTGAGAGTGCGTTCCGTTTCACCAAAAACATGCTGCATAAAACATTAAATTGTAAAATAAGTGATGTATTAGAAACTTAAACAAGCACACCATAATGTTTATAAGCGCCAATACAAGGCATTTTTAATAAATAAAAAGAGTTTTATATTTCTGGCATATTCCCTATTGAGTAGCTGGGGTAACGTTCAGCAGAAAAAAGGTAAAAAGACGAATTCGCCCCTATTGGCGTAGCGAGGGGTCGTATTAATGTGATTTATTTGCCACCAGACCTTGTCGATGTGTGTATCCTCAAGGACCCTGTTATATAGGTGGCCTCTTTGCTTCAACTTCATTCAGTCTCTTATATATTTCTTTTTTACATTGGCATGTAAAAAAGCCCACCTTGAGCAAGTCACGAATAGACTTAGAAGATTAAGCTGGATATTCAAGACTCTCAGACATATCGCACCAAAGAAATTAAGTACGAACAATGCCCGAAACCCATCCAGAAATATTTTAAATGAGATATATGTAGATCTGGTCCAGTCGGTTCTAATATATTGCATCCCCATTTGGGGTGGGGCTGCAAAAACTATTTTTATCAACGTCGAACGCGCCCAACGGGCCCTAATTAAAATAATGTATTTTAAAAAGTTAAGACACCCTACTGAAAACCTCTATCAGATTAGTGATTTACTCTCAGTTCGTAAGTTATACGTAATCCAAACTATTACAAAAATACATAAATCCCTAAAATATGACTCAAGCATAACAGCTCGAAAGAAAAGACCTAATTGTACAAATCCCTCATACAAAAACTGTATTCGCCGGGAGACGATACAATGAGCGATCAGCTTTACTTTACAACAAAATCAACAGGAAAAAATACATATTACAACGATTAGATTGGATAAAATCACTAACCTATGATGACACAGAGGCACTCTTGGAACACATTAAGTAAACATCAAATTAGTAGTAATAAACACACACCTTCAACTACCAAATTCACAACACGCACACATAATGATCCGGTATCACACATAAGTAAGTAAAATAAAACTAAACAAAAATACTAATAACACAAAACACTCGCCCTAACGATGGATGTCGTTGAGTGTGATGTCACACTCGCACACACACAACATACCACTTAGGTACTATCCACCACTACCACTACCACTACCACTTAGGTAGTGTGTTGTGTATGAACACAACACACTACCTTACATAACACTGAACACACACCTGCAAGCAAGATTTTCTAAAGTTTAAAATTAAATTATAACTTTGTAATTTTATTTTATTTTATTCTATACTTTTCTTTTTACTTTTTAATGTATAATACCAAACTTCCGTACCTATTGTTTTTTTGTAAATACCCAGTTTGTTTGTATTGCTTTGCTATGAAAGAGCGGGGCTTCCCAACACAGACATTACTTGCATAAAGGGAAGCTCCCATTGAGGAAGCTCCATACACTAAACTTTTATGTTAACTTATGAAGCAATAAACTATTTTGTATGTTTTTGTATGTCATCTAGTTGTCACTGTGACTTACAATGATTTATTAAATATTGAGTCTATCATGAATAGAATTTCGCAATTAGGAAATCCATGTCCTAGATTCCTAGAAGACCCAAAATAGGATATTAATCGTGAGTTCCACAAAAGAACGAATAAGGTTTGTCTAGCAAGTAGGTACGGTAGCTATAGTTAACTGTTTTAATAGACGTTGATTTTTATTTTTGGCTGAATAATCAGAAGATTTCAATCGAAATTTTACAGCACAAATATATAAAAAATACGACAGAAATAGATTTGTGTTTTCGGTTGATAGGTTCGTTGTTTGTCTAGCCAGTTCCTAACTATTGTAATGATTTTGTAAAATAATAATTAAATAATTGTGCTTCATTCCACAAGCGACAGATGGCGCTAGTGGGTTGACGAATAAAAGACTTTTAAGTTTGTATCTATTTTTCAATGACTAAATTATTACGAGTATTATATAAATTTGCATGTGTTAACTGTTACGTACTATGTACTTTGCTCTGATTGGTCGAATAGTATGCTGAGTGTTTACCTACTGTTAGAGTGGGGAGCCTTCAGTTGGCGGTTGAGATTTTGGACAGTCAGTATATATTGAGGCGTTGAACAGTAAACATAGCTTGTGAACCCATATTGATATTGTACTATCTTCTTATAAATTGGTGATTGTTATATAATTGAATAAACATATTACTTCTGAATACGCGAGTGTTTGATTTCTTAATACTATGTTAGGGTCAACTTCCAGTCTAACCGGATGCAGCAGGATAACAGTACAATGAGCGACTGCCTATCTGACCTCCACAACGCAGTTAGTACTGGGTAAAACGGTACCCTTTGGCAGCCCTTGGTAAGAAGGTCCCTGACTACCTATAGATTTTCAAAGATCTCACCTTATCCCCAGTATCGCCATCCCCACCCTTTTCCTCGGTGACGAGGTTCTCGTTGTAAGGGTTCTCCTGTAAGGCCGAGCACAGACAGGCCACGGCGGCCGTACGGATGGCCTCGGCAGTACGACCCGCACACCACACCAGGTTCGGCATTATCACTTCTGTGGGCCAAGAGTATAAAGAAGTCATCACCAACATCATCAGCTTATGTTCCTACTGCTGGCACAGGCCTCCTCTCTATGAGAGGGAATGAGCTATTGTCCACCACGCGAGCAAAGTGCGGGTTGCTAGATGTCACTATTTCTCCGAGGTTTTGGTTGTTAGCACATGCCGGTTTCCCCACGATGTTTTCCTTCACCGTTTTGAGAGCTGCGGTGATGAAATAAATTACACAAAGGAATGCACCTATCTGGGACCGAACCCACGAGTTACTGTTTGTAAGTCGAGGCCGCCACCACTGGGCCACCGCTTTGTATGTATGTCCAGTTAAACTAGAAAATCTTGGTGTTTCTGACTTGATCTGTCGCACAAAAGCTTTTTCGAAATTGCATACTTAATAATAAAAAACATAATTCAGCTCCTGGTTGATAGACGCTACTGAAAGTGCCAAAGGGGCTGATTCAATTGGAATAGCCATGACGACAGTATCAAAAAATTGCAAATCTATTTAGTCCGTCAGTTATTGGAAAATAATGGACACGTATTTTTTCGTCTTTTTTTTGTTGATGTTGTTGTTGTTGTTGTTGTGTTGTTGGGGTTGTTCAATGTTTTGACTTTGACTTTCAAAATGCATCAAAACTTGGGAGCGTCGTATCTTCGTCAATTTTGGTTTATGTAAGAAAATAAAAAAATCGGGTCAAATACTTATTTATTGATAAATCTTACTAACGGACTTTTACATGTCATCAATCCTACTGTCATCGACACGGTAACAAGGTAAGGGGAATACAAAATATACATATATAATTTTTTCGGAGATTCATGGAGACTGACGTTTTTCCACAAGTCCCTAACCCAGATCATGGGTCTTCCGGGGCTGCGGGACTGTTCGAAAGAGATACCGCGGCCCGAAACGTAAAGGGCAAGGAAGGAACATGGATGGGTTTTAGTCAGTAAAAGTCTGACGTCTGACACTCCCTCCCGCTCCGCCCAGAGTGGGAGAAGTTATTTGATGATTTCCCATCCGAAAAACAAAAAAAGATCATGGGTCTTTAAATCAATGCTATAGTGAATACCAGTTCAACATACCTTCAATAACGATGTTGAGGAAAGCCTCAAGCTTGTCAGTGTCGCACTTGGTGAAGTTGACGTCTCTCTTCAGCAGCATCGTGGACAACGTGGTGAACACCTTCAGCTTCACCTCCGGGTCTACCTTGGGGGTGGCCAGGCACTCCCGCAGGAGAGGGGCTATGAGGTGCAGCTGCTTACCTATAGCGGAACCTGGACACGGAGTCTCGTTAAAAAGTTGAAAAATGCAAATTTCTGTCCAAGGTATTCTAACTGAGCGATTATTAACTGAACTGATTTATTATTTATTTATCCATCGTTTCTTTGGTTTTCGTCAACTTTTATAGCCAATATTTTACTCTTTCCTCCGCATCACATGTCTAACTTATCCATACTACGATAACCGATTACCACACAACTTTGCAGTCACCGGCACCGCTTTCAGATTTCCTCTTATATACGGTCGACCAATCTATTATGTTCGTCAGATTCGCGGGTGTATTTTTCAGATCAGCCTAAATTTATTGCAGTTACTTGGTACCTTCTGTGTACCTTTACGTACCTCTCCTGAAAATCTGTGTACCTAAACCCGTACAATGATATTTTAAAATTAGGTACACCCGAGAACCTTATGTCAGAACCGCGGATGTACCACTAACCAGTATGTGTAGTTAAGGACACATCACCCTTAGCATTCTCATCTCAGCTACATGCAATTGTTTTTCATTCATCCCTTTTGTGGTCCAAAATTCTGAACTGGGCGAGCAATCTTGTGACTTTAAAACAATAGACGCGCGCAAAGGCGTAGCTAGGATTTTGTTAAGGGGGAGCAGGCGCAGACAAACCAAGAATATTCTAAGGTAAATGCTGAATGAGCAATGAACCAGATTACGTTAAAATGAAAAACAAATCTAGATTCAATTATTCCTAGTACAATCTTATAAAATTCACTTTTCGATAGAATCAAAGTTGATTCTATCGAAAAGCGAATTTTATAAGATTGTTTAAAAAAGTGATATTAATAACCTCAATAGGCTACTTACGTAACATCACTTTTCGGTTTGTGAGCATTTCTGCATCTTCAGGGCGGGGGGGGGGCGCTGTCTTCCTGCCCGTACCTCGCTACGCCCTTGGACGCACGAAGCCGTGTCCTTTATTTCGCGCGGGATGTGCCTCAGTGGGACAAGAGTTCAACAGATAGCTGAACATGCAGAGCCGTGCTTACCAGAGTGCAGCATAGCACACTCGAGCAGACACTTGTCGGGAGACAGCTGAGTCCAGGTGAGCGCGTCGCTGGTGATGTCAGACAGCACGCAGCCGATGTGCTTGTCGTAGAGACTGGTGAGGGTCTTGCCGCACTTCTCTGCGTAACGCAGCTTGTCCAAGTTAGCTGAGGAAACACACCAGGGTCCATGTTCACAGCTGTTTAAAACAATTTTTTGTAGGGGAGCTTGTCTCTTAAACAGCTGTTTTTAGTTAATCAGACTGTTATCTTTTCGGTGAGCATGGACCTAAATCATTAATCTGTCTTTGATCACGTTTTAATCAACTCGTTTGCCATAGACAACCTGCTATTACAGCGGTTTTGCGCCAGGCCTTCAAAATACCTACATTGTCAGTGTTGGATTTTTTATAGTTAATCAGTAATATAAACCCAATTATGATAAGTTATTCCAATATTGTAAAGTCTTAGATGTATTCGATAAAGTGAAATTTGCTGTTGCCTCTGATTACTGTGAACACAAAATGAGTAAGTTACAGAAAATAAGTAGACCTACTTTTGTACGTAACCTGTCGTACTTGCCTTTGTATAAACTGCCTAGAGTAAATAATTAATACGGTAAAAGGGTCTGGACATATGCCCTTCCAAACATACTAAATAAATTGCCTAAGGAAATAGCCAAAAGTTTGGAAAATAAAAAGCCTCGACAGATAAACATCTTGATCAAATTGTACTTCACCATTGAAAGATATAAAACGGGGGAGGGGCATACGTGTGGGCCCATTACTAGACAAATACCTGTGAGCGAGTAATCTATATAAACAATAGCGCACATAATCTTGCAATAGAAAGATTGAGCGCTATTGCAGATGTAATATAAGTAAGGATTGCATGTGAAATAAATAGCTTCAATTTTTTTTTTTTTTTTGTACCTAACTGTCCAACTTAGGATATGTATCTGCTTCCAAAACCATTCGTAGATGGAATCAATGTCACCGATTAGCTTCCAATAAAAATAATTTTACTACACCATTTATAACTAAGTTCAAATCTACATAATAATGTACCTAAGCATCTACTGAACCATCTGCTCAGTTTCGCCGCAGAATCTCAAACGAAGCAGTTTCTGAAGGGAACCGCGCGTTTGGACAAGGTTATATTGGCGTTGGTAAAAACAGGTCATGTATGTGGCGACATCTATACCGCCACATACAGCCAGGTGCTAAAATGTTTTGAGAATCTACAAACTTATACCTTTTCTGTATGAAGTATGAAGTATTGCGAGCTTACTTCGACCGATTTTTTATCCTTCACTATCTTAATAAATTCTTAAAAGTACTCATCCCATTTTAGAATTTTTTCCTTTTGTGAGAGTTAAAGATTCACCCTTCTAGATATAATCCTGTCGGTGTCCATGTTTATCCAGGACCCCTGCTAACAATAAAGACACCAAAGTGGTCCCTAGTCCAAGAAGGTTGAGAACCACTGCACTAACAGAACCCGACCACAACCGTCCAGGTCGCAGGATCCCTTTTCTTTGAGAGAAATAAAACTTGATACCTTCTTCCTCACACCTAAATATACACATTCGCATAAAAGGGCTACGACTAAGGTACTCACAGAGCGCCATGAACTGTATAGTCTCGTCGACGGGCATAGCGTACACGGTGAAGTTGATAGTGAACAGATCGTCGGCCACTCGCGCGCACGCCTCGCCGCACACATCCAGCAGCGCCTCGCACATGTACAGCAGGTTTCTTTGGTAATTAGGCTGGAAAGAGGATGAATTTTAATAATCCTACTGTGTATGTTGGTTACTCTTGTTTGCCAGCTATCGATTGATACATGTCAGCTTGAGTATAATGCTGTCATATGGGCTCCGCATGAGACTAAATATAGTCTCATGCTGGAGCGTCTACAAAACAAATTCACCAGATTTTTGTATGACAAACTTTACGGTGTCTATCCCTTCTATCCGTTGATGTACGCGACTTTATTCGTTATCGGTATGGTCGGGTACAACAAACTCGAGACAAAGAGGGACCTACCGATAACCACGTATTGCGTGGTAAGACATTCAATTCCGGTGTTTTGAAGGAGATATGTCTAAATGTGCCTGACAATTTTGTATCGCGGCGCCGGAAGCTACGGTTACTAGCGGTGCCTCACGCACGAACCAACTTGCTCAGCAAAGCGCCACTGACGCGCGCCTTGCACGCACTGAATGACACTGCTGAAAGGATCGATCTATTTACCTGTTCTCTTTATGAATTCACAAAAACAATGTTGTATGTGTTATGTTATTAAAAATAGTTAAATTAAGGACCACGCTAACGCATTAGGATTTCCCTGTAATGTTAGTAGTGTTTGTTTGTAATAAATAAATAAAAATAAAATAAAAATGTTTTGTGCGTGTCCGATTAAATCAAAGGTGTGCTGAAGATCCCACCAGTGAATGGACTTTAACTTTGATTGGTCATATCTCGGATACGTGACACTTTACAAAATTTTGCCTCATCTAAAACTTGTTTTGTATTAATACCAGCTATCGATTAATATAGGTCGTATGCGTGGCCGCTACTTTGAAAAATAATCAAAATGGCGGAAAAAAATCCCGCAAAAAGTTCAAACCCCTTTTGCACACAAATAGTTTATAACCTAGAATAAAACATTGGACCTTCTATCCAGGTAGTTAGATCCCATGACATTATTATAAGAGTACAATTTCACGCAGGCGTAGCCGCTGGCAGAAGCCAGTCTTTCTACATCTTTGCTTACAATTTTGCATATCAGTTCTCTACAAATAACCAGAACTCGTCTTCGGTGTTAACTTTTATTCTTCAAGGCTGTGCGTTAGGTATCTGTCAGTGAATTTAATCTCACTATTTCATAATCTTATAATCACTATGAAAGTTTGAATGAATGGAGGTTTGTTAGTCAATCAGGCCAGAGCGGCTGAATGGAGCTGGATGAAAGGCAAAAAGATGGATTATAGTCTGGAATACACATATGAAGGAGAGCGGTCTTGAGCTTACACACGCATGTACACTTAGCGTTGCGGCGCGGCGGCGACGCTTAAGCGCGGGACAAACACAAGAGGCGTCGTGCGGAGGCGCGGGCGTTCCTACCTCGAAATATCACGCGAGCGACGTCGCGGGCAACAGCTACTATTTTCATAAACTAAATTGAACCCCATACCTTCCTAGTCCTGCATCTATCTGGATCAGCAGCCTCCTTGCACAGTTCCTCCAAGACCTTCTCCTGGAGCAGTTCCGAGCGGGAACCCTTGATGATGTTGGTGAGAACCAGGAGAGCAGCCCACGAGTCTACTTCCGCCTCCAGCAGTGGCCACCAGGTGGTGGGGATTATGAAGTAGCCGAATAATTCGGCCGCGCGTTTTATCTGGGAAAAAGAGGTTTGAAATGCTGTTGTCTATTGTAGAAAGTGATAAAAGCACGTAAGAATAGTAACACTGTGTGTATTGGTGTCGATTCTGTTGTGCACAAACTAAACTTAATTTAGGCTATTGCTATCTTTTACTAAAAGGCAGTGCGAGAAAAGGACGGCTATAGCTACGAACTAAGTTAGAGATGTCAAATAGTTTAATGTTTTTACGTGCACCCTTCATATGTATGTAAAAATATTAGTTCCAATTAAAGGGGTTCGGGCGTTTCGGTCCTTATGACCAATGTCGACTTAAATCGTACATCGATGGATAGGTCTTTTCAAGAGGAAAAAAGTTATTATTGGGTCACATTTGGAATTTTTCTCCGATTCGAGATATGGCCTTCTAAAATATGTGTTTTCAGGTCGATCTTTTGGGTTAAGCTGTTTGCCTAGGTTGGTCTGTGGATGGGTGAACACCCTTACATACCGAGCTTCCTCCGAGCCTCGGAAAGCACGTGAAGCTGTTGGTCCCAGCCGTCATTTATAGATCTTTGACGTCGTTTCGTCACAAGTCAGTCAGTGGCCCAAAAAGTATAGGATTACCCAGTACTAAAGTGAACAGTGCGTTCGTGTTCCACGCGCAAGGGCCGAAGCCTGCCGGGGCTGCGGGACTGTTAGAAAGAGATACCGCGCCCCCGTAACATAAAGGAGAAAGAAGGAATATCAATGAGTTTTCTATACTAATCTTAAGCCAAAAGAGGAAAGATTTGTATGTCAGTGTCGCTACAGCGAATAAACTTAAAAACTACTGGACCAATTTGAAAAACTTTTTCAGCAATGGATAGCTAGCTATATTTTATCCCCGTACTCCCACGGAACGGGAACTACGCGGGTGAAACCGCGTGACGTCCGCAAGTAGTCAGTAAAAGTCTGACACTCACTTCCGCTCTTGAGGGGTCATTCATTTGATGATATCACATCCGAAAAAAAAACTATATTTTATATACCACTACACTAAAGGGTGTAAAACACCTCTTCACGAAGCCGAAAGGCACTTGTTTTTTGTTTTACACCATACCTGGGAACCTTCTGGTTACGGAGATATGGGGGGTCAAAGTTACAACAAGTTATTTTTTAAATACAAGTTTTTTTTTTAAGATTTTGACTTTTAACACCTCCACGACCCCCGTACTATTCAATCAATCCATCAATCAGCACAATATTTAAAGTGCGTTACATTAAGTTCTACCACAAAACATGATTTATAACCTCAAAAAAATTATTGTTTCCCAGCATTTTTTTTTTGCGTAAAGTTACTTAGTTTGATTTACAGAATGCTTGGTTAACGGCTTTGTGATGAGGTGGTTTACACCCTGTATAACACTGAAAGATTAATATCTTTAATTTAAGATCTTCATAGATATCTGTTTAGTATTTTGAAAAAATGTATCAATCACAAAATGATCTAATATTCAAGGTACGCGTACTCCGATCGAACAACATATGAGGTCAAGCGCCATAACTATTCGTGCTCTATGAAAATATACCTTTCTAACGATATACTATTCATATCTATTGGGTCCAGGACCAGAGTCCGTACATTTGTGCCCATAGGCCTTTGACAGCTCAAAATTACGTCCGTCTCTTTCTCGTTTCATTAGAGAGAAAAAGATAGCAATAGCCTAAATGAAGTTTGTATTTGTATTTATTTATTTCCTTATAATCATGTAAAACACTGGTTATTAGGCATGCATTTAAATTTCATGACACAGTATTAAGACATGCACCCTGTAAGAGCACAGCAAAATTTTATATAAAAATAAAAATAAATTTTTAAATTTAAATTAAGTTAAAAAATAACACACACACACACACAGCACAGCAAAATTTTATATAAAAATAAATATAAATTTTTAAATTTATTAGATTTTTTTTTTTTTTTTTTTTTATTAAGTTACATAATATAATATTGATTCTAAATACATTATATTTCATTAAAAATGTTTATGTCACCGTAAAATTGTCAAATACGTTATATTGTAATACGAGTATCTCTAGCGATATTGTAAAGTCTCGAATTATTGTCAAATGAAAATACTGCTGCCAACAAAACGCATTATTTTTCGTGAAATGCATGCGATGGTAGTCAACTTACGCGGTGTGGAGGGAAGGAGGGGTCCCCCTTGCCCAGTGGCACAACTCTCATGAAAAGATAATGCACCATTCCTGAGAAATACCGATTAATATAACATGACCTTAAAACACTTTATATTCCCCCTAAAAAGCGTAGTCGACGGAGCACCGCTTCGCGGGATCCCTATTTCCGAGTGCAGGGTTTAAAGGAACCTAACTAACCTAACGGGGGGTGCCCCAAGTCCCGATTATGGGTGCAGAGATACTTCCGTATGTTCAGTTGACAATAATTCGAGACATTACAATATCGCGAGAAAAAACACGTTATATTGTAATATAACGTGTTTGACAATTTTACGGTGACATTTACATTTCAAATATTGCATTAATTAAACAAAACATTAATCCATCATTATATATTATACTATTTCAAAATTAATCATTATTATCAGTTCATTTAATATTATTCTTTTACATTTATGTCAAGTTAATATTATTGCAAAATCGATCGATTCACGATTTGTCAGTTTAATTTGTGCACAACAGAATCGACACCATTGTCTATAGCCCATTTACGTGATTCTATTTTTCAAATAATTTTGTACTTAGAATGACACATGAGCAGAACATCTTCAAGTACGGGTCTACTTGTCACCCACTTTACTGCCAAAAGACAGTGCGAGAAATCCGGATAAGACGTCGTGAGTCACTGTAGTGACATGGACGCGAAGAAGTTTTTAGTCCTTTAATGCCTCCTGCTAGGGTTCAATTCGCAGCAGGTTTATGATGCAAGAATTAAAAGAGTTTGAATGCGATTTCAGAAAATAAAGTAAATTCGATTCGATCGAAAAAAATTGTCCCCCCAATTGTTTCCCCTACTAATCCTTCAGGTATAGCCTTAAAAACTTCATCAGTGGCGCCACTTAGTAAAGTTTTTATGACAGCGTGGCCATGTTGAGTGGCAACCTCTTCCGCACACAGCTGAGACAATCGGGAGTCTTGCATCTCCTTGCTATTCAGTCCCACAGCTGGGCAAAGGCGGCCGTATGTCTATGCAAAAATATTTAACACGCCATCTTGTGGCAGACTTCGCGGTTCTCTTGCAAGTCGTCGCATCAATTTTTTATTCCGCCTCGAGTTCGACAGCGCTTTCGTATGATACTAAGGAGGTAAAAATGCCTGTCCACCTCATACTTATTTGAATGGTAACAATAAATCCTCTCACCTCCGGTACGACCCTAGGATCTTCATCAGTAGCGCCACGAAGCATAGCTTTTATGATGGCGTGGGCATGTTGAGTGGCGCCCTCTTCAGCACAGAGTATCAACCAGCATAGCAGCTGCGACACACGGAGTCTCGCGTCTGCTTGCCAGCCGTCCATTTCTGAGAGAAAAAAAGAAGATAATTACTTACTTTCTTTCTCAATTCGCATGAAGAGTAGGAATGAGGTCGTCAATTTTAATAAACCAAGGTTTTCGGGGTTCCGTAACCAAAATGGTGAAACAGTTGGCCCTATAACTAAGCCTACGTCATCTTTCTTTCTGTACATCCATCCTTTTACCTTAAACAGGGTTCTTTCTTTGCAACCGTAACAGGAATTTCAGTTAAAGATGTCATATTTTATAATTGTGTAATTTATAGCTGAGAAAGATTCCTTGCAGAAACTTACCTCTAGTAATAGCTGGTACTATCTTGCCAATATTGGTTTGCACCAGTATTCTGCAGCCAAAGTTAGGTCTCTTAATATCTGGAGGGTAGTGTGTCGGCACGTCTTTTAGAAAGTCCGACTTCTTCTTATAGTCTTCTTCATTCTCCTCCATGTATTGAAGGCCGATGTCGGTCCAGAAGGAATTGGCGGTGTTTCTTACTTCCTCCATTACATCACTTAGACTAGAAGAAGAATATCATTGTTGGAAAAAATATATAATACTAAATCAAATAGCTAGCGAAACTCTGCAAGGTAAGTAGAAAAATATTTCATGAAAAAAAAAATTGAGCAACAACTTCATTCAGTGTTTTTTTTAACTAACTACGGTGGAGGGTTATGATTTTGGATGTAAGTATGTGTCAGCGTCACATTGTAAAAACCGTTAGATTGTAAGATAACCAGCGAGATTGTAAAGTGTCGAAATATTGTCAGCTAAATATACTTCTTAATCTGACGAAGTGAAACCGTAATATTGTGAACTGCATGCGACGGAACGTTCGTTAGACAATCTTACGAGAGTTTACAATCTCGCTAGATAGATTACAATCTAACGGGTTTTACTGGCGGACTACAAAACTGGTAACATGCGTATCATAACATTCTGTTCGCAACATGTAAGACAATATATTAAGACCGTTATATTTTATGGACGGTACGTTTAAAACTTGCCCAACGCCGTTCCGTCAACTATTTACCATTCCTGGCGGTGTTGCAAGTGACATTAATAATACAAATATTATACCAATGATTTCTGCCTTTATGACACATCAAAACAAGGAAGCGTATATTGTATTATTTCATTTAATTAAAGCACAATTAAATGATTGAAAGCCACAGAAAATAATGTTAGATTTTGAAGAGGGAATAATTGCAGCGCTCAGAGAGATTAACACTGTTCACGAAATAAAAGGTTGTCACTTCCATTATTACAATAGTTTGAAACGCAAAGCAAAGCAAATGGGTATAATTAAGGATAAAAGTCACAAAACTATAGTTTTACTCTGCAGTAGTCTAGCATATTTACATGAAGAGGAAATATTATCAGTTTGGTATTACATAAAGAGTGAAATTGTAGTAGAAGATGATCGAATAGAACTTGAACAGTTGCAACATTATTTTGAAAAATTTTGGCTAAAAGAAAAAATGGTGAAAATGTGGTGTAACTATGGTGAGCTGCATCGAACAAACAATGTCGTCGAAGGATGGAATTTTAAAATTAATACTAAAGTGTATATAGTGCAGCCCCGACTTACGAAAAGTAAGTCGTGGGTTCGAACCCAGACAGGCGCATTACTTTATGTGATTTATTTCATCACCACTGCTCTCAAAGCGGTTAAGGAAAACATTGTGAAGAAATAAGCATGTTCTGGAATAAGGCTGGGAAGACCTGGAAGAAGACTGGGAAGACCTAGAAGAAGACCGGGAAGACCTGGAAGAAGACCGGGAAGTCCTGGAAGATGACCGGGTAGACCTGGAAGAAGACCGGGAAGACCTGGAAGAAGACCGGGAAGACCTGGAAGAAGACCGGGTAGACCTGGAAGAAGACCGGGAAGACTTGGAAAAAGACCGGGAAGACCTGGAAGAAGACCGGGAAGCAGACCAGGAAGACCTGGACGAAGACCGGGAAGACCGGGAAGACCTGGGCGAAGACCGGGAAGACCTGGAAGAAGACCGGGAAGTCCTGGAAGAAGACCGGGAAGACTGGAAGAAGACCGGGTAGACCTAGAAGAATACCGGGAAGACCTGGAAGAAGACCGAGAAGAAGACTGGGAAGACCTGGAAGAAGACCGGGAAGTCCTGGAAGAAGACCGGGTAGACCTGGAAGAAGAACGGGAAGACTTGGAAAAAGACCGGGAAGTCCTGGAAGAAGACCGGGAAGACTGGAAGAAGACCGGGTAGACCTAGAAGAAGACCGGGAAGACCTGGAAGAAGACCGGGTAGACCTGGAAGAAGACCGGGAAGACCTGGAAGAAGACCGGGAAGACCTGAAAGAAGACCGGGAAGACCTGGAAGAAGACCGGGAAGACCGGGAATCAGACCGGGAAGAAGACCTGGAAGACGACCGGTAAGACCGGGAAGACCTGGAAGACCGGGAAGTCCTGGAAGAAGACCCGGTAGACCAGCAGGAAGACCGGGAAGACCTGGAAGAAGACCGGGAAGAGCGGGAATCAGACCGGGAAGACCAGGACGAAGACCGGAAAGACCTGGAAGAAGACCGGGAAGACCAGGAAGAAGACCGGGAAGACCGGAGAGAAGACCGGGAAGACCTGGAAGTAGACCGGGAATACCAGGAAGAAGACCAGGACGAAGAACGGGAAGTCCTGGAAGAAGACCCGGTAGACCAGCAAGAAGACCGGGAAGACCTGGAAGAAGACCGGGAAGAGCGGGTATCAGACCGGGAAGACCAGGACGAAGACCGGAAAGACCTGGAAGAAGACCGGGAAGACCAGGAAGAAGACCGGGAAGACCGGAGAGAAGACCGGGAAGACCTGGAAGTAGACCGGGAATACCAGGAAGAAGACCAGGACGAAGAACGGGAAGTCCTGGAAGAAGACCCGGTAGACCAGCAAGAAGACCGGGAAGTCCTGGAAGAAGACCGGGAAGACTGGAAGAAGACCGGGTAGACCTAGAAGAAGACCGGGAAGACCGGAGAGAAGACCGGGAAGACCTGGAAGTAGACCGGGAATACCAGGAAGAAGACCAGGACGAAGAACGGGAAGTCCTGGAAGAAGACCCGGTAGACCAGCAAGAAGACCGGGAAGACCTGGAAGAAGACCGGGAAGACCTGGAAGAAGACCGGAAATACCAGGAAGAAGACCGGGAAGACCGGGAAGCAGACCGGGAAGAGCGGGAATCAGACCGGGAAGAGCGGGAATCAGACCGGGAAGACCAGGAAGAAGACCGGAAAGACCTGGAAGAAGACCAGGAAGAAGACCGGGAAGACCTGGAAGAAGACCGGGAACACCAGGAAGAAGACCGGAAAGTCCTGGACGAAGACCTGTACGAAGACCGGGAATCAGACCGGGAAGACCGGGAAGAAGACCAGGAACACCAGGAAGAAGACCGGAAAGTCCTGGACGAAGACCTGGACGAAGACCGGGAAGACCGGGAATCAGACCGGGAAATCCGGGAAGAAGACCTGGAAGACATCCGGGAAGAAGACCTGGAAAACGACCGGGAAGACCTAGAAGACCGGGAAGACCGGGAAGCAGACCGGGAAGACCTAGAAGAAGACCGGGAAGACCGGGAAGCAGACCGGGAAGACCTGGAAAAAGACCGGGAACACCAGGAAGAAGACCGGAAAGTCCTGGACGAAGACCTGGATGAAGACCGGGAATCAGACCGGGAAGACCGGGAAGAAGACCTGGAAGACGACCGGGAAGACCTAGAAGAAGACCGGGAAGACCGGGAAGCAGATCGGGAAGACCGGGAATCAGACCAGGAAGACCGGGAAGCCCGGGAAGAATACCGGGAAGACATGGACGAAGTCCGGGAAGACCGGGAATCAGCCCGGGAAGACCGGTAAGAAGACCTGGAAGACCGTTAAGAAGACCTGGAAGACGACCGGGAAGACCTAGAAGAAGACCGGGAAGACCGGGAATCAGACCGGGAAGACCGGAAAGAAGACCTGGAAGAAGACCAGGAAGCAGACCGGGAAGACCTGGACGAAGACCGGGAAGACCGGGAATCAGACCGGAAAGACCTGGAAGAAGACCGGGAAGACCTGGAAGAAGACTGGGAATACCAGGAAGGAGACCGGGAAGACCGGGAAGCAGACCGGGAAGAGCGGGAATCAGACCGGGAAGACCAGGAAGAAGACCGGGAAGACCTGGAAGAAGACCGGGAAGACCTGGAAGAAGACAGGAAAGAACTGGAAGAAGACCGGGAAGACCAGGAAGACCTGGAAGAAGACCGGGAAGACTGGGAAGAAGACCTGGAACAAAACCGGGAAGACCTGGAAGAAGACCGGGAATACCAGGAAGAAGACCGGGAAGACCGGGACGAAGTGGGAAGAACGGGAAGAACGGGAAGACCGGGAAGAACGTGATTATACATGGTGTAAACCACCTCATCACAAAGCCGTCAACCAAGCATTCTGTACATCAAACTAAGTAACTTTACGCAAAAAATATTGCTGGGAAACAACTTTTTTTTTTGTGGTCATAAATCATGTTGGTAGAACTCAATTTAACGCACTTAAAACATTGTGCTGATGGATGGATTTAATAGTACGGGGGAGATAGAGGTGTAAAATCTTGTATTTAAAAAAATACTTGTCTTAAAGTTGGAACTTTGACCCCCAATATCTCCGTAACTAGAAAGTCCCCAGGTATCTTGTAGACATAGAGTATATAACCACTAGAGAGCGTATAGGCCGATTTCTTCTAAGAACACAACTCACCACAGCGGGCCGGGGGACGAAGAAGAATGCGCGGCTGCAATTGGTCAGTTCAAGGTCAAGTTGCGTAGGTATGTCTAGTTAGAGATTGCATTACTTGACTAAGGGAAAATAGTCGATATCGATAAAACGGATTTTAAAATTAAAAAAAAATACTCATTAAAATTTACATAATAAAATTTAATCAACATCAGTCAATAACAAAAAGAAAAACAACTATTGTGTCTTACTGATTTTTAAAATGAATTATTTATATTTTTCGAATTATAGTTTTAGGGTCTTGATTGATCTCAGTCAAAAATGATAAACTAGCGTCTACATAATTATTTCTGAATTATGGATCTTCCTCATAAAATACAATGATTTGTTGATTCTATTTCATATTGATTATAATTAATATCCCGAAATAAATTATACCCAATTAGAGATTGTAATAACGATCTTATAAAATCGTCGGACATATATTTCGTATTTCTTAAAATAATATAAAAATTGTATGATGTTTAATTGTATTTTTATCGATATCAACTCAACTTCAGCCATTAAAATGGTAACGGCTCTGATTTTTACGATAAAAATACAAAGGGAGAGAAAGGGATAAAAGAATTAGAATTTCCTAGTGAAAGAAACGGACTTTTCCAAAAGACATAAACGCGGGTCACTATTTCGTGTGTTTTTTCACACTCGACCATTTTATATAGACCCCTGCGGTTGCTCTTAATCTGATTAAATTAAAAATAATTTCGTGGTGTTTACTTACTGATGAAAAGGTATGCCTATCCTTTTTGTAACTAGATGTCTTGGTATATTTCCCACACCAGTTTACAGCGCATTTAGGCATTTTATGCGTTTTAAATTGTATAAATAAATCGCATCAATTTATAATTATTTAGCGTGCATATGGGTCTAACAATTGGTCACAACTAAAATGGTTACTAGTATCGTCGCCTACTTGTAGGTGCAAAATTACTAACAGTTTTCGTGCGTCGGGGCACTGTATGCGCAGTCAAGTGGTTTTATAGTCTTTGGTTGTAGAACAAAAAAATGATCGCAATGATGGGGAGAACGAGTGCCTTTCGGCTTCGTGAAGAGGTGTTTTACACCCTTTATGTAGCCTAATGTTGATCCGACCTTTAAATAATATTCACGCAAAATTTGAAGTAAATCCATGCCGTACTTTTTAAGTTAGCCCGGACATACAAACAGACAAACAGACATACAAACAGACAAACAGACATCCAGTTATACAGACAAACAGACATACAGACATACAGACAAACAGACATAGAAGACCGGGAAGACCTGGACGAAGACCGGGAAGACCGGGAATCAGACCGGGAAGACCGGGAAGAAGACCTGGAAGAAGACCGGGAAGACCTAGAAGAAGACCGGGAAGACCTGGAAGAAGACCGGGAAGTCCTGGAAAAAGACCGGGAAAACCTGGAAAATGACCGGGAAGACCTGAAAGAAGACAGGGAAGACCTGGAAGAAGACCGGGAAGACCTGGAAGAAGACCGGGAAGACCAGGAAGAAGACCGGGAAGACCTGGAAGACCTGGAAGAAGACCGGGAAGACCTGGAAGAAGACCGGGAAGGCCGGAAAGACCTGGAAGAAGACCGGGAAGACCTGGAAAAAGACCGGGAAGACCTGGAAGAAGACCGGGAAGACCTGTAAGAAGACAGGAAACACCTGGAAGAAGACCGGGAAGACCGGGAAGAAGCGGGATGAACGGGAAGACCGAGAAGAACGTGATAATACGGCTTTGTGATGAGGTGGTTTACACCCTTGTAAACCACCTCATCACAAAGCCGTCAACCAAGCATTCTGTACATCAAACTAAGTAACTTTACGCAAAAAATATTGCTGGGAAACAACTTTTTTTTTTGAGGTCATAAATCATGTTGGTAGAACTCAATTTAACGCACTTAAAACATTGTGCTGATGGATGGATTTAATAGTACGGGGGAGATAGAGGTGTAAAATCATGTATTTAAAAAAAAATTGTCTTAAAGTTGGAACTTTGACCCCAAATCCCGGTCTTCTTCCAGGTCTTCTCGGTCTTCTTCCAGTTCTTCTCGGTCTTCCCATTCTTCCCGTTCTTCTTCCAGGTCTTCCCAGTCTTCTTCCCGGTCTTCCTCTTTCACGGTCTTCCCGGTCTTCTTCCAGGTCTTCCCGTTATTTCCGGTCTTCTACCCTGTCTTTCCGATCTTCTCGGTCTTCTTCCAGGTCTTCCCGGTCTTCCCGGTCTTCCCATTCTACCCGTTCTTCCCGGTCTTCTTCCAGGTCTACCCAGTTTTGAAAGTACGTCTAGTAGTACGTCAACGAGATACTCATTCTAATTTATAATGATAATCGACAACTACTCATTGAGTAATTGTCGATATCGTATTTGGTACTTTGTCTGTTTGTCTGTATGTATGTCCGTGCTAAACTCGAAAAGTACGGCATGGATTTACTTCAAATTTTTGGTGTCGTTTTCCGTGGTTCCAACCCAGGACCTCATGCTCAATAGCGCTTGCGACAACAAATCTAAAAAGGCCGATTACACAAATACCGCCCATCAGAACTATTGACGGAAAATGGGCCATATATAATGACCAAAAAGCGTTAAGGTTTGATCAACACTTAGAAGAAACTTTTCACCTACGGGGGAGGAGCTGTGTATCTTTATTTTTCTTACGCATTCTGTGACAGCGTGTAATCTAACGACGCATATTTAAATGTTGTCTTTGAGTAAGCCATGCTATTATCTAGCGTTACACAATAAAAACTATGCCATTAAAGTAACTTGGGCAGAGAAACATAGTTTAATGAATTTTAGTGAGACATTACAATCGAACGTATATGACAATTTCACGGTGACATCAGATGGTAATGTGCATTTTATTCATAAAAAAGAGGTATCGGTTACTTCCGTTCTTCCAGGTCTTCCCGGTCTTCTTCCAGGTCTTCTTCCCGGTCTTCCCGGTGTTCCCGGTCTTCGTCCAGGTCTTCCCGGTCTTCTTCCCGGTCTTCTCGGTCTTCGTCCAGGTCTTCCTGGTCTGCTACCCGGTCTTCTTCCAGGTCTTCCCGGTCTTATTCCAAGTCTTCCCGTTCTTCTTCCAGGTCTACCCGGTCTTCTTCCAGGACTTCCCGGTCTTCTTCCAGGTCTTCCCGGTCTTCTTCCAGGTCTTCCCAGTCTTCTTCCCGGTCTTCTTCCAGGTCTTCCCGGTATTCTTCCAGGTCTTCCTGGTCTTCCCAGTCTTCTTCCAGGTCTTCCCAGTCTTCTTCCAGGTCTTCCCGGTCTTCTTCCTGGTCTTCCCGGTCTTCTTCCAGGTCTTTCCGGTCTTCTTCCTGGTATTCCCGGTCTTCTTCCAGGTCTTCCCGGTCTTCGCCCAGGTCTTCCCGGTCTTCCCGGTCTTCGTCCAGGTCTTCCTGGTCTGCTTCCCGGTCTTCTTCCAGGTCTTCCCGGTCTTCCCGGTCTTCGTCCAGGTCTTCCTGGTCTGCTTCCCGGTCTTCTTCCGGGTCTTCCCGGTCTTCTTCCAGGTCTTTCCGGTCTTCTTCCTTCTATTCCAGAACATGCTTATTTCTTCACAATGTTTTCCTTAACCGCTTTGAGAGCAGTGGTGATGAAATAAATCACATAAAGTAATGCGCCTGTCTGGGTTCGAACCCACGACTTACTTTTCGTAAGTCGGGGCTGCACTATATACACTTTAGTATTAATTTTAAAATGCCATCCTTCGACGACATTGTTTGTTCGATGCAGCTCACCATAGTTACACCACATTTTCACCATTTTTTCTTTTAGCCAAAATTTTTCAAAATAATGTTGAAACTGTTCAAGTTCTATTCGATCATCTTCTAGTACAATTTCACTCTTTATGTAATACCAAACTGATAATATTTCCTCTTCATGTAAATATGCTAGACTACTGCAGAGTAAAACTATAGTTTTGTGACTTTTATCCTTAAATATACCCATTTGCTTTGCTTTGCGTTTCAAACTATTGTAATAATGGAAGTGACAACCTTTTATTTCGTGAACAGTGTTAATCTCTCTGAGCGCTGCAATTATTCCCTCTTCAAAATCTAACATTATTTTCTGTGGCTTTCAATCATTTAATTGTGCTTTAATTAAATGAAATAATACAATATACGCTTCCTTGTTTTGATGTGTCATAAAGGCAGAAATCATTGGTATAATATTTGTATTATTAATGTCACTTGCAACACCGCCAGGAATGGTAAATAGTTGACGGAACGGCGGCGTTGGGCAAGTTTTAAACGTACCGTCTATAAAATATAACGGACTTAATATACTGTCTTACATGTTGCGAACAGAATATTATGATACGCATGTTACCATTTTTGTAGTCCGCCAGTAAAAATGAATTGAATTGATGTGGCACTTCCACTTCCTCTATATTTCTAGTGGAAGTTTTTTTCACACCGGCTTTTTCATTCCTTCTTTTGTAAATAGCAGATTTTTATTTTGAAAAGATGGCACTGGCTTTTTAGCAGCCATATTATAACCCTTCTCATTAAACTCAAACTCAAATCATTTATTTCAACTAGACCATTACGGCACTTTTGAATGTCAAAAAAATTTAAAGAAAAATCAAAGCTACAGTCACAGACACAAGGCATAATAACTTGAGAAAGTACTGTAGTTGCCCATTCCCTAGCGTAGATCTCTATGGAGAAGAACGGGCAAGAAACTCCATGGACACTCTTTTCAATCAAAAATGTTGTTACAAAATCTTGGTTATATCATTCATGCTGTGATTATACATATATGTGAGAACGATGTAGAAAGCTACATCGTTCTCACATATATGTATAATCTCATCGATGGCGATATTTTACGTGCACAATAAGAGCGTCCAGAGTAAAAAAAAAAAAACAATAATTTAAAATAAAGCAATTAATATGTTGCAATGCTTTATTAGAAACTTTTGGTGCTGGTTCTCTACCATCCACGGCTTCTAAACAAGCCTCATTGATAACACAAGTCAACAAAAAATATATTTTTCTTTGAGTCTGTTATTTAGTGAATATTTTCTGATTGTATACATCGAAAAAGAAGCAGAAACTCTATTTATAATAAATAAAGTTTGCTTTTGTACCTTTACACAATGTAAAACGAATATTATAGTGTTTTAGCAGTTTTTTTAGGAGCCGTTGTATAGAAGATACAGGAGAGGGGCAGGGGGGGCTGTAGGTGTGTAGCGGGAGTGACAAACTGTCAACGGCAGTGTGCGCGTGCGCTTTGCAAAGGAATAACGTATTTTATGTTTCGGGAGGCCTAAAATGTCTTCCAAAAAGTGCAAAAATCCCGTGGACTCTTTTTGTTATATTTGCGGCGAATTCATTAAAGTGAGAGCCAACAAAATTTGTTTGTCGTCAAATACAAGACTTTGTGAAGCCTATGAAGCTTATTTTAATTTACCCGTGCGAAGTCAAGATCCTCATTTCTCATGTAGTAACTGCAAAAATACTTTAGAGGGTAAGAAAATACATCCTCAGTACCCACGAAAAACAAGCGTGGCTCAGCCTTAAAGCAGTGATTAATGGCTTTCTTGGCAACAGAAGGGCAGAGAATTACACGGAGCTTATTACTGATATGCTTCACAACTTCAAAGTTATGGGTTGCAGAATGTCATTGAAAGTCCACATGATACATGCTCATTTGGATAGGTAACTTTAAAGACAACTTAGGTGCATATTCGGGAGAGCAAGGGGAACGTTTCCACCAAGATGTAATGAACTTTGAAAAGCGTTATCAAGGACAATATCATGAAAACATGATGGGTGACTACATTTGGGGGCTCATACGAAAAAGTTCCAACTTACACAGAAGAAATACCAAGTCTGTTCATTTTTAAAGTCTTATTTGTATTATTTTTTGTATTTGTGGGTTTATATATGCCGTCTTGTATAATTAAAGTCAATAAAAAAATGTGAATTCAAAACTGTTTTCCTTTTACATGTAATAATTGAAATTAAAAAATAGAGCTCTTTCATAAAAAATAAATTTCGTTGTAGTAACTACAAAAGCAAACTTTAATAGATAAAAATATTTTTTCTTTAATTAGTTAGGCATAAGTAATCAAAATCAGAGGTACAGAACGCAGACTCAAAATTCGTGTTGACCCGTGTAATTATATCAATAGTATTTTGTTTTGTACATCATCGGGCTGACAGTTATTGATATGAGGTTTTAATTTTAGCATTGTCTTCAAATAAAACAAAATTATTAGAAAAAGCATGCTCACTACAAGATTTTATTTAATAAACGCACAAAAAAAAAGAAAATCACGAAACCGTTAGTGTGTGTCAAACTAGGCTTGCAAGATTTGTACGCCACATACAAACAAACATGTGAAGTTTAATAAAAGATTTTAAAAAATAGCTGGTATATCGCTTTTTGAAAAATAAGAGCGAGGCCACACGATGCGTTGGCGGTGCGGTGCGACGACGGAGCGGCGCCGCAAACGTCATCCTACATACAAATCACTACCCCACTAGTGCCTTGCGCCATACAATCACTGTTATGCATTGCCATTTTGACAGTGATTGTACGACGCTGCGACGACGCAACGCAGCGCAACGCATCGTGTGGCCTCGCTCTTATCGATAGCTATCGATAGCTATGAAATCGTCATAAGATGTAACTTAGACATAAATTCCAAACTCGATAGTCATATTTTATCGGAAATTGAGCCAACACACTTTTCATTGACGTCGATGACTTCGTTATTATTTATAAGTGGCCAGTACATTTCCTCACCAAAAGAGGTTTCATTAATTAAGTTCACTAAGACGTTGGTTGCCATGAGCATGAAAGTACTAGGAGTACATGACTCACGAGAGCTAACTAATATATCTTTTGAACCGACGATGGTACCTATCTACGATGTTACTAGGTGGAACAAAAAAGTCTCATTAGTTACGTTAAAGTTAAATTTTTAAATAATGTGACTACTTGGAATAAAAATGTCCAGCTAGTTACATCGATGTAACTACAATGTAACTAGGTGGAACGGACGTAGATTATACCTACCTTGTCAGCAGCAAAGGTAACATCCGATGCCAAAAGGAATAACGGTCCCTATAGCTGAGCATCCAGTTGCCTACTTCCAGTGTGACCTGCATTCGGACCTGGGTGTTCTCATCAAAGAGTTTCTCTGCCATTGGGCTGATGGAGAGCTCAAAGCATTTTGCATTGCCAGCTATAACTACTGCTCCTGTAAGAAGGAATGATATTATTAGAATCAAGTTTTATTTTTTATAATGTGTATAGGAACTGTTGAACTTTAAATACATCTTCATCATCTACCCTGAATTTTCCCAACTATATTGGAGTTGGCTTCCAGTCTAACCGTATGCAGCTGCATTATACATTATTGACCATACAGTTTTAATTTCAGTATACGAGTACCTTTTGGAAATAGTTTGGAATCGTCATGGGTCCCATAGAGTTTTATTTTATGTAGTCATTGTGTTTGTTACTAGGTGACCACTTGTTTATAAATTGAGTGTACCAATTTAAACTATGTTTTAACTGTAATGTCTTACTACAGAAAAGAAAAAACTGAAAAGTTGTGTGGTAATCGGTTGTCGTGGTATGGGCATGTGAAGGGGAGAAATGAGGAAAATTCGTGAAAAAAGTTTTGAGTATGAATGTGGAATTTGAGTATAAGAGACCAAAGAAACGATGGATGGACTGTGTTAAGAAGGATATGGTAAGAAAATTAGTGTCTGATGAGATGACGAAAAATACAGGTATGGAAGAAGAAGACGTGCTGCGCCGACCCCAAATAAATTGGGATAAGGGCAAGAGAATGATGATGATGTCTTACTATAATACAATGATCTTATTTAAACCAACTGCGTGTTAACTCTGTTGTTTAGCACCCTTTAGTACACTAATTTACAACAGTACTCGTTGATACTAAATTTTAGGGACAGTTATAAGTCGTTCAGTGCGACCTCAAATGAGTTGGTTAAGCGTGATGCTAGACCAAGAGCCTAGATCTGTCTGATGCTTTCGGAAGGTATCTACGATGCGAATGCTGGACTAATGCTATGGCTTTCATTGCTGCGCAAACTGTTTCTCATCAAGCTGAAATCGTACCCAAGTATGGAAGCCTATTTCACGGAAGTTCGAGCGATTCAGCAGCAGCTGCGAAGCATTGGACTTGACGATGAGTTTGTCGGAATAATGCTGGCGGGATTGATGGACAACTACAATCTGTTAGTAATGGCCATAGAGCATTCCCGCTCGACAATTACCTCAGAACTGGTTATATCAGCACTTCTGAAAGAGTGTCAACGTCAAGAGCCGAATGAGTCCCCAAAGGATGATTCGGCGTTAGCATCTGGCGCTAGAGGTAATGGAGGAAGAGACCACACCGGAGAGATTGTTAGTCACTTTTGCAAACGGAAGGGTCATTTCAAGTGGCAATGCAAGCAATTCAAGGCTAAGAAGCCGGATAAGAAGAAATCAAATGCAAATTAGGCCATGGTGACCAGTGTGAACGCGAACTCAGATGTTTAACCTTGTTGTCATCTGTAGGTAGTAGTGCTAACTGGGTGTTTGATTCAGGAGCCACGTCTCACATGACACCGATAAAATCGCTCTTGAGCCCCACGAAATCTTGCTCCAAAACGATAACGTGCGCGAATAGCGAGAAAACTGTTTTGACTTCGCAAGGTTCTGTGGAGTTAATAAGTCTGCGACATGGGGAACGTGACACTGCACTGTAGTGAAGATGAATGATGTTCTTCACATTCCTGAGCTAATCACCAATTTAATGTGTGTAGGAAAGTTTCTAGATGTAGGTAATATTTGTTTTTGATAAAACCAAATGTAGAGTTTTTAACAATAATGTAAAAAAAAATAGATGGTTAGGCATTGTTTACCGCAACGCGCCAAAACGGACGGACGGACGGTCGTTTTAGATTCCGGGTGTAATCAGGCGACAGCTTTTTTAGGGGAAAACAATCAGGACATGTCTTAGTTATCGCATCGGAGATTGGGCCATTTGTCTCCCGCGGAAATACACATTTTGAAAAGAATTTTCAAGAGCCTAGATTACGGCAAAAAGGGTGATAGAGCGCCTTGTGTTCCTTGTAGTCAAAGAAAGCAGTTTGTTAAAGAAGAAGTTTTTTAGAGCCTCCTGCATGCTGGACCTAATACATAGCGACGTAGCTGGTCCAATAAATGTGGAGACTTAGGGAGGAAACAGATATTTCCTCCTGTTCATTGACGACTTCAGCTGAAAGGTTTTTGGTTACGTCATGAAGAAAAAGACTGAGGTGTTAGAGAAGTCCAAGGAGTTTAGAACCAAACCGAAAGGAAAATTAAACGGTTTAGAAGTGATAACGGTACTGAGTATATCAAAAAGGAGTTCCAGGCTTATTTGGTCAAATATGGAGATACTCACCAGACAAATGTTGCTCATACTCCTCAACAGAATGGAGTTGGGGAAAGGACGATCCGCACCATTACTGAAAAAGCAAGATGCATGCTCCATGACAGTAACCTAAGTAAACGGTACTACGTACAGACGAGAAAAGCGGTGGGGCCTGCGATCGATTTGAAAAATTGTCGGGAAAGTTCCTGGACAGATCATGAGGTAGATCTTACCAATTTAAAAGTTTTTAGGGCCACAGCTCAGGTAGAAGGAAATTCGACTCCAAGACCAGTGAGCTTGTCTTCGTTGGGTACAGTGATGGGCGGGGTAAAGCAACACTTGGTGAGGTCGGGAAAAGGATGGGTGGGGTTAAGCAACATTTGGTGAAGTCAGCAAAAGGATGGGTGGGGTTAAGCAACACTTGGTGAGGTCGGGAAAAGGATGGGTGGGGTTAAGCAACACTTGGTGAGGTCGGGAAAAGGATGGGTGGGGTTAAGCAACACTTAGTGAGGTCAGGAAAGGGATGGGTGGGGTTGAGCAACAGTAGGTAAGGTCGAGAAAAGGATGGGTGGGGTTAAGCAACACTTGGTGAAGTCAGCAAAAGGATGGGCGGGGTTAAGCAACACTTGGTGAGGTCGGGAAAAGGATGGGTGGGGTTAAACAACACTTGGTGAGGTCAGGAAAAGGATGAGTGGGGTTAAGCAGCACTTGGTGAGGTCGTACAAAGGACGGGTGGGGTTAAGTAACACTTCGTGCGGTCGGGACAAGGATGGGTGGGGTTAAGCAACACTTGGTGAGGTCAGAAAAAGGATGGGTGGGGTTAAGCAATACTTGGTGAGGTCGTACAAAGGATCGGTGGGGTTAAGTAACACTTGGTGAGGTCGGGAAAAGGATGGGTGGGGTTAAGCAACACTTCGTGAGGTCGGAAAAAGGATGGGCTGGGTTAAGTAACACTTGGTGAGGTTGGGAAAAGGATGGGCGGGGTTAAGCAATACTTGGTGAGATCGGAAAAGGGATGGGCGGGGTTAAGTAACACTTGGTGAGGTCGGGAAAAGGATGGGTGGGGTTAAGCAACACTTCGTGCGGTCGGGAAAAGGATGGGTGGGGTTAAGCAACACTTGATGAGGTCGGAAAAAAGATGGACGGGGTTAAGCAACACTTGGTGAGGTTGGGAAAAGGATGGGCGGGGTTAAGCAACACTTGGTGAGGTTGGGAAAAGGATGTGTGGGGTTAAGCAACACTTGATGAGGTCGGAAAAAAGATGGACGGGGTTAAGCAACACTTGGTGAGGTTTGGAAAAGGATGGGCGGGGTTAAGCAACACTTGGTGAGGTCGAGAAAAGGATGGGTGGGGTTAAGCAACACTTGGTGAAGTCGAGAAAAGGATGGGTGGGGTTAAGCAACACTTGGTGAAGTCAGCAAAAGGATGGGTGGGGTTAAACAACACTTGGTGAGGTCAGGAAAAGGATGGTTGGGGTTAAGCAGCACTTGGTGAGGTCGGGAAAAGGATGGGTGGGGTTAAGCAACACTTCGTGAGGTCAGGAAAAGGATGGGTGGGGTTAAGCAATACTTGGTGAGATCGGAAAAGGGATGGGCGGGGTTAAGTAACACTTGGTGAGGTCGGGAAAAGGATGGGTGGGGTTAAGCAACACTTCGTGCGGTCGGGAAAAGGATGGGTGGGGTTAAGCAACACTTGATGAGGTCGGAAAAAAGATGGACGGGGTTAAGCAACACTTGGTGAGGTTGGGAAAAGGATGGGCGGGGTTAAGTAACACTTGGTGAGGTTGGGAAAAGGATGCGCGGGGTTAAGCAACACTTGGTGAGGTTGGGAAAAGGATGGGTGGGGTTAAGCAACACTTGGTGAGGTCAGGAAAAGGATGGGTGGGGTTAAGCAATACTGTGTGAGATCGGAAAAGGGATGGGCGGGGTTAAGTAACACTTGGTGAGGTCGGGAAAAGGATGAGTGGGGTTAAACAACACTTGGTGAGGTCAGGAAAAGGATGGTTGGGGTTAAGCAGCACTTGGTGAGGTCGGGAAAAGGATGGGTGGGGTTAAGCAACACTTCGTGAGGTCAGGAAAACGATGGGTGGGGTTAAGCAGTAATTGGTGAGATCGGAAAAGGGATGGGCGGGGTTAAGTAACACTTGGTGAGGTCGGGAAAAGGATGGGTGGGGTTAAGCAACACTTCATGCGGTCGGGAAAAGGATGGGTGGGGTTAAGCAACACTTGATGAGGTCGGAAAAAAGATGGACGGGGTTAAGCAACACTTGGTGAGGTTGGGAAAAGGATGGGCGGGGTTAAGTAACACTTGGTGAGGTTGGGAAAAGGATGCGCGGGGTTAAGCAACACTTGGTGAGGTTGGGAAAAGGATGGGTGGGGTTAAGCAACACTTGGTGAGGTCAGGAAAAGGATGGGTGGGGTTAAGCAATACTGTGTGAGATCGGAAAAGGGATGGGCGGGGTTAAGTAACACTTGGTGAGGTCGGGAAAAGGATGGGTGGGGTTAAGCAACACTTCGTGCGGTCGGGAAAAGGATGGGTGGGGCTAAGCAACACTTGATGAGGTCGGAAAAAAGATGGACGGGGTTAAGCAACACTTGGTGAGGTTGGGAAAAGGATGGGCGGGGTTAAGCAACACTTGGTGAGGTTGGGAAAAGGATGCGCGGGGTTAAGCAACACTTGGTGAGGTTGGGAAAAGGATGGGTGGGGTTAAGCAACACTTCGTGAGGTCGGAAAAACGATGGGCTGGGTTAAGTAACACTTGGTGAGGTTGGGAAAAGGATGGGCGGGGTTAAGCAACACTTGGTGAGGTTGGGAAAAGGATGTGTGGGGTTAAGCAACACTTGGTGAGGTCAGGAAAAGGATGTACAAAAGGGGTATAGATTTGTCGACCCGGTCAATCCGCGCCGCATAATAGTTGCTCGCGATGCCGTGTTTGACTAGCGGTCAAAAGTAATCAAGGAGATTAAATTAAACCCCCTGAGCGCAGTGCACAGGTTTCGAGGGAGCCACCGAGGCGAGAATATGTAGGGGTACCGTTTTTAGCGAGCGAGATACTGCTCAAGGCACTTCTAAGGACCCAAGCCAGAGTAACATGGTTATGTCACCAAGTTCATCGCCCACTATTGCTGCAGAAGAGTTTCACAACTCTTTCGAAAAACCGTCAACAGAGCCGGTTCAAGCTTTACGGGAGACTGAGGAACGGCGTTATCCTCTAAGAAATAGAGTCAGAAAAATAGAAGAGAACATTGTATACAACTTCAATGAATCAATGTTATGAATGCTACTGACCCGATTTCGGTTATGGATGCTATGGAGCGTTCTGATAAAGACCTTTGGCAGAAAGCTATGAAGGAGGAATACGAATTACTTATGGAGAATCAGAATTGGGAGCTCGTTGATCGTCCCAGAGACGCTAATGTCGTCAAAAATAAATGGATTTGAAAATCGGGGCGGATGGAAAGGTTTAACGGCATTTAGAAGGCTCGCCTTGTTGCCAAGGGTTACTCTCAAAAGTTTGGAGAAGATTATACCGAGACCTTTGCTCCTGTAGTTAAGCTGCTGGGATTATCAGCAAAATTGGATTTAAATGTACACTATATTGACGTCACCACAGCATTTTTGAATGGTGATTTAGATGAGGATCTGTTTATGGAGCAACCTGAATCTTTCATAAATAAGGGAAATGAAAAGAAAGTATGCAAGCTGAAGAAAGTCATCTATGACCTCAAACAAGCTGCACGTTGCTGGAACGTCAAAATACATGATCACATCATTAAAAGTGATTTTACAAGATCGAAGTATGATCCGTGCAT
This sequence comes from Xestia c-nigrum, assembly GCA_916618015.1. NCBI lineage: Eukaryota > Metazoa > Arthropoda > Insecta > Lepidoptera > Noctuidae > Xestia > Xestia c-nigrum. Next base: position 5,530,743 of record OU745249.1, read on the forward strand.
GTACATCAAAAGGGGGAAAGATAATACCCTGATTGTAATAGCACTTCATGTCGACGACTTCTATATTTTTGGAAGTTCAGTGTCGATTGTCTTTTTGACTTTTTCCATGTCCCCCACATGGAAAAAGTCAAAAAGACAATCGACAAAGTGTTAAAAATTAAACATTTAGGTGAGGCCAAGGATTGTCTAGGAATCCATATCACGCGATCCAATGGACAGATAACCCTATCACGGCCAAGCTTCGCCAAAAAGATTCTAGAAAAATATGGAATGCAAGACTGCAAGCCTGTTGCTACTCCTACCTAATGGAATTGAATCTATGAATCGCAAAAGGGGAAAGGCGTGAGGATTTTTCTTTCCAAGAAGTAATAGGATCGCTCATGTATCTATCCTGCGGCACAAGGCCTGGTTTGACATTTGCGGTTAGCTATTTGAGCCAGTTTAATACATGCTGGGATGAACAGCATATGACTGCACTCAAGCGGGTGGTCAGGTACTTAAAAGGTACTGTGGACTATAAACTAGTTTATGAAAGAACAGGCAAACCCGTGGTTGCGTACTCGGATGCCGATTGGGGAGCCAACGCCGATGGGCACTCATTTACTGGTTATGCCCTTGTATTCGGTGGAGGTGCTGTGTCCTGGCAAGGTCGCAAACAGCGACGGATAACCTTAAGCACAGCTGAGGCTGAATATATACATAGCCATCTGCAAAACCTCAAAAGAAATAGTCTGCGTTAAAAGCTTATAAGAAGAGTTAGCTGGATTCAACGACTGCGTTAGTGTTCAGCGACAGTCAGAGTGCAAGTAATTAGTGTACTCTTCTGCGATTGGTAGGAGGTCGAAGCAAATCAACATACACTACCATTTCATAAAAGAGTTGGCTGAAACCGGTGTGATTTGTATAGAATATTGTGATAGGAACCAGATGCCAGCTGACTGTCTCACTATTAGCCCGGCTTGCATTAAGCTACAGTATTGCATGGAGCGCATGGGGATTCAGTGGGGGTGTTGAAAATAGTTTGGAATCGTCATGTGGCCCATAGTTTTATTTTATAATCTTTGTGTTTGTTACTAGGTGACAACTTGTTTATAATTTGAGTGTGTCAGTTTAAAATATGTTTTAACTGTAATGTCTTACCATAATACAATGATCTTATTTAAACCAACTGCATATTAACTCTGTTATTTAGCTCGCTTTAGTATAGGTACTAATTATAACAATACCTATTAAAACTATTTTACTCAAGTTTGTTACTGTTTAGATTAGCTGTGGACAGTAGATTTAAATTACCTATATTCATAAAAAGTAAAGAATCAAACAAAAAATTGAGGTGATAAAATTAGACAAAAAGTTTGTGTTAAAGAATTACCAATAGCTTTGATGGAAGCAACTCGTACTCTAAAATGTTGATGTGCATAATTAGACAGAATTGGTTTCACATAACTTTCTGATTGAAAATGAAAGTCCCTCTGTAGTGATTTGGTCACCATGATGATACACTCACAAGCCTCAAGTTTGACACTAGGATACGGATCAGCAACCGTTTTAGTGAGGATGTTAGTCAGGTCATTCATGAAAGGACTCAAAAGATAAGACACTCTGTACTTCTCCAATATTCTGTGCACCAGCTGAATAAGCACCAGACGGATTTCCTCAGATTCCTCTACGATTTCCGGACAGCCAATACGACGGACTATTACTGGCAGAATATAAGTCAAATAATAATCGTTCAGTGGAAGTTTTTCAACAAAATTCGATATTATCAAAGCCGCGGTTTCCCGACATCCTTCAGAAGCGTCAGAGAAGCTCTTTAAGATGTAAGCGTACACTTCTGGGAAGACAACAGTCAGATCACAGTCCTTGTTCGCTGGGTCTTCAAATATCTCTTCATTTATTTTCACCAGCGCCTGTTTCCGAGCCATCTTTGACTCGCTTTGTAACGTAGTGATATAAGCCTCCAACGCAGCGCGAGGATTATCCATCAGAGAAGTTTTCATTTCACTAATTTTTGGGATAACAATAATTCGACGATCGCTAAATCAGAAATATCGACAAAACAAAAATAATTGATAAACAAAATCTGTTTCCATGACGACAGCTGACGACCACAGATTAGATACCTATTATTAGGACTAGCAAACGACCCAAGAGCTAGACTAACCCGACACTATACCGAAGACATCCCGGACGTCATCGTCAGCCTGTACGAGATTAGGATGGCTCTGAAACAACTCAAAAACAACAAGGCACCGGGGGATGACGGAATTACTGCCGAACTCCTGAAGGCGGGTGGAAAACCGGTACTTAAGGCCCTTCAGAAGCTGTTCAATTCCGTCATACTCGAGGGGAAAACGCCACAGGCATGGTGCAGGGGTGTGGTGGTGCTCTTCTTCAAGAAGGGTGACAATGCCCGGTTGAAGAATTACAGGCCCATCTCACTTCTAAGCCACGTTTACAAGTTGTTTTCAAGAGTCATCACGAATCGTCTCGCGCGCAGGTTTGACGATTTCCAGCCACCCGAACAAGCCGGTTTCCGAAAAGGTTTTAGCACCGTGGACCACATACATACGCTTCGGCAGGTTATACAGAAGACCGAAGAGTATAACTTGCCTCTCTGCTTAGCGTTTGTGGACTACGAAAAAGCCTTTGATTCGATCGAAACCTGGGCTGTACTGCAGTCTCTCCAACGGTGCCAAATTGACTATCGGTACATCGAGGTGTTGAAGTGTTTGTACAAAAACGCCACCATGTCAGTCCGACTTCAGGACCAAGCTTCGGAACCTATCCTTCTGCAGCGAGGTGTAAGACAGGGAGACGTCATATCTCCGAAACTGTTCACCGCTGCACTGGAGGATGTCTTCAAGGTTCTGGACTGGAGAGGGCTAGGCATCAACGTCAATGGCGAGTACATCACTCACCTTCGGTTTGCCGACGATATTGTGGTCATGGCTGAGACCATGGAGGACCTCAGTACAATGCTCGATGACCTCAGTAGAGCCTCCAAAAGAGTGGGTCTAAAAATGAACATGGACAAGACGAAGGTCATGTTGAATGCCCATGTCACACCCATTCCTATCAAGATCGGAGACTCTACACTCGAAATTGTAGACGATTATGTATACCTAGGACAAACGGTCCAGTTAGGTAGGTCTAACTTCGAGAAAGAGGTCAATCGTCGAATCCGACTCGGCTGGGCAGCGTTCGGGAAGCTGCGCGGTATCTTCTCGTCCAACTTACCGCAGTGTCTCAAGACGAAAGTCTATGACCAGTGTGTGTTGCCAGTGATTACATACGGGACCGAAACGTGGTCGCTCACAATGGTCCTTATCAAAAGGCTTAAAGTCACCCAAAGGGCAATGGAGAGGGCTATGCTCGGAGTTTTCTTGCGTGATCGAATCAGAAATGAAGACATCCGCAAGAGAACCAAGGTCACCGACGTAGCCCGAAGAATTGCTAAACTTAAGTGGCAGTGGGCAGGGCACATTGCTCGCAGAACGGATGGCCGATGGGGCCTAAAAGTTCTGGAGTGGCGACCGCGAACCGGAAGACGATGCGTTGGAAGACCTCCCACTAGGTGGACCGATGACCTGGTGAAGGTTGCGGGAATCCGGTGGATGCGAGTAGCAAGGGACCGGTCAATGTGGCGACACTTGGGGGAGGCCTATGTCCAGCAGTGGACGTCTTTCGGCTGAGATGATGAGGACTAGCTCAGTAGCTCTGGGCCATGGTCAAATAAAACAAGTATATTATTGTACCATGCTCTAGGCTATATAAAAATGTAGGTAGGTACTCTGTGGCTCTAGGCACAAGACCACAGGTGGCACAGGTGACAGTGACATAGTGAGTGTCACAGATTAGATATTAGTAGCCATGTAGCTAGTCATTGACAGCCCGCTGACATTTTACATGGTTTTAGTTAGTTCCTCCATGAACTCACCGTCTATATTTTACTCGATTTACCTGTATAATATAAAAAACATTAAAAGGTTTATATAGTGTAATATGATGCTTTCTGCGATTTTCTCCTGTCAGTCGATAAACAGCCAGGCGACGTCTATTTCGCCTATTTATTGGTTCTGTGACCATTTGCGAAACTATCTTTGTTTTGTTTTTTCTAACACCTATAATTTAGAACCTGGGCAATGGCAATACTTCGTCTGTAGCAGAGTACTAACTTTGCGGTGAAGCGTTTGCAGAAACGATTTGAGGCTTTAAATAGGAATAAAAGTAAATATAATATCTGAAGAAAATGTATTTAGATGACAAGTTTAACAGTGACAGACAAAAACTCAAACGTCATACCGAAAAACGAAAACATTGACAAGTTATGTCTCTTCAGCTGTATCGATTATCAAAGAGGCTTTAATATCGTCAGGTTTGCCTTTGCCATACAAGTAAAACTGTATTACAGGAGTAAACTGTACAAGTAGTGAACAAGTAAACTGTAGTGAATTATGAATCTCTACGAGGATTTAAATAAGTTTCGTAACGATTATATTCAGGGAAAAGGTAGCGTATAGTAGGAAGGTGTAAGCCGTAGCTCGGTCACTACGACAAAAGTTGCTACACTATCTAGAACGTACTGCCTTTGCGAATGTCAAAACTTATAATCGCCTAAAATATTTTGATAGGTTCCCAGAGAAAGGAATCGATAAAATACTAAAACACGTGTACACATCTCCAACTCGCCACAACGTCACAGATTATTCAACGTGCACCAATCACAGCTCGCCAAGTAAAGCTGTCAACGTTTTCATTTCGATGAATGGACGAGATTCTGCTATCACTTTAATTTTGTACTATTTCTATTTATTCTGTTACAAGTTGCGTTGTCCGTAGCAGCTGGAGTTAAATTTAGCATAGCTCTTAATCGAATATTAGTGCAAAATGTTTAAATTAAGTGTGTTTCATTTATTATTCTTGGCGACAATCGTGCAGGTATCGCTTGCACTGAGGGAAGGCGAATGCGAAGTTTGTATCAAAACCGTAGAGAAATTCGCAGCCACGTTATCAGACGATGTCAAGAAGGCCCCTAAATCAATCGAGACTGAGTTCAAGAAGTTCTGTAAAGGGTCCAAGAATAAAGAGAACAGGTTTTGTTACTATTTAGGTGGTCTGGAGGAATCTGCGACCGGTATCTTGGGTGAGCTTTCAAAACCTCTGAGTTGGTCTATGCCTGCTGACAAAATCTGTGAGAAGCTAAAGAAGAAGGACGCACAGATCTGCGACCTCAGATTCGACAAACAGATCGACCTAAACAACGTTGATCTGAAGAAACTCAAAGTGCGAGATCTGAAGAAGATCCTGAACGACTGGGATGAGGTCTGCGACGGTTGCATCGAGAAGACAGACTTCATTAAGAGGATAGAAGAGCTAAAACCCAAGTATATGGGCAAATCTGAATTGTAGAATAGCTCAATCAAAATTTTAGGTAAGGTTATGTTCTGCAAACTTCTTTCATAATGCAAATATTTAATCAGTCCAACCATAAAATCCGCCCATACTGTGTCTAATTGGTTATGATAACATGGTAACAAACTGATACTTTCTATGTCTGTGAGTCATACTCAAATTATACAAATATGAAATGTTTGTGATGCAATCAGAATTTCTTCAATTTGTCAAAGAAGGTCAATAACCTTTGTTACCAATCATGATAATCTTAAAAACCATTCTTATTGGAATAAAACTCACACCTACTGATTTTGTGTTTGTTTGGAATATGACAACTTCTGAAGTGGGTCACACCAAAAACAGAAGAGTTTTGGGTTTCACTTGAGAAAAAATAGCATTAACAGCAACTCAATTTTACCTGTTTATCTTGTTTCAAGAATTGTACATAAATGAATAATATTTAGAGTAATGTCCTGCCCGTACTAACTACTGAAAATCAAAGCATAGGCTTTCAATGAGCCATACAACAAAACAATAAAAAAAAATCTGTCAACACACACTTATAATATTACTGGCTCACTGTCTGTAGCAAGTGGCATTCCATTAGGTGTCAGTTGGGCAAAAACAATTTACTAGAGACTTGCTTTGCCCCATGACCTCCTGTTATAAAATAATATACTTCCCTATTTGAATCAGATTTGTTAACAATTTCAAGGGTTCTATTTTTTTTTTGCACAGAACCCTAATTCTTTACCTATTCTAAAATAAAAGTAGCTTAAGTTACTTCTTATAACATCAGCTATCTGCCAGTACTCCTATTAAAATGGGGCAGCCGTTTCGGAGATTAGCCAGAACAAAGAGCAAGACAGACATTTAAAAAAATGTTTTTTTGTTACAAAGTACCAAGATATACACTTAAAGTGCTTATGGGATTATATCCGTGATTTTCTTTAGGTTTTTCGAGCACCAAGACATACTTTTAACACTATCACGGCTAGTAATAAATAAAACTTGTTTTGTATATATGCCTATTCTGGCCACTGTAATATTGTTCTCTATTTCATCATCATCATCATCCTCTGCCTAGCCTTTTCCGGACTATGTTGGGGTCAGCTTCCAATCAAACTGGATGTAGCTGAATACCAGTATTATATCTGGGGCGTTTGCCTTTCTGTCCTCCACAGCTCAGAGCGTACTGGGTAATACAAGCTTTTGATTAACCCTTCGTTTGCCGGAACGTAGATCTACACAAGACACAATGGCTTTTTAATTGTGTCTCTAATTACGGCATACAAGAGGTTAAGATGATTCTTTATTTGTTACAGATTAATTAATGGGACACTAACGAGATATCACATCTCAGCAAGAAGCCCTGGTGAGCCATGAGAGCGGCAGTCCTAGTGATCAACAGACTTTGCATTTGACAAACTGTATGCTAGCGTGTGTGGAGAATGCGTGTGTTGAATAAATTATTATTGCGATTAAGTAATTAAAATATTTTTTCGAAGTTACTTGTTTTACTTATTGTAAAGCCCGTTTTCTATAACTTACTTATCATATAATTACTGTTAGTTAATATCCCTCTTAGCTATCCGTGTTTTTAATAACAAAGTTAGCTTGAAATATCATATCCGCATCAACTACCTGTCACTTTATTCATAGAAAAAAAACAAAGAAAGCTTTTATGTGACAGTATTGTTTCTAACCGTTGGTTGGTCAACAAAATATCTTACCTATCGAAACTAAACAGTAAGTTATTGAAAAAGGCCGTAAACGGATCTGGGGGTCTAAAATGGGCGCTTTAGCAGAATCGTAAATAAATCACGTTAAAAAACTTAAATTATTAAAATGGTCTTTGTAACCATTAGCATAAAGACCATTTTACGAATTTTAAATTTTAACGTGATTCATTTGCGATTCTGCTAAAGCGGCCATTTTAGACCCCCTGGGAGTAGTTTGTACAGTCGGCAATCGCCAAAACTGTTCCGTAAAAAAAAATCTCATTCGATTTTGAACTTAATTTTTAACAGCTTCTGGTTTTTTAATCATTTTGAGCTTTTTCAGTTTGTGATAATTCCTGTCACCCCCACCCAAGTGTCGCTATCTTAGGGATGGGCAAGTGACAAAAATAGATCGATATTTATCGTATCGAAATTTTTAAACAGTATCGATAATTATCGAGTGAAAAATATCGATTCGGACAGTTTTTGTACGATTATTCCAAGGAACTTATATATATGAGTTTCTTGGATTATTCATACATATTCCAGCTAGTTATGTCCCCTCCGCGATATCTAGGATCCGACGCCCAAGGTCCACCCTCCTCCAGCCCGATGACCCCATCACTCTCTTGCAGGAAAGTCGTAGGGAAACCAGCACTCTTAGAAAGCACACAAGACGACACAAATACAAACCACGAATCCGGTCTCGCCGCCGAGGCACGCCGCGAATATCATTACTCCCCGACCCTTGCTCGACGAGCCAGCCCGCGACGCTGAGCATGTAACGATATTAAACTCCCCAAATAATAATCCGACCCAGCCTGTCCCTTGCTGCCCTCCCGATAATGACGCACTAAGTCGAGGCCCGAACCCCACAGGGGGTGCCCTTAGTGATCGTCATTTAAATGTAAATATTTTTAGTTTGTAAGCCCTGGCTGGGGGCCTGATAGTTCGGTTAAGTAGTCAAGCAACCTTATCGAGTTGCAACTACGAGTGGAAAAGAATAAAACAAAATAGTATTTTTGATGCTTGAGTCTAAACAATAATATATAATTTAATCAAACTAGTAGACATCAAATACGGACACGAAACCAAAGTTGCGTTAAATAAATCGAAATTGATACCTATTCTAAAATTAATATTGATATATCGCGATTAAAAATATCGAAGATATACATCTATAATATTGTTTGGAACAATATCGATATTTTTGCTCATGCCTACGTCACATTGATTGACCGATCACTGGAGGATCACTGGGGGATGCTTCAAGGTAGCCCGCCAAATTCAAATTTTCTTACGTTTTTTGTAATTTGCAGGGCAGTGCTAAGTTTATGTTGATAAACATGACAGTCGCGACTGAAGACGTATTAAGTTACAGAATTATAATCATCAAAATCATGAATACAAACCTCCAAGTTCCTAAGAGTCGAAGAAAGATATTGATCGTGTAAAATTCGTTCATGCGGGCTACCTTGGAGCATCCCCCTTTTAAGATTAGCATCCAGCGCATTCCTGATATTTGCCATGTTAGGCCTTTCCCTCTGGAAAATTCCTTACCCTCTGGACCACCAGGACGCGCGTACACTTCACGTCAAGCCACCATTTCGCCTACCATTTTGTCACTTATTGTCGTTTGGCGTACAGAACACGCGCTAGCTTGTCACATATATGTGACAATGGTGTACAAGATGTTAATAAATCACACTAGGGACAAATACTAAAGAAAACAGAAACTACTAGTTCACACTAATAACTTTATTGCAAGTATGCTTGATCTAGCACATACAGATTCACATAAAAGATTGAATACATAAATAACATGCATATTAATGACACATGAGGGATCCCGATTAGTGGTACTTGTAGTTCCTGTGGTGCTCTGAAAACAGAAATATATTTATTTTAAATTGCTGTTATTTCATAAATAAGATTTTATTTTTAAAATATTTGAATTCTTTTTTCTACCTTTATTGGAATTGGTTTAGTTAGTTTATAGCTAGTCCTGAGCAGTTCATTACTTTCCATTATGATTACTTATTTATGGCCAGCATTTCTAATTTAATCATAGTATGAAATCATTAAAAACACAATGTACAGGATATCTTTGCCCATTCTTCTTTGCATCTTATAGAAAATAATTATGTTTTAAACAAGAGCAGCGGTGGCATAGTGGTGGCGGCCCCGACTTATGAACAGTAAGTCGTGGGTTTGACGGCAGGCGCATCACTTTGTGTAATTTATTTCATCACCACTGCTCTAAAAACAGTGAAGGAAAATATTGCAAGGAAATATTCTAAAACAAAAAAAAATAAATACTAGTCACATCTACCAACCCACACTGGGCCAGCGTGGTGGATTATAGCCCATTCGCAAAATACACACTTTGACGTGGAGTTGCGGACACCAGCCCACAATACAATATTTTCAACACTTGCTATCTCTCAAAACTGTTGTGCTTGTGCATTTCACAGCAGAAAGCAGATAATATGATGATAATAATCAAATTATTTACTGTAATGGAGTGTTTTTTCATCAAGCTGTATTTACTGACCCACTGCTAAACAACTTACTTATTACTCTTACTTACTCCATATTATCAACCTAAAGTAAAACTAAAAATAGAAAGAGATTCCTTACTCATCTTTCCATAGTTAATGAAATAGAAGAAAGTCATGCTGCCAACCAGCAGCTGGAAGAAAGGGGCAATGCCCACCTTCTTTGGCTGCACATACTTGTGCTGCCACCTCCACCAGGCTGAAATCATTCAATATAGCATTACATTTTATGGTACAGAAGTAGCTTTAGAGACCTTGGAATATTGAAATCATAAACTGTCTTTTTTGTCTTAGTTCTTATACTTGAAACTATATAAATGTATCCTTAATGTCATAAAAAATGTAGCATAAAAGTCAAAGTTATCTTGATTAAAATATGTTAAGGTCTAATACAAATGGTTATGTGAAGTAGAATGGTTACTCAATGTCTGATTGGGTGCACTAGAGTAAGATATTACTTTATTCAGGACGAAATCTTGAAGACCGTCCAATGACAAATATTCAATACATTTCTAACCTCAAAATTGTGAATAGAATCAAAGAAACGTATTAAACTGGTTAGTTACCTCGGCTGAAAGCACCAGCGACAGCTTGGGGCGACTTATTCCTGCGTGCGAGCCATCCACCGAGTTCATTGATTTTTACCTGTCCGAAAGGGGTATCAGCTGAAAACGAGATAGAAAATTACATAATCAAAATGGTAAACTCAAGAGCGACGAGATACCGACTGAACTCATACTTACGCTTGCCATAAAAGCGGGCGGGGTCATAGGGCCCGTGGGTCGCAGGGTTGTATTCCTTAGGGTAATCACCGAAACCCATGATTACAAGGATTTAACACAAAAATTATGGAATGAAACTGACTGACCTCGGATTTCGGTGTTCGGTCAATCTGTCAGCTGTCAGATCGTAAACCATAGCTACGTCTACGTCGGATCGATATTCTTTGTTGGAGAAATTGCAGAATTCAGTAACTTGAATTCAATGTGACATTAGAAACCTGTTTATTCCATACATGTGAAAATTGTTAAGGCTTTATTTTCTTTTTGAGAAATTAAAAAAAATCCATGCATTTTTTTATTTATAAGTAAAAAAAACGCTGATAAATTGTTAGCTATCTGTGGACTTCCCTCTATATTTCAAAAAATTGTAGTCTATGATTATACAGCAGATTTCATTCTTTGTGAGGTGTTCGCAATTTGTTTATTTTCTAAATAGTCTTCGAATAATCAAGCAAAATGGTCTTGGAAAGTACTATGATTTGTGTGGATAACAGTGATTATATGAGAAATGGAGATTTCCTGCCAACAAGGCTGCAGGCACAGCAAGATGCCGTAAACCTGGTATGTCATTCTAAAACACGGTCAAATCCTGAAAATAATGTAGGTTTGTTGACGCTAGCTAATGTAGAAGTGTTGGCCACGTTAACCAGTGATGTTGGCCGAATAATGTCCAAGTTACACCGTGTCCAGCCTAACGGTAATATCAATCTTCTGACTGGCATCAGAATCGCTCACTTGGCGCTGAAGCATCGTCAGGGTAAAAACCACAAGATGCGCATTGTGGTGTTTGTCGGCTCTCCAGTAGAACTCGATGAGAAAGAACTAGTTAAACTAGCTAAGAGGTTGAAGAAGGAGAAGGTTAATTGCGATGTGGTGTCATTCGGCGAAGATGCAGAGAATAATCCTCTGCTCACAATGTTTGTGAACACTTTGAATGGTAAAGACAGCAACACAGGAGGCAGCCATCTAGTATCTGTCCCAGCTGGTGGCTGTGTTGTACTCTCCGAAGCTTTGATTTCTAGCCCATTAATTGGTGGCGATGGAGCAGGTCCATCTGGCTCTGGTTTGTCTCCATTCGAATTTGGGGTTGATCCAAATGAAGACCCCGAGCTGGCACTTGCCCTGCGTGTGTCTATGGAGGAGCAGAGACAGCGCCAAGAGGAGGAGTCTCGCCGCCAACAAACAACTACTGAAGGAGGAGAGGCTGGCAAGACTGGGGAACCTCAGAACACTGGCATGGAGCGGGCTCTGGCTATGTCTCTAGGTCATGAAGCTATGGAACTGTCTGAGGAAGAGCAGATTGCTCTGGCTATGCAGATGAGTATGCAACAGGAAGCCCCAGCTGCTGAAGAGAACATGGATGTGTCAGAGGAGTATGCTGAAGTCATGAATGATCCTGCATTCCTTCAAAGTGTACTGGAAAACCTCCCAGGGGTTGATCCTCAGAGCGAAGCTATCCGCAATGCTATGTCCACCATCAAAAAGGATAAGGATGAGAAAGATGACAAGGAACAAAAAGATAAAGATAAGGATAGCAGCAAGGGATCTGGCTCCTCAAAGTAAACGCAGAATTCTTTTTCAATTTTTATAATTGATACATTTTGCTCGTAAACTTTAACATTAGACACCAAAATATTATGTTACAACCAATATAAATTTGTAAAAAATACAGATTGTTTATAATTTAAACTTTGGTTTATTTCCATGTGATCCAGTTCAGACCTTCGATTTTGTCAAACCCTGGAAAAATGTTCCTTGTTATGTTAATATTTAAAATATTATCTGTAAGTAATCTGTAATCAAAGTAATAAAAATGTCATGGATTTTTAAATTGTCTTTGAAACATACTTGATTCTTGCAAGAACCTGGGACTTTGGAATTTCTTTTTACATTCTAATAATTTGTGTCTTCTCTTGAATTCATCAAATTGCTTTTCTACTTGTGACACCCTGTATGAATCTTTATCTAAAATGAAAAAAACGTGATTAGGTGTAAAAACCACATCATATCAAACTATAATGTAGTTCTATACCTTGTGTGAAATTGGATTTGGATTCCTTTAGTTCTTTATTATCATCCCATAACTATAATCAGTCACTCTTGCAAATGAATAGGAATGCATACCAATCACTAAAATAATAGATTATATATTACAAATGTGGAAATATTCAAGAAATCAGAATCTGGTAATTTGTGGGAAAGCAAAAGTGTACTAATCCACACTTAATTAAAATTACCGTTTCACCGCTATATTTAAAATATGACTGACATTTTCTAAAGCTGATGTTCCCAACTAGAAATGTATAAATCCAAGGTGTATGATTTTGCTATAAAAGAGAATACATACAAATGTGGATTGGGCCACTTTTGTACAGACAGTGCCATTTAGGGTCAATTCCCACTGAAAGAGCAGCGGCCGGCAGCGTCTTTTTGAGGCAAAATATTACAAACTATTTTGAATCTTATCTACGTGATTAAAAAGTTCATAGTCATTTGAAGGCAAAGGAGGGGTAGCGTGTCGTCGCGAGGCTGCACGAGCCTTCTACCGACTAGTCAAAAGAGGCGCCGCGCGGCTGATCGCGGCGCAGCTAGCTGACGTGCGGCCGACCGCGGTGCAGCTGACAGACTCGCGGCTGCGCGCGAGCGACCATTTCCTACCCGCCCGCCCTACCCAACTTTCCTTGAGTGAAGTAGATCGCACACTAGCTTTCAAAGTTACCACGCGGAGGCTCATTGCGGTGCCTCGGGATGCCGCGCTGCCTCTCGCGGCGCCGCACTGCCCCTTGCGGCGCCGCGCTCAGTCACTTGCTCTTACGGCCGCTGCTCTTTTAGTGGGGATTGACCCTTATTGATCAAACTATTAACTGTATGGAAATTCTTTACCGGCTTGTGTAAACATTTTTGCGCTATCCTGAGTACTTTGATTAAACAATAAATGAGAGCTCTTTATATCTTCTAACTGGGGTTTGAAACTTCTATTGTTGTGGACAGGGGCTGAAAAAAATTAAATCATTTCAATAAATTCTAATATTCCAAACAAGATACCTTTCAGATGCGATAAATAGACAGAGCATAATGTGGTGTTAGTTATTTTATGAATTATCTCTGCCTACTTGTTAGAAAGAAAAAACCTTTTCACTATCTAAGGCACGGCTCATATACAAGTGGCGTATGGCGGTGGCGCGGATGCGGGTGCGCGGGGGGCGAGGAGCTGGCGCCGCTTCCTCGCCCCCCGTGCACCCACGCCGCCGCCATTCGCTATACGCCTCTCGTGTTTGTCCCGATTTACCATCCAATGTTTCGTGTACGTTACTCCAGCCGGAAAGCATCTCCTAGAGATATATGAGTAGAACGTATAGTTGGTGCCTTATCTGCTGTAAATGTGCCCCCACATAAAAAATGTGTGCCCCCTGTCGTTTTAAAAAAATAAACGGAAAAACGATTCTTGCTGGGGTAACGTTTTTCTAGCAGGAAAATTCTAAACGAGTGATCGGAGAGAGAAAAATTGTGCATGGCCAGAGAGCTTATATGTGTGCCACTATGTGCCCCCAAAAATAAAATCTGTGCCCCTTCAGATTTTCGAGATATTGCGTTTCCTGCTGCAGTAACGTTTTGATGAATCGTACAGTGCCGACCAAAAGTCGATAAGCAATCTCACAAAGCAATAGCTTGACGTTTAGTTTGACTTACGACCTTCTACTTTCAACAAAATAGGTATTGTCAGCAACTAGTTGTAGTTCATAATTTCAATGCCAATATCTAAGACATGATGGCCTAGCGGTTGGGCCCGTCCAGAATAAAGAGTGAATCAGTAAGCCGTGAGTTCAAATCCCGCACAGTTACTTTTAGACTTTTTGTAAGTTTTTACTCTACAGAAATATTATATTATTTAACTTGTTTGCTTTGTTCACACATTTCGTAAAGTTAGGGAGGTAGATAGAAAAATAAGTCAAGAATTTTGTTAGATTTCTGTGAGGTAGACATGAGTTTTATGAATATTTTAACTTGATCGGAATGAACTTTGTCGTTTGGTTGTAGTCATACATAATACACTATATAATGTAGTAGTTGATGGTCAGTGACGTGTGGTTTAATAGATAGCGGTATTGTTGTTGGTGTGATTCTTAAAATGCGGGCAAATATTAATATTAAGGCGAGGGCGACTATTATCGCGAATTATCCGCGCTTCATAAAAGTGGCCTTAATAGAACTGAATGTGAGTATTATAATTATTTATGAATTGTAACTTAAACATTAAAAATTAAAAACGAATGGGTATTATAAATTGTTCATTTATTTGGTGACCTGTGGTTTACTTAATTCGTTGTTTTTTTTTCAATCTATCATGCAAGATAAATAATTAGTGTTTATTATTGGATTTATAAATGCATAGTGAATGAAGTCACTTTAGTATTTATTACAGCTGCCTAATATAATTTTTTTTGTTTAGAGAAATGCAGTAAGTCTCTGGATCAAAAGGTATGAGGAAGAAGGGAGCCTTGCAAGTAGACAGCGAAGTGGAAGGTCGTCGCTTATTAGCGAAGCGCAGCGACAACATATCGTGGGCGAGTATGAAACCAATGGTTTCACACCTACGACACACTCGGAGTCACCGCAAACTGTTCGCCGTGCCCTCCACGCTGAAGGCTTGCATCACAGAAGATCAGCTAAAATGCCCTTCTTGACAGAAAGACATAAAGAAGAACGATTACGTTTCGCACGGGAATATTTAGACTTTCACTGGATTACTTCCATTTTGTTCCGGTTCGCGGTCGCCACTCCAGAACTTTTCGACCCCATCGGCCATCCGTTCTGCGAGCAATGTGCCCTGCCTACTACTGCCACTTAAGTTTAGCAATTCTTCGGGCTACGTCGGTGACCTTGGTTCTCTTGCGGATGTCTTCATTTCTGATGCGATCACGCAAGTAAACTCCGAGCATAGCCCTCTCCATTGCCCTTTGGGTGACTTTAAGCCGCATACGTCTACTTGACTACATTGAAAATAATGGGGGTTATACAAAATATTAATCCCTAATGTTCTAGTTTTAATTAGACGTGTTACAAAATATTTAGCGATATTAATAATTCCTAAATTGAGGTTTAGTTTCAATCTTCTTTTCTTCAGGAAAATGAACACTTAAACTATAACCTCAATATGAGTTACATTTATTGTGACGTCACATAAAAAACATATTCACGAAGTATAAATTATGTATTAGTTTTCAGTAAGCTCTGTTGAATACCGATAGATAGAAGTGGGTATCAACAATTATATTTGTGTTATTAGAATATCCTTGTTATGTTAATAAAAAATAACTTCAAAGAGGGTATACAGATACACAAAAAAATCTTATGAACGGTTACAAGAGAACTTCTTATATCTAGGTAGGAATGTGACGTTACAAATCTCATTAAAGTTGTTAATTATATGAATAAATGAAACGAATAAAACAATTGTTGTTATCTGTCAGCACGACTTTTTTTTCCAACTTCCAACACCGAAAAAATATTACACAATCACAAATAGTTATGATGGGTTATTAACTTATATTTAAATCCTTATAAAAATAAATAATGAGCATGAACACATTTCAAAATAAATACCAAAGTAAATAGTTTTTGCATAAAATACAAATATTAATTAAAGTGGTTACAAAAAAAAAAAAAACCCTTATTATGTAAACGGGATTTGAACTCAAGACACGTTGATCGTGAACCCACTGCTTAAACTAAACAGCTATCAACGCCTGGTAAATATGGTCGAAATTTAGCTATCCAATGCAAATACGATCATGCGTTTGCTGCGTGCATAACAAAAGAGACGGTAATATATTTCTTTATGTTTCTAGGCCAGGGAAGTTAAGGTGGGACCTTACACTAATTCATAACTGTTTTCTTTTTATATATCTTGTAGAGCTGTTTATTTAATTACGTAATAAATTAAAATTAAGCAAATCATGAAAGAGCATTGCGCGAAAACAGACATTAAACCTAATTATGCCAATTTTCGCAGCAAAAATTATAACTTGATAAAGAAACTGAAAATAGCTTATAATTAAGGGTCTGTGAGAGCATGTACACAAATTAATCAAAAAAAGTGCAAGCAACGTACTTATATTAAAAAAACACGGTTTCCCATGTTTTCATTCATTACTTACAGGAAATTATATATAACCGTCTGCTGATGAAGAAAAATCATTGTTAGCGTGTTTTTAGTCAAATAAGTCATAAATTTAAAGTTATATTTTAAATGCATTGTGACAAAACAGTAATGCTGCGTTATCCATTCAGGCAAAAAAAATAACCAAATGAAAAGTGTTTAATTACGTAACAATATTATCACATAAACATTTATTGTTAAAATTAAACAAATTTAATAGTAGCATCTTAATTTTTTTAAGATTTTTTATGGAATACTATAAGTGGTCGACCTTATCACTAAGAGCGTTAAGTTCATATTTGAGTGCGCGTGATCCGCTCTGCACGCCGCCTGTGCGAAAGAGAGAGACAGAGCGTGGGCACAGGTAGGTACCTACCACTGACGAAGGAGTGATTCATGTAATAGTTTTATTAGGTGTTTAATCCATTAAGGTTTAGTATAAAATGGTCTGAAATAGTACCTAAATATTTATTTGTTTGTGTATACCTACTGTGTGTTTATAAATAGGGATCTCTGGTCAAAAATAAAACTTTTTTATTTTATTTTATTTATAGGTAAAAAAATACCTATAACTATTTCAAATTATTTGCTGAACCTATTTCGATTAATTTTAGAATATAATTCGTGCAACGAGTTATGAGCACTGACCTTGAATGCGCAGAAGCAATTTTTGTGAGAATGAAATAAAGGGTAGGTAGGTATACCCGAATTTGAATGATTCAACGGGTCATACTGAACAACCTTTTCCCAGGAACATGAGTCGAAGTATGAGAAAAAAAAATAAAGTAACTCCCATAAGTATCAAAGTACCTAGCTACCTATCAGATGACCGCACAATTTGTATGGGTGGTTGTTTTTTCCCTCAATATTTCGACCCATGTTGCTTGCGTATGGTTTGACGCAATGTTTTTTAAAATCTTGCTACCGACCATAAATTTGATAAAAATATATTTTTGCTCAAATAGGGTAGAGTGGGGTAGGGTGGTGGCACCAATTATCGGCCATGTCAACTTTTTTGGACTTTGACTGCTTGTAATTTTTACATTAATAGCTTTTGCTTTCTTGCAGTGTCTTTTTGGGTAAAGGGATACTGAAACTCCATTACTACATTCGCAAAATTATGAATTCTTTGTTATTTTTGATAATATAGATGTTTTTTTCCGAATATGGCGATTTCCCTTAATATCGGCCTATAACACCCTAATATCCGCCGTCTGTGACCCTAATATCGGCCTACCTTTTCTAAAGTGAAGTAAGATGAATAAACTACAAAAAAAAATATAACGTTTTATATTTCAACTCAGCTCAGGTACAAATCACTTTTATTAATTATCATCACATTCATTTTTTTTTAAATGCACTATTTAAAATCTATTCACTTTATTTGGTAATTATTTTTATGTATAATATTTTTTTTTGGAGTTCCTTTCATTATTTGTTTTTTAGGAATGTTGAATCATTGCGATCTTTAGTTTATAATAACAGAATTTATTTTAATTTTAAGACTCTGATGTCATTTCCTTCTAATAGAATCTTCTTAGGCCACATCAATTCACCCACGATGGACTGTATACTTTAAGTGGAACCATTGGAGCATATGTCGCATCCAATATTTTTGTTTTCATCTTCTTCAACATCACTAATTAGGTTTTCTTCACAGACAGCACAAAGAATTTTCTCCTTTTCCAAACTTGTCTTGCGAAGCTAAATTAATGAGGTCAGTTTCGCGATTTCTGTCCTATAATCAACTCTTCTTTACTTCTTTTGTTTCTTTGGCGGGTTTATTTTTTATTCTCATTTCCAGTTTTTGTCTCTCTCTCCGCTTTATTCTCTTCAATTTTTTTTCTTCTTTCCTCACGTTGTTTGTACCCATACTAAGGTGGCCGTTTTTACGCACCAATTCCCTTTATATCGGCCGTAATTGATAAAACTCGTTTTGAGGCGCCCGATGTTAGGATCTAGTTATCAAACTGAGCTGTTGTTTCATTTTTAACCTTATTAATGTTACTGCTAACGTATAAAATAGCTAAACATGTGGTTTAACATTTTCATGCATTACCCCAATATCGGCCACCCGGCCGATATAGAGATTTATCAATAATATACACTGGACAGCAAATAAACCGAGCCACCCGCTACCTAGGCACTCTAATTCGATTTTCTCAAAAACTCAAAAACCTACAATTATCAAAGTTGTACCTACAGAAAGTGCGTTTCATGGTGATTAAAATGAAAGGAAACTCATTGGGTTTAAACAATAATTCAGGGTTTATTAAGGATTTTACAAAGAAGAGTCGTTTTCCAGTCATGACAATCGTTAGTAATGATAAAGTGAAAAAAAAAGAAGCCAAAAACAAAGATAAAATCAAAAAAAAAATTATCTTTATTCCGTATTATATACAAGGATGCTGGCAGTTATCCGAGCAAGGGGAGGGCCCCTTGCTCGGATAACTGTCAGCATCCTTGTATTCATCGACCTTACGAGCCTGACGATAAAATCTTAAGGAATTGTATTCCACTCCTCTTCAATTGCGATTCGCAGCTCTGGAAGCCTTGTTGGAGCAGGTACCCGGGCTCGAACCCGACGTTTCAGCTCATCCCATAAGTGTTCTATTGGATTCAAGTCCGGGCTTCGAGCTGGCCAGTCCATCGTACGAATGCTGACGTCGCGTAGATACTGGGTCACCACATGAGCAACATGAGGCCGTGCATTATCATGCATCAATTGCATATCCTGTCCGATATATCCTGCGTAAGGTACCACATGGTCTATAAGGATTTCAGTAATGTAGCGATGAGAAGTCAGTCCACGTGTACGGCCCGTCGGTTCGATGAAAACTAACGGTGTATGTGCTATTAACGAGATGCCGCCCCAAACCATTACATATCCATAAGCAACAGTTTCCTCGATCCAACACTGAGAATAACGTTCTCCAGGGCGACGATATACTCTCTGACGTCGATCACTTCCATGTAGACTCACCCTGTTCTCATCAGTGAAGAGTACATTACTCCACTGCTCTAATGTCCAATCCCTATGCTCTCGAGCAAATTGAAGTCGTGCTCGACGGTGTGCTGCCGTTAATGCTGGGCCTGTTGCAGCTCTTTTTGGGGTCAGGTTCCGTTCAGCAAGTCTTCTTCTGACGGTATCTGAACTTATGACCACTTGGCGTTCGTCACGCAGACTTTGTTGGACTTGAACTGCGTTGAGGTGGCGATTTTGCAGAACAGTAAGGTGGATATAACGATCATATGCTGCTGATGTAGCCCTAGGTCTGCCCGTACCTGGACGGCGATCGAATGCTCCAGTCTCTAGGTATCGTCTGTAAACTCGTTGCACCGAAGATCTGCTGATTCGAAGCCTTCGAGCGACTTCACGTTGCGCAATGCCTGCTTGAAGTAATGCTACAGCTTGAGCCGCTTCCTGAGGTGTTGTATCCATTATTAATCGAAAAAAGTAGCAAAAACACGAATTAATTTGCAGTCATTGTAATCACCATGAAACGCACTTTTTGTAGGTATAACTTTGATAGTTTTATACTTTTTGAGAAAATCGAATCACAGTTCCTAGGTAGCGGGTGGCTCGATTTATTTGCTGACCAGTGTAGATCCCTAATCTCGGCCCCGCTATTATTTAATAAAATAGACAAATAAATGTAAAAACATGTTATCTAAAAGATAATTTGACTGTTATTCTTCCTGAAAAAATAAAAGATAACACCATAGGTATGTTTAATTCCCTCCAAATACTTATCCTTGCAATGCGTCCACTCAGGGATTTGACTCGGCAATGACACCAAACGACGCACGTCCACACCTGCGCGTGCTCTTTTGCCAGCTGAACGTTCAAATATTCTGCCGATATTCGGAGGAGGCCTATAATAGGAGACTCCACTCTAGTCAAAAAAAAAAAGTGCGGCAGGAAAGACAAGCCGATGATAGTCCGATCATCGGCTTGTCTTTCCTGCCGCACTTTTTTTACCGCACTTTGAATGCAATGTTCGTTTATGTATGAAGCTCTGCACTTTGAGTGCAACTTAATGTTCTCTTCAGATACTGTTGTAAATTTTCCGTCTTTACGTTTTTCACTTGACGATACAAGCTTTCTTTGTCCCTTCACGCCTATGTTCAAACAAATCCCACAACTCGGGAATTCCATTTTCTTACGCTGATCACCGCCGGGCGCCGCTTCGAAAACTAATGAAATGAACGCAAGGCAAAAGACCCGCACGCCGCCGCGCGGTGGAGCGGGCGGGCGACGGACGGCGAGGTACGACTTGCGGCCGCGCCGCGCAAACTACTCGTACCTACAGTTCGAGATATTTGTAAAAAAAGAAAGATTTTGTAAGCAGTTGCAATTTATGCTTAATTCTGCCAGTTTTCTACTGAAACTATTTAAGAGACTAAAGTTAAACAGAAAAATGGCAGTTAAGTATTTTAATTCCATGTAAAAAATAATATAAAAAAGCAAGTGAATTAATTGCTTAATTCCTTGATAATTATGAACCATCAACTGACTAAATGCTTAAACTCATTAAAACATACGGTTATCGATTTTGCTAAAGTCACAATTAGCTCTTTTTTTAAAACCCCTAAAAAGTAGTAGAAGCAGCTAAAAAAAAAGCTTAATTAACGTAGCGTTAGTAACTTATTAGGGCAAGGTAAAAGTTTACCTAAGTATATCTCGGTTATTATATTTGCTTTTATTTCAGTTCAAATTAATCACTTAGAAACAAAATTTCCAGTAAAACTATAAGCCACCTTAATTTTGCAATATACGGTCACAAATAGATGTAATATTATCTAGCCAATCAGCATATAAAGAACCTCATAAGTCCGGTTATGATTTAGTGCGAACCTTCCCATACAGAACTCCGTAAAGTGATTGGCCTATTCGTGGAGAGCGACGCGACAACTTGCGACAGTAGGCGACTCTGTGGCTGTGGTGTGCGTAGGTACTGTATTGAGACAGCTTACGCATACAGCCGCACGGGCGCCCGCCCGTGCGTTCACAGCAATATGATCCTTACCGTGCCTGTGCGCTTATGAACGCTTACTGTATATCTCTAAAACCATTGCATGTGCCCCTGTAGAATAAACATACACGAGTAGCTCTTAATGTGTGTCCCTGTGTCACAAAAAACCAAATTAAGTAAACAACGGCTGGTTATTCGACCAAATTTGAATGACTACTATTAAGCGACGGATTCATACATATCGATGACCTTCTTTATTGGACGTATCACATATACAACCTGTAACGGAAAGGGTATATACATACGAAAGGCACGGCTTCTTTGGATGGTAACAAACGATATGGCAAGGGTTTTTTAACCCTACCTCTACATGTTCGGAAGTTATGAATTTTTTAAATACATTGATACCAGAAACCAAACTTTTCAAATTGCAATAAACACATCACTAGCACTAAATCAGCTGATCGGTGTCAGCGAACTATTTGCAAGTAAGAATAAACCTCTTACTCCTGATACTTTCGAAACGAGGGTTCCGCATGTTTATTTTTTGCTAACTAAATAATTTACACACTTGTTTGTTTTTACGTAGTTTTTCTTTTGAAAATTATTATGTAGATCCTTGATCTGTTAAGCCTGGCCGTAAGGGTCAGACGCCATTGTTTAACTATTGTGTCAACTTTGCTGAAAGTTAATGAATTAATTGGTATCTACTATCGTACCTTCAAAACAGTAAATACCTAATTTAATAACAATCCACAGACCGAACACCGTGCACTAGAAACGATATTCAAAATAACGTAAAATCGTCGGTTAAAATCACAATGAGAACAATATCACAATACAGAATAAGACGCCGTGCGATAATTTATTAAAATACAGCTATAACTCGTATAACTAAAGTATGCACCCTTATCATAATATTTTTTTACACATAAGATCCAGGAGATCTGATTAACCTTATTATTGAATCAATTTGCTTGAAGATCAGATTAAAACGAATCGATTCGAAAAAACGTCATCTTGCGCCATTGATTGAATTTCTCACAAAAATCGCTACATGCATCCTAACAGGAATTAATTTATTAAATAAACATTATTGTTAGTCATTATTAGAACTAAGAATAGAAAAAGGATTTAGTAACAGTAATTTGTCCAACTGAACCCAAAACACCACCTCTATGCAACTTATGCAATTCCTAGTACAAATAAAATCACAGTGGGTTCCGTTCATAATTTTAAAAATAAGGTTCGAAAACTATTAACAAGAAGTTAATACATTTTCTTTAAAATAATACAAGAATGCAATTACAGTCTGTCTGTAGGACTAAAAAATGCGCAAAACTGTATCTAGCTGCGGAAAGAAATTAATAAAAGTACTAGGACCGCATGAGTAACGAGAATATTGTTATTGCGAATTGAAAATCTTTCCCTCACATAACCCTAATTTCGACGTTAGACACACATAGACAGACATTAGACACACTATCATCCGATTTAGGGTATGTGAACCAATTGCAGTCCATGCAGTTTAAATTACTCCTTACTCCTGGTAAATAATACTTCTAATCAGATTCAGAATAACTCTGATAATGTTATTATTTTGATCAAAGATTATTAAGTATTAATGTTATTTTGAAATAAAAGCCCCGGGGTTCAGATTCTGAAATAAAACGTACCACAGATGTTTATGTTTATTATCATGTTTAATTGATTGAAATTAATGATTTTTCAATTTTGAATTTGATTTATGTAGTTAACTCTTGTTTTATTTTTGGGGACATTTCTAATTATTGGTGTTTATTTAAAATCTTTATTAGGACGTAAAACAATATTTTTTAATAGTGGTGGACACTAAATGGGACAGCTACCCTATTAGCAGGATAGCAGGGAATAGGAGGTTTTTTTTGCATTGTTTGCTCGTCAGTCGTCAAGTGTTCCGCGTGCGGTGCATACTGTTTCCACGTGTGATTCGCGCATCATTTCAGTACGGCTTAGGGTTGCCAACTATACTGTTTTAAACAGTATTCTACTGTTTTTCACTAAATTATACTTTTTACTGTTTAACAAAAAAAAAGTATACAAAATACTGTTTTCAGCATCAAAATGTAGACACATTATTATGTGTTACATTTAGACGCTCACAATTTTTTTTATTTAGTCAGAGGGCGCACATTACACTGCTCAGTGCAGCGCAGCCACAAACATATCGCACTGAGTTTCTGAACGAATCTGTAGTGTCAAATATTCAAGGCTGTCAGCTGTCACTCACTGACAGACATGTGAGTGTGTGTGTACGTACGTTCTCAGAATCTATCCGTTTTTTTGCGTGGACCTTGTTTTTGTAATAAATCTTTAATTAAATTATTTATTTTTTAAATCTTTATTAAAGTAATTAAATATAAGTAATACAGTGATAAGTTTAGTGTACAAAAGATGGAAAGTGACAACGAATTATCTACTTCTACAACGCCAAGAAAGAAAGCCAAACTGTCGAAGGTACAACAAAAATATAAGCACGAATGGGAATGCCAATATGACTGGTTAACTAATGATCCTCTGTGCGAATTTAATGCTAAATGCAAAATATGCGCTTTAACATTTACTATTTCTCACGCAGGTGTTGGACAGGTTTGGTACTTTCGTTTGCATTTGCTTGATTTCCACTTATCTATTTTTTGACATGCTTAAATTATTAGACATTAAGGTAACTATTTTACATAATATATATATATTTCGTTTCTGTTTTTTAAGGTTAAACAACACTTGACCAGCAAAAAACATAAAGCAAAAATGGAAATGAGAAAATCTAGTGGATTGTTACAAAAGTTTTTTCCTAAAACTTCTGCTTCTACATCAGGCTTGTCTTCCCCTTCTAATGAAGATACCAAGTTAACAGCGGCCGAGTTAGCGATGACATACCATACTGTCAAGCATAATTTATCGTACAGTAGCCAGGACTGTGGTATCAAATTAAATAAGATTATCTTTGTCGATTCAAAAACAGCCACTAACTTACGATTGGCTAGGACAAAAATGGAGGCATTAGTGACCGAAGTTCTTGGCCCACATTCCTTGCAGTCTGTTATTGACCAGTTAAATAAAGACAATGTATTTTACTGTCTACAAACTGATGCCTCCAATAAAAAAAATATAAAATTGTTTCCTCTGGTAGTTCAATATTTTACTCCTAAAAATGGAATACAACAAAAATTAATTGATTTCTATGAAAATCCAGATGAATCAGCCAATGGGATGTTTTCAGCCATTAAAAACTCTTTAGAGTTTTATCAACTTCCTTTCAATCAATTATCTGGTTTTAGCGCAGACAATACAAATGCAAATTTTGGACATAATCATTCATTATATACAAACATCTTAGAAGTTGTGCCAGACTTAATAAAAGGAAATTGTCATGCCCATATTGTGCATAATTCAGTAAAAAATTCTATGAATTGTTTAAATTATGATATTGAAAACATTATATTAAAAATCTATAGTCATTTTTCTGTTTCTGCATGCAGAAGGGAAGAATTAAAAAGATTTGTAGCGGTTGCTGAAGGAGAATTCCATGAAATAAAAAGACACATAGGAACTCGTTGGCTATCTCTTCTACCAGCAATTGATACAATTTTACTTAATTGGACACCAATTTGTAATTATTTTGTTAGTTTGGATGTTGACTGTCCAATGGTTATACAAAATTTATTAATGTTAGATGATAATGGTAAAAATAATGTGATTTATAGTTACCTTCTTTATGCTAGTCACATACTAAATGTTTTCAATAAAACAATTAAAAAATTAGAAGGAAATAATGTAACTATCTTAGATGTTTATAACATTATGACTGGTTTAAAGACTGAGCTAATTCAAAGAAAAAATGATAAGTATTTTGGCCATGAAACAAAAAAAGTTTTAAATATTATTAGAGAGACATCCCAAGAAGTTTTTGATAGAACTATAAATAACTTCATACTTTTTATTGAAAAGGCTAATTTGTACTTAGAAAAATGGTTTGATTTCAGTCAGACTAAC
The DNA here is from genome assembly GCA_916618015.1 of Xestia c-nigrum. Taxonomy (NCBI): domain Eukaryota; kingdom Metazoa; phylum Arthropoda; class Insecta; order Lepidoptera; family Noctuidae; genus Xestia; species Xestia c-nigrum. The sequence goes on from OU745249.1 coordinate 5,556,372, forward strand.
TGGCTTTCTTTAATTAGCTGTTTGTCATTAAAGTCTGCAGTCACGTTTGATCATTTTGAAAAAATTATAGAGAATCTAAATTTGTATAGACTTAATATTGGAATGGACGATTTATATTCTGAAATAACAAATTTTAAAGTAATTTATGAAAAAGTATCTGAAGATAAAGATTTTCTTGAAATGAGTACTAGCCAAAAGTGGAGCCATTTATTAGTAAACACTTCAGAAGAATTTAAAAATATAATTAAAATTGTCTCATATCTACTTTCTGTTCCCGCCACCTCAGCATTTACTGAAAGAGTTTTTTCAGTAATGAATGCTAAGTGGCGAGATGATAGAAATAAAGCATCTATCAATTTAATAAAAAATGAGCTCCTCATTTATTTTAATTTCAATTTTGATTGTAATGAGGCATATGATGTTTTTAAAAACGATTGTAAATTAGTAAGTTGTGCGAGAAGCTCCAAAAAATATGTATTTAAAAATAATAAATAAATACTGTTTGTTTTGCTAAAATACTGTTTAATAATCTTCATAGACCTGAATATACTTTATTTCTTGTAAAAAAAGTTGGCAACCCTAGTACGGCTACCTTGAATTTAAAAAATTGACTTTGTTTTCGTTGTTATTGTTGTTAAGTTATCGTTTTTGTTGTGTTTTTTTTTTGTTGTGTTTGTTATTGTTGGGTTTGCAAAATGTCATTTAGTAATGCCGAATATTACGAAATGATACTGTGTGTCGGAGCAGAACATTTTAATTTGCGTGCTGCCCGAGAACTGTACCATGAACGGTTTATTGAGGGTAGACCAGATGCTGAGCGTCGACAGCTGCCTTCGTTGGCGTGCTTTAGTCGGATGGTACATCGTCTGCACCAAACTGGGTCATTCCACGCACCTGCAGCAGAGGGTCGCCCGAGTACTACCGATCCAGAATTCGAAGAGGCCGTGCTGGATCATTTCGAAATCAATCCACGCTCTAGCACACGTCGAGCTGCATTAGCGCTGGGTGCGTCTAACCATATGCAGGTATGGCGAGTACTGAGCAATGACGGACAGCACCCATACCACTTCCGTCGCACCCAGGAGCTGACACCGGCAGATTTTTTGCCTCGTGTGACATTTTGCGAGTGGTACCGGAGCCAGTCACAAGCTTCGCCAGATTTTGGTTCAAGAGTGTTGTGGACCGATGAGGCATCCTTCACAAGAGCTGGAATAAGTAATGTCCACAATGAACATGTTTGGTCTCACACGAACCCGCATGCTTCGTTCGACAGAGTCCTCATTCCAACACCAATGGCGACTGAATGTGTGGGCAGGAATAATCGGGGATGTCGTCGTTGGACCAGTTTTCTTGCCGCAAAGCCTAAACGGCCAAAATTATTTAAACTTTCTACGGAACGAATTGGACGATGTCCTCACAGTGCTGCCAGTGCCACGCTATGTGAATCTTGTGATGGGGAATAATTTAATATTTCAGCAAGACGGTGCACCGGCACACTTTGCTCGAGATGTGCGTCATTATTTAGACGAGCGCTTTCCCCAATGGATCGGGCGTGGGAGTGGAAGCGTGGCTTGGCCTCCGCGGTCCCCAGACCTTACGCCGTTGGACTTTTTTTTGTGGGGGTACATTAAAAACGTAGTGTACGCAGTGCCGTGTGATACAATGGATCAAATGAAAGTGCGCATTGAGGCAGCTTTCACGACGGTAACACCACAAATGCTTCAGAATGTTCAACAATCCATGAACAAGCGAGCGGCCTTGTGCATACAATACCAAGGCCACCACATCGAAGTTTTTACGTGAAATTACTTGCTTGAAATTAACGAGTAAACCGTAAATTAGTAAATCAATAATTACGCATTAATAATTTTTATATCAAGGTAAAGTAGGTAAGTTTTCTATTCTGTGGCACCGCGCGCTTTTGCTCTAAAAGAGGCCGCCGCGCGGCGGCCCTTTTGATCTCGTCAGTGCGCGCCGACACAGAAACACCGCCTTCTAGGCTACTTGACGGTACTAGGCGCGCAGGATTACGGAAGAGATTTATTTATTTCTTTATTAGAGAGAGAGAGAGTGATGTGTGCAAGTAACGTGCAAAGTTATTGACCTACGTGGTGAAGTGACACGTTTGTTATGATTTGAACTTCAGAATCTTACGATACCAAAATTTTGGTATCAATTTTTTGAGTATCTTATTTTGAGCTGAAACTTCGTATAGTGATTCTATACCAGCTGTTATCTTTAGTGGTTAAGGATGGATATACCCTTTCCGTTACACGTTGTATATCTATGGACGTATCATACCTAAGCTGTTGTCCGTACAGTTGCGTTCAAAAGTTTTGGGGGCTAACTAAAAAATATATTAAATGCACCTTTTTTTTTTTTTTTTTTTTTTAAGGATGGGAAATCATCAAATGACCCCCCCCCACTCTGGGCGGAGCGGGAGGGAGTGTCAGACTCTTACTGACTAAAAACCATCCATGTTCCTTCCTCGCCTTTTACGTTCCGGGGCCGCGGTATCTCTTTCGAACAGGCCCGCAACCCCGGCAGGCTTCGGCCCTTGCGGGCCCCTCTCTTTTTGCTGACATCTCTTTGAGGCGCGCGTGGAACACGAACGCGCCGTCGACACGGCCTGTCGTCGTCGTTAGACGGCCGGACGGCTAGCTAGCCCATAGCCAGCCGTCCACAGGCCCGCATCTTGTGAACTGTTGACTTTAATGAAACAGATTGTTGATGTGGAAATTTAAAAAAAAAAAAAAAAAAATTGATGATTATAATTCTGTAACTACATACGTCTTACAGCCGCGAATAATATTTTAATCAACATACAACCTAGCACTGGCCTGCAAATTGCAAAAAACGCAAGAAATTTTGAATGACGCGGGCTTGTTGGAGCATTCCCCTTAAAATGATGAAAAAAAAGACAAATACGAGCTTTTTATTTTTATACAAAAAGAGCCACCTCTTTTTAGTAGTAGGTGTTCATCATACATTTCATGAACTATATGTTTTTTAAACATCGGGACCAATCAAATTTTTGGTCAAAAACCTACCAAATGCCAAATATCTGGATGTAATCTTTTCGTTCAAGCATATATTACTGGATGTAATTTAATATTTAGAATGGAGAAGATAGCTTACCTTGGAATAGCACTTAGTCTATTATTTATAATGTACTTAAGTACATTATAAATAATAGACTAAGTGCTTGACCTTACACATGATTAATCATGTGTAAGGTCATAGAAACGGCTAGTAGAACCTAATCCAATAACAACTTTATTTTATTATTTACTAGCTGACCCGCGCAACTTCGTCTGCGTCACATAAGAGAAAGAGACGGTTACAGAGAGTGGGTCGTAAGCACCTGTAATACAATTTTCAAAGAGCACATCACACACATCCTTCCGCATAATGAAAATGCGCGCCCGGTACATAATCATTATTTTGCTGCGGAGTTATTTAAAACGGTGTATCTTAGGAGATATGCATTGAAATCAATTTACGTCCAATACAAAACGCGTCCATCAATTCTGTTAATATTGTTGATTGCAAAATTTGAAGTAGATTGGACCAAGGAATCACATTTTCCCATACAAATTTTGCCCTCTTCTTTTCACCCCCTTAGGGGTATAATTTCATAAAATCCTTAATTATCGTATGCCTACGTCATATAAAAATTCACCCTCCAAGTTTCAGGTTTCTACAATCTGCGGTTGAGGCTGTGCGTTGATCCATCAGACAGTCCTTCAGGACAAAGCATTTTTTATTTGTAGATAGTAGAATTTGGACTCGTTTATATTTGTAACTATTCAGCTTTTACGTCTGATGTACATTCGTATAGTCTACATTTTCTTCGTAGGATTATTATCTGTGAATGGGGATCAAAATTTCACGAAAAATTACGGATAGTTTTCTAAGACCATTTTCATGTAGCTCATTTTCATGTAACTGCAGCGGTGCAGTTAAGGTTTATCATTATCATCATTCTCTTGCCCTTTATCCCAATTTATATGGGGTCGGCGCAGCATGTCTTCTTCTTCCATATATTTTTCGTCATCTCATCAGACACTTCTTTTCTTACCATATCCTTCTTAACACAGTCCACCCATCGTTTCTTCGGTCTTCCTCTATTCAACACCTTCCCACACCACATTCATATTCAAAACTTTTTTCACGACATTTTCCTCATTCTTCCGCATCACATGCCCATACCACGACATCCGATTACCACACAACTTTTCAGTCACCGGCGCCACTTTCAGACTTCCTCTAATGTACTCATTCCTTACTTTATCCATTCGCGTAACACCACACATCCCCCTTAGCATTCTCATCTCCGCGACATGCATCTGCCTTTCATTCATCCCTTTTGTGGCCTACATTCTGATCCATACAACACAGCAGGTCTAACCATTGTTTTATAAATCTTCCCCTTAAGTTTTAGGGGAATGCGGGAGTCGCAGATCGTTCCCGTGACCTGCCGCCATTTCATCCATCCCGTGTTAATTCTGTGCTTTACACTACGATCTATTTCGCCATCGCTTTGCATGAGTGAACCAAGATACCGAAAGTCGGAGCAGACAGGAAGAGATGCGCCATCTAGCGCTATGGCTCCAGAGCTGGACAGACCGGAAAAATCGCAGATTATTGGCATCAAAAAAATTGTTTCATGTAAAATGGCAATTTTCTTGCTAACTGCGCTTTATTTTTTAATTAAATCTGTGAATGGGGATCAAAATTTAGCGAAAAAATTATGGATTGTTTCTAAGACCATTTTCGTGCAGCTGTAGCTCCCCTTACTGCCCCGTTTACCGTTTCCACCCTGTATTACCAATTACTTATACAGAGAAAACCCATTTTCTTGAGTTCCGCTATTTTGGGCGTATTCACTTCGAAAATCAAATTTCAAAAAAACCGAGAAATTATATTTACCTACATTAGATTTGAAGAATTTACAGCAACTTTTAAAGGTTTACACTTCATTGGATTTGGTTCTATAGGTGTATGAAGTTAATTCATTTGAAACACAAAACCCTCTTTTTTACGTCTCTGGATAAAATTTTATAAAAACGCTGAAACAGGTATTTTTTTATTTTTAATAATTAGTATTTACTCTGAGTTTCATGATTCTAGAACAATCTAAAAAATTTTTTTCATACAAACTTTACCCCCCCTTTTCCCAACATTTTCCATAATTTCTATAGCCTAAATGTTATTCTGGGTTTATTTAAATAGATTAGTGAAGTTTACATCAAAATCCGTCCAGCAGTTTTTACGTGATGCGCGGTCAAACAAACAAACAAACACGAAATTTAAAAATGGTTTTAATATGTTCAGTTACTTATTTTAAGTCACCCTGATCGGTTTTTTTTTTTAAATCTTCAATGTACAGATTTTTTGGTCTCAACGATTTTATTATATGTATAGATTACTTTTCTACTTCAGTGTACTCAGGCACAACACGTGTGAACCGGTTAGTGAGTAAAATAAAGGTCATCGATATGTATGAATCCGTCGCTTATTAGTAGTCATTCAAATTTGGTCGGATAACCAGCCGTTGTTTACTTAATTTGGTTTTTTGTTTATATTTACTTAATGCGAAACATTCCAAGCTCAATATTTTCACTGTATATTTTTGACTAAAGGCACATGATTTTGGTTTACACCTACACATCTGAAATTTACCCAGTTCCTTGTATTTTGCCGTCAAAGTTATGACACTATCGTTTTGACTTTTAGCAAGATTATTCAAAAACGCATGCATGAAGCGTTTTGAAACTTTGTATGGTTATTATTAGCGTCAAGAAGGACCGAATACAGTTTTCAGCGAACTTATGCCTTGTCTCATTTAGGCGCTGCGATGTTTTTTCGGGTTTTCATAAAACCGCGATAACTTGAAAACTATAAATATTTTCTTAAATCTAATTGGGGCACACATTAAGAGCTACTCGTGTATGTTTATACTACAGGGGCACATGCAATGGTTTTAGAGACATACGATTCATCAAAACGTTACTGCAGCAGGAAACGCAATATCTCGAAAATCTGAAGGGGCACAGATTTTATTTTTGGGGGCACATAGTGGCACACGTATAAGCTCTCTGGCCATGCACAATTTTTCTCTCTCCGATCACTAGTTTAAAATTTTCCTGCTAGAAAAACGTTACCCCAGCAAGAATCGTTTTTCCGTTTTTTTTTTCAAAACGACAGGGGGCACACATTTTTTATGTGGGGGCACATTTACAGCAGATGAGGCACCAACATAGATATAAGAAAGAAGGGCACCAACCATACGTTTTACTCACATATCTCTAGGAGATACTTTCCTGCTGTAGTAACGTACACCAATGTTTCAGAGGAAATCTTTGAGATGCATAAAATATGTTAACTAATGGTGTTACTTGTGGGTCAAGATAAACAAGCTAATTATGAAGAACAACTTATATTTTGATAAATGAAAGGTTTAGGTAGGTACAAAACTTTTACGCGGAGGAAGCGCGCGTTGCATTTCGCGTTCGTATTGGCACTGTTACTTCTCAGAAAAACATGGCGGTCGCGGACTCGCCCCTCCCCGCTCATACCCCGCGCACTTCCTCTTACAATTTCTTTTCGCGCCGTTTACATACCCCACCCCAGTGCTGCCTCAGCAGTACTCTTCACCCAACGGTATCCTAACAATGCGCGTGACCGACCTAGTCAGAATCCCAGATTTAGTTTTCACTCGCACCATTCTGACTCGGTGGTCTTTCCCGGGTATGACTTCCTGAACAATTCCTTTGGGCCAACAGTTGCGGGGGCTGTCTGGGTCCACTATAAGTACAAAGTCACCCACTTGTACATTTTTGTGTTCATCTTGCCACTTCTTGCGGGGCAGCAAGTCTGGTAGTACTTCCTTGACCCATCTGCGCCAGTACATGTCAGCCAATCTTTGTGCAATTCGCCATTGTTTACGTAGATAAACGTCTGAATCATCAAATTTTCCGATGTGAGGTAAGGCAGACGACGATCCCAGCAGGAAATGATTAGGTGTTAACGTTTCAGGATCATTTGGGTTCACAGACACGTGAGTCAAGGGCCGGCTGTTCACCATATTCTCAACTTCTGTCAATAGAGTACTGAGAGTTTCATCTCTGGGCGCACGTTCTCTCAATATTACTTTAAGGCTAGTCTTCACGCTTCTGACCAGTCTTTCCCACGCCCCACCCCAGTGGGGACTCGCAGGCGGTATGAAAGACCATTTCGTTCCACGATTCAAAGCCTCATCCTTCAATACTTCTTCGTCTAGCTCCTTTATGGCTTTTTTCAGCTCCGTATTGGTTCCTCGAAGATTTGTTCCATTGTCGGAATACATATATTGAGGCCATCCCCGTCTTGCAGACATCCTTCGCAATGCCATAATAAAGGAGTCGGTTGTAAGGTTTGTAACTACTTCTAGGTGGATTGCTCGTACTGTTAAGCAGGTAAACAAGACGCCGTATCTTTTCTCGCGACGTCTTCCCACCGTAACATCCATGGGACCAAATAAATCCACACCGCAATAAGTAAAGGGCCGTTCGTGATGGGCCACTCGAGCAGCGGGTAAGTCTCCCATTCTTTGTACTTCTGGTTTGGATTTTGTAATTCTACAAGTTGAGCATTTAGATGTTACATGTTTAACGGTAGGTCTAAGTCTGGTGATCCAATATCTTTGTTTAATTTCATTTACTATTGTTTCTTGATTTCCATGTGCGTAGTAGTAATGATAATATTTGACGATCAATTTAGCAATATAACTTCTTCCATCTAATATTACTGGGTTTTTAGTTTCAGGTAGAATTCCAGCAGCAACACCGATGCGTCCACCGACCCGCAACACTTCGTGTTCGTCCAGGTAAGGAGACAAGGTAAGTAGGTTACTTGTTTTGGGTACACATCTGTTGTTTTTTATCGCAGTTATCTCTTTGCTAAACCATTCCGCTTGTGAGGTTTTCAGTAATAATGTTTCAGCAGTTTTCATAGTGTCGTCGAACTCAAAGGTAAGCTTCTTGCATTTATTTATAAATTTGAGTACCATAGAAGCCGATCGACGTAAGCGTAGCCATGAACTAAATCGAGTAGCATCAGGTACGGGTAAGTTTAAAGGTTGTGTATCTTCTTTTATTAAATTAATACATTCAATTTTGGTCTCTTTCTTTTCGGCAGATATGACGTCAAGCGGCCATTCGTCTTCTTTGCAGTGTAAGAACGTTGGACCGTACATCCATTCATTTGGCAGTACGGAGTAAGTGTAGTTTTCTCTCGTGGCAATATCGGCTACGTTTACTTTTGTTGGTACGTATTCATTGATCTGCGTTAGCTCGTCAATTTCACCTAACCGGTTCGCTACGTAGACTTTAAAATCACGAGCATCATTTCTTATCCAGTGTAGCACTGTTGTCGAGTCGCTCCAGAATATTCGTCGCTCAGGTTTTATTGTATGTTCCCGTACAACTGAGTCTGCTAATCTAGCCGCTAAGACAGCAGCTTGAAGTTCCAAGCGCGGAATAGTTATCGGTTTGTTTCCTACGACTCGACATTTACTCGCAATGAATGCTACACGTATAATATTCTTGTCGTCAATCCATCTCCAATACGCGACGGCGCAGTAAACCTTGCTAGACGCATCACAAAATATATGCATCTGTAGGTTTCTATAACTAGCATTAGTAGGTATCATGCAACAGCTGTGTGTAGCGGTCATTGCACTAGTAGCCGATTCCGCGTCCGCTACGTTCGTAGCAATCTTCGTAGCGCTCTTCGTAGCACTCGTAGGTGTAGCGCTCAAGTTGGATGGCGGGGGAATTTCATCTATCTTCACGCTCACTCCTTCGCAGGTAGCAGCTGCATAATGCCTTGGCAAGCTAAAATCTTGTAATGTTTTTAATAAATTAATCCATTTTGACCATTTATCGAACATTGTGTCAGGTATATAATCATCCCAACTAATATTTGATTTCCAAGTTTCTTGCATAATGATTTTTCCATTTATCGTGTATGGTGCAAGGACGCCATACACGTCGAATATGGACATCACCACAGCCAACATCTCTCGCTTGGTGGGCCGTTGCGTTCCTGATAAAATTTGTTTAGGTATCCTCTTAAAAGACACGTCGAATGTCAAGGCATCATCGCTCGGATGCCAAATCAAACCGAGCGTGCGCTCGCCCTCACACTGCGGACCCATTTTAAATTTGACAGCTGAATCGCCTAGTAAATCTTTAGGTATGCTCGCAAGTACTTGTTTACTGTTGCTCGTCCAATTCCGCATTACGAAACCGCCTTTCTGGTGAATGGACATGACGTCATGAATCAGCTGTATAGCGGTCTCTTCGTCAGGTAGGCTGTCTATATAGTCATCCATATAGTGGTTTTTATATATAGCAGAAGCTGCAGCGGGCATTGATGACTCATACTGCTTCTTCGCGTTTTTGTTCTTTACGAATTGGGCGACGAAGGGCGAACAATTAGCACCAAAAATTAGGGATGACATTACATAGGTATTTATAGGTCCTTCTGGTTCTTCTCTATATAGAAATCGGAAGGCGTCCTGGTCTTCTGGTCGGATTTTCACTCTGAGGAACATATCTTTAATATCTCCAGACACGGCTATTCGATTTTCTCTAAATCTTAACATTATTCCAAATAACGACATTAGTAGGTCGGGGCCTTTCAATAAGTAGTCGTTAAGTGATAGTCCATTTGTTCTAGCTGCTGCGTCGAAAACTAAACGCAGTTTTTTCTTGTTGGGGTTGTCGACCCCAAAATGAGGTAAGTACCAAGTTCTCGGTGTAACATTTGTGTCGTTACATATTTTTGCGTAGTCGTTATCAAATAGGTGCCGTATGCGTTCTTTGTACCTATTCGCATATTCCTTGTTTCTAGTTAATTTCTTTTCCACTCCCTTTAGTCTACACAGGGCCGTCGGGTACGAGTCCGGCATCACACATTTCTCGTCTCGCCAAGGTAAGCCAACATGCCATTGACCTTTGATGAGTACTGAAGTTCGTTCCAAACTCTCAACAGCGAGTAAGTCTTCGGAGTTCTGTCTTGGCTTACCAGATACCCCCATAGACTCGATTGAGAATGACCTTCGCACCTCCTCCTGGATTTCGCGTAGTACACGTTCTGCGTCTATGACGTCACTAGTGACAAACAATGAGGAGTGACGTACAGCAGAATCAGGTAGGTAAACGTTAGGTACCCTTCCATGCAGGCACCAACCCAGAGGAGTTCGGGTGGCACAGGGTTCATCGGGTCTACCCACCCTCACTTCCAACGGTAAGAGAAGGTGACAATTATCTTGTCCGATTAAGACTTGTGGTCGTAGTTGTATTTCTGTGCATAAATTATGGCTAATGTCACTTAGGTGCGCATAATTTTTACTATTTACTGTAGTCAGACTTGGCGGTAGGTTTAATTCTTCAACGATTCGCGTGTCGATTGTAAACATCTTGTTATCAGCACCGCGTATAGTCACTTTTGCGCGCTGTGCGTTGCACACTAGCTCCGTGTTGTTCCACGCGCCACACACTCGAAGACATTCCAGGCGGCCGCGCAGCCCGACTTTTTCCGCCAGCGAAGCGCTGACCAACGACACAGTTGAACCGTCGTCCAGCAGGGCGGTCGCACTCACACTTCCGTTGGGTCCGTGAATGTTTATAGGTACAATCTTTAACATAACGGAATAGCTGACATTTAAATTTGTTATTGTCTCGGATGGAGTTTCAGTTTCGGGTGGAACTTCAGGTTGTACCACTGGCACGGGTTCACTATTGTTTTGACGTGGCACATAATGTAATAAGCGGTGATGAGACTGTCCACAATTATCTACGTCACAGCTGGGAGCGGTGCATGTGTCCCTACGATGATGCGCTGTTAAACACTGATAACAAATACCGTTACGCTTTACGTGAAACCATCTGTCCTTTCGTAGCGATTTTTTAAACTTTTTACACTCGATTAGTTTGTGAGTACCGGTATGACAATAACGACACTTTTCTTCACTTTGTCCATTTTGCACTAGAATACTTTGTATATTGTTCACTTTATCACTTTGTTTACGTTTGAAACTGTCCGTTCTAGGTTGTAGTAAAGTGGCACTACAGGTTGATATTTTTACAGCTTCTTCGGTGAGGAAATCGGATAGCACATTTAATCTAGGTTTTGGTGATTCGGCGGTGATAAACGGGAAACTATAGTCTGTCCACTTCGCGAGCAGGGTGGTAGGTAGCTTAAATAGGATAATGTTGGCTACTTCCATGCCTTGTAGGTATTCATGGCGACCGAGGGCTCGTACAGCTGCGACGTAGTTCTTTATTTTGACGGAAAAGGGTACTATTTCTCGATGGTAATCTATAGAAAGATTGTTCATCCTTTTTATGTCTGACACGATGCGAGAAAGAATGACGTCGACGTTTCCGAATTGTAGCTTCAAAGTTGACATTACGTCTGTAGATGAAGCACCACTGATGAGCAGGCCGTCTACCGCTTCGTGAGCGGCGCCGCGTAAACATTTACGTAACCGCCAAAGATTTTCTTTCTCGGTGAAGTTACAAACTTCTGTGGATTCCATATAAGCTTGCTCGAAATGAAGCCACTCTTTTGGGTCGCCGCTGAAAGTAGGGAGTTCTTTCGGTGTGCTAAGACGACTTATAAGTTTGGTATTTTGTTGGATGGCGGACGACGTGACGAGTTCTTTTAATGCACTCGTAAGCTGTTGAACGGCTCCTTCCGAGTCGGTCGGGTTCGTGTGCGACTTGTATTTATCACTGTCAAGCTGCTGCAATTCATGTTGACTGCGCTCCAACCACTTCTCGATGTCGCCCGCGCCGCCATTTTGTTCCGACGTTTCTGATGGTGGACTGTATTCTTCTTCGAGTTCGGCTAGGTCTGCCGCTAATTTCCTATCGATGAGTTCCATTTCAATGCGCGCCTTCGCCTGGGCTGCTTCTAGTTCCAGTCTCCTTTTCTGTGCTTGGATAGATTGTGATGATGACGGTTTCCTGGACCTGACTGACGGACGTGATGCATGTGAAGGCGGATTTAGTTTTCCAGTTCGTTCCGATTTCACTACACTCGCGGCACAAGAACGTTTTCCCACAAGTTCATCATCCATTTTTTTAACTGGTGTAGCTGTAGGCGGTGGCATTTCCTGTCCTCCTGTTGCTAATTGTAGCTTTGCCTCCAATTCCTTCTCATCCCTCTGTCTTCTGGTGGAACTGCGCGTGTTTGCTATCATTGACCGTTGCGGTGGAGTATTAAACATTTGCGATCCGGTTCGAATGACCACTGTTACTTGTGGGTCAAGATAAACAAGCTAATTATGAAGAACAACTTATATTTTGATAAATGAAAGGTTTAGGTAGGTACAAAAATTTTACGCGGAGGAAGCGCGCGTTGCATTTCGCGTTCGTATTGGCACTGTTACTTCTCAGAAAAACATGGCGGTCGCGGACTCGCCCCTCCCCGCTCATACCCCGCGCACTTCCTCTTACAATTTCTTTTCGCGCCGTTTACAAATGGTTAAGTTTACATCAAGGTATTCAAGTAAATTGATAATAACAAAGGGATGCCTTATTTGCAAATCCTTGACGGTACCGTTAAAACTATACCAAAAGTAAGTAGGTAGGTATAGGTTCCATATTCTGATTTCTGAATAATTCCATAGCTATTGCTACTATGTGTAAGTAGGTACTAGGTAATCCAGACTCCAGAAAAAATTAAAACAACGTGAGGCCCTAGCACCGGACTTTACCACATTGCATCGTATTATAAAGGCTGACTTCGACGTTACTGGAATTCAAAAACCTCTACTGTACACAAAAGGATGTTATAATTTTGACTGCTCGAACGTTAGGCCTCAGTAAGTACAACAATTAGGTATGTCGAAGTCTAGCTTTTACGACAGCATGCGATACGTAAAAAATCGTGCCAGGGCCTCGGAGCAAACAGTCGTTCAAACCACAAGCTTTTTTTTTCCTAATGAGAGGTTTTCTTTTTGAGAATTAAAAAAGAAAAACAGTTTCCTTCATGATCATTATCTTGCTGCGGAGTTATTTAAAACGGTGTATCTCCTAAGATATGCATTGAAGTCAATTTACGTACCCAAGGGCAATTTTGTTCAAAAACAAATACCTACTTGTGATTAACAACGTATATTTATTTGAATAATAATAAATTACCATGTTTACAAAAACAGCTTTAAAGGCTTCTATTGACAGCTTTACATCTTCATACTTAGACACTCGATGACAGTCATACTCCAGCTTGGTCTGCAGTTCTCATCAATGTGCATTAAATGAGCCGCAACACGATATAGCTGCTGTAAACCGTTGCGGACCTCTTACAACTGCTTACCATTTAAAATTTCAAACTCTATGACCCTACGCTATGACGCCGAGTCTTAAAGTGCACAACCTCTTCAAAGCATAGAAACTTCAAATGCGGTATTCATATTTTACGGTGACTTTCGAGACATTCCAATTTTAAAGAGTATTTGCAATTTTGCACCAAACGTTTATGTGAGTTCAACCTTTTTGGAATAAAATCTGATTCGGTTTTCAAACATGTATCAAAAAATGCATGTAGTTTATATCAGAATCTCGAAGGAGTATTGATATCAAATTCGAAACAAATCACCACCAAAATAACTTTCTACCCCTTTTAAACCCCGTTAGGGGATGAATTTCAATGCAATATGAAACGCGTCCATCAATTCTGTTAATATTGTTGATTGCAAAGTTTGAAGTAGATTGGACCAAGGAATCACATTTTCCCATACAATCTTTGCCCCCCCCCCTTTTCACCCCCTTAGGGGTATAATTTCAAAATTCTTTGTTATCGTATGCCTATGTCACCGTAAAATTGTCAAATACGTTATATTGTAATATCTCTAGCGATATTGTAAAGTCTCGAATTATTGTCAAATGAACATAATGCTTACAACAAAACGCATTATTTTTCATTAAATGCATGCGATGGTAGTCAACTTACGCGGTGTGGAGAGAAGGAGGGGTCCCCCTTGCCCAGTGGCACAACTCTCATGAAAAGATAATGCATCATTCCTGAGAAATACCGATTAATATAACATAACCTTAAAACACTTTATATTCCCCCTAAAAAGCGTAGTCGACGGAGCCCCGCTTCGCGGGGCCCCTATTTCCGAGTGCAGGGTTTAAAGGAACCTAACTAATCTTACGGGGGGGTGCCCCAAATCCCGATTATGGGGGGCAGAGATACTTCCGTATTTTCAGTTGACAATAATTCGAGACATTACAATATCGCGAGAAAAAACACGTTATATTGTAATATAACGTGTTTGACAATTTTACGGTGACACCTACATTATACAGAAAATACACCCTCCAAGTTTCAGGTTTCTACAATCTGCGGTTTAGGCTGTGCGTTGATCCATCAGACAGTCCATCAGGACAAAGCATTTTTTATTTGTAGATAGTAGGATTTGTACTCGTTTGTAATGTATTTGTAACTTTTCCGGTTTTATGTCTTATGTAAAATAAAAATAAAAGATTGGCATCAAAAAAATGTTTTGTGTAAAATAGCAATTTTCTGGCTAACTATTTCCCCTACACTGCCCCCGCTGAAAGTTATTTTTTTGCGATTTCTGACTTTTTGAGTACTCTAACCTGGGTTGGTTTGTAAGAACTTCTTGATTACTGTCGGAAAGAAGATCGATTGGCATCAAAAAAATGTTTTATGTAAAATGGCAATTTTCTTGCTAACTGTACTCTATTTTTTAATTAAATCTGTGAATGGGGATAAACATTTTGTGAAAAAATTACGGATTGTTACCTAAGACCATTTTTGTGTAGCTGCAGCTCCCCTTACTGCCCCGTTTACCGTTTCCACCCTGTATTACCAACTACTTATACCGAGGAAAGCCAATTTTCTTGAGTTCCGCTATTTTGGGCGTATTCACTTCAAAAATCAAATTTCAAGAAAATTGAGAAATTACATTTACCTGTATTAGATTTTAAGTATTTACAGCAACTTTTAAAGGTTTCCACTTCAATGGATTTTATTCTATAGGTGTATGAAGTTAATTAATTTTAAACACAAAACCCTCTTTTTTACGTCTCTTGATGTTTTTTTTTTAAATGCTGAAACAGGTATTTCTTTATTTTTAGTAATAAGTATTTACTCTGAGTTTCATGATTCTAGAACAATCTAAAATTTTTTTTCATACAAACTTTACCCCCCCTTTTCACTCCCTTTTTCCAAATTTTCCATAATTTCTATAGCCTAAATGTTATTCTGAGTTTATTTAAATAGATTAGTGAAGTTTTCATGAAAATCCGTTCAGCAGTTTTAACGTGATGCGCGGTCAAACAAACAAACACGAATTTTAAAACTGAAATTATTAAATGTTCAGTTACTTATTTTAAGTCACCCTGATCGTTTTCTTTTTTAAATCTGCAATGTACCTACAGATTTTTTGGTCTCAACGATTTTATTATATGTTTAGATACGAGTAAGTATGTATTAACAAACAAAAAACCATGTAATAATATATTATGTAGTATATTATCAACTACCTGGTGTCCACGACACAAGCCTTGCTTGGTGTGGCACTAGATGGCGCTGTGTGTTAATGTTATATATTTTTTTTTACTTTCGGTTCTATAAGCTTCCGAATAAAACCATTAGGGAGAAATTATACAAAGCGGACAGGGCGCGCGCCCAAGGCGCTGTAGATAAATTTATTTTAGATCCAAGTGAAATGATATGATGTGACGTTCTGTTCCTTGCAGTAACTTACCGGGATCAGCGCCATCTATCCAGTGACTAGGGAAAAGTTGAAAAGAAAATACCTCATTATGAGGTTATATGCTCGATGTTATGAGCTCATTTTGGTTTTAAGTTAATACCTACTTACGATATTGTCCAGTCAGAGGAAAGGGCGACTTTTCCTTATTTGACTCCTTGATTGATGATGGAGATATCCTTTTTGCTTCTAAAATATAAAACATTAATGTTTACTCTTCTAATTATTCTTCTCAAGTATTTTCGATATTGATAAAGACAAAAATATCAGACTAGTTCCCTACCTAGGGTTGCCAACTATACTGTTTTAAACAGTTTTATACTGTTTTAAACTACATTATCCTTTTTACTGTTGAATAAAAATAAAGTATACAAAATACTGTTTTCAGCATCAAAATGCAAACACGTTATTATGTGTTATACTTAGAAGCTCACACAAATTTCGCCACTTCAGCATTTACTGAAAGAGTTTTTTCAGTAATTAATGCCAAGTGGCGTGAGGATAGAAATAGAGCATCTATAAATTTAATAAAAAAATGAGCTCATCTTTTATTTTAATTTCCGTTATAATTGTGGTGAGGCGTATGAAGTTTTTAAAAAAGATTATTAATTAAAAAGTTTTGCGAGAAAAGAGAGTTGTCTAATAAATATGTATTTATTACGATAAATAAATAAAATACTGTTCATTTTTCTAAAATACTGTTTAACATTCTTAATAGACCTGAATATATACTTTATTTCTTGTAAAAAAAGTTGGCAACCCTATCCCTACCACTCATAATGCTCGTTGCTTATTAATTCAATTCTGATTTATATAAAAACCCTATCATGCTTGAAGGTTTATGGCTTATGCCTTCAAGGCACTAGCTTCGTCTAGGGATCTATTTAAGTGCGGTATCTAATAATGATCTTAGGATATCACGATAATGGCGGTATTCGCATTGCTTCTAAAGTAATTCATAATTTGGGATACTTACTATCAAAATTATTGTTACCAGCACCTGTAATTCTCTCCTGCATTGGCGATCTAGATTTATTCGGAGAACTCGGAAGTGTTTTATTCCTGTCTGAAAATATATTTAATACTCAAGATTTGATTGATAAAACCTAATTGGGTCATACAATCATATTCAAATTCTTACAGTTTCCACAGTCATTACAAAATGGACCAACCCACATAATTTGTATGTCCAACGACAAAGCGGTATTGGAAATTTTCTTAAAAATATTGGGTAAAATCAATCAATAGGTAGATATGCTATAGAATAGATGTACAAATAATCGGCGACATGACTGAAATGTGGATTGGTATGTTCCTGTAAAAAGTATATATTTTATGTGACTCAGGTTGGCTGGACAAATCTTCAAAATAGCTCGCATTTTACTAGGTCAATAGGGCACTTTATGTGACGGCTAAACACCCTTATGTCATAATTTGTGACGCTACAGAATCTTAGAAAATCGATCGAAAACGGGTCCAGCCATCTTGAAAAACCACTTTTCGCTGGTCTCTCAATCTCGGTAACGGAAGTGATTTTGACGACTTTTTACATAGTAACGGGCGTCACATAAGTTTGTGACAGGCATCGAGCTAAAAGTTCAAAAACGCTACCGTTATTGAGATTCGGAAGTGCCAGCCAAAAGTTTTATACGTAAATTCAAGATGGCTGGCACAGATTTTTGCATTTCTCTACTAAACCACTGTACGTATCACAAAACTTTTAGCTCGATGCCTGTCACAAACTTATGTGACGCCCGTTAATATGCCAAAAGTCGTCAAAATCACTTCCGTTACCGAGATTGAGAGACCAGCGAAAAGTGTTTTTTCAAGATGGCTGGACCCGTTTTCGATCGATTAACTAAGATTCTGTAGCGTCACAAATTCTGACATAAGGGTGTTTAGCCATCACATAAAGTGCCCTATATAATTGACCTAGTAAAATGCGAGCTATTTTGAAGATTTGTCCAGCCAACCTGAGTCACATTAAATTTTCACCTTCCTACCTGCCGTCCAATGTTTTGTTTCGGAAGAATCACAGTTTTGTTGGTTGATTTTGTACGAAGTGTTCGAGTAATCTGGAAGAAAGATTGATTAACAAAATCAGCAAACGTAAGGGCGTATTTTTTCGGCGCAGCTAACTCAAACGAGATTCAATCGCAGCCAGTAAACCTTAGCACCTGTTCAGAAATTCAGTGCTGTCGTAAACGCGCGTCATCTGCGCGCATAAAGATACGCCGTATACTTAAAAATATAAAAATTAGCCCGCCGGTATCGGAAACAGGGTCCAAGCTACGTAATTACGGTCAGGGCTTCAAAGAGAGGAACCTCCTAACAATACGAGCGCTGCCCAGGAGTAACGCTTTCTGAATCAAGCCCTGGATCCAGCTGCCTAACGAGAGCCACCTCAGGTATTGATCGAGGCTCTTGGCAATTAAGCCATGGGCTGATACGACTATCGGCACAATGATCGCTGAGCCCACATGTCGACAACCTCGCGAAGTCGCGAGGCATCTCAAGATACTTGATTTGTTTATCTTTCTCGGCTTTAACGAGGTGTTCTCATCATGCGGGACCGTTATGTCAACATTCATTGGGCGCCGCTCTGATCGATCCATCACCACTTAATCAAACTTATTATTACCTATAACATATTTGTTATTGTTACATACACATGATATTCAGCTTCGTCTCCTGAGTCCTGTCGCACTGAAGTAAAATTAAAATTATACTGCCATAAGAGGTAGCCCTGTTCAGATTCATATTGCACATTATACTTTGGAGGCTAACGATGCTCAGCGATGTACTTACCTCGAAATGTATCCGGTGATTTTTTTGCATTTGGCCTAGGCGGACTTCTGCTATTAGATCTTCTATATTGTATGGATGAGGAGGAATTCCGTAATGCTGGAATAATGAATCATAGTAAAAAACTCATCTTCATCAGCCTTTGATGTTCCAACTGCTGGGACACGGCCTCTTCTCAATGAGAGGGAATGGGTTAAAATCCAAAACTGGGGCCCAGGTCGGATTGGTCGAAAAAACTAAACTTCAGCTATTACGTACGTTATTCTACTTTAGCTTGCAGGTTAAAAGAGCCGCTAATGCATGATGAGATATTCTAAAATGATAACTAGGCATTGAAATAATTGGAATACAACTGAGACCATCCGTTCCGACCATCCGTTTTTGCACCGGAATCTGCAAAGGATCCCACCCCGCCCGACCATCAGGGCAAGTGAGCCTGTTTTCTCTGGCTATCTACAAAAAGTTCAGCTCGTCGGATAAATGCACTCACATTTAATGCCGAAGTTTGTTTTCAGGATGGGAATTTTAGTATCCGGAAAGACATTGGGATTAGTAATCAACTCCCGTAACTTGTTCCCGGATACCGTGACCTTCGTGGCTGTCCAAAACAAAACGGCAAATACTATTATAGTGACAATCAAAATCCCGCCGATACCCCCGTGCGGATAGATGTAGGTAGTGATGCGGGCCATGCGGAAAAATATTAAGTGTCCGAGCAGACTCGTGACAACATCAAATCTACGAGGTTTTACTGAAATAGAACAGTCGAGAGTTCGTCTGTTAAACTATTTACTTTGGAATTTAACTGAGAAACCTGCCGTGTTTTAACTGCCGCGCTACTATTGAACAATATTCGGTCAACTATGTCAAATGTCGGGAAACTACCAGACGAACATGCAACAGTAAGGCAACTTAAATGCAGCAGTGAAAAAACAGCAGTATTATGTGATAGGTACCTACATTATATAAATTAAACGAATATATTGGTGGCATTTCAAATGGCATATTTGTAAAAAAAAAACACATTATTTGGGTATTGCAAAATGTACGTTATCGTATAAGAATAACGTCCATTTCATACGACTTCGGAAACATGAACATTTGAGCAAATAATCCAAGTGTAATGCAAGAGTTTAACGAAAGCTGTTACTCACGTATTTTAGTGCTGATCAACTTTGGTCGCTGAAGAGAGGCATTTTGGTAGGGAGATTCTCTGTTTTCCGCTTGAAAAAACATTCCATTAATCAACAGAAATACGTGGGAGTGTCAAATGTCTTTAAACAGTATTTCAACGGTATAAATGTATTTTAAGGACGCTTTCCATAGGTATCCGTGAGGTTGGCTCTGTATGGAAAATAACTTAATTTGAGATGCGCTTTAACCTATCAATGTTTTCAAAGGCACTCAACCCATCATACATCATCATCATTTAAGCCCGGAATCAAATACGCCTGAGTGTAAACCTTCCCTTTCTTCTGCCATACTTCCTGATTCCATGCGATACTCATTCAGGGACGGGTCTTACTGAGACTGAAGATATCGTTAAACCAACGCGCTATTGGACGGCCCTCGTTTCTTTGGCATACTCCACGTCTAGCCAACATACGCACGTACATTTTACAAGCAGTTGATTGAAAATGTAACAATAGGAAATTGTCCTAGATGTTTATTTGGACACAGAATTAAATACAAATCATAAATAATCACTATGATGTACCTCTATTCTTCCGGTTTGGAGATGCGGTCTTCCGGTTTGGAGATGCGGTCTTCCTGCTTAAGTTTGGCGATGTGACTTTTACTGCATTGTCTAAAAATAAGTTTAATTGTATGAAATTTCACTGGTTTTATACGTAAGCATCTACAATAAAATAAAACTAGGTACCTATACCAAATAATATGCGAGTTTGCATCGTCTTTGGTCGGTTTTTTTTTACGGTTCCATTCCAAATGCAGTTTAATATATTTATTCCAGTAAAATTAGTCCCATATCATACATCTAAAATGTACTTATACACTTACGTTTATTACATCACAAACTTAAAAATATGGGAAACTCTTAATGTGGGTCGGAGCGTTGTTGCAGAACTAAGCTCATCGATTACGTGAATAATAAGGGCCTGTGCACACCCCGTTTTTTAAACGCGATACGCACGCAGCCTGTAGACCAAATCTTTGCACACCTGTATAAATTCAAATACGCGTGTCTATCGATACAAACGCGCTAGCATTTTGCGTTTTTAAGCAGAACCTCGTCAACAGTAGCAAGATGGCGTCGGTCGAGACAGCGTTGATTGTATGCGCTTTGTTATTAATTTAAAAAAAAAGATGAAAAAAATTACCGATGTTTTTGGGTACATACTTACAAGCGAGAGAAGATTGTGTGGACATTATACAACAACGTTTAGAAAATTACTAGGACATTAAAAAAAAAATTGGAAATTGTTATCGAATGTCGTCGTACTCATCATTTCAAGTACCTACTTCTTGAGATTCTTAAACCGGAATTAAATCGTCAAAATATAGTGCTAAGATCATGAGTATCGGTACAAACGAAATACAACCGCGCGTGTGTATCGATACAGACGCACCGGTGCACGGTGCCGCGCGTTTGAATCAATACAAACGACAACAAATTACTCTGTAGGATAAAAGCGCCGTCGAAACGTCACGTTTAAAAAACGTGGTATGGACAGCCCCTTAGTATCATAACTATTAAGTGACACATATCAAAACGTGTTTTTTGACCCAAAAAAAAAGTTGTTTCTCAGCAATATTTTTTGCGTAAAGTTACTTTTTAGACGTACAGAATGCTTGGTTGACGGCTTTGTGATGAGCTGGTTTACACCCTGTATGTACATAAGGTAACATAACACGCTTTTATTCTCCGAAGGGCGAAAAGGTTTACCGAATAGTTCTAGCTAGTCATGTTTAAGGCTGATGTTCCAGGGTAGCCTTTTTTTTTTTTTTTTTTGTTAAGTACGTATTTGCAATTTGCAGGTCAGTCAGTACTAGGTTGTGTGTTGATTAAAATATGATTCACGACTGTAAAACGTAAGTATGTGGGTATAGAATTATAATCATCAAAATTAATTTCAATAATTAATACGTGTTGTATTGATGATTTGATGATCGAAGTTCATAAAGGTCTAAGAAATACTTTTTCAAGAACAAAGTCATTCCTAAACCTTTCGCGAGCAAACCTGGAGCATCCACCTTAAGTCCAATATATTATGGGCGTGACTCACTAGGGTTATTATACGGCCACGGCTGATCTCTCCTGATAGTCAACCTTTTGTTGACTGGTGTAACCAGCGGCTTGCCGTATCCCTTAGGTTCGGCGCTCTTGCAGGCACCAGGACCTGGAAACAATAGTCACGCAGAGTATGACAATGGGAATGCAAGGATGCAAATTCTTTCCTCTCACTCGCACGTTCGCTGTAGATGACTAGGCAGGCCGTGAAGAATACAAAAAAAAATGTTGGGTTCAGCGAAAAGTCAGAATTTGGCTCAGAATACCTTTACAGCTCCCAAATACTGGAATATCATTATTAAGCTTCCAGCTTTCAACTCACTGGATATACTCGTACATACACCTTTCCGATTCCAGTAACTTTCACCAGGTCATCGGTCCACCCAGTGGGAGGTCTTCCAACACCACCCACTTTTACTGTTAGCTTATGTCGTCCCACGGCTGGGCAAAAGCCTCTCCCCATGACTTCCGTATTCTTGGATACAAGGACAAATGTGGACCACGGGTCGTTGGTTTTGTCCAGCTCGTCCCGCCATCTCCTGCCAAGTGGTAAATGATAGATATTAAATAAATACTCACGATCGTTCCTATTTTGCAATTTATTGTTCACCTTTTCTAAAACGTCGTTTGCAGTGGGTGGACGTGCTGGACTCACACTGTTTACTGTTTTACGAGCTATAAGTAACAAAAGAAATCGTTTTAATATTTTAAGACCCTAACTATCTATCACGAAAGCATGTTCTTGCCCAGAACATGACTGTGCCTGACTGTTAGGTCAATGGTAACGAAACAGTGCACTATTTTTTTTATACTGCAACCAATTTTGAATTAGCGCTCGCCGGCTTGGAAGCAAGTGGGACCCATATACCATACTTATTTTAATAATTTTATATTCGAATGGGTCCCGAATGCTCTTTCTAGTTTGAAATCGAATGTTACAAGTAAAATTAATCAGGATGTACTCACTGTCTAAACACTCGTGTTCGGAAGGGGTGTCCCTGGGCAATTTGCAGGAGTTTACACTTGCTGAGCATGCTGTTAACAATACCTTCTATTAAAGTAGAAAACTTGGCGCTTTAGTGGAGATTACCGAACAATAAGAGATCCGCATAAACTGGTTTTGAATAAGCTTTAGTGGTCGCCATGCGTACACAGCTAAGGGAAAGGAGCAGTCAAAAGATGGTTTTGAGAAGTGTTCGCATACTTTCCTAAGACAAAACATTTAACCTTATTAGTAATTAAATTGAGATATTTACGTGTGCCGCTTATATCCGGAAGTTTATCTACCTCCTTCTTCGCCTTTATAGAGTGATTCATACGCCGCTCTTTACTTCGGTCAACACTTGGTTGCCCTATTAAAAATAAAATAACGGCACGTGTGTATTGATTACATGTTAATTAAATATTTGGGGCTTTATTAGTAGGGAGTAGTATCATTCTGCAGAAACTCGACCATATCTGCTTAAGTTTTATCAAGGCAACTTCCAACGCAGATGGCTGACAAAATATTTAAGTTTTTCGGAAACGTTCAGTGGGGTACAAATTTTATGGCGGCTCGGAAATTAGTTGTGAGTGACGGTATGCGCATTATTCAGTCAAGAAAACACGTCCCCTGCGCCACACTGGTAACTTAAATTTTGTTCTGGGCCGCTTTACGTTAGATGTTTTAAACTCCCGTAAAATTTAAACCCTGATATTTGCGCAGACCCTCACTCGCAGGTAACTTCCGGGCCGCCATTTAGTATGAATAAAACTATAGTAACGGTATAAAAAGCATCCGATGTAACCCACCAAAAGTATCAGAATAGTTAACGTCAAAAGTAACAGATAGAAAGGGTTAATTTGGCATGTTTAATATTAAACAATTGACTTACGAGAATTGCTTCGTGGGGTGGTGTCCGGCGTAGTATTTCGCGATTTAGTCGCCCTAGACCATGGAGACCCGGACTCGGAAGCAGAGTTACTTCTGCTGCTTATACTCCGCGGGTTTCTGACTGCGCCAGTAACCGTCATACCCTTGATCTCTTGACGAAGCCCTGAACAAACGAACACATTTTGCAGATGATGTAAACCAATTTTATTTTAGGCCTTGCCAATAGGTCATCATTATCATCTAGTCTGACTTCAACCGCAGCTGGACATAAGCATCTCTTTGCTTGTACCTATCTCCAAGTTACTGTGACAGTCTGAGGGTCGTGGCACACGTATCAACTCGGAAAGGGATCGTCACCGTATCAATTCGAGCTGTTCAGTATTATTTGTATGAAATTTCCTATTGCAACGCACACCAATCGAAATCATAACGTAATCACCTCGCCCCGGGGCAAGCTCACGAACCGCGGTGCGGTGCGTGGTCAACGCGCAGTTGCCGCGCTTACGGTTCTCCATACCCTAGCTTACGGCTCTCTGTACCCTAGCTTACGTCACTCCGTCCACGCCCCTCAATCAAAATGATTGAACTAGTGTCGCCTAGCCGTCAACCAGCGGTCGGCGAGCGGTAAGCGCGGCGTCGCCTGGCGTAGATTCAACAATTCATAGGACAGCCTTATAAAATTTGCATGTCGATAGAGTGAACTTTGTTTTTGTTTATTAAAATAGGCTACCTACGTCATAATACTTTACGGTTTGTGAGCATTTCTGCAAAATTTTCAAGGGTGGGGGCGGCACCCCCGGCCCGTACGTAGCTGCGCCCTTGCGTGCATCTATTCGACGTAAAAGTCTGCAACTTACTTGAAGCATTGCTTTCCCTGTACCGCATGCCCTTGGCAGGTACGGTGGAGTCGGCACCGCTATTCGGCGACATCGGCCGGTTGCGGTTTTGTAAGTTTGTGGGCTCTAAAATACATTTTTAAATAATATTAGTCATCCCTTCATTCGTCACATTTCAGTGATATCTATCGTAGCTTGTACCAAGATATTTTGAGCGCTATTTCAGCTTTTTCAAAGGAATTTTCACAGATAATACACATAAATGTTTACAAAAAGCAATTTTTCTGTCAATGTCATTAAAGCGCCAAAAGAAGCATGCAGCACTTGTTTGATGTAACCTATGTGGCTTGGTACTTTTTGGCAAAACGTGTCATCTAACCGATTATATACTTAACTTTATTTTAAACAGCGACCCGCCCGGCTTCGGCCAGGCGCAATTTACTACTAGTAAAAAAAAAGTAGAAGCAAAAAGTCTTTCACACAATCTTAATAAAACAAGTCCCACGAAAATCCGACCAATAAAACTTGATTCTACCTTTTGAGTATTTTTTACTTTGATTTCCAATTGAAAATGTTAAACTGGTGTGGGTTGGTACATTTTGGCATAGGTAACTGTGTCGTTCGCATAAACTTACAATATTAGTACATTTTTGTTGTTTCCTATTTGGATTGCTTTAAAAGCAACTAAAGATTCGTGTTGAACTATAAAGCTGAACCTACGTCTAGAAACCTAAACTCACTAAAAAGTGATCCTCTTTGTCCAAAGGTTTGTTTTTAAGAGAGAAATAGAGCGTGCGAGGAATTAGAAAAATTGGTAGGTACCCGCCTACGTATTTGAAGAAACTATTGCCGTCGCGCTGCGTCAAGACTGTGTATTTGATGTGTGGAATAAATTTCCTTATTATTTTATTCTTAACAAGAAACAAAGCAATATAGGTATAGCGAAACTGAAGTGGGTGCAATGACTTTCCAGTCACGGCCGGTGGCGACTGGGAATTTTTATTCTCATTTGCCTCCGGTGGCAATCACCGCGGGGGCGCGCGGGCGACTGGGAATACTCGAAATGCGCATTCACTGTTAGCTCGACGATTTTTTTTATAGAAATGAACCACTTCTTTAGCAGTGTTGTGCACTTTTTAAGAAGGATAAAAAAGGTTAAACACGCGTCAGGACACGTGACCTGCACGAAAATTCGTAAGACGGAGGGAGAACGATTAGTCAAAACCATCCTAATATAATTAAGATAAAGTTTATTTTGTATTACTTAGTTTTTTCTTCTATCGGCAGTCCCAAACCGCACCGCAGAGATTAGGCTAGACTGCACCGCATTTTTTATTGTTTATTTCGACATTAATTTAGTCAACGCCTGGTTTTAACCAAAACGGCAATAGGGTAGACGACAAAAAATCTAATCAGTCCGTCATTTAGATTTTCTAAAATATTTGACCCGTATTTTTTCTTTTGTTACGTATACCAAAATTGACGAAGATACGATGCTTATAATATTTTCTGAATACGGCACCGCCTTGGTATAATTTTTAAAAAGTTCTGGCGTCATGAACTCCCACTTCCAGGTTTTGATGCGTTTTATCTATTAATTGATTTGAAAAAACAAAAAGTACGGTCGAACAAGCTATTTGGTTGTGAGTTAAACTGTAAACAAAAAGCTTGTTCGACTGTATGTGTCTGTCACCGTAAAATTGTCAAACACGTTATATTACAATACAACGTGTTTTTTCTCGCGATATTGTAATGTCTCGAATTATTGTCAACTGAACATACGGAAGTATCTCTGCCCCCATAATCGGGACTTGGGGCACCCCCCCGTTAGGTTAGTTAGGTTCCTTTAAACCCTGCACTCGGAAAAAGGGGCCCCGCGAAGCGTGGCTCCGTCGACTACGCTTTTTAGGGGGAATATAAAGTGTTTTAAGGTTATGTTATATTAATCGGTATTTCTCAGGAATTGTGCATTATCTTTTCATGAGAGTTGTGCCACTGGGCAAGAGGGACCCCTCCTTCCCTCCACACCGCGTAAGTTGACTACCATCGCATGCATTTCACGAATAATAATGCGTTTTGTTGTAAGCAATATGTTCATTTGACAATAATTCGAGACTACAATATCGCTAGAGATATTACAATATAACGTATTTGACAATTTTACGGTGACATGTCCATTATTTTCCAACACTACCTAAGGGCCACTTCCACGAGCTAGAGAATCGCGGCGATATTTTCCCTTCGCCCACTTTGGAAATACGTCAAATCGCCGCGATTCTCTAGCTCGTGGAGGCGACCCCTAACTGACGTACGAAATAGATTTAAACTTGCAAGTTTTTGATGCCTATTGTGCTTACTGTCTGAATTCAGCAATCTAATTAATTCTTACAGGATATGGGATCAAGGGATGACATTAATGAAACCAAGATTACATGACATTATTTATTGATAAGTAACAACATAACTAAACGTACAAACTAAATGTACTTTATACAAATCTAATGCATTCTATGCGAATTTGTTACAGTCTATCGTTTGCGATTACTTAGTTGAGGGCCTAGGTTTGCTGCGACAAAACAACTGGAATCGACACGCGTAAAATTGCGACACCATTCTTACAGGTTTACAAGGATCTTTTAGCGTGTGGTCAAAATTGGAGCTTGACCGCTTTTTTTTAATTTTCTGTAAACAGTGCAAAAAGTCGGTCAAAGCTCATTGTAGATGGCATGTCCATAACTAGTCCCAATCTGACCAATGAGGTCAAGTTATTATCACTACATAATATAAAACAAAGTCCTCCGCCGCGTCTGTCTACCTGTTCGCGATTAACTCAAAAACTACTGCACCGATTTTCATGCTGTTTTCACCAATGGATAAAGTGGTTCTCGAGGAAGGTTTGAGTATATAATTTGTACGCGGGCGAAGCCATGGGCATCAGCTAGTGAACTATAAAATGGCATTAATTAAGTTTTTTACCAATGTCAATGTTTGGAACTAGCTACATCTGCATCATCAGTTCTGCGGGCCCCTTCACTTTGCTGACATCTCTTTGAGGCGTGCGTGGAACACTAACGCGGCGTCGACCCCCTTTTCTCTTTTTTTTTTCGGATGGGACAAATGACTTCTCCCACTCTAGGCGGAGCGAGAGGGAGTGTCAGACTGTTACTGACTACCCATCCATGTTCCTTCCTCGCCCTTTACGTTCCGGGGCCGCGGAATCTCTTTCGAACAGTCCCGCAACCCCGGCAGGTCCGTCGACCCCCTGACCTTATCACATTTATCAACAACATCGATTCGTATTGTATCTATTCAAAATAGTTAACTAGCTT
Organism: Xestia c-nigrum; assembly: GCA_916618015.1. Taxonomy (NCBI): domain Eukaryota; kingdom Metazoa; phylum Arthropoda; class Insecta; order Lepidoptera; family Noctuidae; genus Xestia; species Xestia c-nigrum. Next base: position 5,584,267 of record OU745249.1, read on the forward strand.
CATTCAAGCTTTACAAATAATCTTATATATATTGTCACTTACGAGATATCTTCCATGGTTATTTGTTATTTGGAGCTCCCAATATTTTGAAAAATATTTACCATCAGAACCTTGTGACGGTGAGCTAGTGTTTATCATTCAAGCGTCAGATCCGTGTAGCTCTGAATAAGGAACCGGCTAAACACGTTTTGCCGCAGCTTTAAGTCGTCGGATTTCATGATTGCCCGAGAATTAATCGAATTTGAACATCTTAAACTTATAACAGATGGTAAATTTTACAAACAAAACATCCTTTTTTAAATCTGATATCCAACAACTTGATACCTTGAAATTCGATCGTGTCCAGTTTTCAATAGCAGAATTCTGTTGTTCAGCACAAAATATTCTTCTACATGCTGGTTACAATCTTAAAATCTGAGATCTTAAAATTGTTATAACTAACGGTTTAAATACGTCCAATAAACAACGTGAGATTAAAATATGAAAGTAAATACCTACTTAAAATCAGACTCCGAAACTGGACACGGTCGACATTTTGAAAAAAAACAAAAGGGAAACAAAAATAAAATATTAAATATGCCGTTTTCATTAACAGTAGGCGTCACGTAATTGTTTACCTAAATAAAATCACGCTTTTTCACGCCTGACTTAGCGCTAAAAATTTAACAGAGCAATTTATTTAGGTGTCAAGTCCGCAAAAAATTGAGCTTGTCTAACTCCACAAGCCACAATTCCTAACAAGTATTAACTTGTGTAGGTGTATTTGAATTATCTTGCTCCATACAATCATTGCTTTTACTATCATCCGTAATCACACATTCCGTACTCAACTTTCGTGCATGTAAAGGCGAAATTTTCTCACTACTTTTAGACGACCGTTTACCCTTATTAATACCAGGCAAATTACTGTCCTCGTTTGTTTTTAAGTTACTCTCCTCTGGGGAGGTCTGTTTTTTTGATTTTTTTTTGTCTTTGCCAAGGTTACGGGAGCGTTTAGGCGCTTCATCCGACTCGCTAGAAGCGCTACTATGGTTACGTGATCGTTTACCAGGCGTAATAGTAGGGGTAGCAGAGCGAAGTTCGCGGACGCGTTGTCTCTGGGCTGCCTTTAGCTCCATTTCGACGCAGTGCTCCGCGAACATCAGTTGTAGTGGCGCGTACATGTGGGGTAGGAGTTCTAAATCGCTCATTGTGATCTGGGGAGGAAACGTAAGTAGATATTGAAGAAATAGAGTGTAACTGCTGCAGTCATTTTCTTGGCATTTAATACAGTCGCTTGTAGCTACTTTGCCGTGGTCAGTCCCTAGATGCGAGACCATCTATCACGCACATACATGAAACCCCACAGGCCTCGGAAGATATAGACGAACGTCCAGACTCTCATCTGTTAGGTCTTTGACAGTCATTACAGGTAGTCAGACGCCCGAAAGTCAGGCAAACAGGAGAGGTCAGATAGGCAGTCACTCCATATAAACTTGTTAACTGTTGTACTGGTTTTCATCTACATCCAGTAAGCCTGGAAGCTGTCCTCAACATAGTTGTGAAACGACAAGGCTAATGACTACTGAACTTGGTAGCAAGCGTTCATTCATTCGTTCTTTATGAATGATTGAATGATATAGACCACAAAAGGGAGCTTATGGCTAAATAATAACAGCCGCTCGGGCCGATCTTTAGGTTAAGCCGTGCTTGCCTAGGTTGGTCTGTGGAAGGGTCACCACCTTTACATACCAAGTTTCCTCCGTGCCTCGGAAAGCACGTTTAAGCTGTTGGTCCCGGCGGTCATTTGTCCATCTTTGGCAGTCGTTACCGGTAGTGAGTGGTCCAAAAAGTCTGACAACCAGTCTTACCGATTGGTATTGTATTCCCCAGTATTAACTGGATTGTGGTAGTCGGATAGGCAGTCGCTCCATGTAAAATACTGGTATTCAGCTGCAACCGGTTAGACTGGAAGCCGACCCCAACATAGTTGGGAAAAGGCTAGGCAGATGATGATGATGAATGATATAGGTCACAACGTACCTGCATGTTGTCAAACGCGATGCCGACGCTGTTGTTATCGTTGAGTATGTGCGAGTTGAGTCGCGGCAGACGCGCGTACCGCTGACTGAAGTGCGTCAGAACTGTGTAGCGCGCGTTCATCTTCTGTCCGATGTCGATAGCTTGGCTTGTCGTTGAGTGCATCTTCGTTCGGGCTTCGTCGGCTAGCTCGTCCTCCATTGTCGCTTCGTGGATTAGCAGGGTTGAGTCTTGACCTGGAATGGAAGATTGATATTACTTCTACTGGCTCTTCTACGGGTTCCAAGCGCAAACGCAACTGCTGAGCAGGAGGCCCTAGGTTCGATTCCTCGGGCAAGTTGTTATTGGGTTTTCACATCAGGAATTTCTCAGTAGAAGCCACAGTATTTGTATTTGGGACCGTTTGATGGCAATAGCCTCACGCTCTGGGACTTGAAAGAAAACTAGCGAACTGTGAGCATACTGTTAGAAAAAAAAAAGAAAAATGTTAAATTGACACAAAAAAAGAGAAAATACATAATATGTCTGTGTGCCTCATGGCTGCGCCAAAAAGGTCCATTTCAGCATTCAAGCCTTAATGCCAGACAGATGATGCTGTCTGACGCTGGTCTGATAAGTATACTTCTGCTTAAACCTACTTAACTCATTGTATGTTTACTTAGAACTGTGAATTCAGTTACCACCTTAATCATCGTAATCATTTCAACCGCAAAACGTCCACTGCTGGACATAAACCTCCCCGAAATGTCGCCACATTGACCGGTCCCATGCGACTCGCATCCAGCGGATTCCCACAACCTCCACCAGGTCAACGGTCAGGTTACTACCTTGCTGACCAACTAGTATTTGTTTAAAGCTAACTCACACTGGCCACTCGCTCAAAGATGGCACATACCAGCAATGGGACTGTTCGATGTTGCAAATGAAATGCCAGTGCACAGTGTTACTCACCAAGAGTAATGAGTTCCTCACACGGCAGAGTGTCCCCGGAGTAGGTCAGCTTGTACCGGCTGTCCACCTGTATGGACACCCCGAAGGCGTTGGGGCAGTGCGCTACAAGGCAGGTCGTCATCGCCTGCACGCCGATAGCTGCTAACACTGCTGATGTTACGTCTACGTGTTGAGGATGGTCCTGGAGCTGTAACGACAAGTTATTGGTTAGTAGAGAAGGAAGATCTGTTTTTGTTCAAAGATATAAAATGGTAGATTTGCTCTATGGTATTTTGTATGGACGTAATAGCATTTATAAGAGCACTAGCTTCTGCCAGCGGCTTCGCCCGCGTGATGTTTGAAATTGTCCCACGGGATCTTACTACCGGGATAAAAAGTATCCTATGTGTTAATCCAGGTTATAAACCATCTGTGTGCAAAATTTCATCCAAATCCGTTCAGTAGTTTTTGCGTGAAAGAGTAACAAACATCCATACATACATCCATACTCACAAACTTTCGCATTTATAATATTAGTAGGAAGTAGGATATTGAACATACCCCGGATGCGTTGTTGCCGTAAAAATGGTAGGTATAAAGTAAAAGTAATCAGCGAATCCGTATCAATTCCAAACTTCAGAAAGTATTCAGCCATATACAAAGTATCAGTTCTGTCTAGCAAACGAAAGCTGGTCTCGAGTTTAAAATGGCGGGGATTATAAGATCTGATGTGATGATGACAAATTTAAAACTGAGGTAGGTATGTTTTAACTTTTAACTGTAATTTACAGAAGGGTTATTCATGGTTACGTTGCAGAAAAAAAACTGACGAAAAGTTAATATTTGTAGTCACAGGACTTGAAAGATCATCACAGGGTGTCAGTTTTTGAGATTTATTTTTGAATCCATAAAATTTGAAAAGTACATGACCATGATTTTTTTTTATAAGTATTTTTCTAATAATTGTCACGACTTGGCCTATTGCCCATTTTCGGCTTGACGTTGATTTCTGGGACACGTTGTATATGTCCTCGTCTTTAGGTGAGAGACCAATAGGTAGATTAAAAAAAAAATAGCAAATAGATAAATATTGCTGGACATTCACACATAGCGCCATCTAGTGCCACACTAAGCAAGGCTTGTGTCGTCGACACCAGATAGTTGATATACTACATATATACCTTTTTTGTTTGGAAATACATACTTATTATACATAATATAAACATTCATGACTCGGAAACAAATGTCCATGTTCATCACACAAACATTTGCTCCTACCGGGATTCGAACCCAGGAACCTATGAACGTACGGCAGCCTCACTACCACTACGCCATTCGAGTCGTCAAATCTACCTAGTATGACGAAGATAAACCGTATCAAAGATCTGAGTGGCGGGTAGTGACGTCACTTTCCGAAAAAAAATGTACCGAAATGTGACGTCACATGAGTTTTCGACTCAATGGATCGTCTTCAATTTTTGTTTAAGCGAAAAAAAAAGTGTGTCCAATATTTTTAGGAAATATATCTAATGGACTTATTAGATTTTTTTAGTTGTCAACCCTATTCTGTACTAACCATGTTCTGGTTGGGGATGAGTGTGTAGTCATCGCGCAGCCTCTCGAACTGCGAGTGGTACAGCGTGAGCCACGTGACGATCTGTCCTGGAGCTAGCAGGTACAGCGGCGGCGGGGCTGAGCTGTCGCCCGGCGCTACCTCCTTCATCGCTTCCCGGCGAGCTTGGATCACGCCGATAAGGCCTGGGGACAGGTAAATAATAATAACATCCTCCCGACGAATTTCAGTCAAGGCGACCAATCTCAAGCAAGACAGAGGGGACACTGTCCCACCGCCGACGAAGAAGCGACTATAGTAGAATCGTATTACGCTGGCAAATAAGTGAATGTCAACTTGTTCCAAAACCTCGCAATGGGACACTCTGGTCAAAGCTGATTGTACATGGTGTGTGATTTGGCCAAGGAGGTCAAGCAATTTTTTTTAAAATATAAAATGACATTCAACTAACGAGGATGCTTGGTACAACTGCTATGCTACCGCCATTAGATTTACAGTTGCCTTCCCCCTTGTAAACGATATTTATCTTTACACATATTAACTGTCGCTAAATATCATATCTCACACGTAATACAGGACAAGTTGTGGATGCCAGTTTTTGGTAAAAGTTAACATTCACTGTTTTTGCCTATTTATAACGTTTTTACGATAGCCATTTTCTCAATCAAAAAGTTGGTCGCGGTCTGTTTACAAACCGTCATTTTTCACCACCAGTAGGGCCATCAGCTTAGCCAAGTACGCAGGAGATATTATACTGCAACCACTTACCAATATGATGGTCAGCGTGTAAATGAGAGATGTATATCGCATTCAGTGTCCTTAGAAAGGAGTTCACTTTCTTGGGCCCATAGAAACGCACCAGCTGACCAAAAGTGCCTTCCCCACAGTCCAATAACATTGAATGGTATTCACTGTAAAAATAATTAAAGAAATCTATGATTTTTGTACTCTTCAATTGTAAAATGTGAATAGACTCGTGTCACAAGGTGTGATTAAAAAGTAGTGTTTATAGAGAAATCTATGTAACAATATTGGCTTGGTATTTCGATTATTTGTGTTTCTCATTTTGGTCATAGAACGCCTTTAATTCAGTTTCAGTAGAAGTTTTAGCATTAAAACGCTAAATACCATTATCGCAAAAACCTCTCACAATAAAATAGTAAGTTGTACACAAATATACAAAATACATTGACATTATTAAAAATAAAATAGTCAACCAAAACCACTCACTCAATTTGCAGAACAATAGCGCTGGTATTCCTAGTCTTGCTAGGTATACAGGACCCGGTACCTAAGAAGACGACCCTGGGGAACTCCTTAGAGTCACATCTCGCGTATCTCATGTTGTCCACGAGGCGACGGAACTGCTCCAGACTGCCCACGAAGCCGTCCACGTCCATCGACTCCTGGATGTAGTCTTGGATGTGCAGCTTCGGTTCTGCGGATCTGGGGTGACGAAATAGAAGGTTAAGGTTGTGATTGAAAGAGTCAAAGGCTTTGGCGAAATCTCTCGTAGTTGTGATATAAAATGAAACAAGAAAATGTTAACTGTAGCAACAGCTGTTAGAAATCGGAACAGTGTCTTAGTGATAATTGAGCATGCGTTTGCAATAATGCCGTTACTAACAATTTCACTCATAATTGTCTCTCCACTTATGGCAAAATTGAGTACAGTACTAATTTGTTGCTGGATAACGAGCGACAATTGTGTTGGGCTATGAGCCCCTACGATGATAGCTATTCGCTTCCTTGTCCTTGTTGGGGCAGGATCCTTAGATAATAATTAATAACAACCTAGAACTAACCTGTCCAATTGTTTCTTAGGCCTCAAATGATACATCGTGAGCGTCCTGCCCGCCAATAGTTCCAGCTTAGTGACCGAGTCAGACTCGTCCATCTCAGGCTGGCCGTCGCCCTTCGCTGACCCCTCCAAGTTTATAATGTTCTGGAACTGCGCGAGCGCTATCTACAAATGATTGTATGTGATCGCACCTTCACCTCATGCATTGCTAAGCTACCGTATCAATAGTGTTTTAGGACAAGCATTTTGCAATATTCAAGTGTTGATAATACAATTGGTCAAAAAAATTTGTACACCACGGGGATCTAGGATGCAGTAAAACAAATAAAACTTGAAACAGAAGTGACGATTTTCAGGAGTGAGAGGAGAACCCAAAATCAAAAGAATCTTGTTTTTTTGCTGACTTGGGATTTCAAACTCTATGGTAGAATTATTTTATTTTAATGACATAATATGCCTGATCATTAGCATTTCAGTTTTAGTTTATTTAATTCAAGATTAGTAAAAACAAACTTACGCAAAACATAGACAAAGCAATAGAAGCTCCCAGCATCCTCTTTTTAGTATCTGATATCCCTACATACCTTATTCTTCAGTTCCTCCAGCCCCTTCAACCTCATAGGGCTATTGGTCTTAGGCACAGGAGGGTGTGCATTCCAAACGGCGGGCACACTGACATCACGTAGCAAGGGGAATATGTCAGGGTCTAACAGGTGAAGCTTGTGCTGGGTCCGATGTACTGCTTCTGAGCCTAGACAGGAGTTTTGGGCGTTGAGGATTAAGTGGCGGGGGAGGGGGCCGAACATAGCCATGAAAGCACGGTACCTGAAAAGATAACGTTAATGTAGTATGATGAGGAGTTGCGAATTATTCACGTGAATATCTTTTATGATTTATACAAAGAATAGTGAATGCCAAACTTTGTGAATTCCATGGTCCATAAAGATAGACGAGGTCAGACTTACGTCGGATGATGGAACACGTCAGGAGGTGTGAAGTGTACGATGAGTGCAGGAATGTTCTCCTGAGGATTGGTGCCATTGTCGAAGTGAGCGGAGAACTCCGACTCCTTCAGGTACGATAGATCAGGCACGTCTAGGACTGGAAGATGAGATCACATTGTAATAATTCACTTAATTTAAGCATGAATTCAATGAATTCTCTTTGCATCAGTATCTGTTAAAATGTAGTCTGCTCAAAACTACAGCAGAATTAAACCAAAATGGACTCGTACTGAGAACAGCAACATTTAATTGAGCTATAACACCACCAATATTTTTTTTTTACTCGTACAATAAAAAAAAAATTGGTGGTGTTATGTATGTCTTTTGCCAAATGGGTTTCAATGATCATTGAAAAGAAGCATAGAAACCATAACATATTCTACATTATTTTATCTTCTTGCTAAAACGCACCAATGAACACAGGTCCAGGGTCATCAGGGGTCTTCACATCTTTGGACAGCACCAGAGTGCCGTCAGGCAGCACCACATCCTGACCACACTTTAACTGGCCCAGCAGAGGACCAGGTTTCACTCCTTTTTCCACGCACTTGGCTAGGTCAAGGGTGCCCAGCCGTTTCTGAGAAATTGGAGAAGTTGGTTAATCAATCAGCATATCTGTCTTATCACTGAGGAATAGTAAAAAAAACCGGCCTAGAGCGTGTCGGGCCAGGCTCAGTGTAGGGTTCCGTAGTTTCCCGTCCGTCACAATAAGTGTTCAATCCATTCCGATTTTAATCATTCTTTTTTTTCGTTTGAAAAAAGATACGTTCAGGATAATAAAATATGTAAACGAAGTATAAAAAATGCTAGCATATACGATTATACTACAAAACTTAGGCCAGAAATTATTTTGTACAACTTTTTGTCTTTTTTGTACAAAAACTGTTGTTTCCATCCAAGTTCAAAATGATTTTCCTAGAAAGTCTAAAGTTCTACTTTTCAGATTTTTATCATATTTTCCAAACTTATGGTTCAAAAGTTAGACGGGGGGGGGGGGACATTGTTTTTTACTTTTGGAGCGATTATTTCCGAAATTATTGACATTATCAAAAAATGATTTCAGTAAACCCCTATTCATTTTTAAATACCTTTCCAACAATATACCACACGTTAGGGTTGAAAATAAAAAAAAAACACTTCCCACTTTACATATAAGGGGGCTGCTACCCTAATAAAACATTTTGAAACTATTTGATAGAAATTTAATTTCTGAATATGAAGATACGTATACACAGATCCAATACTGGTTTTGTACTGTTTTACTGACAGCGAGCGTCAATATTTATAAATGACAAATCATATAATAGTTGCGGAGGCGGCTGGCCTGACTTTACCACTCTATGGGTTATATACTCGATGTTGTACGGTCACTTGCTGGTAGGAATATTAATTTATACAACATTATTTTTTGTTTACACTAAACCCGAAAAGGGGTCATTGTACTCATCATTTTGAACAACTTTTTCTATGGGACGAACCTTGAAATCGCGAAAAAAAATCAGCTGTTCCCTACATTTAGGTTTGCAAAACTCGTCAAAATGTAGGGAACAGCAGATTTTTTTTTCGCGTTCAAGGTTCGTCCCATAGAAAAAATTGTTCAAATATTTTACTAGCGGACGTCACGCGGTAGCACGCTGGTAATTCCCGTTCCCGTGGGAGTACGGGGATAAAATATATCCTATGTTACTCGTGGAAAATGTAGCTTTCGAATGGTGAAAGAATTAAAAAAACGGTCCAGTAGTTTTTAAGCCTATTCCTTACAACCAAACAAAGTTTCCCTCTTTATAATATTAGTGTAGATTATTAGCATGTTCATGTCAGCAGTGTGAACAGTCAGCAATCAACTGGTAATATACGTATCTCTTTTACTGATACCCACTGATCATATATCTATTGCAAGTAGCTTGAGCAAGGCAACAGTCTATTTCTGGTTAATCCCCTGCATTAAATATTTTTTTCAATACACTTCCTCGAAAACTGGTTCTTTTCGCACTACGATTAGTTTCAAAATGCAGTGCATTTCACACGCGTGAGTTTTTCATGTTTTTTCCACACAAAGTGCAGAAAGCAAAATTGCCACAGATAACTATACATATACTTCAATCCAAATTTGTTCATTGCATAATTTAAAAAAAACATTCACCTCTGAATATAAAGTCAGACGTGAATGTTTTTTTTTTTAATTTCGGAAAAGCGATCTACGTCTTTCTTTGTAAACATTTTTTAAATATACAAATAGTGTTTATAAATTCAATATCGTAGGTAAACATGATTATTTATAAGTAATATATTTGTGTTCTAAATTAAAAAAAAAAAACTATTTTTCTATTGGGGTGTATAATGGCTTCATACCTTTGCCTCTCTTTCAACCTGGCGAAAGCAAAGCGCGGAAAAAAACAAAACTTAAATCATAGTCTCGTGACACAAATAATTTACATTATTTTATTTAATTTCTTCAAAAGTGTATTGAAAAACGTCGTTTGATACACGTGGACATTTGTTATTGCAGTTCTCGGCTCAAAAACACCCTCGCCTTACGTCTCGTATGTTAATACCGCCTTGAACTACAATAACAAACTTTCTCCACTTGTAACAAAATGTACTATTTATCACTTTTCCTTGGCAATGTTGTCCAGTTTGAAGGTCCAAATCACCACCTTAAAGATATTGGGCATTTTCTATTACACCTTGATGAAGAGTGACCTCTACTATCCTAAATAAATAATTATATGCTTTACCTTCAATGTACAGATGTAGGCAACAGAACAATTGCTTTGCTTCTGCAGGTCTTGCAGAACCTTATCAGTCTTTTTTTTTATAGGATCTGTAACAACATTTTAATTTATTTAAAATTGATCTAATCTGAATTTCGGAAACCGTTCCAACGATTTTCATGAGTATGCAGGGGGTTTTGGGGGCGATAAATCAATCTAACTAGGTTTCATTTTTTTCAATGTTACAAAAAAATGTCATCCAGATATTAATTAATACATCTACATAAGGGAGAGCCTTAATGCTTAATTTTGAGCAGTCCTAGGCCTTTTTCTAATATAATAGAAAGGAAAAGAATATTCTTAAACCAGCACAACAAGACAAGACATTTTATATTTCTGCCCTTTGTTATTGTGGAAAAGCAAACATAAGGTTCAGCAAAAACAATAGGATAAAATGATAACTTACTTTCTGCCACAGGAGGTTTAGGCTTAGCCTTCACATTACTCTGTATGTCTTTACCATTCTTGCCTTTGGCAGGTGTGGCTGTCTCATTATTGCGTTGTTCGGGCTTATAATAGTCAGTCTCGTCATGACCAAACTCTGCAAATTCTTTTGCTAACTGGTCTATTTTTGGTTTCTTTTCTGCAGATTTTTCCTTTAATATATTTTCTTGTGGGCCTCTGAAATGATGAAGGACTTTTAGATCTTGTCAGGTTAGTGATTTTATTATAATCTGTTGAAATTGAGTAAAATCCAGTTTGATATGTGAGTCAAGAAAATCCATGTCTTTTGTTTTGTGTGACCGATCGCACCAGTCTGAACACCAAACAAACAAATGATTGGCGGCAATCTGCGTGAGTGAATGTTGTTCTATATTCCTATTCCACGTGGGATTCGCCTCAATTGGACCAGAGCTAATTTGCTTTAGGAAATTGTAATTCCAACTATTTAGTGTAGAACAGGATCGTAGGTAGTGGCATTTGTGGTTTCTGCCTTTCCTACCCTCATGGGAAAAAGGCATAAAATTTTGAATATGATGTAGAGAATAAAATAAAAATTAAAACTCACAATAACACATATTTGACAGTCATGACATTGTCATCAAAATCTTCACTGGGGCTGCACTTTGCCATAGATACTTGCATGTCTTTCATTATCACAAACCGCTTTGTTGCAGCATATAACTCATCCTAGAACAAACAAATTAATGCTAAAACTCATTCATCATCTACAGATTAGGTGACCTGATTATCTATACTAATATTATAAAGCAGAAGAGTTTGGTTGAACGCGCTAATCTCAGGAAAGGCGCTAATCTGGTTCAAATTGAAAAATTCTGTTTTGGATAGTCCATTTATCAAGGAAGGCTTTAGGCTATATAACATCAAGCTACGACCATTAGGAGCGGAGCAGGAATGAAAAATGTTGCAAAAACAGGGTTTTTTATTCCTTTCTTTTTTCTCTCTTAGGTGACGCAGAGGAATTTACTTGGGTCAGCTAGTGGATAATAATTGCTTCAGGTTGGCTTTCTTGTTCCACTAATAACCACAATAAGTGTTAAAATCCTTCCAGTGGCATAAAATAAAATCAATTATTAACTGCACATGCATACCAAGCCCTCAGGTCCATGCAATGTTATATTTGGCACTCCAACGTCTTGCAGGGTGAGCGACAGTCCCGGTAGGCCTCCAATGTTTCTCCATGTTTTACTGGTGATGAATATGTGATCGAGCCTTGAAAGTTTCACTTTGTGTTCATGGGCAAGCCTCTGTGTGCATTCACCGCAGTTGAATAAATATCTGGAAGATGATTTAGACAAGTAGGTTTAAAACTGTTTTATTTGCATAAAGTTTATAAAATAAACAAAACAAAAAGCAATTTACAAAAAGTAGCAAGCTACAGTATTTTTTCTCACTTTCTTCTCCACACCTGTACGAATTCAATAAATTAATCTTAAAATAAAAATGTGCCCACTATAAACTTAGTGACTTTATATATTTACTTTTAATTAACACAAAACATATTTAACTTCAGGAAAATATACCTAATCTCTCTTTTATCTACACTAATATTATAAAGAGGAAAACTTTGTTTGTTTGGTTGTAATGAATAGGCTTAAAAACTACTGGACCGTTTTTAAAAATTCTTTCACCATTCGAAAGCTACATTATCCACGAGTAACATAGGATATATTTTATCCCCGTACTCCCACGGGAACGGGAATTACGCGGGTGAAACCGTGTGGCGGGCGCTAGTTCTAAAATAAAAGTAGCCAAGTTACTCCTATATTATATGTATAATATCAGATATTTGTCAGTAAAAGTCACGTTTAAATTAGTACAGCCATACTTTCATGTGCATTCAGTAAAAAGCTGATATTATGAAACTAGCTTTTGCCAGCGGCTTCGCCCGCGTGATGTTTGACAATTGTCCCATGGGATTTTACTACCGGGATAAAAAGTATCCTATGTGTTAATCTAGGTTATAAACTGTCTGTGTGCAAAATTTCATCCAAATCCGTTCAGTAGTTTTTGTGTGAAAGAGTAACAAACATACATCCATCCTCACAAACTTTCGCATTTATAATATTAGTAGGAAGTAGGATTACAATCGGTCACTTCAATGATATTTATTTATGTAGATCCCATTGAACTAGAAAAAAGTATGATGCAAAAATATTGTACTTGTGAAATAAAATATTTCCAAGTTGCATCAGATTTTTGTACAATTGCATTGATTGGTTTACTGTTTTTACAAGAAACCTTTCCAACTTATTGGCCCATCAGAAAACTGAATAAAGTGTAAGAGAAGGAAAATAAATGTATTCAGCCAAATATTACCACACAAGTGCACTGGGCCCATATGATGGACCAGTGCCAACTCCTCATGGAGAACAGGCCTATGTACCCGCACTGGGTAACATTACTTACTATCAACAGAATAAAACATAATGACTCATTGATACTCAAAAGCTATAGCCAAAAAAAAAAATAAAGCGTTAATTTAAACAGAATTTAGAAGAAAATAAAATAGAAAAAGGTAAACAAAGTGTCTCCAAAACAAGAGGTCTAAAGTTTTCAAAGGTAATAACGAGCGGCTCACCGTTTCTGGTCCGTGAAAAGGTAGAGCGTATTCGGCGCCCCCCTTGCGCCTGAACCCAGCACCTGCAGGTACACAGTGCTAGGTGCATACTTCTCACTTTTCTTCGATATCTGTTGCCTTTGACGTTGCGCCTCAGCGATTCTTGCCGAATTAGCTTTCGGCATTTTGGCTAAAAATTCCAATAGCTTCTTAGTACTATCAGACGAATAAGAACGTATGCTACGTTTGCTAACTACACGGTAACTAAACAATACACTTAAACCGTACATGTGTTTTGAGGTTATTGATATTCCAAGTCAGAGTTTACGAGCATTCGGACTAGACTTTATTTGTTAATATAAAGAATATTTTTGGCATTTATTCATTTCTTAATTATTTACTTTTCATGACAATTTTTCAGATTTGGAACAGAGTTTTCCTCTGCGATATTCAACATTTTCTGAATTTTCCGGTTTTGACATTTGATGATTTGACGTTTTTTTTTACTTTTGATATGGCAATTTGATTGCTGAATTTTCTTAGCTGGCACTTGATTCACGTTAGCAGCATGAATGACAAAATAAACAAATGTAAAAAAGTAATTAATGTATTAACTGATTTCTATGTAAATGTTTTATTTTATTAATTACTTTCAATTTATAGAAATGAAAACTGACGGGTATCTTTTCTCACAAAAAGCTTCCAAAAAAAAAAATGTTGCCCACGTTGCAATGGCAATGACAATGGTAGAAAATTTTATAAATATATACAGCAACACTGATTTAGAAAAATGGCGTTCTATACAGCTGCGGGTTGCGCAATTTTTATGTAAATGTGCACGAAATTTATTAGGAAAATTAAATTTTAAGTGCAACAAATACTTCAAACTGTGGGCATGATCTTTTTTTATAATTTAATTAGTAAAAAACGTATAGTGTAACAATATTTTTAGTTCAGTGCAAACCTGTCATGGACCGTGTATTTTTTGTGTTGTGATGTATGAAAGCGATAAATAATGAAACGAAAAATAATGCGGCTGTGCAAATAATGTGACAATGATGAATATGATATGGGTGGTGTTATTGGTGGCCTTGACCGGCTCACACTTGGGACACTGTTCGCCTCTCCGATCAACGCCGCAAACCTACCCTCATGGTGAGTCATTTTGTCGAAAAATGCATGTTTTACAATAATTAATTAGGTATTTATCTCATTGTATGTCGCTTTCGGGTGCAAGTGAAAGGTACATGGACAACTTTTCAATTTTTTGTCACTTACATTGTGTCTACAAAAGCTAACATCTGTTCAGATTAGAAATGTATTGCAGTTCGCGTTAAAAAGGATGTGATACAGATTTCCGTTACTAATGAGAGCCAATCATTGTAAATGTACCCACAAAATAATTAGTTCTAGTATTCTAAGTATTCACTGTTCATTAAAGCTGGCACTTTGTTTGGTAGTCAAAGCCTGTCCTTGTCTATACATGTATATCTGTATGTTTTCATATGTATGAGACGAAATACTAGTGTTACGAGAAATCTGTGATTGCTATTCTATCAGCATTACTTATAACAAATTAAAGGATCTACATATTAGCCCTACAGTACAATATTTTATTGTTTAAACAATATAATTATGTATAGTAACTAAACTTCTCAGTTAAGTTTAGTTTACCTCAACCTAAGGTACTAAAATGTGTAAAAGTAAATAAACATTGCTTATCTCAGGCTTTGTTATCTAAACACTGTTATCATAACACTCACACTGGTATTATAATAACAGTATTTTATCTCATTATGATAAGGAAACACCTGTAGACCTCCATTATAAAGGATTTATTTATCATAGCTAGTATTTCCTGCGCTTAATTTCTAATGGATGTTATTTCTCATAACATTCTAGTTGCTATATTAAGCTGTACTGTTACTGTTAGCCTTGCTTGCCTTTGTTGCCTTTTCAGCTGTGGGATGATCTGTAGCATAATATAAAAAAAAATGTATATAAAAACAATTAGCTTCCATTCCATGTGAGTACCATAATATGTATACTATCTCTTGTAGGTATAAATAAATCATTATTTTGTCAATAATTCTTACAAATCAATTTACTACAAATACACAATTTCTTCATAAAGAATCATGCCCACTGTCCATACATTGATTGACCTGTCACTCGATTTTTTTTATAGGGCGCGTCTATCTACAAATAGTGTAGCATTTAAACAATTATTGTTTATAATAACTCAATAACTTAACATCTTTTCATTTAAAGGCCAGGGAAAAAAGTTATTAAGTAAATAAGTTTTTGAGGTTATAACAGCTGTCAGATAGGTTTGACAGCTGTTATAACCTCAAAAACTATACGATAATTAAAATCAAATTGCTTTGTTATCGCTGAAAGTAACAATCACTAAGAAATAAATCAGTCATCACCAAATCAGATCAAACAGCAGTTAAATTCTTCTAATATCCCGCCGATGCTGAGTTTTAAATACTATTTATTTAATGAGTTGGCGAGTTCTGACTTTCATTGATTATTATATAACCCCAGCATAAGCCCAGGTATCTTCACGTTGTTTTCCTTCATTGATGTCCAAGATCAACTTACAAAGTCAGTACCTACGCATTGAAAAAGACACATTGGCCAGATTTGAATTCACAGCCTCATGCTGCAAGAGAGGTGAAGTTGAGTTTGAGCTATTACCATCATCATCTGGATCCTCATAGATAACGAAAAGAGCTGCCTTCCTACCTACATGTTTTTGGCAAAGAAAGGGAAATTAAATAAAAAACAGGATTTAATTTATTATTATTTATTCAATGTCTTCTCTTACAACTACATCATCTAAAAATGCCGCTGGAGCCACAATATTGGTTTCATGCCTGGCCCAACCCAAGTACCACACCAACGTCATAACATGTGCACAACAACCTACAGTGCGACGTCCAACAATGCAGTTACAGCAATACTCAATAATGCCTTCTCGTCCATTAATACCATTTGCAATCAAAATGTATATATAGTACTGACATCTTGATATATGTCTTGATTTTATTTTACCTTTTATAAGTGAATTTTCCCCACTGACCAACTCGGGTATTCGATTAGTGTCTCGACAAACTTCTATTCTGTATCCGCCATGGAAACGTACATGCTCACCATAATATGAACGTGCTTGACGAATTTGGTACGTTCCCAAGGCGAATAATATTAATTCACTGAATTCTAGACGGGGAAACTCAATATTAGTATTATCAGCTGTAATGCTTTGAAAAAAGGATGCCTGGCGGTTTAAATTATATTCTGTAACTATATTAGATAAGTTATTTTCCAAGGGCATCCTTTCATTTATTATTTGAAGTATTTGAGCAGCATCAGCTCTATTGCGAAGGCGAACACCAAACTTATTTATTATACTTGCAGCAATTTGGAAATAAGCCATCATATTTGGTACCGTTTTATTAAAATGTTCAAACCTTAGTAATCTAAAATCTCTTTTAAAATATCCATTTACAACCTCCACCACCCATCTGCATATAGTTACACATCTACTCCTATTTGCTTGGGTGGTGGTTAACTGGTGTTCGCCTTCCAAAAGTGACTCTGGCATATATGCCTTATAATTACAACGCTCTAATAAGCTGATGCTGTCTCTGAATCCCCTGTCTAAAATAAATATGTCATTATCTTGAAAGTACTGTCTCAGTGGGGAATTTTCATTGCCAAACAAAGAAGACATTATTTCTGCATCAGATGTGGTAGCCTTGTACGGGCCAAAACAATCTACAATGTAACCATCACAGGCTACTATTAAAAATGGCTTTAACAGATTTCTGTATTTGTGTAATGAATATGTATCTTTTTGAAACATGTAATTGCTACTGTTATTTAAAAAAATGTATGTTCCATCACACATCACAATACATTGTTCATTATTTTCATTATAAATTCCATTTGGGATCATGAGATTGTGTCCTATTAATTGTTCTCTCGACAAGTGGTTTATTCCAAGATATTATAAGTATATAGATTACATGGAACAAAATCTTGTAACAGTATTTCTCGTGCTGTTTGCATTAACCTCTCTAACATAGTGCGAGGAACTTCTAATAATGTGGATATTCTTAAGTCAGAATCACCTGTCCCCATCTTTATCAAGACAGCAGCTAGACCTAATATACCCCTCTGTTTTACCAACAGTCGGGGAAGTTCTTCTAATAAACTAAGAAAATTCGCTTTTGTTAAGCCCATCCAAAACCCAAATAAATGGTCATCAATATCTTGTACTGATTCTATGCTCGAAAAATCAAGAAAATGATTGTGTTTTTGAACAAACGAAAAAACGTGCTCTACTTGTTCAACAGTAAAATCGCTCATGCTGTTTTCACTGGCATAAAGGGAATCCCAACTGTTACCATGTAAATGTTCCGTGCATACTCTAGCCAGTTTGGGAATATAAAAATTGTAATTTGATAAAATGGTAGCCTGCAGTGCATCTGACACAGTATGCAGATTTTGATTCTCACACCCATAAAATGCACAATGAGATGCAGTATTGGGAGCACGTTTATAATTATGTAATGTTATGTTACTTGATTGTTGATTTCTCCCTGGTTGGGTTTGAGGCGAATGAACCTCTGGAGTTGGGCCTGATTCTACAGATGATTCCCTTTCATCTGTACTTGCAAGGAGCAGCGGAGGTTGTATTTCCGGAACATGGACTGGATCAACAGACTGTTCCACTTCTTGTCCAGTTACTTCGCCTTGAAGAGTCTCATCACCGTCTAAGCCTCTTCCCTCATCCTGTTGCTGAATTGAAAGAGCTTGTCTTTTAAATCGCAACCAACAGGCATGACATACACGATCAGATTGTGATATCTGTCAACAAAAAACAACATATTTGTAATAAAATGCAGTGACATACCTAGCAATGGCATGGATTAGAAGATATTTAAAGAGAAAATTGCATGCAATTTAAAATGAGTTTGAATACTCATATACAAACCTGACGAGGTGCTACAGTAGTTCGAATTAAGTTGATCATCCTTAGTGTGAGGCTTGATGGGTTTTCTTTGAGTATGTGGTCACTTTGACGATTGAGCAATGATCGACCACAAACTGGGCATACTTGAGTATGACCACGGCGAGATGAACCAGCAGATGGATCACACTCATTGTTTCCATGAATCTGAGCATTTATAGTCTGCATGGATATATCAAAACACGCTTCACAAATGTAATCTTCTTCTGTTACCTGAAAAACAATCGATTATGAGATTTGAAAGCCCACAATGGAAATAATTGTATTTTTACAAATACTAAATCGTTATTTCCTACGTTATATACTTACGATTACTGGAGATATCGAAGTGCTAATTAGCGAGATGACTCTACTATCAAGCTGAAGGGCCCGATAACGACGAAGCGTATTAACACATATGTTGCAGTTTATACAAAGCAATCTCGTAGAAGGCTCCATAGTGCTTTCCAACAAAATCGATAACGTGTAGATCCCAATCAAAAAGCACTAAATCGGTATCCGTGTAACAAAGCCAAAGTAATCGTGAGTAGTAGATATCGAAGTCCGTAGAAAAAGCAAAAGTTGTAAGGGTATCAGAAAATCCAAAATCGCACAGTTGAGTACAATACGTAGCAGCAAGAGCAAACGAACGACTGCAAAACGTCAAACAAAGGACAGCCTGTCATTCACTCGTTGCGCTTGCGGCTAAAGAAGTTCGTTTTACGCGACCGGCGTTATCGTTACACTTAGTTTTCTTTCCAAACCTTAATATAAAATGATAAAAAAATCGTAAGTAGCCATATATTAATAAGTGAAGTAAAAAATACCACTTGGTTATTTTAAACATTTATTAACCACATGACAAACGAATAAGTTTTTCGCATTATGTGAAACGGAACGTGTACAAAACACGTTCCGTTTCACTGGAACAATAGAAAACTTGTTCGTTTCGTTTCTTCTTAGTCTATTGAGAATGATACAATAATGAAAATGCTATTTTTCCTGGCCTCATTTGAAAATTCAATTAAACGATACGAAATAAGCAAAAAAAAACCTTTTTTTTAAGATATTTTACATCACTAGACGCGTTAGAAAATTTTCAGGTCAATAATAGACATGATTCTTTGTTTCTTCATAGTTTCTTACAAATCACTAAAGTTTAGCCTTGACAAAACATATTGAAATTCGGAAGTGGAGACAAACAGATTCTAACTAGAAACTAGTACTATTTAAATTGTTGCACTTTAGGTTGTTCCAATGAATTCTTTGTTAGTATCAAACCCTCGAAACAAATATTTAGGGCCAAGCTTCCAATAATTATAAGTTTTCTCTATTGATTTTGACTGTGTAGTGTAAAATTCACAGAATTAAAAGGGTTTAAAGTGTGTCCTCTTGGATCAAAAGAATTTGAATAGGTCATGGGGCTCTCCCCTTTACCCAGCAGTGGCATCACACTGAGCTTTCATCGTCATCATGTATTCTAACAGCAACATAAGTACTAAAAATATTATTACCGAAACACAATATAGTAAACAATTATAAACTTGACCTTACTTCACAAATGGTGCTATTGCATTGCATTGGTCATTCTATAAAATAAATTGCAGTTTTATTTTTGTTCCAAGCATTAACAAGACAAATAAAAAATATTGTCATTCAGGCAACACAATGTCAGACTAACCAATAAAACACAAGTTTGAAAGTTATTTATTTATTTACTAGCACAAAGTACAGAGGCAGACTTAATGTCATAGGCATTTTCTACCAGTCAGTCTTTGGGTTAGATGCAGAGACAAACAGTGGCAGGTAGATGTATTAAATTATCTAAAAATAATTTTAAAGTATTAATACTAAGATACAAGGATTATATATATTTTTAAGTTAAATTGCTTATTTGCGATTACAGAATAATATTATAATTTATAATAATGAGATTACCATGCAAGTCACACAAGACCGTCAATATGCTGACACTGGGGGGAGGCCTATGTTCAGTAGTAGACATGTTCCAGCTCAAATGATGATCTGGATCATAAGTCCAGGAGGCTAATTCCCTCAGTAAAAAACATTCTCAATGCTAGATATACTTAAAATATTTTTGACAGACACGCAAGGTTTGGATTACAATGCAAAAAGTCTAAAAATTACGGGATTTTCCCCTGTAGTTAACCCTGTCTATCCACCTACAGATGCAAGTTCCCAGTCCCGGTTGGAAGGCTGGGGCTCCCAGGGCAGTATGTACGCGGCGGTACCCGCGCTGGCGCTCTTGATCACCGCTGTCGGCCTACTCATCGGGTGCACCTGGTGCTACCGACATAAGGACTGCAAGGTAAGTCACTGATGATGATTTTGATATGATGCCCAAATGAACTGTGCATGATAAGTTGATAATGACTTGCTTGCCTTGATAAGAAAGTTGCAAACTTGCAGGCTTGTCACTAAACTGTAATGTAAATTAACTCTTTTTTTACTTTTAAGCAGATAATTATATCCTGTTTGATTGTCCATAGTTTCTGTTATTATAATCTAATTTATACTCGAAAAGATACATAGGTCCATAATCTTGATAAAGAATTTTAAATTATTAAAGTTTACACTTTATCATCATTAGGCCAATCACTTTACGGAGTTCTGTATGGGAAGGTTCGCACAAAATCATAACCGGACTTATGGGGTTCTTTATATGCTGATTGGCTAGATAATATTACGTCTATTTGTGATCGTATATTGCAAAATTAAGGTGGCTTATAGTTTTACTGGAAATTTTGTTTCTAAGTGATTAATTTGAACTGAAATAAAAGCAAATCTAATAACCGAGATATACTTAGGTAAACTTTTACCTTGCCCTAATAAGTTACTAACGCTACGTTAATTAAGCTTTTTTTTTAGTTGCTTCTACTAATTTTTAGGGGTTTTAAAAAAAGAGTTAATTGTGACTTTGGCAAAATCGATAACCGTATGTTTTAAAGAGTTTAAGCATTTAGTCAGTTGATTGTTCATAATTATCAAGGAATTAAGCAATTAATTCACTTGCTTTTTTATATTACTTTTTTACATGGAATTAAAATACTTAACTGCCATTTTTTTGTTTAACTTTAGTCTCTTAAATAGTTTCAGTAGAAAACTGGCAGAATTAAGCATATATTGCAACTGCTTACATAATCTTTCTTTTTTTACAAAGATCTCGAACTGTAGGTAGTTTGCGCGGCGCGGCCGCAAGTCCTACCTCGCCGTCCGTCGCCCGCCCGCTCCTCCGCGCGGCGTGCGGGTCTTTTGCCTTGCGTTCATTTCATTCGTTTTCGAAGCGGGCGGTGATCAGCGTAAGAAAATGGAATTCCCGAGTTGTGGGATTTGTGGTTGTGAACTTTGATGTTGTGAACATAGGCGTGAAGGGACAAAGAAAGCTTGTATCGTCAAGTGAAAAACGTAAAGACGGAAAATTTACAACAGTATCTGAAGAGAACATTAAGTTGCACTCAAAGTGCAGAGCTTCATACATAAACGAACATTGCATTCAAAGTGCGGCAAAAAAAGTGCGGCAGGAAAGACAAGCCGATGATAGTCCGTTTGACTAGGGTGGAGTCTCCTATTATCGGCCTCCTCCTAATATCGGCAGTTTTGAGAAAATGGAACATAACTATAAAAATATCTCTTTAACCATAATAGTTTTAATGCAAAAAGTGACTCTATAACCATCCGCATTACCTCCAATATTTTGATGCGGCTGCATCAATATTTGAACGTTCACCTGGCAAAAGAGCACGCGCAGGTGTGGACGTGCGTCGTTTGGTGTCATTGCCGAGTCAAATCTCTGAGTGGACGCATTGCGAGGATAACTATTTGGAGGGAATTAAACATACCTATGGTGTTATCTTTTATTTTTTCATGAAGAATAACAGTCAAAGTATCTTTTAGATAACATGTTTTTACATTTATTTGTCTATTTTATTAAATAATAGCGGGGGCGAGATTAGGGATCTACACTGGTCAGCAAATAAACCGAGCCACCCGCTACCTAGGAACTGTGATTCGATTTTCTCAAAAAGTATAAAACTTACAACTATCAAAGTTATACCTACAAAAAGTGCGTTTCATGGTGATTACAATGACTGCAAATTAATTCGTGTTTTTGCTACTTTTTTCGATTAATAATGGATACCTCAGGAAGCGGCTCAAGCTGTAGCATTACTTCAAGCAGGCATTGCGCAACGTGAAGTCGCTCGAAGGCTTCGAATCAGCAGATCTTCGGTGCAACGAGTTTACAGACGATACCTAGAGACTGGAGCATTCGATCGCCGTCCAGGTACGGGCAGACCTAGGGCTACATCAGCAGCAGATGATCGTTATATCCACCTCACTGTTCTGCAAAATCGCCACCTCAACGCAGTTCTAGTCCAACAAAGTCTGCGTGACGAACGCCAAGTGGTCATAAGTTCAGATACCGTCAGAAGAAGACTTGCTGAACGGAATCTGACCCCAAAAAGAGCTGCAACAGGCCCAGCATTAACGGCAGCAAACCGTCGAGCACGACTTGAATTTGCTCGAGAGCATAGGGATTGGACATTAGAGCAGTGGAGTAATGTACTCTTCACTGATGAGAACAGGGTGAGTCTACATGGAAGTGATCGACGTCAGAGAGTATTTCGTCGCCCTAGAGAACGTTATTCTCAGTGTTGGATCGAGGAAACTGATGCTTATGGAGGAGGATCTGTGTGGTCTGGGGCGGCATCTCGTTAATAGCACATACACCGTTAGTTTTCATCGAACCGACGGGCCGTACACGTGGACTGACTTCTCATCGCTACATTACTGAAATCCTTGCAGACCATGTGGTACCTTACGCAGGATATATCGGACAGGATATGTATGCAATTGATGCAAGATAATGCACGGCCTCATGTTGCTCATGTGGTGACCCAGTATCTAAGCGACGTCAGCATTCGTACGATGGACTGGCCAGCTCGAAGCCCGGACTTGAATCCGATAGAACACTTATGGGATGAGCTGAAACGTCGGGTTCGAGCCCGGGTACCTGCTCCAACAAGGCTTCCAGAGCTGCGAATCGCAATTGAAGAGGAGTGGAATACAATTCCTTAAGATTTTATCGTCAGGCTCGTAAGGTCGATGAATACAAGGATGCTGGCAGTTATCCGAGCAAGGGGAGGGAATACGGAATATTGATCAATTTTTTTTTATTTTATCTTTGTTTTTGGCTTTATTATTGGCTTTATTTTTTTTTCACTTTATCATTACTAACGATTGTCATGACTGGAAAACGACTCTTCTTTGTAAAATCCTTATAAACACTGAACTATTGTTTAAACCCAATGAGTTTCCTTTCATTTTAATCACCATGAAACGCACTTTCTGTAGGTACAACTTTGATAATTGTAGGTTTTTTATTTATTTATTTAACACTTTAAGCACAAAGTACAGAGGCGGACTTAATGCCAATAGCATTCTCTACCAGTCAGTTTTTTAGTTTTTGAGAAAATCGAATTAGAGTGCCTAGGTAGCGGGTGGCTCGGTTTATTTGCTGTCCAGTGTATATTATTGATAAATCTCTATATCGGCCGGGTGGCCGATATTGGGGTAATGCATGAAAATGTTAAACCACATGTTTAGCTATTTTATACGTTAGCAGTAACATTAATAAGGTTAAAAATGAAACAACAGCTCAGTTTGATAACTAGATCCTAACATCAACAACAACTCCTCAAAACGAGTTTTATCAATTACGGCCGATATAAAGGGAATTGGTGCGTAAAAACGGCCACCTTAGTGTGGGTACAAACAACGTGAGGAAAGAAGAAAAAAAAAATTAAGAGAATAAAGCGGAGAGAGAGACAAAAACTGGAAATGAGAATAAAAAATAAACCCGCCAAAGAAACAAAAGTAGTAAAGAAGAGTTGATTATAGGACAGAAATCGCGAAACTGACCTCATTGATTTAGCTTCGCAAGACAAATTTGGAAAAGGAGAAAATTCTTTGTGTTGGCTCTGAAGAAAACCTAATTAGTGATGTTGAAGAAGATGAAAACAAAAATATTGGATGCGACATAATTATGCTCCAATGGTTCCACTTAAAGTATACAGTCCATCGTGGGTGAATTGATGTGGCCTAAGAAGATTCTATTAGAAGGAAATGACATCAGAGTCTTAAAATTAAAATAAATTCTGTTATTATAAACTAAAGATCGCAATGATTCAACATTCCTAAAAACCAAATAATGAAAGGAACTCCAAAAAAAATTATTATACATAAAAATAATTACCAAATAAAGTGAATAGAAATTTAAATAGTGCATTTAAAAAAAAATGAATGTGATGATAATTAATAAAAGTGATTTGTACCTGAGCTGAGTTGAAATATAAAACGTTATATTTTTTTTTGTAGTTTATTCATCTTAAGTACTTCACTTTAGAAAAGGTAGGCCGATATTAGGGTCACAGACGGCGGATATTAGGGTGTTATAGGCCGATATTAAAGGAAATCGCCATATTCGGAAAAAAACATCTATATTATCAATAATAACAAAGAATTCGTAATTTTGCGAATGTAGTAATGGAGTTTCAGTATCCATTTACCCAAAAAGACACTGCAAGAAAGCAAAAGCTATTAATGTAAAAATTACAAGCAGACAAAGTCCAAAAAAGTTGACATGGCCGATAATTGGTGCCACCACCCTACCCCACTCTACCCTATTTGAGCAAAAATATATTTTTATCAAATTTTTGGTCGGTAGCAAGATTTTAAAAACATATTGCGTCAAACCAAACGCAAGCAACATGGGTCGAAATGTTGAGGGAAAAAACAACCACCCATACAAATTGTGCGGTCATCTGATAGGTAGCTACTTTGATACTCATGTTATTGGGAAAAGGTTGTTCAGTATGACCCGTAGAATCATTCAAATTCGGGTATACCTACCTACCCTTTATTTCATTCTCACAAAAATTGCTTCTGCGCATTCAAGGTCAGCGCTCATAACTCGTTGCACGAATTATATTATAAAATTAATCGAAATAGGTTCAGCAAATAATTTGAAATACTTAGGTATAGGTATTTTTTTATAAATAAAATAAAAATGTTTTATTTTTGACCAGAGATCCCTATTTATAAACACACAGTAGGTATACACAAACAAATAAATATTTAGGTACTATATTTCAGACCATTTATACTAAACCAACTAAACCTTAATGGATTATACACCTAATAAAACTTTTACATGAATCACTCCTTCGTCAGTGGTACCTACCTGTGCCCACGCTCTGTCTCTCTCGTTCGCACAGGCGGCGTGCAGAGCTGATCACACGCACTCAAATATGAACTTAACGGTCTTAGTGATAAGGTCGACCACTTATAGTATTCCATAAAAAATCTTAAAAAAATTAAGATGCTGTTATTAAATTTGTTTAATTTTAACAATAAATGTTTATGTGATAATATTGTTACGTAATTAAACACTTTTCATTTAGTTATTTTTTTTACTGAATGGATAACGCAGCAATTACTGTTTTGTCACAATGCATTTAAAATATAACTTTAAATTTATGACTTATTTGTCTAAAAACACGCTAACAATGATTTTTCATCATCAGCAGACGGTTATATATAATTACCTATAAGTAATGAATGAAAACATGGGAAACCGCGTTTTTTTAATATAAGTACGTTGCCTGCACTTTTTTTGATTAATTTGTGTACATGCTCTCACAGACCCTTCATTATAAGCTATTTTCAGTTTCTTTATCAAGTTATAATTTTCGCTGCGAAAAATGGCATTATTAGGTTTAATGTCCGTTTTCGTGCAATGCTCTTTCATGATTTGCTTAATTTTAATTTATTACGTAATTAAATAAACAGCTCTACTAAATATATAAAAATAAAACAGTTATGAATTAGTGTAAGGTCCCACCTTAACTTCCCTGGCCTACATCTCTTTTCACATGTTTTTGTCAACATCTACGTAAGTAGCATAGGAATTTTCATTTTGGAAATTTACTATAGTACACAAATTACAAGTCAAATATTTGTAATAGTCTACCAATGTTTGTAATAATATATTAGGTATCTGTATATTGCTTGTCATGTATATTGTAAAACAAATAATGTTAGTGGCCTACTTGATTCATAACTCAGCACATAGTAGATAGTTATATTATTGAAGTGTTTGGTTTGGTATCCTGTACTGCTTATGCACTACAATCTCACTGTTAGTTATAGATATCTAAGGATATTGTGTCTAAAGTTTCCCAAAACTTAAAAAAATAAGGAAAAGTCTTATCAGTCATCCATTTCCAAAGATATGGTAAGTTTAAAAAACCTTGTCTCCAATGTTATTGACCATATTATTTACTTTGTAGTATGCAGATTATGAGGAAGTTATGGAAAACAGTTTAGATTATAAGTTTTGCTTATTATGTCTACAATCCAAAGATATGAACTAAATAAAATAATAGTAATTTCCCACATTATTCTCTTTAACCTGAATTGATGATAAACTTTCTCTTGCATTTAACTACTCTTTTACTTTTATACAATTTCGCTTTAAACATTCTCAGGTTGAATAAACTGTTCTAGATCAGATTAAACTTTAATAAAAATGGTAATTTCTTGAATCCATTACTTGGTTTTTCATCTTAAAACTAAGTACTTTCAAGGTTTGCTTAGCTATAAAAGAACCATACGCGCGTTAATCGACCTTCCCTTAGAAATACAACTTCATTAATTAAACCTCATATTTCCTCGGAAGTGTCATTTCCGCGACCAATATTATCAGTTATCGTAGGTACTAATAGCTTTTTACACGCTACATTACCCGCGTAGGAGGCGGAAGTTATCCCTCAAAAGTACCTACTATTGGGAACAAAAGTATCCTATATCCTATCCCGGTTCTAAGTGTCATAATATATCATAATCCGTTCGGCCGTTGGGGTGTAAAATGCTAACAGACAGGCAGAATTACTTTCATGACATCACGCCTGTGTAATCCCCGACGGATCATCCCAGAGGTGTAGCACCTAATAATACACCCACGCACCTATGTAACAAAAGGCCAGTCTATTGCACACGACTGGGTACAGGCTACAGATCCAGGCTGCGTAGGTGCTTCTGGGAAGTTCCTGATGGAAAAGACCAATATAGCTTTGCCCAACCTGGGAATTTACTTTAATTGCTTTCGCGTTTACAATACTGGGATGGATATTATAGATGCGCACAAACCTACATATTGCTACGATACATGACGTGACACCCACGGGAAGAAACAATGTCCTATTCTTAGCCAATGAGTGGTGACACCAAAAAATTTGTGATCATATAGTTCAAGGTAGCTACACAAATATATCTCGTATGACCACTTACATAAGGCACTAGTTATCATTATCGGTTCGTGTCTAAATGGGGACGGAATGCATCAGCTGTCACTTCCCATGCAGGAGTCACCAAGGGTCACCATTGTGTGGAGGTGAAGGGTTAATAACTTGTCACAGTTTACACGACGTTGCAGCGTTTTAATCTACCACCCAGTATCTTTGTCGTGTTGTTTTGTGTCGAAATGTTGAGTATATTTATATTTTGTCTTACGGCCGCGTCTAGAACCGCATGATTGTCCTACGGGATCATACTATAGGGATTAAAAGTATCCTATGTGTTAATCCAGTTGTAAACCATCTGTGTGCCAAATTTCATCCAAAACGGTCAGTAGTTTTTGCGTGAATGAGGAACAAACAACATAAGACATCCAAATAGTAGCATGTGTACCACAGCACTGTTTAGTCTAAATTGAATTCAGTTTTACTGAACACTTCACATTCTTCTTCGTTTTGGCTTCGAAAGCTAAGCGAGTGTATGGGTGGCAAAAAACTCAATTAAGTTTAGTCCAAAATTCAGCTATGTGTACTCAGCTCGCTGACGCAGACATACTGTAGATGACAGGGCATGCAACGCAAAAGACAAATACTCACAGCAAATACTAAACAAATAGTAGTTATAGTAAGTATGTCATCAACATCGTCATCCCCCTGCCCTCACCCTAATTTGACATAAGTCGACGCTGTGTCTTCCTTCGTTATTCCTATGTATGTTACCGACCAAACCCAATTTCAGGACAAACTAGTTTGGCGTAGGCTAGTTTGAATCTATACCGACTTGGGGCACTCCGACACCGATAGATTGGATCAGAAGGGTACCCTTCGTGGTTATTATATTCATAAATTTGTTGTTCCTGCAACGAGGCTCAAAAAAATAGGGGGTACGTTCAGATGCCAATGTATACGTTTCTACAATAAACTTCCGACCCATATTCAGGCACTAAGCCTAAATAAATTCAAATTGTTTATAAAACGAAAGCTCTGCCTGAAAGCCTTCTATCATGTTAATCACTATCTCGAAGATAAAAAGGCTTGGGATTAAGCTGCTCCAATTTGCTCTGTGAATGTTGAAATTTCGGACTTCGTTTGTTTATTATTGATTCCTTTAACTTTATACACTGTGACATTGAATGATTTGACATGAATACTTAGTTCAGTATTTTATTTTTATTTTATTTTTTTACTTTACTTATTTTTATTTTTTATGTGTGTGTTTATTTGACATGAATATTTACTTGTGACTGTCATGACATTTAATAATTTGACATGAATACTTAGTTCAGTATTTTATTATTTTTTACTTTATTTTTTGTTTATTTTATGTGTTGTATTTGACATTTCGTATTTTTATTGACATTAGTTTTTGTAAATTATTATTTATTTTATTTAATAATTGTGAATGTGAGGACCTTGTGGGTCACTTTTTGTTGTTTTTTTTCCCACGACTGTCTGGCAGTTTGAGTACTATAAGCGACCTACCCAAATGTCCTTTCTTTCGTATTGTTCGTCGTTTCGTTGAGCTCCTTGAGTAAAAAGTCGAGCTACACGATAACTGACAAATGCTTGCACTGACTGGACAGGTCCACTCAAATCTGTATGGTTCTTTCTTCAAAAGACCATCTCAGACACTAATCTGCATAGTTCTCATGTAAGTTGAACAAGATTGTCTGGACTTTAAAAGAGACTATGACCTCTGAGTTTGTTTCGGCCGTTTCTTCTCAGAGTAGTCAGGTACGAAACACCGGCCCCATCTAGTTTAAAAAATAAGGACGTGTAAAAGTGTTTGTGAAAACCAATTTGCAAAATAAATATCATTTATCATCATTTATCATTTATTTTTTTCCCACGCAATTTCGTCTGCGTCACATAAGAGAGAAAAAGCTCACAAAGGAAACCAAATTACCCCCGTTTTTGCAACATTTTTCATTTATGCTCCGCTCCTATTGGTCGTAGCGTGATGTTTTATAGCCTAAAGCCTTCCTCGATGAATGGACTATCCAACACAATATTTTTCAATTCGAACCAGTACTTCCTTAGATTAGCGCATTCAACCAAACAAACAAACTCTTCTGCTTTATAATATTATATTAGAAGATCAGAAGTAGGAGCCCCGTCTGTCGACCGGAACTCCCTCGACTAGGATGCAAGAGCGAGCGATTCAAACTAGTTTAGCCTAGGCCAAAATAGTTTGTCCTGAAGTCGGGTTTGGTCGGTAACATTTATCTATTAGCTACTATCGTAATATTCACCGTCTTCTTGTCATTATTATCTTTTACATAGCAAATACAATAGTACATGTAAACAGGTGTTTTACAGCTCACTTTACATTTAACAGCCATTTAATTTCCCTCATAAAATTCGCAATAAGAAAGTTTCAGTCAGTCTTTGTCGAAGAAATCGTTCTTTTCTAAATGTATAATTCCGTTTATGACCCAATAAAACCATTTGGTCCAAACTTAGATTGTGTTAGACCGACCCAAATGTAGGTCATTGAACTTTATCAATTTGTGTAGAAAAACAATAATTTTGTGTTTAATCATCAGACTGTTTTTGTTTATAAATGTATCTATACATATATTGAGGAAATTAAAATAATTTTGATAATAGTTTAATCCAGAAACACGAGTGTAAACATTGATGAAAAGTTTGTGTAATTTTAGCTTATAAAAGAATTGCAAGTAGGTAGCTAACTATGTGAATTTGAGCGTCGAACTTCCATCGACGACGGTTTTTCTTGCAAATTGAGATCTTAAAATATTTATAGTAAACTAGCTGACTCGCGCAACTTCGTCTGCGTCTCATAATTTGAGATTTAAACTATCCTATCTCTCAAGTTGGATCGAACTGCACATGGTGTGCGAATTTTATTATAATCGGTTAAGTGGTTTAGGAGTCCATTGAGGACAAACATTGTGACACGAGATTTATATATATTAAGATTACACAAAAAGAAATATGAAAATGTGTGACTCCAACTCTATGAAGGAGAATGGCACGATCGTTATTCATAAGCAAATAATTAAAATATCTTTCTGCTGCTGAAAATTACAGCGTCAAAAATCATAAATTTGCGTAATAAGTGTCTTCAATTTGTGTAAAAGGACTGTTAAGTTAAAAGTAAACCACAACCTTTACAATTAAAAGAGTAGCCTGGAATAAATACTATCGACCCCAATTAATAAAGCGTATTTAATTTATAATGTTCATCCATTTTAAATTGTAAAGAAAACCTGCTAAGACCTTCATATTCTGGATTCGAACTCTAAAACTGAAGAATTTATCTACATAAAGTTGAATAATACTAGTCTTTATCTTACCATTAGAATGGATAACACTTACATTATTAGATCCTTGTGTTGAGGCGTTATAATCTCGCACCCATACCATTATGTAGTGTCTAATAAAAGTTGCAGTTGTGTATCTAATCAGTGGCCGACGGGCGGGGTCAACGCACTCGGCACGCCCTCGAGCACAATACGTGCGCAAAACAATAGTGCAGATCCCGTGCGCCCTCAGAATCCACATCTCCCACTAAACATACGAACGAACCGCGAATCCGGAGTAGGTACGCCGAGACGAGAGAATTTCAATAGGCGTCTAAGTATGCGAAGCTGGTCTCCGCCAAAATGAAGGCTGTAAATCTAGTACAAAGAAAGTAAGGGAACCAGGTCTTCTACATTGTATGCTTGAATTCCACCGCATGTGAATTACTTGCTTTTGTAGCGTATTTCCTAAATTAAACTTCTGGTCTGCCCCTCGTTACGCTTTTGTGGCCGGGATACGGGTATTGTGTCGCGAGAGATTTGATAAAATATCCACAAACATTCTGAGAAAAGTGCGCTTTCGTGTGACGGACAAAGATTTTGTTAAGAGCCCCTTCAGAGTAATGGGAGACGATAACTGTTTATTTTTCGCGTGGGTCGTCTGTGACGTCATTGTTACGCTATTCTCGGCCTTCTAAGTCTTCTAACTGTCCCTTTCATGACGTAATTTGCTTGTATTACTGTATAACTATACGCCGTTTAGGCAAAATTATGCGCACTTTGCTATAAGTTCTTGGTTCCATTTTATTGTCTGAATGAGGTAAGCTGCTGCGGACATTTTATTATTTATATTTCTTATTGAGAGAATGAGGTAATCCTTTTAAAAAAGGAAACCACAAAACGAATCCGGAGAAGTAGCGTAGTAGAACAACGTAATACTTGTATAACAACAAACCACACGCACAAGCTTTTAAAGTTACAACAGTATTAAATGATTAGTGAGGATTTCGTAAGGCAACATTTCAGAAGCTATGTGACCGTAAAACAATCTCTCAACTTTATTTATGTAATCTGGACTTGAAATACGTAAAACGGACTTGTGATCTTTGAGTGGGGTCTTCAATTTTTTTTAATTCATTTCATGACGCTGCTAGACGGTTTTAGCGATGAGGATGGTTATGATATTTTGCGACCTTAAGGGGCCTGTGGGCTATGCCATCAGCACCGCACAGTAGGCTGATGACAACAACAATAAGGGCAGATAAACCAGTAACAAGTCGAAGACCCGGACAAGGAAGAGTTGGTATATTTGGCGTAAACCCACTTAACTGTACTACCTAAACCAAAGTATACCAGGAAAACACCCAGCATGTAATCAAAATCAATTGTCATTAAATATAAATTAGGCTAGAGAATCAGCACTTATGTGGTAGACCCCAAAACACTCGCCCTTCACCAATGCCTAGAGTTTTAGCTAGAGAGAACTAGCGCAATAAATTCCCTAGCAGCACCTGTTAAATTAAAATAACTCGATTCTGTATATAAGTATGATACCTTCAGCAACATTAGAAATCGCCAGCACATACAAAATGTTCCACGGTAGATTTGAATCGATATGCTTCTCAGCCATAGGGGAACGCCTGCGCCTAGAGATGTCAGCCAAACGGTAACAGTAGACGCATACGGGGTCTACCCGACACTTACTCAGCCGTTGGCACCGGTATTGTTCTATTCCACGCGATGATTCGTCTACATACATCAACCAGGCATGTGTACAGTTATTAGTCACAATGTTTATTTCTGGTATGTATTACCGCCGATTTTGATCTGCATCTGATATCTTGAATTGTTATTGCATGAGACTTGTCGCTAATGGGCAAGAGATAGCTATTTGTGAAATGTTCCGGTCTGGATGTATCGGCTTCTGTCTGTGAGTTACTGTTTGGACTGAGTCCATGTAGATATTACGACGGCACTTAAAACACGCACGCTAAGTGACCTCAGTTATTGTATTGCGTACAATCAATTAGCAGATATATCATCATGAGTCCATTAGTGGATGTCGATTAGCAGCAAAACTCATTCTACAACCAACCTAGTCTTTGACTAAATAGTTGTTCTCTAGAATTCGGTTCTTTAAAACAGGTTTAAAAAGAACCACCCAGGGTAGTAAATACATTTGCTCCAAAACAAAGTCGTGTCTGTCAGCAGCAATGTCGGCGTAGTATGAATTCTGCAAAACACAATCTGGCAAAAGCTTTGCAGTGCTAACTGTGCCAAAATTCACCCAGTTTCGTTAGCCCAAACAAATATTTAGGAACTAACGTTCGATAGGAATGATTGAACTGTCTCGTGTGGTAACAGATGTATTAGCTGCTTTCATGACTAATTATAACTCATCCACTTTTCCGCAGACAGGAAAACTGCGTTCGATTTTCATAACTAGCCAGACTTGTTTATTGTACACATACCAGCTAAGCCAATGACTTGTCGATTTACCTGGTTTAACAATAGACAGATATGTATCTGCTAACTATGCTTCTCACTAAACATGGTCGGAATAAATAATTGAGTATGTTCCCCGTTTTAGTTTTAACCAGAAACAAATTGCTTTATCAAAGGTTAGATGTTACACGAAGCCTTCGTGTCTCTAGGGGCTTCTAACCTTAGGATTATCAATTTGAGGGCAACTCCCGAAGGAAGCTTTAAAAACGCAGAACCCCAAAAAGCGACCTTTTTAGAAGGGAATAGTTTCTCCTTTATAATTCACTCAAGGGAAAAATATGGAATTGCGGTTGCCCAAAACAAAATTGTATATTAATATTCCATTTCGGGAGCCTAGAAGATGTATCACAAATTCATGATGTTTAGCTAAGTAAGTTACTTCCGTCTTTGTTTGGGCAGTCACTAATTTGATATCTTTGTTTGGCATCACATTTCAATTTTTATCAGACCTTCTTTATCTACGGTCTTTAATTTGAAAATTATCTTTGTCTTTTCTGGTCTGACTGACGCTGACGCATCAAGGAGGTCTTACTTATCTTTACGAGCCCTTATTAATAGTCCTTATTAATATCAATATCAACAGACTGATCCTGTTTTATTTATAGTCAAGCAATTAAACCTCAATCGCCCCATAGTCCTCGAAAACTAATTTATCAATCTGGATCAATGTATCCGAGCTGAAAGTGTCCATAGAATTTTATCACAGCACTCATTGTAATTAAGTGATTAAACTAAGTGTTACAAAGTGGAGGTTGTGTTGTGGCGCCGTTCTTGAACTGAGCTCGATTGATTTTGTGAACTTTGGAGCTACCTGGAATAGACATTTCTTTATTAACTGCCTCGTTGTCGTTGTGGTCGCAAGTGAAGTGAGTTGAGCTTGTAGTCATGTATTTGATTCTAAAGTTGGGCAGTGTTTTTGGGTTTTTTCATAAGGATTTTAAAATTGGAAGTAGCCCGGTGTTTGTATTTCTGGTGTATGGGTATAGGCTCGTCCCCAATTGCATAGCACTTAGACATAACCAATTAACCAGCCAAATGTGTACACCTCTTCCGCACTCTTAGGAGTAAAACGGTCGGTGTTATGTTTATCTTTTTCCTTCTTCTGTCAAGTATGTACTAGCTAGAAGATCTGGTAGTTAGATACACTTAATTTGTAAGTATGACATACGATATTGACGTAAATATTGTTTGGGCGAGGGCATGACGTAAACTTGTCTTTTCTAGGGAAGGGACGGGTCGTAAACAAGTTTATGACGACAATGCCGACCGTGGTCGAAAAATTGCGTAAAGATTAAATTACTGTAAAAAACTATATTACAGGAATTCTCTCCTTTTCGTGTGAATTGGAAACCAAGTCCTTGTCAGAAAGTAACTGGCTTATACGCTTGGGAAATTATTTAAAAATCCCCAGTTCCAATATTTCGTAGAAGCTAATATTTTTTATGAGAAACTACAGTCAGACTGTGACCATTACAGGCCAATTAGAGAAATGGAATTGGAATTGCTAAAGAAAATATACTGTTTCTCTATTATCTGAGACCATTGACTTGTAATAAACTATGCTTTAGGTAGCCAATAATTCGTGGGCTTCGATTTCGCATTCTGTATCGTTTTTATTAAAACCATTTGGTTGAAGACTCTTCAGAGCTCATAAGTCGAATCCATGTAGTTGAATTGAGATATTTTCAAAAGCAAATGTAACAAGCCAGTTTCCTAAGTCTTAAATCCTAAACCGAGATAGAGATAAAGCTAAATCGTGCCAAATTCCTGCCAGTTTCCTGTGAATTATAGCCTTTGGTTGCCCGAATTTCCTGCGGCTCTATTTCCTGATAAGGAACACTATAACAAAAGACATTTCGTTCACACAATTGATATCTTTACTATAGTCGGGACAATAAAACGTTGATGATTCACTTTTCTTTGAGTACTCATTCACGTTTTCCACCATTACAACTTTTCTTTTATCTCCGACGAGCTATCGAGTATTGAGAACAAATCTATTTGCTCGTACACTTCGAACAACGCATTACGATACCTTCCACGTCTCTGTAGTATTATTGGGGGCACTAAGTACACTCATCGTTGACCTTGTAGGAAGCCTCAATTGCAACGCCCCAGATTACACACTGGCGTTTGTAAACAGTGTTATTCACACTTATAATTGTCTAAAAACAATGTGATAATCGTTATCTCTGAGTCAGCACGTATCGCCCACCTGTCCTGACATCGCACTGAACGTAAACATGTGTGACATGCTTTTTGTGCAGTTTCTTCTAAATCACATTGATTATATATTTATAATATGGTCTCGTTTTTTCTTGTCACGATTTTAAGATTAAATATTTTATTTTTGTGTACTTCATTTATTTAAACCACGTTAACGGAGCGTGGGTTTACGTGGCCTTAGGCGAGACTGATATTAAGCATGCTCATTCTGGTGTAAGTAAGTAGTTGGTTTATCCTCAATTTCAAGACCAAAATTACAACAGAATATTTTTTAAATATAATTTGACCAAAAATATTTCGAGCAAATGGTTTAAAATTTCGTCGCGCAATAAACTTTTCTTGTGATTATTAAAGTATCTTGATGCTATCAAGCTCAAGGAAAAAAGAAAAAGGGAGTGCCAAAAATACACAGCAGCATTTCTCACAATACGCTAAAACAATACGACGCGAATTCTTTGCACGGCGGACTTTGAGATACTTCACATAAAAACCCTAGACTACGCGCGAGACATTCACACGACGGAACAACAATCTGATATTTTTCATCCATCAACATTTAAAATGAACCGTATGTGTGAAAGATTAAGATTGGAAGTAGATGTAGTGAGTGCAATATAATGCCAGTCATCTGACGATGCAGTGGCGCTTCTACTTGGCATAGAGCCCGCGGCGGGCACACCCCACAGTCGTGCCCCTCCCACGCTGTCATCGCTTCACACCTCCCCCATCGCTACTCTGATTCATGTACTAAAATATGAAGCGGCTATAAAACCGGCAATGTACTGTGATGAGAGTAGAACGCGATTTAGATGATGTGCAGAGTAATGCGAGTACCTGAGTAACGTCCGTCACGTGCCAGCTCCGGTATTGTTGTAGCTCTCTTCACCAGATCTGTCCGAACTGTATGGCAACGCTAAACGAGAGCTCTCTTAATTCCATTACAACATCTCCTAGCCGAAACATTGTTTTTGAGAGTTGATGTGTTTTTAGTTGCTGAAACGAACTTTTTCTCTAGAATGCCAATTGGAGAACTGCTAATATCCGTAAGTCTTCCCGTTTCTCCAACGTGACTGTTCCTTGCCAGCCTTCTCAGCATCTTAACCAGATAAAATATTCTCTCAAATCATCTCCTTGGAAAGACCCACAAACAGAAATCTTCATGATCAAATTCCTTGCCACCAAATTCCCAGAACTTATGACTATGTCATGTAGTATATTTGTCTAAATGTCACGTCAGACTTTTAACTTTGAATAACAAACATCCTTCGTTAAAAGGACGTCTATCTATTATAAAACAAAATTCACACGCTGACTCAGGCATTATGTTCGCAAAGCAAATACCTTGACGGGTTAATCAAAAGTCAAACCAAATCTCACGAGTCTTCGCATCAGCGCGTTGAGGCAGGTCTCACAAAATTTTGCTTTTCATGTTTGACACAACATGTTCCGTAAGCTGGAGTTTTTGTCTGCAATGTAAATATGTATTTTAAAAGATAAACGTTAGGATAAAAACGCAAAACGAACGAGGTGTCGTCATATTTTATTTGTGTGTTGGCTGTTTATGTATAAGTTCAACTCATTACTCTGAAGTCTGAACGTACCGTTTCTGTTTAATGGGATTACTTTTGTAAGAGACTATTACTAGTGCTATAATATTATTGGAAGTTGGATTTAGGAATCGACCGCTACACCTACACCGCCATCTGAATTTATAGTCCCTGCGGCATTCCGGTTCCGAAATGTCTCTTAGCTGGTTCAAATCTTGGTTTATACTTGTACAAAAACACAAGCAAACAAAGCCTCCCACATACATATTATAGAGTCGTACAATTGTCGTATGCTTTTAGCAAAGATGTCAACAGCTCTTTAGCAAGCCTCGGGCCGTAAATACGGCGTACAGCAGCATGCACCATTGTGTAACCCTTTTGAATTATAATCTTGCTCCGATGAATATTTTATATCAGCTGCATATGATTTACAAGTTAAATATGTTTACCCTTGCCTACATTTGCAGTACACGTCATCTTCCCAACATAGATCTGTTCCGGAATAAGACTACTGCATGCAGCACTTCATCTTTGGCCTTTTGTCTGTCCTAGTTTCAAACTCCATGCGAATAGTTCTCACATTTTTCTACGTGTCCTTCCTACGGCTTTGAAACCTTAAAACAATACAGTTGTCTGTTATTACGTTGTCTCTTCTGTTTCTTCTATGTTGTGTTTTTGCCATATTTCATTTTATCAACTGAATGCTGATATTTTTCAGCTTTAAAACTTCCTTTCCTTCTATGGAAGTTATGTTTTACCCATCAAGTGCCTTATCACTTAAAAAGATTCCGAGAATGTCTAGATTTTCTGCGTACCGAAGTTCCCATAAATTTCCTGTTAGGCGACCACAGGGCACTACCGTGTTGTGGTCGCCGGTCGCAAGCCGGATGCTCGGCTCCACCGACATAAAGCCGAACCTCTGAAAGCCCATCGCTGTAATGCAGTGTAATGGCCAATTAATTGTGTCAATGTAATACGACCGCTCCGCTCGACGCTCCTTGGTTATCATTGTTTCCGGAATGGCTTGGATTTTTGGCTCTTTATGCTAATGGAACGGTTTCTCTTTTAGCGTCTAGTGGTGTATTATTTTGGTAAAAGGGTGTATTGGAATTTTCTTGTAATGAGTTAATGATTACTCGTGTTCTGGCGGAATACCATTTCACAGGTCAATGTTTGACAAAACTGATGCGAAAAAGGCTTCTGTACCATGTGCGATGCTACTATTAACCTTAACTTTCAAACTAAATCTGTTCTCATCAGTCTTCAGATTTTATTCTTTCTAGCTACGTCGTTTTTAAAAGGGTCGCTTGCCCCTAAAAATAAAATGCAAACTGCTTGGATATCTGAATGAATGTGATGTGCATTCTGATGTTATGACGTTGGTGGTTTATCAGTGCAGTGATTCAGCTGACGGAAATAGATCATTAGGAGATCTACGCATAAAAATGTTGGTACTTACTCCCAAGACTGCGTATTAACATAAGTTATGGTTGTAATAGGCTCTTTACTACCCATTAACATTTATGTCCGTCTGTCAGTCATTTGCCCAGATTTACGTCGCGACGTCTTTTATATTTTTATTTATATTCCGTCATTGTTAAAGTTATGTCTATCCTCCACAATGCTTGTCCAAACAACTCCATCCGTCTACTAAGTGACGACGATACGCGCAAGATAAAAGCGAATGTATTTTATAATGCGCGGGCGCATCGCATCGTCGCGGTGACTCACGCGCACGCTAATTACAATGTACAGAGCACGTGTTCGCCTTGAACACGGGCCCGTTTATTGATAACTAAGAGTTAATGAATGTTCTTCTGTTTTAACAAACTGATCCCCCTTGTCTAAGTGATAAAGTTCTTTGGAAAAGTTAGGTGATTGTTTAGGAAACATGATCTTTCCTGAGAAGACAATATTGTTGTTTGTCTTGTCACTCGTATTATGTTTCACTTTCTATTCTTTTCAGACTTTTGGCCAACATCAAAGCTTTCAGCATTGGTGTGTCATAGTTTGTTAGCCAAAAAACTTGGCGAAAGTTTACCACGGTAAAGGCAATGAAAAAAAAAGACGAAATGTTCACACTGTATTTCTATCATTTCACCTACTTTTATTTCAGAACAGATTTATTTTACCGGCCATTAAATATCAGTCGTCTGATCACTACATAATCTATATTTTTATCAGAGCACTTTTTTTCTGTAATTTTATTTCGAAGAATGTCAATGCCCACACCGCTATTCCAATTATTTTGGCACCAACGCGGTGTCATTCATTTTAAATCTATTTTTGTTTGGAATTCACAATGTGTACATCAAATGAGAAATGCATGTGGTCTTGTAAAATTTAATTTTCTTGTAATTTTTTGTGTAGGTAGTCAACGCTGCAATTAGACGGAAGATTTGGTGCTAATTTCCAAAAAAAATATACATATAATCTTATGCTGGAAATAAATTAAAGACTAGCTTATTCATAAAATATTTTTTCTTTTCTTTCATGTCTAAAAATGTGATTCATAAAAGTAAAATCGCACTTATTTGGTGATCTAAAAAATGGACGACATCAATCAAGGCGATTGATTAAATTCAACTGTTTGATTTCCGCTATTTGTGATTTAATTTACAATTAGGAGGAAGTCGTCAAAGTGGGCAATAAAAAGAAAAAATAACATTTCTCTTCAAGCCATTAACTTTCTTTGCTGCGATGCGGCGTCTTGCATGCCACAGGAAGTGAACAATTAATGTTCTTATGTACCAACAAGGATACTTACACGCACGACTGCCCGATAATTAATATAGTTAACTGAGAAGTGAGTGGCTACAGTCATGTAGAAGGAAGGAGATGTAAGGTTTTACATCAGTCAACTAATGGTAACACTTGCACAGAGAAAAACGCCCTTACTGCCACGACCACAAAGTCGTTGTCAATGTCAAATGGCTCATCAAGTCTGCTGATTTGGCGACCTCACAAGGAATAAAGGAAATACAGCTAGACACATTTCAAATATTACTGCCGTCAGACAAACAGAAATTGTGTACGGTAGGGTAGGTACCTAATTTCGTTTTCTATCAGAAAAGGGTTTATGTTATGCCGAGAGTATACAATTTTTTTATGACGTAGATTTATCTTGTCCGCATCCAGTAATTTCGCAAAAGAAGCTAGGTATTTCTTCGGACACACTATTTATTTTTTACCAGCAAAACAATCAATAAAGCAATTACTTTTATCAGCCACCACCCGAACTGAATTCCATATAGATTAGTCTACGTACTGCTACGCAGTTTTACTCAGAAAACCTTGTTTACTTACTATTCTTATAATAATATGTCAGTTTCCTCTTCTCGTCTCAGTTTCACTCGTGTTGACGCTTCGTAATATTTTACTTCTAGATAGTTTTCGATCGTAAGGATTGAAGTTTCTGTTAGATTTCCTTATTGAAACACGTGCAGTATCTGATCCTTCGTTAGAATTGAATAGAATATTTATTTGCGTTAAACATGGTATACAAGGGTGTTATATACAAATTGAGGCACAAGCATGTTTAGCTAAGATAACACATAGCATGCAAAATTTTAAAAAACAAGTTAATGAATTGATGAATTGCTTGAATTGATCGTTGATGGATTGCTTTTGAAATTGGGCTCCTGATTTATCAGAAAACTTGATGGGTGTCCGACATCCGTCTTTGTTATTCTTGAGAGTTCTGGCAGTAATGGATATCTTTTTTCTGAGAAAATAGCGCATGGTAAATCAGTGTTAGATGCGGAACACCATAGTTGTCCGAAAAAACTAAATCACAAGGTTGAACATAATTCATACATCCACTCCTCAGATTGTACATTCATTCATTTAATCCGCCATAAAACCGCTTCAATTTAATAACATACGGACACGCGACATCGGTTACGTTGCCGATCGGTGTTACGCTTAATCTAGTTTCGTAAAATTTATCTTGTGGAGAAATATTTTACACAATAAAGTTATGCGTACAATATTTTGTTTGCAAGCATATGCAACTGTTGTAACAATTCACGTCATCAATTCACACAATTATCATGCTTCAGAGCAGTATTGTCGTACTGTATTATGCGAATGGCTGTCCAGAGAATAATGTACTGTAAATCAGCAATTTCTGCGCTTTGAAGCCGATTACGAAGCGACATTGACACTATATTACTATTTAGCACCAAAAGACCAGCCCTTATTGGCTAAATTGGACGTTTCTGAAGACCTTGCATTGTCTTGCAAACGTTTAGTAATGACAAGCTTTTGCATTTGGTAATTGAATAGGCTCTTCTACGAATATGACCTTCGTTGAGGCTCGCCTGTCCCTCCAGTCACCAGCATTATAGTGACGTCAGGCTAGTCCTTTGTCCTATTTACTGAAACCTCCACAATTTGCTTAGTTGGTCGCCCTAAGTAATTAGAGAGGGTGGGATATTAATTAAGTTTTCCACTTTGCGTAACGCTCGGCTAACTTCTTTTAATATTCGGGTTCATCGGTATTAAAACGTTGTTATTGTTTTAAAAGCTTTTATCCAATTTTATGTTCTTCAAATAGGCGTAGGATTAAAATGTATCCAAGTCTCGGTTTGAGAAACCTAACCTAATAATACGTGAATGATCCGATTTTCCGCATTAAAAAATTTACTGGTATCATTTCTGCTTGGTCCATGACTCATACATTGAAATTCATTTAACAGCTCTAAGGAATAGATCAACAGTGACTTCTTAATAAATACTGAAATAGTCGTGGGATGCAAATTACGATTGACATGAACTGATTGATGGATTGATCAGATTTCAAGCACAGAGTTATTGCTCAACATTGGAGAGTTAATTAGTAAACTCTCACTGACAGAGTTTAAAGAAAACCTATTTAGAAATTCCAAGAATCGTAAGATAACAAGATATAATTCAATTAAAGATGGCCCCAGTCTTGGGCCGGATAAACGCTACTTCGCCATCGACAACAAAAAACGACACTCAATGACCAGAAGTGGTTTTTTACCAACAAAACAAGGAAGCAACGGATTGATCCGACCATCCAACGCTGACTTGTCACAGTCAAGTAGTCGTCCTACATTTCGACACCGTTATCATTCACTTTCCCTAACAAGGCTCAGATACTCGGATCA
This sequence comes from Xestia c-nigrum, assembly GCA_916618015.1. NCBI lineage: Eukaryota > Metazoa > Arthropoda > Insecta > Lepidoptera > Noctuidae > Xestia > Xestia c-nigrum. The sequence goes on from OU745249.1 coordinate 5,626,463, forward strand.
AACAATGTGTGGAGCTGCGGACTCGACTATAAACTTTATAACTTCATTGTGCGGGACTCCTGTTCTTATGAATTGTCGCCTATTGTTGCCAGCATTGCTGGTGTTGCCACAGCGACAGGGAACGCTTTTTATATGCATACCTATTATGTTCTGTTATTGCGCAATTGTGTTTCCTTGAATGTGGTTGTTCGTTTTTGTTGATAGGTGATTGATCTTTGCTGTAAAGAATTTTAAATTAAGTTTCGTTTTATGCTCAATAGTTTAATGTTTATTGCTATTGAAAGAATTGGAAAGTTCTCGTCATTTACTTCTTAGGAATTTTAAGACTTTTCTTTCGCACTTTGAAATAAATCCTGACTCCAGCCACTTAGCAGTCTGTACACTTACGACCATAGTTAAAAATAAACCATTCACTATAATAATGACAACAATGTCCGGAAATAGGCCGGTGTACAGTGAGTGCGAATTAAAAATAAACGGTCGTTGCAAACCTTGACGTAACCTGTGATGAACTGCATAACATGAATCGTAATACGAGCCGATGTGCCGCTGTCCCGATGTCGAATTCATTTGTCACGCACACATACGCGGACAATTATCTTGTTAACAACTCGCGTAAGTCCCAATGTGTTACGTCATTCATAGTAATTAAACGCAGGTGTCGCTGTGGACTTAGCATGGTTTCATTCGGTCAATGCTTTCAGACATTTTGCGATCTTTCGAGCAATTTAAAGTTTCCAAAGGGAATACCAACTACTGGTCTACTTGGGTCGGTTGAATTAATGTCAGTTTCCAATGTATGGGTCGAGTGATGGGTCCCGAACTCCCAAAAGAGGAGAACCTGCCCTTTAGGCAATTAAAAACTGAAGTAGCAGAAAATTTACTCTGCTCACAAACGACAATAAGAACATCGATATAGTGTCTTGAAAATGATTAAGTCTGCCTGTTTGCCACTTTTTAAAATCGTATAGGTCAAATAAAATGAATAATTCTACACATCACCTAATGAAATAAATCTTATCGCCAGTTACACTACTCATTAACAGGACCATTCTAACTAATTTGACTGTAAACACACCATAAAAAAAAAACTAAACCCAACTTAATGACATTACAAGAACCTAACTCCCAACATTCGTGCTAGTTCACACGATTTGTTGCGTGTGACACCTCGAGAGATGCAACACGATTGCCATAATGAAATCCTTGCCTTCCAAGTATTGACGGCGTACCGTGTAATGGACAAGCAATTTTATCCCCGAATGTACCTAAACATAGAACGCCAAGTATATTTGTGTAGAAGACCAAGTTTATTCAATTACGCTGTCAATGTCAGACGCGTGCGGAAAAATACATTTGCCTGGTTCGTTTTTAGCAAAAATTGATATCGGATAGGCTGAATTTCTGAATCTTTATTTACAGCAGGATTTCTCAGTAGCATACTTGTTTTCGTGGTTGATGGCAAAAGGCTTGCCCTATATTATTACATGGCACTTAAATATAACTGGTAATAATGTGGGTGTATGTACATCTCTGCTTAACTTTTCTGGGATGACACGGTGTTATATTATTATCAGCGAATCATATACCGGATGGAGCGGTCAATGTGGCGACATTTGGGGGAGCCCTATGTCTAGCAGTGGACGTCTTTCGGCTGAAATGATGAATCATATAATTTTAATTAACTGATAGATCCTAAGTATCCCAAAAATGTTGACAGAAATATCTTAACGGATCTGCGACCTATAAAAATGCAGGGGACAGATGCACAAGCGGCTTGAATCAATCCTATCAAATGGCGAGGGCCCGTGTTCTACAATGAACGTCTTCCGGCTTCAGGGATTTGTAATGGATGATAAATTCTTATGCTATATGTTACGATGTACGATATCTTTGTCCTAGATTTTGGACCTAGCTAGACTCTAGTTAGAGTCGAAGTGTTGTTTGGTCTAGGTATAGTTACTCCATTTTCTGAAAGCCGGACAAGTTTCTGATCAAATCTCGGGCTAGAATTTTGTTTGCAGAAAATAAAACAGCCATGTAATACGTTGGCATGGGATTTGACAACATCTTGCAAAGTACTTTGTACACGATCCTCGCAGCGAAATGGTCGTTTTGTCCACCTGGCACCTGTTGTAAATTCGTTTGTCACGACATCCACCGGAAGAGATAAAATCTTTCGCAGTTCAGTGCCACCTGCAGCTGCATCCCGAAATGCATATTTAATACTCGTAGTTTCTTCTTCGTATGCGCGACGTGTATTTTCTAGTTTGCCAAATCATTTCTAAAAAGCCGTTAAACAACCAAATATATCTAAATTTAACCTCATTCATTATTGTCAAAAAGCCTTCGTATTGGCTGCACTGGCTGAATACTCCATTGTGGCAAACGATCCCACAGTCAATGGGCACGGCTGTACATGAATAGAGCGCCAATCAAGGCCGTACAATTATTGTTAGAGGTTTTTTTTTGCTTTGAGCACATAAATAAAATTTATATTCTTTCTAAGGGTATAATTTGGTCGGGAAATGCTGACCTAGTAATCAGCAGATATAGCTTTTTATGCTTGAAAAATTGAACAGTAACCTAGTTTCCCTGAAAGAGCCGTGGCGAGACGGAATTGATTTGCATAGCTGTAATGGCACGTATACTGTGTAAATTGGCTGAAAAGATTACATGTAATATGCACAACCAGATTTTATAACTGATGTCAGAGTTATCAGACCCTTCAGTTATAAGTATACATTTTCGTTACATTTCACGATTACTTTTGATTCGGTTTATTCCCAGACACGTTTCAGTTAGAGTAGGTACATAATGGCGAATGAAAAGCAAACTTGAGCGTCTGTTTTTAGTTTTTACATTACAGAAAACTCAAAATGAACAGAAAAAATCCTCACAAATGCACCTAAAACCCTAGAACACAGTTCCTAAGGCTAACATGCAGTAATGACCTAGTTATCTTAAGTAGTACACATTATTACACCCTGGTAGTTATCCTTTGTGAAAGCGAACGAGCGCTGTTTTCCTGCAACTCTCTTATTCACAGACAGTAATTGACCAATTATGTTTGTGTTTGTATGTAAAAGCGAGGATTACTACTACTGCTCGGCTTTTCTAGCGAAGTATTTAAAAGGCCACGTTAACGTCGAAGTAGAAAAATATTAGTATCCATTTTGCTTTAATTAGAAAGGTCAATAAGGAGGGGATTTGGCCAATGAATTTAATGGCATCATTATCATCGGTTAAAGAGCATTTTAGTGTCATTATTGAAAAACACTGCCCTGGACGCGGTCTAAACGTATGAATCGCGTTCAAGTTTAATTGATGAAACTCGTTCTACACCGACGCCATGTCTTATTGAGAATCTACGAAATAAAATAACGGATAATTGATAAAAAACATCGATAGTTTAGTCATAGTATAGTATTGACCCTGAGCAATAGAAACGCCGATCGTACACAGTCTAGTAATTCGCTTGGATGAGCTAATCCGGGGGGCGACGCCTGCAGATCGCATTAACCAATTAGATGTGACAGAAGTATGTCATTGTACAGTCATAGTTGCATACAAGTCTTATGCTTGATGTGTTATAGAGATCCATATATGTATTTGAAGGAAAAAGATCGAAGTCTTTATAATGTTAAAATACACAGAAAACACATTTTTAAACCCCTACATTGGTCTTAAAAGTTACTTTTCCCCGTCTTCGGTATATTCCAGTATCATATAAATCAAGCTAAACATAACAGTAACAAACAACCCTCTCATAGAGAGAAGCTTGTGTCCTAGAAGTGGGAACATGGCTGATTATGATAATGCTAATTATAACTATTGCACTTTAGCGTGTTCGTCAATTAGCGCATTCTTTGACGCATAGACCTCGTCCAGGCTCTTCTATTTTTCACAGTCTCTCTGAGGAATAATAGCCAAACCCAAATTTTGGAGCTGATGACAGATGAACCGACCATTGAAAATACAACTTCTTAACAAGATCCTCGTGTTAATAGAAACGGTCAGACTAGAACTGCGTTTCAAACGTTCTTTACTTCACTGGAATATCAAAATAAACACAGCTTTACTATAATCTAGAGCAGAGTCCAGCGTCATCCCTCTTCTCCGCAATATCACGTAACCTCACTTAGTGCTTAGAGCCTTGTACGAACAATACCAAACATAACTCTGTATGAATAAGATCAAATGTCTGATGCATTGTTTTCTCTTGTCGCCAGCCGAACGAAGGAGCGGACAATCAGGTACTTAGTAAAAGACGTAGTTGTGTTTGTACCATTGTGAACGTTTAGTTTTTGCTTTTAATTGTGTGTGTATATAGATTTTCTGGTGGAGGTTATTATTTGAAGATACCCGTTGTCTTTATTATTCAAAATGTTTTATTTGAGATTGGTTATACGAATTTCACGTCTCATGTTCTCGGGCACCCAACTTTTGTTTTATGTGACATCTTTTTCTATTGTGTCTTAGCCCTTTGCATGAATGAATGTATTGTGAATATTGTGATCGACTGCAAAAAGTTTTCAAATCCTTTTATGTTTAGCATTAACAGATCACTAACTCCAAACTTAGTATTCACCCCATACAACACCATAGTACACAATCACCCTCTTTTCTCGAAGCCTTCACAAATTAACTCTTTCAAATCTCCCACAGTTATTCACTGCAAGCGCGACCCACCTTCACGATGGTCGTCGGGCCCATCCGCCCGACTCGGGCTTCGCCGAGCCCGTCAACAATAACATCAGTGAAGACAATAACAACGGGCCGATATCTCTGCGCGAGATGCAGAACATTGCCAACAACAACGCGGCCGCGTACATCGTGAGTGAAAACGAGGAGAGGAACAGAGTCAGCAGGGAGTCAGTGGTGGAGTTTGAGCCTTTGCCGACCGGGATTAGAGTTGCTGATCCGTTGGAGCATTGTGCTGATTGGTTCGGTGAGTTTTCATAGTTACCTACCTAATTACATACACTTTAAAGCGTGATTTGCATTGAGCCAGTGTTTTTCAATCCAGCACTGGGTTCCACTGAACCTAGATCATAATTGGGTAAACATTTTCATTTCAATCCACGTTCCACCCTTCACTGGAGGGAATGGAATAGAAGCCACCGCTAATTGGACAAATATCGATATACCTCGAAAATAACCTTGAGTACCTAACTAACGAACTGTACCATCTGCTCCTAACCTTCAAAATAAAATCGTTTTTGTATACCTGTGCATCTTTATTTATCCAGTTCTCGTCTTCATTTCCTTCCTGTGACTGTACTTGTCTTCCGGTCGTTAAGTAGTACCTGTGTAGTATTTCTATGTTGGGCAAAAGACCACGACGCTTTCAACAATTTGATGAAGACATTGTTTTGGATTGAGCAAATAACAGTGTCGCTGTCTCGAACCACAACTTCCAAAAGTCGTGGCTTTGCTCGATATTGTGTTTCTTATGTAATAGACATTTACAGCTTCCAAAATGTAAAACGGCAGAACGGGATAGCTTTAGGCGACCCAGGCAGTAAAATAAATCATTGTAACTAAATGGAACGCCACAAAAGTCGTGGCTAAAGACCTCGTAAAAGATAAGGACTACGGTTTACCCACCCTTCGTGGCGGATTTAATCTTTAAAAGAAATAAGTTGTGATAAAACGACATTTAATTCACTTTAAGTGGTCCACAAAGCGTCAAAAATTGTCATCCATCCTCGTCTCGAGGGAAATGAATTGGCAACTTAAAAAGCCTTTAATATTGGGGGCCAAGTCCCGTAATCCGTAAATCAGTGCCTAAGCCTTACTTAAAATATTCACCTCGCTATAGCAGAAAATCAACCTTAAGCTGTTATGGATTCGACTAGTTGTCGATTGACACGTTATACCGACCTAAGACCTTTTAGAGTTTATAGCGGGCACCATTGTTATCGTTCGACCATTACAAAGTTCCCATGACCGATGACTATCACTGCTTAGTTTTGTATAGAAACATACGAACAATACGCTTTGGGTGCAGGCACGTCGCTTTGGGATTTACTGCTTGTTTGCAGAGTACTAAACTATTAATTAATAGATATACTGAGACAATTATTAATGTCGTCCAAGGTTCCTTCTGCAATGCGAAGTAGCGGAAAAATTGGATATGAGGAGCAAAAGCCCCTATACCAACCTAGAGGGCTAAAAGGTTTATAATATAACGATAGAATGTCATCTTCATACATTTTCTTATATTTTAATAGTCGGATAATGTACGTGTGTTTCTCATCGCGGCCGCACCTACTTCGAACCTGTAGTATGTTTCCATACAAACTTGCATATACAATGAAACATGCAGCAAATTGATTTTAAATGTACCTAATTTACCATATTTGGTTACAGGCGATGAAGATTTCCCGCGTAATCGATTGCAGTACCTAAGAGAAATCGGTAGAGGATGGTTTGGAAGAGTAAGTAATACACATAGAAATGTCAATCGAAATACAATACGAATACACAGAGCCTCAAGATGGACTAATTATTTTGGGTTCTCGGGAATCTTCTGGACAGCAGAGCAGGTCATGTCTTTTTGGTGATCCTTGAAAGAGGGCTGGCTAAATGTGTTCCGGCTATAATGATGATGAAGCTGTAGTGGTTTTCTCTTGCCTTAAAGAAATTTGTTAAGACCTTCATCAACCATCTTGAGACGCTATTATCTAATCCGACTCTTTTAAAACCAATGAATAATAAACATTCAATTATGAAGAAGATCTTGTATCTGATTTGTATTTCCCAAGCATAAAATATGACACTTTATTGGAAATGTAATAAAACTAAGACCTACATGTACAATTAAATCTTGCATCAATGCCATAATCAATGGTTATGACAAACGTGATGATTATAAAACATCACGTTTCGCGATATTATTGATGATTGTGTGAAGTAATTATGTTCTGTATCTGTATTCTGTACACATGAATCCTGTACCTTTGTACTGTGTGTGTTTGTTCAGGCTGACAACCAGTCTTACCACGAGGTACCATATTACCCTGTACTAACCGGGTTGTGGATTTCAGACATTCAGTGGCTCCATGTAAAAGACTGGTATTCAGCTGGATCCGGTAAGACTAGAAGCCGACTCCAATAAAATTGAATAAATGAATTAATTGTAGAGACATACAGATATAAACAAAACCTAACCAATTCCGTATTCTATGGTAAATTGGTAATCTAAGCAAAAAGATTTTGGGTTACCTGTTGAGGTTGCTTAGTGCCATAGATAGATATGAGAAATAGTCTCTAAGAAAGTCCCTAGGTCACAGCATAGTTAAGGAAGAACTTACAAAGAATTTGCATTTCAGGATAACCGCAACACAAGAAGAGATAAAATTGTAACGTTAAGACACAGGACATAAAGGGTCATCCTTTAATCACGTGATGTTTTTAGCAACTTTTTAACCGCCCCCTCCCCCTTGGTGATACCTGGTAACGTTTTAGACTACCCCTCCCCCCTACCCAAAACCACGGGTATTGTTTTGGTACAAAGTATTAAAAAAGAACAATATTATCTCTAGATAGGTAATCTAATTAAATTCTGGAAAATTAACCGCCTCAGGTGATTAATGGACGGCCCCCTAAATACATGTGACTTATTCTGAATTTTCCTTCTTCAGGTGGTCGAAGGCGAGGTAGATGACAATGGCTCCACGAGCACTGTCGCAGTCAAGATCCTCAACCAGAACGCGAGCTTGGAGGACAAGGCGCGGTTCTTGGACGAAGCCAGGATGTACCGCGATGTACGCCATGAAAACGTTCTGGCATTCGTCACCAAATGCTTGCAGGAGGATCCCTGGATATTGATATTTGAACTTTGTTCTATGGTAAGCATAGGGTCGTTAGCTGGACAATTTAAATTAATGGGGTTGGCAACTGTGGAACTAATGGCGCTAGCACTGCTTGAACCAAAACATCGTCATTGGTTGAAAATCTGTCAATGTCATTTTGTATTTCAAAATAGTTGGACTTCATTGGTCAGATTGGGTCCATGCGGTGGACGCGCCATCTACAATCAGCTTTAACTTGCCAACCCCATTGGCGGATTCTTATTTCAGGAAAGCTTCTTTGCAGTAGGAAGCGGTATGTTTGGCAGTCAGGAATTTTGTGACCAGATTTTTATTCTGCCTGCTGTTATAAATACTTAAAAGTTACTTTACCTGGTATCCGTCCAGCGCGGGAAATATTTGGACTAGTAATTTAAAGCCCTTTCGCATGATGTGGTATTTTGGTCCCTCCGTTTTTCGAAAAGTTTTGTATTGCCACTAGTGCCTATCGCTGTGTCCATTATTTGCAATGCTATTATCAGTAAAAATAGATTCCCTTACATAGTTCAGCATTCCTTAAAGACCTAATTCTAACACACGTGTAAATAACTTACAGGACCTCCAACAATACTTGGTAGTGAACCGTCCTAAGATGGCCATCCTGAACGAGGGCGGAGTGCCGCTGCGGCTCTTGTGTGACGTCAGCTCGGCGCTTGCGCACCTGCACTCACGCGGCTATTTATATGGGTATGTATTAGCAAACCTTGCGATTCTAGCTTTGTTTTTATTGTGACCATAGATTTCGGGCCCAGTATTGAACCTCGCCTATTCTAATAAAATGGGATTCTATCCGTATTACCTGGCCATTCTCACAAAGAAAATAAGTGAATAAGTATCCGCGGGGCGCTCACTGTACCCAGCTTAGTAACACATATTGGCAATTTTATATTTTGTGCTAAGTACCTAATCCCATCGATAACCAATCCTACCGTGATGCCAAAGGAGCCCTTTTCAGGCTAGTTTTGCAATAATAGTAAGCTCCAAATTGAAACTTAGTTGGTTTCTACTTGAATGTCAAGTTCTAGCTGTCGGTATGTGTCTGTGCAATTCAGTATTCCAATATCTTTATGTTAACAGATGCGTTTTTCTTTCAGCAACGTGTGGTGCGGCTCTGTACTAGTGCGCGGTACGTCAGACAATGCACGCGCCGTCCTAGGAAGATATGTGTCCGGTGAGCCGCCCTACGACTTGTCAGCGCCAGAGTCGCGCTCGCATCCACCTGTATACACGGTACGTAGTCAAATATTTTTATGCGAAAGTTCCGTATCCAACAGCACGCTAAATGACATTTTGATTTTCGTCCGGGATTTTTTTGAAAAGTATCGCCAGCTAATTTACATTGACACTGTATACAACAGTTTGACACTTGAGATGTTGAGTAATACAAAAGCATGGTACAATAATATACTTCGCCAGGTATAGCATTCCGAGAGACAGAAGTCACGTGGGTGACACGTATCTACGTCATAACCGCTATCAATGGTTCTCAAACTTATAATCTGGGGAAATTCAATCTAGTAAAACATTGATCTAATTATTAAATTCCTTTAACTTTTGCCTTTAGCTCTACCCGCATTGTAGGTTTTCGGTGACATAAAGAATCCTGTATACATGCTAGGGTTAATCGTCGAGGAGTTACCTCGTCTGTCTTTCGGCTCCATCATTAGATCCACTCCAGACCTTCACTAAATTAGTAGTACTTTAAACTACTTAATGAAAATATTAACGAACGCACTAGTCGCCACTACAATTTTCGAAGGTTTCCCTCGATTTCTCTGAGATACCATCATCAGATTCTGATTTCCTTATCATGGACCACCCTTGGGATATCTCCTTCCCAAAAAAAAGAATCATCAATATCGTTTCATAAACAACGAAGTTATCCGCGAACACTCATAAGACAAAAAAAATACGATCGAATTGAGTACCTAACCTTCTTATTTTTGAAGTCGGTTAAAAACGAACTTGTTAGACGTCCACAAAATAATGTTGGGAATCACTGTTTTAGTGGCACTGAGCGAGACCGGCACATGTGTTAGAAAAGAATAGTGATACACGACGAATTGACAGAATGTCAATAAGACAACCCGTTTCAGTGTTACCAGTAGTGTGAAAGAATAACTCCCTAACCACCTATAATTCCTGTGCGAATCCGATCAAACATTGAAGTTTTAAATATTGTTATTTAAAACTATATAATAATAACATTGGTTTATGACTAAATTGAATTATTTTGTTTGGTCAAGCAAACGAAAACAACAATTTAAATGCAATTTAGATTTTTTTAACAGAATGGTGACTGAAAATGTTTCCATTATTTGTGCTTTGTTGCAATAAAGTGGCAACTGAATAATGACGTAAGTACGTGTCGCTCCCGGAATGCCAGACCTTGTTTTATTTGACCATGTACAAAAGTACGGAAAGAATGGAAGATACATGTGGCGTCGACACCGCATAAATTGGAAAAAGGGCAAGAGAATGATAACATAGCTTGCTGTTCTTCGTTCCGTTCTTCTCCGTTTGTCTTTAGTTATATCAGAAACTTACACATTTTAATTATTACTTGAAAATTATTGCATTATTTCTTTAAAATCCGAACAGCATTGTGGGAAACGAATTTCAAGCAGTGTTTGTTGTTGTGGCTATAATAGCCTCATAGGACAATAATTGTCCTATGACATTTGTTTTACAATCATCAATGGATGAGGTGTCATTTATTATCCAAAACTATTCATTTAACTGAATGAATCGGCACTCAAATATAAACAAAGAAAATCGTATTTTGCATATATCTATAACTAGCGGACGTCACGCGGTTTCACTCGCGTAGTTCCCGTTCCCGTGGGACTACGAGGATAAAATATAGCCTATGTTACTCAGGGTGAATGCAGCTTTCCAATGGTGAAAGATTTTTTTAATCGGCACAGTAGTTTTTGAGTTTATTCATTACAACCAAACAAACAAAGTTTTCCTCTTTATAATATTAGTGTAGATAGAGAATACGCATGTAATTTTTTTTTTCACTTAAATCAATAAAACACTATTATCAACCCGAGAAAACTATTAAAAGTTATACCACAATGGTTTTAAGCGACAGTACAAGGCATTTTTAATAAATAAAAAGAGTTTTGTATTTCTTGCATATATTCCCTATTCTGTTGTAGTGAAAGCATTTTTTTCTGCGCTGCTCATAAGCGGGCCCGTAAGCTGAAACGAGCTTATACAGGCAGATAAATCGGCTAGTCGTAAAACGCCATATAGGCGTTCTCACTGGATGCTTGTTTTGTCCAATCTATTATGTTGCCGTGCCCTAACCGGGTTTCATGTTGGAACTTCCTTACGTAATATGTAACAACTGAATGTACACATGAATGTAGTAAAGAGTTTGAGTTTTGATCTAATAATGTAATGTTGTTTGAACGTGTGTATGTGTGGCAGGCGCGCAGCGAGTCGTGGGCGCTGGGCGCGCTGCTGTGGCAGGTGTGCGCCTGGGGGACCGTCCCGCCCGCACTGCCGCCGCCGCCGCCAGACCTGCCCGCCGTCTACCGGAACCATCTGTGAGTACTTACCTGCGCACATCTACCGTCTCACCTGTATTCACATACAAAAATTCTGATGTTCAAAAGAAAAAATATTAGAAAAGGTATAGATTATAACGCGTTTATGTTGTTCCAGCTACCAAGTCATGCAGCTATGTTGGAGCCCCAACCCGGAAGGCCGGCCGACGTCGTCGCAAGTGCACGCGCTCATCGACCACCTGTACACGTCTCACCGCGACAGCAGCCAGGCGCACAGCGCGCAGGACGACGGGTACGGCAGCGCCGATTTTGAGGAGCGCTGGCAACGCCTCAAGCCTAACAGCATCCCTAAGCTCGACGAGCACAGAGCCATAGTCCACGCACCATCTACATCCATGGCCTCCCACTTCACGACCTCCGAGCAAGACCTCAATACGAATGTACAAGACTCCCTCAGCGTGGACATGGATACCGCCGTCTCGCGATCCAGCAGCATCATGTCCGACAAAGACATGTCCGTGCAAATCAAATCTGAGAGCTTGACGAACCTCCACGGTTCGTTAGAAGATGTCAGGAACATCTACCTCACACACAACGAGACCGCCGCACTCGAATGCCATCAAGGAAATATCAGTCTCGAAGATGCTAGAGAAAAGGAACAGGACAGGTCTGACGCCTCAATGGACCCATGGCTCAAAGACATCATCGCTGGCAGCACTGATGACGTCAGCTACTACAAAGATGTCAGTGACGTCATCAAGAATCTTGATAATATACTGAACTCTGAAAAGACTTCAAGTTCAGAGTCCAGCCACCAGGCCAGTCCCTCTAGAGACAATCTGAGTTTAGACTGCAAGAAAGATTACCCGATGCAATCCAGTATGGTCAAGTCCCCTGGAATTACGAATTTCCAGAGCATTCTAGATACTGGTTTTGGTTCGAAATCGGAGGACGCTGAAACTGGCGAGGACGATGAACTCGATAGGGATACTATCGGCACTCTGAGTCACTCGTTCGAGCGACATAGCGAGTTCGACACCGCCAGTCAACACACACTGGAGAACCTCACGCCAGACACACCAATCAAAGACGTAGATGTCGTCACAAGAATTGAAATACAAGTCCAAGTAGAAAGAGTTACACCCGATGTCATCGTTGATGATAAAACAGTTGAGTCTGTACATCAACACACTGAATTGCCAAATGATAACAAAATAGTGAGTAGTGATAGTGAAATACCCAAGCTGAAGGAATTATGTGTAGCGTCGATACCTAGTGCTAGTGATAACGAACAATTGAACGTTAGAAAAGACTGTCAAACATCATGTGATAGTAACTTAAAAGAAATAAGTACTGATATTAAGAATGAAACTAAGTCAATAGAAGATGTAGGGAAGCTGAGTGAAGGTATGCCTCATGAAGTAGGGAGTAAGGATTCTTTAGATAAGAGCGAACTGGAACAAATGGTAGACGATATATTCTTGCCTATAATGGTGCATGGAATGTCAACTAGTGAAATAGATCAATCAAGCGAAGAATTGTCTGAAGGGAAGCAAGGAGAGAAAACTGTTGAAGATGTAATATCTGATACAAATGTCGAAAGTGATATTGAAGAAGTCCTAGTTAGTGATCTCATAAAAGTAACTGATAGTACGAAATCCCTTGAAGACTCGAAAGAGGATAGTTTAGGAGAACTGAGCGACTTAGAGCCCTCGGATCCCCTCTCTCCCGAACAGACACCTGAGCCAGTACAAAGTATGAATATTATTGAAAGTTCTAACTTGAATGTAACAAAAGAGACTGAAATACCAACAATTGTAATAGAGGAAGTGAAATCTCCATCGCCAGAATTGCCACCTGAAATAGTACAAAATATTTTTAAGGAAGATAATGAAAAAGAAATTGCCAGTGTAGAAGATCAAATTGAAAATGCAATGAAAGAAGAAGAAAAAGAAACTTTTGCCAGTAGAATAGAAGAGGACAAACCCCAATCTGCCACTACAACTGAAGAAAGTAACACTGAAAAACAAGTGTTACAAGCTGATTATGTTAATAATCAAACTCCACAAGATATTAAAACTTATTCCAATGTTGTCATAAAACCTGAAACAAATATTTCTAAAGATGTTTCGGATTTCCTTATGGAAGAAAGAAAGATTGCACCAATACATGAAGTAAAGAACATATTGAATTCGGGCGTAACTTTGCCAAAAGAAGATGTAATAGAAAAAGATTTCAATGTGATTACTGAAAAAGATCTGGAATCTTCTATACAAAAATCTAATAAAACAGAAAATGTGCCACAGGCTAAAAGTAATGTTTTAGTCGACAAACCAACAGTGGAGAGTATTGTTGGATTAGAAAAAGAGCTCAAGGATGCCAATATTATTGAGGATTTAGAGGTGTTTAACAAGAGTGTCCCTTTAGTTGAAGATGAGACAATCGCTGCACTTTCTAATGTGGAAGCTAAAGAAAATCTTTTAATAACATCTGTTCAATTCACAGAAAATGACAGCAAATCTATAGACACTAAAAACACACAATCTAATGAAGAATCGATCGTCGGCGATAAAGTCGAAGTATCGAACAAAACCTTTATTATTAATGAAGAAAATGCTAACAAAAACATCCCTTTAGTTACTGATGCCGAGAAAAATAATGCTGATACTATTGCCATTAACAAAATGGAGATTGGTGAAGCTGACACCACTAAAGACGAAACAAAAAGTGCTTCCCAAGAATCTTTGTCCAAAATTGAACAAACAGTGTACGAAAACTTTCCCGTCCCTAAACTAGACCAAAATGAAGAGTCTATAATATCTGTTATAGCTAATGTAACCGTAGAAGCAGCAAAATTTGAAGAGGATATTGATGAAGAAGTTTCTATCAAAACAGACGAACCTTTCAATGAATCTGTGAACTCTGTTAATGCTGTGATTGTAAATGCAACACCTAATAGAGATGATATTAAACCTAAAATGCCTGTCTCTGAAGAGAATGATACGAAATCAGCAGGTGATAATATCCCTAGATCTAGTAATGTACTGACTGAAATCACAGGACCATCAAAAAACACTGTTTACATGGACCTTATAAACGATACGACAAATAACGACCTACTAAACGATAACGCTTTAGATAGTAATGTAAGAAACGTCATCAAATCCTGTCTCGAACATTCTACCACAGACAACACAACATGCTCTATGGTCAGGAACGAATCTACTGAATATCTAGATCTACCCAGTTTTGGGGTAAAGGAGGTTGACAACTTTTTACACATGGAAAGAGTTTTCAATAGTCAGAATGCTGATGTTGTATCAAGTACCCCTCTAGTAAGCGACAGTTCTCAAGTTAATAGTACTATTGAAAACTCACTCAAAGAAACTCAAATACTATCAGAAACTAAAGTTCCAGAAGATTATGGAATGGGAACTTCTTTTACTAAATTGGAGCAGAAATATGTGCCTGATAGCTTGAGCCCTTTTGAATCGCCAACTAAAAGTCATCATACGGACACGTATGATGAAAACAGCTCAGTAGTTCTTGGCCCTTTTGAGAACTGCACCTTAGAACTCTTCAAAGGAGTAAAATCAACTGAACTAGTGGATCTACCAAAAGAAGAACTACTAGCATTCTCTTCAAACTTCAGTGAGATGAATCTTGAAACCCCATCTCCGTTACGAGACGGTAATTTCCTAAACGAAGTACCCGACATAGTGCATGATGATCTACAGTTTGATGACATCCAAAGCCTAAGCGAGAAGCAGTCAGATCCTCAGACTGAGACAGACAGCGGCAATTCCGGTACTGAGAAGCGAATCTCGCCTTTAACGCCTCCAAACTCACCTGGAATATTTCTCGCATCGACATCACAGCAGAAGTACGTCGTCGATATAGATCTTACTCCTGAACCAGCGCCTGTGTTACAACGAGATCTATCTTTACAAAAAGAGATAGAATTAAACCAGATAGAGTTACAAATTACTTCAAAGCTAGCAATGGCAGAGAATGAAAACAACATGAATATCGAATACTCTGGTCCGTTGACAGTTGAAGGTATAGTTTCTGATGAAGAGAATATGATGATGAGGGAAAGTGATGAGTTGCCTGAGTCTTATTTGGCAGGTAACGGAGGGTCTGTTGAAGATTTGAGGGAAAATTTGACGTTAGATGAAGAGTGCGTCAAAGCGTTGAGGAATGAACTAGAACTGAAGTTGCCTTTGGCTCAGGTGAGTTATAAATCTTTTCAATACACTTCCTCGAAAACTGGTTCTTATCGCCCTACGGTTAGGTTCAACATGCAATGTATTTCACACACACGTGCGTTTTTTGTCAGTTATCCAAAACGTGTGCGTGAATGATAATTGCCACAGATAACTACGCCTAAATGCCTCTAGTCGAGGTGAATGTTTTTTTTTTATTTCGGCAAAGTGATATGCGTCTTTACGGCTTAAATATTTTTTGGATATTCGAATTGTGTTTATAAATACAATATCATAGATAAACATGATTATTTAAAACTATAATACTTTTATTAACAAATTAAACATTTTATAACGGTTTCATACCTTTGCTTCTCCTTCAACCTGGCCAAAGCAAAGCGCAGAAAAAAAAAAAAAAAAACATAGTTTCTTAATTTTTCATGACAAAAATATGTTTTATTCTTTTATTTTATTGCTTCAAAAGTGTATTGAAAAACGTCGAATGTACTATAACTTAGGCTTATGCTCCAGGGTAGCCCGTGAAATCCACTTTCGTTTTTTGCTATTTGCTGGCCAGTACTAGGTTGTATGTTGATGAAAATATCATTCGCGACTGTAAGACGTATGTAGTTATAGAATTATAATCATCAAAATCATCAATACAACCCTCCCAACTTTATAAAGGTCTAGCAACAACTTTTGACCTAGCACTGGCCTGCAAATTGCAAAAAAAGTAAATTTTAATTTTGCAGGCTGGAGCATCCACCTTAAAGACTTGACAGGCTCTCTAACTCATATTTAATGCTGTGAATCGGTGGCTGGAAATGATTTCAATTACGTTATTCCAGTTTAGAATAACGTCAAAATAGTTCAAATAGTATTTAGAAAACTAAATTGACATGTTGTAAAATCATCACAATAATGAATAGACTCAAAACGTAGCAATCAATTAGGCGATAGAATACTTTTTAACTCATGTCAAATGATTTCATGGACCATATTATAGAATAACTAGCTGACCCACGCAACATCGTCTGCGTCACATAAGAGAGAAAAACGAAAGGAAAAAAACGTCCCCGTTTTTGCAACATTTTTCATTCCTGCTCCGCTCCTAACGATTGTAGCGTGATGTTATATAGCCTAAAGCCTTCCTCGATAAATGGACTATCCAACACAAAAATATTTTTTCAATTCGAGCCGGTAGTTCCTGAGATTAGCGCGTTCAACCAAACAAACAAACAAACTCTTCTGCTTTATAATATTAGTATAGATATGGTCCTGTAACATGTCAATTTAGTTTTCCGTGACTCGGAAATTAGTATGTAAAATAAAAACGTTTTTGGTTTAGATAGTCTAATAGGAACCGGCCGTAAAATGTTATCATAGCGTCCTATCGAGGTTTGTTTACATTGATTATTTTTAAAACTAAAAGTGCGGTGATTCATAATAATATCATGTAATTGCACCTATCGCTGATAAGTTTACATTGGGACTTACCCTCATAGTATGCGTAATGTGGAAAAATAAACGTACATACACACAGAGATACTTTAAAAAACCCAAGAATAATCCTTATCTGGGATTAAAACTTATCGATCATTGAATTTCAGCGTATCGTACGGTAACAATCAATCGCGGGAAATGATTAACTTACCTTATCCTTCTGCAGTGATAAACCAGACGTATTATTTCTTGTTGTGAACAATAACACTATACATTTTTAAACAAAAAACGTGTTTATTTCCAACCTTAATAAATTTCAATAACAATAAAAATAGGTGTGCTAAACAATTACTGTGCCTACAAATTACTTCCTATCTGGAAACAAGGAGATTTTTGAGTATGTTTTTATGTCGAATTTGAGTAACTGACAAGCTAACGCACTTTAAAAAGATGCGTTTGGATTTTTCGATGGAAGATTTAAAACAGGTAATAAAATTTCCGATTTTGTTGTTATTTTTAATGGGAATTTTCGATTCCCAATTTGTACGATTCATAATACGAAAAAATAACACGTTGATAAAGATACACATCGTGTTTTACATTTTTTTAAATGTCAGCCAGTTTCGGTGTTCAATAACACAATCCTGCATATGAGGCAGTTTATAATTATTTTTCGAATTAGACATTCGACTTACTAACTTTTAAATCTTAGAGCGGTTTCAGACTTGCGTATTTTTCGGCGCGTACACGCTCAGAACATTTTGTGCTTCATAAAATCGGACGCGCGTACGTGTACGTGCTCTTTCTGGTGGGTTCTGTTCTGACAGTAAGTCTCGCGCGCCAACGCTCGTAAGTGCTTGGTCAGACTGCAAACGCGGGCGCGGCGCGACGTACTCAAACATAAGAACTTCATTTGAGCGTCCATAGAGGGCACGCGGACGCGGGGAGCGCGTTGGCATCTCGCGCCATAGCTCGTTCATACAAGTGGCCGCAGTGAGTGCGGGGGCGGCAAGCGACAATCCGCGCGGGAGCGGGGATCTCAAACTAGTTCGAACTAACCGCGCGCGTCGTTGTAATGGCGTAACTTTTCAATAGGTGTAACGCTTCGGCGAAAGTTGGTATTTTTTTTATAAGTCAATTTTCTATATTTTCTAATATGTAGTCAAACGTATTTATTGACATTCTTGTATATTCAAAAAACTTTTGAGGTTACTCTCGCAATCTTTCATACAATGTATGAAATTCTCCTTTTCTCTGGTTAAATTAATTTTATTAATTCCATTTTTCACTTTTTGCATTTGTCGTTTAAAGTAAGATTTTTCCAGTAAAAACAAGTTTTCTTCATCCATATTATATTTTGACCAACACTGGACACGACAACACTCGGAACGAAACCGCGGTAGACTGTGGACAGGCACAACCGCGCGCGTTCCCGGACCCACGCCGCTCCCCGCACCGCGCTACCAGTGTTGCCAAGCACTAATAGTTGCGTGTGTGGTAAAAGGCGCGCGTACACGCGCAAAATCAAACGAGATTATTCGCGCCGAAAATATGATAATTTGTAACGTACTGGAAAAATTAAGAGTCAAGGGATATAATCGATAAGCAAATTGACTATCAATTTAAATTACCCATACATCAACTTACTTAAATTACACGTATAGTCATTATTTGTATGAATTAATGGCGTAAGGCGTCGTATTGTTCCTGTGGAGGGACCGTTCCGAAAGAGATACCGCGGCCCCGGAACATATAGGGCAAGGAAGGAACATGGATGGGTTTAGTCAGTATAAGTCTGATACTCCCTCCCGTTCCGCCTAGAGTGGGAGAAGCATTTGATGATTGACCATCCGGGAAAAAACGCGTCGTATGTCTACGTTCAACACGCACCGATTTCCCCAGTTTTTTTTTTTACACAAAATCTTCAATGTCATCTACAGGTAGCTGCGATAGAACCTCCATGTGAACAGGAACAAGAGTGGACGGCAGAGTTGCCACCGCCGCCAGAACTGATCGTGAGCTACCCCGGCGCGCTCAGTCCCATCGCTGAGGAGACCGGCCAGCAACTGTCGGCTTACGAGAACGATATGAACTGTAAGTGAAACTTGTCCCATAGCGTGGTTTGGAGAATGAGAAGATTAGTACTGCTAAAGTAGTCCGATATTCATTAAGTGATGACATTGCATAGCAATATATTTAGGTGAAAATAATTTTCATTACAGTTTAATAGCCGTTTCTCGCTTTGAAAAATATTCTGGACTTTGCATTGCGTTGCTATGAAAACCAGATGAAAACCGATGTCGAATAACAAGTGATTTTGAAATGTTTACATGTTTACAAGCAGTTTTCTGCCTCAATGCTTCCCACACACATCCACGTTTTCGCGTTTCTGTTTCCTGCGAAATTGCGATAGGAGATCTTAGAACATTTTGTATTGGGAGGCATGCAATCCCACACACTGCCGCGATAATAACGCCAGGACGCTTACATGTCTGCGTCCTGCTGTATGAGTAGAATATCGCGCGATAATAACGCGCCTGTGTTTCAGATATAGGGAAGCATTAACAGAAATGCAGAAACGCAAAAACGGTCCTGTATATGGGAGTCTTTACAATGTGAGACATTTAATAAACACGTCACTTTTTGATGATTCCAGAGTAATTTACGGAATAATTCTGATGGAATAACTTTCTCAATAATCATAATGTTCTCAAGTAGAAGTAATAAACCTTTTTCGTCAGCCCTTCCTTGACGAACATTTCCACAGTTTGTAACCCCTGCCTCTTTTCACAGGGAACCTATCAACCCGCACGGAATCATCAGAGAGCTACCCTGAACCTTGCAACAACAGTACTGATGACGTCACGGAGTTGCCGACAGGCGCTCAAAGTGGGACCCACGAACACTCCACGTACACCATAGAACAGTCACGGGACCCTTCGAAGGATGGGCCCAGGGGATCCCGAGATAACACCTATACTGTGCACAGGGATCTCGACCTTGTTAGCAGTAGAGAGTAAGTATATATTTGTTTGTAGAAATTCAGGAAGCTATAATTGATGTTGGTAAATATTGATGAAGGTTGTT
Source organism: Xestia c-nigrum (assembly GCA_916618015.1). NCBI lineage: Eukaryota > Metazoa > Arthropoda > Insecta > Lepidoptera > Noctuidae > Xestia > Xestia c-nigrum. Next base: position 5,646,572 of record OU745249.1, read on the forward strand.
GGACAAACAACATTGAACATTCCCGGCTTAACGTTCGATTGTAATGGTCGCTTCACTTGTTAAAGCTTTTAACATGAATCAGTTCTGTCTTTAATTTTATCCATATACCGCAAAAACAATGTTTTAGCCCCATGGTCGAAGTACTGATTTTACTGAATCTCTTCATGTATCGAATTATTGGACATTCCATGGCATTTTGTCACAACCATTCTACAAAATTATTCTATCTTATTACATAAAAAGAAAATTATATTTTCTTTGACGGGCATTAAACATTTAATAAAAGAATACCCTGACCTTACAATGGAGTGTATAATTAAAACATATCGAAAGCGAACGATCATAAACGTCGTTATCTAATAGGTTATTTAAATCGACTCATATTGAAGACCGACACGCAAGCCATTCGATTGCGAAATTATGCTGCGTTAATTAAAACGTTTAATACCTGTAACAGTCCAGCAATTAGCTCCTACACGTCATTCGAAACTACGGAGCTTCACAACAGGTGCGTCAAACTCTAATCTATAAATTATCCATTTACAGAATTACAATGAGCGCAGACAGCTTGAACGCCAGCCCTTTTAAGAAAATTACACCCGAAACCGAATCGCCGATCGACGACAAAACGTACACGAAAGAGGAGGAGAAAGAATCTTTAGAGCGAATATCGCAAGTGTCGCCCTTTCTCTTGAGCCCTACCACCGACACCTCCGCCCCCAGTCCGGACCTCGACAATGCCACCGGAGTGTCCACCTTATCGAAGACTACCCTCCCCACAGACGCGAAGCACTCCAAACCGTCCGAGACACAGTGCCTGTCCAAAGCCACCAGCATAGACTCCTGGTGCTCCAACGACACTTTATACAACGTCGAGGAGAATTTCGACGACCTTGTCATGGACCCAGACGTAGCAGAATTCGAACCAGAAAGAGAAGAAGGCAATAGTGAAAGCACGGATACGTTAACCCACAACGAAGATGAAAAGGAAGCCAGCCATTGCTCCACCTACATCATACACGACAGCAAGTCAGATGCCTGCGAAACTTTCTCACCAGACTCGATAACCGCCAATGATAACTATACGTATACGAAAGTGAAGACTGATAACGCTGGTACAACGCCGTCCGTTTTAACAAAGTCAGACTTGAACGATTCTACAAAGAACACAACAAAAGATCTCGCCTATGGTACACTTATGTCAGGGATGCCCTCGTACTCAAATTGTACCACAGAGGTCGCGTCAGGATTTGACGATTGGAAGGTGGCCCAACCAGAGATGATGAGAAAATCTCCAATGCCAGGGGATGCGGACATGACGCCACCAAACCCAGCTGAAGATAAAGTGACCGATATTACTAGCCCGCAGCTTGTATCCGAACCTTGTTTAAATAAAATGGAAAGTGTCGACATATCCTGCCTACAAGACGATCTGATAGATAGCCACAATGACACAGAACAACCTGAAAGTCAAGTCGTTTTAGTTCACTCCGACAACTCAAACTACCATTACAGGAACATGGAGCCGTCGGTAACAAGCACACCTCTCACTGACCTCATTGACGACGCTAACAACGTTGAAGGCATCCCCATGAGACTACCCGAAGTTAGCACGGAGTCTCCCGAAGACAGCGTCAACTTCCAGAACTTTCTACAGTCTGCTGAGGTCAGACCACAAGATCTATCCTCCAACGCGAGCAAAGAATGTGCCAACCAAGACACAGAGGTGCTGCTAGAGGGAGACAGCAAGACTTTGAGCAGGAACAGCAACAGAGATAGCCTGGCTGTATCCGAACGCACGCCGACATATTCCGACTTCGAAAACTCGGCGGTAACGAAACCTCAAGACGTCAACTCGAAAGATAAGTCTAGTCAGAGCATGGAGAGCGGGATCAGTTCGGAGGATTTTCAGAGGTTTGAGAGCTCCGTGAGGAGTCGTCCACAGGACCTGTCGTCGTTGATCGACGCCAGCTCCCTGCTCCTCAAAAGCGAGAGGATGTCGAGTGAACTCGCCATGGGCTCGCTGGCCACAGACTTCGATCAGACTAGTCAGTCAGAAATCCGAGAAATCACGAACGAGCCACAATCTCAAACGAGTCCGCCTATCGTTACGAATTTAAATGAATCTCACAGCTTAGTTAATTTTAGAGAACCCAATTTTTTAATAAATTTCGATGCTGATGATGAGACAGAGCAACCGCATTCGATTATTATAACCGAAACCACGATGGATGTCTTCAAGGATAGTCCGAACAGGAGTTACGACTCTTCGGACGTGAAAATCCTAGATGTGAATCATTCCTACGATCCCCACACTAGCAGATTTCAAGCGCATGACGATTTCGAGAAACTACTAGAAAACAAAATCAATGGGGAATTAGATTTTAACGAAGAAGATAATTTGATAAACTCTGAGCATTTATCGCCGAAAGTCGAAACCGTATCAGAGAATACAGATACAACAGTGAACAGTATGTTTCTATCAGAAATACACAGAGCGACCCCAAACACTTCGAAATCGAGCGACAAGAAAAGACGTAAAGTGAACGAAGTAAACTGCAATGGCGGTAGCGAGAAATTCGCTACAGTTAACTTTCTCAACGAGACCTTTGAAGAATTGCTCGAGAGTAACGTAGATGACGATACAAAAGACCTGAAGACTGAAGAACCACCAAGCGAAGGAGTAGACCTCACCCCAGAACGGGTTAAAACCCCTGAAACTCCCCTTCTAGAAGAAATAGAAGTTCTGGAAAGTCCTAAAGAGTCGAAGAGTATAAAGGATGAGCTCCAAGAGATTGGTGAGCTAACGAATGGAGTCGCAGAAGATAATGATAGGATGACAGTAGTTACGGAAGATTTTCTGCAGAATGAGAAGAAGTTCTGTACGCTAGATTCGTATTTTCCGATGCTGAGTGATATCAGATTCACTGGTAAGTTATCTTTCAGTTTCTTGCTTAGTCTTGGTACATTATAGCAATTATTTTGTTGGGGAGGTACTTACCTCATTAATTTTGTTGACTATTGAGGATGGACTGCTAGGTTCGATAACCAGTATCGTCGCCTGAACTCGAGTGGTTCAGCATTTTTTGAAGTGAAAACTTCATTAGGCTGGTTGAGTATTTTTTCGGTGAACAAAATTCATTGAACTCGCGTGACCATCACCTAACGTTTCGTAGCACTTGTAGCCGATCCGCTACGGCGTAGCACCACTTACGCGTGGGCTGGGCACAACCCGTAGCAGATATAGATTAAGTGCCCTTAGACTGCCCTGCATGTTTTTTTTTTCATGGAATTTCATAATGACTCCCGTAAAGGCATAGCGTTTGGAAAGGGATCAGCAATTAAAATTGGGATTAGGCTTCGATCCAGTACAGTGCTCTTAAAGCTCAATACATTTTACATATGGTAATGCTCAATATAAACCCGAGGCCTGAGACATGACAGAAATGTGGATCCATACACAACTAAACATTGAGATTTAATGTTAAGCACGAAAGTTAAAAAAAAACTAAGAACAATCTACCATTCCTCCAGGCCCAGCAACAGAAATAATGAGCACATCATTCACCCAAGACTCTCCGACTGAACCCACGTCACCCGAGAGCACAGACAAGCGCGACACCGCAGCGGAGCTACTGAAGGAGTGGGACAGCGACTCTGACTCTCATACCAGCAACTCTTCTAGCGGCGAGTTTATATGGAAGGTGAGTGGGGGGTGAGTTTGGTGGGTGTGACTTGGTACTATTGGATGTTGTGGGTGTCAGTATCCGACTTACTTGAATTCGGGTCTTTATTTTACAACTATGTATAGTGTACCTAGCTAATCTACAAAGTTCAAAAATGCCCATGAAAGTTTCTGTGAAATAACGTATTTTTAAACACTTGGTCCTGATGTTAAAAGTTGTCTTAGTCCCAATCGTTTTCAGTTCGATGATGGAGTTCGTGGCTTTTGGTTCCAGACCAACCTAAAATTGATCGAGTAAATCCTCATCCTATTTACTTGGTTTGAATTATAATCCTTGCGAAAGTTGCCATCTTGATTTATTGAATAGAAAAGCTCAATCAATAGAGATCTTCTATAAGGGGAAATAGTAAATAGCAGGGACATCTAGGGCCCTGTAGACAATATGGGCTAGTTAGATCTTGTACGTTACCTAAATAAGATCAGGACAAAACCATGAATGAACTCAATAAACTAGATAAAATAATACCTTACAATCACAAAGTAACCAAGTCACACACAACCAAACATTGTGTCCTTAAACATGCGCCGGTGTGAGATTTCGCGGGCAACTGTGACTAAAGCAATGCTATACAACATGTGATTAATGTAATGGTGTGGATACTCTGTAGTTTCTCCCTGCTTTGTGTTGGTCGACTACCATATATCTAGATATGTGATGACGTTTAACTTGACAGCTCAATACAAACTTATTGGCTATGGTTTCCATAGAGTATGCGAGAACCATAGCCAATAACAAACAAAAAAAAAAGATTATGGCATAGAGAATACTTTTGTATCGTTTTTTTTGTAACTAACTTGTACATATTATAATTACTGTATTTTAATATTTTGTGTGTCCCCACTGCAAGCATTTGCGCACGAACAGCATCTATAAGTACCTCTTTGAGCAACAGTTGCAGCAGACGAGGTTGAAGTATTTTTTTTAGTGAAGACTAGCTGTGAACCACGACCTTCATCCGAGTGCAATTATTATTAAAAAAAAAAAAACTTCTCTATTTGAATTATCGCAAAATTTAAAGCTTCATTAAGGTTTTTTAGGCCCATTAGAGATTCACATACAAATGCTTGAAGTTTGACCACACCTTGATGCACAATTTTTCTTGTAAAATTCCATAGAGCTATCAAGTTAAACTACTAAAGAACTTATAATGCAATTCCAATTATAATAAATTCGTCCTATGCTTCTCTGATTAAAGTATAGCTCCCCGTAATTATATTTATACAGATGTACACGAAGCCATTGCTATGCCCCGATATGGTCGCTTGTGTTGGCTTGTGGGAGAAGTGACGTCAATTTTTATAGAAATAAGAAAATACATACTTAAACTCAAATCTTTTTTAACTTAAGCTTCAAACTACAGAGCTGTATGAGAAAATTAAAAAATACTTCCAAAAGAAATGAGAACTATTCGCTTTGTTATTGTTTGTTGTACACTCTTACCAAGGTTTTAACTTACCCAGTACTTGCTGCTTTGAGGAGGTCAGATAGACAGTCGCTCCATGTAAAATACAGGTGCATCCGGTAATTCTGGAAGCCGACCCCAATATTGGGAAAAGGCTAGGCAGATGATGATGATGTTATTGTTTGTTATAAGTACAGATAAATTTATTGGAAAATTTGAAACATTCATAATATTTTCCATATTTGGTCAAATTGAGGTAAAACGTCATTCAATCACCGTTGAATGACGTTTACATTTTGTAACGGTATATTTATTTGCATAGTGTACATAATAAAGGGGATTCTATCTCTTCCTTTGCCAAGCTTTTTCCCATCTAGATTGGGGACCGCTTCCAGGTAGTCGCTTTTCCAATTCCAGCACAAAAGCTATGTCGAAGTTACAACATGATGCAATACGATAAAATTCATGCTAGTGCCTTACTTAGAAAAGAGTATTATGACGTCACTCTCTCTCAAGGTACGCAAGTGGTACATGTATATAAATATGGGTGTCGGTGTGGTGTGCATGTGACGTGACTTGTATGTGTGCTAGGACGGCGACGGCCACGAGACCGCGGTCGTGCCATCCACGCACTTCGACCACGTAAGTCTTTATCTCCTATGTGTTTATGTGTGCCTGGTACCTTTTTGTTGCTTGCTTGCTTAGCAGGCGCTTCACTTTTCCTTCATTTTACTTTTCATTTCACTCGAAGTGAGACACCTGAACACTTAAATGTCTCAAAAATTAAGCGGTTCAACGTTATTGGATTTCGGTACTCCTCTTCTAATTGATCGAAATGAAACGAGCCGACGCAAAGTGTCAGTTCAGTTCTATGTACTTTATTTTGTTTTTGTTGTTTATATTATGAAATGAAACAAAAATGAAGTCTCCTGAGTGAAGCGTCTGATATCCGCTTTTGGAAGGCTGGTTAAATTGAATGTTTCTGTGGTGTCTCAAACAAAAAAACAATTGTTTGCTTGTTCGTTTTTTTCGTTATAGAAAATTGTTCATTATTTTACTCAATACCAACTTTTTGTCAATATGTTTTCCCATTTCACAGTTTAATCAGCATTTCAACACATGTTTTTGGTTAGATTCCATTTTACAATTCTTTCACAGTTTTTACCTCTGACAGCATCATAAAGAACACTGAATTTGAAAGCTCAGAGTGCAGTATTAATCAAAGGAAACAGATACTGTGAAAAAAAAATTGATTTATTTTGGGTTTGCATCTGTCTGTAATCCGACATGCCTTAAGTTATTTTGTAAACATTTGGATATAGTTAACTTGAGATTTTCTTTCAGTAGATTACGTATCCATTACAACACATCAACTCATGAACTATCGTTATGCCTTGCAAGTCGTATTGTACAACGCAGAAGAAATCATTTGTTATATTCAAGTTGAATCATTATAACTTCTTACTTGTAATACTCATCATAGTATTCATAGTCTTGTTCTGTGCGAGACTAAACGACGACCCCATCTCATCGTTTAGTCTCATTGCGGTTCCAAATCTATTTTCATTTATGAATAGTTTATGCGAGCTCAGTAATTTATACGTATTGTACAACGGGCTGGTGTCCGCAACTCCACATCAAAGCGCGTATTTTGCACATGGGCTATAATCCACCACGTGGGCCCAGTGCAGGTTAGATGTCAGTTGTCTTCGAATTTTTCGTTTTGGAACATGCCGGTTTCCTCATGATGTTTCCTTCACCGTTTATGAGAGCAATGGTAATTAAATAAATTACACAAAGTTATGCCTGCCTGTGTTCGAACCCACGACTTACTTCGTAGGTCGGGGCCACCACCACTGGGCCACCGCGCTGCTCTCTCTCTCTCTCTGTCTCTTGGAGTATTGTTAAGTATTAGTGACATTGTCAGGATGAGTGAATAAAAATAGATCATATTTACCTATGTCTAGATTACACGTGCCGGGTGCAGTAACAAATAAGCGCTAATAAATTAATTAAACTTGGCCGAATTTTGAGAGGTGCGCTCGGTCGAGTCAACTGTTTCTGGGTGATCTACTCTTTAAGTCCATTAAAGAAACTACGGGACCCGTCCGAAAGTAGCTTATACTTTGAAATGAACCCTAGTCCCTAATATTATCGGACTAGTGAGTTTTGAAAACACATCGGGAGTAAGGACAGATGATTAATCGTGTTGTCATTCATTTTTAGTTCGGGCCCCTATAATTAATTTATGTCTGTTAGCAATACGGAGTAGGAAACGACCGTAATTTCGGCCGAAACTACAGATTTCTCTCTTTCACTAGTATAGACATATTAGTGCTCGTGTGACTGTACACGAGCACTAATATTTTTACACGATATAACATGTATTCTGAATTTCGCTAAGTGATACAATATAGTGTGTGTGTTTAAAGGTATAAGCGCTAGTCTAGCACAGTAAGCACACTAAAGTACTAAGCTCGAATAAACGAATCATCATAACTACGGAAAAGCTATACAGATATAACTTTGAAGATCATGTTCCACTCACAGCAGCGAACAGGCGAATCCCGCAACAACAGCAGCGGAGGGGACCGCCACGGGTCTCCGCCCGGTGGGTCGGCGGGCTCGGGGGCTTCGGACGCGTCCGCCGACTCCGGTTCGGGCTCCGAGGGCGACGAGGTGGAGTTCGTGCCCTCCTCCTGGGACTGCCGCGCGGCACCCGCCAAGTCTTCGCTGAGGAGCTTGGAGCAGGCTACACCCGTATGTATTGAGACGTTTAGTATTATAAATTGAGTGTTAACATGAGAACATTTTGGGTATGATGGTTAAAAATAATGGAAGGCCAAAGAAACGATGACCAACGAAAAGTTCCAGTCAATTACAAAAAAAAAATGGCAGATAGTGCCTAAATATGATTGCACTGTTGACATTTCAGCTTGATGCCATTAACCGAGTGGAAAGACAACAGTGCACTTTTGTTTAAGCATTACATTAATGATTAAAAATGTCTACTGTCATACAGGGTGGATTTTTTCAATGCCACCTGGCGGGAAAGTACTCGAAATACTGGAGGTAGAAAATTTTACTCAAAGGAATATTCGTTTATTTTCAAAAAGAAAAAAATCTGCATTCTTATATTTTCGAAAATTCGTTATTCGTATGTTTTATAAATTCTAAATAAAAAAAATTGTCTATTGATTATAAGCGATTCTTTGTTTAATTTTCATATTTTATCTGTAAATATCCGCTTTCTGTGTAATTTCAAATCGAAAAATAGAGTTGCACGTATGGGTTTGTGATCCGAGTTGTATTTAAATTGATTGAGAACTTGAGTATTTTTCACAATATGTTTGTGTGAGGTCAATATGAAATCAATTTCACTCTTAGTGTTTCCGTCTGGTGGAACCCATGTCCATCGCCGTTGCGATTTTTTTGGGGTAGAAGGAATTGTTTATGTAGAGATTTTAGCCAAAAGAGAATTGCAATAATCGTGTGCCGCGCTCGTTTCGGTTGCCGATGCCGTGAGGTCCTAAGTTTCTGAAATTATCCAGTAGTTGATTTTCGCCTATTTTAGCATTGACATGTCCCTTAACAGTGTTCCACGTACCGCGATGCTCGTCACATGCTTTGTTCAGGAACTCGTAAAAAAAAACCATCCGGTAATAATACAAAATAATATCTTGATAATTATCAACCCTGCTACTTTCCAAGCCAGATATTCAGTTAGAACGTCATTTAATTTATAAACACAAATGATTAATATGATTAGTTTCCCAACTAAAGCACAGTCAAAAATAAGGAAGGAAACTCTCGTATTCATGTTATTTATAACACAATATATGATTAATTACGTACCTATGTGCTAATATTATATTCATTTGCCATTGTATGATGTAAGTTTGAAATGATCTCAAAGTGAATAGAGCGCGTTAGAAATTGCAGTTGCTTTGTTGCCATTTTTAATATTGTATTCTAAAGAAGAGAAGAAATAACAAAATACTACACTTAAAGTACTTAGTAATATCGGGTGCTCGAAAAACCTAAAGAAAATCACGGATATAATCCCGTAAGTACTTTAAGTGTAGTGAAAACCCGTGTAAGTCTAAAACAGTGCAACAATATACTACATTTGGTGTAATTGCAGGCAGTGCCAAAAAAGGGTATAGAGCTCTAGTGACAAGTTTGGTTATTATTTCGTTTAATAAACTTTGCAAAAAATTCCGTATAAGGTTTTTTTATAAATACTAATTCCTCTATTGATTTACCTTAATCGATAAAATTAGAATAAATTATTGCATCTTACGCCACATGGAAAATAGCGTAAGTTTAAATTGTGCACTCTTGTGTGGTCCCTTTTGATCAGATCTTTCTCTTTTCAAAGTTCGAAAATATAATAATTCTATTATCATCAAAAATCCTGCCTGCCTCTCAAAACCACTTTAAGTAATGTATTTGCCAGAAACGTACAGGGTGTAAAAAGTCAAATCAAGTCGTTAACTAACATTCTGTACATCAAAATAAGTATCACTGCACACTATTGTTGCCAAACGACTTATTTGTGTGAACACATTATAAGTGAGGTTTTAAATACATATCTAGGCGTTCTGCGGACTGCCTACAGACCGTATTCTCGTGTTATAATATGACGTTATTTCCCCAGGATCACAAGAAGAGAGTAGTGTTCAAGCGCCAGAAGTACCACTGTGTGTACGAATATCCACGTGAAGTAGCCGATATCGAGGCGCATTCACCCGCCGCCTATCTACCGGACTTGTCCACTTATTCAGGTATTTTGATTGAATGTTCATCTGTAGGTTCTATAAAGGCTGTAAACAACCTCATCACGAAGCCGTCAACCAACAATTCTGTACATTAAACTAAGTAACTTTACGCAAAAAATATTGCTGGGAAATGAATGTGGGGAAATCCTGTTTTGTGGTAGAACTTAATGTAACGCACTCAAAACATTGTGCTGATGGAAGGATTGAATAGTACGGGGGCCGTGGCCGTGTTTAAAATATTTTTTTTTACGATAAAAGCTTGTTAAAAAAAACTTGGAAGTAACTAGCAGTGGTGAGGGGTTCATACAACTCGATACCTACTGGCTTCCCTTCGGAACAACCACTGTTATGTACTGGAGTCTACTATTTCTAAAAACACTGTAGGTATTTCAATTAGGACGTGATTGACTAAAACTACAAATGGTTCGATGAATGGTTTTTTCAAACATCATAAAAATGTGCACCGCACCGGCAAATTACCCTTCGCTACTGAACTAAAAGGTTACCAGGTATGGTGTAGAACAAAAAAAAGCGGCCAAGTGCGAGTCGGACTCGCCCATGAAGGGTTCCGTATCAAATTAGTATAAATTGCGGTTTACGATTTGACGTATTAAAAAAAATAGGCCGTGCTATTGAGAATTGCAGACGCCTCCCTTGGAAGATTTTTGTTCTTTTTTTTTCAGTTTGTGGACTGGGCTTCTCTTGTATGATTGTTTGATGAAACTATGATGTAGTCACGCTGAGATTTAAGAGCATGTTTCAGAAAGAAAGAAAGAAAAAGCATTTAATAGGCCGACAGGACAACACTTAAAAAAAATAACAAAATCATAAGAAAAAACAAACAAAATACAAAACAGAATTTGTCCTGTACAAGACCAAAAGGCTCCTATCTCAGCATGTTGCTGTAACATAAAAAAAAAAGTCACAGCGCTGATATTCTGATAGCTTAAAGGAGCTTTTAATACTGCTTGGATAAGGCCCCGCTACAAGTTTCAAGAAACGCCTGTCCCAGTTTGCCGTCTAAGATATTTGCAACGTTCGGTTTTTTGCCGATAGTCGAAATACGATACCAATTGTATCGTTACGATACTTCAAAAGTTCTAATTTCTATTTTCGAAAGCATACGATCGATGCACCTGGTAACGTTTCTGGAAGTTTAGAAAGGAGCAATTTAATTGTTATTTTATTCTGTTATGTTGTAGAATGGGACCCGACGAGTGTGGAGGAAGCTGAACTAGGTTACGGACAACTGTTCGGAGGTCCCAGTCCGCTCGACCTGTACCCGCTCAGAGCCGGCATCGCGTTCGGAGCTGGTGCGTATACATTTACTTTTCCTTTTCTAACTGCTACGTAGGTAGACCAACAACACCCAAGAGCAAACTACTGGTTGTATCCACTACCAAACCTCTAAACCGATTTTCGGTTACCATGACTAGGCACTCACTACTCTGATGTCTACAGATTACGACGAAGATTTCTTCATATCATCATCAGCGCGTCCCTTCGAGAGCCTGGGCATCATGTCGACCACGAGCCAGTTCTTCCCGGGCAAGCATGTGAAGCCGTCCCTTCTCGAGCGAGACCTCTCCGATGACCTCACGGAGGACTTCCCGCCCCCTCCGTCCCCGCTACCTACCACCACAACGCTCATGCAGACCCGCACACCTTCGCTAGACTTCACTACGCCTGATTCAGGAGTTGAAGACATAACACCAGGGTCCACAACAGATGAAGACTTCAAAAAAAAGCTGCCAGAAACAGAACTCACCTGGAGACCAGTCGATAGTGCCAGCTCCAGTGAATCCGTCAGCCCGAGCTCTCCAGGGGGCGAAGCGCTTGGTGGTCTCCGACATACGAGGGACAAACTTAAGCTGGACCTCCCACCCAGTCCCCACATACCATCACCACGACACAACAGAGTCTTCAACTTCGTGCTGGACAAGCCGAAGCGACGGGAAGAAATTGGTTCGACGCCTCTCGTCATGACTGACGATACGCCTATAGTGACCACAACACTTCCCCTACCGAAGGATTGTGAGGACTTACCAGTACCAGAACCGACATTCTCGACCTTCGGCAAGAGTTCCCCGAAAGTTGAACCTGAACAGAAACTCATACTTACTGATGGGGTCGAAGAAAACACAACGGAGGTCAAGGACGAAAGTCCCAAAGTCGTAGAAGCCGTGAAAGGCGAGGGGACCGTCCTAGACAGCGGTGATGAAGACTCCGGCATCGAGAGCAGCTCCAAAGCCACCCTCGAGCGCAACAAGACAAACGTCTCGTAATTAGAACAAAGTAGTAGTAGTTTTGTATAAATAGGTACTGAACGATAGATCTGAAGTAACTGAAACTTTGTTAGAGGAATAAAGTTGTAGGTTACGTTAAGAGAAAGAAATATGGTAGTTTGGATTGAATTAGGTATCAGTTTGTGTGAACGTAAAATTTATTTAGTAGTTCTCATTTTCTGAATGTACCTTCTTTTAGTACTAATTTACTGGTTCTAATTCAAACTAACTATTTCATTTCTCCCCGTGGAGGATTTCGCAACCCCCACATAAACCCGTCGAACTCAAGTCGACGAACTATTGCCATTATTAAATAAAATTGTATTACAATCAGCAAAAAGTATTAGATGCTGGATATAAACTTGATATACATATCGGAACTATGGACATCGATATTTTATAGCCAATCATTGCAGAATTGTCGAGTTGGAAAACTTTTCGTGTTTCAAACATCTTTCATTTTCATCTTTTTGAATGTTGCCAATGATAAAATTCAAATTTTACAAACATTTCGCTTCGCCTTTAAGAACGAAAATTGCTTTTGAAAATTAACTGCGGAAAATTTATTCTATAAATATCTAAAAACCATTAAACATTTGCAATGTAAATAACATCCACGTTTGAGTTTCCTGACTCGGCATTATTCACAGTATTCACTGAAGTGTATGCTGTGTCCAGCCATGACTTCTATAGTCCAAGCAAGACCGGACGCAGTTCATTCGGTAATCCCACTCTAAAAGGTACAAATCGCCATGCATTATATCTATAGTGTATCGCTTTCGGTAAGTTTAAGGCTTTGATACTTTTTACACAAAATTAAGCCTAATTTTATGAGATCAGTCGCGTCCGGGTTTTTGAGACAAATTTTCGTTACATCTTATGTCGCGTGCGAGATGATTTTGTTTGATGCACGTGGAATTGTTGAATTGCAGTCAAAATCATACATTTAACTGTAAAAAAATATAATAAAAAGTTTTAAATTTGCGAACGTGTATTCGGACTGACGCACGCTGTTATTTTCTCAGCACGCGGCTAATCCGACTTCACACTCGTTGGTAGTTCCAGCCTACCATAGAATAACTCTGTGAATTACATCCATACTAATTAGTTATCCTCAATCATTTTATATTTGTAATGAATGATTGTAGAAGGCCTGCCAACACATTGGCGTACAACGGAGGCAGTCGATCGTCGTACTTGTTAGTAATTTTCATACGTAACGTTTTTTACTCTTATTTCGTATGTTGTAGTGATAGAATACGCTCGAGTTGCGCTCGAGGTGCACGCCCACTAAAATTATATGTTTTATGTATAGTATTGTATGATTCCCACCAAAATTACATTTTATTATTTTGATCTGTGAACAAATATGTTGTGGCGTTGTGTGGCGTCCCCGGCGTGTGCCCCAGCTCAACAGATATCTCAATGTCTAAATTACATGTTATTTGTGACGACCTATTACTTTACGCACAAGTGAGAACGCATCTTCCATCTTTTAAACCTCAAAAATATCTAAATTAAAGCGTTTCGGTCTACGATTGAGGTTAAAAAGCCAATTCTTAGTTAAGTAAAAGTTTATATTAGATAAGTGTAGTGTTAGATGTAACAAGTTGTGGTGATAGATCGACATTGCGTATTACGTACACTCAGCAACAGAATGTCTAGCTTTAGTCGTTAAATCCCCAGTTATTATTTATTATTATTGCAGTATAACGTAGTGGTGTCTCGACACATAGTCGATGGTCGCGCTGTTGCTGACTGTACCGCGGAGTGTGTGCCACTATATAACGTCATCACTATAGTCTGCAATACGTCCAAGTGTGAACCTAATGTGCAATTCTTCTCATTTCCATATCATCGCGTTTTAGTTGTTTAGTTACTGCTGTAAATATAATTTAATGTTATTATGTATTGAAGAAAATAATCTTTTTGAATATGAAAATTTATTGATTGTATTAATTGTACTACACGTTTATTGTTCTGAACATTATTTTTTACAGTTTTAGAATGTTTTCGTTAATGTACAGATGTAAATAAGTGATAGATGTTCATTTTGTTACGATGCGTAGCGGAGGTAGAGGATGCGCTGTTGATTGTGAGCCGAACAAAACAACGTTACGTGAGCTCCGGGTAGTGAACCTAACATGTCTATTGGTTTGTAGAAAATCTTACTCAGCAGATTAGTTTACTCCAAGCTTATGATATAAAAAATAAGGAATTTATTTGAATGAATTGTCCAGTTTAATTATGGTATTTATTGATCGTAAGTTGTTATTGATTTGTATGAGTTGTCGGCAGTATTTAGTGAATGTGAACGCATTGGAAGTCTTTTCATATTGTGACTTTGTCGAGTCTTTTAAAAGTATTTCTATGAAAAAAATAATAATTAAATAAAACTTGTGACTCAATTTAAGCTTTTTATTTAAACATAACACATACGGAATGTAGACATATACATATTACATACACTATACAATACTTTATGATATCAGATCTAACTCCTGAGTTGAAATGTGGAAGATCAACTCCGTCTCCATATGATAACTAGGCCGGTGACGTCACTAGTCGCTAGCAAGCTCTCGTCGTAACTGAAGCTCACACCGATTACCGGGGATGCGTGTCCTGAGAACGATAATAAAACATTAATTTCGATGGGTTTTGAAAGACAGCACTTTATTGACACTAAAACTAGTCAATATAAAGGGTGCAAAACACATCTTAACGCAGCTGAGAGGCACTTGTTCTCCTCATTCCGATTATTTTTTGTTCTACACCATAGCTGGGAACCTTTTAGATACCGAAACATTAGGGTCACAACTTTTTGTTTTTTTTTTTTAAATACAAATTTTTATTGTGAGGCTATTACTGTAAATGCGAAGCGGCTTTCAGACTACGCTATAATATAATAATAGCATATTAGTATACAGCTCAGTACAACAATATCGCCACAGAGCATCTATGTATACGGGAATATCGCTCACCATACATTTGTTATGGACACGTTCACGCGCGCGGGTCAGAGGCCCTACTCCCTAACGTTTCGTCCATACGGACGGATCTATCCGTCTCTATCGCGCACGTCTGCAGACGTGTGCGTGTGGCTGGCGCGTTTCTTACCTTGTAGTTTATTAACAACGGGATGTTCCGCATGCCCCTCTATGTCGAGGAAGTACACGCAGGAGTCTTCGCTGCCGCTGACGACGCAGACGCCGCGCCTGAAGGACATGATCGGACAGAACGTCGACTTGACGCTGTGCTGGGTGTGCAGCACGTCGAAGCGTTTTTTTAGTTGCAGGTTACCTTCGCGGTCGATTATCCTGTACAATACGAAGGATTCAAGCATATTGGCAGCAAGGCATCCGATGTTCAAATAGTGTATACCTCCTCCTTCTAAAACGGGTTAAAATTGAGTTAAAGAGAAAAAAAAATAGTTTTTTTTCCAACGATAGATATACAATCGACTTATACAGCTGAAAATATAAACTTAGAAAAGATTTTTAGTTGATTTGCGCTGTAATAAGCATGTTTGAAAAACGGGCCAAGTGCGAGTCGTACTCGTCTATGAAGGGTTCCGTAGCAGATTGAATGAAAGGTAAATTGCTGTTTACTATATAAAGGTGGATCCACACATTGCGAGGCATGCGCTCCGCACGGCGCACAACGCATGCCTCGCCAAGTGTGGACCTGTATATTCGTGGCGAGGCATGCGCTCCGCACGCGCGAGGGCGAGCCAACGTATGTCGGCAAATGCTTCAAGATCAAAGTGCCTCAGTACGAGCATTACGTTAGGTGTGGACGTAGCCGCGCATGCACGTTCGAGGCATGCGCCGCGTACAATATCAACGCACGCCTCGACTGCGAAAATGAAACTGCGTTTGCTCGGGCCAAACAGCGCGCAGCGCATGCTCGGGCCGATCCAACCCACACAGCAGCAGTCAAGATGGCGCCTTTGCATCGCGTGCGCGTATCTGCTGCTGCTTTAATAATTATTAATTCAATTTTTGAAAAGAAAAGGAAAGAAAAAAGTCGTCGTCGTTGGTGGGTTAAAAAGTTCTTCCGCCTGCGTTATGAACACGGAAATAAGCTTTTCGATGATCAATCATTTTCATTTTATTAAAATAATGATTAGTTTTAGGATCCCATAATAATCTATTACTTTCGTATAATAAAACTGCTTTTCTTAACATTTCTTTGGCGATTAACACACGGCACCGCGCACCGAGGCGGTGGCGGTAAAGCGGATTTCGTAGCGGTACCCCGCGCGGTAAGGCGGTTTACGCGCCTGTCCGCGCGGTTGGATTTAACGCGGATTTGACCAGTTTGATCACAGACACTGGCAACAATGAACGCTGAAGTGGTGGCAGTAATCTGGCTTTTATAGCGTAGAAAGAAAAAAAAATAAGATATTGGGTTCATCCATTTTTAAGCAGAACAGGACATAAGCAGATCAATTTTTAAATTGCAACACGTCCTGCACCCACAATGATCCGCGCGGTTATGCGGCGCCCCGTGTGTGAGGCGCCGCCTTACCGCGCGGTCGTCAGCGCGGAGGGGCGGTGGCGGTGAGAGCACCGCTCGAACGCGCGGTCAGGCGGTGTACGTGTGTTAGGCATCGACGGATTTAATAGAGATCAATGCGACATGAGATCCGCTTCACCGCCAACCGCGGCGGTGCGCGGTGCCGTGTGTTAATCGCCTTTGTCGTTCATAATGCGTGCGTACATCCGCAGCGAGGCGGACACAACCATCCAAACGCAACGCACTGCTCGCAATGAGCCCGCCGCCACACGGCGCACAGCGCATAGCGCGTGTGCGGCGCACACGCGCTGTGCGTTGTGCGCCGTGCGGAGCGCATGCCTTGCCAAGTCTGCGCGCCTACTTGCCTCGAGCATTTGCTTCGCACGCAATGGCTCGACCCGAGCATATGTTGGTATAATTTGTCAACACGCACGCCTCAAGCCGAGGCATGCGTTGTGCGCCGTGCGGAGCGCATGCTCGCAATGTGTGGATCCACCTTAAGACGTATTAAAAAAAACTACTTACTAGATCTCGTTCAAACCAATTTTCGGTGGAAGTTTACATGGTAATATACATCATATATATTTTTTAGTTTTACCATTCTCTTATTTAAGAAGTTACAGGGGGGGCAACCATTTTACCACTATGGAAGTGTCTCTTGCGCAAACTATTCACCTTAGAAAAAAATGATGTTAGAAACCTCAATATCATTTTTAAACACCTATCCATAAATACGCATGGGTTTGACGAAATTTTTTATCAACCGACTTCCAAAAAGAGGAGATTATCAATTCGTCTGTATTTTTTTTTTTTTTTTGTGTTTTGTTACCTCAGAACTTTCGACTGGGTGAACCGATTTTGATGATTCTTTTTTATTTGAAAGCTGGTGCTTGTCGTTTGGTCCCATTTTGTCCCAATTTGCTGAAGATCTGATGCTGATCTTCCGAGATACACAATGGAACTCTTAAAAAATAGACGGCAAATCTGCAGTAACTGCTGCAATCGCTTGTAGGTTCATTGTTCATGCTACATCATGACGTAACATCACGCCTGTATGCTCTGAGGGGGTACGCACATGTGCAAAATACACCCAGATTTCGAAAATGTTTGTTATCTCAGAACTTTCGACTGGGTGAACCGATTTTGATGGTTCTTTTTTTATTTGATAGCTGGTACTTTTTGTGTGGTCTCATAATCATCAAATCAGTAGCTGATGATGGGATTCTGGAGAAATAGAGAGAACTCTTCACATTTTATAGGCACACTAGAAGGGATTTGGGTAGTTTTAGGAAGTGTACTTTCTCGAAGTGATCCCATTTCAATTTGATGAAAATCTGATGAAGAACTTCGGAGATATGCAACGGAACTCCTCAATAAATGATAGCAAATGTACTGGGATTGCCGAAATCTCATATCTGTCTATTGTTTACATCAGTTCATAACTTAAAATCACGCCGGTACGCTTTGAAGGGGTAAGCACATGTGAACCACTAAAATTATTAAATTACAATTTTGGGGGTTCCCCATACTTAGAACTGAAAATAAAATAAAAACTTTTTAACAAAAAATAAAACCGACTTCAGAGAAAACAAAAAAGTGAAAAATAACTTCAGAAAAAACGCCTCAGAAGTCGGTGATCTTTGTTTGATTGATTTAGTTTTTTTGTCACCGACTTCTGAAGCGTTTTTTCTGAAGTTATTTTTCACTTTTTTGTTTTCTCTGAAGTCGGTTTTATTTTTTGTTAAAAAGTTTTTATTTTATTTTCAGTTCTAAGTATGGGGAACCCCCAAAATTGTATTGTTTTTTTCTATATTTGTGTAAAAATCTTAATGCGGTTCACAGAATA
This sequence comes from Xestia c-nigrum, assembly GCA_916618015.1. Taxonomy (NCBI): domain Eukaryota; kingdom Metazoa; phylum Arthropoda; class Insecta; order Lepidoptera; family Noctuidae; genus Xestia; species Xestia c-nigrum. The sequence goes on from OU745249.1 coordinate 5,665,150, forward strand.
CATCCACTTACCAAGTTTCAACAGCATAGTTCTTATAGTTTTGGAAAAAAGTGGCTGTGACATACGGACGGACAGACAGACATGACGAATATAAGGGTTCCGTTTTTGCCATTTGGCTACGGAACCCTAAAAAGGGTAGACTAGGATAGCGGGATGTTACCTGAACAGATACAGCGAGTTATCTGCAGCGCTGACGAGCAAGGCCGGGTGTCGCGCCAGCCAGGGGCTCCAGCTGAGGCACGTGACGGCGCCGCCCACTATACAGCGCCGCAGCTTGCTCAGTCCGCCTCCCATGCTGTCCATGCGATAGCTCACTATCACACCCTGTATCATGGCAACCAGCTTGGTTAACGTACACACTGTTTTAGGCTTCACGGTTTATAACTAAACTTATATTGTCACTTACGGGAACTTCCGCTGTTATTTATTGTTTTGAGCTCCCGATATTTCGACGCTGTTGCAAGCGCCATGATCGGGGAAATATCGGGAGCTCAAAACAATAAATAATCACAGAAGATATCCCATATGTGACAATATAAGTTTGGTTAACGTACTCTCGCATCACCAATGTTATTAATAAGGGTTCGTACCCAAAGGGTAAAAATGGGACGCTAATACTAAGACTCCACTGTCCGTTTGTATGTCTATCACTAGACTATATCTCATGAACCGTGATAGCTAGACATTTGAGATTTTAACATATGATGTAGGTATGTATTTTTGTTGCCATTATAAAAAAAAATAAAAAAAAAATAAAAAAAGCGGCCAAGTGCGAGTGGGACTCGCCCATGAAGGGTTCCGTAACAGCAAGTAACATAATATAAAAGTTACGATTTTACGATTTATGATGTATTAAAAAAAACGACTTACTAAATCTAGTTCAAACTAATTTTCGGGGGAAGATTACTCAATACTCAAACTTTATTTGCATTCCACAATTTGTACTTAGATGGTAAATTAAAAAATTTGATCATTATGGACCCTGTCGGGCACAGCAACAGACAAAGATATAGTTACATGGTAATGTACATCGTACATTTTTTTTAGAAATAACAGGGGGGGGATGTCACATTTTACCACTTTGGAAGTCTCTCGCGCAAACTATTCAGTTTAGAAAGCAATGATTTTCAGTGCAAAATAAAAATATGGGGAGCCCTAAAAATTTATTGCTTTTTTTTCTATTTCTGTGTGAAAATCTTAATGCGGTTCACAGAATACATCTACTTTTAATTATTTAGGTATCTATTGAAAAGATGTCTGTGACAAAAATATAAAATATTGTAGTGTTGGCATCGTATCTTTCCCGTGCCTGTTCATTGTGAACATTTGCACAACATTATTTCCATGGTGGATGAATAATGTTAAGCAGAATCCACAGCTAAAAACAGATTAGTCTCGTGTGATTCTGTTACGGGAAACGAATTTTGTGATAGATAATACGATTGACCGGAAAAAGGGAGTTCCTATCGCTCATGATGTTTAAAATTACAAAACAAAGAAGTACTTAAGTAGGTATGCAAATTATCATGTTTGTATTTTATTTTCAGTTCCAAATACTTCGGAATGTTTGCAATAAACATTAGATTCCGCTGATAAATACCACAAACAAAATTCTATAAACTTGTAACTATTCTTGGTAAAATATGCAGCGTGTTACGAGTTCTGGGTATTTATTGCGCTAAAATCTAAAATTAGCGGTTAGCAGTAAATGTTCGTAGTTAAGTAAGTAGGTACTGTACTTTGTCATTGGCTGCCCAGAACATTCTGCCGCTGGACTCGCAAGCTATGGACAACACTCGACCTCCCAGAATACTGCTGCCACCTGGACAAAAAAAACAGATTTTTGTTCAATTCGACCTATTTCTTAAAAGAGTTTTTTTTTTGTGACAATCCAGCAACACTAATCCCAAACCACTGTAACTCCTGAAACCCAGAATCAACAGTGGCGACCACCAGAAAAGCACATAGACAATGAAGCTCGACGAAGTCCCAGAGAATTAATTTAACTGTTTTGTGAGGCTTTATACTAAAGGTCGTTTAGCAACAAATTAAGTCCAGTTAACTAAGGGTCAAAACTGGACCTATACTCTATCTATAGCTAAGAATCATCCCGCAGTGACTCCATAAGAAGGTATCATCGAAATCAGATCAAGTCGTTTACGTTTACCAATGAAGCAGTAAATCGAATTTGGATTCCATAACTTAGTGAGTGTGAGTGGACCCAACATGCTGCTGCGCGCTGCTGTGCCCACGACGCAGCTGTACATTTCACGTCTGCATCACTCCACTACACCTGAGGAAGTGGTGCAGTACTTGAAAGTGAAGACCAACTTCATTCTGCGGGTCGAAAGGTTGGAATCGCGCCACAACATCAACTTTAGGTCATTTGTGGTTCGAGTACCAACCCAACATCTACAGACCTGCTTAAAAGAGGACTTTTGGCCGCAGGGTGTCGTATATCGTCGCTTCCGAGGACGGTTACGCGACACCACGCAGCGAAACACGACGCCGACAACACTGCGTGTATAGTTTTAGTATAAGGTTTAAAATATGTATTAGTTTATTATTGTTGTTTAATGTTATTTTATGTATTTTATCTATGGGCCTTAGTTGCTTGAAAATAAAATGATTATTATTATTATTATTATAACTTAGACTGACTTAGAGTCCACGCGCACGTCACGACCACGACTTGTCGGATGAGCAGCCCCTATCGTGAAGAAAACTGGGCGGACGCGCAGTTGCACGACCAAACTTTCTTCCTGGTTCGACCTAAAATCGCTTCTGCGGCCATAAGTCGTCCCAAACAAGCGACAATAGAACAGCTACCTATTTATTTCATTATTCATCATTTAGCAACCACAAACCATTGTTTGACATACTCGTATTACCCTTATTTGTTACCTAAAGACCTACGTTGCGCACTATTTGCACCACTAATGACGAATGTATGACATTTATTCATGACTCATTTATTTTGTTGAGTACAGTTATTGATCAATGAAGTTGATATCAAAGAATCAAAGATAAGTCTAATCATACAGGGCGACATAGATCTTTTGGCGCTTGAGGGAAATTGTCAGGACGGCTCTGTTGGTTATTATTTGAAATGGTCAGGTAAAGAAAACAAGATGGTGACGTTGGTTCCGATTGTGGCCACGGGCCAAAACATCCATGTACAACTTTTTTAATATAAAGTATGACTCACCTCTAGGATAGATTCCAGTTGATATGTTGAGTACTTCCACCATTCCTCTTGCGTTACCAGCCTGAGGTTACTTTTAAGGATAATATTTGTATTAACTTTGGTGTGATGTGGAGGCTGTGTTTCTTGGTATTTAAACCACAGTCAAAAACCTCATGTTGTTCAAAGAACAGAAATATCAAATAAGCAAATAAATGCACGTGCAGTTATTGACTACTCTTAGAGTCATCCAAATCAATACCCAATCCCAATCCTTGCTTGACGACACTTTCCTCATTCATCCGCATCATATGGCCCATATCAGAACAAGGTTAAGAAGTATATTTGTAAAAAGGATACAATAACCATGTTATTATTAGCTGGTTGGAAGACACAGCACAGTAGCGGGGCCCCCAGCTGGTCCGGCACAGCCCTAAGGCGCCGCCGAGCGTTCACCTCCCACAGGCTGAGGGCGCCGTCTAGAGCGCAGGTGACAAGCAGCTCGTTTGAAGCTGACCAGTCACAACCTAGACGATAGAAAGGGAAAACATCCTAAATTAATACATAACTAAGAAAACGGTTTCATATATACTCGTTCTCAAAAACATTTAATTAACGCCTACAAAATTTTGCAGCGTTTAATTGAAAATTTTGACATAAGTAAGATGAAGGACGTCGTCACCGAGGCAGGCCCCAAAAAATGCTTGCGTGAAGATTTGGACAGATTGCTGACTGATAGCCCAGAGAAGGCAAAACAACGGGAAAATTGGAAAGGAATGGGGAACGCCTTTTCCCAGCAGTGGTACAGAAAAGGCTAATTTAAAAAGCATCTTGTGTAAAGATGTCTGCTTTCACACTTTCAGGGACGACCATCATCGTTGATGTAGTAGTCTACACTGTCAAGCAGCTGTATGTTGCGCAACATAAAATTTCGCCCCAGTTTGGGTGCTTTTCCGTTTCCCACGCCCAGTGCTTCGTACGCATATCTGTCAAGTTTAATTTAACAGTTGGTAGTAAAGGAAATTGATAGCATTATATTATCTACACATTTCTAGCATCGAAATCCGTTATCAATTTCCAAGAACTACAGGACGTCCCGTAAATTGACTCACGATGCAATACATTGTCATTGCCAAGGTTAGCCAGGAATATCATTTTATTTTTTAATATTTTTGCTGATGCGATGTATATCTGCTGGGTATATAGATACCTCTCAAGCCACAAGGTCGCCAAAAAACGCGGGCTTTCGTTTATTACTTGCCTTGATAAACGTATGATAAAAGTGGTGCATCCACTACTAAGCAATCCGGGTTTTCGTCCAATTTTATCTATTAGAGGCATTATAAAATAGTTTGTTGGCCACAGAGCTAATGATAAGCTATAACACTGCTGTTATTCACCAACCTGAGTGGTGCCGTCAGTAGCGGATTCATTATAAACCTAACTTAATAATATGACGCCTGTAATCACAGAAAGCAGAAGTGCAAGGCCGTAATGAGGGTACGGGCCGGGGGGGACAGCGAACCCCCCCCCCCCCCTCCCGCCTAAAAGATGCAGAAATGGTGATAAACTGTGAACTAATATTACGTAGGTAGCCTATTAAAACACAAAGTAGATTCTATCGAGGCGTATTTTATAAGATGATTGGTCTAACCTAGATTTGTTTTTCATTTTCCAATAAGTAGCTCATGCAGCATTTACCTTAGTATATTCTTGTTTAGACTACGCCTGCCCCCCCTTTACAAAATCGTAGCTACGACCTTGCAGAAGTGTATCTAGTACACCCACATTTCGCGAGTAAGGTCAATGTGGGCAAATCCGTCATAGTTTTTTTAAAGTTGAAGTTAGTTGATTATAACCGGTACACATAACTACTTATTGTAAATTTGATAGTTGTAAGCGATAGAGAATTTTGTTGTCTTTTACACACATCCATTTGAAACAACAGAACATCGTTCCATATTTAATTAAAAATGTTTTTTTAAAAAACGGTCGTTAGACGGATTTTCCCTGAGGATTGGGGCAAATTCGTCCAGTAGCATTTTTTCCTTGAATGACGTCGTTATATCAAAGTATGCAATTTGTAAACAAGTAAATGCAAATGCTGAAGAAAAATATTTAGTAACGTCATAAATATAAGGTTTCATTTACGTTTTATTCCCTAAAATCGTTTTTGGGGGCTAATCCGGCCTATTTTTAAAACCAGGGATTTTAAACCTTTCCTAAAAATTGGAAAACTAAATTTAAATATTTTTACTTAGTATCATCAATCATCATTCATCAGTTTACTTTTTCCGGTTTAATAAACTGGGTTACTTTTAATGAATCGATTAGGTTTAAGAGCATTACAATTTCAAACAATGCTGCATGTTGCACATTGCATTAAAAATCGAAGTACACATTTAAAAATCAGTTTCAGATAAAATGCTTTTATTCATAATGACATAATATTAGTGTTAAAATGGAACATAAAACACTTAAATCTTTAATTTAATCTGAATTTGGTAGAGTTGCGGACCCTTATATTCAGTTAATATATGTACAATTTCGGACTGTCAGTACAGCAGCATGCCACTTGTCCTTGTTATAGGAACCCACATAATATATTATTTAGTAATCGTGAGAAAACTGAAAACAAACATATAATAATATTAATAATCTGACGATAAGCCAAATCTAGTATTAAATACTTATGCCACCAAATCTATTTAAAAGTTCTATAGACAAATAGCTCTGGCAAAAACTAAAAATAGGTAGGTAGGATGAAAAAGGTTGACAATATCTGCAATGGGATAATTCCGGTATATGACGGTTTAGCCCCTTTGATATTAGACGGATTTTCCCACTTGACCATTTAGATGTTACATATATTTAAAAACAATTATTTCTGTATCCACTGGGTTTTATTGAAAACAAATGAAAAAATCCTGTAAAACACTTATTAAACTACAAGATATACATACTCAGATAGTCGTAACTTGTAAAATTGAATATTTACCTTATCAGAAACGTCAGCACTCAACACTTGAGTATCGACTTCGGAGCAGGACTAAACTTCAAACGTGTTTTTTTACTCTTGTAGACAACTTTGCTCCATCTATGAATCATAGTTCGAACTAAAAAGTGATCCTGTTTAACCGACCGAATCAGTAAAAGCGTAACTATACTTGAACTAGTAGTAAATGCGTGTATACGGAATAGCCCCGCAGACGGATTTGTCCACATTGACCTTACCTAATGTTTAAGTCCCATAGTGGGCTGAGCCTATTGCCATCAAACGGGTACAAACCAGACTCCGGGGCTGTTACCGACAAATTCCTGATGGGTAACCCCAATAACACTTTTCCGAGCTGGGATTCAAACCCAGTCCCTCATGGTCAGCAGTCGAGCTTGTGTACACTGCACGTCCAAAGTGCATAATATTTTCCTTGCAGATAGTCGATCATATTGACATACCGGTGACAGGCTTGGTATGTCCGTCCAGTATGAAGGAGACGCGCGGCGGGGTGGCGGTGACGTCACAGATGGACACCGTACCGTCGTCCGAACCGCAGCACAGTTTAGAGCGGTCGTTGTTCGCAAACTTCACTACGCTCACCTGTTCCGTGTGCTGGGGATAGTTAAGTTGGCTTTTAATTAGGATGTTATAGAGTTAGTCATCTCAATCCTAAGCTACTCTACTCTCATTCATGACCGGTCTAATCGGATGAAGCTGAACTATGGCACATTACAGGGCGCGCTACGCTTTTTGTATTGAAAATTGTAAAATTCATGTTCGATCAACTTTGGCCAACTTAATTTTTTGTTATCAGAAAATGAAGTCGGCCAAAGTTTTATTATTCAAATATAACTTTGGCCAAACCTTACCTGATCAAATATGTGATGAACTCCTGAGAATGCATAGTTCTCTGATATTGTCATGTCATTCTTCCTCTTTGAGTTTGCACCTGATGGTGTCTCATCCACCAGGATACTTGCCTAAAACATTAAGATATTACTACTAAGTTTAGTGCACATTGTAAAAGGCTTTCTGTATGTTTGTGTTACCACCAATTGTTTATATATTGATAATAATAATAAATACAGTATTATCTGGTTATTGTTAAAATAAATCATACCTAAGCAAAACGGCACAGTTACTGCAGTGGCTGAGCAATTGGCTGCTTCACTGCGTGTCGTGGGACTGATCCCCACACAGAAAAAATATTTGTATGAGCCGGCAAGCGGATAGGTTGTTGTACTGGGTCTGGCTGTTTTTCCTAGTGTGGAGTCACATTTTCAACTTTAAAAGTAGACATTCTGAAGAAATCCTGTATGTTTTCATTACAATACTTTTTATTTAGTGTTTTAATTTCTTTGGAATGCATGCCTAAACAAATTGATGTTTCTTTAAGGTAGCCCTGTTTTGAAAATAACACAATTTCCTAATATGATCTCTGTTTTGCCTAGGTAGATACACTGCTTTACAAAATATTAAGGGTCTAATTAAACCATTCTAAACTTAAAATAATTTTATTGTAGATGAATTTTTAAATGGTTCCTCTTTGTAACATAGCTTCATATTATTATCAACTTATTTAGTAGTAACTTGCTAAATGTATTACGAATTTCCCAGTCGTATTGTTTTTCTAGTTATTTTTGTATTGGAAACAGATCAATACAAGTTACCTTGCTGCTAGATCTGGCTCGAGAAGAAGATGAACTGATCGAGATGTTGTCCTGTACTCCATATCGACGTTGCAGCAACTGACTCCTCACATGTATGTACTTCTTTATAGTTTCTATGTCCTACAATCATTTTTATTTAGGATTGTTAGACATATAAGTATAGCAGGGAACATAGTACTTCTTCTTGTTTTTAACATTACCTTAAACTTCGCATTTTCTCTCAGGAGCTGACTTCGGCGGCGTATGTACAAAGTTTCTATACAAAACAAACGAAGAAACAATTCAGTTGTTACTTCTCAGGTATATTGTATGTTTTGTTTACATGAGACTATTTCGAATATGCACTGATTTCTCTATCTCCTGGACTAGTCTAATAATTTATTTAAACGGGAAAACTGTACTAGTCGAGAAAAGCTGGTTTTTTAACACAAAGAACAAGCCATACTTACTGAAATTTGGATTGTTTGGTGCCCTGTACGCATTGAACCGTGCATCCAGCGCGAAGATCTGTTGTTGGAATGCCGCCGCCATTATTACCATTAATTATGTGTGAACACAATACACTGCCCACGTTTTGGTATTTATCCTTTATTCGTTGTTTTTCACACTAACTAATGATATTATGAAAACAAAACATTCTTGTGATTATTTGGCACTTGTCAATGTTGACATTTGTTTGACAGTTATCAGCTGTTCGTTGTGCATTTACAGAGGCAGTTCTGAATGAAACGCATTGCAATAGGTAATTTACAAACTCATTTATACATTACTGTGCAATATATTATAGCTATAAATACAATTCACGATTCCAATTATAACGTTTGGTACCTACAATTTTATTCTGGCAATGATGCGTCTTGTTGTTGATCAGTACGGAATTAAACAATGTTTCCTCTTTCGATTCAGATAATTGCTTACATTATACGTTACATACGTTAGTGCAATAGCACAGAATAGGCTAGTTTCCACCATCAATAAATTGCAAATCTATTTAGACCGGCAGTTAGAGTATTGGAAAATAATGGATACGTATTTTTTGTTTTTGTAAATCAACGAATATTGACAAAGATAAAACGCATCAAAACTCGGGAGTGGGGGCTCGTGACGTCAGTACTCACTAAAAATGATACCAAACAGTGACGTATTGAGAAATTTAAAAGCGTCGTATCTTCGTCAATTTTGGTTTATGTAACAAAAAAAATACACTAATTAGAGATTTTTTCAGATAACAAGCCTATTGTTGATTGTTTACAAAACCAATAGAAAAAGCAATTTATTCAAATCTTGACCTTAGTCAATTACACTGGGTCGTTTAGGCGGTCAGACCCAAAAGTCCATTTGTCACACCCACACATATGCAGGCGAGTTCGTCGCGCGTCCTCCACGCGCGGGCTGCGGCCGGCTGAGGCCAGCGATTTCTTAGAATCCTTATTTCCGATCCGAAATACTCGGCGCGGTGATACCAGGAAATCTTGACGGCGTTATTCTGGGGCAATGCCGTGTAAAACCCGAAACACGTCGCTTTCTAGCGAGGTGGCTCTGCCTGCCGTTATAAATAATCAGAATGCGTAAAAAGGAGTCGGTGACCCTCAATTACACACTCATCATTTCTCGTACCGAGAAACTTCTTTTCTGCCTCTCTAAAAATATTATTATTTTTCAGAGGGACCACATCCTTGGGGGATTCGAAATAAAACTGCGTAAATAGTTGTAGATATTTAAAATTTCATTATACATAATTAATGAATGAACATACCATACATCGTATTCGTAACATGTAAAATTCATCATACAACAAACGTACGTATAAATGACAACGTGATACAATCCAGTGAACAGTTAATAAACCGACTTTATATTTACAAATTACAACTATGAGACGGATTAGTGTTTTACATGGATTCGATTCAGGGCAAACAAGATTATTACTATAGTAACTAACATCTTTACTGTAAATATTCGCTGCAATAAATTAATGACTTACACATCGTTATGTATCATAAACAAATAACACTAATCCATCTAAAAAATATGCATTTGACTATTGTTTGTTGTACCTAAATAGTTTAAAAATATTTGCATTGACTTAAAAGAAATGCATGGAGTGTAAAAAAGTCACTATAAACATTTAAATCAGTCAGTCAAAACTTAAAATAAAACTGAAGGCAAGTATCACTAAGGACCAATGAGCACTGAGACGTAGCATTCATACACATCTCTAGGACTTGACTTACATAGCGATATAATTATGTACAGACGAATCTTTACAATACGCCTCAATGGACAATGACGTCGGATAATATTAACATACGCTAAACAGTTTTTATACAATTAAAACATCTACATTAAGTTGTTCTACGTACCTATATACATAATTTCGTTAAATTCATTATAATATCAACATAGTTTTAATATTTCCGCCGACCGACAAGCTACAAACAGTCGGAGTTCATTCAAACTTAATAACTATTCAGATTTCTTTTTAGCGCTTGCTTACAAGTTAGTGGGCCTATATCGCCATGCATTTAAACTTACGTTTAATTTGATAAAAAATAATTTAGAAATGTAAATCTGTAATTTCAGTCTTACAGTTGCTTCTACGTCTAATGTCGTTAGTAAAAAGTTCTGTAATATTTCATGAAAATGACAGGAGTCAGTGCTTTGATTTGTTTGAAAGAAAACCAAAACATGTCTACAAAATTCTTATTCAGAGGTCTAATTAAGTAAGCTCCTAAATTGAAAGACTTCGAAACCGCTCTTAATTAAATTCTGTTTTGTTAGGAGCACACTGTTTTACTTCATTAAAGAATATGTTTAAGCAGCTTACCCACTTAAGGTTGCTTTGTGGTATCTACTTGTTGCTTACCCTGAAATATTTCGGTATTGCTAAAGGAAACATTCACGTTAAAAATGTTGATTTCTCTATGATTTTCTTCTAATATCTTAATCTTGAAATCTTTTATCTAATCAGACAATTTTACGTGAATGTTTGGCCAGTGGAGTAGTAGAGGTGTTATGTTACTAACGTCATTAGACATCGAAGGCAAGTGTATCCATTCGATGAAACACGCCACTCTGACGCGTTTGAAGGCGTGTCACTACAATTACTATTACAAACTAATTACAAAAATTTATCAATACAAATTACGTGATTTTTGTTTCAAAATTTGAATATGGCGTAGCAAAGTGCAGTATAAACCCCTTACATTGTATGACATGCGTGTTCATTATCAATATACAGGGTGTATTTCAGCTCATCACAAAGCCGTTAACCAAGCATTCTGTATATCAAACTAAGTAACTTTACGCAAAAAATATTGCTGGGAAACAACTTTTTTTTTTGAGGTTCAAAATCATATTTTGTGGTATAACTCAATGTAGCACACTCAAAACATTGTGCGGGTGGATGGACTGAATAGTACGGGGGTCCTAGAGATATTTTAAGTATAAATCATGCGATAAAAAGTGGTATTTAAAAAAAAAGTTGTCAAAATCTTGCAACTTTGACCCCCAATATCTCCGTAACTAGAAGGTTCCCAGGTATAGTGTAGAACAAAAAAATGATCAGAATGACGAGGAGAACAAGTGCCTTTCGTATTCGTTAAGAGGTGTTTTACACCCTATATAAAATTGGCGGATTTAAAACTTAACTTTTAATATAATATTAGCTAAAACAATGGCATTATGTAAAGCACCGACACACGGACAGCTGCGTTATATTTTTTTTACATAATCTCTGATGTAACTGTGCAATTCTGCCTAAATTATAGAGCTTTTCGATTGGAAGAGAATCGATACAAATTGAACTGAGTTTCCAAGAAGGTTCGTTTATTTCCAGTAAAATGCAATATGTTTTCAAGCAGCATGCCGCATCGCTTCTCTAGGCACGTTCTAGACTTTGACATGACACGTCGACTACGTTGAAAAGGTCGCTCGTAAAGTTTCAATTCGTATCGACTAACTCCAAAGTAGGAAAAGCAATTTCCGGCTTGAAACTTACATAGCTAATTTAAATCTATAGGAAATCGCACAGAACGATAGCTTTTGAGGTCTGACGTGTAACAGGCAAGACCCGGCTTCTAAACTATTGCGGAAATGTTACGACGTTGACTCGACACGTGATACCGACAAATCGACAAAACTCAAGCAGAACACGCAAAACTACATTTGGTACCATCAAGCTACCCGAAATTGTCAAATTTGCCTGATGAACTTAGGACCTAATGCTTTAGCGACAAAGTTGAAGATCTATTAAAGAAATTTGACAAATTGTAGTAGCTTGATGTGTTGGCGTCTGAAGAACAAACCTTCCAAGATAACAGGACAAGAATTCATTAGCTAACTCTTATCCAGAATACACACTTTTTCTAAGATAAATCTACTACTCGGGCAGTTTCATAAACTAGCGAATAGTAATTTCAACAAAGCTCCAACGACTAAAACTATACAGTTCCATTGTGATTTTAGAACTTCTTGTTGTTTGTTTTAGACAATACCTACTTCTATTATTTTCATTTTCCAACGGCTCGAGCGGAACATTAATTTCAACGGAACTCGTAACCCATCTAAATCCCACTCTGAAGTTACTGTACACCGTATTGTATTGTGCGTAAGGTTCTAACTTTAACACATGTAATAAACGTGCGTCTATGAATTATTCGAAACATGCCTTCAATTTGAAATAACACAGGGATTATTGCTTTAAGGTATTAAGGTCGCTGATATTAATAAGTTGTATAAGGATACTTATGGAGAAAAAACTTACGGTTGAATGTGTTATTAATACCACGCGTGATAGCGGAAAACAACAGGTTTAATGATCTGTTTAACGCTCACTGATTACACTATTAATTAATTGATTTACTGTAAGCAATTACGAAACTTAACAACAGCTTAAAATAGAAAATCTCTTATTTAAACATTCCGCTTACAATATTTAAAAATTACGACAATTAGGACCTTATACTTAGACAGCTAGAAACGTTAAGACACCAACATTAACAGCTAAAGACAAGCTAATCGAAGAAGTTAGCAAACAGTTTCTGTGCCTAACCCTAATAACAAAACGAAGCTAACAGTTCATGTGAATAACTGTCAGCACGCGTCGCCGGCGCATACTGATGACCAAAACAAAATAAAGCGACAAACCTCACACGCCTCGCCGCCATTTTACCTAATTCTGACATAATGAAACCTCATCACGTGCCGAGATACAGCCCATGTGTTGAGCACGCGAATGAGAAATAGGCTTACAGCCTAAAAGCCTAAATTATCTACGTGTTATGCTTGTAATTCGTTTTTTTTCGACCCTGCGTTTATCTTTATGTTCCTATAACGTTTAAGGCTGTTCTCTAGACTTACTATTAAATCATTTAAACATTTTCATAAAATTCATATTAAAGTACAAAACTTGCCGTAATTTCTGGTGAAATCAATAAAACTGTTGACATAAAGACTTCGAATGACGAATCAATCACAATTCTAAGAAAAGAGCAATTAATTTTTGCCACTTTTTATAGCTGTCAATAAATAAATTACGTAAGCTTTACGTGGGTCCCTTTTTCTAATAACTTGGAAGTTATCAGGTACTTAAGTGGATTTTTGAGCAAGCATACGTTTAAGAAAAACTGTTCAAAACATATGTTCCATGAACCATACTATGCAATACACAGAGCTAAAACATTAATTTATTATCATTTCAAAACATTTTCTTTAAAAATCTGCATCTAGACGAATAATTGATAAAATCTGAACAATGTTTCAATTTAAACAGCGTAAAGAAATTCTACGTAACGTGACGCACGGGCACCGCTGTAGACAGTTCAGTGGCAAAGCGGGAACATTCGCAACGAATATTTATGCCTAACACCATTCATTGCCAATTGTCGTGAAATACTGCTGACTACGTACCTCCGAACAAGTTCTCTATTATACACAAACCAGTCTTGCTTGACCTTACTCTTACTTCTTGCTTTGCAGTTTTATTTTAGACTAGCGGACGTACCGTGGTTGCACCCGCATAGTTCGCGTTGCCGCTGGAGTACGGGAATAAAGTGTAGCCTACCTTACTCAGGGTGAATGTAGCTTTCCAATGGGAAAGAATTTTCGAAATCGGCACAGTAGTTTTTGAGCTTATTCATTACAAACATACACTAGTATATTTTTAATGTAGATTGGGCACCGAAACTTTTTAGTTTATTCTTTCTTTCCTATGTCGTTATATATCTAGCACCTGTCGCACTCTAGGCAGAGGCAAGAACATCAAGCTCCAATCAACCTAGATTCCATCCTGTTTATTCCGCTTGTTTGATGCTAATTTTAGACCACATCGCGACTGATGACGCTCGTAATGAATATTCTATGAATTATTACGTTAACACCTCTGTTCGCATCAAGGTTTTTTTTTCGCTTTCATAACTTATAACGCCTCTATCATCTATTATTTGTTGCATCGTGCATCGATTAGAAATGGTCGTACTCGATTGGACCGAGACCTCGATCGTTGTACCGAGCCAGCTTTTTCTCAATTCTGGAAATGCTAATTAGCCGAACCAGTTGATAGTTTGCGGGGAACACTGTTAATGTGCCCGAGCACCTTCCAAGAAACGAAAGCGAGATAGTCACTAGTGAGAAATACGATTATCGTAATAACCTCCCGGAACGAGAGCCCTTTTCCAATCTCTGTTTGTAAATAGAACTCGACTATTAAAAAGTTCACGGAATACTACCGTCGAGTAAAATTGGATTGTTCCTATGATTCCCTTTAATTACTTAGTTGTTGATTTGATTTGAAACATGTTTTCGCGAAACAGGCCAAATTTAATTATTTTTACGTAACGTTACGTTGTGAAGTACATACTTACCAAATAATTTACATACATTTTACGTTTTATTTAATAACAATTTCAATATAATTGCTTAGGTTTATCCCAATTTGAAGGTATTAACAGTAATCAGAATGCGTCAGCAGTGACGTTGTACTGACGACGACGGCAACGTGACGCAGGGGCGCTTGAAGTATTGCTAACTTGTGTTGATAAGTACTATCAGTGACGTAATATTACGTTTTCTAATTGATCGATAACCCGGAAACACTAACTTACCTTGTAGAGTACAGCTCTACAAGGATATTCTAATCTCTTGTAATTGTATTGAAAAATAAGAGTAAAGCGGTGTTACTTCCGATTTCTGCCACGCGCCAAATATCCTTGTACAGCTATGCCTTTAATTTTCTTTCAATTTTATGTACCTATTATCGTATGACGTCACTATAGAAAATCTCAATATAATATTATTTCAATCTATTAACTTGGCCTTTCAAAGTCCGCCGATGAACATAACATAAGTACATATATGATTTCTGATATTTTCCCAGTAATTCAGCAACACCACACATAATGGAGCTATGTTTAACATCGACTACGACATTTTAATTTTATCACTAGACTAATTGAAATTTAATTATAGGTCAACATCAACAATTATCCTAGAACAAGGAAAACGTTTCGTAAATCTTCTAACCATTATTTTATATAGCTTTCCGAGACCACCAAGATATTTGTGAACGTACCGAGAATTGAGGAAAATCGTAGGAAACGACTGCACTACTAAACAAACACGACTCGTGTAAATATTCAGACAGTTTTTGTTTCATAATATGAACAAAAACATTTCATTAGACTGAAATGAGATGTTCTAAGTATTCGGAAACGGACGAGATAAAGGTCGACTATAATCGATTCAGAATTGTATGTCCCAGTCTGCTTCCGAGAAGATATGAAGATTAGAGTTACATAAAAACCTAATGCGGAATGACCATAAATACACCTATTATACGACCAACAATCGATAACGAGTTTTCGGAGAACAAATTAATGTGTTTTTACTTAGAACATACAGATGGCAGTACCAAGAAAATTATCCTCTTTAATTGGAGACCGGGGAAGAAATACTACGCATGTGAGAAATATAAGCAGTAATTACGACAAATATCCGCCTTTTTTTGTATAATAATGTACATAATTTCATTTGACTTTACAATTTTCTTTAATTTTTTTAAAATAACGTATACTCTTCCATAATTTGAAACTTAATCAATACTCATTTTCATGAGTATAATTATAGTCGAGTTTAGCCCGGAGGAAATATCGATGACTTACGTCCGTGAACTCTGAGGACCTGCAGTTTATATCGATCGTGTATTCCTGTAACGACTTTATTTAAAGAATTAATACTCACTCGGACATTACGCCCATTGGCGCCCCTTCCTATGAATAAATCGTGAGAGAGGAATAGCGCTACACAATTTTCTTTTTGTCTCTCTCACCTTTTCTTTTTTTTGTACCAAGTTTTGTTTATTAACTGCAGGTACACAGAGTTTACAAATGCTTCTAAAGATTAACATTCATGTAGATACTAATGCTTTTAGATCTGCGTGGTTCTTGCCCTGGAGAAATAGTCTTTTGTCAGAGTAAGCACCTCGCAGTCCTATAGCCACTTACATATTAGTTAAAAGATAATTATAGAAAATTTTCTCTTTGTTACGTCTAAGGAGGTTGGTTACGTCCAGATTATTCCCAGTCGTCTTCGCTGGAAGAACGTGGTGAAGATTGGTCGGGTTCTGGTATGACACTGGCCAGGGTATGGAGTACGGAGCCTCCTGATCGCTCAGCCCCGGAAATGCCGCGTCTTCGCATCGACAGCTTTGCGTGGAGGTCTGCCATCAAATCGCCGCCGCCTGCTGTGGAACCGCCCTATGGACAAAAGAAAGGCTCAAGTTAAGCTAGCAAGAGGTACATTGGGTTAAAAACAACTCTAAACAATTGCAACGGATAAGAAATGAGATCGTCTTTGAAGACGGCATTTCCTTAAGATTTTTGTGTTTATTGTTCATCATCTAACCTTTCCTTAACTTTTAAATCTGTCAAGCATATCTTCTAGTAGGTAGTACCCAGATGTTACACATCACAAATTTTCATTTGAAGCATAACATCCATTTTAATGCTAAGTAATCCGAGCAGTTTCCGCTCAGTACGCCCCAGTTCTACTGAAGATTCTGTCTCAAACACTTAGTCCACATTAAACATTCAAGCTGCTAAAAGCTTGTCACTGTACTGTAAGGAATATATGAAAGAGTTTATTAACATAAATATTTGCTCATCATTAATTGATACCTTGACACGTTAACAGGCGGGTCGCTTCGGGGAATCGTAACCAAATTGTGTTACTAATTTGCGACGTCTAAAAGGTATGTAGATATGTATGTATGTCTATTGAGAACTAGGCCAAGTACTCTAAATAGTTTTGCGACAATTAACAGTGATGGTACGTCACCTGCCTTCTGAGAATAGACCATAATTATAGTACCTATATGCCTTGAATACTTTTTAAACATGAGATAGAGCAAATCTAAAAAAAAAACCTTGTCAAAATTCCCCGTTCATGTTTCATCTGTATCATTGATGTGATACAAAGAAATAATAATGATAGTTGTTAATTTAGAGTACATTGTAGATAGACACACACATGTCGGTCGACAGTTCATCGAATCGGCCATCGTGGCAATTGTCAGTGGGCGATGGCCGATGGTGCCAATAACCTCGGCTTCAGAGGCGGCTACCAAACAATGAGATGATATGTAACCCGATGGCACTGGCACTTCCACTTTAACACATACATAATAGAGATCATCTTGAATGGAAATGTTAATGTAATTGAGAATCTATCAGCACGTTTTTGAACTCATATGTGATGTGGTATGTTTGGGCTTAATGGATTTTTTACAGCAAAACCTCGGAATGGTCAGGTGCTTAGTAGTGCAACCGGGCGTGCGTGAATGACCGAATGGAGGCAAGAGGCCCCTTCATATAATATAACGTAATAATAACTTAAAGCATTTTTGGGCACGAGATTTCTAACACAAAGATTTTTATAAAAGTTTCACGTGGGTTTAGGCACAATAACATACCCAGTCAGGGAGAACTTTTTTTATAAGGTATTTCAACGAAATCATTATATCATTTCTTGTAAAAAGGATCGGCTAATCAAATAGGTATAATGATGTCAATGATGAATACATATTGTCCTTTATTGAGGAAACTAAATCCCAATGATTTCACAGAACCACTTTGAGAGTTTTCCATCCTGTTGGAACGCAAATAAACGTTTCTTCAAATTCTTTAACCAAAGATTTTTTAGGAGAAAAGTTCCACTTAGTTACTTATCTCCTCTGCCAGTAGTCCTTGGATTGGAGTACAAAGTAATAAGTGCCAGTATATAGGATAACGGTGTAGTTAGGTGTGTGTGTGTAAGCGTCGTCAATATAGAAACCTAGACACATAAACAAGTGAAAGTAGAAATCGTTTCTACTTATTCCGATTTTCCTGTTACTATCGATTTTTTTGTGAATGTGATTGTAAAGGAGTCTTGAAAGCCTAGACAAAATGTCATTCAATGAGTGATGATAACGATGACGGAAAGGTAAAAAGAATATGACATAAGTTAACGAAAAGTTTATCTCATCATCATATCATCCACAATCCCAACTTCACCCACAGTTTATATGTATATATGTCACCGGTACGTTATATTGTAACATCTCTAGCGATATTGTAAACTCTAGAAATATTGTCAACTGAACATACGGAAATATCTCTGCCCCCATAACTGGGACTTGGGGCACTCCTCCGTTAGGCTAGTTAGGTTCCTATAAACCCTGCACTCGGAAATAAAAAGCGGGGAATATAAAGTGTTTTAAGGTTAGGTTAGGTTAGGTTCTGTTCCTCAGGAATGGTACTGTATTATCTTTTCATGAGAGTGGTACCACTGGGCAAGGGAGACCCCTCCTTCCCTACACACCGCATGAGTTGACTACCATCGCATGCATTTCACGAAAAATAATGCGTTTTATTGTAAGCAGTATGTTCGTTTGACAATATTTCGAGAGTTTACAATATCGCTAGAGAGATTACAATATAACGTGTTTGACAATTTTACGGTGACATACAGGGTGTTTGGCAGAACGTTGAACATACGAAAATGGTGGATAGGTGGGGTCATCTGCTACTTACTCAGCCCTAATTTATTTGGGTATTTAAAAAATAAAACCGTTTAAAAAAAAAAAAACTTTTTTCTTGTTTCACCACTTTCTTAAACTTTTTTTAAACGGTTTTCGTATGTTCAACGTTCTGCCAAACACCCTGTATATACTAGGCCTCTCTTTGCTTGTGCCAAGCTCCACGTTTTTGTGCCAGCCTCATTCAGGATATTCCCGTTTAAGTTTATCTCGATCACAATAAGTTGTTGTAGAAATACGAATCACAAAATAGAAGCTGCGTAATTGCAAAAGCACAATGATTACTTCCATTTTGAAAGCTCAACCAGCCAATGTTTTGTTATTCGGCCGCCATGTTTTCATCACATCCTTGTTTTCGTCGAGCAACGTGATGCGTATTGTTTCAGTCTAAATTAAAGCTATTGTTAGTACGTCACTTATTCTCCTGGGTGAGGAAGGAACGTGACTCCCTTTTTCTTTGTTTGAATACTTTTCCGTGGACCGTAAGACAAAAGGGAGGAAAATAACCCGAAATAACTTTTTTTACAAATTCTAATTGGAATGGATTCATTTATACTTGTGACTAGCTGACCCACGCAACTTCGTCTGCGTCACATAAAAGAGGAGGAAAGGAAAAAAAAAGGTTTTTGTAACATTTTTCATTCCTGCTCCGCTCCTAATAATCGTAGCGTGATGTTATATAGCCTAAAGCCTTCCTCGATAAATGGACTATCCAACGCAAAAATAATCTTTCAATTCGAGAGGTAGTTTCTGAGATTAGCGCGTTCAACCAAACAAACAACCAAACTATTTTGCTTTATGATATTAGTATAGATTGTAAGACAAAAGGAACAACAGATAGAGAAAGGAGGTGTCTGATGAGATGACGAGTAATAGAATAAGAATAATTTATTTAGATATTACAAAAGTGTACATTTAGGTGCAGAAGTGTTATTTCTTAAACAATCATATAATTAGTGCTAGTAAGTAAAATTATAACTACAATATAATATTTAACTGTTGCAAGTAACGATCTGGGAAGAAGAGAAGAGAAGGAGAGAAGTATTAAAGAAGAAGACAATGTTAGGCCGACCCCAAATAAATTGGGATAAGGGCAAGAGAATGATGATGATGATGATGATATAATGATGTTACTTCAATGGGGATGGTAATTCTGTAAGATAATTGGCACTAGTATAGCATGTTCCAACTCCAAGCATCGTCATTGGTTGAAAATTGACATTACGTTACAACATAGCTTGATCTCATTGGTCTTCTTCTTCGTGTCGATGATTCCCATGGTCTTTTTATTAAATTTGTTTCGACCAGAACTCAGCCACGTCAACGGCGCTGGTAGTGGCTTCGGACAGGTCCCTTAGAGTGCAGGTGGAGTTGCACAAAGAGCATGTCAGGAGGTGGGCCATGGTTTGAGACAAGGCTCCGCAGTCGCACTCAGCTTTATCAGAATACCCCCACCGGACCAAGTTGAACCTGCAGCGGCCCACTTGGCTTCTAAGTCGATTTAGAGTCTTCCAGGTGGGCCATGGCAGTTGGTGACCCGCGGGGAGTTTTTCTGCAGGCTCAACATAGTGAGCCGGAGGAGGATATTTAAGGAGCCACAGCTTTTTGCGGGCTTCACCAACCTTAGTGTGGTCGATTGGTGGAATTTTCGACCTAAGGAAGCTGTTCCGACTCTTCAGCCTGCCTTGCGAAATCTCCGCTTTATAAAGAGAATGGCGTTTATCTGTCTCTTGTTTATGTTTTTCGAAGGAGCAGGCCACCTCTCTTCGAACTTCAGGAGGAGCCACTCCTGCAAGCGGGTATAAAGCAGCCAGTGGAGTTGGATTTAGGCAGCCAGTGATAATTCTGCAGGTTTCGTTGAGTGCTACATCTACCTCTCGGGCATGAGCGGATCGATGCCACACTGGGCATGCAAATTCGCCAGCCGAGAAGCAGAGAGCCATGCCAGAAGTCCGTAGTACGTGTGCGGAGGCGCCCCAGGCGGTAGATGTTAGCCGACGTAGCAGGTTATTGCGAGCGCCCACCTTTAGTTTTGTCTTAAAACAATGGTGCTTGTAGGTGAGTGACCGATCTAATGTAGCCCCAAGATAGACGGGGTTGTTGTTATGCTCAATATCCGAGCCCCGCCATTTTATTTTTAGCGTTCTGTTGGCTTGACGGTTTCTGAGATCTCATTGGTCAGATTGGGACTTAGCTATAGTCACGTCATCTACAATGAGCTTTGACAGGTATTTCCTATAAAGATGATAAACTACGGAATTTCCTCGGAAAACAGTGTTTCCGGTTGTACTAAACTAGAAGTGACGTAGGTAACCAATTCGTAAGTAAATATGTATTATGTTCAACGCACATCAGCAACCAAAACAATAGCGATACTTAACTTTTATCGCAAACCGAATGATTACAGCACTTGGTTATATTCGGTGTTATTCATCCAGTTGACTTGAACCTGATTGGGTAGTTAATTGGTTGGGGTAAACAGGAAAAAATATGACTTTTCCTGTTCATATTTTCACTGTAAAAATAGGTTTAAATAGGTATTTTCGAGAATATATTTCATTAACGTTTTCGCAGCTATTATATCCAATGGATAAGTAGGATCACCAACACAAGTGATTCAATCAAAACAATAGACACGATAGCTGACTAATGCATGTAAATAATAAATCTGTGTATCATATTATATCAAGTTAGAAGACGATGATGAACCTTGGTTCCTTCTAAACTGGTTCACTTCCGACAAGTATTCTTGCTAGCGCCGCGGGCGTCACTCGCTGTTAAACATTTGTTACCTAATTAAAGCGACGAATGATAACTCCGAACTGCGTGCGCGCAATCATTGCTATACGAAGAAGGCGTATCTATTAAACAAACTTATCACATTGACAACTAAAGGTCAATGGCACGCAATTATCTAGAACCGTCCCACTAGAAATGAATGACAAATGATAATGCTCTTTTTAATTTATCATTTTAATCATTTATTGGAAATCGCTCTGTTGCGGCTCTTTCCAGTTATTTATCATAAAACGAAATGTCAGATATTAATACTTAAGTACAGATATATATTATGCATATTTTTTCCAACGAAGTAAATTAATTAATCCGTTTTTTGGGACTTCCATGGAATTTCTGAATAAAAAGCCTGTTTGTCAGAGTTTTATTATGGCAACGACTCCTCTTGTTCGGAGAAATAAGATGTACGATATAAATAAATTATGTAAACCGAACAAGGCCGACTTATGTAAAATTCCGAAATACTAATTTATAAGAATTGTAGAAACATCCGCGCCTCGCAAATAAATTACAACTTGTAGGTAGTCACTTCTATCTAATGCAGACAAATGCTGTATTAGCGTTGGTGTTTCAAAAGCGAAAGGGAAAAACAAAGGTCTGTTAAATTAAACAGACGCGTGGTTCAAAGATGAATAAAACTAGGAGTAGTATTCACCTGAAAAATGGACTGTATTGTAGTTTAAAAATGCGAAGTTATTTTTTTAAGATGGCGTCTAAATATTATATGGAGATAATGGGCTAGCTGACTACTGAATGGATATTTTCGTACTTATTTCGATCAGTGACTAACAGGAAAAGGGTTAGGGCGGTAAAGGGATTGCAGAACACTTACGCTTGTCCAGCTCTCACCGTTATTTTGAGTTTCTTATCTTGATGGCGGATCTTCTTCCGCGTGCACGCGGTCACAAATAACAAAATATTGTCCTTGAGGGTTGCTTGAGTGTCCACCACAGTAATTCCACTTCACCGATATTACGACAATAGCGAGATCACTAGTTAAGAGTTAGATTTGGCCAACAAATTATTTAAAATCGATTTTTTCTTCTAATGCGCGCGCGCCATTGCGACCGGACGTAAGGTTGCAAAAAAGTGAAGTGAGGTACGGGGGAAGGATTAGGGATGGGACATGTCACTGACTAATGAAGTACGATGAAAATAGTAAGGTGTATCAAACAATATCGAACATCCCCCCCGCCTTGAAGGAACCCCTTCAATAGAGATAGAACAATAGAGTATTAAACTACAAAGTAAAGCTAAAGTTAATGAGGCTAAATTAAGACAAACGATTACTACAAACTAGGTAAGCTTTATGTATGCTGGCTGAACGATTATTGATTTGGTAATGGACACAGCTTTACGATCGGTCTTTTAAGTACACCGCTCTTGATCCTAACTTCAACGACGCGAGTTACTCCATCCCTTCCAGGGAACAACTTAGTGACGACACCAAGAGGCCACTGAAGAGGAGGTGCATTCTCCATGTTTAGTAACACTACTGTGCCGACCAAAACTGGATTAGCTGAAGTATTCCATTTCTCGCGACATTGGAGATTGTGGAGATACTCAGACTTGAAACGATTCCAGAATGACTGGACAAGAGAGTCTAACAGCGAAAATCGAGTAAGCAAATTAGCTCGTTCATTGTTGAGGTCAGCCGCAGGTAATAAAGAAAGTGGTGCGAGCGAAAGAAAGTGCGCGGGCGTAAGAGCACTTGGTTCAGAAGGGTCGGAACTTAGCTGATAGAGAGGACGACTATTAAGAATCGCCTCAATTTGAATAAGGATTGTGTTCAATTCCTCATAAGTCAGAATCTGATTCCCGATGACTTTAAATAAATGCGATTTGACGCATTTAATATTGGACTCCCAAATGCCCCCAAAGTGAGGCGCACTGGGTGGATTAAGTTTCCAAGCTATACGATTGTTTGTTAACTCGTGAGTAAAAGTCTTAAAGTATTCCTCAGAACGAAGAAATGTATTAAGCTCGCTAAGATAAGCCTTAGATGCAACAAAGTTAGTACCGTTGTCGCTGTAAATACATTGACAAGGACCACGACGAGATAGAAACCTTTTGAAGGCATCCAAAAATGATGCCGAACTAAGCGAAGAAGCAAGTTCTAGATGAACTGCCTTGGTTACTAGGCAAATAAAAAGGCACAGGTACGCCTTTTGGCTGCGTACACCGCGCTTACGAGAAAAAGTTACATTGAATGGCCCAGCAAAGTCTACACCAGTGTGTGAGAAGGCTTTGCTTTGCTCGACACGACATTCCGGAAGATCAGACATAACTGGAAATGTAGGTTTTGGATTGAGTCGAAAGCAAATATTACAACGATGAGTACGCATACGTACGATGCGACGAGCCGATAAAATCCAAAACCTTTGTCTAAGTATCGATAATAACAAATTGGGACCTGTGTGAAAGTGTTTAACATGGTAAGCGTCAATAATAAGTTCGATAATATGGCCATTTCGAGGCAAAAGAATTGGATGTTTTTGCGAGTAATCCAACGACGAATTAGCGAGGCGACCCCCTACACGCAATATCCCTTGATCTAAGAAGGGGGAAAGTTTGCGTAACGCATGAGAACATAATTTAGAATTTTTAAGTTTGTCTATATCTTCGTAAAAATACGTGTGTTGTACAGCCTTTACAATAGTCAATTCTGCGAAGTCCAAGTCTGACGCTGTTATGCAATTATTGCGTGGGAGCTTTTTTATGAACCGAGGCATGTAAACTACACATCTAAGAAATTTATCCCAGTTCGAGAACTTTAAACTTAGCGTTATAAGGATATGTTCAGGTTTATTTTTCAAAGCGAATACGGCTGACTTCTCCTCAGGCATTGGAGTAGAAGTAAGAGAAAATTCCGAAACAGGCCAATCATCGATTGGAAGCGATGCCCACGGCGGACCAGTTAACCAAAGTTCATGTTGAACTAATTGTGAAGGTAATAGTCCACGCGACAGACAATCCGCGGGATTTTGAGAACCCGGGATGAAACGAAAATAGTGTGACGAGAAATATGTTTGGCACTGGGCTATTCTGTTAGCTACGAATGTGTTAAACCGATGAGGAGAAGAATGTACCCAGCACAGAGCAACTTGTGAATCCGAAAAAGCATACACATCCTCGATAGGATGTCGTTTTGAAATAGTGTCATAAGCTACCCTTAGTAATTTAGCCATTAAAAGAATTCCACAAAGTTCAAGCCGAGCAAGTGTTACAGTTTTAACAGGAGCGACTTTAGATTTCGAACATAACAGCCGAACAATGGGTTTCTGATTATTATTCAAAACATAGGTATAGACAACGCATCCATATGCCTTTTCGGATGCATCAGAAAACGCCAAGAGATAAAGTCGAGAATGCGAATCAACGCCCAAATGGCGGGAAAACGAAAGACTAGAGATTAATGGTAATTCCGAAATAAACTGATTCCACAAACGGAGAACAGCTTCTGGAGGTTGGTCATCCCAATCGAGTTTGAGAAGCCAAAGTTCCTTGATAAGCAATTTTGAATATAGAATAACAGGACCAACAAGACCAAGAATGTCATACAAGCGAGCTGTGACAGACAAAATCGCACGTTTAGTACCTTCGGGATTAGGTGGCGTGACAGTGAATTTAAACGAATCAGAAGATGGCAACCACTGAAGGCCGAGAATTTTGAACGAGGTGTCCGTGTCGAAAGAGACTGATTCCGATTGGCGGTGAGTATCAGGAATAGTACCGAGCAAGTCAAGAGAATTACTCGTCCATTTCACTAGCTCGAAACCACCACGTTTCAGAAACTGGATTAGATCGGATGCCATTCCGACCGCTTCCTTCAGGCTAGAAGCGGAGGAAGCTAGATCGTCCATGTACATGTCACTTTCTAACACGCTGCAAGCGTGAGGAAAATTATCACGCTCGTCATGAGCGAGTTGTCGCATAGTACGCAATGCTAAAAACGGCGAAGAACGAAGACCGAAAGTAACGCGATTAAATTGATAAGTCTCGATTGGAGCGTCATCCGAGAAACGATATAAGATTCTTTGATAAGAACGATGCGAATGATGGACCTCGATGCAGAGGTACATTTGACGAACGTCAGCGAAAAAAGCGAATTCAAATACACGAACCTTTAAAAGTATCTGAAAAATATCATTTTGCAAATTGCAGCCTGTATGCAAAACGTCATTAAGCGACAAACCGGAGTCTGTTTTAGCACTAGCGTCGAGTACGATACGAAGTTTTGTCGTTGATTTATCCTGACGTATAACGGGATGGTGAGGCAAATAAAATCCTGACTCGAGACAATTCTCTGGCGGGACGAGCGACAAATATTTTTTATTGAGATATTCCGTGATAACGGCATTGTACTCCTCACGTAATCCAGGAGACCGCGCGAATTTACGTTCGAGAAACAAATATCTACGCTTTGCAGTTATAAAAGAATTGCCAAGCTGATCGACATTTTCCTTAAAAGGCAGATTAACAATATAACTTCCATCGATATTTCGAGTAGTAGTAGATGTATAAATATCTTCGCAAACCTGTTCTTCAGGGCTTATAAAGATTGTAGAAGGCACTTCTTCTAATTGCCAAAATCTCTGAAGCGAATCATTAATTTGCTCATGTGTTAAAGCGCAGAATGAAAGAGTTGACTGAGGTGAAATTATGGTGGGTGCATTTCCCATTAAAATATATCCCAAACTAGTTTCGATTGCTGTAGGCAAATTATTACCAGGATTTATTTTATTAAATAACAAAATGTTGCAATATGAATTGACACCCAAAAGCATGTCAATTTGTCCGGGTGAATGATATTCATCATCGGCAAGCGGTAAATTATCTAAGTAATGAAGTGCGTTCACATCAATAAAAGCGTTTGGTAGCTGTGACGTAATCTTGTCGACTACAAATGACTGCGAGCTATACTGTGTCCTAGCGTCAAAACGAGATGTAAACAGAACCTTGGTCAAGCCCAATATACGTTGAGATGCACCACCGATGCCTTGAACTTCAACAAACCGATTTTTATTCGAAACAAATAACGATAGACGTTTACAACACGAAGCTGTGATATAATCACTCTGCGATCCGGAATCAATTAAACATCGTACGAAATGCACACGATTATGTTTATCGAAAACCTTTATTTTTGCGGTACTCAACAAAGTAGTTAAACATCTATTATCAAAAAAATCACGAGCAACACCACAAACAGATGTACTATTGTCATTCGATGGCGAACTAGATTCCACTCCGCTTACGCTTAAGGTGCGGTCAACCTGTTGAGAGGTCGCGGGAGCGGAGGCGACAGCGGGCAAATTTGATGCATTATTTTGCGAACCAGATGAACCAAAATGCAAGATTGAATGATGTTTGGACTTACAATGACGACAAACACTTTTTGAAGGACATGACAAAACCTTGTGCCCGTGATTTAAACAATTAATGCACAACGAATTAGATTTCACAAAATTAAATCTTTCCTGAGGGGTCATCTTTGTAAAATCAGAACAAAAGTATAGTTTATCATGTTTGTCTGACTTACACATAATACAATTATCGGCTTTCTGAGCGACAAAAGCTTTTGTGGATTTCGGTTTTGAATTAGATAAATTTTTAGTTTGCCCATCTTGTTGAGGCTTGGAAATTATAGGACTAGAGCGTACTATTTTATCTTGTTCTTTAACGAATTCAACTAAATCATCATAACAAGGCATGGCTTTCTTGCGATTGCTCATTTCGAACAACTTAACTGTCTCGGAATCCAATCTTTGCAATGCGAGATGTAACAAAATAAAGTCCGTAAGATTTCCCAAATCGACCTGCTTGAGCGCCCTAACTGCGGTATCAAATGTGTTTATAAATGACTCTAAACCGGTTGTAGATTTAGCAGATATAGGTTTAAATTCTAATAGTTGATTTAAATATGACGCGGCAAGAAAACGCGGATCATCATACTTATCTACGAGCGAGTTCCATAATATGTTATAATTCTCTGGTGTAGGTGGTATCCCTGCACACAAAGACGCGGCGCTGCCAGTCAGCTTACTAACAAGAAAATGAATGCGTTCCGAGTCAGACAGTTGCGTGTTATCATGAACTACGCGCTTAAACTGATTATAAAATAACGACCAATTACGAATATCGCCATCAAAGGAAACTAAATCGATACGAGGTAATTTTGGGAAATTATTTTTGTGAGTTTCTTTTATTTCAGATTTTTCTATTTTAAGTAAATTTACGACACGTTGAACCCGACAGTATAATTCCTCAAACGAAATCCATGATTGGTAACTTATAGTAGCATTAGGATCCACTTTAATAGAACACGTATTGAAGGCGTCTAGTACGCTTTGAAATTCATTACGTAAACTTTGAAGATTTGCGACATTATTTAAAAATGACTCCCTACAAGTTTCATCATTCATATCCTGCTTTGATAACTCGAATATATTCTGCATACGTTCGAAATGTGCATTTCGTTTAGCTTGTAATAAGGCTAATTTATTTTTATTGTCGTCGTTCGACATGATTATAAACAATATGTAAAAAAATGCGAATGTGTAAACTAAAAAGGTGACGTAAGTATAGAAATACGTTATAATTGTGTCTTGCCGTATAAGTTAATGAAATGAGTAAACAATTTACCTATTTCCAACGCGAGAGTAACCAAAGTAAACGACAACGATAAGTATGCGACAACAACGAATGGGCCTTTCAGATAACCTTAGGTAGGTATGTATGCAAACCACCAATAAGTAGGTATTAGGCTTACTCAATTACAAACAACGAGATGCTCCCGAATAGAGCTCCTGAATACAACCTTAACGACTTATAGGTATGTACTAGGACGAATAATATTATGTATGAGTAAACACTAATGTAAGTACTTACTTAATAGTATTACGAATGAACGAACGAAATGAAATTAAACGACGTTCAAGACACAATTAGCTAATAATAATATATGCAAACGAAAGATATAGATAATTATCGAATATACGAATAGCGGCACAGAAGCCACAGCTACGTTTATACCTACGTATATCGGCGCGCGCTTTCGACTACGAACAACGAACGAACTAAGTAGATAAATTATTATGAGTAGGTAGTTGACCAATAAGTGTACTTAGAACACCGACTAAATAGATTTTTCTAATAGATGTGTGTAATATTACGATATTGAACACGAAAATATGTAATAATTATCGGTTACGAATATAGGCTCAGCCAGCACAACAATGAATACCTAGTAGTAATAGAATTCAACAGAATATTTGAATGAGTACCATTTGAGTACGCATTTTTTCGGGATTGTTCGAAATTCGAATTTTAAAATATGAACTAGTATTATCCGGTTCGATTGGACCAAAAAATATGGTGTTTCAAAAGCGAAAGGGAAAAACAAAGGTCTGTTAAATTAAACAGACGCGTGGTTCAAAGATGAATAAAACTAGGAGTAGTATTCACCTGAAAAATGGACTGTATTGTAGTTTAAAAATGCGAAGTTATTTTTTTAAGATGGCGTCTAAATATTATATGGAGATAATGGGCTAGCTGACTACTGAATGGATATTTTCGTACTTATTTCGATCAGTGACTAACAGGAAAAGGGTTAGGGCGGTAAAGGGATTGCAGAACACTTACGCTTGTCCAGCTCTCACCGTTATTTTGAGTTTCTTATCTTGATGGCGGATCTTCTTCCGCGTGCACGCGGTCACAAATAACAAAATATTGTCCTTGAGGGTTGCTTGAGTGTCCACCACAGTAATTCCACTTCACCGATATTACGACAATAGCGAGATCACTAGTTAAGAGTTAGATTTGGCCAACAAATTATTTAAAATCGATTTTTTCTTCTAATGCGCGCGCGCCATTGCGACCGGACGTAAGGTTGCAAAAAAGTGAAGTGAGGTACGGGGGAAGGATTAGGGATGGGACATGTCACTGACTAATGAAGTACGATGAAAATAGTAAGGTGTATCAAACAATATCGAACAAGCGTAGTAATATGAAGGGATTCTCCAGGAGAGGATCATACTTGATGAGACACAGACTCGACTGTAGGTATACTCTCCGCTAGTTTACCCAAAACATAAACACCAATCAGGTTCTTTTCGCATGTCAGAACTTGTCTTTCGGTAATTAATTTGGCTCAACAACCAGTTGACGATTACACAAAAGACTTAGAGAAGCACTCAGCAAAACTAGCAGCATACAGCATCATTAATTAATCACCAACTCAACGAAAGCACTTGCTCATTTTCATCACAAGACTAGGTACTCAAAATAAGTGCCCTCCCATCTAACGTGCAAGAAAGTATAGATCCGAAGTGTGGAAGTGGCCCATCTGCACCATTACGCCAGCCGGAGCCAGCTCGCACTGACAGATATATTATGACCTTATCTCACTCATTACCTTAACGGAGACCACTTCGAGGAAACCATCTCCTTTCTCGTAGCATTGTCAACCTTGCCGGGATATTTTACGAGGAAAAAATTCATGAGTTGGAATGTGCTGAATACATTTGTAGCTGGCAACACAATTACACATGTTCGTCTTCGTATCCTGTACAATGTACGAGAAGCTATTTGTGCTTTTGAGAATGCTGGCTAATAACACATAGCAATTGTCTTCATATAATAGAGAGTACACGACTGGCTAAATACAATTAGACGAAAATATTGTTGAAAATACTGCCTTTGACCACTTCAAACGTTCGACAAGAATACACTTATGTTCATTTATATACACAAGCGAGAGTAAATTGAGAACCTACCTACTAATTGTTGACGAGACTCGTACAAGACTAGAGAGAGATATTATTGACACCCTTTTCGCAGAAGACTTTTCTGCCAGCATTAAAATTTTAAATATGTAACTAAATTGGCAATGGTTTTCACCACTGTTCTTTGTATTTTTATCCAATCGAATAAGAAATGCAGTTAGAAAATCCCTAAATAAATATATCGTTAATGTACTACGCTATAAAAGCTAGAAAATAGCAAACAATGACTTGGTGCTCATAAACTAAAAAACTGCAAACGTGACAAGTTCCATATTTACAAAATCGCGTTCAAATTGTATGCGTTATCGAACAATATGGGCGAAATACTTCCAAAACTAAATTCCGAAAACTGGCTGGAAATTTCAACAACTAATTTGTAGCAAAGGCCACAGGGGGCAAGCCGCGACCAATCGGCTATTATGGGCGACAATAGACACGTCCCAGTTCTAACCCTGCGCCTGAATTGAAGGAGTGCCTCGCCATTGTCATTTGCGTCTGGCAGACGGAGCATAATACAGCGTGTGCCTTTATGTTCTGCAGGAATATATCGTTGTGTGTTGCTCTTTGCCCCAGAATTGTTGCTGCTCGTAGTGTTTGGCGTTTGACAGTGTCGACTTCATGTACAGCGTAAGTTGGCTTTAGATTTGTCGCCCTTTTGATCCCTTAGTGCTTGAAAGCATCCTAATGGGTTATGTTTTTCGATGGATGTTTAGGCAAAACAAATTAATTTGTGCAAGAGAAGTTTTGGTCAAAAAGGTGTTGCATAAATTATTGTTATACCCGCTCCCACTCGTTCGTAAGTCTGCCACGCGACGCCTACAATTCCTGCAACTTTGTATTTATGTGTTTCCAGTATCGAATTCAAATTCTACAAACCGCGTTATTTTATAAGGAAATCTACCATTTTTATGCCCAAAATTATGCTTGGAAGTGGTTACAAATATGAAAAAGGACATTCAAAAACATATTTCTGATCAATAAGCGCCACCTACGACGTAAAGTTTCTGTGAAATAAGAATCAATTCGAAGTGGGTTGTGCAAGCCCACGTTTTAAAAACCAAAGTCTGTTTAAGCAGAAAATAAGGACCAGATTGTATTGTGTTATGATGAGTCCTTATAAGTAAAGTATAATGGGCATTATAAGTCCGTCACGATACGCCGCCGCGCCGTAGATCCCTATTTGTTCCGCGCCTGGGCAGACCGTGGCAAATCAAACATCTGAAATGTGCCGTATAATTGGCCCAGCCGACCGGAATGCAGTCCGCCCGACCACTGCGGTATGGCGACAAGTTAAATACGATTTTAATAAAGCATTCGCTGTATAATTTGGTACCAGTTTGGCCTGTATTACACTGAGAAAAATTGATTTCTGGCTTAAGGTGTATTCTGCCTTTGACGGCTAAATTGTAATGTCGCGAGGCGATTTTGTAACGCTTACGGTTATTTTGGCTCAGCTAGGCGTTTCCGTTTAAATGGTACGTCTTTTATGATAAACACTAACCGACAAAAATGTCTTACCGTAAGGCAGTCTTGGAATTTAACTTTATACAGTTAATACAGCAGTAATGGACTCCAAAAAACGCTTTAAATTTACGACGTCGAATATGTGGTGAATATCACCGTAATTATGGCAATGTTTAACTTAAATTAAGGCGATATATACTTCAATAAAAACTAAACAAACGTAAACATAAGTCATAAACAAACTTTCGAAAGCGTCATAAATAATCTTTAGCAGGGCAATATTCACCTTATAATAAGGCGGAATATACTTCGGTCACAACAATTTAAACGTAAACATAAAGTTTTTCAGCGACGTATGTATTCGGCAATATAAACGTATAATGTGGCTACATTTGCCCTATCATAAGGCGAAATATGCTTAGATTACGACGAATCAAATGGTAACCTTAGGTTATTATAACGACGTACATATACAGCACACATAAACGTAAATATAGCAATATTCACCTTATCATAAGGCAAAACATGGTCTAGTTACGACTGATTGAACGGTAACATTACGTCATATAACGACGTACATATTTGATCAAAGCAACCGTATATTTGGCAATATTTGTCTTATCATAAGGCGAAATATGCTTAAATTACGACGAATCAAATGGTAACCTTAGGTTATATAACGACGTACATATACAGCACACATAAACGTAAATATAGCAATATTCACCTTATCATAAGGCAAAACATGGTCTAGTTACGACTGATTCAACGGTAACATAACGTCATATAACGACGTACATATTTGGTCAATGCAACCATAAATTTGGCAATATTTGTCTTATCATAAGGCGAAATATGCTTAGATCACTACGAATCAAATGGTAACCTTAGGTTATATAACGACGTACATATACGGCACATATAAACGTAAGTATGGCAATATTCACCTTATACTAAGGTAAAACATGGTCAAGTTACGACTGATTGAACGGTTACATTTCTTCATATAACGACGTACATATTTGGTCAATGCAACCGTAAATTTGGCAATATTTGTCTTATCATAAGGCGAAATATGCTTAAATTACGACGAATCAAATGGTAACCTTAGGTTATATACCGACGTACATATGCGGCACATATAAACGTAAACATGGCTATATTCACCTTATCATAAGGCAAAACATGGTCTAGTTACGACTGATTCAACGGTAACATTACGTCATATAACGACGTACATATTTGGTCAATGCAACCATAAATTTGGCAATAATTGTCTTATCATAAGGCGAAATATGCTTAGATCACGACGAATCAAATGGTAACCTTATGTTATATAACGACGTACATATACGGCACATATAAACGTAAGTATGGCAATATTCACCTTATACTAAGGTAAAACATGGTCAAGTTACGACTGTTTGAACGGTTACATTTCTTCATATAACGACGTACATATTTGGTCAATGCAACCGTAAATTTGGCAACATTTGTCTTATCATAAGGAGAAATATGCTTAGATCACGACGAATCAAATGGTAACCTGAGTGAATTGCATAAATGTACTTAGAATAAGTAGAGCCTTATGTTAGGGTAGTCAGTAATAAACGCTTGTATTGAACAGACGTGTTTGATTCTACCTGCATACTTCATGGCGACCCTGCCACACACGTTTCGGGAACTGCGTTGGCAAGTTATCCGTTTACGGGCGCAAAGTGCAAAAGCGGCGGATTCCTGTGTGCCTTGGTGCACCAAGATACAATATAAAACAATAGGAATATTATAAGCACGAGTGAAAATTGGAAAAAGTTATTCGAAGACTGAGGATAAGGAGGTTATCATCGCCCAAAACGCTTCAGGAGGCAAAACAGCACCAGTGAAATAGCAAGAAAATCACATAAAACTAAATAACATTTTGATGACGACCTTTTTGGTGCTGTTGCTTATTGTGATTCTTGCAATAATTATAAGAAAATCATACAAAAGCATAACAAATGGATAGACGAGCAAGTGGATTCTGCATTTATAAGAAGGATGAGGCAGCGTCTATCCGGAAGGAGAGACCAAGCTCACGCTGAAGATGTTTAGGCGCATACTCGTACAATTCAATCCGAGAGAAGATTTGTGAGTGCATAAGTGGAAAAAAGTGAAGAAACCGAAGTTGTGAAGTGAAGTGTTTTACGCTTAAGAGTATTGACAATCTTCGATTTAAAAGTATGTAGTAGGTAATATTAAGTTCTAACGCAATCCAGGCAGCCGAGGACGAGTCCCCACCATCATCGTCTTCTGCCAGGCCTGCTGAGGGTATGGAGGTAAATAAAGAGTACGTACTTCCAAAAACTGGGTATCATTTAAAAAGGTATTTCTTAGTACTTTTTGCTGCACATATTAACAGTAAACAGACTTTTTTTTTGGTTATGATAATGGATTTGCATAATATTGCACTGGCACTAGTATAGTAAACATTGTGTAAAAAAGAGTATTTTAGGGTACTCTATTTTTGTTATAGATTATAGAGTACGCCTACTTGATATAGAGTACAATAGGTACTCTATTTTAGAGTACGGTTGGCAACCCTAATCATAACCTACCCTTCACATTAAATTTAAATTAAATAATTAATAAAATAAGTACTTACAATAATATTTTTTTTATTTAATTAAATTTAATCTTACCAATGACTACTTGTTGATATAAAAGTCTGATTACTCGTAAGTTTACTCTAAGTTAGACCTCTGTTTTAGTTTTAAATTGTTATAAGTTCTTTTACCTAAAGGTACAGTAAACGGAATGAAAAGGTTCGTCACACCCTTCAAATTTTATTTAAATTAAATTATTAATAAAATGAAATAGTAAATAATAATTGATTTTTATTTAAAGTTAAATTTTATGTTATTAATTTTTTCTTACCAATGACTACTTGTTGATATAAAAGTCTGATTACTCGTAAGTTTACTCTAAGTTAGACCTTTTTTTTTTTTTTTTTTTTTTTTTTTTTAGGATGGGAAATCATCAAATGACTTCTCCCACTCTGGGCGGAGCGGGAGGGAGTGTCAGACTCTTACTGACTAAAACCCATCCATGTTCCTTCCTCGCCCTTTACGTTAAGTTAGACCTCTGTTTTAGTTTTAGATTGATATAAGTTCATTTACCTATAGGTACAGTAAACGGAATGAAAAGGTTCGTCACCTTAAAGTCGGTTTTCGCTTTGACATTTTGACAAGATAAACAGTCAAACAACTTTGACCTGAATAATTTTGAAGTTTGATTACGAATAGTTAAAACATTATTTTCTCTTATCTCAGTGTATTCTGTCTATTCAGTTTCAAAAGGCATGTATCGTCACGAGCACATGCTCGTTACGTTGAACAAATCAAGTTGAAAACTGACGGAACCTTTTGGTTCCGTCAAACCTATTACTTACAATGTAAAATATTGAAAATTTGTATACTAAGAACGGTCGACCAAGCTATTTAGTTTACATTTGAACATGCAAGTTACATTGTAAAATGGAAACCAAATAGCTTGGTGAGCGTACCTATATTTTTTATCTTGTTTTAAGTATCTAAATATAGTAATGTATCTTAATTGATTTTCTATTTTCTAATACAGATTTTTTTGATTTTTTTTGAATGGTTTTATTGCAATGCACTATCATTCCTATAAAATACAGACGCTATCGGCTTATTATTAGGTTGAGGTTGTAATGTTGGGTTGAGGAGGTACTAATCTATTTAATTTGTTTCTTTAGTAAACAGTTATTATTAAGTGTTTTATACATTTTCGTTCTATTGATTGCAGAAGCTTACAAAGACTGGGAGAACAGCTTTCTGAGAACAGCAGGTTACGCTGTTCACTGAAGGCACGGTTGGCTGATCTACTATCATGAAGTTCATGTGAAGGATATTAGCTCGCGCTACCTTAGAGTGAACGCGCACTTTAAGCGGCCCAATAAACAAAAAAAACTAATATGAACTAATAAATGATAGTAAAGTAAGTCAATCATGCCTTTAGGGAAAATTGTTACCAGCCGTTAGAAGGCTTTTTTTCCGGTCTTCATAAAACATTTCTGCTCGAAAAGAAAGCATAAATTACCTTACGATACGGCTTACCTAATCGTATGGAACATTCTAAGACAACTTACTAGAAGGTGAATACGACTTAGTAAACGTTGAAAACGCTTAGTGGATAGGTTAAACAACACTAAGGAACGACATAAAACGCCTTAAAAGAAGTCGATTACGATTTAGTAAACGTTGAAAACGCTTAGTAGGCAGGTTAAACCCACAGCAAGTAAAGACGTAAAACACCTTACTAAAAGTGAATTACGACTTATGAAAACATCAATAGCGCTTAGTGCACAGGTTAAACCCCAGTAAGAAAAGACGTAAAACGCCTTACTAAAAGTCAAATATTACTTTAAAAAACATTAAAAGCGCTTATTAGACTGGTTAAACCACGGTAAAGAAAGACTTAAGATGCCTTAATAAAAGTCGATTACGACTTAGGAAACGTTAAAAATGCTCAGTGAACAGGTTAAAATACAGTAAGGTAAGACGTTAGACGCCTTACTAGAAGTCGATAAACGTTAAAAGCGCTTAGTGGACAGGTTAAACCACTGTAAGGAAAGACGTAAAACGCCTTACTAGAAGTCTATTAAGACATAAGAAGCAGTAAATAGACATTCAAAACACTTTGTGAACAAAATAAACCACAGTAAGAAAATACGTAAAACGCCTTACTAGAAGTCAATTGGGACAGTGATACGTCGGAAAGTTTTGTGTGTATGACCCGAGCACGTCCCTTTACCGTTTATATCGCCTTACCGGAAGTTAAATGTCATCGTCAATCAGACGATTCTATCTGACTTACCACGTTTATAGCTTTTGAATTAAGGCTTATCTGATAATAATTACGTCTAAAATGCACATATTGCTGCTTATTTTTTGCGCCTTAAGCTTAAGGCGTAAAACGCCTCCAACCTAGGAAGGCGTTTTTGGTCGGTTGACTTTTGGTCGTTTTTTCGCCTTCATTACGAATAAATCCGCCCTCGTTACGAAACATTCGGCTTTACATTTTTCTCAGTGTAGAAGAACAAGCAAGCACATATTTTGTAATCGTTGCTTGGATTAAATTCAACAAAGATTTTCGTATTAAACTTCTCAACTAATATTAGTGCGAAAGTGCTATTTAATCAGTTTCTATCCTCTATCCTTTCACTCGGGTAAATATTAATCTAATAGTTTGATAGCTTAGACAGGTAAACAGAACAATCGGCGCCTGGAGTCTAGACAAATCGATCCAGAATTCCAGACGGATTTAGAGGATTAATACCTTTAAACCAATTTGGAACAATCGCACTACCGAGAATTTTTTTCACTGAATAAATATCAATAGGCATTAAGCCGTGTTTAGGTTACAGGTCGCTTTCAAGAAATATTGGCTTCAACTTGAATAAATGATAACTTGACAAGTAAGCATACCTTGAGGGACTAAAATATCCTTCTCCATCATCGTTAACGCTGTCATTTTGTCGAGGCGTTACTAAGCCCTCCGGTATTGACCTTAATTTAACGTGCGAATGACGTTTATATTCTGAAAGCCTGGCAGCTAGTTCCTTCTGGGATTTCGCTGAATTAACCAATGTTTGGAAACTGTTTAGCGTGGGTTTAATTATACGCGATTAGTAGTAATCACAAATCTGATAGTAATTTCTCAGAATCCGTGACGACTTTGACCGATCGCATCCTCTGTGAAGATCTTTGGCGCCCACTAGACGTTAGTTAGATCACTAATAATAACGTACAGAGCTTTAAATAGATGGACATTTGTCACGGCATGAGGCGCCAACTGGCAATAGCTAATGTAAACTCGTTTAATTAGAGCGAGTAGTCAAACTGTCTTTTGTATAAGTCAGTTTTACTACCTACATGTACTTCGGTTTTTTTTTTCACTAGTATAACCTTTGTTTTTACGCCAAGCTATTTTGCTAAAGGAACTCAACCTCTTTACACGACTTCTATCTGGACTCGGTAATAAAAGCCCCGTTTTTTCTGCGGGTGTCAGTCGCTCCTGTAATTTATTCGCACTGTTGTATTAACTAACACATCCCGCGATTACCACTCGAAGCTCCTATTACGGTGTCAAAGAAAAAATCCCGAACGATACACATAATTGTAACCACAAAAACTATACTTGGAAATCAGCAATTCTTCTAGGAACCTGTCCATATGTAAGACATGGATGTAATATGCGTTACTGTACCTCGCACGGATGGGAGCTTAGCAAAAACTGTTTATTAGCGGAGTTAGTCATCCATGCGATCTGGGCTTAGCGCTAAATGTCAACATGTGACGTCATGGTTAACCCTT
This sequence comes from Xestia c-nigrum, assembly GCA_916618015.1. NCBI lineage: Eukaryota > Metazoa > Arthropoda > Insecta > Lepidoptera > Noctuidae > Xestia > Xestia c-nigrum. Next base: position 5,703,496 of record OU745249.1, read on the forward strand.
CAACTAAACTTAAGCCCCCAACGGAATTGTAGCGAACGTGGGGCGCGTATATAATGTAAACCGGCCATTCAGTTATTCCGTGCGTTCACGTAAAATGTTAACGTCCATTCAGGCCCACGCGTAAATAATAAATTGTGAGCGAGTATGCTCACAGAATGATGATAAGTGTGTCCGTTTGTAGGAAACTACCGGTAGGACGTGGATGAAATGGCTCTCGGGAACTATAAGTCGTCTGAAGCCAATAACCGATCTTGTGAACGTTCGGTATTGCTACGTATAAGGCAAACAATAAGAAACATTATTTTACGACATTTTTGCTTGCTGTTTGTCATCGATTACTTAACAGTTGTTTCTAATAACTCACAGATTTGGCACTCTCATGAAGGTGTGTGTGGTATTGGCAAACAGACGTGCGCATTAATTTAATATTTCCTAGAAGAGTTTTACCCAGAGGATATTACATACATTAATCGCCATTAACTTTAGATGCGAAAAATTTTGTAAATTAAAATTCAGATTCAGGCTGATTTTCAAAAATATTTCAACGTAAAAGCCCACGCATTTTGGGAAGTCCAAAATTGAAGCCACATTTTACAAGTTTATCGCAAAGGCGTGGTTTTTTTGTGTGATCCCTAATATTACATACCTAATACAATTATGTGATTCACAGAATAATCAAATGGTAGTGCCACAAAAAACATTGAATTCATAGAAGGTGGTGGTTGTTCCGCATTCTCTTCAAGTACAGTAGGTTCAGAGATTTAAACTGAATTTGAATATACGGACAAATTAGGTGGAGGCACAGAGATGCATACATGCATGTGGTACCTGGAAGCATACACAATGTTAGCTGGAAACGCACAACAAAGTGGAATGATGAGAAGCGCGGATTCCGTTAAACTGTAAGATAGGGATGCACGAGACTTGCATGTATCGTATCGATAGTGAATTGGGGCAAACAATAACAATTCCATTGCTATTTTAGTTGTAAATTATTTGTATTCAAATATTGTAAATGTCACCGTAAAATTGTCAAACACATTATATTGTAATCTCTCTAGCGATATTGTAAACTCTCGAAATATTATCAACTGAACATACGGAAGTTTCTCTGCCCCCATAATTGGGACTTGGGGCACCCCCCGTTAGGTTCCTTTAAACCCTGCACTCGGAAATAGGAGCTTCGCGAAGCGGGGCTCTGTCGACTACGCTTTCTATGGGAATATAAATAAAGCGTTTTAAGGTTAGGTTATATTAGTCGGTATTTCTCAGGAATGGTATATCATCTTTTCATGGGAGTGGTACCATTGGGCAAGGGGGAACCTTCCTTTCCTCCACACCGCGTGAGTGGACTACCATCGCATGCATTTCACGAAAACTAATGCGTTTAATTGTAAGCAGTATGTTCGTTTGACAATATTTCGAGAGTTTACAATACCGCTAGAGAGATTACAATATAACGTGTTTGACAATTTTACGGTGACATAAATACACTAAGAAAAGTGTTACTTATTTAAGTATTTATTTATTGAATTCAAGGAAGAGAATGGCACTATCGTTATTCATAAGCAAATAATCAAAATATCTTACTGTTGCTGAAAATTACAGCGTTAAAAATCATGAAATTGCGTAAAAAGTCTAACACCTGTCTGGCATGAATGCTGAAATGGACCTTTTTGGCGCAGCCGTGAGGCACACAGCACATTACTACTAAGTCCAACTTATTGTTTTGTATCTTTTTTATTTATTATTGTGTGTGTGCTTTATTAAATGACGTCAAATAAATATTTTTCTTTCTATCTCTTAACCCGTTTGATGGTAGTTATGATTTTGCTATGTTTTTGTGTGCTTCTTTTGTATTATATTGCGCGATACGATACATTCATTCTGATACCGGTACTTTTATATTAATACATGTTTTAATCGTTTTCGTTTGTTATCATCATTTTCTCCTGCCCTGGGGCCTTAGTCTGCTATTTTTATAAATTCGTCATTCCAACACGATCCCATTCTCGTTTCCATTTTGTTAAAAGTTCGTAATCTGCTAAATTTACAATGGTCGGTCAATAGTCTCGTAATAGAATTGTGTTATAGTGACATTGTCGTATTACCATTACTATAAAACCCATAAGTGGAACTGGTTTTCGAAGTCTACTACTAAATTTGAACATTTATTCATGCCAGATTTCATTTATGTATATTTTTACACATTTTTGTCATTTTGTACGAGATTACCATTCTATGCCATTTCTTTCAGTGGTGTGTCAGTGATTGACCGTTGGACTTCAACTGTCAAAATCAACAACAATTAAATCAATGATAGACCATTCTGACACTATTGTAATAGCAGGCTTGAGGCCCTGTCTTCGTGTCTTCTTTTCTTCCATACTTCTCTATTACTCGTTACGTCAGCAGTCACCTCCTTTCTAGCCATATCCTTCAGACAGTATACTGTATTTTTTCCTACATCGTATTCGTTTGTTTCGTTGCAAAATATCGGAGTATCGTATCCTGTTGTATCGATAATGTATAGTATCGGATTAGGTCGAACATCACTACTGTAAGACGATCGATACCACACGACGCGCGCTAAATAAATGTTTGGGAAGACATTTTATTGCTGTCTTTGTATCCTCATGGTTCGTTGCTATGATGGCGTGAGCAGAACTTCAAAAGGGAATATGTTAGAACAATTAGTTCGGCCATTGAAAACCGTAGCTGCTGGCGTGCCACTCTATAAATAAGCATTAATTTAATTAATGTCCCTGAATATTACTAGAGCTACTAGGTTAATTACTTGTTTTGCTTATATTCGCTTCTTCTAATAACCAAAGAATAAGAATGTTGTTTGTTGTTGCTGAAAAAGGAGTCACAATTTTTTAGTTTTCTCTTAATTTTTAAATTATAAATTCTGTTTTTCTGTTGTTTTCTTTTTATTTAATATTGTTATATTGCTCTGTCCTGTAGGAATCATAAATACTTTTTATTTCTTTTTACGAAACAGCCTTCTGCCTACTACTAGTTTCAAGCTACTGCACTTCAGCAATGTAGGTACACCATAAACAATATTAAACACTTGATAAATGAACCGTAATGACGGTTCCTCTATCAACCTGTCACTTCTAAACAACGAACTGTCGCAATCTGTGAAGACGATAAATTACACCTATTCACAGTTCACACGTACAAGTGCAATTTAAATACCAACTAGTGTCCGACCACCTCGATGTTAGGAAAAAACGTCTGATACATACTCAATTAACAAGATTTTTTTAAGCATTGGAAAAACGCATTCAAATTCCCAGTATTTCAGGAGTGGGTAAATCTCGGTGTAAGATTATATGGTACTTGGAAACTGCCAATAAAAAAAGTCCGCAGGTCACGATCGAAAAAAGCATTGAATCAAATGATGAGTCAGAACCAAAACAAAACAGTTTTTATGAATCGAACGTTATCTTGTACAAAACCAGATTAGATTGTCGCTACAAGTTCCAACCCACACGCGACAACAATGTTTTCTCGACTGTAACGATAATAACTGCATTTACGAGGCTCTTAGCACTTATCAAGACCGTACGTAGTACACACCTTTGAAATAACAATGTGATTTTAGTATGCATGAGTTTTAGAAATATTCTTTGACACAGTTATTTTTTTTTTGTCAATAAGTCTTTCATACTACTATTATGTTATGATGCGAAACTTTGTGAGGATGTACGAATTTAGATGTAATTTGTTGAAACCTCGATTAACTTATTATAGGATACCTAGGTATTTTTTCCCTCGATAGTGCGATCCCAAAATTAGCGACTTACAACGCTACGTCGTGGTATAATTTTTAATGCATTCTGACGTCAGGAGCCCCCACTCTTGAGTTAGGTATGATGTGTTTTATCTTTGTCAATATTCATTGGTTTGCAAAAACAAAAAATACGTGTCCATTATTTTCCTATACTCTAACTTACGGACTAAATAGATTTGCAATGTATTGATGGTGGAAACTAGCCTATAATAAGCTAGTGATGATATAAGTTGGTATTTAAAGTTTATTTATAGGTTCGATTGCCAGATCGGGTGGTGGGATAATGCTACTGGATTTATCCATCTGGGATTTGTTAGAAGCAGCTCGGAGTCGGAACTCGTGCCCAATTGATAGCATAGCCCCGTCCCCTACAACATGGGATTTAAACATTCCTTACTGGTGAGATGTCGGTGTTTACATCCCTGTCAATTCTTCTGGGATATACGCTAGATGTTATACGTAGTTTTACGACAGACTGCCAAAAATGATTAACTTTATTAAAGAGCATTAGGACGTGCCTTTGTGACCCTTTTCAGTGTTACGACAAGTTGACAATCGTCTGCAAATCTTGTAGTTTTTAAAACCCTCACTATAGAACACTTATCGAATACTAGCAGCTCTAGTTTTGCTAACTCAAAATTATAAATTAATGAGACAGTAGTTCCACACTATGCATACATTATTTGGGAGCAAACTACAGCTTCTCATTTAGAATTTCCAAGAGAATTTATATTCGACGTGTTCACAATTTAGTAGTTGTAAACTTAAACTAACTACATAATATGTATTTGTATACGAAATACATGCCAGGTCCCTGGAGAGATCTGTTTGAATTTATACGCTGCTGTACTGAATTGAAGTCACATTTTGGGAACTACACATTTAGTTACTTCAGAATAAAAATTGGTTTGGTTTTGCCAGACCTAAAGCCAGTGTATGTTAACTCGACTCGACAGTCCCATTTCCACGTGATGGATGCACCAAGCAAACAGTTTGTTGACCAGTAAATATACATAAATGTTCCAGCTCCAAGTAAAATCGAAATACGTCAATGTTGCCATCATAAATCGCCAGTGTTTACATTCGCAAAAAAACAGTCTGTTCATTCACAATGTGGTGTGTTTACACATACGCCGGTGCTATTTCGCGCTTAATTTTAACAGTGGAATCTAAAGCGTATTCAAGGTCCCGGAATAAAAATGCGCGTAATCTAATGACGTCATCAAAAACATAACCACACGCTTGTAACCATTGAAGGGTAAGGCAGACGTGTACCAGTACACTCATATTTTGCTAGTTATGTTTAAGTCTTATACATAGCCATTACCATTAACAGAGCAAAAGTGCTGACTGTAAAATTCCTGACTTGGCTTAATCTGGAAATCGGACCCAGGACCACATATTCAATGCAGCAGTGGCGCTTGCGCAGACCAAAATGCGCATAATCTGCCGACGTCATCAAATATGAGGAAAAAGAAAAAATATGACTTATAGTAAACAAGAATGCAGTAAGCACGTGGAGACGCTCACAATGGGTGCTGATACCTTTATCGTGGCGTTATCATGCACTATTATAATGGCCTTTCTTAGAAGCGAAATAGCCTGGCGTACAATTATCGCTGATTCTGTGAACCGGGCAGACTGTTCGTAATTATGTGGGTGTACCGACTACCAAGGTTTCCTTGTTTTACTCACAAAAATTTTAACTATTATAGATAGTTTAGATAAGAAAACAATAGATTACTTGGAATCATTGACGTTGGGAGCTATGCTTGCGTTCATATTAATATGTTCATAGATAAGTAGCTCTACTATTATGTATTATTACGTCATCGGCTTTGACGACCAGCTTTATTTGTCTATGAAAGTTGGTGGCCAAAAAAATAAAGGGGATTCCCCAAATTGATATTAACGAAATTTTGTGGATTCAAAATAACTCGGTAACTCTTCAGATTTAAAAGAATTCGAATTTGTCTCAAGGTTTAATTTAAAAAGAAAATCTATCAACCCACACAACAAATCGGTCGTAAAAGCGTGTAATCCCAGTTCAAATTACAGCTAGCTGCCAAGTGTCTATGGCCAGAGTGCCAGACATAAACAACAAATGTTTTCTGTCAACGGTCGACGGTCGACGCAAAGAGTCCGTATTATGTCTACCTAACATTGCCAACTTGTAATGTTATTCAAAGGGAAAAATTGTATTACGGTGTTCGGATTAAATTAATAAGGCAGCGTTTAAATAATTATTTTGTTTTAACAATATTATTCGGGTTACAAGATTTACTAATTAGCGAAATGTCTAGATCAGTGGTTCCCAACCTTTCTTAGGCCATCCCTGGCCTAAGAAAGGTTGGGAACCACATACCAAAGTGGTCCCCCACTTTGGTATGTTCATTGTTAACAGGGACCATAGGGTCCTAGATAAACATGGACACCGACAGGATGATAACTAGGGGAGTACAGGTTGGCAAAAATGTCCTGAAACGGAACTAAAAAATTTAATCGTTGGCAACTTCTCCTACTGTCACGTCTAGTCAGTACATGTAATGTCATTTCATGATATCGGTGGCTGTTTTTCGTGTATTTATTGTTATTGTGTTTAAATTGGTGACTCAAAGGGTTCAATATGAACAGAAAAACCATTCGCAGCTCCGTTAGAGAAATAATGTATAAAGTTTATTTGTGATGTTTGGCGGAACATGAAGCTGGACGAATTTTATCGGATATCATCGATGTTTATAAAAGAACTGCGGAAATGTCAGGTAAAATGATCTTTTATCTAAGTAATCAGATGTAATATGTGTGTTTAAACTTGCACTAGATTGTATAAACCATTATACAACTATTATTTACATTGAAAAATACATCGATGAATTTTGTGGTTATGTGCATTTACAAAGAAGCACGCTCCTATAATTTTGATACTTTTTGTGTTACTTCCAGAATAAAAGTAACTAAATATATTATTTTTCTAGGTTAATCCGTAAGTACCATACGACGAATTGCTAGAGAAGGGCATACAAACAAAGGCATTTACTCCACTCCAGAGAAACATAGAGCAGGGCGACCTAAAAAGAATTGGATGATTTTGACTTGTGATCAGACAAAAAGTTCAGAAAGATTTTACATTCTTAGAAAGAAGTATTTTATTAAAGTTTAACTGTCTTTATTTTTTACTGTTGTAGGCCGTGGCTGAACAAGTGTTTGCAAGCATCTCTGTTGGTGATTGGAAAAAAAAACATGTGAACATGTTATGTAAATAGAAAGAGAGTAATATCAAAGGGGACAAACTCTGTATAGTGATATAGACAAAATAGTCATAAATCTGCAAGATGACAGCAGCAGAAACAGACACGAATGAAGAACTTTCAGATGTGGAATATTTAGCCGAAGACATTTTAGATTCTGATTGAAACATCTGTAAATTCTATCTTTCTTATTAATAAAAATGAAAAAAAGCACTTAGACGGATCGTTGGTATTATTTTCCTCATAATGTAAATCAATATACACACGTACTTGCGCATTATCATACAAAAGCGTGAGTATGTAACGAGCAGAGAAATTTATGTTTATTTCAAGTTTAAGTAATGTATAAAACCCGTTAAAGTCATTTTCATCTGCCTAGCCTTTTCCCAACAAATTTTGGGGTCCGCTTCCAGACTAATCTGGATATATACTATGGATGCAGCGTGGATATCAGTATTTTACATGGAGCGACTGCCTATCTAATCTCCACAACCCAGTAACAAGGTAATACAATACCACTTGGTACGACTTGGTTGTCAGATTTTCGGGCTCCTGACTCACAGTAAAGATTTACAAATGACACGACAACAGCTACAAGTGCTTTCCGAGGCACGGAAGAAACTCTATGACAGATGGTCACCCATCTACAGACTATCCTAGTTAAGCACGTATCAACTTGAAGATTGTCCTGTCCGGCTGTTATTATTTAGCACTGAGCTCTTCTAAAACCCGTCAACGTACACATTAAATATAAATGAAAATTGAAAAAATAAACCAAAGTATCAAACTGTTATTGTCGTACTATATAGGGTTACAATATGAACGATAGTAGCGCCACCATTATTTTCACGACTTTCTTGCCAAGCTGTACATCTATACAAAAAAAGGACGAAAGCGATCGAATTAAGCTCGAAAAATTTAGCAATCATTTAGTATGAGATTCTCAAAAAAAAAAGAATAGAATTTTGCCTCTGATAGGTTCAATTAGGTTGGGTTGAGCTTCTATCTTCTGTGCAAAAAACTTGTGTTAAAAGTACGAATAACATTTTAATCTTTCGCGGACCGTAGTCGAGGCTCCTGCGGACCACCAGTGGTCCGTGGACCACAGGTTGAGAACCAGTGGTCTAGATAGACAAGCCAGCTCTAAAACTCAGCATAATGTTGCTGGATTTATCTCCTTTAATTGAATTATTCACAGAAAACATAGATATTCTACAGGTCTTATCAAGTAACAAGGGCAAACATTTTAGGTTCATAAATGTATTATTTTGAGAGAGAAAAGAAGCTTACGTTACAAATAGTATGGCGATTTTGATACTACAATTATCACACTAAGGATATCTAGCGGGGTATTTGTATCTATATTACCCTTTTTGGGGAAAATAATATTTAATATAAATGTCTAATCTTTGTAAGATGCCTAATATTGTATTTCGCTTTAAATACAGAACTTTATCAGTATTGTACACCACATCAAGCATGGTTTACCCCGAAGCAAAAAGTGTGTCTACAATACACTGGCCAACATTTCGCCGGTTGTTTTCATGACTCTCATGCAAAATAAGTCCGCGGGCTTTTTAATTTCTGCCCATGAAACCCACTTTGCTCGCCCTGAGATTCTACACTAGTGGACCCAAGACTTCATGCACGTGTGTCAATGTGTATTATACCTTTCTTTGAATTATAACGTAATTATTATTGAGACTTTTCTCGTCGGGCGCATCGTAAAATGTTAATTGGTCTTCATCATCAATGACTGACATTACTATTTTCCGAACCGAGTGATTTCTTATTTTTTACTCGTGTACAGTCACGAGCATAATTATCTCAATGAGTACTTCTACAATCAGGTAAAATTAAAAGCGAATTACAGGTGAAATGACGCTTGCAACTTTGAGATAAGAACTAGACTTAATATAGAAATTACTATATTAGTACTAAGGCGCTTAGACGAGCTAAATTAGCAACTCTATTTGTGGTGGTTCAAACTTCGTTTGAAATGCTGTTAGAATAAAGTTCTAATCAGCTTGCACTACAAAGTGGTTGTTACGTCAGCCACTGCGGGCCAAATAGCGCGAAATGAGTGGTTTCGATTTACAAAAAAACTATTGACTGGGTTAAAAAACTGAAACAGCATCATGCTAGTATATTGCTTGTAGAATTATTTGCCAAAAAATCAGAAAACTAGAATGGCGTCTCGGTTACAACAGCCTTCAGAGTTAACTAAAACCATTCTACCGATTTAAGCCGCTAGTATCGACCATTGTAGACCTTTCAGTTCTATGATGGTGGTATTGACGCTCTATTGTACTCTTCTAGGTGTATATCGGTAATTTATATATCTTTTTAAGATTCTAAGGTTGTACAACGGACTATTGATAGTCACATTGTACAACCGAGTTACAAATATGCAATTTACAACCTAAAGCGCTCTAAAGGAAGCTTGTAACTCGATTTAACTATTAAAGCCCTCTACAAAACCTAGCGGTGTTTTAAAAGGTATTTATAACTCTGCTTCCAGTCACTGACCAGGTTTCGAGGAGGATGCAGTACCATAGAATCAAATGCACGTACATTTACTCTATAACACACCTTTGTATCTTCATTGGGATTATATTTACTGTTGTACGGCTATTGTACCACAAGTCTGTTAAAGAACGATTAAATACGCTACTGTACCACTTTAGTATTACAGTAAACCCCTTGCAGCTATTTTAGAACATTCAGGTTGTAAAGAAGTCATTGAAGCAGCTTGTGTGCTAGTTGGGTTCGAACGTTATTTCATACCCTTTGTAAATCGTCCGTTTGATGTTTCTTTTGCATCTTCTGTAAAATGTAGATTTAATATTATGTTGTTTGCAATTTTTGTGTGCTTATCTGAAGGTCCGGGATATTTTATATAATATATAATAACTTATTATATATTTATAGGCACCACGAGGCCGATTATTTCATAGATAAACTTGTTATTGTTATTTTAAGATATTCATGGAATTGATGCTTTTCAGTGAATTGTGTTTTTTACAAAATATTTAAACTAACCTTTGACACTAGTTTCTGCTGAGCTAATCTTAATGCCTTTTCTCATTAAACAAATTAGAGAAAATCATTCACAATAATTATTATTACACCAGTACAGGTCATTACAAAAATCTTGATGTAAGTACACAATTATTTTTTTGTGGCTTGTCATCTTCACCTAAATAAATATTTTCATATCATGACAGCTAAAACCATTATATTGTTAAGGTCAGTTTACAGTCTAACCGGAAGCAGCTGAATACCAGTATCTGGGTAATACGATACTCCTTGGTAAGACTGGTTCCTCCTAGGTATGGAAAGAAGGCGTGAGCTTATGTACGTATGTCTTACCTTCTGCGGTGTGGACTCGGAAGCCGAGCGGAGCTTGGCGCGGCCAGCCCCGCCCGCTTGACGGATGGCAGCCATGAGGCTGGAGTGCGCGTCGCCGACCGGCGCAGGCGCAGCTGCAGGAGCAGGCGTCGACGTCACAGGTTTCACATCTCTGTTAATAAGAGAAACGGATAGTTTTATAACATGTCTAACAAATGAGCAGCGGGGTTAAAGAAATCGCTAAGTTAAGTAAATGTCTAATTATATCCCATGCGGCAAAACAAGCTGAAGAACGCGATCTTGATTCTTGATCGTAATGAGTAGAGAACAGCATTGTGTGGACAAGGGAATGAGAGCTACACTAATAGCGAACACTAACAACAGCTTACAAAGGATTTCTCAAATTTTTAGAGATCATTTTACCATCTTCCAGAAGGTTCTATCTATAAGAAATGAAAGGAAGAATGAAAGAGTTGCAGACATTGCATACAATGTAAGTCGAAAACGCAAGTCATAATAATAGCGGAAGACAAATTGTCTTCACGCTATATTTTTTCCTCACCGTAGACTGACAGTGATACTGATGATACACCGTGAGAAACTACATCCATAACAATTAAAAGATTACCTACTATACTACCATTACTAAGGATTCTCTACGCGAAAACCTCGCGATTCGCATAAATAATTAAATTAAACATAGAATCTATTAATTTGTTTACTGGATCCTTGTGTGTTTCTCAGAAAATATATTATTAAATACTAATTATACCCACACCAACATGACCACAGATTCACAATATTAATAAAAAGATAGGTTCACACCTGCGCTTATCCACCCACCATGACTAGACGATTCTTCCCCTATCTCCGAACAAATCGGTGTAAATTAAAAGGCAGATGTGTCCCAAGCATTACAAGTAACATTTCGTGAGCAGTAAAACGCTCGTATTGAAATAACTTGGTACTTAGAACACGAGTAATAAAATGTTGCCATTATGTAGATGAGATGACGAATACAAAGGGCACCTTGCTAGACTAAGTTGAAAGTCGGACTGGTCTTAACTCTTCAAGGATCTTTAAACAAAATGAAATTCTAGTCGACATACTCGTCTGTAAATCCCAGAGCTTAGATAGCGATGCCGATGGCATACCGCGATTCATCAACTATTTGTTCATAACAAGTTTCTTGAAGTAAGGATCGATCGATGCCTCAAGGTTGATATTGGCTTTCGTATAACCACCAAACCAATATTGGGAAGCACAAGATAATATATTAACTTTTCCTTTGATTACATCCAGAGGGGATCGAAAACGATTTCAAACTACCCATTTTATTAAATATCGCCTTTGATGTGTGTAACAACTTGAGACACGTAGAAAGTTAGCTCAAGGGCAATCCTACACGAGGGACGAACTCACATTATATACTTACAAATACACGTGCATGTGTGAGTAATATGTATAATGGTTTAACTTCGAGACAGAGGTCAATCGTTAAATCCGATTCGGCTGGCCAACGTTTGGGAAGCTGCGCGGTATCCTATCGTCCAACTTACCGCAATGTCTCTAGACCAAAGTCCACCACCAGTGACCAGTGTGTGTTGCCAGTGATTACACACGGGACCGAAACGTGGTCGCTCAATGGACCTTATCAAAAGGCTTAAAGTCACTTAAAGTGGTCAATGGACAGGGCTCGGAGTTTCCTTGCGTGATCGAATCAAAATGAAGATACCGCAAGAGAACCAAGATCACCGACGTAGCGCGAAGAATTGTCAAACTTAAGTGGCAGTGGGCAGAGCACATTGCTCGCAGAACAGATAGCCGATGGGGTTGAAAAGTTCTGGAGTGGCGACCGCGCACCGGAAGACGATGCGTTGGAAGACCTCCTAGTGGTCCCACTAGGTGGACCGGTGACCCGGAGAAAGGTTGCGGGAATCCGTTAGATGTGAGTCGCATGGAACCGGTCAATGTGGCGACACTTGGGGGAGGCCTATGTCCAGCAGTGGACGTCTTTCGGCAAAAAAGTTTGTATGAGTGTGTTGACTATATGTGAAAACGCTGTGTGTTACTTTACTTTAAACTACATTAAATTAATTCTGACTTTAGCTGAGGCGAGTATCGATTCGGCCAAGCTCGTCTAGACTAGCTACTTCAGGCTAGTCCCTGACGAAGTTACGTCATAGCAATTATACACGATTTAGAACAAGGGTTATTGGAGCCACGCTTGAGGTTTCAACTGAAGTCTTTATTAAAATTGTTGATAGAGTATTTTGGGACAAAATGCTTAAAGCTGATTGATATTTCTTTAATCCTGTAGAGATGTCACAAGGACATATCTGCCATCATAATACGGGGATCAAATTGTTTGTAGGGACCTTGGGAAAATGGTCCTTCGAGCAGAATTACACGGAGACTTTATGTACACGTAAAGACTTAAGAAATCTTTTTTGCTAATATAAGACGGTCACCCCGCATTGCGTCATTACGATAATACGAACTATTAGACAGATACCAGACTAGAATAGAGAAATTGGCACATCAACAAAATACTGGCTGGTGGCACTAAAAGACTTTTATCCGTATTTCCACGAAAAAACGACTAAAGTAACAAAAAATGTTCCGAAATAGAAATCATTCCTATCTGTTTTATTTTCTCTGTGATTTTTCACAGCGAATTGGGACGGAAAATATAAAGCGGATTAGCATGGCGTGATAACATACGAACCAACGACTAACTTGGTTACCTTACCCTATAGGTACTCGTATTAATAAAACAATCGATAAGTTTGTTACGTTCGTACGCCTACCGATCGATACAGTTTAGTTATTCACTGATGCAACCAGTATTTGTAGTATGAACTAGTTCAAAAGCTCTAGAGAAAGCTGTTTATGTAGTGCATAATAAATTGAGAACGAAACAGTCGTATTAGCGGATTTTCATAGAGGATTTTCTCTAATCCACTGCCGACGAGGACGGCATCGGCACTAGTAATTGACGATTTAGTGGCTCAAAAAATATGCAAAAGAGGTGATCCAGTCATAGCGTCGACGAGTATTCCTTTGTCGAAGCGATAAGAGCTGTCAAAGAGTGTACTCGTTCAGCGACGCTCGCATGGTGACCTTAACGCTAGCTGAGTAACTTCGGCTTGGCATACCAGCGCCTCTCGCCACTTTGCCTGCCTAGCACCTAAACCACATCACAATACCTCTTGATTGCAGAGCAGCACTAAGTTAATCATATTTTGCACTCTCTCTTCGCTAATGGGACGGCGGAGAGCACAAAGGTCGATGCTTTTATCAAATGACGCTCTCCATTTGATTAAAGCTGAATTTGATTAAAGTTGGAATAGTTTACAGAGTAGATGAGAGAAACAGAGAGCGAATTTTCCTTTATCAAAAACTACTCGCGAAGTTAGTAGTTTTTGTTTTACCAGAGGCACTGTTCCAAGTCAAAGACCGCTGTTTCGTTCACTAAAGAGCTCATTGTACCAAACAAATTCAATAATTTATTGCTGGCCATGACTCAACAAGCTACAAACAAGATCAAATTGTTGGTAGGGTCGATATACTTACCAATTGATCATAAAGATTAACTAGCAAAAAAAATACGAATAAATATACTCAAGACCTCTTAAAAGACTTTATTTTTTATTACAAGTCTAATAAACAGTGCTGTTTATAATCTGATCATCTACTGCCTGCGGCTTCACTCGTATTATTTTCGTATTTATTCCACCGAGATTAAAAGTCCTGTTATGGGCTACGTGATATTAATTTCATCTAAATCCGTTCAACGAAGCCAACACAGAGGAGAGACAGAGTTACTTTGGCGTTCAAAATATTAGTATGGATATATTGTATGAATGTACTCGTAGCTTTACCAACCGATAGGAAACAATTGATCAGAGTATGATAACCTCACGACTGATTGCGTTGATAAGTGGTGAGCTGTTGACCTGCACCGGACGAAACGAATTTAACTGTTTACAATATGATTTGAAAATGACCACGCTACACGCTACTTGTTCATGCCCGTATCAATGTTCTGTTAATTCGCGTTGAAGGATGTGCCTGAATGCTTGGTGACAAGCACACAATCGTTGAGAACAGCTTAGTGGGTAATTGTACACTATTTACCGAGCACAGGCATCGAACTTAGTAATTTCCTACACATTATTTGTAATACTTTTTGTATTGCACCAATTTCGTTTTTTTTTTAATAATGTTTATATTCGATTTTGAATGAAGTCAGTCGATTTTACCGTGTACAGCCATTTTAAAAGGAGATTGTAGAGGAGAGAAACAGATAACTAAAGAAATTGAGATTCGGAACAAGAAAAAAATAACATTCGCCTGCGCAATGAATTGAGCTTACCAGCTCACAAAAAATAACCTGCTCAGTCAGATTGGATGCTTAGATGAAGACAGTCAATGGAATTTAATTCAGCATTTGTATTAATAATGCAGGTTGACAACTAGCCACGATGTTAGCAGGCCCGACTCGATAATAACCGTTCATGTATTCCCGACTTTAGGAAAAACTGATCAGGCGATAAGAATTACACAGCTGACACAAAAACTAGCTAGTCTAACAAAACCGTCATCTCATCATAGAACAGTCTACAAGACATAATTATCTCACCAAGTGTAATAATTGGAGGCAACAAGGTATAAATTCTGTACTTACGACTAATATTCACAGCATAACATCAAAGGACTTATAATAACAGCAAAAAATAGCCGTGCTAACTCCCAGAGCTTGTGTACAGAGACATGTACGCAATTTAGTATCCCCATTTACAGTCTGAAGAAAAATATGATTCCAAGTTTGGTCTAATTGCTTACCATTCCCAGGCGAATACATGACATTGCTACATCGGAATGGGAACGCTAAAAAGCTTCACACTCAATCCTACTACCCTAGCTTTTATGTTTCTTTCCATATTCATATTTTCATCGCCTGCTGTTCAGCAATTAGAAGCCTTAATGCCTTCTCGTTACTGCCAAATTCGCGTGATCTTTGTGTCAGTACCTCGGTCAGGACAAAACCAAACAAGACATTCCAGTCTGGCTATCATTCCAAGTAACTTGATGGGATTGAATTCGCAAAAAGTTTAATAAAGTTATTTTCATGAATTCTTATTCTGGCTTGAATAAAATGGTGGATTTGACATAATAATTGAATAAAAATGATTGTGTAATTAATGTAGTTAACATGTTAGTGTCCGATAAAAGGAAGTGACGTTTACTTATCGTCCAATAGCGTTGAACTTATAATAGCAGAATATCGACCGCTCTATTTAAAGTAGGGTGATCAAATATTCTACCAGTTCAACTGTCTGTTAGTTTATTTAATTAAGTGCGAACTAATGTATTTTCCCTATAAAAAAGAGCTATCAAAACAGGTAAAAATATAGACGCAAATATTTCGCAGTTATGTGGTTGTTTAACAATTATCGTTCAAATTTAATAAATATATATATATGTGTTTTCCCGTTAGTCGGGTATTAGTGGGGATAAACATTCACAATGAGGTGATAAATAAATTGTATAGAACATTTTAGAGTTTCGAAAGTCATGTACTTAAGTATTTCCGAATCGTAAAAAAACATACACGTGGTAAAACCAAAGAGGCTATCTATACTTCTATACTAATCTTATAAAGCAGAAGAGTTTTTTTGTTTGTTTGGTTGAACGCGCTAATCTCAGGAAGTACTGGTTCGAATTGAAAATTTATTTTTGTGTTGGATAGTCCATTTATCGAGGAAGTCTTTAGGCTATATAACATCACGCTACAATCATAAGCGCGCAACCATACATGATAAAAAAATAGAGAGGGGTATGATGAATTCATTCATTATATCGATAGACAGTTTTAAATCAACTGTCCTAACTGTTTATATAGTAAAGGCAAACAGATAATTATTGGAACTAAGTGTTCAAGCAACTTTTGGTCAGTAATGTACAGAAGTACCTACTAGGCTATCAGGAATTGCAGATGGTATTTCAATCACATGTTTGAAATATATGAAATACAATATAAAAAATATATGAAAAAACTACTCCTTGAACTTCTGCTAGCCTAGTACATTTTGATGGGCTAGCAGAGGGAATGATTATTTAAAACTGTCTATCGATATAATGAATGAACCCTTCTCTATTTGTAATCATGGTTGCGCTCTGAGGAATGATTTAGTTGCGCTGACATGGTTGCGCTCTGAGGAATACCTCGTTTTATCTTTATCGATATTCATTGATTTACAAAAACAAAAAATACGTGTCTATTATTTTCCATTATTCTTAGTAATGTCCGTCGTCATTTCCATGACTTTACTGTTTAATCCTGTTAAATACTTACTACAAATTTGGCTAGCTAATTTAAATTGAACTTCTACATTTCAATTTTCCGATTTGCTATTTCTACATCCGAATTCACAACTTGTACTGTGCAGTCCGCTACAGAAATAGAATTTCGCAGTACAAATATGGAGTACATAAACTTGTACATAGTTCTACGTATGTAATGACTGCGAACAAACCCCGCATAATTACGTCGGCAAGGTCTTTTGTTACTGAGCATGAACAATTACTTAACATACAAAATTACTTTCAGATGAAATGGATGATCAAACAAAGGAATGAAGGGTATAATAAGAACTTTCTGCTCAAGACGAGAGCTACTCGTAACAGTTAAGTGAATCACTACACAATCGATTTATTATTCACTACCTTCTGCCTGCGATGCGACTTCGTGCGCCTCAAGAAACATCTTATGGCACTCGGTAATAGTATTTTGACATCAGCACGAAAGAATTTAGAAGTCCGATCAGTAGTTTCGGTGATTACCTACCTCCTTCTCCACATTCGAACCAGGATCCGAAATAGTAACTATATTGATTATTTAAAAAAAAATAAGGAGAATTGGCTGAATTGTGCGTATATATGCCAGCAAAACCATGGAGGTCATTTGTCCGATGTGCTATGTCATACATAACCCCTATTCTGTCTACTTTATGATGAAATAAATTAAATGATAAACTTAAAATTTTGGGACACTCACTCGTCACTTATATATGTCACCGTAAAATTGTCAAATACGTTATATTGTAATATCTCTAGCGATATTGTAAACTCTCGAATTATTGTCAAACGAACATACTGCTTATAATAAGACGCATTATTTTTCGTGAAATGGATGCCATGGTAGTCAACTCACGCGGTGTGTGGGGAAGGAGGGGTCCAACTTGCCCAGTGGTACCACTCTCATGAAAAGATACCGTACCATTTCTGAGAAATACCGATTAATATAACCTAACCTTAAAACACTTTATATTCCCCTAAAAAGCGGAGTCGACGGAGCCCCCTATTGCCCCCAGTCCCGATTATGGGGGCAGAGATACTTCCGTATGTTCAGTTGACCATAATTCGAGAGATTACAATATCACTAGAGAGAAACACATTATATTGTAATAACGTGTTTGACAATATTACGGTGACATATATGTATAAAAAGGACAAAAATTGGACTAACACAAAATAGAGAGTGAAATCAATCGTGAAGCCGTAATCAAAAGCACTTAAACTTGAAAGAGCTTTGACATATTTGAAAAGCAATGCTTACATGCAAATTGCCCTACAAACTATAATAAACGGCAACCTAGTAAATATCAGAACACGGTACATGATTGCAACCTGTCAAACTCAATGGAACAAGTAATCGCCTTTGCATGAATTTGATCCAACATTATCCGGGCCCTATCTATAATTAATCACATTATTTTAGCTCAAGGCTCCAAGTGAAAGGTCTAACAGTAAATATTATGGAAACAGGTCATAATAATCCTAAAATATTGACAACAAGATTGGATCTAATAGATAAATCTGTTCAAATTGCGTTCTGAAACGAACAAGCCAACTTATGTAAGAACTACTTGAGTAGAATACACGCGAACCACTTCTAATTACATGTTATTGGGAACACGCGAAGTCATATCAATGGATGCTACTATAATACTACTAACTAAATGAATAATATGCGCGGAAATTCTATTAATACACAGTATGGTGCGTCGGTTTCGCGTCACGGTTCGCTATCATATTTATTTCGTGTGAAAAGGGAATGGCCCACCGCATTAACTTCTAAGAGGAAATCACAGAATAAATAATAAATTTGTAGTAAGTGTGTGGTCAGTTCATCGATTATTCTAAGGTTCCGTAGAGGATGAACTGTGAACAGAAGACTCCACACGTTGGCTATAAGGAATGATCTCAAAATTGACACTTTAGAAAGGTTTGGGTGGAAACTGATCCTTAATCTTCATCAAAAACGTTTTGGAAAGAACCATTCATCAAGAGATTTCGAAAGTTCAAGTTAAGATAACCTTAGATAGTAATTATAAGGTGAAAAAGAAATAAAATTATGAACATTAAACGATTTCTTAGAACGAAAACGAGTGACGTAATCAAATAAACACAAATATTTATCTAATACACTTATGCAAAATATTGCGTGCATGATACAGTATTACGAGAACTTAAGTTATTATTATAACCACAACACCACTTGAAACGATGATGTCCTACTTCTGAGAAGAGGCGCTGAAGCGTATCTTTATGAGTAGATCGACCGGTCATGACATTGCAACTGTCAATGTCAAGTGAGAGAACTGTCAACGAATCGTCAAGAGAGAAACCTCCGCAAAATGCCAACGACCCGACCTGAGATGAAACCATTTATGATAGAAGACCCGTCTCATGACGCAATCAGGGAATCCCATCCCACCTCTTACTATGCAACTTTGGTCACGTGTTTTAAACCTAACGCTTTGGCGAACCTCCAGTGCTTGTTTATGGTCGGCGCTGATGATAATAGGTTCGCGAAATCCTTTAGTCTATGAATAACAAAATCGAGAGCCGTACCTTCGGCGAAGTCACACGTGTTAAGTGCAGTGCCGTGTGCGGTGGCCAAAGGGAAAAGGTGTGATATTAGTATTTATGTCTTTAATAAGAAACATTTGGGGAATGCAAACAGATTTAAAAGACTAATGAGCGTAAATTAGGCATATGTTCACACAAAAAATGTTGATGGCCAGAATTTTCGATTTTGACACCTGACAATCGACGGGCGTACGACACTAGATGACTAGACATAAACAACGATCTTTTTCGATTTTCTTCGTCTTTTCTCGTTTTTTGTCGTAAACTTTTGAATATCTTCAGGAAAATGCAATTAGAATGTACACAAAAATGATTAATTACGAATAATACGAATTGCAGTAATAATTAATAGAGTAGTACAACTCTACTTTTAAGTTTGAGATAATACAAACAAAAACATTCTGTACTTAATTTTTGAATAATTTATCATTCATGCATGGAAACATAATTAATTATTGATACCTACATAAAATGAGGATCCTTATTTCGAGTTTAATTGTTTTATAATGGTCTGTAAAACCTTACAAATAGTTATCGCATATAAAATTAACTGTTTCACCGTAACGAGGTAGCCGAAACA
This sequence comes from Xestia c-nigrum, assembly GCA_916618015.1. Taxonomy (NCBI): domain Eukaryota; kingdom Metazoa; phylum Arthropoda; class Insecta; order Lepidoptera; family Noctuidae; genus Xestia; species Xestia c-nigrum. The sequence goes on from OU745249.1 coordinate 5,723,417, forward strand.
TATTTTTTAAACAATACATAATTTGCATGCATGCGATAATTTAATTTGCGCATGTGCTTCTTTATTTGTGCGCGATAATGATTTGTGATCCGGTGCTAAAGCCTTATAAGTAAAACAGGACAATGGATTGTATGAAATAGGACCAGTTTATTTGATTTAAGTACAATGTACGATTATTCAGAATTTACGCACCGTAAATTCCGAAAATTCGTACTTTGTACAGGATGTATATTTTTGAGCAAAATCAATTTAAAGTATATAATTATGTATAAACATAAAACTTTACCAGAAAACGCCCAAAATGATACTCATTTCATTGAAAGAGTCTTTACTTCTAATACCTGTATTTGTAATGCTAAAATAGACCTTAATACCCTCAAACTTCATTGGTATTTTGAACCAAATTCAATGATAAAGATGTAAACATCAAACCTTGGAAACTTCACCACATTATTAATGACCAATTACGATGAAAGTGCACGTCACTTAACAACACGTCGATACAATTATTTTTAATGACGTCGACCGTTCAATCAGTATTCGATAGATCGATCATCGAACACAGTTGTTAATCGAATGACACGAGCCGTGTACATGAAGACTCTACAACTCCATAGACAAAGGCATACTACCATTTCGCTGTTATTTTACATTTGCCAGTAGCAATCTAACAATAATCCTGAAGCAACCGATATACTAGGCGTATACAGAACCGTCATGAAGCCGTCAATCAAGCATTCTGTACATCAAACTAAGTAACTCGAAGCAAGAATTATACTCTAAGGAAAATTATTTTTTGGGGTGTGAAAACCACGGTAGGACTCAATCAGCATACAGGGTGTAAAACACCTCTTCACGAAGCCGAAAAGCACTTGTTCTCCCCATCATTGCGATATTTTTTTTGTTCTACACCATACCTGGGAACCTTCTAGTTACGGAGATATGGGGGGTCAAAGTTACAACTTTTTGACACGATTTTTTTTAAATACAAGTTTTTTTGTTATATCTTGACTATTATCACCTCCACGACCCCCGTACTATTCAATCCATTCATCAGCACAATGTTTTAAGTGTGTTACATTAAGTTCTACCACAAAACGTGATTTATAACCTCAAAAAAAAAGTTGTTTCCCAGCAATAATTTTTGCGTAAAGTTACTTAGTTCGATGTACAGAATGCTTGGTTAACAGCTTTGTGATGAGGTGGTTTACACCCTGTATTATGATGATAGATGCATTGGACATGTTGAGCTCAACATCCTACTAATATTATAAATGCGAAAGTTTGTAAGTATGGATGTATGGATGTTTGTTACTCTTTCACGCAAAAACTACTGAACGGATTTGGATCAAATTTAGCACACAGATAGTTTATTACCTGGATTAACACATAGGATACTTTTTATCCCGGTAATAAGATCCCGTGGGATAATTTCAAACTTCACGCGGGCGAAGCCGCTGGCAGAAGCTAGTAATAAATAATCACGGAAGATATCCCCTAAGTGACAATATAAGTTTAGTTTTAAACCGTGAAAGCCTAAAACAGAGATTACAGACTATTCTCAGAGCAGAGGGTCAATTAAAATTAAATATTGCATACGAGACATCTCATTCGTAGTACACTTTCCACCTGCGACGGACGGTAGAAAGCGACCAATTGAAGTTCTCAAGTTCATAAGAAATCCATAAATAGACTGCAGTACTTTGTACAGTCGGATCGAAGTACATTTAAGTGTATTACCACGCATATTAGTTTAAAATTTTCCATGAATAGGTATATGGAAAACAGGAGATGAAAATGATATTTCAAAAAAGTAACATGCTGTATAATGTCAATCAAGTCTGATACTCGTATCTGTAAATAAGCCAAAGAGATCACTTGAGTCAAAGTAATTATTATTTAAAATACGATTTTTATTCTGTAATTTAGTAATTGCTTGAAGTTAGTGCCGCCAAAAGTTATAATTCTTAGTTCTGCTTTCTTTGACGGCTCTTACTTCGTTTAAATTCCTGTCTATTGCATAAGTAATTACCTACTTAAACTGAAGAAGTTACTTTAATTTGATTATGGATACGGGTGTGAGACGGCATAGAAAATACTATAGGTACTTATTTTGAAAGTTAAATTCGATTACTTACATTTACTTTAAAAAATTTAAACAGTTTACTTATAAAATTTACTTGGTACAATTAAGAAGAATGTACCTAATTATGTCCGTGTAGTGCTTATTCAACTTAAACAAGCTGATCGAGGAATTAAATAAAAAAGCGAGAAACATATCAGCTGCATGTTTCAAGTAAAACGTATTAAATACGCGTTAAATGAGAAACTTAATTAACTCTTCTGACTGAAATGTACAACAAAGGGAATTTGAGGAATACGGCTCGCATTCTGCAAGATCGAAAGACCTTTGGAAATTCAAGTAAACAAAGTGTCACTTTATAATTAAAAATGGTGTTTAACGTTTCAACCTTTTGATCATAAAATACAGTTAATTAAATACAGCACCAAATTAAATAAGCCATCGGTATGTAGGTATGTTATTGATTATTATACAGTATTATACTGTCAACGGCTCAAAAATAAACCTTTTTTATATTGTAGATATTTCGATACTTAATAATAATTAAGGCTGTGGGTGGAGTTGCTCTAGCTAATTTAACTTGACCCTGTAATCTTTGTCTCGGTTGTAAAATAATTCTAAACTTAAGCTTACCCATTAGCCAGTTTATTATTAACAGTACCTAAGTACACATAACTTAAAACGCATCACACATACATAAATAATACATAAACCATTCAGTATGGGCACGCCCATATAGGGAAAGTCATTAGCATATGGAGAAACAATGCGGGTCCGACAAGGACGTTTGCATAAACAATTTCAGTTCGAACGATGATTTATCTTTTGCGGACCGTAAAAACCAATATGGCGTCGATTTTTTGACAGTCAGACTACTTGGAAGACACATTAACGATATTCTGATAAGTAATAAAGACGATTTCGTACTTCGTAGTAGTAAACATGCAAAATTATTGTTAAGGAGTGGTAATTGCGTGTATTTTTGAGACGAAAATCACGTAAAAAGGGGTACGGTAATCGGAGAACCAGACCTTGGCAAATAACCTATTGACACACTGCTCAAGGTTAAGAGCTTTCTCACGAATGGTATCTCATTACCTGCCTTTTGACCTATGTACAGCAATAGACATTTAACACCTTACTGTACTGCATAGAAACTATAATTGCAGCCACAAGTAGTCGACAGTTAAATCGGTATTTTGGTGAAATAAAGGTATTTTTTATTATTAGTTTAAAAAAATAAACGGAAACATACATGTTTTTATTTATTAGGTTTTGTTTTCATATACAGCTTTTGTTAACACGGATCGTATTTTCAATGGTAATTAATGGTACTAAGAACGTTATTATTTTAATGAATATCAGTTTTCGTAATAAAATATTAATTTGAACGCTATACGTGCCAACAATAATTTTGTTGTCATCTTCGTATGTTGAAACAAGCAAAGTAACATGATTTCCGTAGTTAAAACCAGTATTAAAATCTATATTAGATCGTTGCGATCATCAAAGGGATTTGAATGGTTTCTCGAGGCCTTTCATGAGTTTAATAGAATATGAAGATTTACTTTCATGTAAATTGATCATCTTTGTAAATTAATTTGCCCCAAAAATCGAAATTCCGCGCCATGTGAACGTTATTTACTTGATCCACAAGAAACCTTATTATACAATGCAAATTTTTATCTGAATGTGGAAAGTGTACCATCAACCCATCGTGGATGTAACCAAATAATTCAGATAATTGAATATATTTGATACGATCGAAAAAAAAATATCGCGATATAATCTGCGTTTAAACTACATTTTCTTTCATAGTGAGTAAGATTGAGAAATATTCAGATTTACAAAATCTTTATACTTTTATATAAAAACCACGTGACACTATGTTCGTTGACGTTAATCTCCAAAATCATCCAATCGATTTCAATGAAATTGTGTGAACGTGTAAAGTTGGTTCCAGCTTGAAATACAGGATTCGAATGCAATAGAAATCACCGTGCGAAGCAGAAAAACGAAAAAAAAAATACTACAGCTAATTAGGATCTTGTCTCTGCCATTAACGAAAAGATAATGATAAATAAGATATCAGTTATTACGCAAAAGATAGGTATTAAGTTCAGTCAAGAGCAGTAATATCTTCTACCGCACTTATCTAATTATGTAGTACATCGTAGTGGTTCCTTTTCGTTAGAATTTTATTAACTATCGATAAGAATTTAAAGGTCTTTGGTAATTTCTCGGAAGAGTATCGATAAAATCTAAATAAAATAAATAGGTGTTGTTTAAATAGGTAATCGATAGGATTATTAGAGAAATCGACGGGTAACTACGCGCTAGATAGATAACATCGTAAACACAGATAACGAATCAAAAAACACATTAGAAATTACATTTATCAGCTTTTTTTAACGTCTGTTGTGAACCTAAATGGATTTTTGTTATTTTCCTAGCAATTAGATAATAGGTTTTCGGAATCAACAATTTTAGCCTAACGTTCGTTATAAAGAATAACGAAACGTAACTATTTTTTTGAAAGTTGTATTTTTCGCAGCTTGAGGTTGTGAAATCTTGGGTTATTCAACACAGCAGAAACAAAACGCGTCAGATGTATTTTTTTTGGCTCATTTTCCTTGTCTGTGCATTGATACTAACAAATACTACTGCGATGAGATAACCTTAGCTCTCTCTCTAATATTCATTGGATTGCTCATTATGACAATACTGACGATGATCAATAAATTTTGACTAGGATTTCTTCAACATCTTTAATTGCATTAAACACTTGGCAAATTTTGCTGTGGAATTTGACAGATATCTTTAGCGCAGGAAACATTTTGCCAAAATAGATTGCTTATATTATACCTATGTTATGAAACACAGATTTATCATTTTACCATTGTGAATTTAGCAGATTAAGAACTTCAGCAAAATGACAATGGGATGGGAATGGAATCGTGTTGGAGCGACGAATTTGTAAAATAGCAGAATTGAGCCCCTGTAAGAAAGACCCTCCCTTCTACTTCTCTTACTCCTGTTCCTCTCGTTATTGAGCCTATGTCTGCAACATGCAACTGTTTCGATTCCAGACTCAGTCTCATCCTTTCTTCCCTTCAGACTGTGAACAAGTCAAAAGCCAGGGCGAAGCGTCCGTCACATAAAGGGTGTAAAACACCTCTTCACGAAGCCACTTGTTCTCCCTATCATTGCGATCATTTTTTTATTCTACACCATACCTGGGAACCTTCTAATTACGGAGATATGGGGGGTCAAAGTTACAACTTTTTGACAAGTTTTTTTTGTAAGATTTTGACTTTTAACACCTCCAAGATCCCCGTACTATTCAATCCATCCATCAGCACATGGTTTTAAGTGCGTTACATTGAGTTCTACCACAAAACATGATTTATAACCTCAAAAAAAAAAATGTTCCCAGCAATAATTTTTGCGTAAACTTACTTAGTTTGATGTACAGAATGCTTGGTTAACGGCTTTGTGATGAGGTGGTTTACACCCTGTATAATCATATTTCTCTTACAAACTTCCACTTCCAAGTGTAAAGTGAACGAACCGATTCATTTCATAACACTCAATCTTAGTTGTTCATTTAAAACTGCGAGCTGACGTTAGTTGAAGCTCTATGAGTGTTCACTTAGCGAAGGAAGCCGCCTGTTACTGGCAGTGAATTTAACTAACAAGTTAACAACCATCCATACTCATAAACTATATTTAATGTTGTTATGTTATTTTGTGTATTTTATCTATGGGGCTTAAGATGCCTGATAATAAAATTATTGATTGATTGATTGATAAACCAGCTGTACCTTCGACCGCGTGAAATTATTTTTACATACTTCCCTTTGAATCAGTTTTTTTTTAACAATTTCAAGGGTTCACATTTTTTTTGCATGGAACCCCAATCCTTTCTCTAAAACAAAAATAGCCTAAGTTATAACATTAGCTGTCTAGCCAGTAAAAGTCCCGTCAAAATAGGTTAAGCCTTTTCGGAGATTATCCGGAACTAACAGACCGACAAACAGATTTTACCAAGTAGTGTGTACCAATACTAAGCAGTGGGTGACTGAAATGATGAATGGGAAATGGGAATCATCAATACACCGAAGAAAAAGTTCCTCTCGAATAATACTCGTCAAGTGAAATCGTCTCAATATGCGGACACTGTTAATGTAGTGTGCTGTCCTAGTGTGAACCGGCCCTAATTAACATTTATGAAGATCAAGTGAGGGTAGTTGAATAAACGCCTCCGCAATCCAGTCGAAACGTTTGGCCTAAATTAAAGGTAAAGTTCGCGATGAACACCCGTTTGTATAAGTTTTATAATTTACGACCTACACGCGAACGAATCCGCGGACAAAAGCTAGTTTTACATGACAAATAGAGTCGTACTCTTTCGCTGATGCGTCAATTGATAAATCCGTTCAGTTGGGCGGTAGAAGGCAATCTATAAAACGATTCGGCGAATGATATGTCGTCTTGCTGTCAGATTTATAAAGCGGATTTTCATTCAGAATTAATTGACGACCCGAATGGCGCAGCGGGTTCGAATCCCCGGTAGGAGCATATGTTTGTGTGATGAGCATGGACATTTGTTTCCAAGTCATGGATGTTTATATGTATGAAAAGTATTTATTACAAACAAACAAAAAAAAAAGTGGTATTTCAACTGTCTGGTGACCACGACACAAGCCTTGCTTAGTGTGGCACTAGATAGCACTGTGTGTAATGTCCAGCGATTTTTGTTTATTTAGCTACTAGCTGACCCACGCAATTTCGTCTGCGTCACATAAGAGAGAAAAACGAAAGGAAAAAAACGTCCCCGTTTTTGCAACATTTTTCATTCCTGCTCCGCTCCTTATGATTGTAGCGTGATGTTATATAGCCTTAAGCCTTCCTCGTTAAATGGACTATCCAACACAAAAATATTTTTTCAATTCGAGCCGGTAGTTCCTGAGATTAGCGCGTTCAACCAAACAAACAAACAAACTTCTGCTTTATAATATTAGTATAGATAGGGGAGACGCAGAATGAGTTGTGAGGTTCAGTAAGATGTCAATATGGTAAGACTCGTCCAGTAGAGTAGAATTAGAGGCGTGTTTCACTAATACTAGGCTTCACGTAAATCAATGCCTAAAAAATATTGTTCTGTTTCAATGTCAAGTCTCGGCATTGAGCCTTGACTTGAAAATCCAATCCAATGCAGTTTGAAAAAAATAAATCAGCGGCTTCAGTCGCGTAAATTTCGATAATTTTACTTTATAATTATACAAAAACCTTCCTCAAGAACCACACTATTTATTGGTGATAACAGCATACAAATCGGTGCAGTAGTCTTTGAGTCAATCGCGAACAGACAGGCGCAGCGAAAAAAGCGCAAGCGCAAGCGAAGCGCAGTTTTATAATATGTAGCTATGATGAGTACTTATTTGAGCTTATATGAGCTTTGTTACTTATTTTAGGTACTATCCAATACATCCATCAGCACAGTTTTTTCAGTGCGTTACATTTAACTTATTATTATTATTAGTCCAGCAGTAGTATTACTCCTACTAAGGTCCATGTTCACCAAAAAGATGACGGACGATTATCTAAAAACCGCTGTTTAAAACACATTTTTGTATGGGAACATGTCACATTGACAACTGTTTTTAGATAATCAGACTGTTATCTTCTCGGTGAACATGGACCTAAATAAATTAGTACCCTCGCTAGAGCCGGCACACAAAAGCGCCAATCGAAACCTGTGTTGTTACTGCATAACCTACATGGTAGAACAACTCCTGCTCTCATTTTTACTATCCAAAGAATTTTTCACAAAAATCGATTCGTAATACCTCGCCGGTTAACAATAAGCTGATAAAAATCCTCGTGCACAATGCTATTAAAAACCTATTTTTTTATATTTACTTTAGTCAAGTTTTTTTTCTCTCTTATCCATTAATCACATTACTGAGCAAAACAATAAACGCGAAATCAAAGCTAATTACTAATTGTTCCAATTGTTCCACGGTACCTTCAGGTTTACCGAGAAATGTGTTATATAGACCGATGTTAAGAGAATTTATAATTAGCGGCTGCGAATGCTGGCTGGGTATTAGTACTGTAGGTGTTTTGTTCGGAAAACATTTCGGTGTAAGCCGTTTGAAAACCGACCCCGCCATAAAAACTGCCGCATTTTGCTGCATCCAAGTTGCGAGGTATTTCGGAAAACAGCACCACCAATCCACCATGTTTTCACTCGCAAAATTGTTTCATTATTTTTGAGAATCTATGTTGATGTAACAAGCTCGCTTGCTGAGTACAGTATTCCGTTTGTCTAATGAGGATATTAATTACCCTGCGTTCCGGGACACCGGTTAATCTCTCCCGACTTCTAATATAGGACCGTCTTTATAGAAAACAGAAGTAAACGAATCATTCTGACAGGGCAGACATCTGATAGTTGCAGATAATTTAGTTGAAGTCGTCTAATGACTTCGTAGCTGTCAATAAGCCGCTTTAATAGCTGCTTTACTGCAATGCGTTAGTGAAAAAGCTTCCAACAAACCCGTATTAGGCTAGGAACACGCGGTGCGATTAAACGCAAGATTTACTATCGCTAAAAATACGCCACACCATGTCGACCATATTACATACAAGCGTCGCATTAGCGATTTTTATCAGACCGCCAGGAATGTTTTTCGTGCATTTTATCGCAAATAACTTTAATGCGCTCCTTGCCTTGCTAGCTTCTCGTAACAGCTAATTAAATGGCACGAAGTGGAAATGAGTTCAATAGAATACTTCGACCTTCTTTCTAGAGATCAGTTTGTGTAAAATAAAAAACATTTTCACCTGCAATAATAATTTTGAAAAGATCTTATGATAAGACAATACAGTGATTTTTTATTTCAGACAGACGCTAGTTACCACCATCAATAAATTACAAATCTTATTAAGTCAATTAGAGTATTGGAAAATAATGGACACGTATTTTTTGTTTTTGTAAATCAATGAATATTGACAAAGTTAGTACGCATCAAAACTCGGGAGTGGGGGCTCGTGACGTCACAACGCACTAATAATTATAGCACGGCGTGACGTATTGAGAATTTTAAAAGTGTCGTATCTGCGTCAATTTTGGTCTACGTAACAAAAGAAAAAATACGTGTCAATTATTTTTTGAAAATCTTACTGACGGAGTAATTAGTTTTTTTCAGGACACAAGCCTATTCCATACCGGCAAAATCAGACAAATAGGAACGAGAAAATGGTCCATCCATCACAACAACGAATAACAGGTTAACATCAATTTCCTAGACCGCCTACACAACACCTATTAAGCTGAACAGAACAATATAAACACTAACGGCTTACACGGAATGCAACAGGACTCGTTACAGTTTAAGAATCGTATCGCAACTTTCTATGAATGCGCTCATTTAGCTTAACTCCACAATCCTAATAAAACCATAACACTATTCTTCGGAACTAGTTCAAGATTGATGGCTGAATAGGCTTCGGTCACAACAAAAACTAACAATCTATTTATTTACCCTTATAAGAGGATTTATCAGTCGGTAACAACAGTAATTGGGTTGACAACTCCGTGACATCCAGCTTCAAAGCGGTACGCATTTCAGAAACAAAATGGCCGACAGTTAATTGGGATCCCATCGGTGCTGAAGGCCTGACATCGTAGGAACTGTCAGACCTAGTTTGTCAACATTGTCCCGATTTACAATGAATGCTGGATAGTGCTATTTGAAATGGATATAGGCAATTTAATCTGACACAGTATCGAACATGGTTTATGTCCAAGCGTTCTCCAATTGTTCCCACGATGCAGTTTGGATAATAAAGTTGGTATAGCTTTATAGATATTTTAATACTTATTGCGACAGTAATGATCAGCGGTTTCCTTGTATAAAAGGCAGCTGATCTACTACTTTTCGCCGATAACCGCAGAAACATAAGCAAGTAAACAGTAATACTATTTGTACAATACATCGTTCTGCGGAACACAAGGCACTTGTTTTCAAAACGACTGTTTCTACTTAAGAACACGGTACTGGGAAAGCCGTGTGGTTTGTAAATAGTGCCTGTATTGTAGAATATTCGAAATTCTAGATACTTCTATATAGTCCTAATTGACTTTCAACAGACTACCATTTGCGTTTGTGTATTTCAATTGAGAATAAATATTTATTCTTTAAATTCAAAGGAATATAAATATAGCAAATGAAATGGAAAATGTTTGTTTGTTTTGGTACTCAGAGAAACGCTCATTACTTTGCTTGCTCCGAAACCATACGTAATTAATAAACTCAATAAATATTACAGAATGTTCAGAAACGGGAATATCATCTTCATATGGTAGGTATGGCATAAAAACTATGTAGGTTGGTTCAGACTTCGCAGATAAGAAAAAAATATTAAAAAGAGTTTAACAACATTGTGCGCCCACTATAATCGGTTTTCATGTTTATCCCATAAGCTATATTGCAAAAACACGATAAGATTTTCTTAAACCCACAAATGAGGTATTAAATGACGTACCTATATGAATACATAACCCTAAAATATTATGTAAGTATGTAAAGATATGCATAAATTGATCAATGAACCGTTTGTACTAGAACAACATAGCGGATAATGTACCTATACCATAAGAACGTGACTATTTACTAGTTCTAGTTGTATGTATACATAGTTGCTTATCTATGAATCAATCTATTTAATAGGAAATTCACACTAGTCCTTCACTAAAGAAACGTTGTCGGAAGAATAACAGAGTTAAAACCCAAGATAAACTAATTATAATAATTATTTCAATGGCCTGAAAGAACCGTGTCTCGTCTCATAAGCTTGACTAAATAAAGGCGAAGATGGCCGTACGAACTTGATTCCTACTACTCCTACTAAAAGTAGTAGCAAAGTAGTGCCCAGCAGTGGGACAAAAGAGGTAGTCACATAATCCTAGCACTTTCTTTACGGAGTTAAGATGCCAATACATGGCTCCGAGAGTTCAAGCTTCATGACGTAATAGTTCATTGTCATAAAGTGATGTAAATCTAATATCATGCCCAGCACTCTAACACTGTAACCTGTAGAAGAAAACTGATACAGAACTATAGTGAATTTATCGTACTAACTCCAAAACTACATAGTCCTTATACATGTACTTACATTACCTTTACCAATGATAAATGATAAATTATCTTTATTTTGTAAGTAGGTTTTCACAAACACTTTTACACGTCAATTTTTTTTTTAAACTAGATGGGGCCGGTTTTTCGTACCTGACTACTCTGAGAAGAAACAGCCGAAACAAACTCAGAGGTCATAGTCTCTTTTGAAGTCCAGACATAATCTTGCTCAATTCACATGAGGATCATGTAGATTTTAGTGTCTGAGATGGTCTTTTGAAGAAAGGACCATACAGATTTGAGTAAACCTGTCCAGTCAGTGCAAGCATTTGTCAGTTATCGTGTAGCTCGACTTATAACACAAGGAGCTCAACGAAACGACGAACAATACCAAAGAAAGAAATAACCAATTAACGTTGAGGACTAGTTAAAAACACCTTGCCTCAAGTAAACAAGGGCCCAAACGTGATCAAGGAGCATCAATATTGATTAGCACCACCCGTTGTCACCTAAAGAGTCTGTAATAGTAAACGATACTACCACTAATCACCACAGACCCTTATACGTATCACCTAGCCCGCCTGATTAGCAGCTGCTGACTTTTTCTTTCACTTCACTGTATTATGCATGGAAATTATTTTTTAAACTTAAGACGACTAATTAATTAGTCTCATGAAGAACAATCTTAAATTAAAATCTTTAATTAAATACATGCCAGACGCTATTATTGATCAATGCAGATCATCCTGTTTTTCTTACCACACGCATTCTCTTGAAAAACTGGTCGACGGTTGGGAATAGTAGGGTGTACTTCGGCATTCATTAAACCTAATCCTAGTTAGATATTTTTTTGTGTATGTATTAATCAAGCTTCTTCTTCTTATACCACTTCATCTCATTGGAGATGGCGACGGATACCCTTGGAGCTTGCATTGATTAATTTGCACAACTATTTAGTAGTGTACTATTAACAGTATTAACAGGGTCTCTCTACCTAACCACATACACGTCTAGTCTTTAAATGAGAACCTGACCGGCGCTGATGAGGTGTTTTTTGATCCATTATCTGGTTCAGTTTCGAGTAAATATTGACGTGATAAAAACAATGCACGCGAACCTACACTCCACTTGCCATGTAAGCTCACTTCGCGTCGCGTATAAAACAAACATTTATTATGAAGTCTTTAAAACGCAGTAGAGCTTATTTATACAACTTTAGAGCTATTTAATATTCCATTGATGGAGTAAACAGGGGTCAAGTGACCCATAACTCTAATCCGGAGGTGGAAAACACAGCGATTTACATTTTTCTACGAAACTGTATCTATTATAACACCTTTCTTTTGTAGCGAAGGTGCTTACGATTCATGTAATTCAATGCATCTACTGGGAACCGTGTGCTGGCGGCTAACCCTGAAGTGTCGGCACACTTGGCGCTGTTACCGGGAACTATGGGAATCACTCCGGATTTATACCAAACCTTTGAATTTGAATATTCCCACATTATTATCGTGTGAAGTATTCGTCAAGTGGTTACATTTAATTCTGATAACAGCCATTAGAGATCAACGATATGCGATGCACTTTGCAGTGAGGTGGTGCCGATGTTAGCCAAGATGCAACACACCGTATAACACAAATATGTTAACCCTTTTTTATCTCTATTGCCCAGCAGAACTAATTAACCAACTCGTTCCCCCGATTTGGCTCGCGCGGAAAAAAACAGATAATAATATATATAAATATGAATTAATTAAGTAATTGATCCCTATCTTATACAACTGATGTCATAAATAGCTAAAGTAATTAGAAGCAAAGCTGATGATGCAAACTCCGAACGACTTTTTTAAATGGCATCTATTATGAACCTTTAATTACACAAAATCCCATAGTCAATCAGTGGATACATCCAGTGTTTTAGCATTAATGTTTAATGCATACAGCGGGTTTGACGTGCACCTTGCTACAGTGGAATGAGTTTCATATTTATACTAACTTTAGAGCTATTTATCTAGGGTTGAAAAAAATCTCTGTTCTCAGCGCATATGGCGGCCGGGGTGAGACAAAAAATCAGGTAAAGATATATGATAAGGCTAATATGGGGCTTGATGGGTAAAAAATAAACACGTGTTGGATTGGAACTAAGGAATTCGGTACTAGTTTTTTTGTTGTAATCTATTTCGCGAATGTTCTAAGAATGTAGTAATAATGAGGGAGTAGAAAACAAACAAGTTTCCGATAATAATTACGTAACATAACAATAGGAATAAAATTAATGATGAAAATTCTATAATTATGGATGCTTTAATGCTCAGATTGACACAATGATGACATCTGCACGGCGTGTGATGAAAGATAATTTGTGTAAAAATCTTCAGAATTTGTTCAGGCCCTGATAAGTTGTCAGAAAGGAATGAACAAGTGAAGTAGAGTGAATCAGATTTCTTTAATCAAAGATTTGTCAAAATCATTGACGTCATGATATTTCTTGCACATACGTCCGTGTGCCAAATCTTCCCATAATATTTAGACTCAAACATTTCTAAACAAACGCGGAAAAATATTTGCCAAATGGTTATCTAATGCCTTATCAACAATATACTCTAATATTATGTTTTATCTGTACTTGTGAGTCATACCTACATAGGAATCACTCTGCGATCAGACTGATTGGCGGGCCTATTAACATCGTCAGTGGATGGAACATTAAATACGATTTTTTTTTTATTTCGTCTGTCAACATAGAAAATTCTTTCAGGTCCGTAAGTATTGCTAAGTAAGTATGAAACATTCCGGATTTAACGCGACACTTTATCAAACATAACATAACGCTCACAATTTGCCAGTGTTAAGTTAATTCCCATTTAAAAATCATTTAACCCTGCGGGAATCCGATTTGTCTGAAACATATACGTAGTTCCTCAAATATTAAAAAAAAAGATCGATAGAACAACATCAATAACTGATCAATTTTCTACTGATCCTACACATTCTGTTCCTAAAGTAAACCGGCAAATAGAAAGTATAAACATTCAAAACACTTACCGTTTGTTATCGACGGGTGGTGTGATGTCCATAGGCGGAGGCGGGGGCGGCGGTGGCGGGGGTGGGGGCGGCAGCATCTGCGCGGGAGGCGGAGGCGGTGCATCAGGTATATCCGGCACTACCACCGTCACGGGGAGTTCTTGTTCCTTAAGCACGTTGACATCCGGCAGTTCCTGCAGATCTGGGAGCTCTAATTCCGGTACAGCCATGACTGGAGCCACTGGTGATGTAACGACTGAAGGCGCAATGGACCCGTCAGTTGTGTTGGAGAACTGCACGTCACCCGCGATGCCTGGTAGGTGTGGAAGGTCTAGCGGCATTTCTAGCTCCGGAACCTGTTAATGATTGATGATGAGTTTTTGAGATATTCTACATTTTAAAATATCGATTACTTGAACTATTATTTTCATATGCTGAGGTTTTGCCTAGCATATGAAAATTATGGTTAAAAGAAGATTATTTATTTAGGATTAGAATCACCAGATAAATTCACGATCATACGTACCATGCCCATGCCAGGTGCATACAAGTATTCATCCGCGTCATGTTTGAGAATATCTCTATTCAGTATGGAGCTTGGCGCCGCTTCCAACAAGCTCTTGCTCTCGACCTTAGAGGGCGCTGCCGGCACGTAGACCGTCGCGGGCCGCGTCGTCCCAAGATAAGGACTTTCATCAGTGTTAAAGATCAACAGATCACCAACACTTGATAATTTATCAATCATAGTGTTCAAATTAAAGTCCTGTTTGGGTTTCGGACTTTTAGGTTCTGCCACTTTCACGTGGTAGAAGTGGAGTTTCTCCTAAAACATTATAGACATATTACTATTTGCCGTTTATGCGACATATAGGTACATACAAGGTTGAGACATCATTGAGGAGCTTTATGGTGAGAAAAGATTCTTTCAGACTAACAGTGTTTGAAATAATCATTTCTCAAGCTATAATGGTTTAAGTATCTTTGGTTTTGGTTTGGATATCTTCCGTGATATCCCGTAAGTGACATTATAAGTTTATGAATCTTTCAATCTATTCTTGCAAATAACAATCATAAATTGTGAAGAATGAAGAGTTATGTGAGAGACAGTTTGACTATGACATTACTTAGATTAAGGTCAAAATCTGTACCTTCAGTGAAAAGTGATACATGTCGACCCAGATCGGTTTTTATATTCTCTGATTAAACTTATTAAAAAAAAATTAACTTAATTTCTATCTTATCCCCGTTGTTATAAGATTAAAAATGAATGAGATTGTTTTGTGCACATTGATATAAGTAAGCTATTTTTATTGAAATTATTGTGTAAAATAATACTTTTTGATTCATACCAAAGTGCTCCGAACCGATATTTATATTTCTAAAATGTATTTTAATACGACTCGAGTTACCACATCTTACGCGAACCGAAAACTTTTACTTAAATTAATCCAAAGTGATACAAATGAAATCCTATCACAAGACATTAAAAAATTGAAACAATACATTCTAGTGAAAAGTGTTACATTTGTACATGAACCATACAAACCCAAATTTATTTTCATAAAAATATGTGACTAATGATACAACTGCTAATTAAACAATTTACACGTAATTTATGTAGCCAATTTTGATGTGATTACAAATTTAATATTAATTCTATTAGTAAGAACATAAGGGAAATAGGACATTTGATTACGTGAAAAATGATACTAATATAGTAGAATCAAAACTGCATTGCGTTTTAGAACTAATTTAGCAAAAAAATACGTAGTACACAGTGATACAAGTTCGCGCAGCTCTTACGCACCCCACTCCCTACTTCGCCGCGGAACGCATGGAAAGAGCGCAGGCGACGCGGGATTCTTAGTCTCGGGCGTGCGTCAGGAGTTCAGGACAGATGCGTCGTGTGTTACAGCACACAACTACGATGCGTAAGGTAAGACTTGTATCATTTTATACGAATTATGTAGCAATTTTGTTATTTAAATGTTTACAAAAAACATGCATTTTATATTGATTTAAGAATTCAATAATATTGTCGTATTATACAGCATTTTATAAATACCTATTTTAAAACAATATTAATTAATTTATAAAAAGAATACCTAATTTTCGAACTTACCAATCGTAAAACAGACTATTATGATAATTAATAATAATAATATAGGTAGCCTAACAATGTATTTTAATTCTTATTTATTAAATGCTAACTGAGTATTCAGTAGGTATAATAGGGATAGGCAGACGTTGTTGTTAATCAAATGTCAACAATACTTTTAATCAAAACATAGGTATATCTTGGCTCTTTCCTGGTGTAGTTTCATTGCACGTATGCTTGTACGTCTTATAAACATTTTGTAATGAATTACATGAATTATTGCATGTATACTATATTTGCGAGGTTTTATAAAAAAATCCGTATAGCAGTTTCGGTATATCTCAAAAACAAAAATCAGCTAGTGGGCCTAACTTTTTTCCTGGCTACATTTTATGAATTTGTTCTTCAAACTGTGCGAGTAAGGGTGGTGGGGGACCATATCAAATAAAGCCCGGAAACCGGTTAAGTGACCGGTCTCCGAGCCCTGGTTCTATCTGCTCTTCTTTCTTTTAAGGTGGAAAATCGAGCAAAGCATCAGCGTCAGTACGAAATGATAATGTATGGATGGCGGCACTGGGCCGTGACGCTACGTCAGCCGCTGAGTGCCACCGTCCATACTTTTACATGTCACACTGACGCTGACGCTCTGCTAGAAATTCTACCTTGAATGGCTTTAATGTCACGCTTCGATATTAATTTGAACTGTTATTTTTACAGTCTATAGTGAAAAAACGAATAGATAAAATTATGGAAGGCGTTCAGCTACAGAGGGATGAAGAAAATATGGTACATGAAGAAATAATAAATGAAAAAAAAATCTAATCAGCCCGGAGAGATAATAGAAATAGAATCCTGTAAAAAACGGCCTTAGAAGAAGTGGATCAATGTGAAGAGGAGATAGAAGAAACCACACTTGAAAAAGACGATCAATATGGAGAAAATATTAGCAGTGGATCAGAGGGTATGGAAACTGGACTATCACCGAGAATTTTAGATTTCAGCTCGGGTAGCAGTGATGATTTTATACCAAACAGTGAAACCGACTCAACTGAAACAAGCACGTCGACTGGTAAACCTGTGAATGATAAATGAGTAGTTGCAGTGCTATAACATATCTGTTGTTCGAGTTTTGGAGACTGATTTAATACAATTTAAGACTGTTCAAGATTAGTGATAAAAAGGATGAAAAGTTATGTTTTTTTTTATAAGAAAATTACCTACATTGTTATCTGTTGTTTGATTTTTGGAGACTGATTTCATACGATTTAAGACTAATTCGATATCTGTTCAAGATTAACGATAAGTAGGTTTAAGGTTGTGTTTTTTTAAAAGGATGTTATATTGGATTTTATGTAGCGAATAGTTGAAGTGCTACAACAAATCTGTTGTTTGATTTTTTGAGCCTGTTTTACTATGTTTAAAGACTAACGATACCTACTCGGTTGATCAGATTAACAATAAATACCTACTTAGGTCTAAAAGTTATGTTTTAAGTTTGATTTTTTAAATATTTTATTATTTTGCTACCAATTGTAATTCATAAAAAAGTGTATATTCAAGAATTATTTATTAAAGAAACGCTTTTTAATTTAAATATCATTTTATTAGGATATTAACATAGTTTTACCCTTTCTATGACAAAAACGTTTGAAAATACTTATTACTTGTATCAATAAACACTTCGATGTAAACAAAATGTATCACAATAAATTCTAGCTTGTAGCATTAATCACTTACTAGTTTGAAAAATACATTGGTGTTTAGGGGTACAATTGAATATTTACGTAGGAATTTTTAATAAAACATTGAAAAAAGGTTGCTGATAATCAAAATGATCATATTAGTTTTACGACTTTTTCTCACAACAACTATTTGCAGGCAAAACATGCCAAAACACAAGCCTTATAACATTTCACACAAAACGGTAACTAAATGTGTAAAATAATTCATTTCATTATAGATTTAAATACACAAAAATAAGCAAAGAAAACTATAGTGTACGGTGATATAACTGGCTATTTTTACTAATTACTTAAATTCCGTGCAAAATAATATATTCAAACCAAGCTCTTTATTATCTTTAAAATATCATCCACACGTTCCGCATATCGATTTTTATTTTAGAACGTTAGAAAAACAACGAGATTTTTTTTAATCTTTAACCTTAAATTACTCAAAACTATGATTTTTCACTTATATCACTTTTCACTGAAGGTACAGAAATATCCTACATACGTTCATGAAAGACTGGAATAATGAATTTATAACGTACCTACTTGTTTCTAGAGAGAAAAAAAACCTTTAGTGAGGCTATACCCAGTTACGTCGCAATTACAGTAGTATTAAATTAAATAACGAGCGCAAGCGTTAGGGAATTATATAGCGTCGGACAAGACCATAACAAAAAAAAATGGCCAATGAAGAGCCACGATAACCGACCGTACAATTTTGCACTCTGCGTATCAAGTTGTCTCCAACGTCTACAGTTGGCAATTTACAATGTTCAGATTTTATCTTTGCTTATTTCTCCATGTATGTTGCAAGTAGCTGATAACGAGTTCACACATTGTTTATTACAAAATTGGCTTACGAGACAGTGTTATACTCCAAATTAATTATTGACTTACTTGTAACTCCTTCTCGTTTGACTGCCCCTGAGTCTTCCCACTCAGAGTAACCTTTTTGGGCTTATGTTGGTATCCATCCGCGTCAAAAGCTGATTGGTAGTGTTCATGGGTTATTGAAGCCGGATACTTGGCGCTCGAGAAGACTTTGATCGCCTTCTGCATACCAGTTAACTTCTCCACTTTCGATCTAGACAACTCTATCCTGTCATTGAGCTTCTTTGTCTTATCCAAGTTCTGTTTGATTCTTGTCGTCAGCCGAGCAAACACATCATCTACGATGCCGTTGAGATTATCCAAAGTATCCGCAATCTGCAGTATCGTCTCCTCAACGCTCAGATCACTTGGTACTAAATTAATTCTATATATACCCTCCATATTTAACCTCTTTTACGCGCGTATTTAATTTCTGTAACAAACATCACGTGTTGTAGCGCTTGTCGAGGTT
Source organism: Xestia c-nigrum (assembly GCA_916618015.1). Lineage (NCBI taxonomy): Eukaryota > Metazoa > Arthropoda > Insecta > Lepidoptera > Noctuidae > Xestia > Xestia c-nigrum. The sequence goes on from OU745249.1 coordinate 5,742,840, forward strand.
TAATGATGAAATAATGCAAATAACCAAATTCTTCTAGGAATTTCATGGTTCTATTTATTAAAGCTGCGGATGAAATCTTACCTACTAAGCTTCTTAAAAATCACCTAAAATAAATTAATAAGGCACAAGAATTATCACTAGACAACACATCCACATTCTTGTGTGTAATTATATTATGTCCAATAATTTTATAGCACTTCGTAAAGCTCCTAAAGTCCATTATTTACAACTCAGTCACTTAAAGTCTATTTTATCAGTACTGTGTCACTTATTGTATGCTACATTGGGTTCAATTTTTCGATAAGTTCAACGTATGCGAGTCGGTGAGCAATGAATGGAGATTATCGTTCGCGGGGTCAGTGCTCCACGAGAATCGGCAGTACGCGTCGGGCGACATGGTCGGGTCCAGTATCGCTGATTCCTCGAGCTGACCGCCCGAAAGCATGTTGTTGAGGTGCTTGTTTATGACCGCGTCTCCGGGACTGACGTAGCCACTTGACGCTGGCGGCTTAAGCGGTAGAGAGTTACGTACTGGTTGCTTATGACTAGGCAAGGCGTCCAAAGACTGCAATTGAATGTAGCTGCTGTCGGCGCCGTTTTTCACTGGCTGTGGCAAGGTAGGCATAATTGGCAAGCTTTCAGTACCGAAAATTTTTGTCGGCGACGGTCCTAACTTGGGGAAATTCATCATAGACTTTGCCTGAGCGTCTTCAGGTAACACGTAGCCAGAAGAGGCTGGCGGTTGACTTGGGACGCTGGGCGGTGCGATTCCAGTCGTGAATATAGGCGGGGCTAGAGCTGCCATTACATAACTCGAACTGGCAGGTTGTGCTGCTGGTTTTGCAATAGGACTTGTCTGAGGTGCAGGGGCAGATTGTACGTAGCCACTGACCGGATTCACTACAGGTTGTTGTACGTAACCACAAGGATTTTTCTTGAATGATTTGTCACTAAAATAAGGTGAATTCTCTCTAGAATTGTCAGTTTCTGAATTAGCAGAATCTTCATCTTGCGTTGCATTATTGTCTTCAGCCCTGACGGGTTCTACTTCTAAGTGTAAGGACGAATCCGAGCCGTCATCTGAAGTGGATGGTTGTCTCTCAACGGCTCCGCGTGACGTGTCCGACAGCGCGGTGCTGTCCGTGTGGTCACTGGAGCCGCAATTATTTTCAGTGTTTTGTTTGGTTTCCGGAGTAGACACAGTGGTTCTACTGTTCGGTAGTAACAACATCTCGTCTGATGATGGTTTATCGTCCTTGTTTGTTGGATTCCATCCGCCAAAAGCGTATTTGGAAATATCTTTCTCAGGTATGCCTAAGCCATTTGGTAAAACTGGTTTTATATCTTCCATTTTCCTATACTTTTTGTACAGCTTTATGGAACCATACATAATGCCTATTAATGCACAGATGGCAAGAAGGATAAGAATCATAGCTAGTCTATCCTTGCTTCTACAAGCTACCGAGCTTGAGGGACTCCATGGACCAGGATACTCATGCCACCCTTTGTTCTGTTTTGTAGGCAGCTTTACTTCTAGTCTATCAGCTAATATGCCATAGTAAGGATCTTCATCAAAGTTTACTGCTCTGACTGAATAGGTTTCACTTTCATCAACATCTTCACAATGTATTAGAGAATAATACAAATTAGTTGTATTTAATATTTCTGTTTTAGAATCAGTACTGCCTTCATCTTTCACTCTTTTGATTTGGTACAGATCTACAGTTCCCCCAGGCTTATTAGGACGTTCCCACATCAATTTATCTGGATTATTTTTTACTATAGGAGCCTTCAACATGCTAGGAGGGCCAATTCTCGTCCTGACAAAGATGCCATTATCAGGGCTGGGTTTTGAACAACTGTTAATAGCTGCATTACAAGCCTTTATGGAGAATGTATAATTGCAAAACCCCTCAAGGTCAGACACTTTGAACTCCATTCTCATGGCAGTTTTTCTCTTCTCATCTTTTTCATGCTTGGTTTCAACCAGTTTCGTAACTTCCCTTGTTTCTTTGCCATTTTCATTGATTACAATGAGATATTTTCCTATTATGCCATTTTTGTGAAGCGGTGGATCCCATGAAATTATCAATGAGTTACTCTGTACATCAGAAATAACAACATTTCTTGGAGGTGTTGGTGTATCTTCAATGGTTGTCACTCCTGTGGAAGCATTTTCAATTGTTTTCAGACCCTTAGTAGTGTCCAGTGCCAGGAAAAACTGATATGTCGTGTAAGGTTTCAGATCAGTGATGTTTACTTCCATCTGTTTTGGATTAGTAACATTATAGATAGATTTGTTTCCAAAAGAAGTGTCGCAGTCAGTGCTTGTGGCTAAGACAGGGCAGTATGATATTTGATATCCTTTTATAGTACCTTCTGGTAGAGTACAGGACATTGTCCAAGTGATTTTGACAAATGTTTTTCCCGGAACATCATGGTTGACTTTTACAGGAAACCCAAATATTGGAATACCATCTTTATAAATGTCACAAGTTGCCCATGTCATGCCACTTGTTTTAAATCCACTATTAGCTGATATGGCAAACTGATACCTGCTGTCTCTTGGTAAATCAATGACATGGGTGTTCTGATTGGGATCCAAGACGGTGAAGTTCATTCGTCCTGTACAAATTTGACTACTATTATGTTGACACCAAAACAAGGTATAGTTGTCAATGTGCTTGACACCAACCCACGATAATTTGTATGTGCCATTTTGATAGGCTAGTTTAGTAAACGATTTTACATTTAGTGCTTCAGTATTTACTTTTGAAGGGATGTAAAGATGACTGCTGTTAACAGATGATCCAACTGCATTAGTGGACCAAATAGTCACGTCAATAGCATCTAAAGTTGTTCCATCCAGTATAACATAACTCAGGCTTTTGTTTTTATCTGGAAACAATGTCTGCACATGCTTAGATCCTTGTACAACTACTTTGTAGGTGAAATTATCACCTGCCTCCTCATACTCTTCAAGTTGTTGCCAATACACATATATCACTCTTTTATTTTCATATATTGATTGGTCAAATGCTCCTGTAATTGTGACTGGTGGTCGCTGGGGCCTCTCACTTGCAGTTGTAAACAGCACGTAACTGAAGTCAGACCAGAATTTATCTTCAGTGGCTAATTCTGACTTTATGTATATCCTGACTTCATAGGACATGTGTGCGTAAGGTAGATTTGAGAGCAAGAAAGTATAAGTCTCTTTATTTTTTCGTTTCTCCTTTGGCATCAATGATGATGCATCTACACTACGAAAGTAAGCTGTGTTATCTATTTTAGCAATTTGGTACTCTATCCTATGCACAATAGCACATGACAAAAAGTCAACCATGTTGGGTGGGATCTTCCATTGAAGCAGCACACTGTGCGTGTCGTTACTCAAGACCTTAAGCTGTTCCGGTGGATTAGGTCTCACTATAGAGAAATGATCAATTGTAAAATTCTGTGTATTTGTACCAAAATAATTATAAGCTGTTAAAAGAAAATTGTATTGATGTTCCATCTGTCTGTACCTAGGCTTGCTTATGGCAGTATAAGTAACCCATCTTACATTGCCAGTCCTGTTTGCTATACGGGGCTCATACATGTTTCCGTTTATCACAAATGTTAAATTGTAACTTGTCAAACTGTATTCTTTGGTGTTTGGGGCAGTCCAGGAACATGTCAGTTCATCGAGGTTCTTGGACATGCATCCAAAGTCAGTGACGTTGGATGGAGGTATATCCACCAGCACTCTGAAAGTGCACTGCTTTTGCGTTACTGTGTTTTTGCAATAGTATATGGATACCTGTCTCGACATATTTGGAATATACAGCCTCCTCGTAGTCGCGTTCACTTTTTCCGAATGTTGAATTTTTGCGCCAAGGTAAAACTCCAAGTTATCAGCGGAGTAATGCTCGGCCACACAAAACATTTCCAAAGGATCCCCATAAAGTATATTAATCATACCTTCAGGGTACACAGAGACAGAAATGTCTACTCCTTGACACTTGGAAATTATGCACGGTAAACTGATCAAACATTTGATTAATATACACCACATCCATAGTCCTAGCTGCGGCCCCCTTCGGAACCCTTCGCACTTTCTTCGGGTATTTGTACATATATTTTCCATAACTGCTGTGTTATCTGTCACTCCATCACGAACTGATGCACTGGTTTCAACTAAACCGATCGCGGGGAAGGACACATTCCTTGTTTTTTTATATCGCGAGCTAAATGGCGCACCGATGGTCTCAACACGATGACACACACTGACTGAGCACCGTCACTATACGCGCACCACATTTATTTATCAAACGCTACTATTATCCGGGATGGAACACTCGATCAAACTTGCAAGCGCGGGACCGGGTCTCGTCTAATTGTTCTGCATTGAAAATCTTATAACGCCTGCAGTACAGTACTTACATAAAATAGAAGAAAACTTTGGGAGTATTGAAATTCTCAGAAAAGCCAACTTCAGTTCAGTTCGTGCAATGCAGCGATGATTGATGGCGGTGTTGCTAGCCAAATGTATCTAATTACCAATTATTTTCATTGCCTAAAATTATCCGCAAAAACTAATAAAGACTAAGTCTAAGAAGGAAAACAACAAAACTGCGCAATATCTTATTTTAATAACTAGCTTAGCCATTTTTACGACCTTCATAGCCAATCGTGGAATCCTAATCAGCCATTTCGCTGTAATCAATTTTGAATTTGGTCTTATTATGCACGTGTGGCTTCTGAAGATAATGTAGCAAAAGATCTTTATTTGTCCTATATATATTAATTCTCATTCATTGAAGATTTGACACATTAATTTCGGACTAACAACGGAATACTGGAATTGCTGTTGGCAACATTCCGATTGACATAAACTGAAGTTAGCAGCAAGCAAATGAAAACAAATCAACAATAAACAGGAAAATGTTGCCATACTATTATTTTTCCCTATTATTTGGCAAAATTAAAGACAAAGGCAGATTCACATTTGAGTTGTTCATCCTAAGTGTGATATTTCGAGTGCTGGAACGATGTTGTGATTAATTTTGTTAACTTTTAGAAAACTGTAAGTATTCAGCATTGACTTTGACTGGATTCCAATCATTAACTACAGTGCACGTATCCAAACAACATCTGAAAATAATCTGATCATGAAAACATGTGACTTTGACAAATCTGACATGAGTGACACGAATGACATTATAAACGAACTTAAAACGTTCGAAAACTATATACTCAGTTTTTTGGAACTAAAACAACTTTTGTAACTTTGTTTTGATTATTTAAGCAAAAAACGTAATTATCCTCTAACGATAATATTGGCCAACAGTTATAAATTATACTTTAATTTCACATCAAATAAAGACACCAATAAACTATGTCGACACTATACTTATATAATAAAATACAATACTTTCAGAACGGAACTACAACCTTCATCACTGTTGATAAAAATAATTTCGTTTTTAATTTCATGCGTTTTGAGCGTAATATTTAAAGAATCAATTATGTGAATGGTATATGATACAATGGATGATAGTAACTTACTCTCCTTGGGTTACACAACGAAAACAGCTCTCATTAAACTCCGTGATGATATACGAAATGTTATAGAAGAGCACAAGAAGAAAAATCCAACTGGGTATGTTTTAGTTTTCCATAACTCCAGGCATTACAGATTGCTCTTGTTTACAAAGATAATACAAAAGTGTCTGTCTTCAATTGTATGTCTTTTAAGGCTTTAAATATCAAATTTTAATTTATGTATAAACATTTCAGATTTGGGTTGGTACGGAATATTATTTCATTTTCATCAGAGAAAGTGCTGTTGTCAGGTGTCGCTTACACAATTACATTAGTGTATGTAGTCTGTTTGATACTTACATACCTTCTTGGGGAGTCTGTACAAGCCCATGCCTATTTACTATGGGAAGCATTTTTCTTAATTGTGATACTGTTGATCAACTTCCTGGTGGCGTTCAATGAAGAGTATTTATACAGGAATGAAGTACCTCATAGAGTAAGGAAAGTTTTAGGTAAGTGTACAAGTTATTTATTTGTTGCATTTTTCTCTATTTTATGGGATTTTAATATATTAATGTAACACCCATGTATTATTAGAATACATGTCTGTACACCACTGCCCAACACTTTCGAGAAATACAGGTGTGGTGTTCAGTAGTGGCGTTCGGGCAGGGCGGCATTAGGGCGACCGCCCCGGGCACCAGTTTTCAGCTTGTTCATCAATGGAAAATTATAACTGATCACTTGGAAACACCTACAAAAAAAAAAAATGAAATGTCTATTTGTAATTTCAAAATAACAGCTTTTTACCAAAGCAACTAAATGCATATGATAGTACAGTGGATTTCATTTATTACGACCTTGGTTGTAGCTACCATTTACCTATAGCGACGTTAAATCCAAGTCCCTTGAATTTAAAGCATACTTTAGTACAAAATTCATGTGGCTATAGCTACTTTGGATGTAATACCGAGTTCGGTTGTAGCTGTTTTTGATGAATCATTTATAACAAATTCCTAGAAATCCGATGCAGATATTGTGACAGAAGTCCGCCACCTAAGTCACAAAGATTTCTTTCTTTCACAAACATTTCTTATCTTTTGTTTACACCCACAGACATGGTCAGCAAGTATGAAGACCTTTACCTTTTGTTTATAGATATCAGCTCAGTAGGTAGAGAAGCGTGTACCGACAGTTACGAAATTTAATTTATGGTTCAGTTACAAAGTGATATTCTGAGTGGCAATTGGGTTTGGTAATAATCATGAATATAAACAACACATGTTACAACTATACATGTGTACTTGTCTGTATCTCTTTACCTTTGCCTGTAACGACTTCCGAAGATAACGACGAAAATAGAGTGGTCCCTTCATCGTCGTTATACCCAAAATCCACTGTATATGGGGTGGAAGTGGAAAGGACACCGGTGCGAAAATGATAACCACGTTTTCATTCTGAACACTTGGGGACATAGAAGATTATGCTGCAAGTCAGCTATTCCAAACAGTTCACGAATGTATCACTAAAACTCCATTGACAAATTTTCATTTTACAACCAATGTTTCGTATACTATTTAATTTGCAAACAACTTAATCCGCAAATGTTTTATTTTAAAACAATTTGTTTTAGTATTTATTTGGCATAATATTCGTCTTTTATCATTTGCATCAGATGATATTGATTCATTTATACATTTTTCATTTCTTATTTAGATACATTTGGATAAATCACGTTTCAACAAAATAATTTACAGGCTAGTATTTTTTTTATTACACTTTTTTAAAAAAAATGAAAGGAAATGCATAGTTTTTTCGTAACATGCAAACAAGCATACTTCATGCATGCAGCAAGCAAGCAGCAAGCATACAGAAAGCATGCAGCAAGTGACAAGCATGCAGCGAGCATGCAGTATGCAACATGCAGTAGGCATGGTTTCTGTCACGGCTCCGGCACTGCGGGGCTCCGGCGGCCACACGCGAGCTTATCGTCGCAGAGGGTTTTAACGTTCACCACCACGCGGCGAGTGTTAAAGACACCTGCTCCTCAGCTCGCGGACCGCCTCGCCCCTCCGCGCCTACGCGATATTAAATAACACTCTAGGGGTAGGGCAGACAAGTGGATCGGTTCTGCAGCGATTCATCTCTGTCACAAAATTTGTCCTTATAGGAAACCAAATTCCTTTTTTTTTATAAAACGAAAAAATAATGAATTGTTTGTCAAATAAGTTTATTGGATAATTATTTTATGAAGTGAATTATTTGTTAAATTTGTTGTTGTATAGTGTTGAAATGACAAATAATGTGTTAGCTAATCGTTGCTTTTCAAGTAAAAGTTTGTGAATGAATGTTTAGTTAACTGACTGGTCACCATTCCAAACATTTTGACCGTGCATTGCAACTGGGTAGTAAAATGCCTATGGGATTTGCGCATGATCGATCTGTATAGAAACGCTGAAATAAATTCGGAGTCCCTTGCCTCGAGCCCTTAATATTAGTAGGCGTTTAAGTGGCATACAAATAGGTTGTAAAAAATAGAGCATGTGGACATTTTGATCCTAAACTACAAAATTATCTGAATTTATTCGAGGGAAGATGTTAAATTTCAGAGCTCGCGTCGCTCGCTCTTGCAGCCTACTTTCTCCTTAATCATTAGTTTGTTTATAACTTACCCAAGTAAATACGGTAGTTTCATCATAATCATCATCATCTCAGCCGAAAGGCGTCCACTGCTGGACATATGCCTCTCCCAAGTGTTGCCACATTGACCGGTCCCTTGCGACTCGCATCCAACGAATTCCCGCAACCTTCACCAGGTCATCGGTCCACCTAGTGGGAGGTCTTCCAACGCATCGTCTTCCGGTTCGCGCTCGCCACTCCAGAACTTTTCGGCCTCACTCAGAAATGGGACATGCCCCCCCCCCCCCCCCACGTAAAGATAACCATTCATATACAAGCCATTATTTTAACCATTGCCTGTATTTTCGTACGGGTTTGAATTGCAGTTAGGGGTCGCCGTAGAAATCTTGCACAGGGCGCTGGTAGTACTAAAACCGGCACTGGTCCCACCATAATTTTCAACTGACTTCCAAAAAGAGGAGGTTCTCAATTTGACTGTATTTTTTTGAACATAAACCTCTTTCAATAGGACAACCACACCCATTCAATATATTTTAGTTTAATTTGAAATCATTGGCATTCTTCCAGAGGTGAAAGAACTCATTATTGTAAACAACTTTGTTGGTAGGTCAAACAAGACAGAAAATAAGTCTATTACGGCAGTCATAAACAACATGTTAAGTATCTTTTATCATTAAGTAACTACTTAGTGCACTCATAATGATTTGCTTTGATACAAGATAAGTTAAAAAAATGATCAATGAATTCGATTGAATGGTACTAAGAAATTCCTGGTGAAGGAACCTACTGAATCTTTCCTGTATTGTTATTTTGTCGCTTAAACTGACATTATGAGGACACTGTGCGAAAACATATACCGTGAATATATTTGTGGAACATGTTGGTGAAATTAGTTCCGATTAAAGGTAGACGCACACCTAACCGCGCCGAAAGAATTGAATTTTAGAATGACTTGTATGAAATCCTATGAAACCTCGCACACTTATCCGCGTCGAATCGTCCGAATCAAGTAGAACCTCAGAAATCCTAGACAACGTCGGATGACGTCATCAGATTCGGCGCGGCTGATGCGGGCGATTCGACCGATGCGGTCGCATTCTATCAGTTGCGTACGACAGCGCAACGTTAGAGTACTAGAGTTTGGCCAACGAAAGCTGTCCACGAATTATTTTCAGAAGTTTTAATAAGTAGGGCAATAATTTAAGACTGTCGAAATTTACACGTTTCGTAATTGAGTCATCTTGATCTTGTGGTTACGTGTATCACATTTACTTTGGTTTTGTTTAAAATAATGCCAAAAACAATCAGAAGTTCGACGAGGAAGTTTCTACTTATTATGATTGAAAAGACATCAAAAGTGATTTGAATCAGAATGAGTGTGAAATGTGCGATGTACACAATGTTTACTATTTATTTTGCCTTTTAGTGCCTAAACTACTGGCCTTGTTTATATGATTCTTGGGTGGAAAATAGTTTTAAGCCAAGTCCAGCGTTTTGACACTAATTTATACGTGATATCTCAACAAATAAAAAATCATAATTTCGAGTTACGTAATTATATGGCACAAAAACTTTAATCTACGTTCTTCTTTTTTCTTGGACTTTGATACTATGGTGATGAAAGATTCTAAATTAATATCACAAGTTTTCAAAATACTAATTCAACTGGTCGACTCACGTTATACTGTATGGCCACCATTGGCACCCTGGTGTGGAGATAGCGTCTCATCGCCGACAATAATACAATCGAAAATTACAGCTCATCATCATCTTCCTGCCCTTGTCCCATTTTATTTGGGGTCGGCGCAACACGTTTTCTTCTTCCATTCTCCCCTGTTAAACGTCACGGCATCATTTACTCCTTTCTCTTTCATATCAGTCTTTACACAATCCATCCATCTTTTCTTTTAGCCTTCCTCTCCCTCTCCATCCATCAATACTAATGAAAAAAAAAATGTTTACTTCCTGAATAATAAACAGTATCAACGCTGTTTAATCAGTGTATAGCTAGGGTTACCAGCTCTTGATTTTTTTTAATTTTCTCCCTTTTTCTTAGAGAGCGTTCGCTGGCTACTCTGACTCTGACTCTACTTCTTCATTGTGTTAAAAAATGAGTGACTCCAATCTTTCGGCGCGGTCGATTCTTTCGGCGCGTTCGGCGCGTATAGGTGTGCGTCCACCTTAAGGGTGAAATTTGCATGCACGGATCAGCATTTTCGAGTTCTTCTGTCTCATTCTGTCACGTAAAGGCGTCATTTAGTGGAACGAGAAGTCCGGTCGCAAGCACTCGCGTTCATTCGCATCGGAAACACTTTAACGTGTAATGGGACCTCTCAATTAAGTGCAATTTGAAGTGCAAGTAAATGCTTATCTGTGCGTTTTAATAAATCACGCGTTCCACATATCCATGCAGTACTACATTTCTACATTATGTTGTTCTTTGTTTCATGATTCTTTTTGTTTATTTCAGAAACATTGGATGAAGCTATAGAGAGTTCAAAATGGAAAGAGAATCACTATCCACATTTATGCGCGCCGTATTCACCATGTGTGATTCTGCAATGGACTTATCGAGACTGTAAGAAAATTTTATTTAAGTACACATAGCACTCCGCCCACAACTTGGTTCGCGAAAATTGTGGTAGCTTGGCTAATTGGCACAATATCAATATAGTTTATAGTATACTAGCTGGCCCACGCAACTTCGTCTACGTCACATAAGAAAGAAAAAGCTCACAAAGGGAATAAAATTTCCCGATTTTGTAACATTTTTCATTGCTGCTCGGCTCCTAGTAACCATAGCGTGATGTTATATAGCCTATAGCCTTCCTCGATAAATGGACTATCCAACGCAAAAAATATTTTTTTCAATTCGAGCCGGTAGTTCCTGAGATTAGCGCGTTCAACCAAACAAACAAACATAGATGTTACTCATTAAAGATGTAGCTTTCTAATGGTAAAATATTATTTAGTTAAATTCTTGAGGAATTCTTGAGTTTAATCACAACAAACAAACAAAAATCAAATCTCTTTCTCTTTGTAATATTTTGGTTTAGATTTGATTAAATGTTTGCCGGCGGACGGCAGGACATTTTAACTTTAGTCAACGTAAATTCATACGAGGAATTGGTATCTTGTTACCACTAGCTATGTTTGAATCTACGCTGGGTAAAGATAAAATGCTTTTAACTTTTTAAGATAAAATGCTTTTTGTTTTTTTTATGCCAGGTTCAGGCACCTATGTCTATTTTTTCTTTCTTAACCTTTTTAAATTGATACTTATTTGATTATTTGAAGATCTGCCTGGCGCTAGTTTTAGGAGTTCATTTGTCTGTGCCACGGGTGCTTCAATTGGCACACGCTTATCTGATCCTAAATAAAGGTGCTGACTAATATAGAAGCACGTCGTGAATTCAAAATTAGCACCTGCAGTTACTCAATAGCAACCTATTACCCTGCAAATAAACTCTTCTGCTTTATAATATTAGTATAGATTGAGTAACTGATTACCGCGGCTTCGCCCGCGTACAAATTTTTCATATACTAAAACCTCGAGAACCACTCTATCCATTGATGAAAACAGCATGAAAATCGGTGCATTCGTTTGTGAGTTTATCGCGAACAGGCACACAGACGCGGCGGAGGACTTTGTTTTAAATATCTAGTGATACGAGATGATGTCCCACAGCTTGGCAAAGTCTTCCCTCCATTCTCTCGATTTTCGGTTTGGTGTGCAGTGTAGAAAATGCCACACACACATTATTTCATTTGCTCGGCTTCACTCTGTATGTATGTGTGTTCGATACTGCAATAAAATTGGTACAGCTCTAAAACACAAAAAAATACTGTTTCAATTTTTCTTTTTAGGGTTCCATACCCAAACGGTAAACAGCAGGACCCTATTACTAAGCCTCCGCTGTTCGCCCGTCTATGCGTCAGTCCGTCTGTGTCAGCGACTGTATATTTATGTTGCCACTATAACAACAAATAATAAAAATAAATTAAAGGAGGCTCCCCTACTAGGACGGTACGGATCCCTTCATGCGAAATCCCGACTCGCATTTAACCTTTTTTTCTGTTTTCCTTGCTGCTCATAGAGCTCCTAAGCGTATACCTAATCCAATCCGCCCCAAAGACGACCATTGACCAAATACTCTATTTTTCTTATCATACCTTCCCCTCTTGCTCCCAACAAAGTGATTGTTCCATAACGTCAAATACAAAGGAGGTATTATTTCAGCGACAATAGTGAACCTGCCCTGGGCGTTGCTGGTGGAAGGCGACGTGATAGTGCTCAGGCCAGGTCAGGAGATCCCAGGCCACTGCCGGGGGCTGCAGCCAGAAGATCCTGAGCAGTTCTTCGGACAAATCTTCCAGCCTACTACACCGGTACTTACAATGTTATATTTGCATTTGAGTGCCCGTCTTTTATTGCAATTTCAACTTTTAATATCGATGACCATCAGCTGCTTGCCCAGCTATTTCCCAAGTATGTTGGGGTCGGCTTACAGTCTAACCGAATGAAACTGAATACTGAATATACATGGAGCGACTGCCTATCTGACCTCCACATCCCAGCTAGTACTGGGTAATACGATACCCTTCGGTAAGATTGGTTGTAATGCTGGGGCCACACTATCGTGATAACGCGAAGATTTGCGTTGTCGCGACACGTCTGGCCAAAGAATTCGTCCTATCGCGAATCATCTTTGCGAATACATACACTTCGCGCCGCCGCCGTCGGTAAATTGCCGCGCATCAAAGGGTTTTTTCGCGACGAAGTGCGGTTGGCTACATTTCGCACGTTTTGGTTGAAGGTTGAAGGACACCGAGCGGTTTGACCGTGTTTGACTGAACTTGTTAAAGAATTCATACAAAATTATGAATCTTAACCAGTTTTATGAAACTGAAACCCGCAATAGCCAAAGTACAAGAAAAAATATAATAACATACACCATCGCCTTTTATTCCTCTTATTCGTTTATCTAAAAAAGATGTAGTAAATAATTATTAGCCGCTATGTGAACTGCTCTCTTCCATGTTGTCCGCGAAATTAATTATCGCGACGTTCTAAATTTTCGCGACGGTATTGACGTTTTTTTTTGATGTGGCCAAGCACTTCGTCTTGGATCGAACACGAACTTTTATCGTGACAACGCGAACACGAATCGACGAATCTTCGCTTTCAAGTCTGGCCGTAGCATTAGACTTCTTTAGCCACTGACTACCTGTGCTTAACGTGCTCTCCGAGGCAGGGAGACTTGGTATGTAATGGGTGGACACCCATCTACAGACCAACCTAAGCAAGCGCGGCTTAACCTAGAGATCGACCCGAGTGGCTGTGTTATTATTTAGCCACGAACTTTATATCGATGGTATACAAGATATGTCGCGCAGCTTGTAATTTGCAGCTTTATAAGTGTAATTCACATGAATACGTAACAGAGCTAGAATTTTTATTTGCCTAAAAATCTGGAAATTTACTCTAAACATTATGTAGAAAACGTATTTCTTATACAGGTGATAATTAGTCAATGTAATATGAATCGCACGATGAGTTTATCAGTAAAGTAAACACTAAGCAGAGCTATGTACATACTAAGTCGAAATAGCCAGGTAAAATTGGATGCTCTAATTCCATTGATGGCTACTTTTCACCCATATGCACTAAGTAATAACGTTGAAAATTGGTCGACCGTCAGTGAATTGGGTAGTACATTGAATTATTTCTATGTTGATTCATTTCTTTTCCAGCAAAAAGATAACTTCAGCACTCCCCGGATTCGGACACCACATCGAAATAAAGCGTATCGAATGTGCGAGACCCCCTACCTCAAGAACCTGAAGTTAGCCCTGGAACAGGCCACTATCAGGCCTGTCACTATCTTTGAGAAACAGAGGTACCTGGTAAGGATCTTTTTACATATACAATTTGGAATTCACTACCAAAAATACATATGGCAGTTAAAGTAAGTAAATGTAGAAAAACAAGTAAAATTTTAAATTATATCAGTATTCTTGTATCATCAATTAACGAGATTTTTAACTCCCTTTTCAAATATCTCGTTCATAAAATAAGTTATTCTTGATCAGACTCTGAGCAAATAATAAAAACAATACGCGTGTACATATGCTCAATTTGTGCCTCACAGAAAGCATTCTCCTTTATAGTTGTCGGGTTCTTCTGTAGTATTGTCATAAAGCGCTTTCAGACTACGCTATAATTTATTAGCATATAGTATATAGCTTATACTCGTGGCACAACAATATCGCTCACCATACATTTGTTATGGACACGTTCACACTGTACCATAACTATATACAGGGTGTAAACCACCTCATCACAAAGCCGTTAACCAAGCATTCTGTACATCAAACTAAGTAACATTACGCAAAAATTATTGCTGGGAAACAACTTTTTTTTTTGAGGTTATAAATCATGTTTTGTGGTAGAACTCAATGTAACGCACTTAAAACATAGTGCTGATGGATGGATTGAATAGTACGGGGGTCGTGGAGGTGTTAAAAGTAAAAAAAAACTTGTATTAAAAAAAAAACTTGTCAAAAAGTTGTAACTTTGACCCCCCATATCTCCGTAACTAGAAGGTTCCTAGGTATGGTGTGGAACAAAAAAAATATCGCAATGATGGGGAGAACAAGTGCCTTTCGGCTTCGTGAAGAGGTGTTTTACACCCTTTATTATTGGCTTACTATACGCTGTAAAATGGTGCGATACACTGAGTTCATTCCATGCTATATTACGCGCCGCCCTCTTCCTCCTCCCTCGATCTTCCCGCAAGCCAATGTTTCCCCCACTTATTTGAACTCTTTCTGAGTCTTGCTATTTATACTATACATGCTTCCGGTGACATCGCGTAATGTGAACACCATGCTTTATACTATAAAGCAAAGCAGGACCTAATGCTATACTATAAAGTTTATAGTATAGCATTAGGTCCTGCTTTGCTATACTACCAGTATATAGCAGAATATAGCGTAAGTATAGCTTCATTCCACCCTGTTCCAAAGTACCAACTAGTTAGTAAAGTAGGTTATAATGATTCTAAAGTAAAAGAATTAGACTTATTTAGACTTATATAAAAACAAAAGCCATATTACGTGCGCAGACGCATCCCCTCCACTGCGATCAGCGTTCTTTTACGTGACGGAACTTTTTGATAGGTTTCGATGTTCCGTCGTTCATCATCTGTATCATAGGTGGCGCTGTAGTATTCTTTGCCGTATGTTGCTGTAGTATTTTTTGTAGTGCTACTACGCTCCCGGTGAGTGAGGGCAGTAAAATATGTGTTTTAAGAAGATACTGATAGTAAAAACATTATATTTATTTTAATAAATTATTTTTAAATGTTGCAGTGCACGGTAAAAATAATGGAAGGCATAGTGTTGCCACTTGTGATATCTCTGGTGGTAATAGCGAGTTTCATCCGCCACGTGTACCATCTACCAGGCGTCACGCATTGGACGGAGATCTACTTCCTGCAGACGATCGCTGCCTCGCTGCCCTTACTGCAGATCGTCTTCCCAATAGCCTGGGTCACTTTGAACTGCTATGGGCTGGCTAGGTGAGTAAATATCACTACATACAGGGTGTAAACCACCTCATCACAACGCCGTTAACCAAGCATTCTGTACATCAAACTAAGTAACTTTACGCAAAAATTATTGCTGGGAAAAAACTTTTTTTTTGAGGTTATAAATCATGTTTTGTGGTAGACCTTAATGTAACGCACTTAAAACATTGTGCTGATGGATGGATTGAATCACAGAACATAAAAAACAGTAGACGTCGCATGTGGGCGGGGCGCGCCTACCCTGAGCTTTGCGCTGTTCCGCAAAGTGTTTCTCTCACGTACACGCCACGCACATCAGTCTAGATCACTGGTTCCCAACCTGTGGTCCCCGGACCACTGGTGGTCCGCAGGAGCCTCGGCTACGGTCCGCGAAAAATTTAAATGTTATTCGTACTTTTCAACTTGCACAGAAGAAGCAAGCTCAACCCAACCTAATTCTATTTTTTTTGTTGATAATCTCATACTAAATGATTGCTAATTTTTTCGAGCCCAATTCGATCGCTTTTGTGTCCATCACTATCTTAATTCTAAAGGGTCTCATCACATTATCCAATTTTCGAATAGTGTGAGTTAAAGATTCACTCCCCTAGTTATAATCCTGTCGGTGTCCATGTCTAGGTCATCTAGGACCATATGGTCCCTGTTAACAATAAACACTACCGAAGTGGTCCCTGGTCTAAGAAAGGTTGGGAACCACTGGTCTAGATAGAAGCGTCACAGTGACAATAACTTAAAATAAAATACTAAAATGCCTTATTGTGCTGTTCTGGAATGTAAAAACGATAGCAGAACCAAAAATGTATCAAATGGCGGTATATTATATCATCGATAACTCTTAATTTACTTTATTTTGATTAAAATTTGAAAAACATTATTTTATTAAACAAGACAAGAACAAATAGACTTTGTTGTTTAATACATAGGGTCTACTTTCTTTTAAACTCAAACATATTGTTCTCGAAGATTCCAACTACGCACATGTCACAGTCCGCTACTCAATTAGAGATTGATGTTTTCGATAATGAGTTATCGATATTTTAAAATTACAATGTTCTATGATGTATCGGCGAAAAATTAACCGTGCGTGCGATGGTTTTCTTTTGATTCAGATTATTACAGTACTTTTCAAATATTTTTTTCTCATATTTTGCTCAGAATAGTTACAGCACTGATGACAATATTTGTGTCACTTGTTTAATTTAGTTCTTTAATTAAATATATATATTTTTTTTTTATTTACTTACCTTCGTATAGATGCTTTTTTACCTATAATTTGTGAATGAGTGAACATTGAAGGCCTTTTAGATTCCCGGATGCTGTTTAACTTTTGTTATATATTCCTTTTGTTTTACATTTTTTGTATAGCAAGCAACGACCTATTGTCGGGCCTACGCTGTCCCCCCATACTTTAGTACTAATGCTGTAATGAAACATAATATTATTGTAATACCAAATGATTTGAAAAGAGTAACCATGCAGTTTCTTGCCGGTTCTTCTCCATGGAATCGACCAACGCGAACCGTGCACCTTTTTCGACGTTTTATAAGTGCCCATCCAGGCCTATGCGAAATAAAATATTTTGATTTTGATGCTGTTTTAGGAATATTTAGGTGGTATTTCCATGAAATGTTAAAACCATTTTGTTTAATTTTCCTTTAACCAGTTTTGAAATAAGTTTAAAACATAGATATATATGGGGAATCTATTCGTAATATTCAAATTGAGAAAAGGTTTATCAACCTTAGGTCATTCACAAAGTCTCGAATCTATAAATAGTTGCGGTTTCGTATTATTTTATGGTTTCAGATTTCCTAAGGATCCAGACAGAAAAGAAAAATGGATTGAAGCGACTTTCTATCAAATAGAATAATTTATTTTCGAAATCAATCAGTAGTTTAACATGACAGATTAACAGAACAATAAATTCTTAATTATTCTTTCTATAAATCATAAGCATTATTATAAATTTATAATTCACTCGATTTCAAACATATGTTAAACTTATTGTCATTGTTAATCTTGATGTCAAACTTATTTCATTTCGAAATTTTAAAATATTTATCGAATCCTGTATTTTATTTAAAAATAAAACACAATGTCGATAAATAAGGCAAAGGCAGTGTTACAACCCTAAAACAGGACGAATAGCACACAAATAGTAATGAGCTCGTTACGGAATTATCAATCATATTTCTAAAGAAATAAAGTTTTATTAAAATAATGCATTTAGTGTAGTGATATCTAGCAGTGAGTAGCAGAACTTGCTTGTGTAACTATTCCCTATGATTTAATACGTAAACAGATAAGATAATAATCCACTTTATCCACATATTCTTAAGGTTTATTTTCAAATAAAACAAGTTCAATAATAAATTGTAATACGGAACATATTGACTGCAACAGTCGGGACTCATTGGATGTTATGATTATAAAGAAGATGGATCAAAATTGCCCCACGTCCTATAACAATGTGACATATCTCAAAAAAAAGATAAAAATGTAAAAAAAAATATGGCATGCTTCCTAAGTTCATTTTTTTACACCTTCATATAAAAAAATGCTATGAAAATAGTTCAGGCGGTGTTATGAAAAAAATGTTCGTATGAGAATTTATGGACCGATTTAAAAAAATCCTTTTTTGTTTGAAGGGTACACCTAAGGTTATACCACTGCCATAAAGTCAGGTCTCTGGTCTCCAGGATCTTGGAGAAATGAAAGTAAAATCTCAAAAATAAGCTCTTTTTTATCAATTAAGGTAGTTTTTAATACAATACATTTATTTTGTTCAATCAACGATGAACTGACGATTATCTCCTGATTTAGCTGATTATGAAAACGTGAGAACAAAAGCTAGAGCTTGAATGTTTGAATACTATACTATGCTTTTTGACGATCCGAATAGCGTAGTGGTAGTGACGCCGCCTTACGTTCTTAGGGTCCAGGGTTCAAATCCCGATAGGAGCAAATTTTTGTGTGATGAGCATGGACATTTGTTTCCAAGTCATGGATGTTTATATGTATAATGAGTATTTATTTACAAACAAAAAAAGTATATATGTAGTATATCAACTATCTAGTGTCCACGACAAGTTTTGCATAGTGTGGCACTAGGTGGCGCCGTGTGTTAATGTCCAGTGATATTGATTTATTTATATTATTATACAGAATTCAATTATTACTTTGAATACTATATAATAATAATAATTTATCGGGCAACTAAGACCCTTATATAAGATACATTAAATATCATTAAACAACAGTAATAAACTAATACATAATTTTTAACCTTATACTATAACTATACATGCAGCTTTGTCGGCGTCGTGTTTCGTTGCGTGGTGTCGCGTAACCGTCCTCGGAAGCGACGATATACACCCTTCGGCCAAAAGTCCTCTTTCACGCAGGTCTGTAGATGTTGGGCTGGAACTCGAACCACATATGACCTAAAGTTGAAGTTGTGGCGCGAAACCAATCTTTCAACCCGAAGAATGAAGTTGGTCTTCACATTCAAGTACTGCACGACTTCCTCAGTTGTAGTGGAGTGATGCAGATGTGAAATGTACAGCTGCGTCGTAGGCACAGCAGTGCGCAGCAGCAAGTTGGGTCCACTCGGTGCGGTACCGCACAGGGCATCTTCTTCTTCCTTTCTACTTTAGTGAAGCCGTCCTCATCAACCTGGCTCGTTCTTGGCACGGAGCATCGGACCGCAGTCAGGTCAGGTTTTTCCTTTTCTGGTTTGTCTAGGCTGCGACGCATCAGATTTGCAAGAGTGAAACAACATTAATCACTTGCATTTCCTTAGCTTGCTTGCCGCGTCGCGTCGCTATCGTTATTCGTCTCTCTCATTTTTGTTATTGTAAGTGAAAAAACCTCTGTCGACCACTCCCTCGCGTTACCACTGACGTTTCTGTCTCATCATAATGCAATAATTTAAGTAAAAAAAAACAACAAGACAGTGAAAAACGAAAAATGTGAAGTACAAAAATAAGCTTATTTTTGCGATTTTACTTTCATTTCTCCGCAATCCTGGAGACCAGAGGCCTGACTTTGTGACCATGGGACTACCTTGGGGATACCCTTTCAAACAAAAATAGATTTTTGAAAATCGGTCCATAAATACTCTTAAGAAAGATTTTTTCATAACAGTGCCTGCACTATTTTTAAAGCAATTTTTCCATAAGAAGGTGTAAAAAAATGAAGTTAGGGAGTATGCCATATTATTTTATACATTTTTATCTTTTTTTTGAGATACGTCACTTTGTTATAGGACGTGGGGTAATTTTGTATGGATTGTGATCCGTCTTCTTTATAATCTAGTTTTTTTTTTCTTGCTTTTCTTTTTTTTAGTTATTTTTACGCATTCGGGTTTTTTTATTTTACACTTTTTAGTTAAGTACGATTATAATAAGATCGAGAATTTCGTCACCGTCAGGTTGGCAAGACCAAACGAGATATGTACATGAGACCATATGCACTGTTTACTACCTATTTGATACTATTTAATACCTTTAATGAAGTATTTGGTACCTTTGGGTTAAGAGAGTTATCAAAGAAATAAAGTGGTCAGCCATTCTGACGTCAGGTTGGCTGACCAATTTCAAGTTCTCATACTTTTAGCGTTGTATTAACTGCGTTGTTAATGTTAATATTTAATACCTATTTGGTACCTTAACATATATTTGTTACACAGCTTTAGGAAGCTCCTATAAATAGTTATTAGAAAAAGCCATTAAAACGCCTGTACATAAATTATTGACGTCTTTTCTTCTCAGAATTATTGCTAACAATGTTTTTGCAGGCGCTTAGTGGCTTATGAACAACTTGTTTCTGGAAATGCATAGTTAAATTTTATCCATTTGTAATATTTTACACCGACTACTGAAAAGAGGAGGTTCTCAATTCGACTGTATTTTTTTTGTTGTTTGTTACCTAACTTTCGACTGGGTGAACGGATTTTGATGATTTTTATTTGATAGCTGGTGCTTCCAGTATGGTCCCATTTTAATTTGCTGAAGATTTGATGCTGATCTTCGGAGATATACAATGGAACTCTTCAAAAATAGACAGCAACTCTGCAGTGATTGCTGCAATCGCTTGTAGGTTCATTGTTTATACTACATCATGACCTAAAATTACGCTTGTATGCTCTGATGGGGTAGGCAGATGTGTACAATACACCCAGATTTAGACAGTTAGATGTGTTAAGTTCCATTTATTGGGCATAAGCCCTATTACCTTGACCTCATCATTTCAGCCGAAAGACGTTCACTGCTAGACATAGGCCTCCTCCAAGTGTCGTCACATTGACCGGTCCCTTGCGACTCGCATCCAACGGATTTCCGCAACCTTCAATAAGTCATAGGTCCACCTTGTGGGAGGTCTTCCAACGCATCGCCTTTCAGTTTGCAGTCGCCGCCGGCCATCCGTTCTGCGAGCAATGTGACCTGCCCACTGCCACTTAAGTTTGGCAATTCTTCAGGCTACGTTGGTGACCTCGGTTCTGTTGCGAATGTCTTCATTTCTGATTCGATCACGCAAGGAAACTTCGAGCATAGCCCTCTCCATTGCTCTTTGGGTGACTTTAAGCCTTTTGATAAGGCCCATTGTGAACGACCACGTCTCGGTCACGTATGTAATCACTGGCAACACACACTGGTCATAGACTTTCGTCTTGAGACACTGCGGTAAGTTGGACGAGAAGATACCGCGCAGCTTCCCGAACGCTGCCCAGCCGAGTCGGATTCGACGATTGACCTACCTGGACATGTATTGTTTTTTTTTATTTTATTGGAAAGGATGTACTTTAAGGGTACATTAATGAGGGTTGCGGGCCTATCCGAAAGAGATACCGCGGCCTGGGAACATAAAGGGCGAGGAAAGAACATGGATGGGTTTTAGTCAGTAAAAGTCTGACACTGGGATCCCGCTCCGCCCAGAGTGAGAGAAGATATTTGATGATTTCCGATCCGAAGAAAAAAAAGGGTACATTAATGACAATTTGGTTAGGTTCTAATTACTCCTGATTATGAGAGGCATGACAAATAAACGGAACTCTTAAATTCTTAATTAACGATACTCGGCCGAATCTTTTATAGGCTATCCGGATATTTGAGTCACTTACCATAACGTCGATGTTAACCGACTTCAAAAATAAGGAGGTTTTCAATTCAATGTTCCCCGATTATTCGAAGATGGATGGACCGATTTAGTTTTTTTTTATTGTTTGAAAGGGTATACTTCACAGGTTGTCCTATAATCATCAAATCAGGATCTGATGACGGAATCCTGGAGAAATAGAGAGAACTCTTCACATTTTATAGGCACACTAGAAGCGATTTGGGTAGTTTGAGGAAGTGTACTTTCTCGAAGTGATTCCATTTCAATTTGGTGAAGATGTAATGAAGAACTTCGAAGATAGGCAACGGAACTCCTCAATAAATGAAAGCTATTGGGATTGCTGAAATCTCCTATCTGTCTATTGTTTACACCATAGTTCATAACAGAAAATCACGCCGGTACGCTGTGAAGGGGTAATCACATGTGGACCACTAAAAAGTGAAAATAAAAACGTTTTTACAAAAAATAAAACCGACTTCAGAGAAAACAAAAAAATCTGCTGTTCCCTATATTTTGACGAGTTATGCGAACATAAATGTAGGGTACAGCTGATTTTTTTTTTTGCGATTTCAAGGTTCGTCCCATAGAAAAAGTTGTTCAAAATGCACACCCACCCCCCCCCATGGGTTTATACTAAACCCGAAATGGGTCATTGTACTCATGTACAATGACCCATTTCGGGTTTAGTATAAACAAAAAATAATGTTGTATACTTTTTTGTTTGTAAATACATACTTATTATACATATAAACATCCATGACTCGGAAACAAATGTCCATGCTCATCACACAAACATTTGCTACTGGGATTCGAACCCAGGACCCTAAGAACGTAAGGCAGCCTCGTTACCACTACGCCATTCGGCCATTCATTCAATTTGTATCATAATTTGATCATGTTAAATTTAATAAAACCCTTATTACTTTATCGTGTGGTTAGTGGCTAACTGGTTCATAGCACCATAGGTACCCATAGGCCTCTGACTTGGCTTGCCATGCCGTCGAGAAATACAAAATCAAGCAATCAATAAAAAAAATACCGTATTCAATCATTTCCAAGTACATACTTATATTCCTTAGAAAAAATGCGATATGTACATAATTAAATAATAATACAAATGGATAAAACTTAACTATGCATATCTAGAAACAAGTTGTTCATAAGCCACTAAGCGCCTGCAAAAACATTGTTAGCAATAATTCTGAGAAGAAAAGACGTCAATAATTTATGTACAGGCGTTTTAATGGCTTTTCCTAATAACTATTTATAGGAGCTTCCTAAAGCTGTGTAACAAATATATGTTAAGGTACCAAATAGGTATTAAATATTAACATTAACAACGCAGTTAATACAACGCTAAAAGTATGAGAACTTGAAATTGGTCAGCCAAACTGACGTCAGAATGGCTGACCACTTTATTTCTTTGATAACTCTCTTAACCCAAAGGTACCAAATACTTCATTAAAGGTATTAAATAGTATCAAATAGGTAGTAAACAGTGCACATGGTCTCATGTACATATCTCGTTTGGTCTAGCCAACCTGACGGTGACAGAATTTCGCGTTTTATTAATTTTGGTGTGCACTTATTACTTAAAACTTCACAAACTTACATTCACCTACTACACTACTCTTCCCAGCGTATCTTGCATGATTATACAAATCTTTTTTTTTAATGGTACCCATATTGCAGTATCCAAAAAAAAATACTAGCCTATGGTACCCGGAGTAACCCAAGGATTCTAACGATACCACGTACATCGAAATCGGTTTAGGCGTTTAGAATCTGTGGTGGAATAAAGAAACTCGCATACATGCATACAAACAAACATGAACCCTGAAAGTATAGCACTCCTATTTTTGTGCAGACGTGTAAAAATGAAACGGGGTTCTTTTTCTACGGCAGTACGGATCCCTTCATGCCTGAGCCCGACTAGCACTCGCCGAGGTCTTTTTTTTACAGGAACGTATATAGCATATTAAATTAAACTTATTTTGTTACTTTACTTACTTTATTTCCAGATTCAAACTCCTGTCAGAAACTCGCCAAAAATACGTCCGTCCGAAGTCATGTTCAATATCGGAGGACGCGCGCGATCCTCTGATCCAAGCGATGAGCGAGTCCAACCTTCAGCCAGAGAGTCTCACTTCTTTAGGCAGAACCTTCTTTCGCATTCTGACGGGGAGGGAGAACATGGTCTGCAGGACTGCCAACATTGTGCATGTCCTCGGCTCTTTGTCGGTGAGTCTATATAACTTAAAACTTGACAAACATAACTTGAGACATGAGGAGGCGCGGCTCACTAAGGGCGATTGTGCACTACAAGGAATTTTACTGTCCGGCAGTCCGATTTTTTACGGTCCGATATGGCACGCCATATAATATATATACTAGTTTGTGCACTATACGTAATTTTACCGTCCGACATTTTACTTTTCCCCATTCCGGAACGGTTTTTTCCGGTCCGAAATGACAGCAATGAAAAACGTGTTTTAAATGCTTGTGCACTACGTCCATTTTCATGAGCAGGCGGGGCGGGCGCGGGGAAGGAGGGTGCGCGTGTTTCAAAGACAGAGCTACCCTAAACTGAGGCGTATCATCCGAGAAAAGACGGACAAGTGCACAAGCCAATCATCCGTTTTTTTCATGCCAGTTCGGACCGTAAAAAGTCGGATGTTCGGACAGTAAAATTCCTTGTAGTGCACAATCGCCCTAAGGATAATGTTACGTATGGAAAACATTTTGCCATTTACTTTATAATTTATTTTACTAGGTACTTGTTTATTATAAAACCCACCGCTGCGACATACGTTCATAGTTCAGTAGTTTATCATACATTGAACAGGTTCACTTGCGCGACGTTCATTCGCGCGCCCGCCTCGGTCGACGAATCGATCGTTTTAGTTCGTCTTCCGCCATCGTATCGAGCGCACGTACAGCACACCGCGAGCGCCGCCGCAGGACCTCGTACTATTAACTGTTAAATAACTCTTTTTTCACTTCTCATGCTCTAAAAGTACGTCATTATAGCCCTACGAAGTGGGATTAAAGTGACCGTTTATTCCCTAGGGAGTAAAAAGTAATTTAAAAATGGAACGATCTTTTACTCTGAAACATGGCAACAAAAGAGTAACTTGTCAAATGTTTTATTTAAATTTCGAATTGGCTTGCAAATAGAAAGCGGTATATTGAAAAAAAAAACAATTGAACTCTTCAACGCGGGAAAATGTATGGTTGTTTGTGTGCATCGTTGATTTTGAAAAAGTATGTGGAATGCCTCTATTGCTACCCGCTGCAGTAATGTAGGTACTATAATTATCTGTGGAGTGTGGATCATCTTCATTGCGAGAATGTTGAGAGTTTGTGTCGTGTTTTAAATTGTTAATCTGTGACTGACCTGATAGAAGAAAATCTGACAGCTCAGTTCAGAATTTTAGTCGAGTGTAAAGTGTTGTTTGGTTTTAAATGACTATTTTTCTCGCACTCGAAGTGAAAAGTACAGTTTGCACCTCGAGACTAAACGCCAATTTCATATACCCTCGCTTTCATTGCCTCCCTCGCAAGCTCGGGAGCCAAACCACCTCGGGTATATAATGGCTTCGTTTAGTCCCTCGTTATAAAATATACTATTATTACCTACCCGACTAAAACACGTACTACGCAATACTCAACAGTCTGTGCGCAACAGATAACGTCATCACCTGTCAAATCTAGTACATTTTAACGTAGTACCAAATTTCTTTGCGTCTCAAGTTATGTTGGACATTAATAAAAGAATAGAAGTTAATTTAACCTCATTGAAAACCTCTTAGTGGGTTCCATTTTAATGATAATAATTCTGTAACTACATACGTGTTCATTCCGCGACTAATATTTCGTCAACATACAACGACAATTACTGGCAAATTGCAAAAAACGTAGGAAAATTTGAATTTCGCGGGCTACCCTGGCGCTGAAAACACAAAATCATCTTTATTCCTGTTTCCTTAGGCTCTAAGCTGCGTAGACAAAAAAGGCATCTTATCCTGGCCGAACCCCACAGCAGAAAAGGTGTTCTTCCTCCGTAACTCCAGCCCAACATCGCACAACTCCAGTAAGACCAGCCTGGTGGGCTCCATGGGTCACCAGAGCGATGAACAGATTGACACGCCTCTTGAGGGTACGAAGACCGCTGAACCTTCTACTATTGTTGAGGTTAGTGAAGGAATAGCACTCGCATGAAACAGGATCTTTTATATGGTGATGTGATGAAGAAAACGCATACAAATTGTTCACATTATGGTACTTTCATGACAGGGCCTATTCCCACGCCGTGAATATTTGCAGATTGAACGTGTGCATTTTTGAGAACTGAAAATCTATTCTTAAGAAGTATAAATTTCCCATGTATCATCATCATCTTCATCAGGTGTTAGACCTTACCCACGACCAGAACGCGCCGTTCTGCGTGGAGTTCGACGACCAGCGCTGGCGCCAGCACCTGGCGCGCCTGAAGCCGCTGGGGCTGGCCGCGCTGCTCAACACGTGCGCGCCCGCCCCCCGCCACACGTACGCGCACTTCTGCGCACACCTCACGTGCGAGGCGCAGTACAGGTATAGTGGACTAGTTCGACGACCAGCGCTGGCGCCAGCACCTGGCGCGCCTGAAGCCGCTGGGGCTGGCCGCGCTGCTCAACACGTGCGCGCCCGCCCCCCGCCACACGTACGCGCACTTCTGCGCACACCTCACGTGCGAGGCGCAGTACAGGTATAGTGTACTAGTTCGACGACCAGCGCTGGCGCCAGCACCTGGCGCGCCTGAAGCCGCTGGGGCTGGCCGCGCTGCTCAACACGTGCGCGCCCGCCCCCCGCCACACGTACGCGCACTTCTGCGCACACCTCACGTGCGAGGCGCAGTACAGGTATAGTGTACTAGTTCGACGACCAGCGCTGGCGCCAGCACCTGGCGCGCCTGAAGCCGCTGGGGCTGGCCGCGCTGCTCAACACGTGCGCGCCCGCCCCCCGCCACACGTACGCGCACTTCTGCGCACACCTCACGTGCGAGGCGCAGTACAGGTATAGTGTACTAGTTCGACGACCAGCGCTGGCGCCAGCACCTGGCGCGCCTGAAGCCGCTGGGGCTGGCCGCGCTGCTCAACACGTGCGCGCCCGCCCCCCGCCACACGTACGCGCACTTCTGCGCACACCTCACGTGCGAGGCGCAGTACAGGTATAGTGTACTAGTTCGACGACCAGCGCTGGCGCCAGCACCTGGCGCGCCTGAAGCCGCTGGGGCTGGCCGCGCTGCTCAACACGTGCGCGCCCGCCCCCCGCCACACGTACGCGCACTTCTGCGCACACCTCACGTGCGAGGCGCAGTACAGGTATAGTGTACTAGTTCGACGACCAGCGCTGGCGCCAGCACCTGGCGCGCCTGAAGCCGCTGGGGCTGGCCGCGCTGCTCAACACGTGCGCGCCCGCCCCCCGCCACACGTACGCGCACTTCTGCGCACACCTCACGTGCGAGGCGCAGTACAGGTATAGTGTACTATTAGCACGAGGTAGGCCTATTACAGTCCACTGCTGGACTTAGACCTCTGCCAAGCTGTGACAAAACACTTTGTCCTTCACCTTCCGCCTTCAGTCTGTCCTAGCGGGGGCTAGGCTTTTGAAGGTCCATCGATGAATCTAGATGGAGGCAGACTGAATTTCAGCTTAATTTATAAACTTGACCTCACTCCTGTAATCTCCGAAGGGATAGAAAATGTACCACAGCTACACCCACTTTTCCCCAGTTATGTCGAAGTCCCATATAATTCAGACTCCGGGTTCATACTAAGAAATTCTTTTTGACCAAACCCAATAACATTTTCCCGAGTTGGGGATCGTACCTAGGACCAAGCTAGGCTCAAGAGTAGCGCTTACGACTACTATACTAAACAGTCGCTGACGAAAAGCACGCCTTAACATGACCCGTAAAATCATGTTGGACTTGTGCTACTTCTTAGGACGCAGACATAACGTCATGCCTGTAATTCCGTTTGGGTTAGACAAAGGCCCGCCTCTAATACGCCCAAATTTAGCCAGTCATGTACGTACGCCTATTGTACTTCTGAACACCTCGTTGATGTTTCCATTACAGTGAAGACCTAGTACCTGTGACAAACAGACGATGCCTGTGTGAGTTAGCCAAGCAGATAGGTTTCACGGACGCCGTCACCGAGTCATATCACGTGCAGGAGTGTCTCGCGATATTTAGACAACTGGTAAGTCCATTTTCTTTTTATTATTTTAATTTTCGAGTTTGTTTCGGCTGTTTCTCCTCAGAGTAGTCACGTACGAAACAAAGCGGCCCCATCTAGTTAAAAAAAAAAAGTGTAAAAGTGTTAGTAAAAACTTATTTGCAAAATGAACATCATTTATCTATATTGGGAATCTGTCCTTGTTCATCTTCCACTTATACTTCTTGGGTTTCCTCCGTGCTTCGGAAAGCACGATAAGCCGTCGGTCCCGGCTGTCATTTGTAGATCTTTGACAGTCGTTACAGGTAGTCAGTGACCTGAAAGTATGACAACCAGTCTTACCAAGTGGTATCGTATTACCCTTTACAAACTGGGTTGTGGAGGTCAGAAAGGCAGTCGCTCCCAATAAAATACTGGTATTCAGCTACATCCGGTTAGACTGGAAGCCTAGGCTATGATGATAAACTTGTTGAGAGTTTGGACGCCTGCGCTAAAATACATAGCAACATGTGACGTGATGCGCATGTCTGCGTGGTAGTTTCTAGAGGTGTGTCACGTGTGTTCGTCCATATATTTGTGCACTGACAGTTACGTTTAAAATTTTCTTTATAAATTAGTATTAAATAGTTATATCTTGAATATCGCCCTGCTTCTTATTTCATCAAAACTAATAATTCTGGATTTGATGGTTTGATATTTAATTTTTCCACAGCAAGCGGACACAATACGTCGTGAAACTCGCTTCGTTCGTTCCCTACAACTGAGCACGAAGGTCAAAGTTCCTCTGCCTCATATGCTGGCTGTTGTAGTGAAGGACCAGGCCAATCAGCTGCAGATGCTCACACAGGTAGGCAGAGTACAAGTCATTGTGGCTCTTATCAACACTTGTGTAAGCTTTAAATTGAAAGGACTGTGACTGGTTGAAAGTGTTTTATGAAATTGTATTTAAAAACATCAAAGTGGTGGAGTTACTTACTAATTTGGTCCTGCGCCAAAAGATCCGTGTCCAACTTTACTTAAAAACGTTTCATCTTCGTCATCTTCCGATAATCTGCGGGAAAATTAAACAGCATAGCATCAATTGGAAACAATTAACCTTTTGAATGCCAGAGCACAAACTCACGCCAAGCACGCCAAGGCACGCGCTTGCTTGTCACGTATATGTGACAATGGCGTTCTAAACAGTACCAGTCATTGTAAAACAAACTTTATTTCACACTAGCATAAAGTTGTTAATCACTTGACTTTGCGTGTGCAGGGCACGGCCGACATAATCCTGGACTCGTGCGTGGACTACTGGAACGGGAAGGATCTCACGCAGATCTCGCCCGCTGACCGAAAGAAGATCATCGACTTCTATCAGAGGAACTCGCTCACCGCCTATTGTACCGCCTTCGCTTATAAGTATGTAGCACTGTCATTGTTTTACACTTTCTGTTTCCATGCAGTTTCCGTTCGCGAATTTGGTTTTGGCAAAACATTGCGATATTAAGACTGAATTAGGTTTTGAAACAGTTTTAAGCGTTGTTAAAGGGTTTTAAAGATTCCCAATTAGTGCATTTTAGGGTTCCATACCCAAAGGGTAACCAACGAGACCCTATTACTAAATCTTCGCTGTCCGTCCGTCTTTTTGTTTGTCAGCGGATGTATCCTTATAAGGGTGTAAAACACCTCTTCACGAAGCCGAAAGGCACTTGTTCTCCCCATCATTGCGATCATTTATTTATTCTACACCATACCTGGGAACCTTCTAAGTTAGAACTTTTTTACAAGTTTTTTTTGAAGATTTTGACTTTAAACACCTCCAAGACCCCCGTACTATTCAATCCATCCATCAGCACAATGTTTTAAGTGCGTCACATTGAGTTCTATCACAAAACATGATTTATAACGTCCAAAAAAAAAGTTGAATCCTAGCATAATTTTTTGCGTAAAGTTACTTAGTTTGATGTACAGAATGCTTAGTTAAGGGCTTTGTGATGAGGTGGTTTACACCTTGTATGTTGACAGTTTTCACATATTTGAAAGCTATGTGCGCGACCTTGCCACCTTTCAGAATCCACCCTCTTAATATAGTTTCTCAAATTATCTGTGGACCCCAGACCAAGTCAGTCTGACGCTATTGTTTAACTATTGTGTCTACTTCGCTAACAGTTAGTGAACTAAGGTGGCTAATGCTTCAAAATGTGTGTTCTCCAGGCCTCTAACGCGCGGCATATCATCAGCCCTGTCAGCGATGTACCTGGAGCTCCCGGCAGACAGCCGCCAGTTATACGCGCCGCTGTCCAACCACTGGGCCGACGCACCCGCGCTACACTTTCATTCGACGGGTAACTTGACAATAATAGTATTGAAAGCGATACAAAACTCAATTTTTCAATGTTGGTCACACGGTTGGCAAGCTCAAATGGAACTGGGCAATATCTGTCGTATGTCGGAGGAACTATGGGCTAAAATTACTACATAATGGGTCCTAAACAGCGGCAAACGGCAACACGGCAGGCCCAGAAGGAGATGGCGTGATGAACTCGTCTCTTCCCACAAGGACTGGCGAACAACAGCACTGAATAGGGATAAGTGCAAGCACGTATCCAAGACTTTTGTTTCGGGGGGAGGGAGGGGGGACATTAAAACAACCATGTGAACTGTGTAAATATCGCTATAATTTAATCACCGTACTATAATTTACGTACTTCGCAGTGATTATGATCCCGTTTATTATAAAAGTCCGATTTCGGGGGGGGGGGGGGGGATAAATCCCACTAACCCCCTTCTCCCGGTGGGCCTGGATAAGTAGAAAGAGGGAAGGGAGGCCTTTGCCCTTGGAGTGGGACACCAATAACTAAAAATAATAATTTTCAAAATTGTGAGTAATTTAAGGATATTTGCTGGCATTAGAGTTCGTAGCTTAGTAATGTCAGGTTAAGCTGCGCTCGTCGAGGCAGGTCTGTGGATGGGCGACCATGTATTAGGACCCCTCCGAGTCCAAGAAGGCACGTTAATTTTTCAGTGTTGGCTAACCGATAGTAAAAAGTTTGGAAATCAGACAACCTGTCTTACCATTTTGAAAGTGAGTACACCTTCTTTCATTTCAGACTCTTTGTTGTTTAACGAGGTGACGGATGACGACGTGAAGGACGCTGAAGGTTTCTTCGATATGCAATGTAACCAGGTAAACGATACATCACGTACAGTATTTAATGAACACTTTAAAATAATGTAATATGACTTCAAACATGTTTTTATCCTCCTCCTGCATCTTCCCGTGATCTAATCTAACATAAAAATTATAAAAAGGAAGGATATGATTTTTGGTTTGTTCGTTACGATTTTACTCAAGAACTACACAACCGATTTTGAAAATTCTTTCCCTTTAGAAAGCCACATCTTTACCGAGTAACTTAGGCTATAAATTATATTGATATCATGCAAATTAGCTTAGCGATCATAATTTTCGCGGACGAAGCCGCAGCTAGTTTATTTATAAATCGACTAGAAATGGAAGGCACGTTTAGGAAGCTGATGAATTTGCAACGTTTAACTGAGCAATGTCCAGTTTTAGCCATAAAGGGCCAACTATTTACTCTTATAAAAGAAATACGTTATCCAAATAAGATTTGCAACATTTTAATTTGCATAAATTACTGTCTTTGTTTATGTCTAAGGTAGGCATTTCAATTAGCAGCACGTTCGAATATCTCTCTTACGGTATTTCATATTTCGAGCGTCGTTATGACGCAACCGTTTTAGTTCATTTCAGTTCCATTTTAGTCGTAGATCATATTATCTCGATATCAATCCTATCTGCTTTCGTAGTTTCCACTCGTCTCTAAAACCATTACATCCAAACTCCGCAGGTATTCATAGGCATGGTCACAATGCAGTACCAAGCCCAAAGCGATATGGTCGAGTTGATAGAACGTCTAGAACGCGCCTGCATCCGCTTCGTGCACTTCAGCAAGGAGAACGAGCTCAGGTCCAGGGTCTTCAGTGAGAAGATGGGTCTGGAGTCAGGGTGGAACTGTCATATATCACTTATAAGTGAAGAAAGTGCGAGGTAATGTAGACTTTGTAGTTAGAAAAAAGAAAAAAAAATAGTAACGTATTTTGAATTTTATGTGTAGATTTATCTCAATTTTTGAATATTTCGATTATTTTGTGTATTCTGAACGGAAAAGTATTCTATCAAGTATAAACAAGGACGATTGTTCCGTGTAGAGTCAGTAGACTTGATGAATTCTACCAGCTTGTGTAGTGTAATTTAAACTTTATGTCAATGTTACACGAGCTGTGTCTTTGATAATATGTTTGATAGAATATTTTTTCTTGCAAAGATACTGAGGTTAGCTATTTATCGCTATTATAATAATAATGGGAAACATGATTAAAAATGACATATTTTTCATACCATGTCTTAACAACGAAAAACAAAAATGTGAGTATTTTGCAAAATAACCATTCATTTTGTAAATACACTAAAATACGCTAAAAAAGCAAAATCATTAAGGCACCAATGCATAAGCCGATCGGCCATGCACAGGGGGTTTCAAAACCCGCAAATCAACATGGCGGGACTAACAGGGTGTTCAATAAATTTGTGTCACTTTAACATGACGCTTGAATTGGCAATTAATAACTATTAATTCGGCATTATTATAACAATCACATCATTTTCACTACAGCAGTTACACAGCACAAGTGTAGACTTTTCTTCTGTCTTTGATTTAACTTTTTGATGTTAAATTGATGTTATACAGGTTGGTTGGGTACAAGAAAAAGTTTATATATTTTTTTAACATAAAAAAGATACCCGACCCTCTTTAGAAATGGATGTTGTGTCCTTTTAAACCCCATCTTTTAGCGAAAAAAAAATCCTGAAGATAGATTTTAATGTCTTTTAATTCTAAATGTTAGTGTTTTTGTATACTTAGTTAAATGTGAGGGACTACAGCCTAAAGCTATGACTTAATTTAACCTGAAATAAGGGCTCAAAGTGTTACATAATTGCAGAATAATACTAAGAATATAATATGCAACCTCTTCTAAACACAACTGTAGCGTTGCCAGACCCCAAGTCACATAAAAATAGAAATATGATGAGTGTTGCTAGACGAAATAATAAAATCCACCGAACGAAACTAGTTACCTGATATTTGGGCTAAAAATGATGCCATAGACACGGGATATAAAAAATCCTTACAACCATCACAATTATGTTGTCAGTTTCCAAGTTAATTACGAGTGTTGCTACTCAAAAAAATCGGCTAAAATGACCGACGCTACAAAAAAGGCGTGTTTGTCCTTAAGCAGGCTGTGGTCCATCACTGTTACCGTCACACATTGTTGACAGCAAGAGCGCGTCGCCCTTGTCGTCGCAAACCTTGGCCCAGGGCAAGGACCGCCCGCCCACCCGGCTCAATAGGCACATCGACGCCTATGACGCAGCCGCGCTCGGCTTTTACTATAGGTTTGTTTCCTCAGCTCTATCGCGCTTGCTTTGTTATCTCACGTCTGGGGGGAAGTTTTTGACACTTCAACGGTGGGGGAACGTTTTAAAGAATTAAAGAAAAAGTATTTATTAGTCTTAAAAAGACGAAACAAAAAAAATGGTAAATTAACAGTAAAATAAGATTATATACAAAAGTAAATCTAGAGAAAACAAAACAAACGAAATTGGTTCTGTACGAGGCCAAAAGGCTCCTATCTCAGTTTGCTACAGTAATATGAAAAATTAAGTCACGACATTTGAAATTTGGCGTAAAGCCATTGAGCGGCTGTTGAATTTTCAGTTTTCAGCGCTAAGCTTAAAGTTGCAAATACAACAATGTACTCAGTGACATTTTAAAATCACCACAGTCACGACTGTGTCTACGGTTCAATTGTGACTTGTGACGCGTCTTCATGAAATGTTAATGAATTAATATGATAGTGTGGTTACCAGTACTCAGGACGCAGTCTGGACTTTTCAACATGCGAGGATTTCTTTTAGAAAATATAAAATTTCATCAAATTCATAAAAGGAAAGATTAAAAAAAACCTGACTAACATGCTAATATTTGATTTTTTTGCCGGGACTTCTTTAAATAAATCATAATCCAGCACAATATAGCCTCTGGTCTCCAAGATACTAGCTGATACTATACAGGGTGATTGGTAATTAGTGTAACATACTTAAACAAGTGATTGTGTTTATGATAAGAAACAACTTTTGTTATCACGAAAACAATCACGTGTTTAAGTATGGTAGGTACACTGATTGCCAGTCACCCTATGTATAAGGGGATCAGAAAACTAAAATCTGGGCGTGAAATAACAATGCTGCATTAGTAATTAATGTTTATTTATGATTTTGTTTATATTTAAAATTGCCTTGAAAGGGAAAATAGACGTGAATAGTGGGACGTCTGTTTCTTGCATGGTGTTCTTTAAAACCAAAGTTATGCATTAAATATGAACAGAATCATGTATTACCGAGTTCACTGACAGTCTGCCATATACAACGTGTAACGTTTAATGCGCAAAACCTCAGACACCATCAAATGATTTTTAATTCAATTGACCTAATTCTGAGAAAAACAAAACATTTAAAAAAATTAAAGGGTGCTGTTTTAGTTTTACTGGAAATTAGATTTAATGGCAAGAACTATTATTATCCCGCGTATAAGAAAATTTTAATTGTACGACAACCACTTGTGTGTGTTTATTTTACCTATTTTGGCGGGTTTGCGCACATGATGGCTTGACCTATTAATAGACAGACAGGGCAACAATTATAATAAAGGTTTTTTTTGAAAAATGTAACCTTTGTTAAAAAGTGGTTCAACGGATTCTGCTCGTGATTCTGATCAAACTATTTTTCAGGTTTTGCTCATTTAACATTACACGTTGTATATGCACCCTTATGACCCAAGCAATAAGGTTCAAAAGTCGATCTTCAGTGAAGTCAGTAGGACAACATTATTTTAAGTTTTGCTTCGCACTTAAGCTTGAGCTAACCTGACTTCAGCACTAAATCCTCATTTTGTTATTAATTATTATAACCACTACATATACACTGCATTCATAACATACAATTGCGCTTATTTAGGAATAGTAACTAAAGGCATAAGATATACAAGAAAGTTAAAATATACACTCGAGCATTTAACAAGCAAAATGTACATTCTACTAATAACTTTGTCGTTTTAAAAACGCTTCCAAAGTATAAGAATTATAAGCGTCTTCGCTTATCAAATGTACATAGACCCTGTACATTATTAAAGCTATACAGGAGGTCTTGTGACTACGTATTCTTACAAGACTAGGAGTTTGCTTCCGTTCAAATATTAAAATATAACTTCATATTGTAATTTAATATCAGACGAGGGATACCAAATTTTAAACCAGCATCCGTCTTGTAGGTAATTCGTAACATCACTTGTTTTCCTGAATATATTGTATATATTGATCCGTTAAACTAGATACAAGTATTAGCTCCATTTTGCGGTTAGCTTGGCTGTTCATTGACAATAATTATACACGTTTAACACATCAGTCTGTTAAATAATCATAGATCCGCAACAAACTCGTAACGGTACGGAACAAGTTTACATTTTACAATGTAATTTTTGGGTCAAAATGTAAACCAAATAGCTTGTGGGATCGTACACAACATATTTAATACATGTCACCATTAGTTGTAACCTGACCTGAATTGAAATAGGTATTATGTATTATTACATAATACCTATTTCAAAGTTGTGAAAGTCAGATATGCAGTCGCTCTAAGAAAAATACTGGTATTGAGCTGAATTCAGTCCAGTAAGACTGGAAGTCGACCCCAACATAGTTTGGAAAAGGCAAGGCAGAGGAATGAATGAGTGGTTAGAGATATCAGTAGGACAATTTTCTTCATACTTCCGTGATATGCTGACTACTACTGCAAGCAATCGACATCTCGCAAATAAAACTTAAATGAACACCAGTTAACTGCATAATTGAAGCATGTTGTATTAAGTATATAGTCTACCATAGGTGGGTATTTTATATTTCTAGATAAACGAATAACTTTGTGAAAAAGACAACTTGCATAATATAAAAGCTATTCAGTTTATAGGATGCAAGTATACACCGGGAGCCTATCGCCATTTCTTAAGCTAGAAGCGCCAGGTAACTCGCGAAAATCTATGTTCTGACTTTTTTCGGAATTTGTAGATCAGTTACAGGTTATATGTTGATTATTGTTGATGAAACAATGATTCGCGCAAGTAACAGTATGCCGGTTGAAACTTGCTTCATAAATACATTTACATCATACTGAGCTTAAAAAAAAATCGTCAGCTGCATGCTGGAGGGGGGATTATGCATCAGCTGCTCGCATGAACATGAATCACAACAACATGAATTACAACTCTCTAAGTTCATTTAAATTATTTAATTTGTTTTTATTATTATTTTTTTGTTCATTAAATTTAAATGAGTTTTTCATGAAATAGTTATTGAATAGGGTTTAATTAACTAGCCTGACACTGACCTGCAAATCAGAAAGAGATTTCGCGGGTTACTTAGCGCTTTCGTCTCAAAGCAGTATTATTTGAATCTAACTTCCACGTGGGATGGAGATGGCGCTATACATCCTGCATAGCTCCATCTCCGTCTTTCGTGGTGGTAGGCGTCCTGCAGCTATAACAAGTCCAAGTATACCCTATAGGCATGATGACAGTACGAGTATAAAAAAATTGCAAATCTATTTAGTCCGTCAGTTAGAGTATTGGAAAATAATGGACACGTATTTTTTGTTTTTGTAAATCAATGAATATTGACAAAGATAAACCGCATCAGAGCTCGGGAGTGGGGGCTCGTGAGGTCTGATCTCACACGACGTATTGAGTACCTAATTGAGAATTATAAAAGCGTCGTATCTTCGTCAATGTTAGTTTACGTAACATAAGAAAAAACACACTGTGTCTACATTTCTTATCAGACTTTCCTCTCGCAGGTCTGCTGGAAGAAATTTCTTTTGAAATAAGCAGAACCTTTGTGCTCTTCTATGTTAATATATTGTCCTTTTATGTATTTTGTGTGTACATGAATAAATAAATAAATAAAAAATACGGGTCAAATATTTTTAACTGATGGACTACTTAATTAGTTTTTTTCGTCTACCCTTCTATAACCGTTGTATAAATCTGCCAAACGACACAGTAGCAACATGGCGACCTCGAAAGCGTTGTCGATGTCAGCGCCGGGCGCCATTAACCTGGACCACAACACTGTCAAGTTTGACAACGAGATCAAGAAAGCAAGGCATTCTATCACTACGCATACTAATTTGAAGGTATTGCTTATGGTTCTTTCTTATGGCTATATTCTATTAGAATTCTATTTCTTAAGCCTTTAGTTTCCTACTGAAGAGTTTTTGGATACTTCTATCTAAGCTTGGTGATTGGTCATATTATTTATATTGATTAACCTTTTGGCAAGCCACAATTTCATCTACTATTTGTTGTCACATATTTGTGTCCTTTGGCGTACATGGCACGCGCTTGCTTGTCACGTATATGTGACAATGGCGTCCAAAAGGTTAAACGTCTATAGTTGCTGCCAATTAAGATCGCAATAGTAGTCAATGACCCACCTACATTAATTAATGTTCATAACTTTTTAAATTTAAAAAATAAGCCTGTTCAAGTCTTAAAACGTCATCTATCGTGATCTTCAACTGTTTTTTTATGAAAAAGTATTCATGGTTCATTTATTTTGGTTCGTACGCGCTATTGCGATCTTTACTGGTGCCAACTATAGACGAAATGATGACTTAAAGTCCGTATAATTACAAATATTTTTTATGACGACCCGAATGGCGTAGTGGTAGTGACGCTGCCTTACGTTCTTAGGGTCCTGGGTTCGAATCCCGGTGCAAATGTTTGTGTGATGAGCATGGACATTTGTTTCCGAGTCATGGATGTTTTTACAAACAAAAGTATATGTGTAGTATATCAACTGTCTAGTGTCCACGACACAAGCTTTGCTTAGTGTGGCACTAGGTGGCGCTGTGTGTTAATGTCCAGCGATATTTATGTATTTATTAGCAAAACCCAATGACATCGCGAACTTTTTGGAAGTAGGTCAATTAAATAAAGTAGGTACCAATATTGTGAAATATTGTGCAGTTCCAACGCAGCAGCATATCAACGAGCCACCCGTCAGCGGACGCGGACTCTCTGCTGGATGACGAGGACGAGGACGAGGAGGGCGGCTCCCCGGCCGACGCGTGCCGCTCGCTGTCCTGTCTCACGGACTCCACGGACCACTCCGCGCCCGTCAACTTCGACATGAGCAATAGAGTAAGTGTCTAGTGGTTTTCAACCCAACTTAACAATGAATAATCAAAACAAAAAAAATCTATTTAAAAAAATACAAAATATTTTATTTCACATGGCCTAGATGAGCACTTATAAAACGTCGAAAAATGTGCACGGTTCGCGTTAGTCGATTTCATGGAGAAGATCCTGCAAGAAACTCCATAGTTATTTTTTTTAAATCATTTGGTATTACAATATTATTATTTATTTATGTATTCATGTACACACAAAATACATAAAAGGACAATACAGGGTGTCTCATTCAAATCGGTCAGTATGGGAAAGTCTGAAACTATAAAACATACGAAGATCTGTTCTGAGGAACCATGTCATCGATTTTAATAACAAGAAACATTGCATTCAAACATTTTAAAAATCATCTGTACTCCGTTTGGGAATCGAACCCGGATATTTTGAAAAAAAAAACCTACACTTTTTCTATTTAGATATCGATTGTGTAGGTTTTAAGCAGTAAATGTCTGTATGAAACATGATGTCTGAAATGAATAAAATGCATTGATTCCACATACTTTAATTTATTTTAGTAGGTGCTTGAACTGACCACGTTTACAATATTAAACAAGTTCAGGTATTTAAAATTGTCTCAATGGTTGTTTGTACCTCTTTGCTGATGTTGCAACTTGATACATACACCGCTTTACATACATATGACATTGGCATTGCATTAAACCATTCCGGAAGTTTTGTTATCTGCGATAATATTATCTAATATCGTGTTGAATATTGTTGAAAAAGGCGGTGGTCACTTCGAGCACCTACTAAAATAAATTAAAGTATGTGGAAACAATGCATTTTATTCATTTTAGACATCATGTTTCATACAGACATTTACTGCTTAAGACCTACACAATCGATATTTAAATAGAAATAGTGTAGGTTTTTTTTTTTCAAAATAACCGGGTTCGATTCCCGAACGGAGTACAGATGATTTTTAAAATGTATGAATGCAGTTTTTCTTGTTATTAAAATCGATGACATGGTTCCTCAGAACAGATCTTCGTATGTCTTATAGTTTCAGACTTTCCCATACTGACCGATTTGAATGAGACACCCTGTATATTAACATAGAAGAGCACAAAGGTACTGCTTATTTCAAAAGTTTTTTTTTATTTATTATGTTACATTACAGCATACTAAAGTATGGAGGGACAGCGTAGGAAAGTCTCTCAAAGTTCCTCAATCTCTTCCACCGCAGGCACACACGGCCTCCTCTCTATGAGAAGGAATGGGTATAAATAATAATCCACCACGCGGGGACAGTGGAGATTGGTGTTGTCACATGTCTTGGAATTTTTGGTTCTAGGACATATCGATCTTCTCACGATGTTTTGCTTCACCGTTTTGAGAGCAGTGGTGATGAAATAAATTACACAAAATAATGCGCCTGTTCGAACTCTCGACTTACTATTCGTAAATCGGGGCCAGCATTGGGTCACTAGCCACCACTGCTGTCTCTCAGTACGAATGCACCTGTGTAATCCCCAGGCAAAGCTCCCTCGCGGCATCGAGAACATCCGTCCTCACATCGAGCAGGTAGACAACGTGCCGCTGCTGGTGTCTCTGTTCACGGACTGCTCCGCGCGCTCCGTGCAGCAGATGATACAGATCATGCAGGACTACGGCGAGGTAGTCTGCGTCATGGGCTCGGCGGCCAACTGTCTCAACATGGAGATATTCATGCAGGCTGATGCCAGGTAACCTGTCGGCTTCCATCCTTAAAGATAACAGTCTGATTATCTAAAAACAGCTGTCACTTTGACATGTTTCCATACAAAAATGTGTTTTAAACAGATGTTTTTAGATATTTACACCGTCATCTTTTTGTTCGGAAACAGCTAATCCAATATTTAACATACAAACAGGGTGTAAACAACCTCATCACGAAGCCGTCAAACAAGCATTCTATACTTAAAATTGTCATCATCATCATCATCATCATCAGCCTATAATGTTCCCACTGCTGGGACACGGCCTCCTCTCAATGAGAGGGAATGGGCTATAATCTACCACGCAGGCCCAGTGCGGATTGGTAGATGTCACATGTCTTCGAAGTTTTGGTTCTAGGACATGCCGGTTTCCTCACGAAAAGAAAAAAAAATTGTAATAGTGTATTTAAAAAAAAGTTGGAACTTTGAACCCCAATGTCTCGTAACTGGAAGGTTGGAAAATTGATTGCTGTGACAGGGAGAACTAGTGTCTTTCGGCTTCGTTAAGAGGTTTTTACACCCTTTACATGTTATTGCCTATATACGACTCAGTTAGTTGATAACAAAATACGCCTTTATTGTCAGCTGTCAGAATTTCCAACTTCTTCTTACTCGTAACGACTGCGACTCGGCCATAGCAATAGCCTTTTAAGATTTTTTTATTGCACGAAATCAAACCATATTTTCTTTTTTCTAAATATACATACAAAAACATCCCTAATCTGGAATCTTTTCTTTGTGATTTCTTGTTCATATTTTAGAGAAGTATACTCATATTTGATCATACTCGTTTATTTCGATACACTCCATTCTTCTATTCATCATTCTATTTCTTGTCTTATCAGATCACTGACTGGTTGTAATCCCATTCTAGCATAGCAGTAGAGCCCCTGTACCCAGTATTGTGCCAAAAGATGCCGCCGTACCAAGTCCCGGAGTCGTGTATCGGACCCATCGACCTGGCGAGAGCGCTCAACTCAGTTCCTTGCTCCCTTTCGGTAAGTTCTGCCAGACGATACCTTGAAACCCCGAACAGATTAAAGAGGTTAGAAAGGAAATGGTTCCTGATTTGTATTAGAACGCATGTGTCCGCTTGTCTCCTTAAGAGCCATTTCACGTTTTCGCGCAAATATCTAAAGTTCTAGTCGCCTAATTTGCCATCTTAGATAACACTCTCGCATTTTTAAATACATGTTTAAAATAGACTAGACTTTCGTATTGATACTTCATGTAACACATTTGTAAAAACTTATTTGTTAACAGTGTAGTGATTAATCTCCGACAACTAGTTTACTGAAAAATCATCGCTGAGTCAATTTCGGACTCCTATATCTACGATAAATATTTACAAATTTCACTTGAAAAAATACACAAAGCATGAGACAAATACTTTTGTCGACACATAATGTACTAAAATTTCGATAATTAATAACATACACTAGTAAAAAAACAAAGTCTTAGGGCAATTTTTAAGTTTTATATCGCTATTTTATCGTGATTTTTTGGTTTGAACGAAGCGTAATTACATTAAATAAAATATGTAAAAATAAACTATGCTCTTTTACTAAACTAATTCCAAAGTTTCATTAAAATCAATTCGTTTACTCAAACATAATAAATTTAATAACATCACTCTAAATTCGAATAAATTACGATGCATAAGCCGGCACCGATTAGTACGGCCTGAGCACTTGCATTTTGTGAAATGGCTCTTAACTCCACTGCAAGCAAGAGACCCATACGTACGTGCACAAATAAACTACTCACACTGTCACACTTAGATCGTGAGCTTGATGTTGATTGTCACACTAACGCTAAAACTGCTTGACGTGCACTCACACACGCACACAATAAGAGCACGATGATTGTTGGTTGATTGACATATGATCGTTCACTTATATGAGAGGCGCACCTGCCCCGCCCACAAGGCCATTCTATCTAACCTCTTTTATCTGTTCCGTGCTTGAAACCTTATCTTGGCTTATCTACACTTTGGAATGTTTGTCCTACATACATAATGTTCTAAATCTGCTCTAGAGGCGTCTTGTACATTAAATGCCATGTATAACTAGACCTCTACCCGTAGCATGGTCGATTGCATAATAAATAACTAGTCTGCCATTTTTAGGAGTCCGCCATATTGGATTTAGAATGACGTCAGTTATCAAACCGTGCATTTTCATCCAAACGAAACATGTATGCAAAATTTCAGGCCAATCGGAAACTGGGACTGAGACCCAAATTTTACTTCTAACATTTTTTTACATAGTTAGCTAATCAAAGCGGGTTTTTAAGAGGGATCGAATACTGCACTGAACTAACTGTACCTATGAATGCTATTTTATAACTTTTTCTAAACATTTTCACGCTGCTCAGTTACAAAATAAATGGCAGGACCAGCCACTTGCAAACTACTGTAGCCGAAAGGTATGTATTTAAAATATTTTCGCAAGAAAAACCACATTTCTGCAAATTTTAACCGTAAATACTGGTAAACTATGTTTGATTTTAGGGTGACAAAAGCTACACAAAACCACATAATGGTTTTGTGTAGCTTTTGTCACCCTAAAATCAACCATAGTTTACCCTCGCTTCTCTACTGTTTTAATTGAACTGAGTATTATAATTCCAACTAAACCCATCCCTTGTTGGATTTGGTATTCTCGGCGCTATGGAGATTTTTTTTTCTTTAAATCGCCCTCGCGGGGCTTAAACTTGTAGTGGAAACCTAACTTTATCGTACAGGACTAAAGTTCTTATTTCCAAAGCAAGCTCACTTTCCGAAAATGTCTTCAGATGACCCGTGACGCTGACGTGTCGCTATTCGCCCTGATCACGATGTCTCGTCACTACATGACCTGTCTTTGGAACAGCACGCAGTTCTGGATATGTAGTGTTTGCTTCATCGCTCTGTTGCAGGTACGTACAAAAATATCATCACGAAATTGTTCGCTTTGTCCCTTGTTATCATCATCTGCCTAGCTTTTTTCCAACTACTTATGTAGAGGTCGGCTTCCAGTTTAACTGGATAGAGCTGAATGCCAGTATTTAACATGGAGCGACTGCCTATCTGACCTTCACTACCCAGTTAATACTTGGTAATACAAAACCGCTTGTTTAATCTGGTTGACAGACTTTCGTACCACTTGTAACGAATGTCAAAGATCTATAAATGACAAACGGGACCAACGGCTTAACGTGCTTTCCGAGGCACGGAGGAAACTAATGGGTGGTCACCCATCCACAGAGTCCACAGACCAACCCAAACAGCTCGGCTTAACCTGAAGGTCGAAACGGGCGGCTGTTATTATTTAGCCATGAAACGAAAGAAGAAGAAGCGACGAGTATGGGTCAGTCATGGTCTTGACTAAGCTCGCGCATCAAGTTTGGACGTTTAATTTTGCAACGTATGGAGTTTTCATAAGATTCAATTTCCAGTAGTCTCAAAAATGTGTGTGCGCTGAGCGTATAGATGATTGGTATGTGGTGTTCTGCAGGTGGGGTCGCTGTGCTTGTTCGTGCCGCTGTCGGTGAGCGTGGGCGGCGCGGTGTGGGGCGGCGCGGGCGTGGTGCCGGTACTGTCGGCCGCGCTGTGCTTCGCGCCGCTCGACACCGCGCTCATGCAGCGAGCCGCCACGCGCCCGCAGCTGCTTATGAATGCCAAGGTCACTATTTTATTTATTCATTATTGAGGGGCAAGGCAGACGACAGACTTTGTGTGTATAAAGGTAGCCGCACATTTATCCGCGCCGAAAGATTTTTTTCCCATCCGTATAACGTCATCTATTCGTCCTATTCGGCGCGGATAAGTGTGCAAGGTTTTATAGGATTTCATACAAGTAATTC
Organism: Xestia c-nigrum; assembly: GCA_916618015.1. Classification (NCBI taxonomy): domain Eukaryota; kingdom Metazoa; phylum Arthropoda; class Insecta; order Lepidoptera; family Noctuidae; genus Xestia; species Xestia c-nigrum. Next base: position 5,786,849 of record OU745249.1, read on the forward strand.
TAAAATTTGATTCTTTCGGCTCTTTAACCACCTTGCAAATTTTGAAACACTATAAGATGTCAGCTGCCAACTAGAAATTATAGATGACGCTATACATATAAAAAGCAGTGTATATTTTATCTTTTTTGCTATACTGAGCTGGCATTCATTGCCTTTTTAAATAAAATACTGACTAGTAAATGTCTGTAGGTGCTTTATTTGTTTTTTTTCTTGCTTGCTTGACAGTTATCTATATTTTTTGTTGTAAGCTCGCCCTGAAAACACCTCATTATCTAACTCATTCTATATCTCCACCAACAGATGGCAGTCTTCGTGTTCTGGTGCTACGCCCTAAAGTTCCTTCCAGCCGTCCTCTCCGTTCTAGTTCTCTACGCGTTTACATTGCGCGCCTTCTGCGAGCAACTAGCGCAGGCGACCAAAGCCACCGCGTGCTGGATAGTGTACCCGATCAACGCGGGACAGTTCAACGAGACGCATGACCTCACTTTGAAGAGCTGGCATGGTTGGGGAGACGACTTCTATGATGGGTTCTATTTGGCGCAGCATATCACTCTGGCGTTGATTACTTTGCATTTAAGTGAGTAGAAACCAAAATTATCATCTTTTAGAGTAGATTTTATTCTGCAAATGGATAGAGTGAAGAGATGTTACTTCGAAAAGAAGAAGGTTCTCGATTCGACAGTTTTTTTCTAATTCTCTCGGTGGCACAAAAATTGTACCAAACAAACAAGAGTCACCGACTTCCAAAGTAATTTTCCAGTTAGGGGGCATCCACAAATTACGTCACACGAATTTCATGATTTTTTACCCCTCCCCCGTCCTTGTCACACTTGGTCACATTTGTAAGACCACCCCCGCCCTAGTGTGACGTCACATATTTGAAATTTGACATCTATAATACAACATGACATGTATAATATATATAGTATGTATATAGTATGTATTTACAAACAAAAAGTATATATGTAGGTAGTATATCAACTGTCTGGTGACCACGACACAAGCCTTGCTTAGTGTGGGACTAGATGGCGCTGTGTGTTACGTCCAGCGATATTTATTTATTTATCTACAAATTATTGAATTACAAAGCAGTTGAAAAAAAAAATTTTTTTTTGGTTTTTTGTTAATAGGTGATAGTTCGTGTTTCAACACTAAGATTATAAAGATTTTGAAATATGACCACACATTTAGGACCCCTACCTCCCACTTGTCACACAATATCACACTTCATCGACCCCCTCCGTCCCCCTTTACACGTGACGTAATTTATGGATGGCCCCTTATACTGTATTTTTTTTATTTAAATACCTAGTTTGTAATTTATTTATGTATGATACACCGTGAATATTTTTAAAAGTGTGATGTGACACCAGTCCTTTTGATTCATGAACCCTTTTTTTGATTAAAAATGATGAATGTGGTGTGTCAATCACTTAAGAATTATACTTGACGCCAATTAAGACCACAATTAAATAGCGGTCATTCACCCACCTACATTTATTAATGTTCTTAACTTACCAAAATTAGTCTGTTCAAGTCTTGAATCGTCATCTATTTATTTATATTTATTATGTAAGGTTCACCAACGACATAACCGATTCTAATCTATTGTGATCATCAACATTTTTTCTAATGAAAAACGATAAAAAAAAATCGCTGGACTTAAACACACATTGCCATCTAGTGCCACACTAATCAAGGCCTGTGTCGTGGACACCAGATAGTTGATATACTACATATATACTTTTTTGTTTGTTAATACATACTTATTATACTTATAAACATCTATGACTCGGAAACAAATGTCCATGCTAATGACACAAACATTTACTCCTACCGGAATTCCTACCCAGGACCCTAAGAACATAAGGCGGCCTCACTACCACTGAACCATTCGGGTCGTCCAACGTTATATGGCTTATTTGTTTTGGTTCGTACGAAGAGATAATTATTAGGGTTTAGGGAAAAAACAATGACCTCTTTTGCAATCTTATCTACTTCGCTAATACTAATAGATGAAGGTTTTGGACGCCATTGTCACATATACGTGACAAGCAAGCGCGTGCCCTTTTCGCCAAACGACACAAATATGTGACAATATAGTAGATGAAATTGTGGCTTGGCGTGGAGTAAATGAATGATGATAAATGAGCTGTTTAGCTAAATCGTGCATTCAAAACATAAACGGCCGTTTTTGTTACAAATGCACGATTTAGCTAAACAGCTATATTTCAAGTGTTGCCAATGTGTTATAAAATTCCGTTATTGCCTTTTCTACAGTAATAATAGACCACATTTTGTATTTTTGATTCTATTTACGAGTTATGACATTTTTTCGATTGGCGGCGCTAGTGGACTGTAAAAGACCCCTTAATGCTGTGGCGCATGGTCAAATAAAACATAATATTATTGTACCATGCTGTGGCGGTCAAAAGGTGAACTGGCAGCAACAAGACATTAGTTCATCACACAGTCTTGTATTCACTATAAAACTGTCATTATCACATACCACATACTTTTAGACTAGTATCTCGTGTATAAATTCATAAAATAATTATTCATTTTCAGTTGTGATATCATTGTCATTTGTTCATCGACAATCTTCTATATGGCAGAAGTGTTTCTGGGCTAACAAAGTGTGGTCGGTCACTGTGGTCCTCTTGTAAGTATACTTATTTATATCATTACTAACTGTAACTTTTAATGATAAGTATCATCTTGTTTTCTTTGGATTTTTTATTGTAGACAATTTGTTTACGAAGGATACCCACCCTTGTGGAAACTGAGGTTTCCCTTGTAAATACATGGTTTTGATGACTCAGAACTATTACATTTTTTTGGTTGTTGTAAATTATCTTAAAAAAAAAAACTCAGACGAGGGTAAATACAGGGTGTAAACCACCTCATCACAAAGCCGTTAACCAAGGATTCTGTACATCAAACTAAGTAACTTTACGCAAAAAAATTATTGCTGGGAAACAACTTTTTTTTTTGAGGTTATAAATCACGTTTTGTGGTAGAACTCAATGTGACGCACTTAAAACATAGTGCTGAATGGATTGAAAAGTACGGGGATCGTGGAGGTGATAATAGTCAAAATCTAACAAAAAAAACTTGTATTAAAAAAAAATCTTGTCAAAAAGTTGTAACTTTGACCCCCCATATCTCGGTAACTAGAAGGTTCCCAGTTATAGTGTAGAACAAAAAAAATATCGCAATGACGGGGAGAACAAGTGCCTTTCGGCTTCGTGAAAAGGTGTTCTACACCCTTTAGAGAGATTGGAGATCCCAAATAAATTGGGACGCTTTAAAACCACCTCTGTATAGAAGAGAGGGGGATATGTTTCACATTTATTGTGCAGTGCACGCATTGATGCACAGATAAACGGGAATACGTATGCGTAGTGAGGGATATGTATAAAACCAACCAATAAGATTACTATTTTGTTAGCTTCTTTATTGTCATTGGTATTATTGACCATTTGACCGCCACGTCAAAAACGCAAAAGCGTGCCTACAAAATAGTAGTGAGTTCGAAATTATATCGATAGAGCACTAACTATTTATTTTTTAACCTAGAGTATGTTTTTAATACAAAGTCTATACCGGAAAAATATAGTAAAGGAGTTTTATTTCATTCCGCTTTGTCCTTTAGGGGAGATATAATAATGATATGTCACAGTTTCAGCGTTAAATCCACAATTCAAAACAACAATCGATAAAACCAAGTCAATACCATCACAGCACTATGTTCAATCATAACGTACTTTCTTGACACCTTAAGACGACAGTGGCGTAGCTGGCACGACTGTTTTAATTTTCTCACCTCTACACTAGAGGTGCACAATCGATATTTATTAATAATATCGAAATAATAATAGGTATTTTGTTTTAATCAAAATTCTACGCACAGATAAACTTTGCATTTTTTGGCACATAAAACGAGTGTCAGACCGTTTTTATTTTACTGCTCATATTTTGTTTGCATCACTGACTTGCCGGTTAGTATTCTAACAGGAAAATGCTCTACGGCATCATTATGTAATAAATTGAAAAAAGTACTTACATTAAACGAGCTGTGGTATTTTGGTCGTAAATATAAGACCCTGACGAAATCGTCCCCGAAGAAACCCGAAAATATTTGTCGGATTAATCCGACATAAGCGGTTAAATAAAAGGTGAATAATGGATGACCGCCGTAAAAGAACTACTCTTTTTGAAAAAACACCGCATTTGACTTCATGCGACTGTCTGACATGAACGACTGTGGCGTCCCCGGCACAGACAATACAACAGTGTGTTAGAGATGGTCATTACAGTCATTACAATTAATCGATAATCAACTAACACTCGACTTTTATACAGCGCATAGTTCAGTATTTTACAATTTTCTTAAACATTAAGGTTCAATAGCAAACGTTTTATTTATTTACAAGTGCAAAATTCAAAGTAAATTAAATATAACGTAGGTTGCTGTCGAGCGTTTAGGTTCATAATGTCCAAATCTCAAAATGTCCAGAAGGTGCAAAAAGTCCAAATCCCAGAATGTCCATATCCCAAAATGTCCAAATCCCAGAATGTCCATGTCCCAAAAAGTCCATATCCCTGAATGTCCATGTCCCTAAAAGTCCATATCCCTGAATGTCCATATCCCAAAATGTCCATTTCCCAGAATGTCCTAATCCCAGAATGTCCATGTCCCGGAATGTCCATATTACATACCAGAGTGTCTATTCTACTTTATGCTAACAAAATTATATGGTGGGTTAAAAAAACAACTGTTTTCTATTGTCAATCATATATTATAATTAAAAAAAAAAACAAAAAAGCACTTATACAACCTTATTTTTTGTTTATACTAAACCCGAAAAGGGGTCATTGTACTCATCATTTTGAACAACTTTTTCTATGGGACGAACCCTGAAATCGCGAAAAAAAAATCAGCTGTTCCCTACATTTATGTTCGCATAACTCGTCAAAATGTAGGGAACAGCTGATTTTTTTTTCGCGATTTCAAGGTTCGTCCCATAGAAAAAGTTGTTCAAAATGATGAGTACAATGACCCCTTTTCGGGTTTAGTATAAACAAAAAATAACCCTGTATAAATATAATTATGTGAAATAAAGAACTAAATGTTTCATTTTGCTACTATTAATCAACACAATTTTTTTAATAATTTTCTGACATTATTCACTACCACGCATACGCCACTACTTAAAGAAGGAAAGACGCAAATAAATCGTTTTCGAAAAAAACTGTTTTATAGTTATATTATTATTCTGTAATTCCGTTATATATTTGGAATATCGTCTGTCGAATTCAATGTCCCGTAATCTTCGTGTATTTCTGAATTTCTTGAACAATGAATACCATCTGGCTATCCCAATGTTTGCTTTCCTTTCTCAACTTATATAAAAATAAATATAGGTTTGAGTTTCTTGGAATGCGGCAATTGACTCGATGATGCCATCCTTCTAGGGCATTTGTCGTTCTGTGACGCTGTCCTGCAGTGCTTAATAACTCAGGAGATTTTTTAGGGTACCTACCATTGATTTTCAAAGTATCGACGAAAACGCCTCATTTCTTCAGATTCCGGAGCCTCGTCTAAAATAAACCTCCACGCAGCAGGTATGTAATTAGCTGGTAATAATGGAATCATCGCACACTTCCTAGTCGTATTTCGCCCTTCCCTAGTTTGGTCTAAACCAATTTTTTTGGACTGTTTCCAAACAGCGTCATTAAAGTGATGATAACAACCAGTCACTTTGGTGTCCGGAAACACCGACGAAACGGCATTAATAATGGCAGTTTCATAATCGCATTTGAAATTTTCAATTTTAACTTGCAACTTTTCTTTGATCAGCGAAAACAGGCGTACATATGTTTGCTCAGACTTGTCAGGTAAGAGCGCGTAAATAACTGGAATCACATTTGTACTCGTATTATCCGAATCAAAATCCCTGTGTATAACAAACATCTGGTAGAACGGCCTAGGCGCTGACTTGAAGGTCCCATCCGCAAAGTAATTTCCAGGCCTTTTCAGTAATTTTTGAGCAACCTTAGTAGCAAAAACGAATATTTTTTTGGTATCATCACCACCATCTTTACAAATCAAAAAGTTTCTCGCTAATACTTCAGGTATTTCAATGCTCTCCGTACTATTGTTGTGTTTTAATATATCTATGTTTAAGTATTTTTTTCGAGCGCGGTACAAACTACTCTTAATAGACTTATATGAATGTATTAAGTCTTGGTCCCTTGGAAAATCCTTTTTTAGTTTTTTATAAAACTGTTCATATATCTCCTTTACCGGTCCTAAATCTTTACACACTTTTTGTTTCAAGGATGCTATTCGTTTGTTGATTTCTGCAATGGCAATATTTTTCTTGCAAGAATGTGACGATGTTCGTAAAATACGTAATTTTTCCTTATCTATAGTAATCGAAGCAGTACAATTTCTTCTGTTTATGCACCTCCATAAAGAAGACCCGCTTGAGTTACTCACATTTTTATTAAATCGGTGGCCGTTATAAATTAAAGTTGCAGTCCCTTTTTGATTAGTGACAAATTCAAATTCTCGATTCATTTTTCAATACGGTATAATTGTCACAGCAGGAAAATACTTGTTGGATTAAAAAAAACTAATAATAAAACAACACAATGATCATAGAAGTTATCTATTACTTCCCGTATGTGTCGGTAGGACGGATATTATTTTTATAAAAAGTACCTACATGATAATGCTTTATGATTGCGTTTAGTTTTTGCAAGTTGCAGAAAAATATTTCATCGAGTCAATCTCGCATTCCAAGAAACTCAAACCTGTATGTATTTTTATATAAGTTGAGAAAGGAAAGCAAACATTGGGATAGCCAGGTGGTAAATTCAATGTTCAAGATATTTAGAAATACACGAAGATTACGGGACATTGAATTTAGTCATTGAAAACAGTTGTTTTTTTAACCCACCATATAATTTTGTTAGCATAAAGTAGAATAGACACTCTGGTATGTATTATGGACATTCCGGGACATGGACATTCTGGGATTAGGACATTCTGGGAAATGGACATTTTGGGATATGGACATTCAGGGATATGGACTTTTAGGGACATGGACATTCAGGGATATGGACTTTTTGGGACATGGACATTCTGGGATTTGGACTAATATCCGTCCTACCGACACATACGGGAAGTAATAGATAACTTCTATGATCATTGTGTTGTTTTATTATTAGTTTTTTTTAATCCAACAAGTATTTTCCTGCTGTGACAATTATACCGTATTGAAAAATGAATCGAGAATTTGAATTTGTCACTAATCAAAAAGGGACTGCAACTTTAATTTATAACGGCCACCGATTTAATAAAAATGTGAGTAACTCAAGCGGGTCTTCTTTATGGAGGTGCATAAACAGAAGAAATTGTACTGCTTCGATTACTATAGATAAGGAAAAATTACGTATTTTACGAACATCGTCACATTCTTGCAAGAAAAATATTGCCATTGCAGAAATCAACAAACGAATAGCATCCTTGAAACAAAAAGTGTGTAAAGATTTAGGACCGGTAAAGGAGATATATGAACAGTTTTATAAAAAACTAAAAAAGGATTTTCCAAGGGACCAAGACTTAATACATTCATATAAGTCTATTAAGAGTAGTTTGTACCGCGCTCGAAAAAAATACTTAAACATAGATATATTAAAACACAACAATAGTACGGAGAGCATTGAAATACCTGAAGTATTAGCGAGAAACTTTTTGATTTGTAAAGATGGTGGTGATGATACCAAAAAAAATATTCGTTTTTGCTACTAAGGTTGCTCAAAAATTACTGAAAAGGCCTGGAAATTACTTTGCGGATGGGACCTTCAAGTCAGCGCCTAGGCCGTTCTACCAGATGTTTGTTATACACAGGGATTTTGATTCGGATAATACGAGTACAAATGTGATTCCAGTTATTTACGCGCTCTTACCTGACAAGTCTGAGCAAACATATGTACGCCTGTTTTCGCTGATCAAAGAAAAGTTGCAAGTTAAAATTGAAAATTTCAAATGCGATTATGAAACTGCCATTATTAATGCCGTTTCGTCGGTGTTTCCGGACACCAAAGTGACTGGTTGTTATCATCACTTTAATGACGCTGTTTGGAAACAGTCCAAAAAAATTGGTTTAGACCAAACTAGGGAAGGGCGAAATACGACTAGGAAGTGTGCGATGATTCCATTATTACCAGCTAATTACATACCTGCTGCGTGGAGGTTTATTTTAGACGAGGCTCCGGAATCTGAAGAAATGAGGCGTTTTCGTCGATACTTTGAAAATCAATGGTAGGTACCCTAAAAAATCTCCTGAGTTATTAAGCACTGCAGGACAGCGTCACAGAACGACAAATGCCCTAGAAGGATGGCATCATCGAGTCAATTGCCGCATTCCAAGAAACTCAAACCTATATTTATTTTTATATAAGTTGAGAAAGGAAAGCAAACATTGGGATAGCCAGATGGTATTCATTGTTCAAGAAATTCAGAAATACACGAAGATTACGGGACATTGAATTCGACAGACGATATTCCAAATATATAACGGAATTACAGAATAATAATATAACTATAAAACAGTTTTTTTCGAAAACGATTTATTTGCGTCTTTCCTTCTTTAAGTAGTGGCGTATGCGTGGTAGTGAATAATGTCAGAAAATTATTAAAAAAATTGTGTTGATTAATAGTAGCAAAATGAAACATTTAGTTCTTTATTTCACATAATTATATTTATACAGGGTTATTTTTTGTTTATACTAAACCCGAAAAGGGGTCATTGTACTCATCATTTTGAACAACTTTTTCTATGGGACGAACCTTGAAATCGCGAAAAAAAAATCAGCTGTTCCCTACATTTTGACGAGTTATGCGAACATAAATGTAGGGAACAGCTGATTTTTTTTTCGCGATTTCAGGGTTCGTCCCATAGAAAAAGTTGTTCAAAATGATGAGTACAATGACCCCTTTTCGGGTTTAGTATAAACAAAAAATAAGGTTGTATAAGTGCTTTTTTGTTTTTTTTTTTAATTATAATATATGATTGACAATAGAAAACAGTTGTTTTTCTAACCCACCATATAATTTTGTTAGCATAAAGTAGAATAGACACTCTGGTATGTAATATGGACATTCCGGGACATGGACATTCTGGGATTAGGACATTCTGGGAAATGGACATTTTGGGATATGGACATTCAGGGATATGGACTTTTAGGGACATGGACATTCAGGGATATGGACTTTTTGGGACATGGACATTCTGGGATTTGGACATTTTGGGATATGGACATTCTGGGATTTGGACTTTTTGCACCTTCTGGACATTTTGAGATTTGGACATTATGAACCTAAACGGTTTTAAGTTCGGTCACGCAGGCGCGACCGTAGCGTGCTAGGCACATTTTGGTTTATCGTCTATACATGACTGTGGCGGTCAAAAGGTTAAAGCATACCACTCGCTACGCAACCTCGTTCATCTATGGTGGAAATGAAGCCCGATGTTTTCAGCCGGGCTATCAGCGCGACCATTCAATCTTTCCCAATAACGGCAGAATTCCTTTCCAGAATCCTAGCGCAGATGTTATTCAGCGGCATAATGCTAAGTAGCAGCTACGGTTTCTGTGACAAATGGGGGGTATGCGAGCTGCAGTACTATGTCCCGTGGCCGCTGGCTGTGGGCTACGCTGCCTCGCTATTCCTCGTGTTCGCACTCAACGAGTTTATCAAGTGGCAGGAGATCAAGTAAGTTTTCGAAGGGAGAGATCTCTATAGAGAGGAACGGGCAACTAAAATACTTTCAAGAGTTGAGACTGCGACTGTAGCTTAGCTTTCTTTTGTTTTTCTGACATTTAAAAGTGTCTGGAATGGTCTTGAAATAAATTTCCAAGCACTTTTAGTGTTTATCAAATTAAGGAGGTAATAAATCCTGACAAATTATAGGTACTGATGCCACTAGTAAGGTACAAAGTCAGACTACAACCTACTCAGAATGTTCTAATCGAACAACTCGATAGCATTTCAAGTGATCTGGGATCAAACACAACGCCACGGTCCGTAGTTGCGAAAACTAGGTACTCGTATGTATGCTGAGCTCATGAAACCGCGAAACCCCTTAGCTTTAGGCGCTAGTGAATTTGTACATTTCGTTTCAAACTGTTTTTTTACGGATAAACTTAGTTAATGTAATGATTGATTTACTTACAACATTTTTCCTCCTACCCAGGGCTGACGGTCGCAACCAGCGTCGCGCCCGCCTGGACTTCGGCACCAAACTAGGAATGAACTCTCCGTTCTAATCTACGTCAATCTAGTCAATTACGCTTTAGTTCTACTGTGAATACTAACGTATCGGAGCCGTCTGGCGTTTATTTTGTAAGAGAAATATGACATGTACTTAGTACTATTTTGTACTTACTTTATTTATATGATGTTTTGATGATTTTAAATAAATTTCTTAATATACTGTGGTTTTTTTGTACCTAGAATGTGTTTTTCCTGGGATTAATTAGCCAGCAGCAGTCGCCAAGTTGCTCATTCCAGGATACCCATGGGTATGTAAGGTAAAATAAAGAAACTCACATAATTGAAAACAAATATTTTTTATTTAAAACTAAATTACGATAATTTTGTGATGCTTATTAAATGTTGCCAGTCATTATTTTGTTATACCAATTCCTTTGTTCGCTCTGAGGTCAAGATTAACAGACTACATGTAGATAAAAACATATTAGCAACATGTTGCTCTTACTTCAAACTACCCTCAAACTACTTACTACATTACTAAATTGACAATGTTCCACTTACACAAAACTTGATTACTTCACGTGGTCGACACTAAATCATCTCTGAAATCAAACATTTAAAACCGCCGCGTACGCCGATTGCGACCGGCACTCTACAAAGAATACATAATTTAATTTTTTTTTTATGGTTAATAACATTATTTTATATCTTTTCAATTATTAAACTACATTAACCCTTAAACAAATGCAGCGCTGTGCAAGACTTATCAAAGATGTTAAAATGGATTTAGCTTACATTTAGAAGTAGTTTTAATGTATTTAAAATTATATATTAAAAAAAACATAGTATATATGTTTTTTTTCAGTGGGAATATATTTCCCTATATTTGGTTAGGATATATTTTGTTTTAATGGTGGGAAATTATTTCCCTGTATCCTTTACTGCAATGCCTAGTTGTGCTACATGACTAGTTGTTGCATTTGACTTTACTTGGTTTTTGCATGTACATAAATATTAAAGAAAAAAGACAAAGTCATAGAAATTAGAAGGTAATTTATTGCACAAAAAGTGAAATGGAAACAAAACAGGAGCCTCATATATTGCTTACATGGCGAACTTCAATCAGATGAAAATTTTTAAAGCACTCTTGTTCACTCTCTCTCTCTCTGTTTTTCTCATTAATTGTCTTCTTTCTTTTAATTTTAGATTGCATGCGAGACATTTTGAAATTCTTACGTTCCTAAAAATAACGATAATTTTTTTTTATTTTTTTATTTTAAAATAAAAATTTTGAACAAAAAGATAAAATCAAAATTTTATGTATATTGATAAAACAATGAACGCGAAGGGATATAGGTAATTAGTTTCCCACTTAGTAGTTACGGAAATGGATATAGGGAAGATATTTCCCACATAGTTTAGACATGCAAAACTAGCACTAAGTTTTCATTTTATACACTGTTTATACCATCATTATATCAGAAATATAGTCTACTTGCAGAAATAAGGACAGTTGTATACCTACAAGAATGTTTCTGCTCGTCAGACGAAAAACACTTCACAAAAAATCTAATTTAGAGCTAAATTGGCGGAAAAAAACGAATCTCGAAGATTAAACTGATTTTGACGTTTAGGCATGTGACATTTAGGAAGTAAGTGTTGCCAGAAAATAAAAAAATATGGTTTATTTTTTGATGGATCGAAATAATTTCAAGTAACGATTATCGATCATTTATAAAATACCAAAATGTAGAACATTGCCGGGTGGGAAATAGTTTCCCTATATTTGAATAAGGGTTAAGGTTAGTCGGTAAACGCTTGTACTTAATAGGTACGTAAATAATGTTCCTATCACTAGGATTCATCTGGTAAGTCTAATATTTCTTGAACGAACGACGCGACGTCAATCTCCTGACTGTGATCCAGACAGAATGGATGCGTGAGCAGCGCGTCGTAGTTCGGTCTTTGTTTGTAATCTTTCTGGAGACATTGCACGATTAGATCCTCGAACTGTGCGGAGAACTGGCTGGCGGGTAGTCGCGGAGGGTCGTCCTTGACTACTTGTTTGAGCTGTTCGAAGGGCGTGCCCCACGTGTTATAGGGGAACGTGCCCGTCGCCAGCTCGATCAGGGAAATGCCGAGCGACCACACGTCGCTGCGGATGTCGTACTGGCCCGGGTTGCCGCTCGGGTCGATCCTCTCGGGCGCCATGTATGGCTTGCAGCCCGCGTCAATAGTCTTAGCAACAGAGTCAACTAAGTATCCAGATATACCAAAGTCACACATCTTCACCTCTCCTTTCCTGTTGATTAGGATATTTGATGGTTTTACATCTCTATGGATTACTCTGAGTTTAGAATATAAGTAGTGTAAAGCGCAGACTACAGAAAATGTGATTTTCCCAAGAATGTTTTCAGGTATGGTGCGCTTGTTGTGGTAAACTTTCATATAGAACTTGTCGAGGCTCATGTCCATGACCTCCATGCAGATCCAAACGTCTCCCTCGCGGAACATGGCACCGTAGAAGTGCACTGTGTATGGACAGGCACTGGCTCTCATGGACACATCCAAGTCCATGAGCAGACGTTTCAGCTCTGTTGACTGTGTGTTGAATGATGCTGTGATTCTCTGTATAGAAAAAGGAAAGCCTTATCACCACAGTTATGAGAATTCTATGGAAGAGAATGTATTTACTGTCTAGAATTGATAAAAATAACTCTTTATTTGAGGGTGTTGATAATAGGCAAGTGGGATCACTAGGGGGAGGGGGGGTGTAGTGAGAGATTATCATGTATATATATTTTTTTTTTTGAATGTGTGTTTTCTAAATTCTCTGTCTGGAAATTTTTATAATGGTGCTTAATTTTCCAGAATTAATTATACTATTCCTGTTAACCTGTTTTTGAAGATAATATTCTGATTTTCTTAAGATACTTTACTTTTTACCAGAAACATATGCGTGATTTTGAGTAGGGGGCAGAGTTAGTCTGTAATAGTCGGGTGTGTTTAAAAAACATTACATGGATAAGAAGTGATAAGAAGGTCTAGTTCGTCCGCTGATACTGCCTGTTAAAAACATAGCCACCTTGACTGCCATAGTGGTGTCACTAGGGATATGCTTCATCTTCTCCACAATGCCATAGGCTCCACGGCCCAGGTCACAAATCTTCACCAGGTCATCTGCATGAACCGTGAATGTTTTGTCATCTACTGTTATTGTTGTCTGCTTGTCCAAGTTTCTTGGAGGTGTGCTGAGGAACAATACATAACCTTATTATTAGAAACATTTCAAAACAGTCCAAATTGAAATTATTATTGATGTTTTTCGAAAATGGAGTTGGACTGACACTATAAAACAACAAATACTAATGGTGCAATGTCTGCATACATTAAATTATCTTTTATCAGTAAAATCAAGTTTGATATCTAAATGGCATGACCCCAGTAGTGAGAAATCTTTTAGAGGCAACCTATCAACCGTTATTATCATTGACAGCCTATTATCTATCTAGGTTTACCCTCCTACCTATGGTGGCATGCTTATCATTTTGTCCTGTCAGGATTTCTTCCTCACTACAAGCTATTACTAGTAAACAAGTAGTCACACTTATTTTCTGTGAGTTTCAGTAATATGTGCCTTTATTGATATGTGATACTCACTGAATAAAACAAATAGAACATAAAACCAGGTAATAATACTATGATTTTGGATATTCAAATGGACAATCTGTTTACTAGAGGTATCATGTGTTATATCATAGACAGGGATCCCCTAATTTGGGTATATGGAATTTCTTCATTAGCATAAATATAATTTTATTCTTATTTCGATGTAACTTTAGAGAACAAATTGTAGCTAATGGATATGTCAGGTAGACAGATTAGTGCTGGTTGACACTCACACGACCTGTTCTTCTGGGGGTTTAAAGTTGAACCCCGGCGGCGGCAGTTTTCTCCTCGACATATTGCCGACGTCCTCCCAGCAAGATCCGAACCAAAAATCACAAATCCGATCAGAATTTCACCAAATCCCTCCACGATACGCTTCAGACCAAACTGTTGACTTAGCGGTATAAAACACAAAGTTTACATCTAAATCACACAAACATCTCACAAGGCAATATTAGGCGCAAGCTCTAAACTAGTTTATCGAAAAATATACAATATTATTCAATTATTTCCAAAAATTATGCACTCTGAGGAAGGCAGCTAGGTTTTGACATTTGAAATATAATGTTGCCATACTTTTACTTTTCACACCACGCCAAAAGTTTGACATTCTCGATTGTCTTGATGGCCTATATGCCGTTTTGAAAAATCCAACACAGTCACGCCAATAAGTCGTAGGTTAGGCAGAGAGGTATTGTAACTAAGCACATTGCTGCAGTGAGATAGTTGTAACGGTAACACTTGGTTTGGTTCTTGGTTATAAAACCCAGCATTGGTATACTGTACGTCGTCAGACGTACAGTGTACCAATGCTATGTCTGCAATAAAATGTAATGTTTGTAGTTTGTACCTCTACCCAACCACATCGCAAACGTACGACAGGGCACTACGTGGAAAGAAAATACAGTTTAACAAAAATTTAAATAAAACGAATATTTAACAATAATATTAAAGTATATTTCTTTCACATATCAAACCATCACAGTAATCTTAAAATTAGTCATGGATATCTATTCACTTAGATGAAAATCTGATAGCTCTAACAGCATCCTTAGCTTTCTTAACAGCTTCTTCTTTGATTCTATGTTGTTTCTCTTTTTCTGCCAACCCAACTACCACATCATGTTGCAAAGCACTCTTAACATTAGCTTTAGCAAAAAGTTTACTTAACACATAGTCATCATCATTTCTTTCTTTCTCTCTCTCTCTTTTATGCTTCTTCTTTTTTACTCTTTTCACAGCAACTAAATTTTCTACTTTAGTTTCTGGATCTGGAGAATGTTTTCTTTTATGTGATTTTTTGGTTTCTTTAACAGTTAAAGGTTTATCTCTTTCAGGTGTTCTTTCTTTTAATGGCTTTTGATTACATACATTATCTTGTGCAATGGCCTTTTCTGCTTCATTATCAGGACTTACCGCTCCACCATGATCACTTTCTCCTTCTTCAGCATTTTCTTGGCTTTTTAAAACATTCTTTAATAAATTTTCTTCATAATCCTTTTTTACATGCATATTCACAATATCTAATTCAGATAGTATGCTTTCAAATGGAATATTAGTAACTTGATCATCAACTAAATTAATTTCAGGTACTTCAACTTGAGGAGGGTTTAGTAGTAGCGCTCTTTTCTTTTTGTACTCTTCTCTGGGGTCTTTCTCTTCCTTATTCTCCTCTTTATCCTTAGAAATCTTCTTACTTATCTCTCTTGCCATCCTCTTCATAGCTTCTATTTTTTTCTTTGAAATTGAGGTAGTTTCACTGGAATGTCTGTCTTCACTCTTCCTACTTTTTGAATTATGATCTACATTTATTTTGGTGTGCTTGAAAAGAGATGCAGTTTCGGTGTCACCATCGCAGTTCAGCTCTTCAAGAGTGAAAAGACCCTGTAGTGTACTAGTGGTCAACACATTCTTTTGATTAGGGTCTATTAATATTTTGTTACTGAGAAAATGCTTGAATATCTGTCTCTGATAAATCTTTTCTTCAATAGTTCCTGCAGATAGTAGTCTATAAACTGTTACATTTCTATGCTGACCTATTCTCCAAGCTCTTTCCTTAGCTTGATCATCTGTGGCTGGGTTCCAGTCAGGGTCATATATGATGACTCTATCAGCACCTGTGAGATTAACCCCTAGTCCTCCAACTCTAGTTGTGGCCAAGAACACTAAGTATTCAGGGTTCTCATTAAATGTTTTGATCATATTCTGTCTCTGCCCAACATTCACTGAGCCATCCATTCGTAAATACTTAAATTCTTGGACTTGTAAATATTGTTCTAATAAACACAACATTCCTCGGGACTGCGAGAATATTAAAGCTCTGTGACCTTGTTTTTGCCAAATTTTTAATAAAGAATGAACAACAGTCATTTTACCAGATCTTTTGTAGCTGCCAAATCTTTCTGGGTCTATGTCATCAGAATCTTCATGAGCCTCATAGAGGTACAAGTCAGGATGATTGCATATCTTCCTCAAAGTGCATAGAGCAACCAATATCCTTGCTCGTATAGGATCCCCATATTTATTATCTTTGTCTAAAATACTTCTTACAGTGTTACCAGTAAGATAGCCCATATACAGATCTTTTTGTTCCTGACTAAGCGCACAAAATAAAACTTGCTCATTCTTCTCTGGGAGCTTAATATGGCTTTGAACCTCGGCCTTTGTTCGTCTTAACATATAAGGTGTAATAATTAATTTCAGTGCCTTTGCTATTTCTAAAGCAGTAGCTTCTTGATATTCAGTGGCATTAGCATATCCCCCTTGAGTAATGGGCATTGCAAAATGGTCCATAAATGCTGCATAAGTGCCCAACAGACCTGGTCTCATGAAGTCAAACAGTGACCACAGTTCTTGTAAGCTGTTCTGCATTGGAGAACCTGTAATGAGGATCTTATGAGGAGTTTGAAAGTTCTTCACAAGCTTACTGACTTGGGTATCAGGGTTCCTAATTTTGTGTCCCTCATCTAATATAATGTAATGCCATTTCCGGGCTGTCAGATCATTATTATACTTTACAACACCAGCATAAGTGATCAACAGGATTCCATGTGCAGTGTGTAGTTCTCTGATCAGTTGGTTATGGTTTCCTGCATGGGACCCTGTGTGATGGAGGACAGCGACTCTTAGATGTGGGCACCAGAAGTGAAAATGAGAGACCCACTGATAAATGACAGTTGCAGGAGCAACAATAATGGTAGGACCCAGACCTCCCCAAACACCTAAGTCACTTTTGGATAAACCTGCCAGAAACGCAATTATCTGGATTGTTTTTCCTAAACCCATTTCATCTCCTAACAATCCTCCAGACTCTACCTGGTGTAGTTCCCACAACCACTTGACTCCAATCTTTTGGAACTTGTACAGCTGCCTCCAAATAAAGTTGGGAACACACAAACCATTCTGCAGTTCATGGAGTCCTTCTGGGTCCTTGTTGCCCTCCAGCACATACTGTACATCAGCTGTCATAGTTTCACCATCATAGTTACTTGATTTAGCTGCTTGTAAATTTATCTTCCAGGTTTCTATTCTCTCCTTGTAACTAGCATTGTCACCATCATCAACAATTCTCTTTAAGTTATGTTTTGTACGGGCGGTAGCAGTGGAGGTAGAGGGTCCAGCAGCTATATTAATAGTATCATCATCAGCCTCGTCGGACGGTAAATACTCATCGTCAGAATCTTTCTCTGAAGATATTGTGACTGTTCTCGTTCGGGAAGAGGTCGGCACTTGTGTATCTTTGGGTGTTTCTTTTGGAGATTGTTTCCCGAACTGTTTTGATTGTTTTTTTGATATTAAATCAGCAGCAGCTTTACTTTTTTCAGAAACATTGTCCTTTTTACTTTTAATTACAACCCTCTGTTTCGCAAGCGCCAGTTGGCTCTCCAAATATTTATTAATATCAACCATTGTGCATAAACGTTTTTTTAAGTTTTCTTATTTTTCAATTTGTATCATGTATGCCTTTGTTTTCAACATTATTTTCTTTCACGAAACCGAAAAACTGAACAAGTTTGATCTTGCAAGTGTTTCTGTTTGATTTTGTTTGACAATTGACATTTCATTGACGTTTTGTTTTGGGATTTCCTGCTTTTTTTTAAAATTAATTTAAGGCTAAGGTCCCTGAGACCATGCTGCCTAAGGCATTTCCTGCTTTCGAAACTCAGAAGTTACTCTTGATTTCTTTCTTCCGTACGTTTGTTTATTGCCAATTATTTCAATATGTAATATTATATCTAATATCAAAGTATCATATCGCTGGTATAGGTACAACATTCGATATTTGTGAGGACTATTGAGTAATATAATAAATTCCTACTGAAAAAAAAAACAAAAATCATTAAAACAACAGTACCGACACCGACTACCATAAAGAAAATCATCATCTCAGTGTCGCACGGAACACACGCCCGGTCACAAGAATTAATTAAAAGGGTGGGGGGGGACACATTTTACCACTTTGGAAGTGTCTCTGAGTTTAGAAAATAAAAATTAGCTTTGACTGTTGTATTGATTCTTGAACGACCTGCCCCCGTATTCACAACGCTTCGTTTCGCTTCCGATTCGGGAAGTCGTATGTCTATCTCGGTCGTTTTCGTAATGCCAGAAGAAGACCGATATACGAGTTGTCGAATCGGAAACGAGTCGAACGTTTGTGAAAACGGGGTCTGTAGCCCTATCTGAAAACTCAAGCGGCGCGTTCCGAGTGGGGCCGTAAACTAATTGAGCATCCATATACCCGTTCCAAATTACCGTGAGCGCGGTCACAAGCGCGAAATCGAAATCCCTTGAATGAGAGGTTTTCATTTTAAGAATTTAAAAAAAAAAATAGTTTCCAACAACTCTATAGATGGCGTTGACCCGACTACGTTACTAGTGTCAAAGTCAAAACGCTTGGCATGGTTGCCAGCTTAAGGGTTATACCCCTAAATTCAGGGAATAGAATTGTTGAAAGGGACATTTTTAGGGACAAGATTAGGGGGATTTTTAGGGGCTTCAAATATTTTTGGCATTTTTTTAAATAGTACTTGCTATTAAATTGATAACAAAGCGTGTGTTTGTAGTTTTGTGCATATAATAAACGTAGACGGCTGGTCGTAGGCCTTCCCCATGGTATGCCATCAGTGAGAGAGAGAAGTTGAGAGCCTGAGAATCTTGATGTTCATCAGGTTCTGGAGCAGCGTATGATGTTGAATCTTGATCTTTGGATGTTATGGTATGGGATGTTGTGGGAGGTTGAGATGAATTTTTTCGTGGAAATATGGATGGAATGGCTGTTTGCTTCAATATTTTTGATGCCACATCTAAAAATAGGTAAACTATTGTTTTTTGTTGTTAGCCTATTCAGTCCAACTGCTGGGCAAAGGCGTCACCCAATTCTTCTGGTGTTTTGCCTCCTCCGGCCAAACACGTAAACTATTATTAAATTCTTGACCGTTATTTGAAGCTTACTAGTTTGAGATAGGCCCTTTCCGTTTCCGCTTATATTTGCCTCTCTTTCTATATCCGCTACATCTATCTCGCTCGCACATCCCTACCACCTCCCACCAGGTGCCTCAAGTCATCGGAGCTCGGAGGCGTTTGTCATTGGCGTCTTGTTTTCCGCCGCGAACAGTCACCTTTTAAAAAAGTGTGATAACATTTGAAAAATTCCGTTACAATATTCTTATTTAAAAAGTGGTACAAAAATTGTGCTGTTGTTTCACGTATATTTTTACAAATAACGGTTTATAAATTTAAAAGTGTGGTGATTAATCAGTAACAAAGAACTGATAAGTTCGTGTACACGATGGATTCTAACAAAACAACTACCGAAAAACAAGTGAGTGAGGAAGACGGTGCGGGTTCAGCATCTGCACCGCCACCGCCCGCGGCCTCGAATACTCGGCGACGGCGGGTACGAGCTCTCAGCTCGTCCAGTAGTAGCAGCTCGAGTACCAGCAGCAGCTCCTCCACGAGTTCTTCAGACTCCAGGTCCAGGAAGAGGAAGCGCTCACGCCGGCATCGCAACAAAAAAGGCAAGCGCACCCGCCGAAATGATGAGCAATTGGATAAATTGTCTCGACAGGTTAGTGATTTGCGAAAACAAATTACATATTATGAAAATTCCACTGACAACTCTAATGCACATAACGGTTTGCATTGCTCTAACGTTAGTTGTGCCCCTATTGATCAGTGTCCTGCTTTAGATGGTGATGTTATCGATGACAGTGTCAGTGGTATTTTGTATAATGATGAGAGCCGGGATAATGAAATGAGTGAGTCACAACTTAGCTTTGATTTTGGCATAGAAACAAAACTCAAAGAACCAGCAGTGCCCAGGGCACCAGAAAATATGCTAAATACCCTTCAGGACATTCAATACTTTGAGAAAAGCGAATGGTGTGAGGTGCGATACGCCGAGGTTCAAAAATCTTACAACCATTCACCTGGCTTCGTGGATCTAGAGGTCAACGAAGAGGTCAAAGCCTATGATTCATTACGTCACCTCTCTTATGCAGACAAGGCTTATGCTGCCCTAACCTTTTGCGTATTAAAACAAAGGGATGCACTCCAGAGCAGTCTGCGTGAGTTGTTGATTTGGGCCCGTAATCAAAACGAGTTGCATGTTGAAGGTATGCACAAAAAATTATTAGAATTGTTTTCTGAAGGTGAGTTTTCAAAAGTTTCGTCTGATTTATTGCAAATGGTCTGCGGCCACCGCGCCGAAGTGATCCAAATGCGCCGGGATGGCATTACCAACATGGTGCGTGACCCTCTTGTCAAATCTGCCTTGAGAAAAGTGCCGCCTTCTAGCAGACATATGTTTAGTCAAGAGGCTTTCACCACTGCTTTGGAGAAAGCAGGAGGGGTCAAAAAAGCCTTTCTGCCCCTGAAGTCTAACAGTGGACCTGTTTCGCAAACAGGATCTTACAAGACTTCGCGCCACCCCCCGCAGGGATCGGCCATTTATCCTGGTCCCTCGCAGGGTCCTAATCATGGATGTTGCGCCCAAGTGCCTCATCATTCACGTCAGCAAAACCATCAACCCTCGCAGGGTTGCTGTCACAATAACCGACCCTCGCAGGGTTTCGGTCAGAACAACTCGGACCGTCGCACGGTTCACAATTCAAGAGGAACTTTTCGTTCCCGAGGTGGTCGTCAGGGCAACAGACCCTCGGACCAAGGTAAAGGAAACCGAAAACGCCCAGGAAATGCCTTGGAAAACAATTCCAACAAAAAACGAAAATTTTGACTCGAAGAATTTCAAAGCGGGCCGGTTAGCAGAATTCCTTTTGCGCTGGGAAAATATGAGAGCTCCAAGATTTTTGTTGAAAATAATAAAGGGGTATCGCATACCTTTTCGACAAAAGCCCCCTCTAGTCATCCCCAACTTGGCGATGACAAATATGTTTCACACGGAGAAATCCGCATCAATGTCTGCAATAGTCACGCAAATGAAGGAGCAGGGAGTCTTGGAGGATGCCCCGCGGTCTCCAAGCTTTCTGTCAAAAATGTTCCTTGTGCCCAAAAGCGATGGCTCGAACCGGCCCATTTTCAATCTAAGAGCACTAAACGAATATGTCATCACCGAACCGTTCAAGCTGATAAATGTATTCAGAGTGCCAGAATTCTTGCAACTAAACGATTGGCTCTGCAAAGTGGACCTCTCGCAGGCTTACTTCAACCTGCCAATAGCTCAAGGTCACATGCGGTTTTTGCGTCTGGTATACGAAGGAGAACTACTCCAAATGACTTGTCTTCCCTTTGGCCTCAGCACAGCACCAAGAGTGTTTGCCTCTTTGACCAACTGGGTGGCTCAAACACTAAGGGAACAAGGCCTGCGGATAATCGTTTACCTGGACGATTTTCTGCTTGTACACCAGGACCGACGCATTCTGCAGACTCATGTTCAAATTTTATTAGACCGGTTGCAAGATCTGGGTTGGCAAGTCAATCACGAAAAGTCTCTAGTGATTCCTCAAATGACCATAACCTTTTTGGGGATTCATTGGAACCCGTGGACAAACGAAAAGTATTTACCAGACGAGAAAATTGTCCGACTGATGGACAAAATAACGTCAATGGCCCAGAAAGGCAAGACCTGCCTGAAAGAACTACAGAGTCTGGTTGGTCTTATGAATTTTGTAAGTTTTGCAATACCCCAGGGCAGGCTACATTTTCGAAATCTTCTTTTATTTCTGAACTCTCTTCTCGATGCGCCCCCGATAAAGGAATTTTGTCTTCCGAAAAAGGCCCACGAGGAGCTGGCATGGTGGCAGCAAAATTGTCACCTGTGCTCGCCGATCCACTTTGCGCCACCCAACTCATTTTCTCACCACGGATGCGTCCGATATAGCTTGGGGTGCGCAACTAGACGGCAAGTCGATGTCGGGAACATGGGACTATCACGAAAAGAACCTACATTGCAATTCCAAAGAAATGATAGCCGTCTTGAAGGTTCTCCAGGTTCATGGCGATCTCATGTATCAATCCACAGTTCTAGTACAGTGCGACAATCGCACGGCCGTGGCTTATCTGAGGAACGAGGGCGGAACAAGGTCCCTCCCCTTGCTGGATATAACAATCCAAATTTTCGATCTCTTGCACAGACATCAGATACATCTGGCTTCCTTTTACATGCCCGGCAAATACAACAGCCACGCAGACCATCTATCGCGTCACAACATTCCACCAGAGTGGCATCTGCTACCAGCGTGTACAGAGAAGGTTTTCAGGAAGTTCGGAACTCCCATGATCGACCTCTTCGCATCAGAAAGAGCGCATGTAGTTCACAACTATGTGTCGATGGATCTGAACGACCATCAAGCTCTGTATCACAATGCGTTCTCCCGAATGTGGGACTACCCACTGGCATGGGTTTTTCCTCCACCTTATCTAATTCCCAAGGTGCTCTCCCACCTCAACTGTGCGATCCGAGTTTACCTGGTAGTAGTTCCCAGATGGGATCGCGTGTTCTGGCGCGCAGATCTGAAAACTCGAGCGACGGCAGCCCCTCTCACTCTCCACCATCTGAACCGCAATCTGATCGATCTAGCGACGGGCCACCCACCTCCTCGTGTCCAAGAAATGACACTGGAACTATGGAGAATTGGGGGTGGTCAGGGAGTTTAATGGGATGGAATGAAGCTCAGCTAGAGTTGTTACGATCTGCATGGCCATCTACTCGTAAGGTGTATAAAGTAGCCTGGAATAGATGGCTCCATTGGTCCCAAAAGCATAACATTGATCCTTGTAGGCCTACCGGCTCAATAGTAGCTAGGTTTCTTGCAGACTTACACTTAGTGTTCAAATTGTCATACAACACAGTTTTACTACATAAGTCGGTAGTTGCCACCTTATCTAATGTTGAGAATGCTGGACTGTTAAGCTCACATACACTGGTTAAAAATGTATTGAAATCTATTTCCATCAAAAACCCTGTAGCTCATAAGCCTCCTATTTGGAATATAGATGTTTTGTCATCCTTCTTGGAGCAAAGAAACGTTAACGAGAATAATAGTTTTGCAACGTGTAGTCATACGGCAACACTCTTGCTCTTGTGTTCTGGAAGAAGAGTGCATGACTTGACATTATTAGCCATAGATCAAGACCACTTTACTGACTCTAATGATTCTATTGTTTTATGGCCTATCTTTGGTTCGAAAACCGATAGTGCCACGTACAGACAGTCTGGGTGGAAATTACTTTGCAATAATAATAAGAATCTGGACCCAGTTTTCTGGATAAGGCAGACGATTTCGGTTTTAGATTCTAGACGCAAATTGGCCAAATGTAATAATTTGTTTGTAAACATAAGAGGTCAGAACAAGGCCGCGTCACGCACGGTAATTGCTGGATGGGTCAAGGCTGTCCTGTCAGAAGCTGGTATTTTTTCTTCGGCCGGCAGTTTACGTTCTGCAGTAGCTTCAAAAAATTGGGACAATAACTTTCCTTTAGACGAAATTTTAGCCAGAGGTAATTGGCGTTCTAGCAACACCTTTTCGCGATTTTATAAACGTGAAGTTAAGCCAGCTTCTGTCAGCAATAGCATTACAAGGTTGTTCAAAATCCAATTAATTGACAACATCCATAGTACAAGTACCCATAGTAGCACTCTTAGAAATCTACTAATTATCGATTTGTGTTATAAAATTATTTGATTAGTCCATACTGACAATGTTGTTTTTTATGATGATTTTCTGCTTTATTAACATCATATTTATACATTTAGGTACAATATGCATTAATTAAGATACCATAATATATACATTGCTATGTATTGTGTCACAATATTGTATGACTATTTGCTTGATTATAATATACTTAAGTACTCTTTTGTAACCTCTAAAGATATGTCTTATTGGTATTTACCTTTTCATACAACCCGTAGTACATAGATACTTACTTTTCCTACTACTATGCATCATGTGATCTTAGGTAGAAATATAACATATTTCTATTCGCACATCCCATACTTAAACAAGTACATCCCTACCTGCATGAATGAGTAACTAGTCTAGTTCAAATTCTTACCTAATCAGTAACTAGGTACATCTTTATCTAGCCACTTATATGCCTACTAATATAGCATAAAGTTTTTAACTATTCAGGTAAAATCCACAAAGTAGGTATACAGGGATTTCGATTTACATAGCTTCTAAACTCTTCACATTGGCGTCCACCCCACCAGGCGATAACAAACACGTCTCAAACTAGTAAGCTTCAAATAACGGTCAAGAATTTAATAGGAGCGTTTTACCTTACAATAAAACGCTTATTAAATACTTACCTTATTTGAAGCTTACATTTAATTTCTGCCTGGTGTTTTCGACACAATGACAAACGCCTCCGAGCTCCGATGACTTGAGGCACCTGGTGGGAGGTGGTAGGGATGTGCGAGCGAGATAGATGTAGCGGATATAGAAAGAGAGGCAAATATAAGCGGAAACGGAAAGGGCCTATCTCAAACTAGTAAGCTTCAAATAAGGTAAGTATTTAATAAGCGTTTTATTGTAAGGTAAAACGCTCCTATTAGAATCTAATCTGACATAGGATAAATTAATCTCTGTTGAATTTAGATCCTAAGAAAATACCTACAATACTAAACATAGATGAGCTTACTTGGTTGTAACACTGATAATGGTGTTCTTACAAAATCATTTGGTTTAAAGTGTGCTGGACATATGTGCGAATTTCTTTTTATGGCCCGTCCAGGTTTGACATGTACGATGGCTTGTACCCATTGCGCTTTACGACTTTCATCTTTAGGAAAAAGATGCATGCCTTCATTTGTACATCCACAAGGCAACGACTTCTCTTCTTTTTCTCTTGGGACATTTTCTTTCTGGCGTGGAAAACCCTAAAAAGTATTGGTAAGCATTGTTTTATTTTTCCTTTTTGTTTAGTTACATATAGAGGCTATTTTCAAAATATCAATGTGATGTGATGACCATTGTCACATTACTTAATTTATTTACTTTTAATGTACGTTTCATTTTACGTTCTCAAAATAACATACAAGAGAAATAATCAGAAAATTGTCACGTTCCGTTCCTTCCAGTAACGTACCCCAGTCTGCGCCATCTATCCAGCGACTAGGGGAGTTGAAAAAGAAAATCCCTCATTGTCATAGATGACGTCATGACATACGCCGTCCTGCGATTACACCGACCATG
This sequence comes from Xestia c-nigrum, assembly GCA_916618015.1. NCBI lineage: Eukaryota > Metazoa > Arthropoda > Insecta > Lepidoptera > Noctuidae > Xestia > Xestia c-nigrum. Next base: position 5,812,463 of record OU745249.1, read on the forward strand.
CTTGAAATAAATACCTACCTATCAACGAAACATCACCGTGAGCACTGTCAAATAACCTGATGACAGTTCCTTGCTGTCATAATCGTGAAATCTATATCGGAACGCAAAATATCGATGTGTGCGCTGTGAGTGATAATTTAATATCTCGGAATGAACCCAAGACTTACGTCAATGTCAAAGTAAGGCACGCATTGTCAAAAATGACAAATAAAAACCAACAATAGTTTGCACGTGTGGTTATTACAATCGAGCACGGCTTTATTTTAAGAAATAATAATTAAATATAATAGCAGTCGATAAACTTAGACACTACATAGGCATAACTACTTATTGTACGTTTTTTATTGTTGTTCGTTTATTCGAAAGATTTTGAATTTCATAACCTCGTGCATTATTTGTGTAATTCGTTGAAAATGCAGAAAGTTAAAAGAAAATTTAATGAAGATGATGCTAGTTCACCCAAGAAGAAGAAGGTGAACTCGGACAATGCTGACGGCAAACCGGCAGAAAGCGAAAATGCCAAAAACAATAAATTCAAAAAGGATTTCAAGAAGGATGGTGCGAAAGGTCCAAATAAATTTGGGAAGCCGAAATTTAACAAAGATGGGAAGGGAAAGCCAAGTTTTGGGAAAGATCAAAACAAATTTGTTAAGGGAAAGCCTAATTTTGGTAAAGATGGCAAGGGAAAGCCAAATTTTGGTAAAGATGGCAAAGGGAAGCCTAATTTTGGCAAAGATGGCAAAGGGAAGCCAAATTTTTCGAAGGATCAACCCGATGGTGAGAAACCGAAGTGGTCTGAGATGAAAAAAGAGAAGAAAGAACTGAGATTAACACGGCGCAAGGCTAAGGCCACTGCCGAAGTGTTTGAGGTGTCACACAAGGCTAAGTTGTTGGCTGCACAGATACAAAGGTACCATAAAAGTTAGCTTTAAGCATTTTACCACTTTTTCCTACTAAAGGAGATAATACATTCAAGTAATTAAGACTCAATGTTACAAAGTTTTTTTTTTTTCATTATTGATAGATCATTTGACGGATACTAAGAGTTTTTACTGGAGACTAGCTGTGCCCGCCCAATAATTCATAAAATCATTGTTTTGGGTTCTATTTGCATTGATAAAGTTTCCAATAATGTTTTTTCTCATGAATCGTCCATGTACAGACAGCAAACCTTTACATTCTTACTAAATCTATAAATAGATAAAATAAAATCTATACTAATATTATAAAGCAGAAGACTTGGTTTGTTTGGTTGAACGCGCTAATCTCAGGAACTAGTTCAAATTGAAAAATTCTTTTTGTCCACTTCATAGTCAGTACAAGAATGCTTTAAGTAATTGCAAATGTAAAACTGCACTAGTAAAAAAAAGTGCCCTTGGTATGGCTCCACGCATTTGCAATAAAATCCCAGATGCCTTAAAAGAACTAGATTTCACACAGTTTAAGAAAAAAATGAAATTGTACTTAATTGGAAAACGCTAAATACAGTTGACAAATATTTAAATGACGAATTAATTTAGAATTACAAATATTGAGGTTTAACAAATTGAGACTAATTATATTTTGACAGTAAATTACTTTGACATGTATTATTCTGACATAGATTAATATTATTTTTATTTTATTTTTTACATTTCAATAATTCCTCATTTATATCCGATATTAATGAATATGTACCTATTCAACTTATTTTTTAATGAATACCGTAATGCATGATGTTTGTATATTGAAGTGATAATTGTAATCCTCAGCTAATTAGCACAACATATTTGTACGCCTCCTGGCATAACATGGCGCTCTTTTCATCAACATAAGACCTGTAATTTTTTACCTATGTTAACAAATAAATTATGATTTGATTTGATGTGTTGGATAGTCCATTTAACGGGGAAGGCTTTAGGCTACATAACGTCACGCTACGACTATTAGGAGCGGAGCAGGAATGAAAAATGTTGCATAAACAGGGATTTTTTTTCTGTTAATTTTTCTCTCTTATGTGATGCAGACGAAGTTGCATGGGTCAGCTTGCTAATATATTTTGTTATTAAACTAACTCTGTATCACCCATAAACCTTTTAATGAGTCTTAATATTCTCAGGAAAGTAGTTAAACAAGACTTCAGAATGAATTCCTGCAAAGAGCTCCACTGTCTGCTGAAAGGCCACTACAAATCCATAGCCTTAACACATGATCTCAGCCGTGTCATTCAAGTCCTACTAAAATACGGTCCAGACGATATCAAAAATGAGATTACAGAAGAATTATTAGACTTGATGGTTCAAATGGTCCAGTCAAAATATGGGCAGCATGCGGTCAAACGCATATTGAAGTACGGGACAGAGTTTATACGGCATGAGGTGCTCAAGAAGTTCTTTGGCCATATTGTGTCTATAGCTACTCATGCGATAAGTGCCCCAGTGTTGGACTATGCATATGGAGAGTTTGCTACGAAGAAAGAGAAGTTTCATATGCAGCAGGAGTTTTATGGAGATATTTATAAGAATGTAAGTTGATGTGGTTAGTTAAATAAAGTCTTATAAGTTCATGTTGATACACATACACTCTATGATAGACAGATATCATGAGTTCTCATGAATTCCTTGAGTAATTAACCTTTTGAATGCCACTCCACAGCATAACATACAGCGTGTGCCCTCCACACCAAGCCACAATTTCATCTACTATTCACATAATTGTGTCGTTTGGAGTACAGGGCATGCGCTTGCTTGTCACGTATATGTGACAATGGCATCCACAACGTTAATTGATAGTCATCATACTTCTATCCTTATTCCTAATTATTTGCATAACATTGTTCTTCAGCTTCTTGCATATTGGTCTATTAGTAAAGTCATCTCAATAGTCATCTACCATTGCTTTTGCAGCTATTTGCAATGTTGCCAACTTTCAGAAAACATTCTGTTGAAAAAACTTTATGATAATAATTATGTACGTTGATTCCAGCTCCCGACTTTAGCCATTTGGGGCACTTTAAGAACATTTAAAAATAACTTGTATTTAACCTTTCCTCGCAGACAAAGGATGACAAAGTGAAGACATTGAGTGACACATACAAGGACAGTCCTGTGATGAAGACTGCCATCCTGCAGGCCTGCAAGGCTAACTTACAGAAGATTCTGGACAAGAATCTACATGATGGAGAGTAAGTATTTGTATTGAATTTATTAATGATCATACATAATTACATACATATTAAAGCCAACCATAATAGTTATGGCTGCTTTTTTACGATTTAGCATCCATGCTCATCACTAAGTAATTGATCTTTTTAATATAAACTACTAGCTGACCCACGCAACTGTGCCTGCGTCACATAAGAGAGAAAACGAAAATCCCCGTTTTTGCAACATTTTTCGTTCCTGCTCGGCTCCTAATAATTTTAGCGTGATGTTATATAGCCTAAAGCCTTCCTCGATAAATGGACTATCCAACACAAAAATAATTTTTCAATTCGAGCCGGTAGGTCCTGAGATTAGCGCGTTCAACCAAACAAACAAACTCTTCTGCTTTATAATATTAGTATAGATTTGTTTAAATTAAAAAGATGGATTACTACTAGTCCAAGCGCATAATTTGCGTATGGGTAGGAATACCTACCCATACGCAAATTATGCGCTTAGACGTGAAGGCACAAACACACTGTACATAATACAATACTAAAACAATGTCAAACATTCCAGATTATTCCACTCAATCCTGTACGATTACATCCGCGAGTGCAGCGCAGAAGACCGCGTAGAGCTGGTCTCGACACTCAGCCCCCTCATAGTGCCGCTAAGCAACTCGCTGCCGGGTGCCAATGCCGCATCCATCTGTGTGTGGCAGGGCACTAATAAAGATAAAAAGGTGAGAATAATAAGGATCTAAATGAAAATAATAATCTTGATTACAGACTGTTGAAGTCGGCTGGATAGAATATCCATAATCCAATGTTTGATATGTTGCTAATGAATCTGCCTAATCCAACGTCTAATGTTCCATACATGAGATTTGAAAGTTCTACTGTTAAGCCCTGAAATAATATCAATTCAAAAAGCCTGTATTATCCAAACGCTGGAGAAAGGCCTCCTTCCATTACTTACAATTAATATTGTCACCGCGCTTGTCTCTAAGCTTTGCCCGGCTTACGGCACGCCGCAACCGCATACGGCACGCCGCAACATCATACGGCTGAATGCGGCGTAAACGTGTCGATAGTTCAGTGGTCCAGTAGTCAACCAGGCATCAAACAGCTTGGGATGATCTGGTGCAGTGCTTATGTGTGCATTGACCTTCATTCTGTAGCATCAGCAGACAGCAGCAATCACCAACCCCCTGTAGTTCAGTAAATAAAGATAGTCCCATTGTAAACTCTATTTTGATTAATTTGCAGACTATATTGAAAGTGGTGAAGGAACATGCAGTGGCCCTCAGTAAACACAAGACCGGCTACCGCTTGCTGATCGCCATCTTTGATTCCGTTGACGACACGGTTCTAGTCAAGAAAGCGATTGTTTCAACATTAGCAACCAATTTGAAGAACATTGCTAAAGACCATTGGGGAAACATGGTAAGTTTTCAATATTATTATCTATTACTAGCTGTACCCTGGCATTGGAATGCATTTTTATATGAGTTGAGTGATTATAACTATTTTATTAATAAAAAATCTATAAAAAAATATGAAACATTTCATCATCTGGATTCATGCCTGGTTGATGGCAATAGACTATAGCCACGGAATTTAATACATAAATTAGGTATAAGTACCTCTGACTAACCCTTTGGGGAAGTACAACTATTAGGTACCTAATTTGGCCTTAATATTAACCAAAATTCTGGATTATACTACCAGTCACTTCAAAAGATTAAAAAACAAGCAGACTACTTACAGGAATATTCACGTTCTTTTTCAGACATTACACTGGCTAGTAAAACCCAAAGATTCAGGGGCTTTCCACCCTAGTTTCATCAAATTCCTTGAAGAGGGCGCTAAAAGGGGCACATCCAAGAAAGATGCGGAACTCCGAGTGTCCGAACTAAGGGAGGCAATCTTGCCCGCTTTGAAGAAGGATATGGAAGAAGATCCTACGTTTTGGCTCAGTAGTAAGACAAATATGCTGCTGGCTGTCGCCGTTCTATCAATAGGTATGCGTAACCTTTGGAAGTTGAAGTTAAGGATTTTTTAGATTGCCATAATGAATGATCCTCTAGCTAGGGCAAGCATTGCTGGCCAACTTTGTCTGTTGACCTCCTACACAGACCACCGGTACAGTACCATCGGCTCTGCGCAGAATTTAAAAATCGAACAGCGCGCTTTTGTAAACTTGTCGCCCCTTGGAAACAGGCACTGGAACTGTACAAATTCATTGGAATATTTATTTTCGAATTCCTGTTTAAAAATTTAATTTGGTGAAGTCAAGTGTAATTTAAACATGTGTGACTGTTGCCATCATTATTATTAAAGCCGAGACTAGTAGTTTACCATATTCTATTAGGGGGATTAGTTTTCCGCACTTAGTTCTTGAATGTGTCGTGTGGCAATGGTCTACCCATTGCCACACACAACCAGCCCACTGCCCTCCAGAAGCAGATCGAACTTCCCGATCTCGTCAGGGCATCCGCAAGTGATCTTGGTGTTCCCAAGGTCTCCTCGCGAATCTTGGTTTCCTTCGCCTCTATGCACGCTCTGCACAGGGGACTATCAGTGATTTCTAGGGTGTGGAAGTGTTTGTTCAGCAAACAGTGTCCAGTGATGGTTCCCACCACCAGACGCTATCTCTGTCCAGGCGCAGAAGGCGCCTGGTCAGCTTCCTTGAATTGCCTACATCCTGGTGTCGTGGTCCACCATTTCTCTCACTCGGGTGTGATCCTTTAACCAGCTTCTTTGCTGCTTGAAGGGAATGGGCACAATGGGTTCGGGTCTGTAGGGTTTTGTGTTGGATCCTCTTCTAGTTTACCATAATCATCAAATATCTTTTACAGAATCAACAAAAGAAATCCTAGAAAGCTTAGCTAAGGTGATCTGCCAGCCTGAGTGGCGCATCACCGCTGATGGCAAGGACGTCTTGGCCGTAGAAGGGGCTGGCATTCACATGTGCCTCAAGAAGCTGGCAACACTGGACAAAGACAAGGATGGCAACACTTTGGGTGAAGCCATTGCTGAGCACTTGGAGGAAGACACTGTAAGTGAAGCATTTTCATTGTTTTCTTTCGTTGACAGCTGGAAATTGGTTAATTCCCATAGGTGAAAACTTACCTCATAACGGTTTTTCCAACTGCTACGAAATAGCAGGTATGTAGTAAGGCCCAGACCCTCCTAGATCCGTCTCCACTTCTCTATGAAATACCTTACAATGGGCTAAAATATACCGTAGGTCACTCAGGTATATAAATTATCTTAAAAAAGCAATAAATAGGCATCTACAAATATTATCTAAAGAAGATTCTACAACTTTTTCAAAATGTTGTAGATGTCTTAATTCTCTACTACATAAAAATAAGTCGGGTTTTCCTTCCTGACGCTATAACTCCAGAACGCACGAACCGATTTCCACGGTTTTGCATTCGTTGGAAAGGTCTCGGGCTCCGTGAGGTTGATAGCAAAGAAAATTTAGGAAAAATGGTAGTAGTAGGTAGCTTTTTCCCTCTTATGTGACGCAGACGAAGTTGCGTGGGTCAGTTAGTTATATTATATTAACTGTATGAACTTATTTGTTTGTTAATTATAGTAGTATATTTCAATTTGCCGTTTTTTCCTGTGTCAATGAAACATGAAATTTTACGTTTTTTGAGTAATTAGAGTGTACATTTTAATAAATAGCTCAAAATTGTACATAGTGATTTAAAAAATTGTTTTTTTTTTTTAATTTTTTGCATTTTCTGAGAACTTTTACCGTAGTAATGTATATGTCACCGTAAAATTGTCAAATACGTTATGTTGTAATATCTCTAGCGATATTGTAAAGTCTCGAATTATTGTCAAATGAACATACTGCTTACAACAAAACGCATTATTTTTCGTGAAATGCATGCGATGGTAGTCAACTTACGCGGTGTGGAGGGAAGAAGGGGTCCCCCTTGCCCAGTGGCACAACTCTCATGAAAAGATAATGCACTATTCTTGAGAAATACCGATTAATATAACATAACCTTAAAATACTTTATATTCCCCCTAAAAAGCGTAGTCGCGTAGTCTATTTCCGAGTGCAGGGTTTAAAGGAACCTAACTCATTTTCATTTTCAAATATCTTTATTTACCATGAAAATAACAATAACAAAAATGCACTTACTCTAAGCTACATTAACACACTAAGATTAAAACACTTTATTAGGCTAGCATTTCGCCTTTCAAAGCTTATAAAAGATAGGTAGTTTACGCTGGTAATAACATAATATTAACACACAGTATTATGGGTATTTAATAACAAAAGTGTAAATAATTTAGTTAATTATAATTTACTGCTTGCATGTAGGTAAGTCGAGAAGAATATTTGTAATAGTTAACTGATCACGCAGTCTACTTATGTAAACACAAGTAAACGCGCGACCAGCGAACCATCAGCGGACGGAGCCTCCCTGCCGCTCGCGCTCTTGCATATTAGTGACCGATGCCGGGACGGCATTGAGCGACTCAGGGGTCAAGTCGCTGGGCGCCCGCACCTCGGTTGGTGGAAACAAAAGGTAGTGATGTGGTAGGCGGTAAGTGCCGTATCTATCGATATACGGTAATTTGTCTACAGTTGATGAACATAGATTTGTTATCAACGGGTTATTAGTATTAATTTTGTTTTTATTATAAAATTTTAGTGAAATCTTAAATATGTAATTAATTAGCAAGGGAAGTTTAATGGTTTTATGTAACCTCTGAAGATTTGTCTTAAACTTAGTTTTGTAGGATGTTTTAACAGCTTTATTTTGTATAACTTGTAGTAGATGATGGTTCGAAAGACATGTGCCACTCCAAGCATACGTTATACACGGACGGACCTACCTCCGAAAGGAACCTAACTAACCTAACGGGGGGGTGCCCCAAGTCCCGATTATGGGGGCAGAGATACTTCCGTATGTTCAGTTGACAATAATTCGAGACATTACAATATCGCGAGAAAAAACACGTTATATTGTAATATAACGTGTTTGACAATTTTACGGTGACATATATATTTTTTACACCATTAGAAAGTGGAGATTTCAACGAACAAAAAGCCCCCCGACTTTTTGGAAAATGCTAAAATTTTGTCACGAGAATTTTCGATTGAAAATTAGGGTGTTTTTTTTTAAATTAAGTTAAAATATGGCAAAAAAATAATTAATATTTTAAATCAAATAACTTAGTGTATTTGGGACATAATAAGGTAATTTTACACCACATTTCATAAACAAAAAAAAATGTTTGAAAAAGATAAAAATAAAAAACTTCGTTTTTTGAATTTTTCACCTAAATTTTGAGGTTATGTGAAAAAATTGTCAATACAAAAGTTATAGATATTTTTATTACCTACAAGTTTGCCATCTTTTTTCCATAGGACTTGTAGTTTTGCCGGAAATCGAGACAAACCATTTTTTTCCCCTTAAAATCGACCGCAATTTTTTTTTTTTTTTTTTTTCATTTTTATCATATTCCCCTCCGATGACGGTGCGTTGTAGGGCCATGTTTTCAGAAGCTAAATGGTTTCTATGGTCAAGGTGAATCTGATACTGCAATAAAATTGTTAAATTTCGAAAAAAAAAACAAAAAACGAAAAATTGTTACAAGTCCCTAAAATTTTTCACCGTTTCAATGACGTTTTAGTCTTACAGCTCCTGAAATATGAACCTAGGATTTTTTATTTCATTTTACAAATTCAAATCTGGCTTTTAATAAATACTTCAGACGTCTGCGTTGCTTTTTCAGCGAGATATCGGCGAAAATGTGTTTTTCACCGTTTCAATGGCGTGGCCATGGCGTATTAGTCTTACAGCTCCTAAAATATAAGCCCAGGATTTTTTCTATAATTTTACAATTTTTTTACAAATCCAATCTGTTACTTAGCAAAATTTCAGGTCTCTGCAATGCTTAGTTTTAAAGATCTCCGTGGCCGCGCGGTTTGGAGCGTTTCAATGGCGCGGCCACGTTCAAACCCTTATAACTTTTTAACTATAGCTTTGAGTTTATGGTTTTGGGAGTCTACTTTTACAAAATCATGGTATAATTTAAAAAAAAAACGTCATTGCCGCGCCATCGAAACGGACACGGTGTCTGTAGTATAAAGCATTTTGGATCTTTTAACACCTTCACAACATTATCAGGACGGTGCTGTTCGTCAACATTTGTGAGATGAAATTGTATTGAAATTGAAACAGGTTCAATTAAAGCTTGTAAAAATAAGGAAGCGTTGGCTCCGGGTCTAATTTCCATAAAGTTTTCATCTTGTCCTTTTATCAAGAAGTACGTGAGTTTCTGGCTAGCAAAAGATATTTCAAGTCTGAACTAAAGCGCGGCTATAATCATAGCAGACGCCAACAAAAAACGGCTATAATGTCTCATGCTTATTTCCTTTTTCCAGATCAAACTGTGGCTGCCAACCAACAGAGGGTGTTTCTTCCTTCTAAAATTAATTGAAAACAACGAGAATGCCGTTGCGAACGCTTTGAAAAAGAAAATTAAGCCTCATGTAAATATCCTGAAACAACAGACTTCGGAAGGCGCCAAGCATTTGTTACAGACTGTTCAGAAAAAATAAACGTATTTTTAAATATGTTTTGTTTTTATTCCATCAACATAGATGAACCTTATTTTCTTCTTCTGGCGGCTGGTTAAACAAAAGTAGGACTGTGAAAATAGTGATAAGCCGTAATGCAGCCATCTACTAAATGAAGCCTCCCGGGATCGCAATTGTGGATGTCAGATAGAGGCTAGCTCCATGTAGAAAAATACTGGTCCTCAGTTGGAGTAGGTAACCAAGATTTTGTAACAATAATTTGATTAAAAAGAGTGTCCATGGAGTTTCTTGCCCGTTCTTCTCCATAGAGATCTACGTTAGGGAATGGGCAACTACAGTACTTTCACAGTTTTTATGTCTTGTGACTGGGACTGTAGCTACATTTAATTTTCATATTTGTTTCGACAATTCAAAAGTGCCTGTTATTGGCCTACTTGAAATAAATGCTTTGATTTAGATTTCATAATAGGAAAAGGCTGGACAGATATTTATTTACTAGCTAGGATTTGGTTTCTCTAGGGTTGAACCTCATCTAGCAGAAACGTCTATTGGTAGAGGGAGAAACAGCGTGCTACCGAACGCATCGTCCATGCTGTCGCGTACAATAGCACTCCCTTTTTTCTCGCTCTAGCAAATAGCGATTCTGAGCGATAGAAAAGGATAAGAGCATGGGTAAAGTGTGATTCTGTGCTGATAGATTAGGCACAACCCTTATACTTTATCATGTTAGATAATATATCTTAATAGTTATGATCCAAAGAGAGGATAATCGAATACCTTAATAAATATGAACGTCAAAATGACGGGACCACGGCAGGTTTTGTGAATATCATGTGAATCCCTACTATATTATATAAAGGTAAATAATAAGTCTAGCCTCAAAATTATGTATTGGACACGTGATTAAACTTCTAATTTTATAACTAAGCAACGCGAAAATGACATAGCCTCTAATAAACTAATTCGTCTTTTTTACAACGCCAACTAAATATTCTACAGAAAGCGTCTAGTAAAATCATCAATTATTGTGACTTGTCCTTCTTATTCAAAATCAAAATCAAAATCAAAATATTTTATTTCACATAGGCCTGGATGGGCACTTATAAAACGTCGAAAAAGGTGCACGGTTCGCGTTGGTCGATTCCATGGAGAAGAACCGGCAAGAAACTCCATGGTTACTCTTTTCAAATCATTTGGTATTACAATATTATTGTTTCATTACAGCATTAGTACTAAAGTATGGGGGGACAGCGTAGGCCCGACAATAGGTCGTTGCTTGCTATACAAAAAATGTAAAACAAAAGGAATATTTAACAAAAGTTAAACAGCATCCGGGAATCTAAAAGGCCTTCAATGTTCACTCATTCACAAATAATAGGTAAAAAAGCATCTATACAAGGGTAAGTAAATAAAAAAATAAAAAGAATATTTAATTAAAGAACTAAATTAAACAAGTGACACAAATATTGTCATCAGTGCTGTAACTATTCTGAGCAAAATATGATAAAAAATGATTTGAAAACTACTGTAACAATCTGAATCAAAAGAAAAAGAATAATGAGATTGAGAATAGTTAGAGACATCCACAAATCTGTGCCGTTTATGAGCTACCAGGGAAGCCGCATGCGCAGAAGGAATCATAGCCAAACTTCTTTGTCATCAACGTAGTCCTTGATTTTGTAATATGCTTTTTTCATAAGGACACGTTTAATATAGTTCTTGAACTTTCCGTCGGTCAGTTCTAGAACTGACTTTGGCAACTTGTTATAAAAGCGTATACTGTTTATAATAAAAGACTTGCTAGTTTTTGTTAATCTGAATTTAGGTATTACAATTTCATGTTTACTGCGTGTATTTTTATTGTGGAAGTCGCTTCTAATTTTGAAAAGCCCTCGATTTTTACGGACATATAAAATACATTCAAAGATATAAAGGCAGAGTTAGTATATCGATCTCTTTGAATTTTTCTCTGAGTGACTCGCGAGGACCCATTTTATAAATCGCGCGGACTGCCCTTTTTTGTAGTATAAAAATGGAGTCAACGTCTGCTGCTGATCCCCACAGCAGGATGCCGTAAGACATAATACTGTGGAAATAAGCATAGTAAACTAACCTAGCTGTGGCTACATCCGTTAACTGCCTTATTTTCCTAACTGCATATGCAGCTGAGCTTAACCTACCTGAAAGAGTTCTAATGTGCGCGCCCCACTGTAATTTTGAATCTATAGTAATCCCTAAGAATACAGTTTCCGCTATAACATCAAGTTTATTGCCGTCAAGATTTAAATTAAGATCACGTTGTGGTACATTTGGTAAGGAGAATCTTAAACACTTAGTTTTGCTTGCATTCAATAAAAGATTATTAGCAGCGAACCATTTTGAGAGAACGGTTAGACTTTCGTTAACATGTTGGACAAGCGTATCCTTTCTATTTATTTTAAAAATTAGCGAGGTGTCATCAGCAAATAAAATTATATCTGATAATTTGGCCATCATATAAGGGAGATCATTAATGTACACAAGAAATAGGAAAGGACCGAGAATTGAACCTTGGGGCACGCCTATCTTGACTAGAGACCCGGAGGACGTCGCCCCATTTACATTTACTTTTTGCTGCCTGTTTGATAGAATCAGATAAGAAAGAACCAGATCAGCAGCTTGACCACGAATTCCGTAGTGGTGTAATTTACACATCAGTGTGTTGTGGTCCACGCAGTCAAACGCTTTAGAGAGATCACAGAAAATGCCAATGGCATCTTGGGACTTCTCCCAGGATTCCAAAATGTGAGTGATAAGTTTAACTCCCGCGTCCGTTGTCGATCTGCCCTTCGTGAATCCAAACTGCTGACTGTGCAAAATCCCATTTGAGTTAAAGTGAGATAACATCTGGTCCAGCATGATTTTTTCATATATTTTACTCAACGCTGGAAGCACAGATATAGGTCTATAATTAGAGGGATCACTCTTACAACCAGATTTGTAAATTGGTACTACTTTACTAAGTTTCATTAGATCAGGGAATTTACCGCTATCCAAACATTGATTGAATATGCCTGTTAGGATAGGGGCAATTGATTCGATAATATCTCCAAGAACCTTGACGGATATGCCCCATAAGTCTTCAGTATTCTTTACGTTGAGACTTATGAACGCGTTTATAATAGTAGCAATACATATTGGTTTAAATTTAAAGTTTGGTATATCCGCAGTAAAATTTTCTTTAAGCAAATCTTCAGCTAATGTAGATGAAGAAGGGAGAGATTTTGTAACTTCTAGCGGAATATTAGTGAAGAAACTTTCTAGTGTCTCGGCTACTTCTAGCTTGTCAGAAATGGTCTGATTATAATTATCTATTTTCAAGGACAATTCGGTCTGATCACGTTGTTGTGACTTTCCAGTTTCTTTGTTAATGACCTGCCACACTGTTTTTATTTTATTATTAGAAATACCAATTTTGTTAATTATTATCTGTGATTTTGCTTGAGCGCAGACACTTTTGAATATTTTTGAATAATTTCTAACATAAGTATGAAAAACTTGATCTGAGGTTAGAGATTTTTCGTGATATAAATTGTATAAATTATCTCTGCTTTTTCTTATTCCCGCGGTAGCCCATTCACTAAATTTTGATTTAGAATTGACTTTAACTTACTGTTTTCAAAGGACATGTTTTATTGAATTCTTGGCAAACTGTAGAAAATAATGTGCCATAGTTTAAATTGGGGTCTTTTGAATCAAAACTAGCGTTTGAAAGGTTACTTAGAACATTATTATTAAAAGATTTTAATATTTATACATGGCCACTTAATTTACTAACTCGGCCACGGATTTTACATCTCGTTACCATTTTACGTTAACGCAATGTCCTCAAAAAATATATTTCAAGCTTCCACAGAAAGCATAATTTATTATAACTTAGCATGTAAAATAATACATCATATTCTTTTATCGTCAAAATAGCCACTGCATGATTTGGCGCGAGTACGCGAGATGACAGCGACCGGTCATTTGCGCCAATCAGAGAGCGCCATTCGATTCATGTAACGACGAGTTGAGTTGATCACGTGTAGGTAATTGTTTATTGTAGTTCGTGCGTTATATTACAATATAACGTGTTTCTCCCTAGCGATATTGTAAACTCTCGAATTATTGTCAACTAAATATACAGAACTATCTCTGCCCCCATAATCGGGATTTGGGGCACCCCCCCGTTAGGTTAGTTAGGTTTCCTTTAAACCCTGCACTCGGAAATAGGGGCCCCGCGAAGCGGGGCTCCGTCGACTATGCTTTTTAGGGGAATATAAAGTGTTTTTAAGGTTAGGTTATATTAATCGATATTTCTCAGGAATGGTACAGTATCTTTTCATGAGAGTGGTACCACTGGGCAAGGGGGAACCATCCTTCCCTCAACACCGCGTGAGTTGACTACCATCGCATGCATTTCACGAAAAATAATGCCTTTTATTGTAAGCAGTATGTTCATTAGACAATAATTCGAGAGTTTACAATATCGCTAGAGAGATTACAATATAACGTGTTTGACAATTTTACGGTGACATATATACAGGGTGTCTCATTCAAATCGGTCAGTATGGGAAAGTCTGAAACTATAAGACATACGAAGATCTGTTCTGAGGAACCATGTCATCGATTTTAATAACAAGAAAAACTGCATTCATACATTTTAAAAAACATCTGTACTCCGTTCGGGAATCGAACCCGGTCATTTTGAAAAAAAAAACCTACTCTATTTCTATTTAGATATCGATTGTGTAGGTCTTAAGCAGCAAATGTCTGTATGAAACATGATGTCTAAAATGAATAAAATGCATTGTTTCCACATACTTTAATTTATTTTAGTAGGTGCTTGAACTGTGATATCTGAATCTTGATAGGTGAATCTTGGTGTTTTTTAAAATGTATGAATGCAGTTTTTCTTGTTATTAAAATCGATGACATGGTTCCTCAGAACAGATCTTCGTATGTCTTATAGTTTCAGACTTTCCCAAACTGACCGATTTCAATGAGACACCCTGTATATAAAGTGGCCAATATAAGTACTATTTGATGACATTTTTAGCAAACTTTAGACGATCAATTAATATGGGATGAGTTACATTTAAACGTACTGAGTTACAAAAATAGAAGCTAAATAAATATAAGTTTTGATGTCATTTAATAGTATTCTAGAAGTTTACTGTTAGAATGCATGTTACAAATTTAGATGCTAAAAAATAACCATCATGCTGAGTTGTATTTAGAGTGGTTTACATAGAAGATAACTAGTGGCTAAGATAGTATTATTTAGATGCTCGTTAATTGTGGCTGACTTAGTAATTTAGAAGGCAACATACATTTTTGGAGGCAAATAATGATAATAAAAAGAAGCCTGTTTAATTAGCACCCTTATATAAATGTGAATATAAGTTTGTTTGTTACGCTTTCACGCGAAAACTACTCAACCGATCATCATGAAACTTTGTACACATATTCTTGGAGGTATTAGAAGTAACTTAGGGTACTTTTTATTAAAAAAAAATACCAACAGGATCCGCGTACGAAGTCGCGGACAGAAGCTAGTAGAATATAATACAATATTATATCCTATTCACATGATATTCGCAAATGTAAATGGGACGGGTATCATTAAAAAAACACTTTGTAACTAGTCGAACTTTTTATTGTTTTTAACTTTGCAATGTATTTTCTATTTACATACTAAATAGAATAATATTAGATCATAAATATTCAATGGAGTTATTAAAAAAAATATAATGTCTATTTTTAAGCAGATCAAAAAAATATTATTTTATAACTGTTTCAAGTTTTCAGACTGCTAAGTAAGCATTAGTAAAATGGCGAAAGAAAATACTACTTATTCTACATGTCAGACACTAGAATTTTGTGCAAAATCCTTATAACTTCTACTCGGCGAAAACATAACACTGTCTACGCTTAACGGCTGTTTTCTATAACTTACTTACGTACAACTGCTGGTAAATGTACCTTCTTCCGTAGTTTTCGTCGTTTCTACCTGTCACTTAATTCATAGAAAAATCAACTTCAACTTCAACTCTTAGTTAATGGCTTTTGCGGAAGAGTCACCACAATTTTGCCAATATCCCGTACATCTAATGATAGACCATCAAACGAAGAAGATCATAGAAAAATCAAAGAAAGCTTTTCTGTGACGTTTTGTGTCTCTAACCGTCCAGTAAGCAAAATGTCACAGACAGAGATAGCAGCTTACCGAAACCGGCTAGTAAGTTATTGAAAACAGCCGTAGATGTATGGAGTACAGCAGATATCAAACTTAGAACTATTTTACAACATTCTTAAGACGCCTGCGGAGCATGCGTCGTTCATACAAACGTAATACCAAAATAATTTGTAAATCAAACATATTCTTAAGGAAGTGTGTGTTTATTTCGATTGGTCAGAATATCTATGTTCCCAAATATATATTTTGAAAGGACAATGATGTGAAGACGAAATGTGAGGAATTTAAAATTTCTATAGAAAACTTATTCTTCTCATAACTCTTGTTTAAATCAGTGTCCATTCAAAATGTATATTTGGGAACCTAGATATTATTCTGTGGTCCAATCGAAATAAATAGACACTACCTTAAGAATATATTTATTTACAAATTATTTTGGTATTACGTTTGTATGAAAAACGCATGCTCCGCAGGCTTAAGCCGAAACCAGCAGCCAAGTCAAATAGGAACCTTAAAATTAGCTTATTTAAGTATGAAGAAAAAAAGTATTCGACATAGAATACTTTAACAAAAAATTCGCCGTCAGGTTTTACGCCGTATTCAAAATATATTATTTATAAAATGATTCGTTATTCAGTAGCTCATATTCTTGACATTGTCCCATGTCACTACTGGAGCAACATTTTCGTATTAAGTACCTACCTAGGTACTTTGTAATTATGTAAGGAATACATGTATCGTCAATTTATCTAAAAAGTACTTAGAAAGAGGTATTTCTAGTTATACAGTAAAGTCAGTAATAAAAAATTAAAATCGGCTTAAAAAAAGTGGGCAAATCTGCAAATGGCTGTATTCCAACTAAGTGTAATCGACTCACTTCAAGAAAGTGGTTATTGTCGTTTATTAACTATTTATAAAGAAAAGGATCAGAGTTTAACTTTACCGGCAGTCAAGGAACTCGAACATTGTCAAAAAGATTCTGTTGTGCAAAAATAAACTTTAAGATGACCAACATGTCCAACAAATGTCTGTTTACTTAAAGCAGGCTACATCTTAGCTAGCTAGCGAGCCGAGCGAGACATTGTTTCACCTCTATTCATACTTTGGTTCACACCGCAAACTACCGAAACGAAAAGAAACTCACTCGGCTCGCTCCTACACTTTATACAGTGGTGTCGATTCTGTTGTGCACAAACTAAACTTAATTTAGGCTATTGCTATCTTTTTCTCTCTAATAAGACGAGAAAGGGACGGACGTAGGTAATTTAGAGCTGTCAAATTTCATTGGAACTAATATTTCAATACAAATGAAGGGTGCACGTAAAGACATGTCGACTAAAACCACGGTGAAGCGCAAGGCATAAACTAGTTTGACATATCTAACTTAGTTCACAGCTATAGCCGTCCTTTTCGCGCACTGCCTTTTAGTAAAAGATAGCAATAGCCTAAATTACGTTTAGTTTGTGTACAACAGAATCGACACCATTGTCAACTTGTCAGTCAGATGGAAGATCTAAAACTAATTACAAACATACATAATATTATCATTTATCACTGTGTTGATTGAACTGAGAATGATCCATATAATTCACATTATTCTATACATTATCATCATCTACAGGCAGACTCCATCCACTGTGGGTTTAGGCCTCTCTGACCAAGTCCCATTATTTACTAATATACAATACCAACTCATGTGTCATTCTTTTGTCCAAAGCTTGCCTATATTTTTATCAGTGACGTCATTTACCACATTCAGCGTCCTCTCCAGCAAGTCATCTTGGATGGAGTCGATTGACCTGCAATAGAATTAAAGAAATAATTATAGGTCCATCTCACTTCTAAGCCATGACTACAAGTTGTTTTCTAAAGTCATCACCGATCGTCTCGAGCGCAGGTTTGACGATTTTCAGCCTCCCGAACAAGCCGGATTACGAAAAGGCTTAGAATACTGTAGACCAAGTACCGTACGTACGCTGCGGCAGGTTATACAGAAGACCCAAGAGTATGACCTTCAATTCGATCGACACCTCCATGGGTGCTTAATCGACTACCGGTACATTGAGGTGTTGAAGTGTTTTATAAAACGCCACCATGTCAGTCCGACGACTTCAGGACCAGACCTCGGAACCTATACTACTGCAGGTGTGATATAGGGAGCCGTCATATCTCCGAATTGTTCATCGCTGCTCTGGAGGATGTCTTCAAGGTTCTGGACGGGAGTGGATCAACATCAATGGCGAGTACATCACTCATCTCCGATTTGCCGATGACATTGTGGCCGAGACCTCAGTTCAGTGGTCGTTGACCTCAGTAGCTTCCGAAAGAGTGTCTTAAAATGAATATGAAAAAAAAACCTCCTATCAAGATCGGAGACTCTTCACTCGAAATTGTAGACGATTATGATGGGACAAACGGTCTAGTTAGGTAGGTTTAACTTCGAGAAAGAGATCAATCGTCGAATCTACCTCGGCTGGGCAGCGTTCGGGAAGCTGCGCGGTATCTTCTCGTCCAACTTACGGCAGTGTCGCAAGACGAAAGTCTATGACCAGTGTGTGTTGCCAGTGATTACATACGGGACCAAAACGTGGTCGCTCATAACGGGCCGCATCAGAGGGCTATTCTCGGAGTTTCCTTGCGTGATCGAAACAGAAAAGAAGGCAAGAGAGCCAACATAACCAACGTAGTCTGAAGAATTGCTACTTAAGTGGCAGTACACATTGATGGTCAGTGGTCAGGGCACATTACTCGCAGAACGGATGGCCGATGGGGCCGAAAAGTTCCGACCCCAAACCGGAAGACGAGACGGTGCTTTGGAAGGCTTCCCACTAGGTGACTCGATGACCTGAAGGTTTCGGGGATCCGCTGGATGCGAGACGCCCGGAACCGGTCAATGTGATGACTTGGGTGAGGCCTATGTTCAGCAATGGACGTCTTTCGGCTGAAATAATGACGATAAATCAAAAGGCAAAATAAAGAAATCATTACCATAAGGAAATCGTCTTCTTCTTTACCGTAAATGAACGTTTAGCGTAACGTTTGCCGTGTCAGCCGCGGACCTCGGCGCCCCCACAAATTTAATTCCCAGGCCCGTCGGGTTTTTTTACCAAATTACGACAGGAACTTGTCAGTCAAGCGATTTATTCGCCACTGCCGTAAAATGGTAAAAATTACAACTGCGAGGAAGCTCTAATTCCTTTTTCTTTTTTAATAATATTTACCTGTTAGCGTCCAAAACTTCCCAGTCGTCTTCTCTTAACTTGGTGTATGTTTCAGAAACTTTCTTCTGAAAGTTAAGTACTTCATACCTGTCAAAAAGAAAACACAAATATAAATTCACTTAAAATAAACCCACGATTATAATATTCATTTTTTCTCAGGCAACTTTGAGGGCCCTTTGATATACAGGTACCGGTATAAACTATATGATTTATATATTGCTTCTATCGATGCTGTCGAGTTTCAATCAATTTTTTGCATCGCTTCTGTAGCGTGTGTTCATACAAACCAGCTGCAGTTTTTCTGCTAACGGCAACGTGCCGCTCGTCTGTAAGAACCCTAACGCGAGACTATATCACTGCAAGAAGACGCCGTGAGCGACGTCCCTAAACTGTCCATTATCATTTCAGCCTAAAGGCTTAATAATCACTTGTGTTGTCACATCAAGTCATCAACCAGTCCTGTGCTAATAAATGGCGCAAGTAAAGGACTTTTTACAGAGTTAAAGGAGGTAGTTTTCGCCATCATAGCTGGTCTGGTATTTTTTATATTTCAAAGTTTTGGCGCACGATGAAACTAGCAAACCAAAATGGCCTGATGTAGGCCAGGATCAGAGCTAAAACTCAAATATGGCAATACACAAATTCGTTTCAATAGAACAATTAACAAAATTTAGAAATACAGAAATAATATAAAACTCATTGGAAGTTGCTACACCCAAGTTTGTTTCTTCCAGGTTTAGAGTATATTCATAATACAGTAGTACTGTAATATACAGGGTGTCTCATTCAAATCGGTCAGTATGGGAAAGTCTGAAACTATAAGACATACGAAGATCTGTTCTGAGGAACCATGTCATCGATTTTAATAACAAGAAAAACTGCATTCATACATTTTAAAAAACATCTGTACTCCGTTCGGGAATCGAACCCGGTTATTTTGAAAAAAAAAACCTACACTATTTCTATTTAGATACCTATCGATTGTGTAGGTCATTTTTTTTAGGATGGGAAATCATCAAGTTAGTTCTCCCACTCTGGGCGGAGCGGAGGGTGTGTCAGACTTTGACTGACTAAAACCCATCCATGTTCATTCCTCGCCCTTTATGTTCCGGGGCCGCGGTATCTCTTTCAGGCTTCGGCCCTTGCAGGCCCCTCCCCTTATGCTGACATCTCTTTAGTACAGATGTTTTTTTAAATGTATAAATGCAGTTTTTCTTGTTATTAAAATCGATGACATGGTTCCTCAGAACAGATCTTCGTATGTCTTATAGTTTCAGACTTTCCCATACTGACCGATTTGAATGAGACACCCTGTATACTCTAAGCTTCCAGGTGACTATCCCACTCACCACAACATTCTCGATCAATTAAAATAATTATGTATGTCTAGAAAAACAAATTCGAATTTGATAAGATGACCTGGGTCACTGACCTTTCCATGCCAAATCCGTTTCTTTGTTTGATTGAGTCAACTGGCATTGTGAGGAAGAACACCTTATCTGGTTTAGGTAGACCTACATCTGGGGACTTGCACCAATTTAAATCTAAACCTGAAACAACAAAACAACAATGAGTAAAGATGCATAACTAGTTACTGTTTTTACGCAACTACCAAGGAATGGTTATGTTTTTTTTTCACATTCAGAAAAAGGGAAACTGAAATTTGCATTTATTATAAATGAGCTGTTCCCAGTCTAAGTAAGTCTAAGAATATTAGTTACAAGCTAGCTTACATGTAATGCAAGTAAATAAATGTATTCTGTGACAGCACATTCCTTATTTGTCTGTTTTCTTGGTTATAAGGTGATTTGTCTTGTAATGCAAATAAACACATTTTCTTTGTTTCTTCTTAAACTAGAAACAAGATTCTAAAATATCACCTTTGGCTGCTGAGAATGCCACCCCAGAGTAACAATATCGGTCTACAATTAAAGTGGTGCCGGCTTCTAATGTCTTTATAATGCTCTTAGCTCTCTCCCACCTGTTAGCCGAGAACAGCAGGTGAATCACTTCATCTGATAGATCATTCTGGAACAGTAGAAGAAATTTGTATCAGTTATTAGTCAATGGACCGTTAAATTATGTCTGAAAATTTGTTGTTGCGAGGCTAGTGTAGAAGTTAGGGCCCTCATAAAGTCACAAGCTATCCCCAATACAAGAAGACAGAAGGAGTTCAAGAGTATTATTTCAATCATGGTAGATCTTGTATTGTATTGTACAACAGGGTAGTGTCCGCAACTCCATGTCAAACCGCATATTTTGTGTATGGATGACACATGTCTTTGAATATGGTAGATCTTATTAATAATTAATTTTACACAATTTAATGTTGGTTTTCTGACATAGTTACGAAATGTGAGTGTTGTGATGCTATTTTGTTTGGTTGTCGAAATGGGAAAGTTACGAGATAGGATATAGCCTTTTCAACCATCTACAAATTCAATTTCAAAAATATCTGTTGAGTCATGAATTGTCAACTGGATGTAGGCTTGCCTCACCCAAGGTATTGCCGCAAAAACAAGAAAATATGATAGTAGGTAATTACATTGCTTTTATCATGGTTTTATCAATAAATAGATAAGATAATTACATGCGCCTATAATTATAAAATCTGAAAGATTATCTGTAATAGGCATACAAAAATAACAGATAATAAATTTAATTAACTATTGTAAAAGAAAATATTAGGTATCATTTATGATGAAAATCTGTGAAATTACCTTGAGTTGTAAATAACTGTTTATAATTTTTCCGACATCTGTATCTCGGGCTGGGAAATTAGTATATTCTGCCTGAATATTTTTCTTCTTTAGATTCTCAACTGAAGAAAAAGAAACATATGAATTTTATCTTATAAAATTAAAATCACATTCACATTACTATATATTATTATATCTGTAGACACAGTTGTTTCAATAATATACCTAACAATTTTAATGTACATATATCATTTGAAAGGTATTTGAAGGACATTGTCTCAAATGTCCTTCAAATTATACAGGTAAAGACCCTTATTTATCGGTAAACCAGTTTTGAATACACGTACCTAAATAAGTAAGTACTTACCAAGTGTTCTGGCTTGTGTCGACTTTCCAGTCCTATCGACCCCCTCAATGACTATTAGGGCTCCACGTTTCATTTTCAGATGATTATAGTGCAGCAGCTATAAATTTTATTCAGCCTACGAACAAAATAATATGAAAATCAAAGCCTGTGATGCGAGTGATTATTAGGGCTTGCAATTTTATCTCGCTTACTTATAGGAAGGTTTACAGAGAGGACTTACTTATTGAATCTGATGAACTACACTAAAGTCCAAAATAATAACCGACACAACGATCGTATTATTTTACTTCGGATTTGGAATAAATTAAATTTTCAGCTGAGTTGACTGACAGGCTGCTGTGCTGACTGACTGCTTGCTTTTGACAGCAAAACATTAATTTGGCGGGAATAAAGTAGAGGCGGGTTGAGATCACTCACTCGGACTCGGACCTACTCTACTAGCATAGTTACTTTACTCGAATACTCTATGTAGTATAGCAACCGTTCGACCAAGACCGATAACGACACTATCGGATTGGAGAATAATAACCTCTTTCCTCTGTGTCGGGAAGTGAACTTCATGCCGCATTTACACATTCGCGCGAATCGCGAAGCGAATGGTGAGGCGAATAACGAACACGCATTTTATGTAAGCAAACAGTACGCTCGCCATTCGCCTCGTGCCTTACCTCGTGATTCGCGCGGCCGCGTTTAGAGCGGTTTTTCGGACGCGAATCAAAGGAATATTGTAGTCTTTGTCAAAGGACACGAATGGCGAACACGAGCTTACTGGTTTACATAATCGCCTGCATTCAGTTGACTGACAGCTAGCGTCCGACCCAACAGGACGTACGTAGACAACGTGGAGTGGACAGGACAGAAGTCCAAAGAGCTCTTTTGGAATCTAAAACTCAAAAATCATAAAAATAGACCAAAAATAAACGATGCATGGAACCGAATTTCCACACAAAGGAAAGAGGCGGAATTTGCACATGGAGCTTCGGATCGGCACGTGTTTTGGCGCGTGACACCTAGAGTTCACTTCTTGCGCGCTCAGTGTCCATGAGTAATTTATTTTATTAGACAATTACGTCACAAATAAAGGTTCTAGTTTTTTTACATATTGGGTTGCGAATCGAATACTGAATACCTTCCCTCAATATCCCTCGTTTATGCTAACACGCTATATAAACTCATTAGATGTTACGCGCATGTCACTATAATTTTCACGTCCTCCATGTTCGTTTGCGAATGCCAAAATAGTTCACCCCGCAAATGTGTGAACAGTGGTTCGCGACGGCACTCCTACGTACGAATGTTTCGTCGGATGTTCGTCGACTGACGAGGCGAATGGCGAACACGATTGTGTGAATGCGGTATCGCAATTCGTGCGAATGTGTAAATGCGGTATGGAGGAACTTTC
Source organism: Xestia c-nigrum (assembly GCA_916618015.1). Taxonomy (NCBI): domain Eukaryota; kingdom Metazoa; phylum Arthropoda; class Insecta; order Lepidoptera; family Noctuidae; genus Xestia; species Xestia c-nigrum. The sequence goes on from OU745249.1 coordinate 5,836,076, forward strand.
AATTAGATCTAAAAGTAGTGCTCTTGTCGAATTCACTAGGGTACCAAGATTGATTATTATAGGTACTCAAATTTGAAAATGCTGTACAGAATACCTATAAGCTTTAAAACCGTGCACTTGCAAGGACGACCGCAGACCAAGCGAGGGCAAAATTTATATTATAGTATAGCTCCCACAAAATAATCTCGATATAATTATCTATTAAAGCTACGTCTGTGACGTGTTTAAGATTCGATATTTTTTACTTTTATCAAATGGAAGGTTTTCGTGAAATTACACCAGTAAAGTTTTTAATTTAGTTACATACTGATGGTAATTGGTTGTCGTGGTATGTTATGGACTTATGGGCATGGAATGCGGAGGAATGAGGAAAATGTGGTGAGGAAAGTTTTGAATATGACTGGTAGAGATGGGTCTAAAATTAATAAGCTGCTAAATTAACACTGCTAAATTTTTTTAGTGTCAACACCTGTTAAATAAGTTCTGAGATAGCTGTTAAATTTAGCAGTCACAACAAAATAATATCTGGTATTAGCCTTGAGCCTTCGTCTGTGATTGGCTGTTTGTTTTGATAATATGGCGTCCGAAACGAGGGCACACCGAGGATTTGCTCCCCGTGGATATATTTGTCTCGCTTTATACACGATTTATTTAGCAACTACTACTAATTTTAGTGACCAATCACAGTTAGAATGTTAACGTCGAGCGAGTTCATTTAATTAACTGCTAAGTGCTAACTGCTAAATTTGGAAATAGTCTATTATAATATTTAACTAGTGTTAAATAAAGATTGATTTTCGTTACGAAGGTTTACGCGAGTTTGTTATCTAAGTAGTAGGAAGTTGTTACTAAGTGATAAGTAGATATAAGAAAAAAAAATAAAAAAAAGAAACAAGAAAAAAAAACAAAAGGCTATTATATAAAAATTACGAATACTAAAAAAAACATATGAAAAAAAAAAGAAATTGGAAATGAGAATTAATTATGTGATAAAAATCTGTCTGTGACTAAATTTAACAGTTGCTAAAAATAAGCCTGTGAAAAGTATGAAGGAAATGAGAATTAAAGTGATAAAAATCTGTTTGTGACCAAAATTTAACAGTTGCTGAAAATAACTGCTAATTTTAACTGTTAATTATTTTTAGCATTAGCATTTAGCAGTGTTATTTTTTTTTAACGCTTAAGCCCATCTCTAATGACTGGACAACCATGTGCGTGAGTCCGACTCGTAGGTACTTGGCGGTTTTTATAGGATAAAGCTGATGTTCGCTAAATACAAGCGAGATCGTAATGTAAGCCGAAGCTTCTTAGAGATCAAAGACATTCAATAAGTCTTATAAATCTCTTTGATAAAGATGCTTCGTTCTGCAATATGTTGTACTGTAATCTGCTCGCAGTTCACTATAATAAAGTAAATCAATTTTATTGGGTGCCTGTAAAGAAAAGGTCTGATAATTGGGAGGAAAGGGGTGGCAGCTAGAGGGTTGGGAACTTGGGGAGGCGAACATTGAAACAAAGTTGCCAAATTTAGAAATTTTCTCCATAAATTGGTAAAATATCTGATACAATTTGAAATGGTTGGCAAATGATGTATTTATTCTAAGTTGGGACTAAAAAGTATAATTTGCTACTACGGTCACACACGATCTTAGGTCTCAGGGTCAAACAAAGAAATATCCCCATTTGATAGAAACAAATATTGGAAATTCAACGCTTGCAACTAGCAACCCTCTTATCAAACGTCATTTTACAATCAAACTGCGCTGCAATCTCGCGTGTTGCCGTTGGATTTCTTTGTTTTTATTTTTATAAATAAATGTAACTTATCCGTGAAATAATTTTATTTTAATCATGAAAAAAGGATACAAAGTGACGGATGTAAAGAGGGAGAAGAAAATAGGTGTTGCTGCTGAAAATCTGGAAGAGTTGATCGAGAAATCATGCAAAAAGTTAGGCGTAAGTAGAAATTACTTTGTTCCTGTTTATTTATTGTGTCTAAAATGTAGTTCATTGGTGTTTATGATGTATTTTAAGGCTAGTTTTAGTCATGATTAGCCGTGTTTATCGTTTGTAACAAATGTGTCAGGGTGAAGCCTTGACCGATATTCTTGTACCTTGACCTAATTCTGCGACTCGGGATTTCCAGTTCAATGTCAGCTGCGCAGAGTGCCGGCTCTGCGTGGCGGAGGATGGGACGCAAGTGGAGGACGACGAGTACCTGGCCACGCTGCCCTCGCAAACACTCTTCATATTATTGAAGAACACAGAGAAAATGGTTACTGGTAATGCTTTGCTAAAGAAGTTGAAAATGCTGTCGGAAATATTACGAGTAGATTTAACTTGAGTTTAATAAAATTAATCTGGTAGATCCTCTATATTTATATATTTATGTCCAACTGACACATGATTTCAAATGGGTTAAAAAGTCTTATAAAGACCAATTCTAAATTTCTAGTTAGAATTTCATGTTAGAGGCAGATTTGGAGTATATGCATTGCCCTTATGTCCTAAGTAAGAATTGAAAAAATAATGGGCTTGCAATCTTTCAACAAAAATGTTGTATTCCCCAGACTTTGATTACTTCTATGGTTTGATCCGGTCCCAGAAGAAAGACTACATTGACACCGGAGCTGCAGCCAAGGAGTTCCTTACCACCAACATCAAGGAGAAGTTCAAGGTGTTTCAGAAGTACATTGCAGCTGCTGATGATGCCAGTACCATGCTCAGCGAGAGGACACAGGATCCAGCATGGTTTGAAGGTAAGCTTGTTATACCCTAAGATTTAAATAGTTAGATCTGCTCAGCCACATCAAAAAGTGTTTGCATGTCTGTCTCCTTGACTATGACATTTGACTGAAAAATGTATCTGATATCATTTTCTGGTGATTTTAGTATGGTGAAGGTAGTACTCATAGTTCTGTTACTGTTTAAATTATGTTATTATATAAGAACAAAATAAATAACATAATGGTATTTCAGTGACACACAAACTTATAAAAACATGTCTTAATCTTAGTAGGAGGTTCTACACACATTAGACTGGTCTTTTGTAATTTTATTAATGCCTACCCCAAAGTGAAACTGTGTATAACGGTATAGAGTGGAAGTTGTGATATTTTCACAATTTACTGATCACATGATAGCAGATGAGGACTAGGTTTCGTAGTAAAATGTGTCCAAAAATAAATGAAAAATAAAGCTCTGTTGTTAAATCTTTGAAACAAAGTAATTATTAAAACAGGGGCACTAAATTCAAGGAAATCTTTAAATAACACCAATCATATTCTTGAAACATTATCATTAAAAAAAATTACAGGTTTAGAACCATCGGAAAAAACGAAAGAACAGTCAATGTCGAAACGCGTGAAAGATCGGATGCGTGGGTACTACTACAAGACAAAATCTGCTCTCCAGTCTTCCGATCTCTACATACACTCGAAGAACGGGCGAGGTAAGAAACTCATAGACCAGTTCTTGACAGACCTACGCAACATACTTGATTCGTACAAGTACAACGAGACTTATTTCAACCGCAAAGCTAACAAAACCACTCGCATTTGTGACGACACTGGTCTGTTCCAATGCGGAGGCCTGTGGAGCACTGACAAGTGTCTCTACGAAGGTGAACACATCATCAACCCTTACCGTAGCCGCGAGGAGCGCATCATATTCCAAACCTGGAATCTCGACCATAAGATTGAGCTGTCAAGGTCTATAATCCCGAAGATTTTACAAGCTATCGATGGGTTGTACAGCGGTGATATTAAATGTATGTTATGTGATAAAAATTCGAAGGAGGGCGGTATCGAAGCTGATAGGTATTACTTACAAATATTTACGCGGGAAAATCTTAAGCTGGTTCACATAGTGTGCCATTACAAGGGGAAACACGACGCCGAATCGGGAGTGTACACACTGTGCAAGAAATGTTATGGCGGCCAAAGTATTGAGTATAAGTAAGCTGTTATAAATTAAACATGTTCAGTACAGATTCAGAATTCTGGGACATTTATCGGTGTTGCCATCTTGCTGCTGCCAATGTGACGCCACTCGTAACATCGTGATTTGGTGATTGAAGCGTCATACGTATAATTTGGCTGTTATCTTACTTTCATACTGACCAACTATTTTCAACTAAATGATATCCCCTAGGTTACTGAATCTGTACGTAAACATTACTGCAATATAATATTAGCAAAATAGTATATTTCTATACAAATAGTACGTTATATTATAAGCTATATTTTCTGCTATATGCGCTATATATTTTTAACGACCTGTGATAGGCGGTATTTGAATGAAATCTTGTTGCGTTATCATATATTTTATTAACGACGGAGAATTAATACTATTATGAGAACTGTAAATATTATTTTATGTATTTTGTGCACTGTTTTACAAGTCAATTCCTTTTTATTATTACCAAAGATCATTTCTTTTTAATGAGATATTTTTATTAATAAGAATACAATATATGTAGACAAGAATATTTCCGCAAAAAGTTTATTTTTTGTTGAAACTGAATACAAAATGGTTGTTTTATAACGACTTCATCGTGTTGTACGATCTTATTATACAGTAGACCGTATCAAAATCAGAAAAGCAATTTAAACTTTTCATCGGACATTTGTATTCGTATACAACACCGCAATATTCCCCGGCTTAAACTTTGGACCTGCTTTGCATACCGAAATTGATCTACTTCATGTACCAAAATGATCGTGGACTTGGAAAACAGATGCTTTCGACCACTTTGTTCTATAACATATTTTTTTACTCAAGTTTCATGAAATATTATATTTTTAAGTACTTTTATCTAAATGGATATAATTTCGTTAGAGGATTTAAATTGTTAGATGTTCTCTCACCGTCTTGAGGCACACGAAAAACTCTTTACACTGAGAAGAGTTAGCTCGGACAGCCCGCAAGAGACTATTATACATCGGGTATCAGAAAGGTTGTAGACATACTTATGGGTGTACTACAGACCATCAAACTGACCAGTTTCTCCATGGGACCAACAACGTACTCGGCAAAAAATAAATCAGTTGCTCCATACAAATCCATACCTACTCGACCCACATGACGTATAGATACCTGTTCAGTTTGATGGTCTATCTATGTATACCTGTAGCTGTAGCACACTCAAGTAGGTATGTCTACACTCTACACCCTTTCTGTTACACGCTGTAGATACAATTTTCAGTATGAGCGGGCCAGTACTATTCGATTGTCGATTTGAAACAAGAACAGACAATTTTTTTTTGTCGCGAAAGGGGAATCTAACAATCACTTTTTTCGTTTTTATTTGCGATCTTAATTCAGCAAAGAAACGGCTATGTTCACTAGAATTTCATGTAGTCTTTATATGTAGTGGTTGTTCGTTTTATAACCATTTAAGACTTTTTATTGTTAATATTTAACCATGTAGGTATTTCTATTCCTTAAATTGATCTCCTTACCCTTCATGACATAGTATAAGAGGTAAATACCTGTATATCATACTTATTGATTTTTATTTAATTATTTTACCCAAATGTAACTTTGAATGAATTGATATAGAATCAATACGTCAAAAATTAATCTTTGAAGAATAAAATGAACTTTCTGCGTTTAAAATAAGATGAATTATATTATCAACACCATCCTCCAAGTTCATAAAGTTCAAGGAATGTCTTTGATCTAAGATTTAAATCTATTGCCGTAGTGTGGTCGGTTTAATTGGATAAATACAGCAAATATTAAGACTAATATTTAGTACCATAAATGTTATTTTGTTTAATGCTGTATCTTTCTTTATAGTTCTTGATTCATTTAAAATATTGTTCTATACAGCATTTTGACATAAAACCTCATAACTGATACAGGGTTGTTAGATAGCCATAAACAATATTTTTGTGTAAAGAAATAAAAAAATAAACAGAACAGTAACACATTGAGAATAAAATTAAAAGTATGGTTCTTCCACAGTTATTTTATGTTTGATAGTGCATCATTGTCAAATCAAAGTGATCTTTGTTGTCGCTACAATACGGTTCTTGTTTGATGCTGCAACACATCTGGAAATATCAGACTAGCAGTACGAAGAACAGGGTGTAAAGTTCCATTGAAAAGCCAGAAGATCCCATGACCAGACGGGTGCTATGTTTGGTGGGTCACTGCCCAAAAGTTATGGTCGGATTTTTTTAGATTATTGTCTTCACTCGTGGATACTTAATAACGCGAATTTGAATTTTGAAATGAGTTCTCTAATTGCGTCATAGATGTTGCCAGCATTATTATTATCCGCTACATCAGATTGATCTCACAATAAATTTGTGTTTGATTTGCTGTCAAAGGTTAAATAACCTTGGAAGGACTGCAAATTAAAAATAAATATTTTGGAATATAAAATCTTTGGCTTGAGCAAAAATTAAAATGATGAAAAAGGCATCTATCACATGAGCGTTTTGCTTTGATTTTGTATCGATTACCATTTTACTAGATTTGTGGGTCAAAATGGAGCTGTATAGTATAAATGGGCAAGACTTGGCTAAGTAAATTAAAAGTACCGTAAAGTATACGGCGCATTCGAATATGATCAACGTCATATTAAAGCGCTTGCTCACAATAAATATAAGACTCTCATAAGAATAAAGTTCATAACACACGCATTTGAAACACATACTTTACATGCGATAAGTGAATGAAACGCATGTGTGATAGAAGGCCAGAAATATTAAATCTTACCGATTTAACTTTCCTAATCCGCGTGGGTTAAAACAGAAAAAAACGATAAATTAATCTATTTAAAACTTTACAGCTGTTTATTAATTTAAGGCACAGCCATTGAGATATAAGTACTACTTATATCTCAATGGGCACAGCACAATTCGTTGAAAAGGCAAGTGTTATCTAGATCAGTTTCTTTTATAAAGATCAAGCAAGGAGGGTGAATAGGCCGAAATAGCCTTTTGTGAACATAGACGTAAATCATACAAACGGGTTTAGTTCTGCTGTAATGTTCCAATCCACAATCTTTTTATAATTCCTTTAAATACAAACCTCAAATTAAATCCATATTCTAAATGTAGAATATAACAATGCAGTAAAATCAACCCCATAAATGTAACATCCAAAACGTATGCTTAGAACAGTTTTAAAATTCAAACACTGTTATAAGATTTCACGGTGTATTACTAAACTTATACTGCCATAAGCACTGCTGCTACTTGTACAGTAGTTAAGTTTAATTGGTTAAATCATTGGTTAATGAATTGGTGTTAAATCCAAAAATCGTATATTTACTTCGGATGATGGGAGTAATTTTGATGTGGGTTGGTGCGTTTTGACAGAACTACCCTCAAACTGATCTAGAACTAAGTTACATGTACACTACCAACAGATGGTGCTAAATGAGAATTGACCGTTGCTTCGTTAACTAGCCAAATTCATTTGACATAGTTAATTTATTGACTGATTCGGCACCTGGTGCCATACTAACGAATTTTTTAGAGCATTTTGTATTTCTTAAATGATTCTCATTTGTGAATGTTCTATTATTTTGGATTTCAATATAATTGTAATCTTAGATAGGATTTATGAAATGGTTCGAGGGGCTTTTCCACAGGGTTATGAAAAAAACAAAACCGATATTAAGGTCAGGTCAGGTCTATTTAACTATAACTTCACACACACACACACACACACGCAGTTTATCGACATGGAGACGAAGATTTCCACAATAAACAACAGGGTGGGGGCTCTTCAGACGTCACGACTGATCAAGTTCAGCAGAACGTCTTCACTTATAGTAGGTATCGGGATATGCGCATTACTACTGGATAGGGACACCTAGCAGAGGTCATCTGTCCATTTAGCTGGGGTCCGACTACGTTCCCGTTTATAATGCAGGATGTAACGGAGTAAGCGCAATGCCTCTTATTACGTGATGATTCAGACAACAAAAAAAAGGAAAAGAAATGGACATACTAATTGCGTCAGCCGATGCGACATTTTGCATGGGAAGCACAAATTATTCTCGTTGGCAAAGTTGTGCAGTTTTTTGGTCTGAATCACTGTTACCGCCTGCATAATTCAAACAAAAAAAAAACATGCGGGGCATTCTTTGGGGATAGAAGTGAAAACTACGAGTGCGAGTTCCATGATTTTTGTTCACTCCAAAAGTGCTCATCGGTTTTGAGTAGGTAATCATAATGTGGAAGAGGCTCTCTAGGTTGTGTAAAGAGTAACTGTGTCGAATTTTCTTGTTAATTTTTTTTAAGTACTGTCTTTATTATTGAGACAACTCTATTTACCATTCCTATTCTTACATTAAGCTAAACATATTTTTCCATTAACTTACTCTAATGCTAAAATTATCTGCTACATAATCGTCAAAGAGGTTTCTTTCAAAAATTCTTCATTGTCGATTGTGTTGCGGACCGACGTATATAATATAAGTAAGTATATTAATTATATCAAGAAATCCTATTTTGTGACAATCGTTTACCAACTTGTTTAGATAGATATTAGTGGATAGCGATGAATAGCAATATTAATATTTAAGATTGTAGTACTTACCACGTTGATTTGATTTGAGAAAGAAACTATTAAATATGGAAACATACATCCCGCACCTCCCAAATTTTACAAACCTCTTTCTAGTACCTACACACACATGGGAGTAGCATCGGAATTAAAAAAAATAAAACAAAAAACTACAAAGAAATATAGGTGCTTATGCATCTACTTACCTACCGATTCTCAGTATACAGAAATACATAATCTCAGCCATGAAAACAACTGAATAATTTATACCTTGGCAACGTAAACATGAGTCCTTGTTATCTATATGCGATAAAAACTGAACTGGTTTGTACATGACTGTTTCATGCCAATCACTGACAATAGATATGCATATTGAAGCAGATAATAACATCTCGCCTGTAGTTACCAAGGGGTGTGACAGAGTACCTACATTTAATTCACCCACATTTCCCGTCATGTGTAAGTCCCATCCTGCCGGGGCTGCGGGACTGTTCGAAAGAGATACCGCGGCCCCGGAACGTAAAGGGCGAGAAAGAAACATGGATAGTTTTTAGTCAGTAAAAGTCTGACACTCCCTCCCGCTCCGCCCAGAGTGGGAGGAGTCATTTGATGATTTCCCATCCTAAAACAAAGTCCCATGTAATTAGGGGCGATCCTATTTCCTTTATCCAGGCACGTGCGGACCGCTACATAGCAATTACACAAACGGAAAAACCCAATAACACCTTGCATTGCCCGTCTTGGAACATATCTTCCGCTTCAAATCAACGTGGTTAATAAATGTCAAAAATAGGAAAAATGTAAGAAGCAGTCTAATTTTACTCCATACAGTATGCCAAAACAAGCGTTTTCGCTTCAGGCTTTGCAGTTTGAAGATAAACTTGGGTCTTCCAAGCTCCCTTATTGCAGCTGAGGATGGGGTGACGAGTTTAGAGGCCGTATGAAGCCTCAAGTATGTACAGACAGCACATCAATTTGTCAAATTTTCTCACTTTATCGCGAAAGCATTAGATTCGAGTTTGATTGAAAAAAAATTGACAGTTGTTCTATACCTCTTCTAGCAGTATTATTTCAGTGTGAGAAAGAGTTGGAGCTAGATTTCCTCCGTTTCAGTTTCATCTCTTTTGCAAAGTGCAGTCTTACCTCAATGTGGCAAACAGCAATACAGGAATAAGAGGCGAGTGATACAGTTCCTAATGATTTGGTGAACGACAATGACATGCAAGAGACTTACATTTTTGTTCCAAATTACAGTCGCTTTTAACCATCTTTATTTGTGAAAAAATATGAGGACTGGTCCTATTTAGCCCCCTGGAACAATAATAGCTCTAACCTCTAGAGCCCATAATATTGAATGCAGTCAAAAACATGAGCTTATATATCATGCGATACTAACAAAATTACTGTATGGACTAAAATACACTGTGGTAGAAGCTTCCATGTAGCTTATAGTAAAAGTTGTTTGCATAGCGTAGCGTGTTGTGTAGACTTCTCGAATATACAGTATTAATCGATATACCTTCTCCTTTGCCTAATAGATGTGTAAACGTAGAATAAAGAAGATATCATTATACCTATTTAAATATTATGTAGCACACTGGTACAAAAATGTAGGAATTAGAAGGAACTAATGCTGCACATGTTGAAGTCTAGGACTGATGTTTAGATGTGTGTTTTGATTTCTGTGTTTTTAAGTGCAATGTACCTATCTAGGTGCAGATATTTTTAGGGCGAATGTTGATGAAGGATTGTATCATTTTAAATTATTCTCCTAAAGAATATAGTAAAAAAAAAATATTTTGCCAAACTTAGACCTTTCTTTTAGATAAATTTTTAACTTTTAGCTGAATGAAGAAACCTTTTAAATATCTGCACTTTATTATTAAAAAAACATATAAACTTAAGTAGATCACATTAACAGTAGCAACAGTGATGTAACACCATAATATTCGGTGTAAACCCATAGACTTAAGGAATGTGCCAAAACCTCCGACCATAGTTTTTTTTTTTTACAAAAAGTAGAGAAGATTCAATTTTCCAAAGCAACTTTCTCATAGTTGTTTTTAGAACTGTTTTGTAGTCACATGTGCAGTTTATTAAAAAAAAACTTGTTTGTCTATAAACGCATACTTACACTGTTTCTGAAGGAATAATTGTAAAACACTAGTCCATGATAAAGTTTTTGTTAAAGGAAATAAAATACAATTTAAAAGGTTTGCAATTGTTTTTATTACACCCCTTTCATTACATTATTTAGTTAAAACAATATTACATGAAAAGGCGGAGTTACGCTATACAGCGTGCGCTATTTCAACAGAGGGTTTTCTGAATTTATACATAGTATGATGAAAGACGAACTTCGTCAAGTGGCATTTATAGGAAAATAAGCTAAATTAGACCTTTTTCTTAGGACTGCATGTTACTAATCTTAACAAAAAAAAAATTAACACCCGTATTGCCTAGGCAATACGGATGTTTACGGATATTTAGTACATACAAGAATGTACTTGCGAGCTTAAAACTACCTCTTAAAATATTAAATATTGAAAGATTACAAGTCTGTTTTGCTTTTTGTCTAAATCCTTATCTTCTTTTCCTACCGCCCGCCTTTTTACCAGGATTCCTTTCTCCTTTGCCAGCTTTAGGTTTCTTAGCTGTGAAGTTGGTGGGATTGTTGCCCTTCGTCTTGGTTTTAAAGTTAGTACGTTTGCCTTTGGCGGGCTTCGTGTTCTTCTTTTCTTCTGAACGGCTGCAAAGGAAAAGTTAAACGTTATTGGTGCTTCAAGAAAACTAAAGTTCTGTACGCAAAGCCCAATGCAATAGCAAACTGCTGATTAGGGCCGGGTCCGCGCAACACTCGCGTCTTGTCGGTGGTTCTGCCTCCCCGCTCGCGGCACCGCGGACCGCTGCCGCTGCAGAGAAGGCTACGCGCGTGGGGCCACGACTAGTGATGGGGAAAAAGAACATTCTCAAAACGAGAACATTCTCGGAACGAGAATGTACCCGAATATTCTCGTGAGCCGAGAACATACGAGAATTTATGAGAACTTATGAGAACTTAAAACTTGTATGTGCTCCTTCCGATTTTAACATGAAAATATGATGATTTTAATTTTAATTATTGAATTTAATTTACATCACAGTCTGTAAATAGGAAAGTGATACGATAAACAGCAGCTATACTAAACTTATTGGATCCTGAACATAAAAGGTTTTCATTTTTAAGTAATATGAAGAAAATGAATACCATTCTAAATTATAATAGTGTAGGTATTACAAAATAATAACCAAAAATGCATCGCATGCATACTTGCATGCATAATTGCACTTCGCTCGCTGTGGTTAGTACTAAATAACCGCGAAGTGCGTTCACGTCAGTTTGCGTTGCGCCGCGTGTATGGTTTCGTCAGTCGTTTGCTTTCAAAGTACATAATGAAACCAAAGGGAAAAGTGTACGAATTTTACAGAGAAATATTACAGAATAGAAAATCTGTATTTTTGTGTAAGTTTCGTGGTCAATGTTATAAGAACAGAAATGCAACCCGAATGACCAAGCGTTTTCAGAAGTTCAAGAAGTTCTCCACAAGCCTGCTACAGTTCAAATACTGCAGGAAAGTTTTTGTGAGGAGTTAAAAATTAAATTTTCAAATAGAAAAGCTACAACTATAAAGCCAATACATCTTGCAGCAACTCTCCTAGATCCTCAAAACAGAGGAGTGACATTAACACCCGAGGAGTGTATAGATGGGTGGGAATTTATAATGACATTGGTAGAAGAGCAATCCCCGTCGGTGTCAATTTTTTTTAAACAAGTCTCCGAGTATGTGTTTCGTTCAGGATTATGGAGTAAGGAATTTATCTGGGCCATGGCCGCAAAAGTGCCCGCAATAACCTGGTGGGAGACACTGTTCACTGATACAGAACTTGGTATGATTGCTCTCAAGGTACTAACTGCACCAGCAACATCTGCCTCTGTAGAACGCTCCTTTTCAACTTTTGCCAACGTTCACACGAAAAAGCGCAATAGATTTCTTACTGGTACTGCGGGAAAAATATGTTTAATCGCACATAATTGGAAGATTATTAACGGAAAAATATATTTAGAAAGTAATGAAATTTCTTCTGATCCTGAATCGGAGGATATGGTACCCGTAGATGATTCAGTAGTAGAAGATATAGAAAGTGAAGAGGAAGAAGTATATGAGCCATTGAACTTTAGCAATGATGAGAACAATGACCCATTAAATATAGACATATGAAAAAAAACCCTGAATACACCTTGATTATCTAGTCTTTAATGAATAATCAACATAAACCAAAGTGATTTAATTAAGTAGATATTTTAATTTTACTTTAGGGATAATAATCCCTAAAGTAAAATACCCATAAGTAATTACCTCCTATTTTTATATTTTATGCTATGAATATGTGATTTTATAAGATAAACTAGTTTTTGCGTGCTGCGCGAGCTGCAAGCAGCTCGCGTGCTTGTGGTGGTAGCTATTTTTCACTTTTAAAACCCCTAAATGTTAATTCTACAACACGACCCTAAAGAAGAGTCTTCCACTTGTCAAACTCTAGTGAATGCTAAATTAAGCCCAAAAGGACTAAAGGTTTTCACTTGATTAAGCTCTAATCATTCTAAATCAACATCTTCAATTCACTCGAATAACGATACCTGGTACCCATATTTTAACTGTTTTCCTTACCCTTATGACATTTTGAGAATCAATAGGAATCTTTAAAATAGTATGAAAACACTTAAGAACCCCTAACGCATTCTGAATACTAATTCAATAAAAATAAGATATTAAAATAAAATTAAACTTTAGAATGTATTTTTTTAAAGATTTTGAAACCCCATAAGAACCTCTAATATAATCTATAAACTTATTTAAAACTCAGACCTCATTACCCTACAATTGACTTGTAGGGTAATGTTTTCCACCAGACATTTTTTGACGCCTATAATAATATTTGTTCAAACACCTAATGACTATCCCTAACCGTTATGAAGTTACAGTCCTTTTAAGTTAAACAACCTCCCCGGTCGGGGAGGGGAGGAGAGGGTAATTCATAAAATTTCAACGCCCCTCAATAGTATTAAGTGAGAATTAAAAACAACCACTATGTGTGCCAGTTTTCGAGATACGATGGGGGGCGGGGTGAAGGGGAGGGAGAAGAGATTTTGTAAAATGATTTTTGCCACCTCTCTATCCTCTCAGTCTCTCAAGTTACACACTTTCCCGCTCCACCCAGAGTGGGAGAAGTTATTCGATGATTTCCCACTAAAAACCTTTTCTCATACAAAAAACATTACAATACAATTTGCTTGTCGACCTGCTACCGGAAAGCTATTATGACCATATCGTATTTGTTCAAACACCTAATGGCTAACCTGAATCGTTATAAAGTTGGGGAGGGGAGAGTATAAGACATCCTCCAGCGCAAGAACAGTTTCGTAAATATAATATCTCCCTATCTCATACCTCGCTGATGTAGAATAGGTTCCGAGGTTTGATCATGAAGTCGGAATGACATGACGTGGTGTTTTTGTACAAACACTTTAAAACCTCGATGTACCCGCCAATTTGGCAGCGTTGGAGATGCTGCAGTACAGCCCACGTCTCGATCAAATCAAAAGATATCTCGTAGTCCACAAAGGCTAAACAACAACGCCGGTTATACTTTTCGGTCTTCTGTATACCGCAGTGTATGTATCTGTCACAGTAAAATTGTAAAACACGTTATATTATAATCTCTAGCGATATTGTACTCGTAAACTTTCGAATTATTGTCAAACGAACATACTGCTTACAATAAAACGCATTATTTTTCGTGAAATGCATGCGATGGTTGTCAACTCACGCGGTGTGTAGGGAAGGACGTCCCCATTGCCCAGTGGGTACCACTCTCATGAAAAAATACTGTACCGTTCCTGAGAAATATCGATTAATGTAACCTAACCTTAAACCACTTTATACGTATTCCCCTAAAAAGCGTAGTCGACGGAACCCCGCTTTGCGGGGCCCCTATTTCCGAGTGCAGGGTTTAAAGGAACCTAACTAACCTAACGGGGGGGTGCCCCAAGTCCCGATTATGGGGGCAAAGATACTTCCGTACATTCAGTTGATAATAATTCGAGAGTTTACAATATCGCTAGAGAGAAACACGTTATATTGTAATATAACGTGTTTGACAATTTTACAGTGATATTTCTATGTGGTCAGGCTTTTCGGAATCCGGCTTGTTCGGGAGGCTGAAAATAACCCACATGTAATGTGAAAAGTGCTGCAAGACACACGACCTTTTCTCAAAATAGTCATTTCGCTTCTTTTAAAGATGGGCACAAGTCTCAGGTTTGAATCCTTAGTTCCCAGCTTTATCAAAAGAGCAGCTAAAGTGGTTTGTAAAATCCTTGACCAAAATCATCATCTCAACGAACTCGTATATCACTTATTCGCCAGCAGAAGAAAAGATTACAGTCAAATAAAACTTACGAAAAACCAGATTTTTCAACCCAAAAAATCAGCTGAACGAATGGTTGTAAAGAATTGGGGCAGTAGTAAAAAATACTCAGACTGACTTCCCAAACACTGGTGTAACGTTTTTTTCGTTGGCCGGTAATGTGGTTTTTGGGCCGACAACCGACCTACCTACCACTGGAAATCTATCTTGAACTTGTCCCTACGATACAGGGGTCGCCGGCTCGCTTCGCTGGCCACCTTCCCATCACCAGATTTCAACGCATTTTATAGTGTTTGTTGAAACATCTTACGGCTATGTCTAACCGTAATGAAGTTGTAGCCCTTTCAATTTTAGGGGAGGTTGGGGAGAGGCGATCCGAATACCCTTCGGTATACAAACTTTGAACCTCCCGCTTCGTTTTTTCGGTACCACCACCGGACAGGTTTTCAGTCGATGGCTCGCTACGCTCGCCACCTCCCCACTTCGCTCCACCCAAGACCTGCCTACCACCGGAAAGCAACTGTGATCTTATCCCCACGCTACGGGGTCGTCGACGCCCGCTTCGCTTTACCGATATCACCAACGGGCAGGTATTCGGTCCACGGCTCGCTACGCTCGCGACTTCCTTTCTTCACACCACTCAGGACCTGCCAACCACCGGAATGCTATCGTGACCTTATTCTCACGCTGTGGGGTCACCGGCTCGCTTCGCTCGCCACCTCCCCTCTTCGCTTTACCGGTACCACCACTGGACAGGTTTTCAGTCGACGGCTCGCTACCCTCGCCATTTCCCCACTTTCCTCCACTCAAGACCTGTCTACCACCGGAAAGCTACCGTGACCTCATCCTCACGCTATGGGGTCACCGGCTCGCTTCGCTCGCCACCTCCCCCCTTCGCTTTAGCGGTAACACAACCGGACAGGTTTTCAGTCGACGGCTCGCTACGCTCGCCATTTCCCCACTTTCCTCTACTCAAGACCGTCTACCACCGGAAAGCTACCGTGACCTCATCCTCACTCCATGGGGTCACCGGCTCGCTTCGCTCGCCACCTCCCCTCTTCGCTTTACCGGTACCACCACTGGACAGGTTTTCAGTCGACGGCTCGCTACGCTCGCCATTTCCGCACTTTCCTCCACTCAAGACCTGTCTACCAGCGGAAAGCTACCGTGACCTCATCCTCACGCTATGGGGTCACCGGCTCGCTACGCTCGCCACCTCCCCCCTTCGCTTTAGCGGTACCACCACCGCACAGGTTTTCAGTCGACGGCTCGCTACGCTCGCCATTTCCCCACTTTCCTCCACTCAAGACCACCACCGGAAAAATACCGTGACCTCATCCTCACGCCATGGAGTCACCGGCTCGCTTCGCTCGCCACCTCCCCACTTCGCTTTACCGGTACCGCCACAGGACAGGTGTTTAGATGACGGCTCGCTACGCTCGCCACTTCCCCACTTTCCTCCACTCAAGACCTGTCTACCACCGGAAAAATACCGTGACCTCATCCTCACGCCATGGAGTCACCGGCTCGCTTCGCTCGCCACCTCCCCACTTCGCTTTACCGGTACCGCCACAGGACAGGTTTTTAGATGACGGCTCGCTACGCTCGCCACTTCTCCAGTTCGCTCCACTCAGGACCTGCCTACCGACGGAAAGCTACCGTGACCTTAACCCCACGCTACGGGGATACCGGCTCGCTTCGCTCACCACCTCCCCCCTTCACCTTACCGGTATAACCACCGGAAATAGTCGCCGGCTCGCTACGCTCGCCACCTTCTCACTTCGTTCCCCCCAGGACCTGCCTACCACCGGAATGCTACCCTGAACTCACCCTTATGCAACGGGGTCGCCGGGCTAACCACCACCGGACGGGTTTCAACGCCTACTATAATATTTGTTCAAACACCTATCGGCTATCTCTAACCGTAAAGATGTTACAGCCCTTTCTATTTGAGGGGAGGTTGGGGAGAGATGGGAAGGATACACAAATTTCACCACCATATTAATAAACCCCTCTATGTACAAAATCAATCCTCATTCGGTCGGAACCGTTCGAAGGAACCCAATCATAAATTGGTAGTACAAACGAATTTGCCAAAGTCGGGTCTGACCTGAAAATTCAATCACCAATGACTCTCGGGGTTGCCAGCTGAAAGTGGTGGAAATGGTCAAAAGTCATTTGAGGTACCCCACTCTTAGTGGTTACGCACCATTTCTATTCAAAATGACGTTATTTCTACATATCAGGTTTTTGGGGAAAATCTGGAAAAAAAAACCTAAAACTGGGAAAAAAAATTTCACCAGGCAACACTCCTTGGCAAAACACACAACCAGTTCATACAACATAATCCAGTTGGGGGATTCTAACTGACCCATTTATCGTATCGAAAATTTGGATATTTCGTCATTTTTATAAGATAGCCACACTGTCCGCCATTTTGTTTTTCTAAAAAGTCATATTTTTTCTGAAATGTCAAGGATTTAAACCGGTGTACTTAGTGCTACCAACTTTTGAGTTTGGTAGAACAAAACAATTCGCCAAAGTAGGGTCTGACCCATAAATTCAAGCCCCAGTGGCTCTCGGGGTTGCCAGCTGAAACTGATAAAAATGGTCAAATGTTATTTGGGGCGTCTCATTCTTGGTGATTATGTAAAAGTTCCATTCAAAATGTCGTTATTTCTACTTTTCATGTTTTTGGAGAAAATCTGGGAAATTACCCTAAAAATTGGATTTATTTGCACCAGGCAACACTCCTCTACAACACACACAACCGCTTGCTACAACTCGAACCCGTCAGATGTTGCCAACTACCCGAAAAAGAGTGTCGAAAATTCGGATTTTTAGTCGTTTTTACAAGATGGCCGCCACACCAGCCGCCATTTTGTTTTTCTGAAAAGTCATAATTTTCTGAAAATCTCAAGGATACAGGCCACCAATCAGTGTACTCAGTTTTTTCATCTTTATAGTTTGGTAGAACAAAGTAATTCGCCAAAGTCAAGTCTGACCCGAAAATTCAATCACCAATGACTCTCGGGGTTGCCAGTTGAAAGTGATGAAAATGGCCAAATGTCTTTTGGGGCATTTCATTCTTGGTGACTATGTATAATTTTTATTCAAAATGTCGTTATTTCTACTTTTCATGTTTTTGGGTAAAATCTGGAAAATTACCCTAAAAATGGGGTAATTTTTTGCACCAGGTAATACTACTCAGTAAAACACACAACCGCTTTATAAAACTCAAACCCGTCGGATGTTGCCAACTATCTGAAAAATCGTCTCGAAAATTGAGATTTTTTGTCGATTTCACAAGATGGCCGCCACACCAGACGCCATTTTGTTTTTCTGAAAAGTCATAATTTTCTGGAAATCTCAAGAATACAGGCCATCGACCGGAGTACTCGGTGTTGCCAACTTTTGAGTTTGGTAGAACAAAGTAATTCGCCAAAGTCAGGTCTGACCAGAAAATTCAAACCCCAATGTCTTTCGGGGTTGCCAGCTGAACGTGATGAAAATGGTCAAATGTCATTTGGGGCGTCCCATTCTTGGTGATTATGTAAAAGTTTCATTCAAAATGTCGTTATTTCTACTTTTCATGTTTTCGGGGAAAATCTGAGAAAATACCCAAAAAATGGGGAAATTTTTTGCACCAGGCAACACTCCTCTACGAAACACACAACCGCTCGGTACAACTCGAACCCGTCAAATGTTGCCAACTACCCGAAAAATCGTGTCGAAAATTGTGAATTTTCGTCGATTTCACAAGATGGCCGCCACACCAGCCGCCATTTTGTTTTTCTGAAAAGTCATAATTTTCTGGAAATCTCAAGGATACAGGCCACCGACCGGTGTACTCGGTGTTGCCAACTTTTGAGTTTGGTAGAACAAAGTAATTCGCCAAAGTGAAAAAGTCCCAAAAATGAAAAAGTTTAATATTTTTTGGGGTTGCCAGTTGAAAGTGATGAAAATGGTCAAATGTCATTTGGGGCTCCCCAAAGTTGCCAGCTAGACAAAGTCTCCATTCAAAATGTCGTTATTTCTACTTTTCATGTTTACAAGTAGTCCTAGATACAGAAAACATCGATATATGCTTAATATCGGAATCACACTTCACACGACAGTCATTTGTAAGATTCCAAGGCTACAAGATATATCATGCCCTGCATCCTGATAACGCAGCAAGAGGAGGTAGCGCCGTCATCATTAGAGAGAACATACATCATTATGAACAGACGAAATGTGAAGATCAAGAAATGCAAGTAATCGGTGTTACTGTTAAAATGAAAAGATACGACTCGGTTACTATAGCAGCTATATACATCCCCCCAAAATACGCACTAAAAAAAGATCAATACAGGACACTCTTAGCGCTACTTGGAAATAGATTTATATTAGGTGGTGACTTCAATGCCAAGAATACCTATTGGGGCTCCAGACTAACTACTACAAAAGGCAGAGAGCTACTAAGTGCTATACAAGAAACCAAATCAGAGGTTCTTTCAACTGGAAAGCCGACATACTGGCCAACAGACTCGAGAAAAATTCCAGACTTAATTGACTTTTTTATATATAAAGGAATATCCTCTGACTTTATAAGTGCCGAAGAGGGATTTAATATGAACTCTGATCACTCACCAATAATTTTATATACTAGTGAACATGTCAAGCAGAGAGAAGGTATTCCGTTTCTCGTGAACAAGTTTACAGACTGGGAATCCTTTAAAATAGACTTAGACAGTAAAATAGACTTAAATATATTCATAAATGATAAGCAACAACTAAATTTAGAATTAAGCAAATTTATTGTAAATGTCCAACAAACTGCATGGGCAAATACACCCGAGAAAAAAGTAACTGTTAAGGTTCATACTTATCCAAAAGAAATAACAGATCTGATCAGAGAAAAAAGAACATTGAGACAAAAGTGGCAGCGAAACAGGTATCCCCAAGATAAGACACTGTTAAATAGAAAAACCAAACAAATTAGGAAGGCAATCAAGAAAGTTCGCGACGAAAATTTAACTAGACATCTTCTTCAACTGACTAATGATCGATCGACTGATTACTCACTATGGAAAGCCACAAGGAACCAAAAACAACCTATTGCTCACATACCGCCAATAAAAGAACTAAATGGGCAATGGGCGATAAGTAACGAGCAAAAAGCATCAAGGTTTGCCCAACACCTAGAAGACACTTTTACACAAACCGAGAGCGCTGACCAAGAACTCCACTGGGAACAACAACAACAAATAGACCAAGAGATAAAACTTGTTACACCAAAAGAAGTATTTAAAGAAATCAGAGATCACATCAGCCTAAAAAAATCCCCTGGTTATGACCTTATCACAGGGGAAATCCTAAAGAATCTACCAAGAAAAGCCTTGGTAAATCTCACTAAAATACTCAATGCGTCTTTTAGACTAAAGCATGTTCCTGACCAATGGAAAGTTGCAGAAGTGATCATGATCCCCAAATCAGGGAAACCACCTCAAGATGCATCTTCATACAGGCCTATCTCCTTGCTGCCAGTGATGTCAAAGCTTTTCGAGAAACTACTTCTAAAACGACTGAAACCTATTATAGAAAATAGCAATATTATACCAGACTATCAATTTGGATTCAGAGAAAAACATTCAACGATAGATCAGGTGCATAGAATAACAACAGTTATTGAAAAAGCCCTTGAAGATAGGAAAGTATGCACCACTGTATTTTTAGATGTAGCCCAGGCTTTTGACAAAGTTTGGCACAAGGGATTGATTTATAAACTAAGAACTATGCTGCCAAAACAGTTCGCAGACATACTAGAATCATACATAACTGGTAGAGTCTTTAGAGTAAGGCAAGAAAATTCTTATTCTGAAATAAAGGAAATAAAAGCTGGTGTACCACAAGGAAGTGTTCTAGGCCCGGTCCTGTACCTATTGTACACATGTGATATACCAGAACTAGAAAATGCAACTATTGCTACTTTTGCTGATGATACCGCAATTATGTCCATAGGATCTAATCACAAGGAAGCTGTGGTAAAAGTACAAACAGCAATCAATCAATTCTATGATTGGACCAAAAAGTGGAAGATCAAGTTGAATGAAACAAAATCCATTCACATTGACTTCACTAACAAGAAATCGGAACACAACCCAGTGTATATAAACAACAAAACTGTACCGCACGAAAACACTGCCAAATATCTTGGTATGACCTTAGACGCAAAGCTTCGCTGGAAAGCCCATGTCAAAAAGAAACGAGAAGAATTGGAAATTCGTTACAGAAGCATGAACTGGTTATTAGGAAGGCATTCCGCACTGTCAGTTCCTAACAAGATCCTGCTCTACAAATCCGTCCTTATGCCAGTATGGACTTATGGTATACAACTATGGGGTTGCGCCAAAGAAAGCAATGTCGAAATTATACAAAAATTCCAGAACAAAGTACTCAAGAACATCGTGAATGCGCCTTGGTATATAAGAATTGACGACATCCATCGGGACCTAAATATAGAGTTCGTAAACAGTATTATCCAAAAATATGCAGAAGCTCACGAACATCGGCTTCATCATCATGTTAATGTCGAGGCCATCCAGCTCCTCGATAACACGGACATAGTAAGAAGGCTCAAAAGGACTAAACCTTTTGAGTTAGTGTAGTGTAATGGAGTGATATTATTATATTTGTGAATTTACCGTGAGTGAAATATAGTACCTAGCTATTTATATGGACACAAGAACAAAGTGACATCGCCTTAATAGACGCTAAGTAAACGCAATGGACGTGTTCTTAGATATAATTTTACTTTTAGCAAATTAAGTTAGATTAAAATTGCTTATTAGCCTTATTAGGCTAGATTGTAATATAAATAAAAAAAAAAAAAAAAAAAAAAAAAAAAAAATGTTTTCGGGGTAAATCTGGGAAAATACCCTAAAAATGGGGAAAATTTTTGCACCAGGCAACACTCCTTAACAAAACACACGACCGCTCGGTACATCTCAAACCCGTCAGATGTTGCCAACAACACGAAAAATGCATTTGAAAAAAGTCGAAAAATCCACCATTTCACAAAATGGCCGCCACAGCGTCCGCCATGTTGGATTTTCAAAATGTCATAATTTTTCACAGTTGCCATTGAAATGACCTACAAATTGGCGAGGTCAATGTTGCCGACTTTAAAAATCATTAGAACAAAACAATTTGTCAAAGTCGAGAGAAAAAAGTCGCCAATTTCAAAGCGTCCCAGCGCGGCCGCCATCTTGTTTTTTTTTTTTTTTTTTTACTTTTTTTTCAAATCATTTTGGACCTTTTACAAAACCTACGAGTCGAAATCGGCCCAAGTCCTTTCCTCGCCGAAACCGGAAATGGACTCGGCCGCCATCTTGGATTTGAATCTCCTCTATAATTTTCCTCTACTCGACCGGAAGTACTTTATATTTGTTCAAAACTAACCCCTAACCCATCTCTCACCCATTCCGAGAAACGGCATGTCAATGAGTGAGTCAGTGAGTGAGTGGTATTGTAGCTTTATATAATATAAACTAGTTTTTGCGTGCTGCGCGAGCTGCAAGCAGCTCGCGTGCTTGTGGTGGTAGCTTTTTTTTTCACTTTTAAAACCTATTCATTTTTAAACATGACCCTAAAAGAGGTGTTTCACTTATCATGCCAAATAAAGTCCAAAAGGACTAAACGTTCCCACTTGATTAAGCTCTAATCATTCTAAATAAGCATCTTCCAACCACTCGAATAACGATACCTACCCATATTTTAACTGTTTTCCTTACCCTTATGACATTTGAGAACCAATAGGAATCCTTAAATCAGTATGAAAACACATAAGAACCCCTAACACATTTTGAAAACTAATTCAATAAAAATAAGATATTAAAAAAAAATGAAACTTGAGAATTTATTAATTTAAAGATTTTGAAACCCCATATAAGAACCCCTAATATAATCATTATCTTATTTAAAACTCAGACCTCTTATTAAAAAAAACATTACACTACAATTTGCTTATCTACCTACCTGCTACCGTAAAGGTCTTCTACCACCAGACAGGTTTCGATGCCTATGATAATCTTTATTCAAACACCTAATGGGTAACCTGAACTCTCCCCTCCCCAACTTTATAACGAATAAAGTTGGGGAGGGGAGACTATAAGACATCCTCCAGCGCAAGAACAGTTTCGTAAATATGATATCTCCCTATCTCATACCTCGCTGATGTAGGATAGGTTTCGAGGTTTGATCATGAAGTCGGAATGACATGTGGTGTTTTTGTAAAACACTTTAAAACCTCGATGTACCCGCCAATTTGGCAGCGTAAGAGAGACTGCAGTACAGCCCACGTCTAGATCAAATCAAAAGATATCTCGTAATCCACAAAGGCTAAACAACAACGCCGGTTATACTTTTCGGACTTCTGTATACCGCAGTGTATGTATCTGTCACCGTAAAATTGTAAAACACGTTATATTGTAATATCTTTAGCGATATTGTATACTTTCGAATTATTGTCAAACGAACATACTGCTTACAATAAAACGCATTATTTTTCGTGAAATGCATGCGATGGTAGTCAACTCACGTGGTGTGTAGGGAAGGACGTCCCCATTGCCCAGTGGGTACCACTCTCATGAAAAAATACTGTACCGTTCCTGTGAAATATCGATTAATGTAACCTAACCTTAAACCACTTTATTCGTATTCCCCTAAAAAGCGTAGTCGACGGAACCCCGCTTCGCGGGGCCCCTATTTCCGAGTGCAGGGTTTATAGGAACCTAACTAACCTAACGGGGGGGTGCCCCAAGTCCCGATTATGGGGGCAAAGATACTTCCGTATATTCAGTTGACAATAATTCGAGAATTTACAATATCGCTAGAGAAAAACACGTTATATTGTAATATAACGTTTATGACAATTTTACAGTGACATATCTATGTGGTCAGCCTTTTAGGAATCCGGCTTTTTCGGGAGGCTGAAAATAACCCAGATGTAATGTGAAAAGTGCTGCAAGACACATTCATGACCTTTTCTCAAAATAGTCGTTTCGCTTCTTTTAAAGATGGGCAAAAATCTCAGGTTTGAATCCTTAGTTCCCAGCTTTATCAAAAAAGCAGCTAAAGTGGTTTGTATAGTCCTTGACCAAAATCATCATCTCAACGAACTCATATCACTTATTCGCCAGCAGAAGAAAAGATTACAGTCAAATAAAACTAACGAAAAACCAGATTTTTCAACCAAAAAAATCAGCTGAACGAATGGCTGTAAAGAATTGGGGCAGTAGTAAAATATACTCAGACTGACCTCCTAACACTGGTGTAACGTTTTTTTCGTTGGCCGGTAACGCGGTTTTTGGGCCGACAATTAATGATTTCCTTTCAGAGAAAGGAAATTTTGAAAATTCATTTTGACCAACTCTGGGCTTGGCTCCACTCAGACCCTACCTACCACTGGAAATCTATCTTGAACTTGTCCCTACGATACTGAGGTCCACGGCTCGCTACGCTCGCGACTTCCTTTCTTCACATCACTCAGAACCTGCCAACCACCGAAATGCTATCGTGACCTTATCCTGACGCTGTGTGGGTTCACCGGCTCGCGTCGTTCGCCACCTCCCCCTTCGCTTTTTCGGTACCACCACCGGACAGGTTTTCAGTCGACGGCTCGCTACGCTCGCCACCTCCCCACTTCGCTCCACCCAGGACCTGCCTACCACCGGAAAGCAACTGTGATCTTATCCCCACGCTACGGGGTCCTCGACGCCTGCTTCGCTTTACCGATATCACCAACGGGCAGGTTTTCGGTCCACGGCTCGCTACGCTCGCGACTTCCTTTCTTCACACCACTCAGGACCTGCCAACCACCAGAATGCTATCGTGACCTTATCCTCACGCTGTGGAGTCACCGGCTCGCTACGCTCGCCACCTCCCCCCTTCGCTTTAGCGGTACCACCACCGGACAGGTTTTCAGTCAATGGCTCGCTACGCTCGCCATTTCCCCACTTTCCTCCACTCGAGACCTGTCTACCACCGGAAAGCTAGCGTGACCTCATCCTCACGCCATGGGGTCACCGGCTCGCTTCGCTCGCCACCTCCCCACTTCGTTTTACCGGTACCGCCACCGAATAGGTTTTCAGATGACGGCTCGCTACGCTCGCCACTTCCCCACTTCGCTCCACCCTGGACCTGCCTACCACCGGAAAGCAACTGTGATCTTTTCCCCACGCTACGGGGTCGTCGACGCCCGCTTCGCTTTACCGATATCACCAACGGGCAGGTTTTCGGTCCACGGCTCGCTACGCTCGCGACTTCCTTTCTTCACACCACTCAGGACCTGCCAACCACCAGAATGCTATCGTGACCTTATCCTACCACTGTGGAATCACCGGCTCGCTTCGCTCGCCACCTCCCCCCTTCGCTTTACCGGTGCCACCACCTGACAGGTTTTCTCCACTTTACTCCACTCAAGACCTGTGTACCACCGGAAAGCTACCGTGACCTCATCCTCACGCTATGGGGTCACCGGCTCGCTACGCTCGCCACCTCCCCCCTTCGCTTTAGCGGTACCGCCACCGGACAGGTTTTCAGATGACGGCTCGCTACGCTCGCCACTTCCCCACTTCGCTCCACTCAGGACTTGCCTACCGACGGAAAGCTACCGTGACCTTAACCCCACGCTACGGGGACACCGGCTCGCTTCGCTCGCCACCTCCGCCCTTCGCTTTAGCGGTACCACCACCGGACAGGTTTTCAGTCAATGGATCGCTACGCTCGCCATTTCCCCACTTTCCTCCACTCGAGACCTGTCTACCACCGGAAAGCTAGCGTGACCTCATCCTCACGCCATGGGGTCACCGGCTCGCTTCGCTCGCCACCTCCCCACTTCGTTTTACCGGTACCGCCACCGAATAGGTTTTCAGATGACGGCTCGCTACGCTCGCCACTTCCCCACTTCGCTCCACCCTGGACCTGCCTACCACCGGAAAGCAACTGTGATCTTTTCCCCACGCTACGGGGTCGTCGACGCCCGCTTCGCTTTACCGATATCACCAACGGGCAGGTTTTCGGTCCACGGCTCGCTACGCTCGCGACTTCCTTTCTTCACACCACTCAGGACCTGCCAACCACCAGAATGCTATCGTGACCTTATCCTACCACTGTGGAATCACCGGCTCGCTTCGCTCGCCACCTCCCCCCTTCGCTTTACCGGTGCCACCACCTGACAGGTTTTCTCCACTTTACTCCACTCAAGACCTGTCTACCACCGGAAAGCTACCGTGACCTCATCCTCACGCTATGGGGTCACCGGCTCGCTACGCTCGCCACCTCCCCCCTTCGCTTTAGCGGTACCGCCACCGGACAGGTTTTCAGATGACGGCTCGCTACGCTCGCCACTTCCCCACTTCGCTCCACTCAGGACTTGCCTACCGACGGAAAGCTACCGTGACCTTAACCCCACGCTATATATTCCGTCATTTTTATAAGATGGCCACACTGTCCGCCATTTTGTTTTTCTAAAAAGTAAGAATTTTTCTGAAATGTCAAGGATATAGGCTATAAACCGGTGTACTTAGTGCTGCCAACTTTTGAGTTTGGTAGAACAAAACAATTCGCCAAAGTCAGGTCTCACCCGAAAATTCAAACCCCAATGTCTTTCGGGGTTGCCAGCTAAAAGTGATGAAAATGGTCAATGTCATTTGGGGCGTCCAATTCTTGGTGTTTATGTAAATTCCTAAAATGTCGTTATTTCTACTTTTCATGTTTTTGGGGAAAATCTGGGAAATTACCGTAAAAATGGGGATTTTTTTTAATCCAAGCAACATTACTTAACAAAACACACAACCGCTCGGTACAACTCGAACCCGTCAAATATTGCCAACTACCCGAAAAATCGTGTCGAAAATTCAGATTTTTAGTCGTTTTTACAAGATGGCCGCCACACAAGACGCCATTTTGTTTTTCTGAAAAGTCATAATTTTCTGGAAATTTCAGGGATACAGGCCACCGACCGGTGTACTCGGTGTTGCCAACTTATGAGTTTGGTAGAACAAAGTAATTCGCCAAAGTCAGGTCTGACCCGAAAATTCAAACCCCAATGGCTCTCGGGGTTGCCAGTCGAAAAAGATGAAAATGGTCAAATGTCATTTGGGGCGTCCCATTCTTGGTGATTATGTAAAAGTTACATTCAAAATGTCGTTATTTCTACTTTTCATGTTTTTGGGGAAAATCTGGAAAAACACCCTAAAAATGGGGAAAATTTTTGCACCAGGCAGCACTCCTCTACAAAACACACGACCGCTTGGTACTACTCGAACCCGTCAGATGTTGCCAACTACCCGAAAAATCGTCTCGAAAATTGTGAATTTTCGTCGATTTCACAAGATGGCCGCCACACCAGCCGCCATTTTGTTTTTCTGAAAAGTCATAATTTTCTGGAAATTTCAAAGATACAGGCCACCGACCGGTGTACTCGGTGTTGCCAACTTTTCAGTTTGGTAGAACAAAGTAATTCGCCAAAGTCAGGTCTGACCCAAAAATTCAAACCCCAATGGCTTTCGGGGCTGCCAGCTGAAAGTGATGAAAATGGTCAAATGTCATTTGGGGCTCCCTAAAGTTGCCAGCTAGACAAAGTCTCTATTCAAAATGTCGTTATTTCTACTTTTCAGGTTTTTGGGGAAAATCTGGGAAATTACCCTAAAAATGGGGAAATTTTTTGCACCATGCAACACTCTTCTGTAAAACACACAACCGCTCGGTACAACTCGAACCCGTCAGATGTTGCCAACTACCCGAAAAATCGTCTCGAAAATTGTGAAATTTCGTCGATTTCACAAGATGGCCGCCACACCAGCCGCCATTTTGTTTTTCTGAAAAGTCATAATTTTCTGGTAATTTCAAGGATACACGCCATCGACCGGTGTACTCGGTGTTGCCAACTTTTCAGTTTGGTAGAACAAAGTAATTCGCCAAAGTCAGGTCTGACCCGAAAATTCAAACCCCAATCTCTTTCGGGGTTGCCAGCTGAAAGTGATGAAAATGGTCAAATGTCATTTGGGGCGTCCCATTCTTGGTGATTATGTAAAAGTTCCATTCAAAATGTCGTTATTTCTACTTTTCATGTTTTCGGGGAAAATCTGGGAAATTACCCTAAAAATGGGGATTTTTTTTGCACCAGGCAACACTTCTCTTCAAAACACACAACCGCTCCGTACAGCTCGAACCCGTCAGATGTTGCCAACTACCCGAAAAATCGTCTCGAAAATTGTGAATTTTCGTCGATTTCACAAGATGGCCGCCACACCAGCCGCCATTTTGTTTTTCTGAAAAGTCATAATTTTCTGGAAATCTCAAGGATATAGGCCACCGACCGGTGTACTCGGTGTTGCCAACTTTTGAGTTTGGTAGAACAAAGTAATTCGCCAAAGTGAAAAAGTCCCAAAAATGAAAAAGTTTAATATTTTTTGGGGTTGCCAGTTGAAAGTGATGAAAATGGTCAAATGTCATTTGGGGCTCCCCAAAGTTGCCAGCTAGACAAAGTCTCCATTCAAAATGTCGTTATTTCTACTTTTCATGTTTTCGGGGAAAATCTGGGAAAATACCCTAAAAATGGGGAAAATTTTTGCACCAGGCAACACTCCTTAACAAAACACACGACCGCTCGGTACATCTCGAACCCGTCAGATGTTGCCAACTACACGAAAAATGCATTTAAAAAAAGTCGAAAATTCCACCATTTTACAAAATGGCCGCCACAGCGTCCGCCATGTTGGATTTTCAAAATGTCATAATTTTTCACAGTTGCCATTGAAATGACCTACAAATTGGCAAGGTCAATGTTGCCGACTTTAAAAATCATTAGAACAAAACAATTTGTCAAAGTCGAGTGAAAAAAGTCGCCAATTTCAAAACGTCCCAGCGCGGCCGCCATCTTGTTTTTTTTTTTTTTTTTACTTTTTTTTCAAATCATTTTGGACCTTTTACAAAACCTACGAGTCGAAATCGGTCCAAGTCTTTTCCTCGCCGAAACCGGAAATGGACTCGGCCGCCATCTTGGATTTCAATCTCCTCTATAATTTTCCTCTACTCGACCGGAAGTACTTTATATTTGTTCAAAACTAACCCCTAACCCATCTCTCACCCATTCCGAGAAACGGCATGTCAATCAGTGAGTGAGTCAGTGGCTTTGTAGTTTTATATAACTATAATATTGATTGTTTTGTTCATATAATGGAAATTGTTGTCTAAAGAAATATTAATCTAACTACCTATTTTGATTTTGTCAAGAAAAATGAATATGACATTCCTATTTTTATTCTACTTAGCCAAAATTGCGTAAATAAAGATGATTTGGATATCAATTTATACTTTATTTCATTTAAAAAATTCATTTAAAAAATCCTCAAATGTAGTTAGCCTCACAAAACGTTTCAAAATTTAAAATAATACACTACTACATTTCATCTATCATTCAAATTTTAAAAGGGGATTAAATGAAGTTTGGGTTTTGTTACTCAAATTTTAAGTTCTCGTAAATTCTCTGCCCGGAGAACATTCTCGAGAACATTTCAGCAATGTTCTCGCTAAGAGAATGTTCTCGGGAATTTCCCATCACTAGCCACGACGCGCGACGCCGGGGGCCGGTGGCGTCGCCGCCGGCCGCTGCCATTCTGGTGTGACTCGGCCCTTATTTGCCAATTTCATTGATACTTGACAGAAGGCTGGGTTCTACCTAGCTACCGAATTATGTTAGTCCAAGTGGAACTGGGCTGGTCACGTCTGCCGCACGTCGGAGGAGCAATGGGCAAAAATTACCAAGTGGCGGCAGGCCCAGATGGCGGGATAAGCTGGACTCTTACGCAAATGATTGGCCTACAATCGAACTAGATCGCGAAATGTGAAAGGAGGGAAGGGAGGCCTTTGCCCTGCAGTGGGACAATACAGGCTTATCTTAATATACAGTGTGTCCGGACATGGACTAGCGATATTCTAAATACTTGAATATAAACTATTTTAAAGGTACTATAAGCTTGGATCCAAAATATGCTCTATGTGAGTACAAAAAAATCTTATCTCTCAATTTTTTTGTCATACTGGGATAAAAATAAGCTTATTTAAAAGGCAATAATATTGTCTACCGTTTGCATTACAAAACAATGTGTTCACAATTCCACAACGTTCAAAAAATAACATGAAAGTCGAATAAAAAAACGAAAAATTATGCGATTCAATCAATAAATTACTGCAAAAACAACCCCGGACAACTTTTCATTATTTTTGCTAAATCGACAGATTATGAGCTAAGCTGCATCACTACATAAAATTTACAACTGTATGTATAATACTTTAAGAGTTATTGTTGTTTGAACCTAGCATATGCGCAAGCACAAAAGGCCTTTGACGGAACCCTTAACAGTTTTTTTAAAACATTTAACATTCACATTGTTTTTTCTAATATTAAAAGACGATTGAAATATCTACAGCAGTTGCTCAAAGTACACCTCCAGCTTTTAGACACACTACGGCTCTCTGAGCCACCTGGGTTGAATCTATGTTCAACCCAGAAGAAAACAATTTAGTCGGACTTTAAATAGAACTTCCGAACTGCTCTTTTGAAAGCCAACTTGCTTTCAGCTTTTTTAATGGCAAGGGGTAGCACGTTCCAGACCTTTATAGTGGAGACAGCATATGACAACTTGAAATAAGATTTTAGGTACTCGGGACCACATGGATCATTCATAATCGTGAAAAACATGCAGCTCTCTGCATGTTTTTCACGATTATGAATGATCCTGTGTGTGACGATCTGAGGGACCTCCTGAGCCTGATACGCAGCCATTTAAGCTGAAAGCAGTGCGAAGAGATGTGATCGTATATTTAAGTATTTAGAATATCGCAAATCCATGTCCGGACACGCTGTATATATGTCACCGTAAAATTTTCAAATACGTTATATTGTAATATCTCTAGCGAAATATCGCTAGAGATGACTACGCTTAAAAATAATGCGTTTTGTTGTAAGCAGCAGTATTCGAGACTTTACTATTGTAAAGTCTCGAATGATTGTCAAATGAACATACTGCTTACAACAAAACGCATTATTTTTCGTGAAATGCATGCCATGGTAGTCAACTTAAGCGGTGTGGAGGGAAGGAGGGGTCCCCCTTGCCCAGTGGCACAACTCTCATGAAAATATAATGTACCATTCCTGAGAAATAACGATTAATACAACATAACCTTAAAACACTTTATATTCCCCCTAAAAAGCGTAGTCGACAGAGCCCCGCTTGGCGGGGCCCCTATTTCCGAGTGCAGGGTTTAAAGGAACCTAACTAACCTAACGGGGGGGTGCCCCAAGTCCCGATTATGAGGCAGAGATACTTCCGTATGTTCAGTTTACAATAATTCGAGACATTACAATATCGCGAGAAAAAACACGTTATATTGTAATATAACGTGTTTGACAATTTTACGGTGACATATGTATAAATTACGTGTCACGTTGTTTGTCCGCGATCGACTCCTAAACTATTTAACCGATTTTAATCAAATTTGCACACCGTATGCAGTTTGATCCTACCTGAAAGATAGGATAGCTTTTTTTTTTTTAGGATGGGCAATCATCAAATAACTTCTCCCACTCTGGGCGGAGCGACTAAAACCCATCCATGTTCCTTCCTCGCCCTTTATGTTCCGGGGCCGCGGTATCTCTTTCGAATAGGCCCGCAACCCCGGCAGGCTTCGGCCCTTACGGGCCCCTTCAATGTGCTGACATCTCTTTAAGGCGCGCGTGGAACACGAACGCGCTGTCGACACGGCCTGTCGTCGTTAAACGGACGTCGGGGGCAACGTGGTAGCTATCGGCTATAGTTTTCCCTCTTTAGCGAGGTACAAATTATTTGATATCTGGTACCAAATAGCACAAAATAGGTACTAAAACTTGGTATTGCTCAAACTTTCAAAATCTCTCTTGGTCCAGCTATCCTGATGCAGACCAATAAACATGTATTCGATAATTTGACTCATAATTTGCACAGTTAGGTGGTAAAATCGGAATATTGTAGAATTTGTAGATATCAGAAGGAAAAAAGAGGAGCTTGTGGCTAAATAATAACAGCCGCTCGAGTCGATCTTTTGGTCCGTGGATAAATCGATCGAAAAAATTAACAACAGCCCTATACAAAATTACAATACCTACTCGAAAAAATGAGACCACTGATTATTTTTTTACGATTATGATGTCGATGGTTGTCCCATAGAGAAAGTTGTTTAGTTTGATGGTCTGTAGCACACTTGAATTTGAACAGGATGCAAAGCAACACCTTTTATAGTTAACTCCACATTACATACCGAGTTTCCTCTGTGACTCAGAAAGTACTTTAAACCGTGACATCCTCTTTTACCAAGGGGTATTGTACCTTCTAACAGGGTGGTCTCACTTAGTCAAAGTACTTATTAAAATAGTAAACAATACTCACTTCACTTGCTCATTATGTATTTGCTTAGCTACAGCCTTATCCATGTCAATCTTGGGCCTCTTATTCAGAATGTTATCAAGCATATTCAAGTTGTTTTCTCTCTCCTGTGCCGGTGTTGGTATAGGTAGTTTGCGCTTCCTTTCTTTGCCTGGGATGAGCTCATGAATGCCTTTGCCTCTGGCCTCCTTCTCTTTGGGCAGTTTGTCTTGGAACTTGCCAAGTGATGCTGTTGATGCCTTGGCTATGGTCGCTGCTGTATCTAGCTACAAGTACAAAAATTATATTTTAGGGACATAAGAGTTGATGTGCATGAAAATGTATTAGGTAAGAGACTTTAAAAGCACACAAGACAAATAAAATGCACAATCAATATATATTATTAAACGAAGTCTTCCGCTGCGTCTGTCTGTCTGTTCACGATAAAATCAAAAACTACTGCGCAGCCTGCTCTCATAAGCATTAAGTTAATGTTGGTCTTAAATTGCAAGTTGGTAAAAGTAACAAATCAATTTTGTATCTTTGGATAGTATTCATAGACAATTTTTCTTACCTGTGTAGCTGAAGCCTTATCAGAGGTGACAGGTAAACCGACTCTAGGTATCTTGACCTTCTTGGCCCGGGCAATATTCTTGAGCCTCTGCAGCTCATTCTTGGCAACTTTCTCTGACTTCTCACTGGCTTTCTTCTCAAACATGTCAGTCATGGGATCCAAGTTCTGAGGAACTTCTATCAACCAGTTCTTCTCTTTCTCTGCAGCTGCTTTCTTGAAACTAGAATGGTTGAGGAATGTTTTTAAATTAAAGCTATACAAATGTTATTGGCGTAACATATATTGAGAAGAAGAGAGAGTAACTCCCCCCTATGGTACTAATAAGTTATATGTGGACATTAGCCTGCATGCATCAATAACATCTTTTTTTAAAGTCTGAATTATAATAATTATATTTTATTACAGGCAACGTTTTGTAATTGATATTATAAATAAATACTGAAATAAACATACCCATACAAAGGCACCCATTTCTGCAATTGTTCATCCCATTCCAATTTATCCTTCTTCTTCTTTGTGATGCCTTTAGCTTTAGCAAACTCTTGCCACTTGGTGAGAGCCTTCGGTTTGGGACAGGGCTTGGCCCTTGGGATCACTGTTTTGGGTTCTGGTAGCTTTACAACAATAGCTTCATCAAGTCGCTCTGTGGGAAGATCCCATATTTTGTTGAGGAGTAACTGGGTGTTGTCACGGGTTAAAGACGTTAAATATTCGTCTTTGTTGGCCCTGGAAAATAACATATGCGGTTTTAAGTTTGCGATAATTTTTAAATTACGCAGTATTTTTTTTCGAATGTTTACAATTTGAGAAAAGGGTTTGTCATCATATGAATTACCAGTTGAATTGAAATGGAAACAGTATTGAATTTGAAGTTAAAAATCAACTCACTGTAATAGTTTTGTATCCAAGTCATTTGTGTCCGATGCAAGTAAAGTGCCTATATCAAGATCTACATCTAAATGCTTTTCTACCGTGATAGTTTTATACTTCTCGGATTTCTTCTGTTCTTTTTCTAATATTTTATTAACGATATCCATATTTATTTTATTTTACAAATTAACACATTCCTTTGCACACAAGAATAACCTCAAACTTATTTTGACGTTTTGATTTCGTTCATTGGTGCAATCCACGTGCAACAAAGGTTGTCTTCGTAAACGAGTGATATTTTTATGAAATAAATAAGAATGTCTGATTTTCTAGTTTTGTGTGTGTTTTTTTTTTTTTAATTTAAGTAAAATATCTCAAGAATAATATCATTATATTGAATTTCCTTCTTTCGACCAGAAATTTGTGTCTATCTTCACAAACACCAACCATGTTTGATCAATCCTATGGTCTTGGTCAGTGATGAATCCCATGGAACTATTAGTTACCAAGCACATTTCAACACACTGGACGGTCATCTATATTGGTTCAATTTGTCAACCTTTTATGTTGTCTAGTTAAAATACTGTAGAATAAATGGACACACTGTGGTACTGGGGTAGATACGGGAAGAGAAGAGAGGGATGAAACGGTTGGTGACAGCAATTTTGGCTTGGTTCAGTACGTACTTTATAGTTCCATGGTTTTGGTTCTTTCTGACAGCAATTTATACAGTGTACTCTGTGCTGAGTGCTGACCAATCTTCTAGGTCTTTGTGACCAATTAATATCTGTTTATCTAATCTGTGGTGCTGACTGGTACTGACAGCGTGACAGCTGACATTGCGCACACTGCACAGGCGGCACAGTTTTGTTGTTGTTGATTGTGTTTTGTGAGTTCGATGACTTTTCATACCTTATTTTGTAGCCCCAATCGTTAATAGTAAATTTAAGAATTTTATTTATTACTTAGTTGAAATTTCGAAGAGAAACTTGACGTCATGACTGGTGATTCGGAGAAAACATATTGTTTTAAAAATGAAAATAAATTCGTCGTCAAAAGTGGATGTAAAAAACGCATGTGGAGATCTCTGAAACAAATATTAACAGCTGAAAGAGCATTACCATGGCACAACGAAGCTGTGTTATGTAAGAATGAATTCCATTACTTGAGATTTAAATAAAAATTGCAATGTTTGATTTTACGATATCCTCAATTTATTTCAGATTACTCTATCAACGCTCCGCCAACTTTTAAGCCAACCAAGAAATATTCAGACATATCTGGGCTCCCCGCTCCTTACATAGACCGTCACTCCAAGCTATTTTACAGCAATGCAGAAGAGTTTGCAACCGTTAGAAGTTTACCTATGGACATCACTGCAGGATACCTACAATTGAGAGGGGCTAACAC
This sequence comes from Xestia c-nigrum, assembly GCA_916618015.1. Lineage (NCBI taxonomy): Eukaryota > Metazoa > Arthropoda > Insecta > Lepidoptera > Noctuidae > Xestia > Xestia c-nigrum. The sequence goes on from OU745249.1 coordinate 5,871,374, forward strand.
TATAGTAGGATGAAAGATTAATGGTCCAGGCAGAACTATTGTTGTAGTGATCTATGTAATTTGTAACCTCTGTTACTACTTCTACACTTGGGCGGTGTATTGTGATTAGGCCTGTGTCGATCACGATTGATCGAATCACTTTGATTCGATCACAACCCACTCGCAAGTGATCGACTCACGAATCTTAAAAACATTCGATCATATAACCCGCTCACGGAGGACGCTGACTCGCGATACTCGATACAATACAACAGCGCCGTACTTTACAAATTGAATCGACACAAGTATGATTGTCTCTTTTAATCGCATTCCGATTTCTATGTCGGTCACTTTCACGAGTCGAGTTTCCTTCGTGCGCGCTACACCAGTACAAACCTGTTTGTTTGGGTCGCGAGTGATCGATCGAAAAATTGATTGACATTAACAATAACAAATCAGTTGCACCGTGACCTACGACTCGCGACCCACGTTTGCGACCTGTGCAAGATCTGTTTAGTTTTCGGTGTCTGGCGTGGAATGTTTAGTTTATTAATGGTAATTGTTGTTTTTGTATGTTTTTTAAATATTTCTGAGAGTAATTACACTTAGTCACAAACAAATTTACTCAAGAAACCAGTCAATCACACGACTGAACCACGATCCGTGATAGAAGTATTGAAGTGATCGAGTGATCGAAACGATCGAATCATTTTGATTCAATCACCTTGCCAATGGGTCGCGATTGACCCGGGTTACAACAAATGATTGATCGACACACCCCTAATTGTGATGACTGTGATGAGCTAAACATACTAAACTTATCTATTAAAAAGAATTTTAGCTAGCAATATTCTAAATGCTTACTTTACTGGAACCTATGTTAGTCATAATTATGTGAAAAGTGTCTGCTTTGTCTCTGCATGGACTGTATGGTATGTATAGTGTTGGTGAACAATAAAGTCTACCAACCTCTATTACAATAGGCTGAAAATTTGTTTTTATTAGGAACCTTTAATGAAATTTTAAGTACTATATTTCATAACCTTTTTTTAAACAATGTTAGTATGTTTAACCCTTAAACAAACGCAGCGCTGTGCAAGACTTATCAAAGATGTTAAAATGGTTTTAGCTTACATTTAAAAGTAGTTTTAATGTATTTATAATTATATATTAAAAAAATCATAGTATATATGTTTTTTTTCAGTGGGAATATATTTCCCTATATTTGGTTAGGATATATTTTGTTTTAATGGTGGGAAATTATTTCCCTGTATCTTTTACTGCAATGCCTAGTTGTGCTACATGACTAGTTGTTGCATTTGACTTTACTTGGTTTTTGCATGTACATAAATAATAATAAATTCATATATTGGTTACATGGCGAACTTCAATCAGATGAAAAATTTTAAAGCACTCTTGCTCACACTCTCTCTCTCTCTTTTTCTCATTAATTGTCTTCTTTCTTTTAATTTTAGATTGCATGCGAGACATTTTGAAATTCTTACGTTCCTAAAAATAACAATAATTTTAATTCTTTTTTATATTTTAAAATAAAAACTATGAACAAAAAGATAAAATCAAAATTTTATATATATTGATAAAACAATGAACGCGAAAGGGGTATAGGTAATTAGTTTCCCACTTAGTAGTTACGTAAATGGATATAGGCAAGATATTTCCCACATAGTTTAGACATGCAAAACTAGCACTAAGTTTTCTTTTTATACACTGTTTATACCATCATTATATCAGAAATATAGTCTACTTGCAAAAATAAAGACAGTTGTATACTTACAAGAATGTTTCTGCTCGTCAGACGAAAAACACTTCACAAAAACTCAAATTTAGAGCTAAATTGGCGGAAAAAACGAACCTCTGAAGTTTGAACTGATTTTGACGTTTAAGCATGTGACATTTATGAAGAAAGTGTTGCCAGAAAATAAAAAAATATGGTTTATTTTTTGATGGATCGAAATAATTTCAAGTAACGATTATCGATTATTTATAAAATACCAAAATGTAGAACATTGCCGGGTGGGAAATAATTTCCCTATATTTGAATAAGGGTTAAATAATAGAATTCAAGAATGTGGAAAACAAATAAAACAATGAGAGTATGACTAACCCAAAACAAGTACCTAAGAAAAGTTATGTTCAACATTAATTAGCTTTCCCTGAAAGATGTAGAACACGCACACAAACCTACATACAACATGATGATGATGATTGAGCACCTCACCCAGCCAGGAGCAAGCCGGATACACCAGTGGGCACGATTTTATAAGGAAAGACATGCTTTGGGATGGGAGAGGAAGTCCGACCAACTGCAGCCAGTAGAACACAATCAACCGACTATGCAGCCTAGAGCCACTGTAGTAATAGTAGTAACGACAGGTACAAATAAGCCAAGTGCTCTAAAATCATCAAAATGCTGACATTGGCACTCGGCTTTGTTTTTGCTCGCACTATGAAAAACCACATGGCTTAATACACGTCAATTTTATTCACAATCATAAACGTGTGTGTGAAGCAAACGACCAAAGGTTTGTTTCAGAACGTTAGAAAATTACTATTCCTGAACGTTCAAAATTTTGACAGACCTTTCTGATTAGCTGTCAATGCCAACTGTCAAGTTATTGTCTTGTCAGTGTCAAATCAAAAGGCCAACGTGCATTGCATGCCTCTTCTGAACTTATTTTACAATTTTATTCAGATTATTGAGATAAATCAAGTGTTTTGATTCAAAGAATGTCTTCGTCATTCTTTTTAAAAGGAAAATCTAGGCAAGTTCAAAAAAGAAAAGGCGAGAAAGTAAAAAAAAAGAATCCCAAAAAACCGAACGCGCCTAACCTAGAAAATGGTGATGATTCTTCGGATAGCGAACTAGATTTACGAAAGTTTTCTGACGCGGAGGAGTCGGAAAGTGACCATGAAACGGCTGAGCAGAAGAAGTTACGTCTCGCTAAGAAATATCTAGAAGAAATCGAGAAAGAGGAGGAGAAGCGAGCAGAGCTCAAAGAAGTCGATGATGCTGTAGAAAATCGATTGAAGAAAGACTATTTGGAACAGAAAGGTAAACTAAAGATTGAAGTCGCTGAAAAATATGTAGAACCAAATGAAACAGACCTCAGACTTATTCGTGCTAAGGAACACCGTCTTACACTAACATGTGTATGTATCAGTAGTGATAGCAACTTCGCGTTTACTGGCAGCAAATGTGGATCCATAATCAAATGGGGCATCAAAGAAAAAAGAAAACTCGGGACTTTAACTTATAAAACTCATTCCAATTATATAAAAGGTGATGTGAAATCTCTTGCTATATCTACAGATGGGAAATATTTAGTTTCATCTGATGACTCGCCAAATATTGTTGTGTGGGATCCAGACACACTCAAGCACATACACACATTCAAAGGCCACAAAGATGTAGTAACAGGGCTTGTTTTTAGAAAGAATACACATGATTTATACTCTGCCAGTAAAGACAGATCAGTGAAAATATGGTCATTAGATGAGATGGCCTATGTAGAAACTTTGTTTGGACACCAGTCACCTATCACATCTATTGATGCTTTAACCAGAGAAAGAGCACTCACAGCTGGAGGTAGAGACACTACAGTCAGAATATGGAAAATAGCAGAAGAATCACAATTGATATACAATGGACCAGTGGGAAGTCTGGATGAAATCAAGCTTTTAGATGAGGAGCATTTTGTGTCGGGCAGTGATAATGGATCCTTATGTGTATGGAGTGTGCTAAAAAAGAAGCCTCTATGTGTAGTTACAGAAGCCCATGGCTCAGAGAATGAAGTACCGAGGTGGATAACTAGTCTGGCAACTTTATTGAACTCTGATGTCTTTGCATCAGGTTCCTATGATCTTAATATTAGGCTATGGAGAGTCTGTGACCAATATAGGAAAGTCTTACCAATGTTTAGTGTACAAGTGTGTGGTTTTGTAAACTCTATGCAGTTTACGAGTGATGGTAAACAGTTGTATGTGGCTGTCGGCCAAGAACATAAGGCTGGCAGATGGTTCAAGTTGGGAGGTGCCAAAAATGGACTTTTAGTTGTTAATTTTACTATTAAGGCGTAATATATATTGTAATAAACAATTTAATTCTTATGAAGTTGTTTTATTCTCTTTTTGTTCTTACCCATACTTCACTTATATTTTAAGGGCTGACAACCCATTCTTATTTTAACATAAATTGGCCTATTGCACTTGCCATATGTGTAGTTGTGCTTTATGTATCAGTGAATGACTTTTTTTAATGAGATGGGCAGTTTCGGAGGATTATCTCCCAAACTGCCCATCACTCCATGCCATGAACTCTACATACACCAAACTCAGATCAACAAAAAAACCTTTTTTTGTTGATCTGAGACACCAAACTAGATCTTTTTAAATACCTATATCGCTGGACATTAACACATAGCGCCACCTAGTGCCACACTAAGTAAAGCTTGTGTCGTGGACACTATCGGTCACATTTCGATTCTTCCTGCCTCATCACATGCCCATTTCATTTTCCTTTAATTTTTCAACCGACTTCCAAAAAGAGGAGGTTATCAATTCGTCCGTATTTTTTTTTGTGTTTGTTACCTCAGAACTTTCGACTGGGTGAACCGATTTTGATGATTCTTTTTTTATTTGAAAGCTGGTGCTTGTCGTTTGGTCCCATTTTAATTTGCTGAAGATCTGGTGCTGAGCTTCCGAGATTTAGGCGATCTTCACACTGCCCCGCATCATGCTGCATATTGCGTGTCGACGCACCTACGCGCGTTCCTGCGGGAGTGCAGATCTGCATCATCGTGCGGGTTTTTTGCGCACTCACGCGCGTAGGTGCGTTTTGTTGATTCACGCACGGCGGCTCTCATTTATTCGCCGTTCTCTGTGGTGGTCGTGCAGTAGGTACTGAGCATCACGATAGTTTGACGCGCGGCACTGCGAGATTCGGTGTGCCATACCTTGCGTCTCGCCCCGCACCTACGCGCGGGGGTGCATGTTTCTCCGCGTGATCCGCATGAACGCGCGTGGATGCATTTTCTGTGTGTTAGACTGTGCGTGTTTTCCATACAAACGGAGATACTTACAAGCAACGGAAGAACACGCATCCACGGGCTACGCTGCATCATGCGGGGCAGTGTGAGAATCGCCATACAATGGAACTCCTCACAAAAATAGACGGCAAATCTGCAGTAATCGCTTGTAGGTTCATTGTTCATACTACATCATGACGTAACACATCACGCCTGTATGCTCTGAGGGGGTACGCAGATGTGTACAATACTCCCAGATTTCGACAATGTTTGTTGCCTCGGAACTTTCGACTGGGTTAACCGATTTTGATGATTCTTTTTTATTTGAAAAATTTTGTTAAGATCTGACGCTGATCTTCGGAGATATAAATGGAACTCTTCAAAAATACACGGCAAAGCTGCAGTAATTGCTTGGATATTTATTGTTTACTAGCTGACCCACGCAACTTCGTCTGCGTCACATAAGAGGGAAAAAGCTACCTACTAGGTACTACATTTTTTTTATGTAGCTCAGGTTGGCTGGACAAAACTTCAAAATAGCTCCCATTTTACTAGGTCAATAGGGCACTTTATGTGACGGCTAAACACCTTTTGTCAGAATTTGTGACGCTACAGAATCTTAGATAATTGATCGAAAACGGGTCCATCCATCTTGAAAAACCACTTTTCGCTGGTCACTCAATCTCGGTAATGGAAGTGATTTTGACGACTTTTTGCATATCAACGGGCGTCACATAAGTTTGTGACAGGCATCGAGCTAAAAGTTTTGTCATACGTACAGTGGTTTAGTAGAAAAATGCTAAAATCGGTGCCAGCCATCTTGAATTTACGTAAAAAACTTTTGGCTGGCACTTCCGAATCTCAATAACGGTAGCGTTTTCGGATATGGTTCCTTTACTAAAACTTGGTGACGCAATGTGTGACAGTAATAACGTTTGATTTATGGCGTCACATGCAAGGGTTTACGAGAAATCAATAAAAACCTACTGTCCAGCCAACCTGAGTTCAGGCTGGCTGGACACCTGTATCTCCGCTGCCTGATGATCTACGACCTTCAAAATATGTTCAAGATGTTGTGACGGGGACGATAATGATAACCTGAATTTGTGACGGAGAAACTTTGCGTAGTTTCAAAGATATTGATAATTTAAATTTTCCCATACAAACACTGCAGTAGGGTTACCAATATTGTAGGTTTTATGTAGGACTAAGTATATTTTATGATGTTTTCTTTAATGGATGAAAATCCGTGTACGCGAAGTTTTGTCCAGCCAACCTGAGCTACATATTTTTTTTTCATAAGAACCTTCTCCTGACAATAACAAACACAACAAAAAAAGAATCAGCCAAATCGGTCAAGCCGTTTTCATGCTATGTCGTGACAACGGAAAACGGGTTTCATTTTTATATATATAGATGTAACATAGTGACGTAAAATCACGCCTTTTTGCTCTGAGGGAGTACACAGCAGTGTACAATACACCCAGATTTTGACAGTTAGATGTGTTAAGTTCCATTTAATGGGATCCTGGAGAAAAATAGGCACACCAGAAGCGATTTGGGTAGTTTTAGGAAGAGTACGTTCTTGGAGTGATACCATTTAAATTTGGTATAGATCTGATGAAGAACTTCGGAAGATAAGCGACGGGAACTCCTCAATAAATGATAGCAAATGTACTGGGATCCCTGAAATCTCATGTCTCTCTATTGTTTACACCAGTTCATAACAAAAAAAATCACGCCGTTACGCTGTGAAAGGGTAAGCACATATTATGAACCATTAAAAAGTGAAAAATAAAAACCTTTTTGCAAAAAATATAAACAGACTTCACACAAAAAGTGAAAAATAACTTTAGCTTCAGAAGTCTGTGACAAAAAAACTAAATCAATCAAAGGTCACCGACTTCTGAAGCTCAAGTTATTTTTCACTTTTGAAGTCGGTTATATTTTTTGCAAAAAAGTTGTTTCTGTAACGGGCGCAACTTTTAAACTTACTATTATACTTACTCACACCTAGGGCTGCCACCTTTATTTTGATCAAATATAGTATTTTTCGTGCGAGTTACCCTGGCAAAATGTTGTGCATTTGAGATGTGAGACCATAACAAATAATTAGTGTATCAGGAGGAGCAATTTGTTTACTAAAAGCAAAATTTGTGTGAGAAAAACATTTTGCTGGAGTAATGAAACGTTTTCCTGTGGCAAAATCGATTTTCGAAAACTCGTTTGGCTTGGAACCAAATAGACGAGTCTCTGAGAAGGGTAGGCAGAGAGACTGGATTATACACTCAATTGTTTTTCGTTTTACCCAAATAATGTAACCCAATAACTTTTTTTCCCTCTTGAAAGGACCTATCCATCGATGTCCAACTCAAGTCTATTGGTCCTAAGGACCAAAACGCCCTAACCCCTTTCCCCATGTATAAAAGGCAGCCATGGATCGCAAGTTGTTCTTGTGAAACCTTTCCTCCAAGACAAGTTCTGGCTTACTCAGTTACTCATCTGCCTAGTGTTTTTCCCCAACTAGTTGGATCAGTTTCCAGACTAACTATATGCTGATGAAATAAATTCTTGCCAACTGCAGAACAAACACTTCAGTATATTTGATGACAGTGTGTGGTCTGTGTATCTATGAGGAAGGGTTGTTGAATAGAAAAAGAAAACCAAAATATATTCTTAATTAATTTATTTCCGACAAAACCTACTTAAATCCAGTGCCAGGTGTCTTCATCTGTGACGATCTTCATCAATCTTCAAGTTATTAGGTACAATCAACCATTCCTTTAAAATGAAACGAGTGATCCTAGTGCTAAATAAAATAAAAAAATATTAAGCCGCGTCATGTACTTAGATCGTTCGTTAATCGGAGAGGCAGGGAGGGCGTTCCATTTTACCGATAAACCTAGCCGAATCTGCAAATCAGCACAGGAAACTGCCACAGCAAACAGGCCAGCGTGCAGCACCGGCCTGCCAAACAAACGAGTATATTAGTTCGCAGTCTGCTGGTCTGCCGGCCGCCACCTACTACTCGCGCTTACGTTGTACAAGGTGCAAGTTTACGACGCAATTACGTCGACACCACTGATAACACTTGAGGAGATTATAACGAACGATTTGAGACGGCACTACAAATTGTGGACTGTGAAATTAAGTTAAGTGATGTGCACGATGTCTCGCCCTACGTGCCGGGGTTTTAAAATTACTGCCACAACACCTTGGTGTTGCGTGAAAGACGTCAAGTTTACCTACTTTATGCGTGTCTCGGTTTGTCAATAAATATAAAAGTTTACTCATAACTTATGTACGGCAACAACAGCAATTCAGCAGTTGTCAGCAAACAGCAAACCCCCCCTCCCCGCATACAGCCTCGCTCCCCGCGTACTCCACGCCCTGAGCATACCAACATTTCCATTAATATTACAGAATCAGTAGTTATATTTATATTTGCAACAAATGCTGTACTTAAAGAGTCGTAAGTAATAGGCCGCATGCTCTACTATTGTTGGTTATAATCATGTCTCTAATTAAGCCATCTTTACCTTTTAATCACTAAAACAGGTTCATGATGCAAGTTTTGATGGTAAAGTTAGCTTAAAAAATATTTATAGATTTTAATGATGTATATGTATCAATTCACAATACTAAATAGTCTTGGTGGTTAAAAGGTTCAGGTAAAAGCAAAGGCCTACTACTTAGGATAATATTGACAATGTTAAACAGAATACAGTCATTAAAGTATATTTAAAAGAAACTAAAGAGTCCAGGCATCACATTCTTACGAGTTATTTACCAAGAATCATGAATGATGATGTCCCACATTAATGCCCAATTTAGCCCATTAATCACTTGTGGTGGTAGGTACATGATCTTCCAGTTATTTTGTTATATTAAACCTGAAATAATATCGAAGACCACATCGGTCTTACACACCTAATGCTGATTAATTACATACATTTAATCTAGTACAATATGAACATGAAGACTCAAATACAAGTGACTGAATAGTCTGTTGAAGAAATCCCTAAACTAAGTAAAAAAGCGATACAACTAACTAAACTAAAAGTATTTCAACAAATGAAATAAACTTAATTCAGTTTATTGTATTCAGTAATTCATAGTAGAAGATATGTTGAGAATTTCATAAAAGTTCTATATAAACAAAAAATAAAGTATGAAAATCTCTAGAGATACAATTCTTACATTATGCTGATAACCTATGTTAAAATAAAGGGAACTTAAATTATAATTTGTTACGTTGCGTGTTTTGCCACTATGTTGATCATAGTTAGGTCTGTGGATGGCTTATGAGTAACTGATGAGTTTTAGTACCTTGGCTGAAGGCTGCTCAGAGAGACATTGTAGTACAGCACTTCAGCTCACAGCTGGTACTCTCAACCTGCATGAGGAAAACACACTTCATTAGTTGCCTACCCTACACAAATAGTTAAAAGGAGCAGTTCTGTTCTTATTGTGCTACTGTATTTTGTACTTATTTAAAAAGGGTATAAATACTACTACTGTTCTCATAAATTATGCTGTAATCTAAATTTTATACAATAAATTAGTACTGAACCAGCGTATATTTGATTTACTTTTCACTATGGGGCAAGTGAGAAGTGTATATTTTAGTAGTGTTGTGTAGTTCGTGAATGATGAACAAATAGGAGCCGTGTATCTTCGTACTGTACTAGAAGAAACGTTTCCGAACGAGGACTTGTTATCGGTCTGTTAGGTCAAATAGCTCTTTTCGAACTCGTACATCATCAGAGAACGAGAAATGAAATACAGTCACTGATTGTTTGACAGATCATCCATTCGATGTCTGTGAATGAGAACGAGAGAGAATAGCCGACGAATGACGATGTTACCCGAACCTGAGCGACAAAATTCGCAACAATCAGATGAGAATCACTGTATTTCAATAACCATAATGTCTATTTTAGCTTATCGCCCGACACGTGATACGAACTCTGTTCGCACAGTAACATGTAAAACTTTCTATTAAACTTAAAACTAATAAAACAAAAAAGGAAGTATCTTTACGAAAACACAAACTTACTATTAGAACTAATATAATGAACTAGTTCACTGTCCGAATTGAACTAGTACAGAGCGATCTTAAAAATGACCGAGCAGGCAAAAGACTATATTTTAGTTTGTTTGCAATGATTCTAACCAGGGTTCCTCAACCAGCGAGCACCCCAAATTGTCCCCCCCAATGGTACCACAGTTTGAAACGCTCAACAGTCGTAGACTGTTGTTCTGACTAGAATTGTGATCAATATTGAACTCTAATATACTTGAACGAGATTCGAAAATAACTCAGATCATCACAACGAAATAACGACGGTGGTGAAAAGTTGTAAGGAACATAATAGTATTGTTACAAACATTGGTTTTCGTAGTGGTTAGGTTTAGGTTTAATTTCTAAAGAATTAAGTATCTGTTAATGGACTTACTTAGCACTTCAATGCCTGGAGCGTGATCGTGAGCGAGAACGGCTGCGGGTGCGACCCCGAGAGCTCTTGGAGTCTGAGCGGCTGCGGGAGCGAGAACGGCTACGGCTGTACGAGCGCGACCGCCTGCGCGAACGAGACCTGGATCGACGACGTGAACGAGACCGTGAACGCGAGTTGCTAAAAGAATAACCATCACACAACACATATGAATACATCCTCTGCTCAAGCCAGTGACGCAAGCGCCCCTTCCTGATGTGTTAAACGCAACTGGAGACTTTGGAGCTACACAATTGTAACATGTACCACCTCCGTCTGTGCGAGCTGAACAGTATAAATGGTATGGTTAAGTTTAGTTTACTAGCTGACCACAACATAGGAATACACAGTTATCTAATCAAAAATACCACCAAAATATTAGGTCTCGAAACCATTTTAAAATTTTGAAATATTCAGATAAAATTATGGAAGGTGGCAATTTGGTGAAGCAATCTTCTATTCAATCAATGATTGATTTTTACTTAAGTTGTTTTAGTGGAGTTGTTTCAAGTGAGATAATTTCAGTCAGTGGAGGATCTTGATTATTGATACAAAATAAAAAGAACCTTTTTGAGTGGTCAGCTAGTGCAGCGGAATGCGTCCCGACGAAAGAAGACAATGCATCTCTATGTTACCTGCGGCGGCGGTCGTAGCGGCTTCTATACGGCGACGAAGGGCGCCCGTAGCGCGCCATCTGCACTCGGAGCTCCCTGCCATCGAGCATCCGACCGTCCAGCGAGTCCAGAGCCTCCTCCGCGTCACGGCGATCGTAGAACCTAGAATTGCGATAATGAAGAAACTATGTTTTCTATCAAAATAATGAGGATGGGGTTATGATTTGAAATTAATCATTAAAGTATGGTTGCGCTGCACATCCAAACGAAGAGCAGTAGATTCACGGGGAGAATAGAAATAGACTTAGAAATATTCCCGTCCTCGGGCAGGGCAGGTGGTATTTTACCGGTAACGGCTTATGACGTCACTGAAGCAGATAAGTAGTTAGTAAGAAAATAAATTACCTGACGAAAGCGAATCCTCTGCTTTCTCTGGTGTACCGGTCTCTGGGTATATAAATATCACCTACTTCACCACATCTTTCGAACACACGACGCAAATCTTCAGGCGTTGTGCGGTACGTTAGATTGTCCACTTTCAATGACACCATGCCGTCGATACGCGGCGGCGGCCTTCCGTAACTCATCTTGTATTATATTTCCAACCACTACACCGTATGAAATGGATATCTGATTCACCGCTTGGTCACAACAATTATATTAAAATGGCGTCACAAAGGCAAGCGGGCCGCAGACGACCTCAGCGTGCAAGCGTAAAATTAAATATGGCTACCGGATGACGCGAAAGAATTTTAACCAGAGCGCAAGAGCGGATGTAGTTAGAGTGTTGTCATGAAGAAAAAAAAACTTTTGGAAAAGAAAAAAATTGTTGGAATAAAATAATCGTTTACGAATTTCGAAATCTCTGATGATTGTATCAATGAGGTGGAAGCAAGTAAATAATAATTTATCGAGAACAGTGACATAATATTTGATTGTATCATGGTACAATAATATACTTCGTGTCCATTGCTGCTGCGCGGTTGCCATGGAGCTTACTTTATTTGATGTCAAAAAATCCATTGTCCAACATATTCTACGAAATTATTCGTTTTCAATTTTTCCTAAACTTTGTAGTGTAAACTGTTAACTACCAATTCCATAATAAAATGTTAGAGATTAAACAAGTTAGAAATAAAACTCTTCTTCCTGATTTAAGGAAAGAGGGCGAACTTAGCAAAGATATTATCCTTGCAACTCAAAACAAACATGTGGGCTCAACTGGGTATAGGCTGTACTCGCATCATACTCTTGCAAGTGTAAGGCGCCTTAGTTTTTATCATCCTTTCAAGTAAGTAAACGTAATAATAATGAGTTGAAAAGTTGTACTTTATATTACATAGTACACAGAACAAATATTGACATAGTATCACATGTTTCCCGGTAGGGCGGCGTTACTGGTGTTTCTGTTTGATCGTATTTGGATTTGTATAAGTACCGTATGTAACGTCTCGGTGAAACATAATGTCGAAGAAATAAAAATGATAAAAGACAGTGATCGTAGGGCTATTATGTAACTCGGTTGACAGTTCGAAATGATAGTAATTGGGCTCAGCGTATATCAATTAACTGTCAAAAGGCTAGTTTCGTATTATGTATGACCAGACGCGATCAAATATGACGTCATTGATGACAATCGTGGCTGTTAGACACCGTAACTCATTTTGACAGATGCTAACGTATCGATACTTATACTACTGCGATTATGTAAGCATAATGGATATCTAATTGATAACAATTGAGTCTCTAATAGCTATCGTGATATACGCTACTCCTAAGTAGCGTTTTATAGGATTTTGGGAAATATACCGAAGCCGGTTTCAAATGTAAACGTTACATCTTTTGTAGTTTTACTGTAATTTGTGTTTGTGGTGAAGTATGGCACCTAAATTATTCCGAGATTAGCTGAATAAGAGCGAAAACAAAGTTTGAAGTTTTGTAATGGTTTTGTTAGTTCTGATTTAAGCCACCACGTGCCAAAATATCCTTGTACAGACCCTTGATCATTGTACAAATTAAAAGGCTTGATTTATTAATTAATACTTAATGAAGCCTTTGAAAGCGTTATAAAACTATCTTGAATAGAGGTAGTTTTATAAAAAACTCGTAATACTTTTACAAGCTTTAATCTATGTTGTTTTATGAAACATGTTGGAAAAAAAAAAAACAATAAATAAAAATGCTGTACACCAAACTTTTTTTATTTGTAATAAATTACATCTGAGGCCATACAAAACCGTATATTTAGAATGACTATTTAACAATGATCCAAAACCTAATCCTAGTCCATCAGAATACACTATGATATTATTTTGGATGGGCTTCAAAGCAACGGTATGATTTAGATGGGTAAAGTAGCAGTAACAACTTCATATATGATTTCTTAATTTTATTATGGCTACTTAAAATTGGACATTTAGTTATGGTATCGTCCCCAGTAAAATCTATGGTGATGGTAGGCTGCTCATACTCCAGTCCGGATACATCATGAATCAGCTCAATAGACAGGTAATTGGTGTCAATTATCTCTTTGCTAGCTTTCAGAGTATTGATGGGGGTTGTCCACTATTGACTCCATTTCAACTTCAGTTTCTCCTCGCTGCGCTGCTTACATTTTGTCAGTCATGTCACAAACGTAGCTCCGCAGGTCATCATATAGTCTGCAACACCTGAAATGTGACAAAAAACAGCTGAGTATGTTAAGAGAATATTATGTTTGTTGGAACCTTTAGAAAGTAGGAGTTTAATGTTAGAATTAAGTAAAATAATAAATGAAAGAATAAAGGAATAAGAAAAACAATTTAAATTAGATTTCTATTTATTTTAAATTTGATTCAATATTCTCAAACTTATTACAGTTATGTAACACTTTGGGGAAAGCCTATTTTTCCATTTATTTTGAAAGCTAAGATTAAAGGATTGATATGAAAATAAGTTTTATGTGGGAACAAAGTTTAAATATGTATTTTACAATGAACTAACTGGTTTACTAATAATATTTAGAGCATAGCTATTAGAGACACCATAATATTATGTGTGAAGTTATGGGTTATTATGGGTTTGTAGTGAATGTCCTTTACAGGGGCAAGTGTTTTCGTGCTCGATTTTGCGTCTACAATTATTTGACAAGCAAAATTAGACATAATTGTAGCTGTAATTTACTAGGACGTCGCTCCGTGTCTGTGTGATGTGTAGTATGTAAATGATACAACAATAATATGTAAATTAAAACAGAATACTCACCAGGTTCGAAGAATTCAAACCCTAAGGCTACCCACTGACCCAAATTCGCAGTCCAAAAGTTGACAGCTGGAACATGACTTATCGAATGTTACGAGTCATCACAATATAAACAGGCTTACACAACAACTTATCACATTGGTCAAACATTAACATAAGTTCCTATAATAATTTTATTAAAGAAGTTTTTAGGTTAGCTCAATCAAAACACAATTTAAAAAAAACAATGTCACGTGTCATATAAACCGCTTAATATAAATGTTCCCTAAAACCAACTATTGTAACGCTGAAAGGGCGCTACTCAACTTAGCCGCATAATAGTCGATAAAAATTAGAGTGGGAAACTACTGAGTCGATGACAGGCGTACCCAGGACGTTAGTCACCGTAAATTGATATCCATTCAGTGTGTTATGGAATACCAATATTATGACATTCTCGATAGCTATCAAAGTTCGATTAACAACCGAAGCTCGTTAGTCACTGGATATCAGAAAGTTACGTAATAGCCCTGCTGGGCGGTTTCTTAGGGCCGGTATTCAATGTCACCTTAACTTATTGCTTAAGTCCTGCATTTAAGCTAAGCGTCATGTTTAGAAGACAGAAGTGCATTTCAATCCGGATCTTCCTCGCCTTAACTAATCTATACTTACTAGTATTATAAAGCAGAAGAGTTTGTTTGTTTTTTTGGTTGAACGCGCTAATCTCAGGAACTACTGGTTCAAATTTAAACATTATTTTTGTGTTAGATAGTCCATTTATCGAGGAAGGATATTACATCACGCTACGGCCATTAGGAGCGGAGCAGGAATGAAAAAAGTTGCAAAAACGGGGATTTTTTTCTCTCTCTCTTATGTGACGCAGACGAAATTGCGTGGGTCAGCTAGTATTCTATATGCGGCATAAAAAAACTTTTTGCTGGTCAGAATTAATAACCATAAAGCAACTTTTTTTTGAGGTTGAGACACGCTAATCTCAGATCGGAACTTAGCGACAGAAATCTGTCACTTAGATTAAGGCTAGTTAGGGTGGACTTTATTTGTCGTTTAACTTTTATCCAATACTAGCTGACCCACGCAACTTCGTCTGCGTCAAAAGTACTACCTACCTACTACTACCTACTTACTACTACCTACTACCTAGCTACAACTACCTACTACTACCTACTACCTAGCTACTACTACCTACTACTACATAACTACTACTACCTACCTACTACTACATACCTACTACTACCTACCTACTACTACCTACCTACTATTACCTACCTACTACTACCTACCTACTACTACCCACTACCTACCCCTACCTACCCACTACATACCGACGAAAATAATTAAAAAAAAAAGAAAAAGAAAAGTATCCTATGTCCTTCTCCTGGTTCTAAGCTACCTCCCCACCAATTTTCAGCCAAATCGGTTCAGCCGTTCTTGAGTTATAAATGGTGTAACTAACACGACTTTCTTTTATATATATAGATTGAAATACACATAAGTCGTTCTTAAATTTAATCCTGGATCATCTCGAGATAAGTTACTATTGAAATACCGGCCCTTAGAGGCCAGAATCACTACTCAGTGTACAATAGCTTATAAATTCTCTATGCCTGTCTATTATAAGTACCTACTTTACGATCGGCCTCATCTCAACCGATTCATAAAAAAGTCCTTATTGGTCTTTCCCATAGTTGGTTCATCATTTCAGGGTACCAAAAGATAGTCTGGATTTAATTCTGGCTACGACCTACAATCAAAGTACAGAGACGTTCGCGGATAAGGAGGATCTACACCTACAAGCTGAAACTATTGGTTGTGAAACCTGGCGGAGACTTCGGAACACCTTTGACAAAAAACCACCTACTGTTATACCTATGGTAAGTTCCATACGCTAATTGCAGAATCATACCTAACGTTTGTCACCGAACTACTTCTGGGGGTGATAAACACGGTTAAATAGATATTCTATCTATCATTATATTTTAATAATTTCAGGAGCTCGTTGCTAAATAATATCAGCCGCTCGGGTCGATCTTTAGGTTAAGCCATGCTTGCCTAGGTTGGTCTGTGGATGGGTGACCACCCTTACATACCGAGTTTCCTCCGTTCCTCGGAAAGCACGTTAAGCCGTTGGTCCCGGCTGTCATTTGTCCATCTTTGACAGTCGTTACAGGTAGTCAGTGGGCCAAAAGTCCGACACCAGTCTTACCAAGTGGTATCGTATTTCCTGGGCACCAGTATTGACTGGGTTGTGTAGGCAGCAGTGGCGTAGCGTGGGTGTCAGCCGCCCGGGGCGGAAACAATTTTGCCGCCCTTTTATTTAGGTATTTCAATTTGATGTATACTATACATAACATACTTAGATTAGTTCTAGAGAATTTTTGGTAAGATATAGAATAGGAAATTTTCAAAGAATTCTTGAAATATGCATTACATCTACAACAATGAACAAAGAAACAGACCAAATTATAGTTGAATGGATACACGCATGTCACACTATTACTCTACAAAATGAATTTGTCGAATTTGAAGTTATTCGTTATCGAAAAAAAAATATTCCAGAAGAAATTAATTTAAAAAAAGAAAATTCGCGAGCGGCGAAATTTTTTTTTAACTTTTACTCCACTTGTCTAGGAACTCAAAAAAAGTCCCATGAAAATCCGCCCACTATAAACTTCGTTCAATCATATGAGTATTTTTTTGTTAAATTGCACTCGGCTACATGTGAAATGGACGACTGACAATCCAATCAATAACTCGTGGATCCCTCGAATTTGTCACAGAATAAGTAAATGTAAAATTCCGTGTTCTTTTCAATCGGTCCAAATTTGTAGTTACGATAAAAATTGAAATGGGTCAAATATATTTATTATTTATTGTGAAATTTTGCCGCCCCCTAAAAAGTGCCGCCTGGGGCGGGCCGCACCCCCTGCCCCCCCTACGCTACGCCACTGGTAGGCAGCCTAGTCGGGCAGTCGCTCCATGTGAAATACTGTGATTCAGCTGTATCCGGTTAGACTGGAAGCCGACCTCAACATAGTTGGGAAAAGGCTAGGCAGATGATGATGATATAAAATCATTTCCTTTTCATTATAAATATATCTACACTTCTACATCTACACTAATATTTTAAAGAGGACAAATATATGTATTTTCGTGTGAATGTTTGTAATGAATAAACTCAAAAACTACTGTGCCAAGTTCTTTCACCATTGGAAAGCTACATTCACCCTGAGGAACATAGGCTACATTTTATCCCTGTACTCCCACAGGAACGGGAACTACGCGGGTGAAACCGCGTGACGTCCGCTAGTCTTGTTTAAGGTGAAAGCGTCAGGGTAGCTCGCAAAATTCAAATTTTCTTACGTGTTTTACAATTTGCAGGCCAGTAGCAGGTTGTATGAAGTTGAAAAGATCGTTCGCGACTGTAAAATGTATGTAGTTACAGAATTATAACCATCAAAATCATCAGTACAACCCTCTAAGTTCATATAAGTCTATGAACGATTTTTGCAAGGTCAAGTCGTTCCTATACTGCGAGCTTGGAGGGTTGTATTGATGATTATAATTCTGTAACTTAATACGTCTTACAGTCGCGACCGATACGTTTATCAACATACAACTTAGCACTGCTCTGCAAATTGCAAAAAACGTAAGAGAATTTGAATTTCGCGGGCTACCTTGGAGCCATCCCCCTTAGAGCTGTATAAATATAATTATTAACAAGTACTATCTATATTTCAGGGTCATCTGATGAAGCACGGTGGAATCAAGGAACGCAATTCTCCATTCAGTGTAAAACTCATGAACTCTGGGGTACATTCTTCTCAGACCAACCCTGGATACAGCAGACAACCGGCTGGTGGCGCCATTTTCTTCTACTAGTGTTGTGACGATATCAAACAAACATACAAATCTGGGTTTGCGGGTCGTCTTACGGGCGGATCTTTCTATATTTTTAAAGCCATACTGCACATCCCGTTTTTTTTTATGCACTGACGACACATATGGGACGCAATCAAGACGCGTAGCTAACGCGAGACTGAAGTCACGTTGTTACATCGCTACAAACGCGCTGTGTACGAGCTGTTACAAATGTGTTGTTGACAACGCGCGAAGGACGCTCATATCTAAACGCGTGTCATCAGCGCATAAAAAAACGTGGTGGTCAAAGGCTCCAACGAGTAAAGTAACTATAAAGGCTCTTAGGTCCTTCTCTGTATGGTTTCGTTCAGCGTTTGCAGACGATTGTAAAAATATGGTTTTCTACATCACACCTACCAACGTGATTGTTATAAAGACCCTGACGGTTTCACCTTAACGGGTGACACCGGCGATATAGTCACGTTTTGCAATCAATTTTTCAACATGGAAATACTGTGCTTGCTAAAATACATAACGTCGATATTGTTTTAGACCTTTAAATAAAGAATACAATTATTCGTATCCATTGAGGAATGAGCTCTAGAATTTTTAAAGCTGGACTTAGATACCCCTCTGCCAAAGAACATTAGCCATAGTACCATAGGCGTTATTTAAAACCTATCGTCAAAACGATCTGCCACTTCAAATCTGCAAGTAGCACATCGTTTATCCATAACCATGGAGTGTCATATCATTTATGTAAGTACTAGATATGCACTAACATGATTTTATTTAAGTACAATGTCGGAATACTTTTTACGCCGTAAAGGTGGAAAACTCTAAATGATTTTAAACCATAAAAGGTTGAGTCACCAGAAAATCAAGTCAACTTATACTTTCAATTTTCTCTTTCAATTATAGGAACGTAAACACTTACAGTTAAAATAATAAATATACACACCCGCTGCAAGTGTGTGTGTGTGATCCTTCGTACACAGGCAGGGTGCTTTTGCGTTCCTACGCAACGCTGTAACTTTGGAAATCCTGGCCCGATTTCGATGAAACTATGTATATTATTTACAAGAGTACGTGCAGTACAGTAACCTTTATTCTATAATATGATGTGTATTTGAGTGTTGATATGACTACACGTACACGACTACATTGTATGGATATGTCACCGTAAATGTGTTTTTCTAGTGCGTGGTTTTTAGCAATATAATGCATGTGTCATGATGTGTCTGTGTGATTGTCAAACTCCTGTAGCGTGCTGTATGACATGTGTTTACCTCACCTCCCGCACAACTTGGCAAAACTACTTTATGTTGTTATTTTGTTTATTTATCTATGGGCCTTATGATGCCTGATAATAACATTATTGATTGATTGATATAGTTTGGCGAATCGCTCCTTGCCAACTTGAGAGCGTTTTCCTCTATGTTCAGAAAAAGCAAAATACGGATGTTTTTGTGTGGATGTCATGTAGTTAGGCACCCTAGCACTACGCCCGCCAAATTCGAATTTTCTTACAATGTACGTAAATTCGAATTTTAAGGGCGGGTAGGTTTAGGAATGACTTTGATATTGAAAAACAGTTTCTAGACCTATATTAACTGTAACTAAATACGTCTTGAAATCGAGAATCATATCTTCAGCAACATCCAACCTAGCATTGGCCTGCAAACTGCAAAAAACGTAAAAAAAAAATCAGAAAGGCAAATACCTGTCAAATATTTACTTGTTTGGAAGTAAGAAATGTGGCTATATGTTTATCTAGCGAATTAGAATATTGTATTGTGTAACCGGCTGGGGCTGGTGTCCGCAACTCCACGTCAAAGCGCGGTTACCCCAGAAGGGGCGTAATGTTTTTTTTTAAATTTTACTTATGTTGAGTTCAATAGCAACTCATTCAATATACGTAATTAAATATTAAGATAATCTTTGGTCTTTATTGGACCTGTGGTAATTGAAATTACTCTTTTTCTAGAGAATTTTACACCTTGTATGTTATTTTATTGCGTTAAATTGTATTTTGTAGGTACTTACACAAATCATAGTCTCATATTATTTCATGACAAAAATATTTCTCATTCTTTTATTTTATTACTTCAAAGGGGTATTGAAAAACGTCTTTGGATACACGTGGACATTTGTTATTGCAATTCTCGGCTCAATAACAAAGTCGATTACAATAACAAACTTTCCCCATTTGTATCAAAATGTACTACAAGAACATACTGTCTTTTTAATTTTGATGTAGGTATGTTAGTCTGGTTTGTTATGTTTGTTTTTTTACTGTTTTGTGGTGTATTAAATAAATTCGTTAAATTTAAAAGTTTTTGATTGTATTGTATCGATAGACTACTGCCACTGACCACGCTGCACAGGCCACCATATTGATAGATACTACTTGTCTACGTACCTACTCGTAAGTATGTTGGTCTAGTGGAAAAATCTATACTAATATTATAAAGCAGAAGAGTTTGTTTGAACGCGCTGATCTCGGGAACTACCGGCTTGAATGGAAAAATTATTTTTGTGTTGGATAGCCCATTTATCGAGGAAGGCTTTAGGCTATATAACATCACGCTACGCTTATTAGGAGCGGAGCAGGAATGAAAAATGTTGCTAAAACGGGGATTTTTTCTTTCGGTTTTCTTTCTTATGTGACGCACACGAAGTTGCGTGGGTCAGCTAGTAAATACTATACTTCTATTTATTTTCTCTTAGTCAAGGGTAAAAAGTAGAGTACACAACTCGTGAAAAACTAGACTGAAAAAAAAAAATTGGTTGCCTGTAAAGTCGGTATACGGGCGAAAGTTTTACGTGACAACGACTTTGAGTGGTAAAATAATTTTAATGTGAATATTCATTCGTATAGTAGGAAGAAGGATGAAATGAACCGGTGTGTATGCCTATCTCTCTCACTCTCTCTCTCTCGCTCTGTCTCTCTCGCTCTTAGGCGGGCTAACTGTGCTCGAGTGGAAGGGACGCGTGCCTTTCACTTTTTATGTCTGTCTCTCTCGCTCTTAGGCGGGCTAACCATGCCCGAGTGGAAGGGACGCGTGCCTCTCACTCGCTCTCATTGTGAGCGCATAACGTGAGCGGAGCGTAACGCAGTTTCTTGAAGTGTCACCCGGCAAACCAATTTATAAGACGTTGTCACGTCAAAAACTAAGTTGGATCCCTCGCTCCGCTTAGGATTCTACTCTAGTAGGTCACTATAGTGACAGGCTTATGTATCTGGATATCAACACTATAGTTAGTAATCTTAAGTCATCACGGGGTAAGGTGTATCTACCTATTGGATGTAGACACAAAATAGCTCGGCTATTAGCTTATAGTATTCACACAGACATAAATAGTATGTCTAAGTTTAGTTATATTATTAACACTGCGACAATTAGTAATTCTACTAATGTACAGGTGACTGGCACAAATGTATATAGCACTAGTGCTATAAATGTTTACACACATTTTACTGGGGAAGATCCATCTGTCACCATGGAAAATTCTCAATTGGGGTATATTAGTGATAGGGTCTTGTTGTCTGAGGATGGCACGGGTGTCTCCGGCCTCACTCCAAATTTTAATATGAATTTAAACTAGAAAGTGAGACAACAGAAGGTACCATTAACAATATTTTTGTTAATCCTACCAACAGCAAGGTATCTTCTTGTATTCCATTAGTTAGTAAAAAAGGGCCTCAGCAGAACACCTTAAAATTATTCCACCAAAATATCCAAGGCATTTCTTCCAAATTATTAGAAATTGAATTGTTTTTAGAAAATAGTAAGTTTGACATTATTTGTTTTACTGAACATTGGCTAAAGGATTACCAAATGCTTATTAATTATGAGAACTATATGGTGGGTAGCTGCTTTAACCGTAAAACTATGCTTCGTGGAGGTTCCCTAATATTAATAAAAAATAATTTTAAATATATTATGCAACGTGATGACATAGTAGGTCTCTCGGTTGAACATTGTGTCGAACCAAAGACTACAATATATATAATGAGAGTGTCGAACTGTCCTGTGTTGAGCTAGACATGAGCTAGATAAGCATATAATTGTGTGTGTGTACAGACCCCCAAACTATCAAAACTTTTCCATATTTGAATCTATAATGGAAGATGTCCTGGCAAAACTTGCAGCCAGTAATAAATCTAAAATAATTTGTGGTGATTTCAATATCACTATTTTAGAAGAAAATTCAAATAGCAGTCGGTTATTAAATCTTTTTAAGTCATTTGACTTGACTAACGTTTTTATTGAACCGACTAGAATCACAACTTCTTCTGCTACTTGTATAGATCATTAGATAATGTTTTCTGCGATTGTGATTACTTAGATAAAGCCATAATAAATTGTTTGCCGTCTGACCATAGCGGACAAACTGTAACTTTTAGGTGTAAAACTCCAATGCAAAAAGTTCAGATTAAATTTAGACCTATAACTTCTTGCAAATTAGAGAGGTATAATACTTCCCTACAGAACAAGTTAAGTGTAATGAGCCAAGAGGATATTAATATAAATCAATTGTATGATCGTTTCTTTTCATTAGTTCACACGGAATTCAACAAAACTTTTGAAAAGAAGACAAAGAGTATTTGCCCTAAATTTATATTTAGTGATTGGGCAACTAGAGGTATCAGAAAAAGTAGGGAAAGGCTATTTGAGCTTTACAGCCTTAAGCCTTTTATAAACACTGAAACTTTTAGCAAGTATGTTGCTACGTATTCAAAGATTTTTAGAAATACTTGCAAGGTTGCTAAAGCCCTGCACATTAGCAACAAGATCAAAACAGCAGAAAATAAAATAAAGACCGTTTGGAAAGTTATAAATAACGAGACCAACAGAAAGAAAATACGTAATAATACTTTTACATTAGATACAGCATGTGGTCTTAAAAGCTCTAATCAGGAAGTAGCTCAAGAATTTGTTAATTTTTTTACCGAAATACCAATAAAAACTACGGAGGCTCTTAATTCCTCACCTGAAGCCTCAATTGGCTTATTAAAGGCGAATGTGTCTGGCTGCCTGGCTGAATTTAAATTTAAACACATTAACCCCATGACAGTTATTAAAGCTTTCCGGCAAATTAAAATCAAACTGACTGAAGATTTATGGGGAATGTCTATCAAAGTTTGCACATCTATACTTGAGACCATAGCCCCGTACTTAGCTTTAATTTTTAATTTATGTGTAGACCAAGGAGTTTTCCCTGATTTAATGAAATACAGTAAAGTCATACCTCTTTTCAAATCCGGGGACAGCAAAGATGCCAATAATTATAGACCTGTATCCGTGTTACCGGTTTTTAGCAAGGTTTTTGAAAAAGTAATGCTTAATCAAATGCTCTATCATTTTAACACCAACAGAATCTTCCATGATCAACAGTATGGTTTCACCAAGGGACGTTGTACAACTGACGCCGGTGTAACCCTATTAAAGCACATATTTGCTGCGTGGGAAGAGTCCCAAGACGCAATAGGAATTTTCTGTGACCTCTCCAAAGCTTTTGATTGCGTAAATCACGACACATTACTTTTGAAACTGGAGCATTACGGACTGGGTAAACTTGCACTTAGCCTGCTAAAATCTTATTTGAGCGATAGAAAACAATATGTTCAAATAAACGGTGTTAATTCACAGGGTTTGAATGTAAAAATGGGGGTTCCGCAAGGCTCAATATTGGGTCCTTTCCTTTTTCTCGTCTATATAAATGATCTACCCTATTTGTTGAAACACCAATCTCAAAATATGGTGTTGTTTGCTGATGACACTTCTCTAATTTTTAAGATAAATAGACGGGCCAAAAATCTAGATGACGTGAATGATGCCCTACTTCAGGTCCAAAATTGGTTCACAGCAAACAATTTGGTATTAAATGAAAAAAAAACTAAATGCATAAGATTTTCATTACCGAATGTTAAAAGTAGTGATTGTGAGATAATGTTGAATAAAGAGAAACTCGAATTCGTAGATAAAACGGTTTTCCTGGGGCTTACGCTTGATTCAAGGCTACAATGGGGTTCTCATTTAACATCTCTTGCGGGGCGCTTAAGTTCAGCAGCATATGCCATTAGAAAAATCCGTCAATTCACTGATGTGGATACCGCTAGACTGGTCTATTTTAGTTACTTCCATAGTATAATGTCTTACGGTATTTTGCTATGGGGACGGGCTGCTGATATTGAGTCTATATTTATTCTGCAGAAAAGAGCCATCAGAGCCATATACAATCTTCGTAGGCGCGATTCTCTAAGGGAACTATTTAAGGATATTGGCATCATGACGGTGCATTGCCAATACATCTACGAAAACATAATGTACGTCAGAAAAAATCTGCATCTTTTCAGTAAAAGAGGCGACAGACACAATTACAGTACTAGAAATAGGGACCAACTAGTTCAGCCAGGCTTTAGACTCGCTAAAGTAGACTCATCTTTCATGGGGTACTGTTTGAGATGCTATAATAAAATTCCACAAAGTATTCTTGAACTGAATGAGACGAAATTTAAAACATGTATTAAACGCACACTATGTAAGCAAGCATATTACAAGTTGAGCGATTATATCGCTGATAAAAATGCTTGGCTCAATGCTGGTCCTGCTCCACAAGGACAGGGGCGCAAAACTTGATAGCATTAAATGGTATTGTTGGAGCTGCTGAAGATTGTACAACTATCTTTGCATTGTATAGATTCAATGTTAGTATTATATAATCGCATAGCCCATATTGTGTGAGTACTATGTACTAGAAAGCTATCATTCACTGGAAACCTACTTTAGTTTTTTACTTGAATGTGCCCTGGCGGTTGAGAGTATGTCATGCTCACTCAAATGTCTCGCTGATGGTGGCGCGTGTGTCGGACCATTTAGCTCCCTTCAAAGTGGTTGAGCTGAATGGTGCTGATCCATGCGTCATGTTCGTGAACGGGTGCTGTCAGTTGTGACTGGTCATCTCTTAGTTGCCATGGCTTATTTGAAAGAATTATTTTGTTTTTACTATGGACACTTTTAACGTGCACATCTTGCTACATTGTTCTCACATAATCTACCATCTCAACATGAATGATGTAACCAAGATTTTGTAACAATAATTTGATTTAAAAGAGTGTCCATGGAGTTTCTTGCCCGTTCTTCTCCATAGAGATCTACGCTAGGGAATGGGCAACTACAGTACTTTCACAGTTTTTATGTCTTGTGACTGGGACTGTAGCTACATTTAATTTTCATCTTTGTTTCGACAATTCAAAAGTGCCTGTTATTGGCCTACTTGAAATAAATGCTTTGATTTTGATTTTGACTCTAGAATCCTTCGCGGTTCTCGGGATCCAACTTAGTTCCTCGAATTAATTTCAATTTTTTACTTGTTATATGAATCTACTATGTCTACTGACTATTTAAAGTTTTTTTCTGCACGTGCTAAGGTTTAATAGGTACCTACCGATAGCCAGGACTAACTGCGAGGTACGGAAACTCGGTATGTAATGGGTGCTCAACCATCCACAGACCAACATAGGCAAGCACGGCTTAACCAAAAGATCGAACCAAGTGGCTGTTATTATTTAGCCACGAGTTCCTCGACTACTACTAAGTACCCAGCTATCGTTAGCTAATTATTATAGCTGTCTTCGTCGTATTTATCATCTGCCCAGCCTTTTCCCAACTATGTTAGGGCCGGCTTCAGTTCGCGCAGCGAAGCTCGTGCGCACATACGTGTGAACTGTGTGTGGTGAGGCTCAGTTGTGCCGTTTTGCTTGTACCGCCTGTGTACTACCTCCTGCGCCGCTCGAGTAAGGCGCGTAGTGCGAGCGGCGCAGAAGCTCCGAACGAACATGAAATGCATGCGCGCAGTTCCCAAGCGGCGCATTCGTCAGGTCTGGACGCACCATAAGATTATTGCACGTTCGGGCTGACGACCATAGACGGATCAGTAGTCAGTCAGCTTACCATCCTGTCATCCTGTGATTCGTACAGTCAGTGCTGGTAAAGGAAATGCCCTTTCATCTCGTACAGGTAAACTAAAGAAGAACTTTAGCAGCGACAAAAACCTGGCTGAAGAACTTACGAGTTTAAAAATCAGCACCCAACTAAGAACGCCAATGAAATCATCAAAGAACCAATCACAAAAGAGCTTTGTGTCAACAGTGATGAGTTGTGTAACTGGCAGCTATTTTTTTTAGAATTATTACAAGACAAGTAATGCTAGTACTATCTTATGTCAGAAACAAACAAGATTTGGTAACTTCTGGTCTGGCAGGAAAAGCACTGAAAACCGATTACGTTATACCTACCCAAATACACTTACAATTTGTTAAAATTTTCTTGAACTATGTAAACCTGTAACAAATTCAATGCGTCAGTCTATACGAACACTCAAATAGATGTTTGCTTTTACACTGATATGGAGTTTTTGGATTCCCTAGGTAAGTGTCATATTTTTTCCACTTTTCATTTTATGAAATATTCCGACCTGGGTTTTAATTTCATGCATATTTTTTAGATCTTGACACATTCCATAAAAAATCGCACCGTGTACGGTCTTGGTATTTATATGAGCAGTATAAATCTCTCGAAAGAAGCCAGTTGGATGCTGCTCAGAAACTGAAAGATCGTTCTTATCAGGAAAGAATTTTGCGCCAAGAATTGTCAGAGAGACGAGCTAGGCGAAAATTATACGATCAATTTGGACTTTGTCAAAGCGAATCTAGATTAAAAAGAGATAAAAGTGGCAGCAACTATACACAGCGGACGACAGTGAGTACCAGCGACGATGACTTCTTCGAAAGCTTCAACCTCATGCAAGAGGACGAGCGAGTGACACAAGTTACTGCAGCTTATGAGTTTGCTGGTGAAGGCGAAGGCGGTGGCGACACGTTCAATCAAGACGGCATATCGGCCAGCCAGTGCTGCTTATCGAACGACGTCACTAGCGAAGATCAAAACAAAGATGATAACGTCAGTAATGTGGAAAGCATTCCTAGCGTAGTGGAAAATTTAAAAAATGACGAGTTTATTCCACCCAAAGAAATGGAATTAGTGCAAGATTCTATTGAGGAAGAAGTAAACTCTATAAACGCCGAAATGAACAATTCGATAGCTGAAGATATAAATATGCAGCTCGACTCTGTCCAAGACGACATAATGTGTTTAGAAAACATTGCTAAATTTGAAGACGTCGATAAAATTTCTGAGGAGCATAGTTTTACTAAAGCCGCCGTACGAGAGCTGAAGAAAGTCCAGTGCAGCAAGAAAGCTGTTCAGGAATGTAATGCATTTGCAATATGGTCTCGGCTCGTCTCTTTTGCATATCAAGTTGTGCAATTGAACCACGGTGATGGTTTTGAACATTGCTAACCATTTCAGTTGTCGCCAGCTGACAGTTAAATGAATGTAATGTGTGTTGGTTGCAGGTAACTGCTACTGTGACTACAGCTCACAATTTCTCACGGCCGTGCTAGCGTGTGATGTATTGCGACGAGGCGTCAACAGAATGTGTGAGTAATTATCGTTCTAACAGCTGGGTAGTAGAAGGTCATTAATTTTGTTTCTTTCAGTTTTTTTTTGGAACTATTCTCTTTAATATATGTAATATGAGCAGCCGCAAAATATATTGTTTAATTTTTATTTTGGTTGGTAGCTGAGATTTTTTAATACCAGTTTGATAGACAACAGGGTAGCCGCGAAATTCAAATTTTCTTATGTTTTTTGCAATTTGTATTTCAGTCAGTGTGGTTGCATGTTGATAGAAATATGATTCGCGACCGAAAATAGTCGTTAAAATTAACGATACAACCCTCTGAGGTCATTTAACCCCATTGAATAACTTTTTCATTAAGTTATTGATGAACTGCTAATTGCAGAAAACGTTAGAAAATTTTTTTTTGCTGGTTACCCGGGGAATTATTTGCTGCACATCAGAATAATTCATAAATGGTTGCACTAATAATTAACTAATTGAATATCAAAACTGATTAAGGTGGGCGTTGGGGTAGCCCGCGAAATTCATATAGGTCGAGGAACGAATTTTTCAAGGTCAAAGTTGTTCCTCTACCTTTGTGAACTTGAGGGTTCTACTGATGATTTTGATGGTGATAATTCTGTAACTACATAAGTATGTCTAAGTAGGTACCTTCGTACACAAGGCTACTCAAATCTTGATACTCAACGATTTTAGTCTTCATAAGCGACTGCCACCATACAAATACATTGAAGTTCATACACAAGTCGCGTCGCCGACAGTCGTCCTGCGACTCGCGTCGTCGTGCTAGTCGCGCACTACTTGCCGGACGAGATCTTCGCTATAAAAGTCGCAGCGATTTCCAAGATAGCATTTAGATTTTTGACATTTTGGGAAAAGTGTGATCTGCTTAGCGACTGAATAGGCAATTCGCGTCTTGCGATTCAAAGTCGTGTGTATGGACCGTGCGCTACTCGATACTCGCGTCGTGATACTAATGTGGTATACATTAGTATCGAAGATTTGCTTAGCTTTGTGCACGAAGAGGCTTACAGTCGCGAACGATATTTTCATCAACATACAACCAGCACTGGTCTACATATTGCAAAAAAACATTAAAAAAAAATCGCGGGGTACGTTAGCATCAGCTTTAACACTAAAACTCTTCAATATATTTAAAATGCATTGAGTGGCAAGGAGAACATAGAAAGGAAGAGCAAGCGAAACGAGCTTGGGACTTGGAGCACCTTCTTTCTTTCTTTCTTTCTTTTCACCTCGACTCGGACGGGCTAGGTCCTTCGTGTTAGGTTACTTTAAACCGATGGAAATAGAGCCTTTTGCAACGAAATAAATTAATCTATTCTGTTAGGCCCTTTGTTTATGCTCCACAAGAAATAACATATAATTAGTAAGAGTTTTAATTTTAGGTAATATTTTGCAGCCTTACGTCTCTCCAATAGAGTTTGCTGAATCAGACGAGTCTATCGCGAGTTGCGCGAGTCTAAATGTTAAAAGGAAAAAATCGGTACAATTAAGAAAATACAGGAAAATATGTGAAATTAAGGTATTTTTTCAGCTAAAATAATGGGTGAAGCCGAAGAGCACTTGTCGTCTCCATCATTGTTATATTTATTTTTGTTCTGGAGCATACCTGAAAACTTTGGGGTCACACCCAAAGTTTTCAGGTATGCTCCAAAAACACAAATCAACAAAAATCCAAGATTCAGTTCCAAGATTTTATGTACGTCAGAAACGCGGGTGTATTTTTTAGATCAGCCTAAAGGATATCGTTCATTGTCGGCCCAAAAACCAGGGCCACACACACACAGATTTTCAGGAGAGGTACGTGAAGGTACACAGAAGGTACCAAATAACTGCAATAAATGTAGGCTGATCGAAAAAATACACCCATAATTCTGACGTACCTACATAACTTTTTCATCACAAGTGTTTTTTTTTTAAATAGTTATTTTTTTCATAATGGTATTGTAGTATTAAATACCTCCTCGACCCCGTACTATTCAATAGAAAAGACAAGTAAAATAAATTAAAAAAACGGGTCTTTTTTAATTTATTATATTTAACTTTTAGTACATTGGTACTCCAAGATGGCCGCCACCACAAAATGTTGAATTAACGAATTATTTTCTACTAGCTTCTGCCAGCGGCTTCGCCCGCGTGAAGTTTGAAATTATCCCACGTGATCTTATTACCGGGATAAAAAGTATCCTATGTGTTAATCCAGGTAATAAACTATCTGTGTGCTAAATTTGATCCAAATCCGTTCAGTAGTTTTTGCGTGAAAGAGTAACAAACATCCATACATACATCCATACTTACAAACTTTCGCATTTATAATATTAGTAGGATTTAACTTTTAGCACCATTGTGTAAAGTTAAATACTTAGGAAAATAATTCGTTAATTCACCATTTTGTGGTGGCGGCCATCTTGGATTTTTAATTTATCATAGTGTACGGTATTCTACTAGTCAAGCCCTTTCATTTGATACCCATATATAAGTATTGTATAGATATATAAGTTGATAAATTGTTGAAAAAAATATAATCCTCCATTTTGTGGCAGCAGCCATATTGGACTGATTTTTATCAAACATGGCTAAGAACACTTCCGACTAATTCTCCTTTCAAACAAAAAAAAATCTAAATCAAAATCGGTTCATCCGTTTGGGCGCTACGATGCCACAGACACGAGTTTAAAAAAAATATTGCGTGGTTACTTAGTCTGATGTAAGTCAGAAAGCTTGGTTGTCGGTTTCGTGAAGGGTCCATTTACAACCTGTACCCATTTGTTTTATTAGAGGTACATAATAATTATGGGGTTCTAAAAAGTTAATATTTTACAGCCATTGTCATGGAAGCCAAAAAAGTACATCAAAACAAGACATTCAGAAAGAAAAAGTTCAGGTAGACACTGTTTGCATAATGATTGGAAACCATTTTGCGTGCAATCTCTCGCCAATGGGAAGGACACTAGAGCGCGGAAACGCAGCGTGCGTGAACCATGGTGCGGGTATGCCGAGGTATATCATTACAGAGAACAAAGGACCCCGAAGTCTTCCTCAAGTGGCACTTGGTCAGACCTAATGAAACAAAAGCCGAAGGTTGTTTCCAGACGGCAATGTTGTAAGTATCGTAATAGGGCCTTGAATCCAATGTTGAGAATAGCTCACTGCATTGATGGCATATTGAAGGACATTGACGACCCTAAGCATATGTAAAATTGTTGTAACAAATTAAACAAAATAAATACAAACGTTTTGTTATTTGGTAGCAGTAGTATTATAGTTTACTAGGCTCCTTACAGATTGAGATAAAACCCAAGTTTATCTAAAGGTGGACGCACACCTATCCGCGCCAGTAGAATCTAATTTTAGAATTACTAAAACCTCTCACATGTCGCAAGCGCGCGCCGTGCTTATAACATACCGCCACGCCACCCAGATAGCATCTATATGTCAGCGTCACATTAACCCCTCCACCACAGCGCGAGAGGCGAGTTCCGTCGCACACATTTCAAAATTTTACGGTTTACATTTTACGCTTACATATAGATGCTCTGTGGCTCCGCTTCTCTCCGCTTTGGTGGAAACGGGCTTTAGTTGTATCGAACGTGTTTATTCATGTTGTGGGCTACAATTTATTATCTTAACTACCGAATCATATTGATTTCCTTACATCTTTAGTACAATAAATACTTGATTTATGGGATAAAACACAATGATTTCGCCGCGCCGCACCACGGAAAACAGCGTTGCACTTCGGTGCCGCACCGCCCCCTACGTTTTGCTACTAAGGGTTCTTACAGATGAGCGGCACATTGCCAACGGCAGATAAACTGCAGCCGTCACCGATGCGTCGACGCTTGCAGCTGTGGCGTTCGGCGGCAGCCGCCAACGCGTCGATGGCAGTCGTCGACACACATTTACGCAGCATGCCACAGTTGCAAGCGTCGCCACCCGTTGACGGCAGTCGTCGACGTGTCTGCCGGTGCCGACGGAAGTCGTCGACGTTTCGGCCGGTGCCGTTGAGTTAATGTTCAACCGGCACGGTTAGCCGGTCGTTTCCTCAAGGCAATGGGAGCGGTTGACGACTGGCTGCGAGTCAGTGTATTGCAAGTTTTGTCGGGTGTTGCCCTATAACTATGTGGCAATAAAAGAAAACATGTATAACAAATATGTAACACTTTAATACACTTGTCGCCTGTACAACAGCGAATTTAAGTTAGTTACAATATTTTTTATAGATTTCTACGTAGAAGTTACATCGAAAATGTCTCATAAGAACGCATCCCCTTCACCTTTTAGTTTGAACCAAAAACAAGCCAGTTTCATAGAAAATATATATTACTAGAACAAAAAGACAGAACTTTATTACAAAATAGATGATTCTAATAAATATTTAATTTTATAAATTCAATTTACTACAATCAACTTATCCAATCAGAGGAGACTGCTGAAATTTGTTTTACAATGTTGGGCTTTTGCCCTTACAAATAATAAATTGTAGTACTATTCTGGGGTAGAAATTTATTTTTACAATCAAATCATTTCTAAGACTACTTGAATGGAAAAAGCATATTAAAAACATTCTTCAAAGTAAATAAGAAAAATATCGTCGCAACTAAAATGGTCCAAAAATAAATTGTATTACTAGTTTCTGATCCTTCCTTAAAAAAGTATAAAATTACTTTTGTTAATGTTTGTAAATTGTATACATTTTGTTTTCGTGTTTCTTCTCAGAACGACGCGTTTGAAATATTTTTCTAAGGAAGGTAAATTAGACAAGTTTAATATTTGTATATTGCTTGCTATAACAACATTTATGGGTATTATACAATATTTTTATAATCATTTAACGGTAAATTGGTGTTTTTTTTTTATAATTATCTTATACTGTAACCATATCCAGAATGAGGGTTTTTTTTTTTCAAATCTTCTCTAGTCGCCGGATAGATGGCGTTGGTCTGACTACGTTACTGCAAGGAGCAGAACGTCACATATTTTCACTTGGACGTAATGATTATATTCGGAAGCTTATGTAAACGAAACTGTCAGTCAACGAGCGCATGTGACGTGTGTTTTTTCAAGCGTTTTGGCTTTGGCACCTAGTAACGTAGTCAGATCAACGCCATCTATCGGGTTCATGGAAACTTTTTTTTTAATTCTCTAAAAGAGAACCTCTCATCACTGTAGTTTTTTAAAGTTCAAATCGATCGTTTCCAACAAGGATGACATAACTCAAAAATTAAGATTTATCGACGTGTTTGTAGTTGAATATAAAATTAACGAACGTAAGTATTCAAAACCTCTATTAAAGGTAACTATGTAATAAAAATATATGCAACATAATGAAAAATATTTTCAGGTAAGCTAAATAATCGCTATCATTATTATTTTTTAGAGTTATGTCATTTTTGTCGAAAACGAGCGAAACTGCTTGTTAGGGAGCACGCATATTAGGGACGGCGCATTCGATTAGGTCGTGAACCAAGTAAGTAGAATTAATTCTTTGTGGCACATTTCAAGTATTTCGAAATGGCAGTGGGCAGGGGACATTACACGCAGAATGAATGGCAGATGGGGCCAAAAAGTTTTGGCGTGGCGAACCGGAAGACGTTGGTAGGCCTCCCACTAAACCCGGGGTTGCAGGCCTGTTCGAAAGAGATAACGCGGCCCCGGAACATAAAGGGCGCGGAAGGAACATGGATGGGTTTTAGTCAGTAAAAGTCTGACACTCCCTCTCGCTTCGCCCAGAGTGGGAGAAGTCATTTGATGGATTTCCCATCCTAGTGGGAGGCCGATCGATGACCTGGTCAAGGTTGCGGAGGTCCGCTGGATGTGAGACACACGGAACCGGTCAATGTGGCGACACTTGGGGGAGTCCTATGTCCTGCAGCGGACGTCATTGGCTGAAATGATCATGATGATGGCACAAATCGCGTGAAGGCATTTTCCCGAAAGTTTATCGATACACATTTGATTTTGTCGCTCGGCTATATCGTATCACGCCGTCCCGAACATATTGTGTGTGTCGCCCCATCTACAATAGCTCAAAAACTCATTTTGATATCTGCTTATACATATACAATACATATGAAAGGCATTTGTTAGACCTTATACCCGACTACAGATGAACCAGGAGGTGCGACCACACATTATTCTATATTTCCGAAAGGCTCGGCTTGAAGACCCAGTTCATGAGCACGTTCTGCTATTTAGTTGTTTTACCTTTGAAAGACGTCAAAGTCAAGCCCAATAAGGTAGACGACAAAAAAAAACTAATTAGTCTGTCAGGTATATTGTAAAAAAATATTTGACCCGTATTTTTTCTTTTGTTACGTAAATAGAAATTGACGAAGATACGACGCTTTTCAAATTCCCAATACGTCGCGCCTAGATATCATTTTTACCTAGTTCTGACGTCACGAGCCCCCACTCCCGAGTTTTGATGCGTTTTATCTTTGTCATTATTCATTGATTTACAAAAATAAAAAATACTTGTCCAGAATGAGGGATTATTTTTTCAAATCAAAATTATTATTCAAATTTTTAAGCATAATTATTATTTTCTAACTGATGGACTAAATAGATTTGATACTGTCGTCATGCCTATTCCAACCTTTTTGAAACGCGAATAAAGAACACAGTCGTGTGGTATTTATTTATATAACTTTGAAAGGACTATGGTAACTTCTACATAAGTATTGCTACAAGTAAAAAAAATAAACCATAGTCGGGCAAAAGATTGTTCGTACAACAAGTCTATAATACGGTTATTACTTGCTAAACATTTATATATAAATATATTGATAATGTTTATATTTATTGTGTGACGGTAATATGTACGGCGTTCTATTGTACGCTGTTTTAATTCACTAAAATGTTTCATAAAATATCTATTTAATAAAGCACAATCAATTATGATGGGTAAAGGGGCTAGCTATAATATTAGGTGCTTTACATTTGTGCTAAATTATTTTTTGAAAGCTCCTTTACACAATGGCCCTTGCTGGTCTGCGAATTTCCATTGTTTAATTGAGACTTCCTATTTTTTGCCAGTATTTGCTATCGTGTATAGGAGCAATTATAATATTTGGAGATTATTCATATATTTTTTTAAATTTAATTATGCGAAAAGCAGACATTCCTCTGCCGTGCGATAAATTCATACGCCGAATATAGTTAACCCCCCCAATTTGAAAATTCTATACCTTACCTATTTGAAATTTTGATTTAGTGTACAAATACATTACATTAAGAAATAGTAAACAATTATAAAATTGACTCTATTTTCTGTTGATGTACACTCAGTGCACAAAAAAATAAACAGTAAAAAAAAAAAAAAAACTTGGAAGTCGACAAAGAAAGAAATTCTATGAGTAAATAAATTTCTCAAATTGGTTGGACAAATTAATTGCAAAAATATAATATAATGTAAAATTAATCATCACTGGGTATACTAAATTCCACCCTTTTCTCACTCAATATTTTTACTTCATTTTAGTTAGTATGATATTCGATGTTAGCATGATTTCATTAGTTCCAATTCACTAAAACTTCGATATTCTATACATTCTGTTATTGAATTGTCTTTCCAATCATTTTGTTTAATAGGCTGAAGAAGAGTTCGGGTGGTTCCGCGACAAGCGGCCGGTGTGCTCGCGCATCCTAGGGCCGCCTCTGCCCGCGTGCGCATACGCATCCCAATCAAAATGGCGCCAGGCCATAATTTAATCTAAGTATAAATAATATAACTGTTCTTCTCACTGGGAGTGGCCATTGGCCCAGCAGTGGGAACATTGATTATGTTATGGTGCATGCACATCAAAGTTACTCGTATTTTGTGGAGCAAAGTTAGTGGACAACAGTTATTTAAGGTTGCAGTGTTAAGCAACTTTATATACGATGTATGGACGCGGGATGAGCAATATCTGATACATAGCAACAAGTGGCCGCATAAGACAAAACTGTGATATACCATGCGCCATCTAGCGGAACATTGTCCAAGTAGACCGTATAGTTGCAAATATTACTCTGACCGTATGGTTGCAAATGTTGCTCTACAAAAAGTAACTTTGATGTGTATGCCCTATATGTTCTAAATAAAGGTTACAACATAATATAAAATGCACTGAGTGTACTCTCCTAAGCTACAATTTGAGCTAGTCACCTAGTTTTCGGGCGGGTTGTCGAAATAGTCGATTTTCTCTGCAGCTGGTTGCTGCGGCTGCTGAGACTGCTGCGGTTTCGGTTGGCTGCGAGCGGCCCATGCGTTCGTTGAGGTGAGTGTTGCCCAGCCCGACCTGTGGTGGAGCGAGGAGAATAGTGAGAGAATATCGGGACTTTCTGTTTTTAGAAGTTTCAAGTAATTTTATTTATACTCACGGAACATGATGGTTAAAGTAGCAGGAAGATTGGGTTTTTTTTACAGTTTTATGTAAGGAAAATCGTAAACAACGAGAACACGTGTGGCCGTTGATTGGTTTTTATGACTGCTATGCACTATACATTTTCGTGTGTGACAGATAAGATTGGTTAGTGTGCAGGAGTACCTGGTGTTGGCCCCGCCCCGGGCACGCGCCGCTTGCCGGCCTCGCGCGCCAGCACCTCCACATGTGTACGTACCTGGTGTTGGCCCCGCCCCCCGCGGGCGCGGCGCTGGCCCCGCCGGGCGGCGCGCGCAGCACCGGGCCGGGCACGCGCCGCTTGCCGGCCTCGCGCGCCAGCACCTCCACATGTGTACGTACCTGGTGTTGGCCCCGCCCCCCGCGGGCGCGGCGCTGGCCCCGCCGGGCGGCGCGCGCAGCACCGGGCCGGGCACGCGCCGCTTGCCGGCCTCGCGCGCCAGCACCTCCACATGTGTACGTACCTGGTGTTGGCCCCGCCCCCCGCGGGCGCGGGCTGGCCCCGCCGGGCGGCGCGCGCAGCACCGGGCCGGGCACGCGCCGCTTGCCGGCCTCGCGCGCCAGCACCTCCACATGTGTACGTACCTGGTGTTGGCCCCGCCCCCCGCGGGCGCGGCGCTGGCCCCGCCGGGCGGCGCGCGCAGCACCGGGCCGGGCACGCGCCGCTTGCCGGCCTCGCGCGCCAGCACCTCCACATGTGTACGTACCTGGTGTTGGCCCCGCCCCCCGCGGGCGCGGCGCTGGCCCCGCCGGGCGGCGCGCGCAGCACCGGGCCGGGCACGCGCCGCTTGCCGGCCTCGCGCGCCAGCACCTCCACATGTGTACGTACCTGGTGTTGGCCCCGCCCCCCGCGGGCGCGGCGCTGGCCCCGCCGGGCGGCGCGCGCAGCACCGGGCCGGGCACGCGCCGCTTGCCGGCCTCGCGCGCCAGCACCTCCACATGTGTACGTACCTGGTGTTGGCCCCGCCCCCCGCGGGCGCGGCGCTGGCCCCGCCGGGCGGCGCGCGCAGCACCGGGCCGGGCACGCGCCGCTTGCCGGCCTCGCGCGCCAGCACCTCCACATGTGTACGTACCTGGTGTTGGCCCCGCCCCCCGCGGGCGCGGCGCTGGCCCCGCCGGGCGGCGCGCGCAGCACCGGGCCGGGCACGCGCCGCTTGCCGGCCTCGCGCGCCAGCACCTCCACATGTGTACGTACCTGGTGTTGGCCCCGCCCCCCGCGGGCGCGGCGCTGGCCCCGCCGGGCGGCGCGCGCAGCACCGGGCCGGGCACGCGCCGCTTGCCGGCCTCGCGCGCCAGCACCTCCACATGTGTACGTACCTGGTGTTGGCCCCGCCCCCCGCGGGCGCGGCGCTGGCCCCGCCGGGCGGCGCACGCAGCACCGGGCCGGGCACGCGCCGCTTGCCGGCCTCGCGCGCCAGCACCTCCACATGTGTACGTACCTGGTGTTGGCCCCGCCCCCCGCGGGCGCGGCGCTGGCCCCGCCGGGCGGCGCGCGCAGCACCGGGCCGGGCACGCGCCGCTTGCCGGCCTCGCGCGCCAGCACCTCCACATGTGTACGTACCTGGTGTTGGCCCCGCCCCCCGCGGGCGCGGCGCTGGCCCCGCCGGGCGGCGCGCGCAGCACCGGGCCGGGCACGCGCCGCTTGCCGGCCTCGCGCGCCAGCACCTCCACATGTGTACGTACCTGGTGTTGGCCCCGCCCCCCGCGGGCGCGGCGCTGGCCCCGCCGGGCGGCGCGCGCAGCACCGGGCCGGGCACGCGCCGCTTGCCGGCCTCGCGCGCCAGCACCTCCACATGTGTACGTACCTGGTGTTGGCCCCGCCCCCCGCGGGCGCGGCGCTGGCCCCGCCGGGCGGCGCGCGCAGCACCGGGCCGGGCACGCGCCGCTTGCCGGCCTCGCGCGCCAGCACCTCCACATGTGTACGTACCTGGTGTTGGCCCCGCCCCCCGCGGGCGCGGCGCTGGCCCCGCCGGGCGGCGCGCGCAGCACCGGGCCGGGCACGCGCCGCTTGCCGGCCTCGCGCGCCAGCACCTCCACATGTGTACGTACCTGGTGTTGGCCCCGCCCCCCGCGGGCGCGGCGCTGGCCCCGCCGGGCGGCGCGCGCAGCACCGGGCCGGGCACGCGCCGCTTGCCGGCCTCGCGCGCCAGCACCTCCACATGTGTACGTACCTGGTGTTGGCCCCGCCCCCCGCGGGCGCGGCGCTGGCCCCGCCGGGCGGCGCGCGCAGCACCGGGCCGGGCACGCGCCGCTTGCCGGCCTCGCGCGCCAGCACCTCCACATGTGTACGTACCTGGTGTTGGCCCCGCCCCCCGCGGGCGCGGCGCTGGCCCCGCCGGGCGGCGCGCGCAGCACCGGGCCGGGCACGCGCCGCTTGCCGGCCTCGCGCGCCAGCACCTCCACATGTGTACGTACCTGGTGTTGGCCCCGCCCCCCGCGGGCGCGGCGCTGGCCCCGCCGGGCGGCGCGCGCAGCACCGGGCCGGGCACGCGCCGCTTGCCGGCCTCGCGCGCCAGCACCTCCACATGTGTACGTACCTGGTGTTGGCCCCGCCCCCCGCGGGCGCGGCGCTGGCCCCGCCGGGCGGCGCGCGCAGCACCGGGCCGGGCACGCGCCGCTTGCCGGCCTCGCGCGCCAGCACCTCCACATGTGTACGTACCTGGTGTTGGCCCCGCCCCCCGCGGGCGCGGCGCTGGCCCCGCCGGGCGGCGCGCGCAGCACCGGGCCGGGCACGCGCCGCTTGCCGGCCTCGCGCGCCAGCACCTCCACATGTGTACGTACCTGGTGTTGGCCCCGCCCCCCGCGGGCGCGGCGCTGGCCCCGCCGGGCGGCGCGCGCAGCACCGGGCCGGGCACGCGCCGCTTGCCGGCCTCGCGCGCCAGCACCTCCACATGTGTACGTACCTGGTGTTGGCCCCGCCCCCCGCGGGCGCGGCGCTGGCCCCGCCGGGCGGCGCGCGCAGCACCGGGCCGGGCACGCGCCGCTTGCCGGCCTCGCGCGCCAGCACCTCCACATGTGTACGTACCTGGTGTTGGCCCCGCCCCCCGCGGGCGCGGCGCTGGCCCCGCCGGGCGGCGCGCGCAGCACCGGGCCGGGCACGCGCCGCTTACCGGCCTCGCGCGCCAGCACCTCCACATGTGTACGTACCTGGTGTTGGCCCCGCCCCCCGCGGGCGCGGCGCTGGCCCCGCCGGGCGGCGCGCGCAGCACCGGGCCGGGCACGCGCCGCTTGCCGGCCTCGCGCGCCAGCACCTCCACATGTGTACGTACCTGGTGTTGGCCCCGCCCCCCGCGGGCGCGGCGCTGGCCCCGCCGGGCGGCGCGCGCAGCACCGGGCCGGGCACGCGCCGCTTGCCGGCCTCGCGCGCCAGCACCTCCACATGTGTACGTACCTGGTGTTGGCCCCGCCCCCCGCGGGCGCGGCGCTGGCCCCGCCGGGCGGCGCGCGCAGCACCGGGCCGGGCACGCGCCGCTTGCCGGCCTCGCGCGCCAGCACCTCCACATGTGTACGTACCTGGTGTTGGCCCCGCCCCCCGCGGGCGCGGCGCTGGCCCCGCCGGGCGGCGCGCGCAGCACCGGGCCGGGCACGCGCCGCTTGCCGGCCTCGCGCGCCAGCACCTCCACATGTGTACGTACCTGGTGTTGGCCCCGCCCCCCGCGGGCGCGGCGCTGGCCCCGCCGGGCGGCGCGCGCAGCACCGGGCCGGGCACGCGCCGCTTGCCGGCCTCGCGCGCCAGCACCTCCACATGTGTACGTACCTGGTGTTGGCCCCGCCCCCCGCGGGCGCGGCGCTGGCCCCGCCGGGCGGCGCGCGCAGCACCGGGCCGGGCACGCGCCGCTTGCCGGCCTCGCGCGCCAGCACCTCCAGCACGCTCATGGCCGGCAACCACGACTGTGGGGATACAAGTGTTACGTCTTGTAAAAGGAGCACGATTTTTGGCGGCACTATTCGGCGACACGATAGAAATACATATGTCACCGTAAAATTGTCAAATACGTTATATTGTAATATCTCTAGCGATATTGTAAAGTCTCGAATTATTGTCAAATGAACATACTGCTTACAACAAAACGCATTATTTTTCGTGAAATGCATGCGATGGTAGTCAACTTACGCGGTGTGGAGGGAAGGAGGAGTCCCCCTTGCCCAGTGGCACAACTCTCATGAAAATATAATGCACCATTCCTGAGAAATATCGATTAATATAACATAACCTTAAAACACTTTATATTCCCTCTAAAAAGCGTAGTCGACGGAGCCCCGCTTCGCGGGGCCCCTATTTCCGAGTGCAGGGTTTAAAGGAACCTAACTAACCTAACGGGGGGGTGCCCCAAGTCCCGATTATGGGGGCAGAGATACTTCCGTATGTTCAGTTGACAATAATTCGAGACATTACAATTTCGCGAGAAAAAACACGTTGTATTGTAATATAACGTGTTTGACAATTTTACGGTGACACATACATTGTATATTTGGCATTTTTCCGAAATTCACACCCGAGCCGCAGTCGTGGTTGTTATGGAGCCGAGAACATTGTTACTGCAGTGCCTGCGGCTCAGGTATGTCTTTTTTTTGTAAACACAATTTCAAAATTATGTATGCCCTACAGACAATAAAAAAATATATAATTATATATCACCGGCAAGTTTGTGAATGTTAAATTCACAAAGTTGAAATTAACTTGTGTTTTTTAGTGAATTTGTACTAAGTATAAGTTTAGTTGACTGTGGAAATTTTTATTTCCGCACAAGTTGTGATTCAACAAAATTTCCCTGGCTACCCAAGTCATCATCATCATCATTTCAGCCGAAAGACGTCCACTGCTGGACATAGGCCTCCCCCAAGTGTCGCCACATTGACCGGTCCCTTGCGACTCGCATCCAACGGATTCCCGCAACCTTCACCAGGTCATCGGTCCACCTAGTGGGAGGTCTTCCAACGCATCGTCTTCCGGTTCGCGGTCGCTCCTCCAGAACTTTACGGCCCCATCGGCCATCCGTTCTGCGAGCTTAAGTTTGGCTACGTCGGTGACCTTGGTTCTCTTCCACATTCGACTCGATTACATCCGTCTTCATTTCTGATTCGATCACGCAAGGAAACTCCGAGCATAGCCCTCTCCATTGCTCTTTGGGTGACTTTATGCCTTTTGATAAAGCCCATTGTGAGCGACCACGTCTCGGTTCCGTATGTAATCACTGGTAACACACAGACATCTGGTCATAGACTTTCGTCTTGAGACACTGCGGTAAGTTGGACAAGAAGATACTGCGCAGCTTCCCGAACGCTGCCCAGCCGAGTCGGATTCGACGACTACCCAAGACTACCCAAGTAGTCTTACCCAAGTAGTCTTCAGATATTAATAAAATCTCGCAACAAGATTATTTTTGTCCACAAGTAAAATAAGACCCCGGAAGGAGAGAAGTTTCAAATAATTACGCAATAACAATGAATACCTTCTCTCGATCAGCCGTGGCTACTACGTTCCTGTTGGGCTCGGCGTCGTAGGCGACGCTCTCGCAGCCGAAGTGCTCGCACAGCTCGTGTATGAACTGACGCTTCTGCCAGTTCATCGACGGGAACGAGTGCGCTCGGGTCTTCTGTTTAGACTGTACAACAAAAATAATCATTTAGAGGACTTCATTGGTAAATATTGTTAGGTTGAGGTAAATGGTGTTTTTTTTTTCATGTCATGCTGATTTGCCCAATTTATGTGGTCCCCGCAATGTACGTTTGAATCTTTATCATCTGCCTAGCTTTTTCCCAACTATGTTTGGGGTGGCTTCCAGTCTACCCGGATGCAGCTGAATAGGTGTACATGGAGTGACGGCCCATTTGACCTC
Source organism: Xestia c-nigrum (assembly GCA_916618015.1). Classification (NCBI taxonomy): domain Eukaryota; kingdom Metazoa; phylum Arthropoda; class Insecta; order Lepidoptera; family Noctuidae; genus Xestia; species Xestia c-nigrum. The sequence goes on from OU745249.1 coordinate 5,913,342, forward strand.
CACAACCCAGTTAGTACTGGGTAATACAATACCCCCTTGGTAAAAAAAAATTGTTGATGATACTGTTCCAAAAAAAATTGGGAAAAACACTAAATTTGATGATTTTGTATGAACGCTGACAACCTATAACTAGATTTACAAATGACAGCAGGGACCAACAGCTTAACATTTAAATAATTTTGTTTATTATGATCTAAGGAGGCATAAAGAACCCCCTTCCCCTTCCCCTGTTACCTTCTTAGCGAGCTGCACGAGCTCGGTGAGCTTGTCGTGTATCTGGTGCGCGAAGGCAGGCTCGCGCGCAGCTGTAGCGCGCACGTGGTCGCTGTAGCGCGGCGCCAGCTTGGCCGACACGTCGGGGTTCCGGATCTGCAGCGCCAGCGCGAGCTGACGTGTGCGGGCTTCTACGCGGCATTCGTCGTCGCATTCGAGACTGGAAAACAAATAAAACTACATATTTATTTTTTCTCTAAATATATCGCGGTAGACCTCGCAGGAGACGGCGGGATAAGCTAGACAAAACCAACGATCAGTGGTCCACATTGATCGAAGAATTTGGAAGTCATGGGGAGAGGCCTTTGTCCAGCAGTGGGATGACACAGGCTAACAATAACAGATATATCCGAACTTGTAACTAGATCATTTTTCAGTAGGAGCCTGGAGTTTGTAAATTGGTGGTGTGGCACACTCCTGTATCGGTGCTCACACTCCTGTATTGGTCCTGCGCCTGATATTTCTCCGGTCGTGTTGCATTGCCATCCCGTCGGCCTATGGCAGTGAAGAAAAGAGAGATTGCACCTGTGTGTGTGCAAACTCTTGTGCACTATATCTCCGGGTCGATGGCTAGCCTCTGCTGTGATTGACTGCCATAGCCGAAATTCGATCCAGAGTGACCAAATTTCTTTTTTAATAGAATTAAGCTCTAAACAGGAAATTTGCTGGGTATTCGTTTCATCTCCATCTGACTAGTATACTTTCCAAAAATCAGGAAGCTAACAGTGAGTGAATTGAGAAGAATCTTACGTTTTCAGCATACTTCCGGGACGCTGTACTTCAGATAAGTCTACCGATCCTCCTTCTGACATCTTAGTGGCTGCTAGAGCGCTCATCATCCTGTTGAGAAAGATTTCGGTTATAAATACTAATATAAGACAAGAAAGTTGAAGTGAGCACTTACACGTTTATGGATTACTGTGCCCTTGCATATCCAAAATCATAAAAATATGTTTTTTGATGATGTTAAAATAAAAAAATATTGTTGGTCACAGAATTTTTTTATGGATCTTAATCAGCAGAAATTTCCCAACTATGTTAAGAGTCGGTTTCCAGTCTAACCAGTTATAAATCAATTCCAGTATTGTGTCTGCCAATTTCTTTTGCATAACCTAGTAACTGCATATCACCACAATATTTAAGTCAGGTGATTGTTACATCTGTGTTATTACGGCTAACGCTCCAGGGTAGCCGGTGAAATTCTAATTTTCATGATTTTTGCAATTTGCAGGCCAGTGCTTGGTTGTGTGTTGATTAAAATATCGTTCGCGATAGTAAGACGTATGTAGTTATATAATTATAATCATCAAAATCATCAATACAACCCTCAAAGTTCACAACGGCCGAGGAACAACTTGGACCTAGAAAAATGTGTTCCTCGAAATCAAAATCAAAATCAAAATCAAAGCATTTATTTCAAGTAGGCCAATAACAGGCACTTTTGAATTGTCGAAACAAAGATGAAAATTAAATATAGCTACAGTCCCAGTCACAAGACATAAAAACTGTGAAAGTACTGTAGTTGCCCATTCCCTAACGTAGATCTCTATGGAGAAGAACGGGCAAGAAACTCCATGGACACTCTTTTAAATCAAATCATTGTTACAAAATCTTGGTTACATCATTCATGTTGAGATGATAGATTATGTGAGAACAATGTAGCAAGATGTGCACGTTAAAAGTGTCCATAGTAAAAACAAAATAATTCTTTCAAATAAGCCATGGCAACTAAGAGATGACCAGTCACAACTGACAGCACCCGTTCACGAACATAAAGGCATGGATCAGCACCATTCAGCTCAACCACTTTGAAGGGAGCTAAATGGTCCGACACACGCGCCACCATCAGCGAGACATTTGAGTGAGCATGACATACTCTCAACGACCTCTCTCTCTCGACCTTTATGATGTTCATTTTGACGTCAAGTCCGCTAGCTCATGCGTCATGACTTACTTGGCGTAGTCCCTGGCGTTGTCGCAGCAAGGTCGGTCGGCGTGGCGGCGCGCGCACAGACAGGTGACGCGCACAGGACGGCGGCACGGCGCGGGACTGGGACACACGCTGGCGGCGCCCACGTGGCACGGCGCCGCACACGGGTGACCGCACGACGGACGCTTCTCTGCGCACGGCTGCGTGCATCTGGGGGACCGAGTAAAAAGTGTCAACTAACAAATTAAATGGTAATTACGGTCCTCCGCTATACTTTCTGATTCATTTTGATCCAAGACTTAAAAATAATTCTCTGAGATTTTGTCGAGCTTCATTGTCTCGGCGCTTTTCTGGTGGTCGCCACTTTTGATTATGGCTTTCAGGAGTTACAGAGGTTTGGGAATAGTGTGGCGGCCTTCTTTTGTGTTGGGACTAGTCCCAAAACAAAAGAAGGCCAAGTTTGAATAATAGTGCATTTTGATACAAGTGGAGAAAGTTTGTTATAGTTCTGTTCCAGTTTGTTTCAGTTGAAGCGGTATTAACACACGAGCCGTAGGCGAGGATGTTTTTGAGCCGAGAACTGCAATAACAAATGTCCATGTGTATACGACGTTTTCATGTTTAGACTCTGGCAAATGAAAGTAGAGACTCGAATTATTTGCAAACTTTTTATATGGCAATGTTTTATTTATGTCAATTCATTGTCAATCTCAATTTGTCAAAATAACATGGCGTATTGTTGTTGATTTATTGGGACCTTTAAAGAGCATTTTTCAACTTAAACATGAATAAAACGGTTAAAAGTGATGTGCGGGAGATGTTGTTGCGCATGATTTCGAAGTTTGAAGTAAAACAACAGCAGAAAGACGCCCAATTCAATCAGAAACAAGATTGTTTACGTGTGGTGTTGGATTTCATAATTAGTTACTATGACGCTTTGATGTTGATACCTTTACGTTGTTTGTATTCGGAATTATAAAAATTATTGTAGAATGTTGTAGTTTTATTTATTCAGACAATATCACATATTCTCTAGTCGAATTTTATTCCAACGAAGTAGCTGATTTTCGCATTGTCACGCACAAAATGTCTCTTTGGTTTGGAGCATAATGGGTAGACCTGATTTTACATTCATCATCATTCATTGCTTCATCTGTTTAAAAATACGACTTACATACAACCAGGCATACAGGGAAGGGGGGGATAGTTGGGATTAATCCCCCCCCCTCCGAAATCTGACTGAAAATAAACAGGATCATAACCTGCGAAGTACGAAAATTATAGTACAGTGATTACAGCGATTTTTACACAGTTCCATGGGCGGTAAGTGCCGTAACTGAAAAACTACGGCACTTACGGCACCTTCTACAATTTTGAACTGTTCTCATGGAATTGAAGGTGCTGCCGGCTGTTTCAAGTTTTGTTCCTCACCAAACCAAAAGTCTGGATAGGTGTTTGCATACAACAAGTACCGTAGGTTCCCATTTTGGGACCTGCCCACATGCTGTCAAGCATTACAAATATTGTTTTACACAAAAATAAGTAACTGTAAAGTATCAAGTCAGGTTATTCCGGGTATTTCATACAAGTCTTGGGGTTACTAGGCTGAGATTTTTTAAATTTGGCGCGCTTTTTCAGTCTCTACTTTCGTTTGCCAAACTATTTCTATGATATTTAATTTGTAAACACAATACAGGGTGTAAACCACCTCATCACGAAGCGTCAACCAAGCATTCGGTACATCCGACTAAGTAACTTTACGCATAAATTAATGCTGGGAAACAACTTTTTTTTGGGGTGGAAAATAATGTATTGTGGTAGTTCTCAAAGTAAAGCATTTAAAATATTGTGCTGGTAGATGGATTGAATAGTGCGGAGTCGTAGGTGTTTTAAGTAAAAATCTTACATTAAAAACTTGTATTAATAAAAAAAACTTGGCGAAAAATTGTAACTTTGACCCTCAATATCTCCGTAACTAGAAGGTTCCCAGGTATGGTGCAGAACCAAAACCGCGCCGTAAAGACGTAGATCGAAAAAACATTCACCTCTGGACTTTGGACTAGGCTTTGAACCAATTTGGACTAAGTATGGGTTTAATTATCTAGGGTAGTTTTATTACCCACACGTGTGGAAAAAATATCAAAAACGCACGTGTGTGAAATACACTGCATTTTGAATCTAATCGTAGTGCGAAAAGAACCAGTTTTCGAGGAAGTGTATTGAAAAGAACATAATACGTTTCCAGTAAAATGACTTACTTGCCAGTGTCACAGGGTCCTTTGTGACAGGTCTTGATACAGGTATGTTTGCCGCATGGCAGCGGCTTTCCGCACGGCAAGCCGCATGAGAACTCCTCTTGAGAACACGGTATTGTTTTCCTCTCCTGTTGAATAGAAAATAAAAATGAGGATTTTTTATTAGCACATCACTGCAAACGACGCCGTTTGATCCACTTTGATTTACACATCATTTGGTTATTTTGGATGAGTCACCTCGTGATCACCATGACAGCGCTTGGTAGTGAGCACGACACAAGGCGGACAGTCTCCGGAGTGGCACGAGTGGTGCGGCGGGTGGCGGCACGGCCTCACGCGCGGGCACGGCGCGCTGCACGCCGGCGGCCGCGCTCCGCAACGCACGGGCGGCAGGATCACTTCCGCACCGCACTCACAGGTTAGTTCCTCGAAACCTGGAGATAAACACGTGCATCACAAATTGAAATCGTAAGGCTGAGAAATAATGGTTGAGGGCCAGTACTCACTGACGCGCGGGCAGGGCGCGCAGTGGCCGGTGTGGCAGAACTCCTCGCAGCGGTGCGTCTGGCAGGACAGCGTGCGGCCGCACACCACGGCGCAGCGGTGCGACGTCGCCGAGCAACACACCGTGCGGCAGCGGTGACGTCCGCACGATAGTTTCTGAGGGGAAGATACAAATGAGATTGAGAATACAGTCATACGACTACGCTTAACCCCTGGAACCATTTTGAAAAAGGAAAGTAGTACAGTTCCGAAAACTGCTTTCTGATTTTTTATTTTGTAGTTACCTTGTTGCACTTCTTTTGGCACAGCACATTGTTGTACATTTCGGGGAGCTCGGCGCAGGGTACTTCGCGGCTGGAGTGCCCGCAGCGGCACTGCAGTACTGTCTTATCGGGACATTCGGGACACGTGCCTGGATAACGTAAATATAAGAAACTGTAGTTTTAACCGATTAGTTGCTATGCTATCCAATCAAATCGCAGTCTTTTCTCTTCTACTTGATGATAACAGGAGACACGAATTCATTGAGTTCAGTGAACTTGGTCTTCAACTCTTACATAACCAATACCGAATTTCTGACAGTTTCCAATAGAAAATATGGATAGGATGGAAGATTCTATTCCAGATTCAGATGAAACATTCGATTTTGATTCTGACAGAGGTAATTTCAAAATGACGTAAAGGATACTGAGCGCATTGTTGGATTTACCAGTGCAATACGCATGAAGACAGTATCAGAAAATTGCAAATCTATTTAGTAGCAGTTGAGAGTATTGGAAAATAATGAACACGTATTTTTTGTTCTTGTAAATCAATGAATATTGAGAAAGATCAAAACTCGGGAGTTTATGATGTCAGAACTCGCAAAAAATATGCCAAGGGGTGACGTATTGAGAATTTTATAAGCGTCGCATCTTCGTCAATTTTGGTTTATGTAAGAAAATAAAAATACGAGTCAAATATTAGTTGATAATCTAAGTGACGGACTAATTTCATTGTCTTTATTATAATGTTACCTTCATGACAATTAAGTTTGCAGAAATGTTTATCGTCGGCAGGACCGCACTGCAGCGGTTTGGCACAGATGTTGCCGCACAACGGGATCGGGTCTGTGCACGCCTTGCGCGAGTCTTTCGCCAACCTACGGACAACAAGGGTTTGAATGATTTAAGAGGCTGTTCCTAGCTAAAACAATCATCACAGGTAAATGAAATCAAGTGCAATTTTATACCATAAACATAGCTTAACCTCACGTACGAATGGTACATCATATGGCCAGTTATAGTATTTGAGTCTAATGTAATTTAAATCAAATTAATTGTAAAAGAAATATGACGACTTTGACCATGAAAAATTCGTTCCTCGAGCTTTATGAACTTGGTGGGTTGTATTGATGATTCTGATGATTCTGTAACTACATACGTTAAGACGTATGTAGTTGTCGTTGTATGTTGATGAAACTATCGTTCGCAACTGCTTACAGTCTTTTCATATGTGTCTGTAACACAGTTTATACTAGCACAGACACAGTCGTTCACTCTATTTCAAATTAGCATAGTGTTGTACTTCATATTATAACGTTTTCTTTTCTGTTTTGTTTGAGATGGACAAACTGTATTTGGCTTTTTGAAATAAAGATTATTATTATTATATTTTCATCAACATACAACCTAACACTAGCCTGCAAATTGCAGAAAAAGGTAAGAAAATTTGAATTTCGCGGGTTACCCTGACGCTTTCCCCTTAACAGATAGGCACTCGCTCTATGCAAAATTCAGGTAGCTGTATCAGGAACTGAACTGGAAGAAGACTATAACATACTCGTGAAAAGGCGATACGATACGATACGAGGTAGTACTCCTAGTCAGTACTCACTGCGTGTTCCCACACGGACAGGTGTGCACGTAGAGCGGCAGCTGCTGGCAGGGCTGGCAGGGCGGCGCGTGGCAGTGCGCGCGGCACACGTGCGCGCCGCATACGATATGAGGTAGTACTCCTAGTCAGTACTCACTGCGTGTTCCCACACGGACAGGTGTGCACGTAGAGCGGCAGCTGCTGGCAGGGCTGGCAGGGCGGCGCGTGGCAGTGCGCGCGGCACACGTGCGCGCCGCATACGATATGAGGTAGTACTCCTAGTCAGTACTCACTGCGTGTTCCCACACGGACAGGTGTGCACGTATTGCGGCAGCTGCTGGCAGGGCTGGCAGGGCGGCGCGTGGCAGTACGCGCGGCACACGTGCGCGCAGCATACGATATGAGGTAGTACTCCTAGTCAGTACTCACTGCGTGTTCCCACACGGACAGGTGTGCACGTATTGCGGCAGCTGCTGGCAGGGCTGGCAGGGCGGCGCGTGGCAGTGCGCGCGGCACACGTGCGCGCCGCATACGATATGAGGTAGTACTCCTAGTCAGTACTCACTGCGTGTTCCCACACGGACAGGTGTGCACGTATTGCGGCAGCTGCTGGCAGGGCTGGCAGGGCGGCGCGTGGCAGTACGCGCGGCACACGTGCGCGCAGCATACGATATGAGGTAGTACTCCTAGTCAGTACTCACTGCGTGTTCCCACACGGACAGGTGTGCACGTATTGCGGCAGCTGCTGGCAGGGCTGGCAGGGCGGCGCGTGGCAGTGCGCGCGGCACACGTGCGCGCCGCATACGATATGAGGTAGTACTCCTAGTCAGTACTCACTGCGTGTTCCCACACGGACAAGTGTGCACGTATTGCGGCAGCTGCTGGCAGGGCTGGCAGGGCGGCGCGTGGCAGTGCGCGCGGCACACGTGCGCGCGGCACACGTGCGCGCCGCATACGATATGAGGTAGTACTCCTAGTCAGTACTCACTGCGTGTTCCCACACGGACAGGTGTGCACGTAGAGCGGCAGCTGCTGGCAGGGCTGGCAGGGCGGCGCGTGGCAGTGCGCGCCGCATACGATATGAGGTAGTACTCCTAGTCAGTACTCACTGCGTGTTCCCACACGGACAGGTGTGCACGTATTGCGGCAGCTGCTGGCAGGGCTGGCAGGGCGGCGCGTGGCAGTGCGCGCGGCACACGTGCGCGCCGCATACGATATGAGGTAGTACTCCTAGTCAGTACTCACTGCGTGTTCCCACACGGACAGGTGTGCACGTAGAGCGGCAGCTGCTGGCAGGGCTGGCAGGGCGGCGCGTGGCAGTGCGCGCGGCACACGTGCGCGCCGCATACGATATGAGGTAGTACTCCTAGTCAGTACTCACTGCGTGTTCCCACACGGACAGGTGTGCACGTAGAGCGGCAGCTGCTGGCAGGGCTGGCAGGGCGGCGCGTGGCAGTGCGCGCGGCACACGTGCGCGCCGCATACGATATGAGGTAGTACTCCTAGTCAGTACTCACTGCGTGTTCCCACACGGACAGGTGTGCACGTAGAGCGGCAGCTGCTGGCAGGGCTGGCAGGGCGGCGCGTGGCAGTGCGCGCGGCACACGTGCGCGCCGCATACGATATGAGGTAGTACTCCTAGTCAGTACTCACTGCGTGTTCCCACACGGACAGGTGTGCACGTAGAGCGGCAGCTGCTGGCAGGGCTGGCAGGGCGGCGCGTGGCAGTGCGCGCGGCACACGTGCGCGCCGCATACGATATGAGGTAGTACTCCTAGTCAGTACTCACTGCGTGTTCCCACACGGACAGGTGTGCACGTAGAGCGGCAGCTGCTGGCAGGGCTGGCAGGGCGGCGCGTGGCAGTGCGCGCGGCACACGTGCGCGCCGCATACGATATGAGGTAGTACTCCTAGTCAGTACTCACTGCGTGTTCCCACACGGACAGGTGTGCACGTAGAGCGGCAGCTGCTGGCAGGGCTGGCAGGGCGGCGCGTGGCAGTGCGCGCGGCACACGTGCGCGCCGCACGCCAGCACGCGCCCGCACGTGTCGCCGCACGACCAGTGCGCCACGGACCCTGACTCCAGCGTGCACGCCACCGAGCGCGCCTTGGCGGCCGGGCAGTGGCATACTGGATGAGGAAATACAGGGTGGAATTATGCGCGAACAAATACAAGCCTTTTCAAATAAAAAAATATTCACTTTTTTACAAAAACCCAAACTCAAAATCTAAGTGACTTTTTAGAGTAATTTTCGAAGTTTGCTATCAAAATGTTCTTTGAATTGCGTGTTTGTTTTGTTAAATTTAGGCATTTTGTAACAGTGTAACAAAAATGTGATTAATTAAGCATCTTAACGCAAAAAACACGCTTTCAAACCTGAAATCTTTGGACCCCTACATCTGTACAGAAAATGCTAAAGATAAACAACACAGTATTTTAAAATACTAGAAGGAGAATCTCTGTCCATACCTTGTTCGACAGTCTCAGCACATATGTCACACGGTCCCTCGTGACAGTCCTTGGCACAGTTATGCACACCACATAGTAGAGTACGTCCACAGACGCGACCGCACACTTGCGGCAACTTGCTGCTGCAGAGCACTGAGCGGGTTTCCGCACCGCAACCGCAATGCCTGCAAAAGAGTAATTTTGAATTTGAATGATCCGATAGATGTAAGGCAGCTGAGTGATAAGTGAGTACAAGAGTGTTGAGTCTGAATCCAGAAAAATAATTAAAAAGTAGAACTCTTCTCATTTAATGCATAAGTTATATTTTACTTGTGGGGCATCTCAAAATGTCAGATTATCCATATACATACTTGACAACAGTGGCTTGGCAGGGCGGGCAGGGCCCGGGGTGGCACAGCAGCGTGCAGGGGTGCGGGCATGCGCGCGGGCGGCGACAGGCGCGGCCGCACGTGTGCGCGCCCGCGGAGCCGCGCTGGTACTCCGGCGCGCGCACCGCTCCGCACATGCAGCGGTACTCAGTAGGGATGTCTTCGTTCGTGTTCTGGCAGGCTGGGCAGCGCCATTTGCCCTCTGATAGAAATAACATAAATGGTTAAACTACTTTTGGAAATAAAAGCTCAATTCTAAAATCTAAATTCAATTGTAAGAAACAGAAATCTTTTTCCTGTCTCTTACAGGAAGGAGTTTTTGTGTAAATATTGGTCTGAGTCATAGCTAGATTACACAATGTTTATTGAATTCTTAAAAACATATTGAGTGATCAACTCACACACATACATAAAGGGAACTATTTTCTATCATAAAATTGAAAACAATGAAGTATCCAAATCGTATGAACTTTACTATCAAGTTAAATATGGAAATATAATGTATATTCACTTGTTTGGTCTAACCCAAGAAAGAAAGAAAAAAAAAAGCATTAGTAAGCCTGAACAGGACAATACTCACAAAAATTAATTAGTTAAGCATAATATCACGCACGCCTGTATACCTCAACAGGTTAGAACGAGGCATACATTTTGGGAGACTGAATGTTTTGGGACTGAAGTGTTCGTTTTGAAACTAAAGGTAACTCGCACAACATTATCTTAAAGCCGATGTCCCTCAGTAGTATTCTAGTGGGAAACTAAAGATGATAAAATAAATCAAACAATGTACTCACCAACCATACTGCTCAAAGCCCATTTCCGGATGCACCTCAAATGAAAAACATGGTAGCAGTTGCAGCACGACCACACCTGGTCGTACTGTTTGACACGGTCACAGCAGACAAGACACTCCAGGGTGCCCTTGTCTAGTTGTTCCGTTAGACGTTCACGTTGGGTCATTTCTTTGTTTACTGAAATAGGTATTTAGTCACACTTGTTACTTGTGAGCATCTGTTGCCTGACTAGAATGAGTTGTGTGTCTTGGCCGATTAAAATAAAACTGTAGACTTGGTATTTGTACTAATATCTATACTAATATTATAAAGCAGAAGAGTTTGTTTGGTTGAACGCGCTAATCTCAGGAAGTGCTGGTTCGAATTGAAAAAATCTTTTTGTGTTGTATAGTCCATTTATCGAGGAAGGCTTTAGACTATATAGCATCACGTTACAATTATAAGCAGCGGAGCAGGAATGAAAAATGTTGCAAAAATGGGGATTTTTTTTCCTTTCGATTTTCTCTCTTATGTGACGCAGACGAAGTTGCGCGGGTCAGCTAGTTATAACTAAAGAGGAAAGATTTCGTTTTGTATATTTAAAGTAAAGGACCGATTTTAAAAATACTTTCACCATTAAAATGCAACACTATTGCTGAGTAACATTGGCACTACTGTGAAGCGGGAATGGGCTGCCAGTTTTAAATATATTTAATATTTTTGTGCACTTTTTACTATTGTCTGTTGTAATGAGGTTTGCTGTCAGAAAACACTATTGTACATAAGCTATAATGTAATATTATCTGTGTAGTTATGGAGAAACAAGACCTGTTTATTGAGGAATAACAAAGATCATTCATTGCCATATGTTATTGTGTATTAATTAAAAGATCTTGCAGCTAGCTTACATCATTCACTACTATTGGGTTGATGTGTGCTATTCTATGTATTTGAAGGCATTCTGAAGTGGGTCAAAGATATACAGGGTGACTGGCTCTGCACCCGCCATAGCAAATTCGCATATAGAGGAGGTAATTTTCTAATTACTGAATCATACTTTCCGTAACCAAAAAACTATAAAGTTTAGGAGAATGGTCGATTTTTATACTTATTGAAAATTATCCAAAATTTGCATTCATAACTTTTTTTTGCTTTATTTTTGTGTTTTTTTTTTACTCTATGTTGGTAATTATAAACATTGGTGATTAAAATACCTCGGAACTTCCCTCAAACTAGGGTAAAAAAAAGCTTCAACAAACCTATACCGAATTGTTTTTTTTTAAACTAGCTACTATTTAAAAACAAATTTGGTACTGTTGGAAAGGTTATAAACTAGAGAACAAATTTTGATAAAAAAATATTATTGAAACACCATAGCTTTTTTTTTAATTTGAGGTTGAATTTGATTGTAATAATTTTTATTTGGCATTATTTTCTTTAAAAAGCGTGATATCTTATTTTTTTACCCTAGTTTGAGGGAAGTTCCGAGGTATTTTAATCACCAATGTTTATGACTACCCACAAATAGTGAAAAAATCCCACAAAAATAAAGCAAAAAAAAAGTTATGAATGCTTGAAGGTCAAATTTTGGAAAAATTTCAATAAAGTATAAAAATTGACCTATCTCCTAAACTATAAAACTTTGGTTAGGGAAAGTACGGTTCAGTAATTAGAAAATGACCTCCTCTATACGCGAATTTGCTATGGCGGTCTAGAGCCAGTCACCGTGTATACAAAATATCTATGGCACAATGTATTTAACGAGTAACATTATTAAAATAGGCAGTATATGAAGGGTATAGGGGCAAAACAAGAAATGTCACAAAAACAAAAAGTTGTTTATTTAAAAACTACTACTACTACTAAACTTGTAAACTGCTACTAAGAACTTAAGTATACCTTTTAAAGTCTTAGGTTTAGAAACAATAAATACTTTTATGAAAATAAAAAGTTTGAGAATGATAAAAAAATTAATGTAGTTCCCTTTTAGAACATACAAAAACTGGAAATGTCCAATACGTCCCATACAAAAATTGATAAACCTCATACCAAGTAGTTCTTGTTCTGTCCACCTGCTAAATCACAAAATATTTCTAAATAAATGCTTTAGACAACTATTCAGGTGGTTTGTTAAATATTATATTGAAACAGAAACAAACATAAAAAAGTTGATTGCTAAATTTTTTGAATGTAAGATGGGACATTCCTTCTTACGTTCCGTTTCAACATGGACCTTCCCTGTTTTGTTCCTGCACACAATTTTTAAATTCGAGTATTACATCTGACTATGCTTGTTTTTACGCTTTTTGTATAATGCCAATAAAAATACGCGGGAAAATGAGAATGTTGCCATCAAAAATTAACTTTTGGATTTTTTGTGACATTCCTTGTTTTGCCCCTGTACCCTTCATATATGAACTTGATAGTGATTACAGTGTATTTAAAGAATTTCGGTGCAAAGTAAATAAATTAATGGGATTCTGACTTTAAACATAATCAAAGCATGTACAAACCTTGATCAGTGCCATATTTCGTTTTATTTCGTGTAGGACTGGGAACATTTTCAGACTTTATTGCTCTCTCCCTCTCTCTAGTATCTCTGTCCCTTTCGCGAATATCTCTGTTACCTCTCTCCCTTTCGCGAGTATCACGATTATCTCTATCTGTGTCACGGGAATCACGGTAATCTCTATCTATTTCACGAATATCTCTGTTGTCCCTGTCCCTCTCTCGTACATCACGGTAATCCCTTTCACGGATGTCTCTATTGTCCCTATCCCTGTCTCGATAATCTCTAGCCCTTTCACGGAAATCTCTGCTATCTTTATCACGGACGTCACGGTTACCTCTGTCTCTCTCACGAATATCTCGGTTGTCTCTGTCTGTCTCACGGACATCTCGGTAATCTCTATCCCTTTCATGAGTTTCTCGGCTGTCTCTATGCTTATCACGGGTATCTCTCTCTCTATCTCTGTCCCTTTCCCGGTTTTCGCTTTCCCTGTCTCTATTATCTCTCTCTTCTCTGCCTTGTAAATAAGTATTGGCATATTGTTCATCTTCAGTGCTATTGCGTTCCATTGCTCTAAGTCGTGGGGTTCCCACCCAATTCTTTCCACGACCTGAAGCTTCTCCCCTCCCATTCCTCACATCCTGACTGTCTTTACTAATTGCACTGTTGTAGAAGGTACGAGCATCATCTTTATTCTTTGACTTGAAATTACCTTTTCCTTGGCCTCTTTTGTTACTTGAATCATAGTTTCGGTTATTAGTTTCATAGTTACGGCTGCTGGAGTCCTGTTGGCGACTACTTGATTCACCCTGTCTACTATCTGGCTCTAGATTATGATTATTTGATGATTCCTGATTACGGTTGCTTGATTCCTGGTTGCGGATGTTTGAGTCATCATGTCGCCCATTAGATTCATTATTGCGATAATTTTTATCACGGTGACGACCATTTGTTTCTTGGCTCCTAGGGTGCTCTTGTGGACGTTGGTATGATTCAGTTTTCTGGTTTGTTTCAGTGTTTTGTTGTGAGCTCTGTGATCTTTCTCTCCAGTTGGTGTCTGATGAACTACCACTAGCATTTCGTGGTTCATTTTTACTAAGGTAATTGTTTCGTGAATCATTCATACTGTAATGGTTCTTAGGTTCATTTACATTACTATAATTATTTTTAGATTCACTATCATCTTGTACAGTACTAGATTCAGGAATGTTCTGAATGCTAGTTGCAGGTGTCATCATAGAACCTTTTGGCACAAATTCAGTAGCTGTTGGAGTGAGATTAGATTTGAGTATCATTGCATTAGTATAAACACTAGGACTGGGTGCGACTGGGTTGTATTGACTTTGAACATTCATTGGGTATGTTTCTGTACCACTGGACACGTTGGCTGTGGTTGCCGCATAACCATAACTGTCTAACTGGGGGTTTTGAGCACTGGAAGGTACATTCTGATAATTGTATTGTCTTGCAGGATAGTTTTCATATTGCACATTGCTATAGTTGTTAGCATTGGGGGCACCATTGTTTTGCATCTGAGAAAGAAACTCATTAAAGCTCACATACTGGTTGGGTTGCTCTGGTCTGTTGGGGTAGTAGGCTTGGTTGACATATTGGACATTTGGGTCGCTGTTCCAAGCTTGGTACTGGTTATTGTATGCGTATGTGTTGTTCCACTGAGACATGATAACGGGATAACAAAATATATCGTGTTTAACTGGAGGAAGTATGGCCAAAGATTTTGCGGATTATACGAGTTTTTTTGAAGTTACAGTGATGTTATGACCGCAGGCCGAAGCCTGAGGTCTCGAGTTAACCGTGTAACTCTACCTGAAATTAATAAAATGGGTAATTTGTTATCAAATTCGAGACCAACCGACATGTGCCACTTTCTAAAATAATTGATAAATACTGTTGACTTACCACTTGCTTGTTTTGTCTACCGATACGTTTTTGTTAAAAATAACTATATAGTAAAGAAAAATAAACTAAAATAATTTAATAATTTACAAAATTGCAATAACTAACGATATGACAAGGATGATTCGGATCACAGATTCGGATTCGGAAGAAGGGTGAAGGGGGAGGTCGACGTTGACAATTTGACAGTAGGTATGGTCCACACAGCAATTTATAACTGTATCGTTGCGGAAACTTTCAGAACGCAAGACCATTTAAATATTTTTTTAAATAATGTAATCCTATCATTATGAAATAAAAAGATATAAACAACGTGTTTAAACATAAATGTTTTCGAATCAAATACTAGTAAAATAGTCAAGAATAGAAAACACATTGTTTTACTAATGTACCTACGAAGATATTCTCGATATGATAACAGAGCCTAGTCTATGCTCAGAAAATGAGTCAAAGAAAGAGCGGGAGGTTTTGATTTTGTTTTCAGTATTGCACAACATTTTGCACAATCTTTTGTTAGGTACCTGCTCATAGGTGTACTACGTACCACGTATTGCACAATATTGTTCAGATGTTTTTGACCATCATTTGCATGATAATTATGTTGCAATTTTGAATTATTTTATATGTTATTGTTTGTTGTGTGTAGGTCACTGTAAAATTGTCAAACACGTTAGATTGTAATCTCTCTAGCGATATTGTCAGTGACGGATTAAGACTACTTGATGCCCTAAGCAATCCACGCCTGTGGGGCCCCCTTCCCGAATGTCATCTAGAATCGCCAAAAAGTCTAGTAGTAGTCTAGGTCAGACTCTATGTCAACTTAAAACGCACGAATTTTCAGTTAGTCCTAGTAACTTTTTTTTGGTGTGGTTTTTGGCGACGTGAGAGTCGGTGAGAGTAAGACGTGATGCCCTTTTTTTCCGTATGGGAAATCGTCATATAACTTCTCTGTGCGGAGCGGGAGGGAGTGTCAGACTTTTACTGACTAAACCCCGTCCTTGTTCCTTCCTCAATTCGTCAATGTAGTAGGTTAAGTTCTATGGGGCTGCGGGAATGTTGGGCCTTTTTTTTCCGATCCACGCAATGGAAACACCCGGGCGTTTCCTCCCGCCTGATTCGATGTAGGAACCTCCCGAAACAACCGTGTCCGGTGAGGACCTGCGTCAGGCGGAAGGTGGGGACGCCGTGGCGTCTCTCAAGCCACTCCTAAAAAAGGGGACTTATCGCCACTATCGTGACGTGGCTCGCGAGGAGCAGCGGCTCCAGATCCCATGGCGGCAATCCGGCATGGGAAATCATCAAATCACCCTTCCTACTCTGGGCGGAGCGGGAGGGAGTCTCAGACTTTTAGTGACTATAAACCATCCATGTCCCTTCCTCGCCCTTCACGTTCCGGGGCCGCGGTATCTCTCTCGAACATCTCTTTGAGGCGCGCGTGGAACACGAACGCGCCGTCGATACGGCCTATCGTCATTAGACGGACGGACGGCTAGCTAGCCCATAGCTCACCGTCCACAGGCCCACGTCTACGGTGGCCGGTAGCCACCACGTGGCCTCCGACGCCCGCGCTCCCGCGGTGGCTTGAGCGTGAGGCTCTCTCCCTCTCGCGTTCCGCCACCTCCTTCGCTAGCATGCTAATGCATGCTTTGCAGAAGGAGGCGACGGCTTCCCATTCCGTCTCTCTCCGGACCATGGATTGAACCAGGGTCGGACGAGAGAGGTCGCCACCGCCG
Organism: Xestia c-nigrum; assembly: GCA_916618015.1. Taxonomy (NCBI): domain Eukaryota; kingdom Metazoa; phylum Arthropoda; class Insecta; order Lepidoptera; family Noctuidae; genus Xestia; species Xestia c-nigrum. The sequence goes on from OU745249.1 coordinate 5,929,928, forward strand.
ATCGCCGCTACGAGGACACGGCATTGCTCCGCCCACGCGGGGCAGTCCTCCACCGCGTCCTCCGGTCGATCCTCGCAGTGGAAACACCCGGGCGTTTCCTCCCGCCCGATTCGATGCAGGAACCTCCCGAAACATCCGTGTCCAGTGAGGACCTGCGTCAGGCGGAAGGTGAGGACGCCCTGGCGCCTCTCCAGCCAGTCCCCAAAGAGGGAACTTATCGCCACCATCGTGGCGTGCCCTAGGCTGCACGGGGTTGCGCCAGTCGCTCTCTCCATGTCGCCATGAGATTGCGCCGGAGTTTTGTCCGCTGAGCGGCGATTTGCCACAGCAGCGGAGTTTCCCCCCGGCGTAGCGCCTTCGCGGACTATCGCATCCAGATCCCATGGCGGCAATCCGGCAAGCAGGCCCGCCGCCGCCTCGCGGGCAATCGTGCGGTACCCACGGTACTTCACGGCTGCCACCTTTTGGGGCGCGTTCAGATAATGGGCGGCTCGCCGCCTCAAGGAACGGAAAATCGTGAAGCATTCCACATTTTTTGCAAGGAACGCAAAAAATGTGGAATGTTTCAGGATTTTGCGTGTCATGGCCATGCTAATTTTCTCTGTATGAGACGTGATGCCCTAAGGACATATTTTTTTCTGTGCTTCTTTTGGTGCCCCACCCAGGAGTGATGCCCTAGGCAATTGCTTAATTTGATTAAGGGTTAATCCGTCACTGGATATTGTAAACTCTCGAAATATTGTCAAGCGAACATACTGCTTACAGTAAAACGCATTATTTTTCGTGAAATGCATGCGATGGTAGTCAACTCACGCGATGTGGAGGGAAGGAGGAGTCACCCTTGCCCAATGGTACCACTGTCATGAAAAGCTAAGTACCATTCCAGAGAAGTACCGATAACACTTTATATTCCCCTAAAAAGCGTACGACTCGACTACGATTACTATTGGGTTTAATAGAACCGAACTAACCTAACGCTGGGGGGGGGGGGGGGGGTATCCCAAGTCCCGATTATAGGGGCAGATATATACTAACGTATGTTTAGTTGACAATAATTCGAGAGTTTACAATATCGCTAGAGTGATTACAATCTAACGTGTTTGACAATTTTACGGTGACATTAGTTCCTTCATGTTTGCTTCATGGGTAATTTGGCGAAAGGTAAACTCTCACGGTTTCAAGAGATATTAAGAAAAAGTTAAAAAAAAATATATAATGTAGGTACTATACATATTGCAGTTTGAGTTATGTATGTAAGTAAGTACAAATAGGTAGATCAAGATAATCAATAGACGAGTGACTACTAAAAATAAACGAAAAAACGATAACTAAACGATATGAATCAACAACCATTATACCTACGAGTAGTACCTGCGTATCGAAACATTGTATTAACTTCCCTGACTCATTGCCTTGCGTAGCGTATCTAGATTGTTTAGTTATACACATATGTGAGACCTCCGTTTATGCTGCAACCTGCAACTCATGCTATCGTGTTATGAGGTTGAATACCGTGATTGTGACTAATTATGCCACGTTGATATACGAAGCAATTCGTTAAGATATAAACTTAGTATTATTTTCGAATACATTTTGATCTTTTTAGAACGCATAGTAGGTGGAAATCATATTAGATCTATTTTATTTGTAGGTGCATATTTAAATAGGTATAGAACACATAGGTACATCATCAATCCTAGCCTACATACCTATAACTACCAACTTGGAGCTTCAAAATATGCTACAAAAACAGTTTTTTTTTCCGGGAGAATCAATAGGTAAGGAGGGGCCAAATCTTGCCAAGTTGCCAGTAAAACATGATAACAGTGTTTTACTTAGGTACCTCTACCTACCTACATTGGTAAGTCTACGCTTTCGGAAAATAATCTCTTTTACAGTTAGTATTTAGGTACCACATCCACGTTTTCACACATCCACATAATTATTTAAAAAGCCCTATAACACGTTCAGTGCCGTGCCGCGAAAGTTCTATTGTCTGCCAATGATCCTTTCAACCCTAAAGAATATTGGCAATTTCGTAGTAACCTTGGCCTGTTTACCTCCATTATTTGGATAATAGAAATAGCAAACTATTTAGACCCGTTGAAGGCGTTTGTGAACTAGTCCTGTTAGTTATGGTGCAGGCAGTGGGCATGGGGTGTATGGCGAGTTCCCAGAAAATAAGTAGTGTGGCTGCTGTAAGTGTTGTTAAATTATATTGAAGTTTGAAGATAATTGAGGCAGCCGAAATGTTACCATCCCAGGTAAAACCTGAATGATGCCGATTCGAGTGTGTGTGGAGATTGGCACAACTCATAAGGAAATACTGAGCTGTGAATAGGTTGATAGCTTTTACAGGTTTATTATGTGTTGTTAAGCGGCTGAAATAGATCTATTAAAATCTTGAATGTAAGGATGTGCACTGTTGTGCAGTCTAGCAAGAAGTTGCTGCCTATTTCATTTAAAAAGCCAGCAATTTGGATTCAACTCTATACTTTTCGAACAAGTATTATATTCCACTGTTATTATTGAATCTTTGTGAAACTTTGAGAACGCGCCTGCACGGAGTCATATAGAATACGGAGGAATGCCTTAAAAAAAACAAAAAACGGGGGTTGGTTGAAATTCAACTAATTAGTACTTATAAGTTAATTGTTCTCATTAATCCAATTTTCAAGCAGTATTCCGAACCTTCTAAATCTTCAATGAAGTCCGTCAAAGCGGAGACGGTACTGTCTGCTCTAACGAGGTTGGACGATGAGATAGCCAAGAGTGAGAGGACCCATCCAGCCGCCAGGCTAGCAGTCGTCGCGATTGAGCTGGAGAGTATACAACAGGTAAGATCTTAGTGTTTATTTCAATTAGTGGCTGACCCACGCAAGTTCGTCTGCGTCACATAAGAGGGAAAAAGCTTACGGAAGGTATTAATACATTTTTCATCCCCCCATCTCGGAAAAAGTATTTTTGCTCTTCGATATCTGAGTGCAAAAGTCGTTTTTATCCTCTTGAGGATAAAGTAAATTGAATTTAGAACATCGTGTGCACTAAGTTTGTGAATTCAAAACATCATTAAAATTTACTTCTACCTCCAAGGTGCCGAATTTATCATACTTTTTTTAATTTGTTAATATGTCAGACTTGGAACCTTCTTGGTGTACCTTTTTAATTGGCTTTGCGCGCGCCATTTTCTTTTCACATATTATTAAAACCTTAGGTTAAAAACAAGAAACTTGAATAGAAGTGAAAAACCTAAAATGAGTGGTTCTAGAGACAAGGAAGTTTATTTGTTGCCAACCGAATTAACTGAAACTGTTAATAATGCGCATTTTTTTGCGTTTAGTCATTTCCTCGCTGAGGTGGGATGAAAAGTTACGTGTTGCACTCGAGTTCAAAGATTTTTCATCTCAGGCTCTTTTGATTCCCCGTTGACGGTCAAGATTGTAAGTTTTGAACCACTCGCTGCGCTCGTGATTTAATTTTAGAATCTTTCGCTTGCTCGGTCATCAAAATTGACTATCCAACACAAAAAAGTTTTTTTCTATTTCAATCAGTAGTTCCTGAGATAAGCGCTTTCAAACAAACAAACTCTTCAGCTTTATAATATTTGTATACAGGGTTACTGGTAATTCGACGTATTCCTTGCAGGACGTTACATTGGGGTTATAATTTGGGCTCGGATAAATATATGCCAAAAATTCCAAAATATGTACATATAATATGGGTCTAAAAAACGGAAATATGGAAAAATATGGACTAAAAAAGACAACTATTACCAAGCATAAAACAATTTATTGTATCATAAATTGTTTGAAAAAATATATAAAAATCAACGAAATTAAATTGTTTAGCTAAAATTTAGTCTGCCTCGTTATTCTAGTTGTTGCAGTAAACACCAATATGTTTCATCAAATTTAAAAATTGAAGCTCCTTCTGTTTTATCAGAAAAACGCTTTATATTGACTGAATGACCACTCTACGTCGCGAATATGCCTCCTCTGGATTGCCGTTTGGTAATCCACAGAGAATATTGTTACCTTATTTACATCGATAGAAAAATGGCGCAGGAGTCCCGCACGACTACCTACATCCGTATATTATGCCGCTAATGCCGCGCAACGACAATTTAGTCACGCGGCACGGCGCGAAAATTATGCAGTTTTTGCTAGTTTAATTATTAAAGATAGGAAATATGGAAGAACTAGCTGTTGCCCGCGACTTCGTTCGCGTGAAAATATTGATGGGTCATGTGTGAGACTGCATCGTTGTTCGAGTTGTCGCAAGCGCTACTGAGCATGAGGTCCTGGGTTCGATTTCCGGGACGGGCAAAGTGTTATTGTATTATTTGTGCCCGGTTGATGGAAATAGGATAAATGTGTGAAATGTAGGTGTAGGATTAGATACTCCTCTACCTAACAGTGGCGAAGGTTGAAAATAGTGTCAGGGGAAGACGAAGAAAAAGAAAGAGAACGTTATTTCTTTGCATATGTTAACTTTTTTTCCCATGTTAATTTTGACCTCATTTTCATTATCAGCGACACCAAAAATCGCGGAAACGACACCCATGATGAAAAATCCAAAAATTTTCGTCGGCACCATTTTGGATTTTTATTTTGACTTCATCTTCATTCATCAAAACTAAGATCAAAATTGCAGAAGAGTTAGAAAAAAACAAGAATCAACAAAATAAAAAAATATAGTTGGTATCAAATACAATATCGACAATTACTCATTCTATCTCGTTCTATACATACTTCTTTTTCTGCCCCTGCCGTAACTCCTTAAACTTCGACTTACCTATGTCCCTACAAAACGGTAAGAACTGCCAGCCGCGAAGTCACGTGTGCGCGTCCATACGATTGGTACCTACCTGTACTTTAACTTGTGTACGCCCTATACTATTAACTTGCACTGCTGCAAAAGGTCTCACCTTCTGCTGTTATTGGTGAACGAATGAACAACTACAATGCAAATTTCATCCCCTTTACCCGTTTGTGGGTCGAAATAAAAAAAAACCAACCACTTACTAACTTTGATACTATTTTGCAACTCAAGAAATAAAAACTGTAATCAAAAACAAAATGTTGCTCTTTTTTCACCCCTCAAGGGTTGGAATTCTAATAAAGCCGTTGCGTTAGCTTACAATCAAAAGCCCAGATAACAAATTTTGTACTTTTTACGTCGAAAATTAAGGATTTTTCAAACACAATTTCGTCCCCTTTTAAGCCTTCGGGGTGGAATTATCAATAACGCTGAAAAACGTGTGAATTAATTTTCAATCGTCGGCCTAAACACAAAATTTGAAGATCCTAACTTTGAAACTGACGGACTTTCATATAAACTTCCATCCCCTATTTTATCCCCTTGGGGGTAGAATTGACCAAAATCCTGAAAAAGCGGATGCCTACGTCATAACATCTACCTGTATGCCAAATTTCAGCTCGATCCGACCAGTGGTTTGGGCTGTGCGTTGATAGATCACTATGTTCTGTTGTGTGATGCTCTCTCAAATGTCTCGCTGATGGTGGCGCGTGTGTCGGACCATTTAGTTCCCTTCAAAATGGTTGAGCTGAATGGTGCTGATCCATGCGTCATGTTCGTGAACGGGCGCTGTCAGTTGTGACTGGTCATCTCTTAGTCGCCATGGGTTATTTGAATTAATTATTTAGTTTTTGAGTTGTATTTTATTTTGTTTTGCTATGGACACTTTTAACGTGCACATCTTGCTACATTGTTCTCACATAATATACCATCTCAACATGAATGATGTAACCAAGATTTTGTAACAATATTTTGATTTAAAAGAGTGTCCATGGAGTTTCTTGCCCGTTCTTCTCCATAGAGATCTACGTTAGGGAATGGGCAACTACAGTACTTTCACAGTTTTTATGTCTTGTGACTGGGACTGTAGCTACTTTAAATGTTCATTTTGTTTCGACAATTCAAAAGTGCCTGTAACTGGCCTACTTGAAATAAATGCTTTGATTTTGATTTTGATTTTGTCAGTCAGTCAGTCACCTTTGAGTTATATACAGGGTTATTTTTTGTTTACACTAAACCCGAAAAGGGGTCATTGTACTCATCATTTTGAACAACTTTTTCTATGGGACGAACCGTGAAATCGCGAAAAAAAAAACAGCTGTTCCCTACATTTATGTTCGCATAACTCGTCAAAATGTAGGGAACAGCTGATTTTTTTTTCGCGATTTCAAGGTTCGTCCCATAGAAAAAGTTGTTCAAAATGATGAGTACAATGACCCCTTTTCGGGTTTAGTATAAACAAAAAATAATGTTGTATATTTAGATGTAATTAAATTCTAAAAATATGGTCTTAACCTTGAAATATGGAAAAATATGGATTCTAAAACTCTCATTTCCCAGCCTAAAATATCATAATTTATGGAGAAAACCAAATAATGAATTAAAACGATTCAAATAAATAGTATATTTTATGACGAGGGACTAAACGAAGCCATTATATACCCGAGGTGGTTTGACTCCCGAGCTTGCGAGGGAGGCAATGAAAGTGAGGGTATATTATATTGGCGTTTAGTCTCGAGGTGAAAACTGTACTTTTCACTTCGAGTGCGAGAAAAATAGTTATTTAAAACTGAACAAATTTACTCTTGACAAAAATTCTGAACTGAGCGGTCAGTTTTTTCTTCTATCAGGTCAGTCACAGATTAACCATTGAAAACACAACACAAAACTCTCAACATTTTCGCAATGAAGATGATCCACACTCCACAGATAATTAGTACCTACATTATTGCAGCGGCTAGCAACAGTGGCATTGCTTTTCAAAATCAACGATGCACACAAACAACCATAAATTTTTCTCGCGTTGAAGAGTTCATTTGTTTTTTTTTCAATAAACCGCTATCTATTTGCATGACAATTCGAAATTTAAATAAAACCTTTGACAAGTTACTCTTTTGTAACCATTTTGTAACCATGTTACGGAGTAAAAGATTGGTCCATTTTCAACCGACTTCCAAAAAGAGGAGGTTATCAATTCGTCTGTATGTTTTTTTTTTTTTTTTTTGTGTTTGTTACCTCAGAACTTTCGACTGGGTGATCCGATTTTGATGATTCTTTTTTTATTTGAAAGCTGGTGCTTGTCGTTTGGTCCCATTTTAATTTGCTGAAGATCTGATGCTGATCTTCCGAGATATACAATGGAACTCTTCAAAACTAGACGGCAAAGCTGCAGTAATTGCTGCAATCGCTTGGTTGTTTATTGTTTATGTAACATAGTGACGTAACATCACGCCTGTATGCTCTGAGGGAGTACGCAGAAGTGTACAATACACCCAGATTTCGACAGTTAGATGTGTTAAGTTCCATTTAATGGGATCCTGGAGAAATAGAGGAAATTCCTTAAATTTTATAGGCACACCAGAAGCGATTTGGGTAGTTTTAGGAAGAGTACGTTCTTGGAGTGATCCCATTTCAATTTGGTAAAGATCTGATGAAGAACTTCGGAAGATAGGAGACGGGAACTAATCAATAAATGATAGCAAATGTACCTACTGGGATCGCTGAAATCTAATGTCTCTCTATTGTTTACACCAGTTCATAACAAAAATCACGCTGTTACGCCGTGAAAGGGTAAGCACATATGAACCACTAAAAAGTGACAAATAAAAACTTTTTTGCAAAAAATATAACCGACTTCACACAAAAAAGTGAAAAATAACTTTAACTTCAGAAGTCGGTGACAAAAAAACTAAATCAATCAAACAAAGGTCACCGACTTCTGAAGTTAAAGTTATTTTTCACTTTTTTGTGTGAAGTCAGTTATTAAATTACTTTTTACTCCCTAGGGAATAAACGGTCACTTTAATCCCGCTTCGTAGGGCTATAACGGCGTACTTTTAGAGCATGAGAAGTGAAAAAAATATGTGTTTACATATTTATCCGAGCCCTAGTTATAATGCAAAAAAAATGTTGTTTGGTTGTTTCTATTAAACATTGAAAACATTTTGTATATATGTCACCGTAAAATTGTCAAATACGTTATATTATAATGTCACTAGCGATATTGTAAAAACTCTAAATATTGTCAAATGAACATACTGCTTACAACAAAACGCATTATTTTTCGTGAAATGCATGCGATGGTAGTCAACTCACGCGGTGTTGAGGGAAGGAGTGGTTCCCCTTGCCCAGCGGTACAACTCTCATGAAAAGATAATGTACCATTCCTGAGAAATACCGATTATTATAACCTAACCTTAAAACACTTAATATTCCCTTAAAAAGCGTAGTCGACCCCTATTTCCGAGTGCAGGGTTTAAAGGAACCTAACTAACCTAACGGGGGGGTGCCCCAAGTCCCGATTATGGGGGCAGAGATACTTCCGTATATTCAGTTGACAATAATTCGAGAGTTTACAATATCGCTAGAGAGATACACGTTATATTGTAATATAACGTATTTGACAATTTTACTGTGACATATACATAAAATAACATCACGCCTGTAATTCAGTTAGGCGGAGCAGAGATGTACCACATAGTACCTGCTCCTCATTCTACCGGGGCCCGGGGGCGACCCTATTGCCACCAATCGGGCACAAATCCAGATTTCATGGCTAGTTCTGAGAAATTCTTGATAGAAAAACACAATAACGTTTTGCTCCATTGAGAATCGATGTCAGCAGTCGCGAAATGAGATAACATGTTGATTATTTATTTTTTGTAGGAAATCAAGACATTTGAAGAAATCACTGCGACAGTAACAAAAGACACTTATGCCAAAACCATTCACCAAGTGAGTACTTACTGTGCATAACTATACGTATTTAATTAAGGCTGATGCTCCAGGGGAGCCTGTCGCCCCAGCCGCCGCGCCGTGGGAGACGCACCGGGCGTCGGGGGCCACGTGGTGGCTACCGGCCACCGTAGACGAGGGCCTGTGGACGGTTAGCTATGGGCTAGCTAGCCGTCCGTCCGACGACATAATGACGACAGGCCGTCATCAGACGGACGGACGGCTGTTGTTGATGAAAATATCGTTCACGACTGTAAGACGTATGTTGTTAAAATAATAATTGTAATCATCAATACAACCGTTCTAGTTCACAAAGGTCGAGGACGATTTTGAGCTTGAAAAAGTCGTTCATCGACCTTTATGAACTCGGAGGGTTGTATTAATGTTTATTGGCTACCCTGACGCTTTCACCTTATGACAAAAAAAAATGTGTTACAAATTGTTGTGTTCGGAATCTTCTTTTAGACAAATAATGCCTGTAGTAGAAGACTCCGCCCCTCCCTATTTTGTATAGCTTGATAATTAAGGCAATATTTAAAATATATATTATATTATTAAATTATATATTATTATATATAATATATAAAAATTTAGATTAGAATACTACACACACCGGCAAAATTAGGGGAACACAAAAAAAAGACAGTTTATTTTTTATTTTAGCTTTTTTATGTAGGTTTTTCGCTTAATTAGGGCTTGGTTATTATATATAAATATGAAACAACAGAAACTAGGGTTGAAAATTATTTATTTACAGATAATTAAAGAAAAATAAGAAATTGGAGAAATTTTGAATTTATTATACAATTTTTAAAAATTAAATTATTTTTGTAAAAGTTATTTTAATATCTTGTATTGCCTCCGCGGGCTCTAATTAGGGCTTTAATACGTCTGCCCATGCTTCTAATGACACTTTCTATCATTTCCTGGGGCATATTGACCCACTCTTCAGTCAGCGCCAATTTTAAATCCTCAACATTCCTAGGAGGTGGAATCCTCTCTCGCACTTTCCGTCCAATCATGTCCCAGACATGCTCTATCGGATTCATGTCTGGAGATCGTGCTGGCCAGTCCATTTGTGTAATTCCGACTTCGTTAAGGTAATCGCGAACCACGCGAGCAGTGTAGGGTCGTGCGTTATCGTGCATAAACACAAAATCTGGGCCTATAAATGGGGCAAAAGGCATTACATGGGGTTCCAAGATCTCTGTTATGTATCTGTGTGCAGTCAGAGAACCTCCATCGATGATGACCAAAGCTGTACGAGCTGTTAAACTTATGCCACCCCACACCATAACGGACCCTCCACCATACGACATACGGTTTCGGTAAAATTGTCTTGATGGTACCGTTCTCCTCGATACCTCCACATCCTTTCCCTCCCGTCGATGAAATTCACACAAAATCGGCTTTCGTCAGAGAATAAAACTCGACCCCATTCATCGGACCAATCTTGGTGCTGACGAGCGAACGCTAATTTTGCAACTCGATGACTTACCTCAAGTTTAGGCGCCTTAACTGGTACATACGACTTTAAACCAGCTTCGTTTAACCTTCTTTTTACTGTTCGTTCACTTACACGCACGTTACGCACTTCTTCCAAGAGATTTTAGGTCTGGACAGCTGTTTGACGACGGTTTCTGAATGTTTGCACCCTTATAAAACGTTCGTCTACGGCACTGGTTGCACGATTTCTGCCTTGTCCCCGCCTCCGCAGGTAGGATCCTGTCTGACTGTATCGTTTAACATTACGGTGGATCACAGATACTGATACACCCAACGCTCGACTCACTGAACGGTATGTGTGACCTTCCTCGATCATTGTCACAGCTCTCGCGACTTCGGTTGCTGGCAAATCACTCATTTTGTATGCAATACAATGTTAACTCTTCAAACAACAACAACAAAATAAGCTAGGGCCACTATTGGCTGCACAAACAAAATCCTTATCAAAAACACTTAAAAGCGCTGACTGTCAACAAAAACTTAAGAGGGTGTAATTTCTGTTTGATCATTGAAAAATGTCAAAATGTCTCAAAATGTTATGTTATACGAGGGTAACATTTTAAATAAATGAACCACTTGACGAATTACTCACGAGTAACAAAAAAAAACAACCTTTTTTTTGTGTTCCCCTAATTGTGCCGGTGTGTGTAAGTCTAGGCTAACAAAAATAAGAAATTAAAAACATAAAAAAAAAAAACAAAAAATAATATACTTAAAGATTGTGAGTGTGCGTGTGTGTGTGTGTGTTTGTGTGTGTGTGTGTGTGTGTGTCTCTGTGTATGAGCGTGTAGCTGTCTGAGTAAGTGGTTGAGTGTTGCTGTGTGTATACCTATAAATAATTCCGTATTATAACAATGCTTCTGTGTCCTCATAAGTAAGTGGTACAATAAGTTTATCTAATTGAAATGTTGTACCTAATAATGTTTAAACTTTTTCAGTTGTTTATAAGTTTAGACCTCTACCGACGGCCGATGTTAGCATCGGAAAATGAGGATTTCGTCGCTAATGTTAATAGAAAGGTACGTTCCTTTAATGGTGGTTAGTGAATAACTATTATTTCACTAACCTCACATCTCGTCCTTATATCGTTGTCCATTCAAAATATTTATTTAGGAACACAGATATTCTATAATACAATCGAAATATAAACACACTACCTTAAGAATAATTATTATTTATGTTTGATTTTCATATTATTTTGGTATTACGTTTGTATGAAAAACGCATGCCCCGCCGCCCCTTAACGTACGAATGTGTTGAAATACTAAACAATATATTTACATATTTGTAATGTGTTTGCTATTTTTTTTTTTTTTAATTAATGTGTTTGCCAAGATCTTTCTTTTGAAACCAAACACGTGATGACAATCTTAGTTTAATTTTTTTCGTGGTCAGAATCTTAGATTTAAATTACGTCGCATATTTTTTTTGTTAAAATGTATATAGCCTATGTCACCCGGACTTTAATAACGAGTCGATGACACCTTACGGTAAGCGTACACTAAAACCGATTTTGTTTTGTTGTACTCACAGTGTATTCGGTTGAACTCGGACGTTCAACAGAATACACTGCAGACGATAACCGGCCGTTGTCGGTGGAACCTATGAAGTCTAAACTGTGCAACTACAGAAAATCCAAACACATTCGGACTCGTCAGTTGATCGTCCGTTTTCGGGCGTCATCGGACGACGTCGGTAGTAGCAGTGTATGCACTCCCTTTCATTTACTTACGTTTGATTTGATCGGCCGAGTTCGGCCGATGACGCCCGAGCATACTTCGGCCGATGACGGATTCGGTGTATCCGGGCCGTGCCGAATAGTTTAGGAGCTACGGTGGAAAATACGTAAATACAAACATGTACATACAAACATATGCTGCTAAAATCGTAACCCTTCCTTGGCTTTGCCGTAGTCGGATGAATAATGATACCGAAAGGACTGTACTTCTGTACTGTATGCTAAAAAAAAATCGTATCCTGCAGGAGATGCGTCGCCTGGAGCTCAGCTGGCTGCGCACGCGCTACACGGAGCTGGTGCGCGAGCGCCGCGTGCTGCACGCACAGATTCTGCGCTCACGCTCGCTGTACGCGCAGCTGCAGCACTTGTTAGGTAAGTAAGTGGTATTTAACACTTGGTCAAATTGAAGTTGAACAAAGTGAAAAATAAAAACTTTTTGAAAAAAATAAAACCGACTTCCAAAAACGCAAAAAAGTGAAAATTAACTTGAGCTTCAGGAGTCGGTGACCTTTGTTTCATTGAGTAATTCAACAACTCGTCCCTTCACTTAGTTTTTTTGTCACCAACTTCTGAAGCTCAAGTTATTTTCACTTCTTTGTGTTTTTGGATGTCAGTTTTATTTTTTGCAAAAAAGTTTTTATTTTTCCCTTTTAAGTGATTCATATGTGCTAACCTCTTCACAGCGTACCGGCGTGATGTTATGTTATGAACTGGTGAAAACAATAGACATACATGAAATTTCAGCAATCCCAGTCCATTTGCTATTATTTATTGAGGAGTTTCGTTGCCTATCTCCGAAGTTCTTCATCAGATCTTAACCAAATTGAAATGACCGCTCTGAGAAAGTATTGTTTCGAAATCTACTGAAATTGCTTCAAGTGTGCCTATACAATTTTAAGATCCTGACTTGATGATCATAGGACCATCTGGGAAGTATACCCTTTCAACCAAAAAAATAAGAATCCAAATCCGTCTCGCCATCTTCGATTAATCGGGGAACATACATAAAAAAAAAGATTCCGACGAGTTAATAACCTCCTCCTTTTTGAAGTCGGTTAATAAAATAACGACGCACTCACTGTATCGAAAAACGAAATTACAAGTAAAGTAGCGGCGGTGACACAGTACCGCTAAGCCGGCTACGCAGATAGAACATCTACGTCACATACACAAAACTGCTATGGTAGTTACACATACAAAGAACATCTACGTCACATACTCAGAACTGCTATGGTAGTTACACATACAAAGAACATCTACGTCACATACACAAAACTGCTATGGTAGTTACACATACAAAGAACATCTACGTCACATACTCAAAACTGCTATGGTAGTTACACATACAAAGAACATCTACGTCACATACACAAAACTGCTATGGTAGTTACACATACAAAGAACATCTACGTCACATACTCAGAACTGCTATGGTAGTTACACATACAAAGAACATCTACGTCACATACACAAAACTGCTATGGTAGAAACACATACAAAGAACATCTACGTCACATACTCAAAACTGCTATGGTAGTTACACATACAAAGATCATCTACGTCACATACACAAAACTGCTATGGTAGTTACACATACCCAGAACTGCTGCAGCTGTTACAGCAGCACGATTACCACGCCCATTAAGGTCTATGTTCACCAAAAAGATGACGGACTGATTATCTAAAAACAGCAAAACACATTTTTGTATGGGAACATGTCACATTGCCAGCTGCTTTTAGATAATCAGATCGTAGAGTAGACAAAGCCATGCGTCGTAGTGCGTGGTTACATTCGTCCATCCTATCGTTAGTATCTTGTATTTTCGGGTTGCTTCTATACATGTTGAATTATTTAATCATAGAGTATGTATGACTTAGAATGAAAATTAATGTATTTCATCAGCCATACTTCAGCTATAAAGGGTGTAAAACCCTCTTAACGGGGCCGAAAGGCACTTGTTTTCCCCATAATTGCGATCACTTTTATGTTTTACACCATTCCTGGGAACCTTCTAGTTACGGACGGTCAAAGTTCCAACTTTTCGTATTTTTTTTAAAGTTCATGTTTTTAATGTAAGATTGTTAATTTAAACACATACACAACCCCCGTACTATTCAATCCATCCATCGGCACAATGTTTTAAGTGTGTCACATACCCAAAACAAGATTTTTTACCCCAAAAAAAAAAAGTTGTTTTTGCTTAAAGTCACTTAGTTGGATGTACAGAATGCTTGGTTTACAGCTTCGTCATGAGGTGGTTTACACCCTGTATGATTTTAAACTACGTCTAGAATCCATCTGGGGCCCGGCCGCTCGTCCCGGCAGTGCGCAAGAGAGCGCGCTGACGAAGGCGCTGGGCTTGCGTGATGCGTTAGCGTCGGTGTCCGCGAGACTCCGCGCCGCCGCTGAGTATGCGCACGCGGCGGTGCGCCTGCTCGATGACGCCATGCCGGCTTGGAAAATGTCTACTGTTGGCAAGTCAGTGCCAAGAATTGTTACTGGACCTATTTTTTTTCCTCAGCGTCAGTTTGGCTGCACGTCACGGTTTCGTATTTGAAGTGCTAGAGCTAGCTGACGTGTGTGGGCTTCTACGAGGCATTTGTTGTCGCATTCGAGTCTGGTAGACAAATAAGACGATTAATTATTTTCTTTGTGTGTCGATGATAATATTGACGAAATTGAATTGGCCCAGACTTTGGTTCGAGTTTCGCACCAGAAGCGTTTGTAAGTTCCTATAACGAGCCGTAACAGAACATGATTTCTGGAACAACAACATAAAATCTCCGTCCGTAATCCATAAATAAACTTTCCTACTGAGCAGGGTTTCCTTGCTTCGTGGGTAAAGCAATAAAAAATTGCCGAGGTGTTGATCTATTTGATGATATCTTATGTTTCCACTCAAGGAAAGGATATTGACATAATTTTTAGCCCATATATTGTCAGAAACTCTATACTTCGCTCCAAAACCCAAATACCTGATGTTGGCATTACGGCTGCCAGGCTAAAGTGCAACTGGGCTGGTCACATCTGCCGCATGTCGGAGGAGCAATGGGCTAAAATTACCACTCAGTGGTTACCAAATAGCAGGAAACGACAACGCGGCAGGCCCAGAAGGAGATGGCGGGATGAGCTAGACTCTTTCGCAAAGGATTGGCCTACAATCGCACAAGATCGCGAAATGTGGAAGGAGGGAAGGGAGGCCTTTGCCCTGAAGTGGGACAATGTAGGCTTATAATAATAATAAATAATATCGTATATCTTTTCTTTCAAATTAACGTCGGCCGTACTAGTAAGACAAGACCGCTGCACATGGATGGTAGTCGCACGAGACCGGTCAATGTGGCGACACTTTGGGGAGGCCTATGTCCAGCAGTGGACGTCTTTCGCCTGAAATGATGATGATGATGATGATGTGGTAGTAGGAGCGGCTGGGAGCGCTCAGCAGCAGTAGCGGATGCGTGTGCGCTGCTGGTGGCGGCGCGCTGTGCGGAGCGAGGCGTGCGCCGTGTGCTGGCCGCGCCCGCCGCCCCGCGCGCCGCACGCGCTCTCCGCCTCGCGCTCGACTACGCCTTCACTGACGCCGTGCACGACCACAAGTAACTTCAGCATTTACTTTCTTAGAACAGTCAGCCACTGCCCAATGTCACTCCTGGGCTCTGTCACACTGGTGGGACACAGACCTCTTATCTTTGAGAATGAGAGGGAATGGGCTATAATCTATCACGCGGGCTCAGTGCATGTTGGTAGATGTCACATGTCTACGAAATGGTCTCCTCACGATGTTAGCTTCGCGCTTTTCAGAGCAGTACTGATTGAAGTAAATTAAATTGCACAAGGTATTGAGCCTGCCTTTTTTTTTCCGATGGGAAATCATCAAATGACTCCTCCGGCTCTGGGCGGAGCGGAAGGGATGTTCCTTACTCGCCCTTTATGTTCCGGGGCCGCGGTATCTCTTTCGAAGCTAATGTGCCTGTCTGGGTTCGAAGCCACAACCTTACAACTAGTAAGTTGGGACCGCTACCACTGGATGCCATCACTGCTCACGCTTTCTTACTATAGGTATACTGTTAAATGCAGTGCAAAAACCCTGTAGCTATCTTGTTTTTTGTAATAGCGCCTGAAAACGCCATTTGAGCCCTGGAAGAACATTTGGAAGCACCTTTGCATGTCGTAAGTGGTAGCTGGGCAGCAACAGTTTTAGTTTATTTTTTGGGGCTGTTATCCGCTACAGAACCTGGGAAATAACAATCAAACCAATCATCTGGAATGCTCAGGAATAGTGCCAACGAAGCATTAACAAGGAATAAAGGTGTGATAGAATCATAATTATGTTTCTTTTGCAGGTACCAGAGAGCCACCGAAATATTTCTTCAGTTCAAAGATGCACTTGTGCTGTTAATCGATTCAATTCATCAGGTATGTCATAAATGTGGCATTAAACTATTTTGCTCGCAGGCTCTGTTCACACATTTAAGCTGTATTCAAGGTGCCTCGCGTCGGATTTTGTTAGAGGTTTCGAGCGTCATAGAGTAGACTAGTCGAGAGTGTGTAGGAGTCAGGAGTCCTCGGGACGTGACTTGCAGCACGGTCCTCACCTGGGACTCGAAAGAAACAAGTAATGCAATCTCGCGCCGCGCCGCTTGACGCAGGATGTATCAAATTCAAAACACTCATTCATATCACTGTTGGTCGCAAACACGGCTTTATGTTCGACCCAGTTACCGGCGCGTGTACAACTCAGTAGTCAGAACGTGTGAAAAGGGAGGTTTTGCAACCATCCGATTGATTTGGAAAATTCGCTTTAATTTGCCCGTGGCTTCCCTCGCACGATGGTCGGAAATTATCCCACGGGAACATTTTAAAAATAGTTTGACCTTCGGGTATAATGTAACTGTAAGTTAATGTAAAAAAAATCCTATATATTTTTTACCCGACTACGGCAAAGCCAAAAGGAAGGGTTATGATAATAGCAGTCTATGTATGTATTTACGTGTGTTCCACCGTAGCCCCTAAACTATTCCTCCGATTTTAATGAGTAAGGTGTCAATCGATTCGTTATTATAGTCTGGGTGACATAGGTTACATTTTATACATTTTATCAAAATTTTATGACGGAATTTATTTAAACCTAAGATTCTGACCTCGAAAAAATAAAACTAAGATTATCATCACGAGTTTGGTGTCAAAAGAAAGGTCTTGGCAAGCACGTTACATATATGTATTTTAATTAAAATGAAAGCATCAGGGCGACCCGCGAAATTCAATTTTTCTTACGATTTATGTTGATAAACATATCGGTTGCGATTGTAAAGACGTATTAAGTTACAGAATTATAATTATCAAAATCATCAATACATCCCTCCAAGTTCATAAGAGTCGAAGAAGGACGTGGACCGTGAAAAAAATGTTAACAGTGCGACTACGGCTTTACTTGACTATTTTTGAACCTATGCATTTCTGGATTTCTATTTGTTTATTTTTGTTTCGTCCTTTTAAGACCCCTTTATTTCCGTAGTCGGGTTATAGTTTTTTACCTATAAAGTTAAAATTTTATAACTTTTCCGTTTCTCGATCCTAAGACCCCCTTATTTCCGTAGTCACTATAGTTTTTTTAACTATAAAGTTAAAAATTTATATCTTTTCCGTTTCTCGATCCTAAGACCCCTTTATTTCCGTAGTCGGGTTATAGTTTTTTAACTTTATTTAATTTAATTTCGAATTCCCAATTAGGACAAAATTGGTTATTCAAAATGATAAAAACTACACTTAGTACCTACGGGATAGTATCCGTGATTTTCCTTTTTGTTTCTATTGTATGATGAGCTCCCGATATTTCGACACTGTTGCAAGCATTGCAAGATCGCGGGAACACTGAAGAGATATTCCCGCGTAAAAGAAAATCACGGATATAATCCCTTAAGTATTTTAAGGTGGTTTTAGACTTTCACGGTTTTTCACTACACTTAGTTTCCAACATTTCAGTTTCATAATGTAAAAGATTTCACAGACGATTAAAATTAAAACTTTAGATTTTATCACTTTTAAATGATTTCAGTATTTTCGACCTTCACGGTTTTTCACTACACGCAGCTATAAGCAGTTGTTTAAAACACATTTTTGTAGGGGAACATGCCCCTAAAACTGCTGTTTTTAGATAATCAGACCGTCATCTTTTCGGTGATCATGTAGTGAAAAACCGTGAAAGTCGAAAACAAGTTTAATTAATCGTCTGTGAAATCTTTTACTTATGAAACTGAAACGTTGGAAACAAAAAAAAAAGTAAAGAGTGGTTTTCTTTGAGTATTCAAAAAAATAGTTTCCAAGAACTCTAGATGGCAATGAACTGACTACGTGAAAGTGCGAAAGCTAAAACGCTTAGAAAAAAAACACTGCGTCACGTCACATACGCTCGTTAATTGACACTTTCAGTTGTATAAGCTTCCGAATATAACCATTACATCAAGTTCATCAAGTGAAATGATGTGACGGTCCGTTTATTGCAGTAACTTACCAAGATCAGCGCCATCTATCCTGTGACTAGGGAAAGGTTGCAAAAGAAAATCCCTCATTATAAAAACTATAAAACCCGACTGCAAAGCATTAACAAGCGCATTTGGAAGCAGTCTATTTATAATAATGACTAAATGGGTGAGCATTAAATATGTTTTTGAAGTTTAATGTATTGATGCTATTCTATTTGTTCATTGAATAGAATGGAAGTTGGTGTATACAGTGATTGAATGTAGGTACCTAGTTTCAATCACAAATACTTCAACGTTTAGACTATGGTGCAAATCTATGGTTTTTTTCCAGTATTAAAACCTCAAAAGATTTAGAATAGCAAAACAATGAAGTAATAAAAAACCTTGACACATGACATTTATCAATTTATTTGTTTATTGTGACATGGTACCCATCTAAGGTGAATAAAAATCAGAAGACGAAATGTTCAAAGCGCTTCAAATTCCAAGCAAATTATTAAAATGGCGAAACGTACGACAGATCTTGCAAACAAGACATCAATCTAAAGATGTTCAGGTATTCATAAATGGCAAGGCCGTAAAAGTCCCTTCGTATTATACTATTATGCAAGCTCTAAAAAGTCAAAATGTGACGATACCATCATTTTGCTACCACGAACGTTTGTCGATAGCTGGGAACTGTCGCATGTGCCTTGTGGAGGTGGAGGGCTGGGGGAAGCTGCAAGTAGCCTGCTCTGTGCACGTGGGCAAGGATATGAGGATCCGCACCAACTCAGAAGTAGTCAGTAAAGCACAAGAATCTGTTTTAGAGTTCATACTGGTCGACCACCCGTTGGATTGCCCCATATGTGATCAGGGAGGCGAGTGTGATCTGCAGGACTTGTCTGTGCGGTATGGCAATGATCGTTCACGATTCACAGACATACATTTCGAGGGTAAAAGAGCCGTGGAAAGTAAATTTCTAAGTCCACTCATTCGCGGGAATATGAATCGCTGCATTCATTGTACCAGATGTATTCGCTTCAGCTCTCAAGTTTGTGGCCTGGATGTTTTGGGATCGACGGGTCGGGGACACGACATGCTGGTTGGAACTTTTGTTCCCAAAGTGTTTTTATCAGAATTATCTGGAAATATCGTAGATTTATGTCCAGTGGGAGCGTTAACGAATGTTCCCTACAGGTTCAAAGCTAGATCTTGGGAATTAAAGAAAGCCAATTCCATTGATGTTACAGACGCCGTTGGAACGAATATTATATTAAATTATAGGTTTGACCGAGTACTTCGTGTTTTGCCTCGTGAGCACGATGAAATAAATCAGGAATATGTCTCTGATAAGGGCAGATGGGCAATAGATTCGCTCGAGATGCAAAGGCTGGTGACGCCGATGACAAAAAAAAATTCGTGTTGTTGTCCAATTGAATGGGATTGCGCCCTTCAAATGGCTTGTGAAATGATTAGAGCGCAAAAACCTGACGATATAATGGCGATAGCTGGCCCCTATACTAATGTCGAGACTTTGGTAACCGCCAAAGACGTACTTAACATGCTAGGATGCGAGATGTTTTATACGGAACGAGGGCTGAATTACTCAACCTCTGTGGCTGACATAAGGGCTTCATATTGTTTTACCTCACCAATAAAAAATATCCCACAAGCTGATGTAATTGTATTAATTGGCACTAATCCCCGATTTGAAGCCCCAATTTTGAACATGTGGATCCGACAAGCTTATAGAACTAATGAATGTGATATATTTGTGGTTGGTCCAAAGTGTGATTACAACTATCACGTTACTTATTTAGGAGAAGATGTTGATGGATTGACTAGGGTTCATAAACCTTTGTATGGAGCTAAGAATCCTCTCATATTTATTGGAATAGGGGCTCTAGAAGGTGAAGTGGCTCCAACCATAATGAAGGCTGTATATAAAGCGGTAAAAGGAGTTAAAAAACCAGTGACTGACATGATAAACATTATTGGTCGAGAGGCGAGTTTTGCCGGTGCCTTAGAGGCAGGATGGAGGCCTGGAGGAAAGCAGGCGGTGGTGCAGAAGAATCCCAAGTTAATCATCTCTCTAGGAGCAGATGAGATATTCTATAAGTGGAAGCCGGATAAATGTACTTCTGTAATTTACGTAGGATTTCAAGGTGACAAAGGTGCGGAGTGTGCTTCTTTGATTTTGCCAGGAAGTGCATATTCTGAGTCAGGCGGGCTCTACTTGAATATGGAGGGTAGGTCACAGTTCGCGTTCCCTGCCGTCACTCCTCCGGGTAAAGCCAGACACGACTGGAAAATATTTCGTGCTCTATCAGAATACCTTAACATAAATCTATTTTACAGTGATCATGGTTCTCTTTGCACTCGAATGGCGCAAATTAGTCCAAATTTCACGTGTTTGGGTATGTACCAACCGACACTGTTCGAAAATTTAGTCGGGGACCTAATAGATACTAAATTATCACCGAGCAAAGAGCTTTGCGTAGAAATGAAGAACATGAAAGATTATTATTGTTCCGATGTATTCACTTATAATTCGCCTACTATGGTTAAGACTCAGAGAGCAGCAGTAGAATTTGAAAAATCAAAATATTATTGTAATTAATACTTTCTTTTTTTGTTATCATTATTAGCCCTTGTATACAATATTTTTATATTTCTTTTTTGTTTTGTTGAGTATGACTAAATCTTTGTGTTCACCTGATCAGCAGAGATACTTGTTTATTGAATAGCACTAGAACTTCGGCCACGACCCCGTCCGTAAACATTGTGATAATTCGCCTAAATATGTATTATATAAATACAATTTATGGCCTATAGCATCGACGAATCTTATTTCTGTTATAAATGCGAAAGTTTGAGGGTGTATGGATGTTTGTCCCTCTTTCATGTTAAAACGGTTGAACGGATTGGGTGTGTAATATACTCGGCACAGCGCGTGTGCCACCTGATACGGTGAAATGTTTGCGGTGCGGCGGCGCAACGCAAAGTGTGCCTTCGCTCTAAAGGTCACTGTTCTAACCCAACCTAACCCAGATGATTCATCAACAATAGAGGGGATCTGGCACTCGACCGCTACCGCAGCACGCTCGCTCGCCATCGCGCGTTAATGGTCACTGTTCTAACCTAACCTAACAGATGATTCACCAACAATAGAGGAGGTCGGAGGATAACACGAAAGTAGCGGGGTTTATAGTCCAATAATTTTTTGCAATTTCGAACACAAGGTAGTTCGTTTCATAATTATATTAAACGTTACTATAGATTATAAATAATATACTAACTGAATATTAGTTCAAATGTGCATTCCAGAAAATGTTAATTAAACCATTTAAATTGAGGTAAACAGAAATTACCTATATCAGTAATTCAATATATAATTTCATCCTTATACTAATAAAAAGTATATGAAATGAAATAAGGTCATGTGATCGTTGGAACTTTTATTATTATTTCAAACTAGCTGACCCACGCAACTTCGTCTGCGTCACATAAGAGGGAAAAAGCTACCTACTAAAACCACATATTTTTTTTCATAAGAACCTTCTCCTGACAATAACAAACACAACAAAAAAAGAATCAGCCAAATCGGTCAAGCCGTTTTCATGCTATGTCGTGACAACGGAAAACGGGTTTCATTTTTATAATATAGAGATATAGATGTACCCGACGTGGATTTGAGTGTGATTTGGCACACATATATTTTATAAACCTGGAGTAACATATGGATACTTTTTTATCTCGGAATTATGATCCTGTGGGACAATTATTGACCTCACGAAGCCGCGGGCTTTAGCAATACGAAAATATTTTTATAAAGTGCATTTACGAAGCCTGTACCTATACATTGTTCGAAAGTTCAATATTACGCACCATACAACGGACCGTGCGGTAATAATTAAATGAGTTCAAGCGAGGAATCAGATGTTAATATGAAATCTACTCCAACAGATATTTTGAATGAGCTGCAATTTGCAGAAAACAGTTTCTTGCCGCCAAAAAAGCGAGAGCGTTTTGTAATGATTTACAAAAAAAATAGCGTGGTTTTAATATACTTAATGAATTTTCTCGCAAATGTGTAGAAAAACGTTGTATGACACACGTGCAGAAATTGGTATTTACAAACTCGTGACTATGGTAAGCCTTCGTTTCAGGCTTACATTCATCTACTCGTTTGTAAAAACCAACTTACCGCACTAGTATCATAAATAACTATTTATCAGGTTATTGGTACTTTTTTACATGAGTAACAAAGTCTCTCCCGCTGTCTGTTTACTTAGATCTTGTTTAGAGTGATTTAAGAGGAAGGTTTATATGTATAATATGCTACATTGTACCCGTACGAAGCCGGGGCGGATCGCTACTTCACAACATAATATTATAAAACAAAGTCCTTCGCCGCGTCTGTCTGTCTGTCTGTTCGCGATAAACTCAAAAACTACTGCACCGATTTTCATGCTGTTTTCACATAGACATGGATAGAGTGGTTCTCGACGAAGCCTTAAGCATACAGGGTGTAAACCACCTCATTACGAAGCCGTCAACCAAGCATTCTTTACATCAAATTAAGTAACTTTATGCAAAAAATATTGCTGGGAAACAACTTTTTTTTTGGGGTGAACATTTATATTTTGTGGTAGAACTCAATGTAACGCACTTAAAACATTGTACGGATAGATGGATTGAATAGTACGGGGGCCATAGAGGTGTTTAAAGTAAAAAACTTGCATTTCAAAAAAGTTTGACCCCCAATATTTCCGTAATTAGAAGGTTCCCAGCTATAGTGTAAAACAAAAAAATAAATCGCAATGACGAGGAAAATAAGTGTTTTTCGGCTTCGTGAAGAGGTGTTTCACACCCTTTATAATTTGTGCGCGGCATCAGCTAGTGAAGCATAAAATAAAGGGTGTAAAACACCTCTTCACGAAGCCGAAAGGCACTTGTTTTCCTCATCACTGGGATCGTTTTTTTGTTCTACACCATACCTGGGAATCTTCTAGTTACGGAGATAAGGGGGGTCAAAGTTACAACCTTTTGACAAGTATTTTTTGTAAGATTTTAACTTTTAACACCTCCACGACCGCCGTACAATTCAATCCATCCATCAGCACAATGTTTTAAGTGCGTTACATTGAGTTCTACCTCAAAACATGATTTATAACCTGAAAAAAAAAGTTGTTTCCCAGCAATATTTTTTGCGTAAAGTTACTTAGTTTGATGTACAGAATGCTTGGTTAACGGCTTTGTGATGAGGTGGTTTACACCCTGTAGAATTATTGACACGACCTTACTCGACAGAGGAACCATTCTGGCGAGCTCAAAAGCGATACATTGCATGTGGTGTAATGTGAATGGATAAAATAAGATATTAATATGTAAGAGGAAGTCTGAAAGTGGCGCCGATGACTGGAAGCTTGCGTAGAATTGTACGGTTACCGTGGTATGAAACTTTCAGAACTTGTGGCTCTTCAACTTGCTCAATCTGCATGTTTCATGTTAGGTTCTTCTCAACAACCTTGAGAACCTATCGGCCGCAGAGAAGGACGTGGCTAACTGCAGAAGGGATCTGCGAGCTGCTCGGGTCAATGACATCGTGCAGAAAGGACTGGCAGAACTCAAGTACGAGCCTAAAGCTCTCACCAGTTTAAATCTTGCAATGAAATGACTGAAGAAGTGAAGATCTAAGACTAGTACCTGGTGTGAATTCTTTGTTCTTAAATGTTCGATTGGGTTTTATTATTTAATAAAAACAATGATGGTAATCCAACAAATTGGGGACTTATTGTGCTAACTGATAAACGTAGCGTGAGCTTTAAGGTTCCGTGTCCACTAGTCCTCCCATATCCCGGGTGTGCGAGTGCACGTAACCTTAAAGTAATTCATCTACTTACTGGTAATTTGTTTTTTTTTTTCTAAACCCTAATAGACCGGGAGGTACCGTTACAAATAAAATAGTGCGTGGAGTCCCTCCGCGCGTAAGAAGTGAGTCTTCGTTATGTGTTCCCACTCCCCAGGAGCGTTGAACGTTTAACGCAACAGTGCTTCCATACGGGGGTATGGAAGCACTATTGCGACTTCCATGGAGGGGTCCATGGAAGTCGCATTAGAAGTTTCACTTTATAAAACTGTAGCTAGCTCAAGTAGCGGTGGATGTAAAATTGGGAGGTTACGGAAGTTGTGAAAATAAAATTTTAAATTAAATCATAGAGTTATAAATTAATCAATTAAATTTTCATAAATATGATGATATATGAAAATACTAGCTGACCCGCGCAACTTCGTCTGCGAGTGAGGGTTAGTTTTTTTTTAATAATCCTAAAGTAAATCCTATGTTACTTCTAATACCTCCAAGAATATGTGTACAAAGTTTCATGATGATCGGTTGAGTAGTTTTCGCGTGAAAGCATAACAAACAAACTTACATTCACATTTATATAATAGTAGGGATCACGGAACAGAGAAATTTCTCTGTTCCGTGGTAGGGATGATGCACGCCTCATGAAAAACTAAAAGCAATCTATCACACACTCTCTAACTTCGTCGTCGATTGCTTTTAGTTTTTTGTCAGACCCGTGTCATTTACAAGTGCATGCTAGCGGCTGACGCATAATCCCCCCTCCACCATGCAGCTGACTTTTTTAAGCTCATTATGATGTAAACTATTTATGAAAAAAGTTTCAGCCGGCGGCGTACTGTGACTTAATTTTTTTTTCTAACCTAACCTAACCTCCCTATCCTACATCCACCGTGGGTGCGTCAGCTGACGCTGGGTTTACTTAACAATCATTCGAGATCTATTGAACAAGGTGGCAACCGATCTATATCAGATATTTTCGATCCTTGGTCCGACTGAGTACCTATTATACGTTAACGATATGTGTAACTTATTCCGGCATGCCTCCGTCTACCAATTTGCTGACGACACATGTCTTATAACAGCTCACAGGGATCTACGTACTGCGGAGAAATTGATGCAATCTGAGTTTAACCTGCTTTGTAAATGGGCACATGACGTTGGCTTAACAATCAACTATCAAAAAACTAAACTCATGCACATTCATTCACCTTACTTAAAATTTCAAGAAACACCAAGAGTCGTGGCTCATGAACACCACTGCATGCATCGGTGCCTGGATACCTGTGACTGTAAGCCGATTGAAAACGTTAAAGAACATGTATATCTAGGTCTTAAGATAGATCATAAATTTAACTGGGGCCCACATGTGGACTCTGTTTGCACTAAGCTAAGAGCTATAATGTCAAAACTGCGCATATTGAAGCACAAACTGCCATATAGGACCTTGAGATTGTTGTATTTGGCTCTGGCCGACGCTGTTATCAATTATGGCATAACCAGTTATGGAAGAACTTACAAAACTTACCTTCAAAAAATATATAATATACAAATACGATTATTAAAGATAGTAGTACCTTATAAAATTAAACTTAAATATAAACCCAATTATGATAAGTTATTCCAATATTGTAAAGTCTTAGATGTATTCGATAAAGTGAAATTTGCTGTTGCCTCTGATTACTGTGAACACAAAATGAGTAAGTTACAGAAAATAAGTAGACCTAATTTTGTTCGTAACCTATCGTACTTGCCTTTGTATAAACTGCCGAGAGTAAACAATGAATACGGTAAAAGGGTCTGGACATATGCCCTTCCAAACATACTAAATAAATTGCCTAAGGAAATAGCCAAAAGTTTGGAAAATAAAAAGCCTCGACAGATAAAAAACAAGTTGAAATTGTACTTCACCATTGAAAAATATAAAACGGGGGAGGGGCATACGTGTGGGCCCACTACTAGACAAATACCTGTGAGCGAGTAACCTATATAAACAATAGCGCACATAATCTTACAATAGAAAGATTGAGCGTTATTGCAGATGTATATAATTAAGGATTGCATGTGAAATAAATAGTTTCAAATTTAAAAAAAATTTTTTTTTTTAACCGATCGGCGTAAACACTATTATACCTAAAATGCAACGGTAACTCGCGGACTATATATAACAAGTGTTTCTAGTGAACACACCCGACACATGCTCGAGATGAGTAAGAAATAAAAGTCAGAGATATAAAAACACAATCAAATTTTTATTAAATATCAAATATTGTATTGTCTAACACGATTCCTTAACTATCATGTTTCACATCAATATCTCGTAATGGCATAATTATACGGTTACAAATACATTGGGTTGATAACGTACTGATAGATCAAAAGATATAGTAAAGGACAGAATCGAAGTACAGAGAAGTTGTTGATAGTAGACACAGTTATATAGAATACGATATAAATAACATTTATCAATATTGTCATGAAGGAACAAGAAGTAGCCAAGCATAATAATCATATTATACTCGTGCATGAAAACTTAACAATATTATATGAAGACACAAACAATCTAATAGTTTTTAATTCAGAAATAATAAAATATATTTAGTAGACGCTAAATAAAGATCATGAAATGTAGATATTTAAGTTTATTGATAGTCTACAAGTTTCAAAGAATGAAATACATGGCACTGGAAACAATGAAAGTAGAAGAGAAGTCAACGAGACATAGAACACACTCACATTATAAATACTTGTACACAATACATGGGCTTAAATGCAAAATCTACAAAAAAGTGTTATACACGATTATTATCTCAAAACGGTATGATCAGTTAATAATAGGTCTTATACACTATTCATATTAGGTAGTTTTTTGTGCGCCAAAGCTCTACTTGGATGATATTAAGCGTTTTTATAAAAAGTCTTCCGCACATGACTAGATTTGTTTCAAATTGGCGCATGAGATGTTAAAATCTTGTAAATGCGCGATGTTTTTGCTGATAATGGTAAAATGGTTTGTTGATATTCATACGCAGAAGATATTTTATAGTAATTACGACGATTGTTTAAGATTAACACTGATATGTGGTATGATGTGTCACGTCTTACTTGGTCAACACAAGTCCTCCCTCAGCACGACTACACGCAGTACACTCTCCTCGACATCTACTAATATTACTGTATCGTTAAAATGCTTATCATAAAGTACTGTAAATTAAAAAGCGTTGGAATTTCACTTAAAATTACTATGTCAATATTTGTGCGAAAAAGATTACTGTAAAAGTTTTGTTTTATAAAAATAGTAGTCACTGAAAGAGTCATGAAAATAGATTTGCTGCTTTTTGCTTAAATTGCAATTGTAAAGAAATCAGCGGAATATTTTATTCAAGACAATAAACACTGCGATTAATTAATGTTAGATACATTTGAAAGTCCTAGCCAACTTATGTCGCATCATTTCAATTATCGCTTATCAAAATGGACGGCTCTGTGTTAGTCACATTGCCTCAGTTTCCGACGGTTGGAATGTTACGGGAATCCTAAAAAGGGCTACTCCTTAATAACTCGAATAGAAGGCGTCCAACGTTGTCTACCGAGACCGCTCCGGGCGGCGGCGGCGGGCGAGCTAGCTACTATTACAGCTAACGAGTATATTGTCAATCAAAAAGCCCGACCATCGCTTCAGCTAATCGTTTAGCGTGGAGTTATAAAAACCGTCTAAAGCATTATTTTTATATACGTAGTAAAAACATGGAAGCACTCCTGCGGACAGACTCTTTGCTGGCTATCATTTGTTATATTACTAATGTGTACACTGACAGTAGTTGATGTGGTTACAGTTGTCGATACATACTATTGTACAAGATAATGGTAACACCTTACAATTCGCAAATAATCGACGCGAATTAAATGAGCAAACTCATGTCATTAATGATTTAACGTCAACTTAGGTGATAGTGAAACTCAACAACAGTAGAACAACGTAATGAAGGTACAACGCAGACAGAACGAACGATGTCCATGCGAACGAGAAGGGCCGGTGATGACGTCACCGGCGAGCGAGTTCTCACAAATATTATCGGCCTCGGCTTTACACTTTGGTGATGGTCTTCAGTTTTCTACTCCTCAAGCACCTTGAATAACAGAAATTAAACGAGTAAAATTCTAGTGGTAAAAGAAATAGTCACATTAGTGCATCTCATTAGCGTAATGAGCCCATAACGTTCCCAACGCTGAGACGCAGGCGTTTTTCTGTGGGAGGGAGTGGGCCGTAGTCTACTATCACGTGGGCCGTAGTCTACTATCACGTGAGCCGTAGTCTATCACGTGGGGCGTAGTCTACAATGTAGACCGTAGTCTACCACGTAGTCCGTAGTCTACTATCACGTGGGGCGTAGTCTACAACGTAGACCGTAGTCTACCACGTAGGCCGTAGTCTACTATCACGTGGGCCGTAGTCTACTATCACGTGAGCCGTAGTCTATCACGTAGACCGTAGTCTACCACGTAGGCCGTAGTCTACTATCACGTGGGCCGTAGTCTACTATCATGTGAGCCGTAGTCTACCACGTGGGGCGTAGTCTACAACGTAGACCGTAGTCTACCACGTAGGCCGTAGTCTACCACGTGGGGCGTAGTCTACCACGTGGGGCGTAGTCTACCACGTGGGGCGTAGTCTACCACGTGGGGCGTAGTCTACCACGTGGGGCGTAGTCTACCACGTGGGGCGTAGTCTACAATGTAGACCGTAGTCTACCACGTAGTCCGTAGTCTACTATCACGTGGGGCGTAGTCTACTATCATGTGAGCCGTAGTCTACCACGTGGGGCGTAGTCTACCACGTGGAGCGTAGTCTACAACGTAGACCGTAGTCTACCACGTAGGCCGTAGTCTACTATCACGTGGGCCGTAGTCTACTATCATGTGAGCCGTAGTCTACCACGTGGGGCGTAGTCTACAACGTAGACCGTAGTCTACCACGTGGGGCGTAGTCTACCACGTAAGGCGTAGTCTAACACGTGGGGCGTAGTCTACCACGTAAGGCGTAGTCTACCACGTGGGGCGTAGTCTACAACGTAGACCGTAGTCTACCACGTGGGGCGTAGTCTACCACGTAGGCCGTAGTCTACCACGTGGGGCGTAGTCTACCACGTAAGGCGTAGTCTACCACGTGGGGCGTAGTCTACAACGTAGACCGTAGTCTACCACGTGGGGCGTAGTCTACCACGTGGGCCGTAGTCCACCACGTGCACCGTAGTCCACTACGCGGGTACAGATCAGTTCACAGTAGATGACGCACCAGTCCCTCTCATAGAGAAGGCCCACGTCCCAGCATAGGGAACGTTATAGGCATTGCCAGTATTGGACCCCAATAACATGATGAGCCATTTGAATGGAAGACGTACCTTATAAAGCCGCGGTACAACATGTAGGCTCCGTACAGACTGAGCACGATGGTCGCAGTCCAAACCACCGCCAGCACGGAACTGCTGCCCTCTGGAATAGATGAACATAAAAATATTAATATTGTGTGGTCCTAAAGTACTATGCTAATGGTCCACGAAGACCGATAACCCCAGTAGGACGTGGGATTACTCGTTAGATTAGAGCGCTGCAGCCGCTGCAGGATATAAGGCTACGCCATACGCTTATGAAAATCAGCGAACGTGTTCGCCTGTTAGGATATATTTAGTTCACATGACCCCAATCTATTTATGTTGGGTTAGCTCGTTTGACCGTCGACCTCATCTCTGTCCTCAGGACTAGCTTGAGGTCGAGAGTAGGCCCATTTAAATAAAAAAAAAAGATGTTGCGCTTGAAATCGAACCCTCAATTGACCGTTAAAGGCCGCCCAAACGTCTCTTCTAACTAAATTGAAATGTTAGTGGTCTCACCGATGTATCCGTCGTGGTAGATGTCGTGGTGGTTGTGTCGGCGCGGCTTGTCCTCGCGCGGCTCCACGGCGAGCAGGTCGGGGATCTCGTCCAGCTCGCCCGTGCAGTTCGCCCACTCGATCGTTACGTATCTGAACGTACAAGGAACACTTGTTACTATTGTAATCGGTATACATTTGGTTATATGGCATTTAGCACACAATGGCGTAAAGGTAAATATAATCCAGCCAGGAAAGGAAAGAAAGACGGAAAGATATGATTTTAGTTGTACCGAAAAAAAAAAACAGTAACTGTTTATTTAGAAGACAGCAACAATGCATAACGTCGCTGCGCTTGCCAAAACCTCTATGTGTATTTAGTCAAGTTTTCAGGGGAGACAATAAACTGTTTTTTTAATGATCGATGGACTTATCAATAAATTAAAAATGCAGTATGGTGACAAAATATTATGTATGAACTGAGATACAAGTGAAAAGGATAACATGTGCTTTTCATCACTGCCAAATACTCGCATTCCAATTCTGACAAGTGCAACAATGGTTAAAAACGTGATTTTAAAAACGTTTGATGTGAACACATAACCAATTATGTGAACAAATAACCAATCTATCATTGCCAGAAGTCTGAACAGTCTTTACAGTGTCACAGGCTGGCTGACCAAGCTCCAAGCTCCTACTGACATGATGATGTACCTGGAAGGAGTGCTACAAGCCCGACGTGCTGGCACCAGCAGCTGCCGGGTACGCGAGCGGGCCCCACCGCGGCACGGGCCCCAAGCGCCCCAGGGGCCCGGCTGACCTGACTCCGACTGCTTGCACCCACACTCCACTTCGCATACTTCGTCCTCCTGTGAACAGTTGTAGTTGATGTACTAGGGAAATATTCATTCGATCTTCATATTTCTACAATCCTTAAATAACGGTTGCCTGATGTAGCCAAAATGTTATCGAGTCGAAATGTAAATCGAAAGTAATTTTATTTAAATAAAGCTAACTAGACAGTCCCACAATATTTCCACCTTTTGTATGGAGGCGAAGGAAACGGTGGCGCATGCGTTAACCAGATCTGGGAACATCAAGATCCCTTACGAATGTCCTGAGAAGACCGGGAAGTTTGATTTGCTTCTGGAAAGAGGTGGGTTAGTAGGAGTAACTGCCACCATAGCTCACAAACCCTTTACATTGAACATAGCCCGCCTTTCTCAAAATTTGTAGTGTTTTAGTTGGAAAAGTCGAAACTCTCCAGCTGCATATGCCTGTACTGAGAGTATGACGGCAGATGCAGCGTGAGCCCCACTAAGGTGGACAACGATGTGAAAGTAATCCACGTGTGAGACATTCATACCACTCACTATAGTGTAAGATCAGACCTGGTAGTGCATGGGCGGCGCGACGATCCTGCCGGGAAGTACAGCGGCACAGCGCCACGGCTGCAGGAACAGCTCGGCGGAGTCATCGGCGCTGGTGAGCTCGCAGCGCGCGTGCGACACCTTCACTCCCCACCCGCATGCACCTGCTGCTTCTGAACCCGTCGACGTCTGCCGAGAAACGATATTAAGTTAGAAGAAACAGGAGAGTTTTAAATTCATGAGTTCCAATGTCTTGACTTCCGTAACCATTATAACAGAATATCACTATCATGAATATGCATTATACATCCTTTAGGCATTAAGGCAGGTGCCGGGGTTGCGGGCCTGTTCGAAAGAGATACCGCGGCCCCGGAACATAAAGGGGGAGGAAAGAACATGGATGAATTTTAGTCAGTAAGAGTCTGACACTCCCTCCCGCTCCGCCCAGAGTGGGAGAAGTCATTTGATGATTCCCCATTCCAAAAATAAAAAAAAGGCATTAAGGTAGCAGTAAACGAACATTTGGAAAAGGAGGTCTTGGCGGGGAAGTGGGGCAGGAATACAATCTTTAAATAATAATTTGTCCCTACGGGGCCGCCTCCACGAGCGAGAGCATTGTGATACGAGTCCGTGCTTCTAGCGTCCGTCGGGTAGTCTCCACGAACGAGCGATTATTCCGCCAGCGTATCGTCGCGAAACGTAACGGAATCGACAAGTTTCCGCGACGAGGCGTTGTGCAATAGGTTTGTTGAAAGAGTTCAGTTAGGTGCCAGACGAGAGCGAAAGACAGGCGATGGTACGATGACGTTTCACTCGCACTCAGCCACTGGTCGCATCGCCGTGACAACATCGCCGTGTATAGATACGTTCTAAGAGAGTGTATAGAAATATGTTGCACGACGATAATATCGCTGCGACTCTCTCGCTAGATCAGGCGGCCTCTACCTGTCAGCAAACGAGCAAAAAGTTTGTAGCCAATGACCAACTAAGATTTAATTGCTATTTAGGTAAAGTAAACTTGACATACAACAAAAGTTGTTTCACCTCATTAGCGACTTGTATGTGGCACCCGAGCGAGGGTCTGGCAACAAGCTTGAGGCACGGCTCGCGGGGACACGGGGCGCGCTGCTCGGTGGGGGGGCACGCCCGGCCCGGCCATACTGCAGCCGTCAGGTGTTGTCTGTAATTAGGTAACATAATTTAGGCTGTACTGCTATGTTATTGGTGGTGTGTGGCAATGACACGAGCAAGCTGATAGCTCCTGTTTAAGATTTAGTTCAAATGCAAATACAGCCAGCATTCTGTACGTCAAACTAAATGCTTGGGTGTAAACGGACTCTCTCTGCGCAAAAATGTTTGCTAGGATATGTTTTTTTTGGGTGAAAAATCACGTTTTTCGAAATGAACGCAAACATTGTGCTGATGGATAGATTCAATAGTACGGGTCGTGAAGGTGTTTTAGATAAACATCTTAATTCGAAAACAAGTACTTAATAAAAAAAAAAAGCTTGGAAAGCGTGAAAATGTTGGAGTTCGACCCACACTATCTCTCATCGTAACCAAAAGGTAGGTGTGGTGTGAAAAAATGAACATAGTGTCGGGAAAAACAAGTGCCCTTCGGCTTCATCGAGAGTCCTTTTACACCCTTTATAGCTGACATCACCGCGCCTTGACAAGTTTCAAGAAGGTCTCGATCAGACAGACAAATGTTTTGATTTTGGAAGTGTACCTTGTTTTGTTCTGGTATACAAAGCTCGCTATACTACTCCGAAACCACTAACTCCTGAAAGCCAAAATCAACAGTGGTGATCACCAGCGCCGAGACAATGAAGCTCGACAAAGTACCAGAGAATGAATTGAACTGTCTTGGATCCCGCAACGAAATTAATCAGAAAGTATAGCAGAGGAGTGGGAAAAAACCGTAATTTCCACTTCCCTCCTTATCAGCAGGAGACAGAACGAAACAAGGCCAATAGACACAAAGGGACTTTTACAACTGGGATAGCACCATGGATAAATTTAACATTAATGGGGTCTAAGTTGGGAGGTGTTCTGGGGGTCTAAAATGGCCGCTTTAGCAGAAGTAGCAAAGTCCATTTAAAGAATTTAAAATGTTATTCAATAAAATGAATCACGAAAATTTAAAATTCTTATATGGACTCTATGATAACGGTCACAAAGACCGTTTTAAGTTTTTTTTTTTTTAACGTGAGACATTTATCGTGAGTATATCAGAAGTGCAGTGTACCTGGTGCGGCGCATGTGGCTGGCAGTGTTGGCATCCCCGCAGGAGCAGGCGGACGCGTCCCAGGCGCCCCACTCGCTCAGCTCGCAGTCCACGCCGCACGGCACGTAGCACCATGACTCTTTGGCTTCGGTGGCGGTGGTGTTCTAAGGTGGAAAAGCGAAACGGATGTAATTAAATTGTTGCCATTTTAACACCAGGGCCTAAATCTTATTTTTTTCTTTTTTTTTTTTTCTGTAATCTTATGGTGTTCTGACCTAATTTGTACACCAGCCATGGTCAAACATGTTGTGCCAAAGAATATCCTGTAACACCTATAATAAGCATCATTCCATGAATATTATCTACACATGTTTTTGCAAATAAATGAATCTTTATCTTTATCTTAAAGCAGATGCTCCAGGGTAGCCCGCGAATATCAAATTTTCTTAAGTTTTTTGCAATTTGCTGGCCAGTGCTAGATTGTGTGTTGATGAAAATATTGTTCGCGACTGTAAGACGTATGTAGTTATAGAATTATAATTATCAAAATCATCAATCCCTCCAAGTGCACAAAGGTCGAGGAACGATTTTGACCTTGAAAAATGAGTTCCTGAGCTTGGAAGGTCGTATGGCTTTTAGCCGAATTGCCATAAAAAATAATAATGGCAGAAACAGAAATGACAGTCCTCTGAAAACTTATTAGAATAAAGGGAACCTAATACACTTATTCAACTTACCGGGCAGTACGAGTCGTTGACGAATATTCCGTCACTTCGAAGGCATCTGACAGACCGCTTCTTTGTGCCCTCACCGCAGGGTGATCCTCCTGGAAGCAAACGATTTATTGATTGTAGAAGAACTGAGACAGAGCTTAAGAATCAAAGACGTTTTTGAAAATTTCTTCCTTAGGTGGTATGGTTCCTATGGTCCCAACTTTACTATGAGAGTTCACAAATAAAGTACTCGGGGGAAGGTCAGCTCATCAAAGCTCCCACCGAACACAATCGCTTCGCTATGGCCGGAATCGGCTAGATGGCACCATCACTTCGGGCTGTCAATTTTTTTACTTACCTAGGGGCTGGCAGTCATCCCAGGGCGCCACGTGCCAGGAGTAGGCGTGGGGCGAGCAGGGCTCTGCCCCCACCAGGTGCGGGCAGGGAGAGCCGCCATCGTCAGCGGGGCGGAGCACTACGCGGGTACGGTCACGACGACCGCCCCACTTAGTCTGATGAATAAATGAGATATTGAACCGTACGCATTTGATACAACGGAAAGGTTTCCGTTTTTAGTTGTGATGACTGAATTTAGGTAGTTGGGCAGTAATGAAAAAACAAAACATTGTTGCAAAAGAAAAACCGACTTCAGAATTAGTTTCTGTCTTTGACTT
This sequence comes from Xestia c-nigrum, assembly GCA_916618015.1. Lineage (NCBI taxonomy): Eukaryota > Metazoa > Arthropoda > Insecta > Lepidoptera > Noctuidae > Xestia > Xestia c-nigrum. The sequence goes on from OU745249.1 coordinate 5,965,131, forward strand.
TTCTGGCATCGAGTTCCGAAAGTAAAGCTATTTTTGAGTGATGTATTGTGTCGTTTTCCGCAAAAAAATAATAGAGCTTTCTAATTGTTAAGTACTCCACTGAAATTCTTGTCATGAATCAATTTTTAAGCTAGAATATATTAATTAATGATGTTTTTTTGACTAGAAGATCCAATCCAACATACGCCAATATGAAAAAAATACGTGTATCTACTACACATTTTAGGAAGAAACAAGATTTATTGCGTATAAAACATTTTATAATTTTTTACTACTCATACTCGGAAAGTAGGTCTGAATTTGCATGAGGAGCGGGTTAAAAGTAACACTTTACAGCCCTAGGGAAAATCACTTTCAACTGAAGCTGTCAAAATATAAAAAAAAACTAGTTCTATTTTCACATTTCTATTGAACCATGTTTCGACTTCTATACAGCCTCTAAATTACAGCACGATGTAAAATTGAAATAACATAAAATTCAGTATTTAATTAAAGAATGTGTTTTTTTTAATAACTTAGTTATAATTTAGTTACAAATATTTCTTTGAAATAACATTGATTTGGGCAAAATATTTACTATTTTTACAGTGACGGAAGTGAAAAATAAAGGCTGAATAGCCAGCCATAGAAAAAAAAAAAATAGGCGGGAACGCGGCAATCCGATCTCCATTTTTTTCCGAGTGGTTTCGTGTTTTTGTTTTTATTTTCCTTGTATTCGTAATGAGAAGCACAGTGTTTACCTCGGGTTAAAGACTTATTTAGTCCCTCGAGGTATTAGCCAAACCCCGTCTCGGGACTAAATAAGTTACTTTCACCCCTATGATAACAATGTACTATTTTATCTCTGCATTTTCATCAATCTCAAAATCACAGTGATAACTAGTTTCATCATAATCACCTAGGTTAGTGTTGGTGGCTACCAGACTAGCTAAAACTCAGAGTTAAAGACTAAGTAACCGACTGTAGGATTACGTTACCTGTTCACAAGGGCTCCACTCGGACCAGGAGCTGACGACGCAGTCGTTAGGACAGGGCGCGCGGCAGGTGGCGTCACGTGTGGGGGCCGGGCCTGCGCCCGCCGCCTCGCACGTCGCCGGCTCCAGAACTTGACCCTCTGCATCCACGCAACTGTACAAGAACAATGATTTTAATCTTAAAATGTCACTTACGGGATTTCTTTCGTTTTATTTTATTTTTATTCTTAAGTGACATTTTGAGTTTAGTTGTGAACCGTGATTGATTAAAACAATGATTTTAATGTTTTGATCATCAAACTTAAGGGCCTTATCATATCCGGGGTTGCGGGCCTGTTCGAAAGAGATACCGCGGCCCCGGAACGTAAAAGGCGAGGAAGGAACATGGATGGTTTTTAGTCAGTAAGAGTCTGACACTCCCTCCCGCTCTGCCCAGAGTGGGGGGGGGTCATTTGATGATTTCCCATTCATAAAAAAAAAAAAACAAAAAAGGGCCTTATCATATTAGCGGATTGTGAGCGTCTTCAAAGCGGAGCGGGCAAATTCAATAAGGCCCTAATTTGGTATGATCATGGTTGGTATGAGTACCTATGGTATGAAGATGATTTCCAATGAACAGAAAATTAAACTTCTTTTTTTAACCGACTTCAAAAAGGAGGAGGTTCTCAATTCGTCGGAACATTTTTTTTATTTTTTTACGTATGTTCCTCGATTAGTCGAAGATGACTGAACCGATTTGAATTATTATTCTTTTGTTTGAAAGGGTATACTTTTCATATTATAGTCGGTACTGACGTGACGGTCCTGTTGATGACGGCGCGGCCGCACAGCGCGCGCGGCGGCGCACACACGCTCCAGTCGCCGAGCGCCCAGCGCGGCTCGGACACGGCGCACGTGGCGCGCTGCAGCGTCGCGCCGCACTCGCGCCCTCCGCCCGACCCCTCCTCTATCACCTCCCTACACAGTTACAACACTGTTAAAACTCAAAACGATACATTATTTGGTATTCTCACACACATTAATTGCTTGAATACACCAAATAACTCTACACACCATATGTTCGATGAAGTCCACGCTAGATGGGAAAAAGCATTATTATCCGAATATACGAGTATTTGCGAAAAAAAGATCGTAAGTACATATAATAATGGCGATACCGTTTTGAAATTGATATCTTGATTTTGAGAAGCACTCTACTCCAAACGTTAAGTACCGCTGGACATTACACACAGCACCATCTAGTGCCACCCTAAGCAAGGCTTGTGTCACCAGACAGTTGATATACTACAAATATACTTTTTTGTTTGTAAATACATACTTATTATACATATAAACATCCATGACTCGGTTCAAACAAAATGTTTCGTTCGTTCGAACCCGGGACCCTAAGAACGTAAGGCAGTCTCACTACCGCTGCGCCATTCGGGTCGTCGTTAAAGATGTTACCTACTTCTAATTTCCTTTTAGTACTAAGCAGTTTGTAGATGAAGTATGTCGGTTCCCACAAACCTCGTCCTGAACCGGAAAGCGGCCCTAGAGCCAGGCTCCGAGGCACAAGGCCCCCACTCCCCCCACTCGCCGACCGCGCAGTCGCGAGCACATCGCACGCTGCACGCGCCGCGCAACAGAGAGGGGAACTCGAGGTCGTACGAGTAGCCATCTGTAGACGCCTCGCGGACGCGGCTCGGACCTGGAGCGGACATAATTATAAAAGTAACATGTATCAGTAAATATGAGTATTTGGGCAGTAGGAACATAAATGATTGCAGTTTGAAGAAACTATACACAAAAATAATCGTGACAGTATAAGAAGGCATGATACGGATCTGGCAGTAGGTACTATATCATTGCAGGTTGAAGAGACTGAGACCGTATTATTAGCAAGGCGATTGTAGATTCAATTTTTAGTAGGAAACGTGCTATTGCAGACCACTTCAGTCAGTCTGGAAAATAACTGAAAGGCTTCTAATTTGCCTATAACAATGGAATGGATAAAATCATAATATACCTTGATGCTTGAAGAAAGAGGCTAAAAGTTTTGTAGGCGTAAACCTGCAATTTAGGCAATCATCTCCAAACATAGGATTGTTCCCTCTAGTTCTAGTAATACTATATATACTGCAGTTCTATGGTAGAATAGGGTAGACGACAAATAAAAATCTACTTAGTCCGTAATTTAGATAATAAAAAAATATTTGACCCGTACGGTATTTTTTCGTTCGTTACGTAAACCAAAATTGACGAAGATACGATGCTTTTAAAATTCTCAAAACGTCACACCTTGGTATAATTTTTTGTAAGTTCTGACGTCACTCCCGAGTTTTGATGCGTTTTATCTATGTCATTGATTTACAAAAAGCGTTTCAATACTCTAACTGACGGATTAAATAGATTTGCATTTATTTGATACTGTTGTGATGCCTATTGTATAAGGAGGTATACCAGTAAGCGGGTGATATTTCTTGCAGACGTCCATCGGCACGTCTCGTCCTCCCACCATACATCTGGCGGCGCGAAGAGACCTGCCTTCACCGCACTCCATTCTGCAATCAACTCTTCATTTAACTGTTCAGCCAAGTGACGAGCTTTACAACCAAACCTTTTTAAAGAGTCTGGTAAAATAGACACCATACTAGAAGATATGGTTAAAAAATCTAATTTTCAAGTTCCGGCTTGACGGAAAACTGAACAAAAAAAGCCAATAGTTGGAAAAAACTAGACAGATTTCGTTCTATACACCATCAGACATAGTTAGTCACCACCTCTGTAGGTGATCGCTGACTATGTCCTCGTAAAGAGTAGTAATTTAGTGAAATAACATCATACCCGGATGGAAGGATGCAGTCCGAGTCGGTCGGTAACAGCTCCAAGGATACGTTCTTACAAACGCAGTTTGGAACGTCAGGATCCGAAGCATCTAGGAATCTGCAAACAAGACAACAAAGTTATATAGCAGACCCAGATAGCCAGGTGACGGTAACAGTGGTAACAGGTGATGCCTATGGACATTTTGACCAGTTATCAAAATCTGAATGTCTCTTGTAGCAGTTATTAGATGTGCACCCATATTCTTCAAAACAGAACTTACCAACGCTGTTTGGAGATAGATCACGTGTTGTGGTACGTAGTGGGCTCATAGTAGTCATAATTAGTTCTCCTGACCGTTTTCGGTCACGGTCAATCTTACCGCAGATTAGCGGGTGCGGGAGATATTGTAATAAAGGGTGTGAGACACCTCTTATCGGAGCGGAAAGGCACTTGTTCTCCCCGTCGTTTGCGTTCATTTTTGTTGAACACTATACCTTCTAGTTCGGAGATATTGGGGGTCAAAGTCCCAATTTTTTAATTTATATATTTTTTTTAATACAAGTTTTTATTCTAATACTTTTACTTTAAACACCTTCACGGTCTCGTACTGTTCAATTCATTCATCGACACAATGTTTTGAGGTATAAAATTCTACCACAAAACAAGATTTTTCACCCCAAAATAAAAGTTGTATCCCAGCAATATTTTTTTGCGTCAAGTTATTTAGTTTGATGTCAGAATGCTTGCAGAGTTGACGTCTTCGTATTGAGGTGCAAATGTTCTGTCGTCGTGGTTGCTTGCGACCAGGAGACCAAACGAAGCAGTCATGGTAGTAATAGGAACATGGGGATTACAATTTGCAAAACAAAAAGTTTCTGTCCTGGAACCCCTTGACGATCTCCTTCATAAACCTGCATAATACTGACTGCTCCACAGAATTCATATTTGTTCAAGGAAGTCGTTTTCAATTATTTTATCTATGTCCTTGATGATTTTTAGATTTACTTACTTGAGCGGGTCTGCACATATGACATCACAGGTTAGGGGTGTGATATGTTCGCAAGTGACGCGGCAGGCGGCGACGGCGCGGGGTATCAGCTGACCGGCGCAAGCGCCCGCTTCTACGCGGTGCGACTCTGAACCACACCAGATACCTGAAAAATATTTGAGAATAAGTAATCATAGTATTGCGGTAATAAACTACTATAGCGTGATGGAGGACGAGAAGAAGGTTGATATTCTTATATACCTTCTTCTCGTCTTTGGTTTCCTTATTGCCTGGTGCTGGGCACATCCAAACACACGGCAGGGCAAGACAGACTAGGCCTGCAGTTAACTGAGCAAGTGTTCCAGAGCCCCGGCCAAGTTTAATTGGAGAACATCGTATGGTTGGAGTCAGGACTGATTACTCCACCCGCCCCAAGGCGCAGAACATCCATAACGATTTCAAATGCAATAAAAGGGTGACAAAGATTGATCTAAAACTGTTTTCCAATCCTGATATGCACTTCTCCGCGCTTTGATTTAAAATTTTTGTACACGCCCAGTGGAGTTTTGGAAAGCATTGGGTGTGGCGGTGGTGGATGGGTCTGACTGGATACGGAAAGCGGAAGAAAGGTTATTGTGGCGCAGCTTGGGAGAGTTTTTTAGTCCAACGGTGGTCGTCGATAGCCTGAGTAAATTGTTGATTTAGGTGATAATCGTTGAAAGAGATACCGCGGCCCCGGAACATAAAGGGCGAGGAAGGAACATGGATGGGTTTAATCAGAAAAAGTCTGAGACTCCCTCCCGCTCTGCCCAGAGTGGGAAAAGAGAGTCATTTGATGATTTCCCATCCTAAAAAAAAAGCTAGTATCGTTATTGGTAATGACATCGTCTTATCAATCAGATAAGTGTACTACTTACTCCTGACTCTGTACCCAACTCCACAGCGCTGCACAGGCGGCAGGCGACACGTGCTCCAGTCGCCCGCCACCCAGGCGGCGTCGCGCGCGCGACACGAGCGCGACACGGGACAGTCGCGCGTCTCCATGCGCGAGCCGCAGCTAGGGCCGCCGTGAACGACGCGCACGCGGACTTGCTTGCCTGGCTCTGTGGGATAGGGAGAGGAAAATAAAGTAAAGGATCTATACTGATCTAAATGTTCTAAATATGGATTTAAATGTTTGTGTGATGAGCATGTGCATTTGTTTCCAAGTCATGAATGTTTAATATGTATAATAAGTATGTATTTACAAACAAAAAGTATATAGTATATCAACTGTCTGGTGACCACAACACAAGCCTTGCTAGATGGCGCACTAGACGGCGCTGTGTGTAATGTCTAGTGATATTTATTATTTATTATTGATTTATTTATACTTCGAGTCTTCCTCTTCATGTCGCCGACAAGACAGTATCTTAAATTTTGTCGGCCCAAAACTTCATCACTTCCATGGAGTCATTGGCGGGAACGCTTCAATATTTTGAGTAATTTTGTCCAAGTCAAAGGTAGCTCTATTGCGACAGATTCACAAGACACATACCACAAGTATTAGGGCAGGGTGACCAGGGCATCCAAGCTTCAACCCTGCATCCACGACGACAACGTACTGTACACGCCCGACGTGATGCAGGACGTCTCAGAGGAGCGCATCTAAAAAGAATAAAAAGTCAATAACACATTATAATTTTAGTAGGTATGATCTGGAACAAAAACACCGACTTAAAAAAAACAAGAAATTTAAAAATAACTTTAGCTTCTGAAGTCGGTGACCTTTGTTTGATTGATTTCATTTTCTTATCACCGACTTCAGAAGCTAAAGTTAAGTTTTGAAGTCGGTTTTATTTTTTGCAAAAAAGTTTTTATTTTTCACTTTTTAGTGATTCACATGTGCTTGGCACACATGGAAAGTGCAAACCGTTACAATTACAACAAGCCCAAACACGACTAGGATGCATTGTCTCATTATAGAGTTCCATGACTCTTGGCTGCATCATCAGATCTGATAGTAGAATAGTTCTTATCAAACGCAAATCCTTCACTTGTTGTAGAAAATACCAAAATCGCTGTACGTTATCCTATAAAATTTGAAGAGTTCCCTCGATTTCACCAAGATTCCATCATCAGAGCCCAACTTGGTGGCTGTGGGACCATTTGGAAAATATACCCTTTCCAACAAAAAATATTTTTCAAATCGGATGGCAAACGACGGCGCTATGCGCGAACAAACACAAAAAAAATTGAGAACCTCCTCCTTTAGAAGTCGGTTAAAATATTACTATGTCGAAGACCAGCCTTTTGGTATCGTAAAGGCTGTTTTTACGTCCGTTATAATACTTAATTGACTAGCGCAATTTTCTGCTGAATTGAAGAGGATATTATTATTGACAAAGAATTCCCAGTTGATTAAGAGTTTTCCAATTAAATGCAATAAAGTGACAATCTCAGTTATTGAATACTTACAAAGCCTCACGAACTACATCAGCATTGTTCTGGACGCACATCACATCTCGCACCATTTCACCTTCCTCAATGCACGGCTCTTCTTCATCACTCTCGTTGTATGTCTCCCCATCCTGAAAATAATGTTATAAAATGTTAATCTATAGAGCATTTTTGTCAGTAACCAGTTGATGCACAAACAATCTGTTTTCAGAACAAATTGACTGCCGAGAAAATTTTACTAAACGACACAGGGAGAAAAAGCAACATAAAGGGTGTAAAAAGACTTGACGAAGCCGAAAGGTACTTGGTCTCCCCGTTTTTGTGATCATTTTTTTTTGTTCTAGACCATATCTCGGAACTTTCGTTTTGAGTGCGTTACATTGAATTCCACCATAAAACATGATTTTTCACCCCAAAAAAAGTCTTTTCATTACTCATACTCGGAAAGCAGGTCTTAAGTTGCCTGAGGAGCGGGTTGAAAGTAATACTTTTCAGCCCTAGGGAGAATCGCTTTCAACTGACAGCTGTCAAATTATTTAAAAAGAAACTAGTTCTATTTTCACATTTCTATTGAACTATGTTCCGACTTCTATGCAGCCTCTAAATTACAGCGCGATGTATTTTTTTTTAAATAACTTTGTTATAAGTTCGCCCCAAATAGTTTTTATTAAATAACATAGATTTGGGCAAAATATTTACTAACTTTTCAGGGACGAAAGTGAAAAATAAAGGCTGAATAGCCACAGAAAAAAAAACAAAATAGGCGGGAAAGCGGCAATCCGATCTTTGTTTTTATTTCGAGTTGTTTCATGTTTTTATTTTCCTTATATTCGTAATGAAAAGCACAGTGTTTAGCTGGGGTTAATGACTTATTTAGTCCCTAAAACTATTGGCGTTTTTCCGTACAGTTAGTTAGTTTTATACAGAGTGCTTGGTTGACGGCTTCGTAACGAGTCTGTTTACACCCAGTATACTTGTTATACTATGACAACTGACCAGCAAGTCGGTATAGTTGGTGACGGGCATGTAGTCCTGGCGCCGTCTCTCACAGGGGCCCCAGGGCGTGGCGAGCCAGGAGTACGTGGCACAAGCGTGACTGTTGCAGGTCTCGTTCTGCAGCAGTTGGTCCTCTGATGGACAGGGCCAGCCGTCTGAAAAGGTATCTTTATTAGTCATAACTTGATGTTTAGATTTAATGTTTCAAACCTTTCATATAAATGTATCACCACCTACCTAGCCTTTTCTCAGCTATGTTGGGGTCAGCTTCTGGTCTTACCAAATGCAGCTGAATACCATTATTTTACATGGAGTGACTACCTATCTGACCTCCACAACCCAATTAGTACTGGATAACACGATACTTTTGGGAAGACTGGTTGTCACACTTTTTGGGCCGCTGACTACCTATAACGACTGTCAAAGGAGTTCAAATTACAGCCGGGACGGATGGTCACCGATCCACAGACCAACCTAGGCAAGGAAGGCTTAACCCAAAGATCGGTCCGAGTGGATGTTATTATTTATCCACGCGATGGCCGCACCTCAATCCTTTCATGGCACGTATCCACGAGGTTTTGTAACAAGATGAGTATGCAAAATTCTAGCCTGATTTGAAGCAGATTGGGTAAGATCGTAATGTTGTCTAGTTCCAAAAGGCAGTAAAGGTTCGATCATCATCTAATTAGATAAAAGAAGTTATGGACCGACACTCGTTGTAGTACTACTGCCACGCAATAGTCACATTTTAACTCCCCTATAGGATTTAAGTAAGCCTAATGATGGGATTAAATACTGGTCAAAAGAATAAGAGAAGCCAGATATATCAATTTCGGCCCTCATTCCTTGACGAAGCAGTCTACTTACTGGGAGCTGAATGAGCCAGAATATGACGTCGCCTGGTCCTGGAAGGTCGTGGATGAGCGGCCGCGGCGCAAGGAGCCGAGCAGTGGCTCCAGGAGGCCCAGGATGACACCACGCAGTCGCCGGCGCAGGCGATGCGGCATCTCTCACTGCGAGGGGGCGCGCCGGTCCCACTGCACCATGCGCGCTGAGCTTCTTTCTGTTGGGTTTATGATGAAAAGGTTAGAAAAGCTTATAAAGAGAAATTATGGGAAATTCGATTTCAAAGAGTGGCTATGGATATGTCACCGTAAAATAGTCAAACACGTTATATTACAATATAACGTGTTTCTCTCTAGCGATATTGTAAACTCTCGAATTATTGTCAACTGAACATACGGAAGTATCTCTGCCCCCATAATCAGGACTTGGGGCACCCCCCCGTTAGGTTAGTTAGGTTTCTTTAAACCCTGCTCTCGGAAATAGGGGCTCCGTCGACTATGCTTTTTAGGGGATTATAAAGTGTTTTAAGGTGTTTTATAGTAATCGGTATTTCTCAGGAATGATACAATATTTATTCATGAGAGTGGTACCACTGGGCAAGGGGGACCCCTCCTTCCCTCCACACCACGCATTGACTGGCATTCAGTTGACTACCATCGCATGCATTTCACGAAAAATAATGCCTTTTGTTGCAAGCAGTCTGTTCATTTGACAACATTTCCAGATTTTACAATATTTGACAATTTTACGGTGACAGATACATCAAATGATTTTTGAGGGTGGTTGTGATTTCCATCCTATTTTCGAAATAGTAAAGGCAAGAGTAATTGTTAACTGCTTGAACAGATTAGGATGTTCTAAGCTAGGTTGATACTTGATAGTGAGTCTGTGTAAAATAGATGGTCGATGGGCGAAGTACACATGAACGCTTCAAGATACGAGTCAACACGGCCGATCTTATAGGTTGGTACTCTGTTGTGTTACCCCATCATGTCCAACACATCTCAACTCGCGGCTCCTCTTGCCAGGGCCGCAGGTGGTGTGGGGCTGGTTGAGCACGCAGGGCCCCCACGGCAGCGCCCTCCAGGAGGCGCAGCGAGGGGTGCTGCACGTTCGCTTCTCTTCTAGAGGGGGGCAGGGGGCCCCGCCGCCTGAGGCTGCGGAGATTACGCGCCGGCGACGGACACTGTAGCCTGGAGAGTACATGAAATATCTTCAGTTGTTTTGTCGGACTATGAAATAGTGATATTCAAGGTATAACATAATAAACGCACAACTTCTCGTGTGGTGACTCAGACCATGATACTGAACCACTTTTGCTCTATGTCTTTTAGAAATTAAATACATAATTTCGTGATAGTGGCGTGTTGACTATTCTTCTAATATTGTATGAAAATCTTTAGTACAGCACACACACACACACATACACACACCACACACACCACACTAGCACACTAATTTCAACCCACCCTTTTTGTCACCCTTAGGCCGCGTTCCCACTATAAAGGGTGTAAAACACCTCTTCACGAAGCCGAAAGGCACTTATTCTCCCCATCATTGCGATCATTTTTTTGTTCAACACCATACCTGGGAACCTTCAAGTTACGGAGATATGGGGGGTCAAAGTTACAACTTTTTGACAAGTTTTTTTTTAAATACAAGTTTTTTTTAAGATATTGACTTTTAACACCTCCACGACGACCGTACTATGCAATCCATCCATCAGCACAATGTCATAAGTGCGTTACATTGAGTTATACCACAAAACATGATTTATAACCAAAAAATAAAATTTGTTTCCCAGCAATATTTTTTGCGTAAAGTTACTTAGTTTGATGTACAGAATGCTTGGTTAACGGCTTTGTGATGAGGTGGTTTACACCCTGTATGTCGTGACGATTAATTTATTGTTGGTTATTTGGAAAAAGTCGTGCGTCGTCCTATATGTGAAGACATCTATTTAAATACAGAAGCCACGTCACTTGAAACCACACGACTACCTGTCGTCACGACAAAGTGGGGTTCTAAACAAACATAAGTGTATGTAGAAAACGAATAATAAAGTGCAAAATAACTTTATCTTCGGAAGTCGGTGACTCTTGTACTTTTATTCTCTTATTTAGTCAACGACTACAGTAACGATTGCATTTGTAAGCCTGCTATAACGTTTTGGGCTTTGAGAAACAGTAATATGTCTGATACCAGCATTATGTGCTGAAGCTCGGGTTGAGATGATCATGATGATGATGATGATATTTAGACAAACCAGTTGACTACTTCCGAGCCATGCGACGATCAAACGTGCAAGGCTCGGAGGTACGTAACTGGTTTTTCGTTTTTCTTGCCTTCTCTTGTCAAAAGGTTCAAAAATACTTGTCTTTCTTGCTGATGTTTTGTTTTGAGGTTTTATATGTAGTTAGGTGTGTTACCAGTGGTAGTGAGTTGTTGCACGGGGAAAAGTGGGCATCCGTCGGTAGGTTGGCACGCTCCCCATTCTCCCCACTCACCAACTTCGCAGTCACGAGGACAGGGAACCTATGAAAAAGAAGAAGACTTGAAAACTATGGAAAAAGATAAAACAGCCAAAATGAACCGAAAGAACCGACGTTAAACATACACTGGGTTTAGTTATACAATCATCAATTTCAAGAAAAGCACTCCTAAAACGCGTTCGTCATATTAAATCGATAAATTCGTATGATTCAGCCATCATTATTGATGAACATTGCTGTTAATCACAATTATTGTTATGAGTCATCTGAATAGTCATAGTTTTACACGGTATTAAAGGATGAGTCATTTTGTAGAAGAAGCTTTAACGTGAGGGTAGAATATATGTCACCTATATTGAGTCATGCCATTATCTACTTTCAGCTATCTAGATTGATGACTTCTGATCTAAAACTCTAGCAACTACTTATTTTTAAGTTATTCTATCGCGGGCCTTGAGCGTGGAGACCGAATCCAGAACTTCCGTAACGAAAATAACCTAACGCAAAAAAAACCTAACATCAAAGAGTATACTCAATACTCAATACTCAAATCTTTATTGCATTCCATATGTATTACATAGATGGTGTTATCACAATAATATAAAATCAATATGGACCCTGTCGGGCACAGCAACATTAGGAGAGAGGAAGAGCAATTCAATAATATTAGGTACTATAAATTATTAGATGTATATAAATTATGATTAAATATGTTTATATATTTTAAAACTATTAGGTCTGTGTATTAGGTGTAATGAATTATGTATAACGATTTCTTTATTGTAGATAATTATTTTTCAATTATTAGAACTATGTTTTATTATTATTATATTATATTACTGTTTATTATTAAATTATATACTATTATTTAATTATATATTTGGTTTCCTACATTTAACGCGATTCAATAATTTTATTTTGCAAACGATTTGTATGTAAACCTCAAGGAACTTATATACTAACTGGAATGAGGACGGACAAAATGCTAAAAATAAAAAATAAAACTCTATCTCAAAAGCTTAGAGTTTAAATTAGAATAATGGATTCAATAGAGAAAAAATGTTCCGAGCGAGAAACCGACAAAGGTGGATGGTGTCTCTGTCTTGCCCTGTCACTGCTTGCCACCGATGTAAACAATATGGCCGATACACGTTCGCGTTGAAGTCATATTTTTGCATTCTCAAGTTCTTTTTATTGTATTTAAGTGAATTCAGCCGCTTTAAATATGGTAAAATTGTGTTGTGTGAAGGGATGTAGTAGTGAGGGGTACGCTGGGTGTGGAATTTCGTTTTTCAAGTAAGTTTTGTTAACTTAGTTTGTTTTTTACGACTAGGGTGACCAATGTTTTAGATTGACTGACGGGAAATATCCAAATAAATTATTAAAACAGCTAAGTTCGAAGTTTCGAACATCGTTGTCGTACACAATACCAAAAGTATACTTTCAAATTTTAATTAGAAACATCGCACATGGCGTCGGTAATAGTTTGCATTTAAATACAAATATTTTTTTATTTCCAAACAGATTCCCTAATAATGAAAATCTGCAGCAGCGGTGGCTTGAAGTTGGATACCGGTGGGCTACAATTTTTTTATATTTTTAAATGTTTTTTATATATTTTTTATGTTAATATTTAAAAATGTAAGAAGTTTGTGAAAAAATTGAATAAAGGGATAATATTAATTAAAATGATATGTTGTTTAAGTATAGACAAATTCATGTTTGGTCTATGTGAATTGCATCCCTGTACCTATGCTTTGAATTTTTTTAACAATATGAAGGATGTAGCTTTAATTATCTTGAAGACCCTGAATGAATACGAGTGCTAAGTTTCTTCACATCACATCAAAATGTTTACCCAATAGGTTCAGGTTGCTTTTTTAATGGGCACGCTTGTTTCTAGTATGAAGATACGTATTAGCGAACCGAATCACTCTGTGGCATCCTGCGGGTGCGGCTTCCTGCAATATCTTGTGGCATCAATTGACATTGCCCCGACGGGAAAGACTCAATCTTATTTTAATTACTTTAATTTACAACACGAGATAACCTTTGCGTCTCACGTGAGCATCATGCAGCGTTCTATGGCATCTTGTGGACTGTTGCGAAGTGCAGCAGCATCCCGGGGAATGTCCCAGTAGCTTTAGGAATGACGTGCCTGTGGCATACTGCGGCACGTCGTGCCAACTTATTCGTGTTAGAAGACAATAACTTATTTAATTATTCTGTATAAAGAAAAGAGTCGCCGACTCGCCGTGCCATGCCGGTCCTAAGGATTTTTCCATATTTCTCCAGAAAAAAATCCATTTGGCGAGCTGTGAAAATGAGTGATTTCAGAAGATAAAATTAATATTAACGACTGTTACTAAACAGTCATAGCATGATTATGCAATTTTCCATGTCAGAAGAAATATTAACGGAGTCCTCGAATCTCCGAATACAAAAGTCTTCTGAACAGAATAGACAAGTTGCAAAATTGTTAGTTTGCAACTGGACGGTACAGATATACATTTAAGGTATAGGTAATAAGTTACAATAATAGTTCAAGACACTCTTCAAGCTATTTCGCCTAGAAATCCTAGAATGTTACCGAGTTACAGGTCATCATAAAATAATAGTAGTCTGTAACTGTCTCAAGAGTTAGTTAGTTATGGCCACCCTATTAGAAAGGGACAACATCCACTCTAGAAGCTTTCTCGCTCGGATTGTTTTTGGGCTGCCCGTCCTCATTCCAGTTAGTATATAAGTTCCTTGGTAAACCTATAACCACAGAACCCTATAACACCCCATGTCACCCCATGCCAGACAATGACAATGACAAGCTAGTTTTATTTTTAATATATGGCCGTAACTAGGAGTTGTAGGTTGTATACATTTGATGTTAGACCTCCTTTGTAACCATTTTTTATCAACTTATGCAATTATAATTATTTTTGTATTTTATTTTTCCGCTTGTTGCCGGCTCGAGGACCAAACGCAGACTGAATGTTCAGGCTCTGCTTCCCATCACGATGAAATTATGAGCTATATATAAAAAATATATATATTAAGTTGATAAAATGCTATGCAATAGCTTTACCGCGGCAGTCCCCGAGTGCCACACGTCTTTTTGTTTATTCAGTTTACACATAAGCGGAGTATAAGTTTTCAATTTCTTCCCAAAAATTCGATATGATTCAAGAATTCAGCTAGTCCGAGTTCGACAAAATGATCTAGTCAATTGCTGAAATTCACATGTCCAGTACCCCCACGATATTTCCCCAAGTCTTCACCATTTCGAATCATAGAGTATAAAGTATAAAGGGTGTGAAAAACCTTTTAACGAAGCCGAAATGCACTTGTTCTCCTCGTCATTGCGATCGATTTTTTTTTGTACACCATACCTGGGAACCTTGACGACCCGAATGGCGCAGCGGTACTGAGGCTGCCTTACGTTCTTAGGGTCCCGGGTTCGAATCCCGGTAGGAGCAAATATTTGTATGATGAGCATGGACATTTTTTTTCGAGTCATGGATGTTTATATGTATAATAAGTATGTATTTACAAACAAAAAAAATACATGTAGTATATCAACTGTCTGGTGACCACGACACAAGCCTTGCTTAGTGTCTCACTATATGGTGCTGTGTTTACACACAGCACCATACATGGACATTACTGTCCAGCAATATTTATTTATTTATTTTATTTCTAGTTGCGGAGATATTGGGGGTCTAAGTTCCAACCTTTTCACAAGTTTTTTTTTAATATAAGTTTTTGTTGTAAGCTTTTTATTTTAAACACCTCCACGTCCCCCGTACTATTCAATCCATCCATCAGCATAATGTGTTGAGTGCGTTACATTGAGTTCTACCACAAAACATGATTTATCACCCAAAAAAAAGTCGTTTCCCTGCAATATTTTTTGCAATAAAGTTACTTAGTTTGATGTACAGAATGTTTGGTTGACGGCTTCGTGATGAGGTTGTTTTCACCCTGTACGATTTATATGGTCAGATAAATATTGAGATTGTAGTCAGATCCAAAATTTTGTACGTCGAATCTCACCTCACAAGGTTGTACAAGAGTCGGCATCGGCGCATGAGCACACTGTGCAGGATGTAGCGCTCTCCCATCAGCGCGTACGCAGGTCGCGTCCCTCCGCTGCACCCCTCCCCCGCAGCCCGCGTCCCGCGCTGCCTTCCCGTCATCCTCGCCGTCGTCATCGTCATCATCGTCGTCGTAGATCGCGTCATTATCGTCGGCATCATCGTCGTCGTCTGTGTTCACTGAATAAATAAAATTATAAACGTTTAAAGGATCAGTCAAATCGATAGTAACTGGACGACTAGTCGGACAAATTAAGGTTCGATTCATTATTTAATTAAGAATTGAGAGTCAGATTAACTACCTTAATTTGATCGTACCTGTATGACCGCACTGTAACTCGAAACCTAACTAGTGTACCTTTTACATAAAATAACCGCAAATACTTCGAAATCATTATTAACCTCATCTTGATGCATCAACAATTGCATCGCATTACGATTAAACCAGTACTGAGCCACCACTTAGCTCGCCATGGGACATAAGTACTGGTTCGAATGACTTCAATGGTACTCCATTCAAATGACCGTCATGCGTACCAACCTACCCGTCCGACCAACGATACCGACACTTTACAAGTACACATTGCACTTGATGCTCTTCTTGAGTTCAGCTTCTCACAGAAGACAAAGATCGCCAATAAACTGAGCGAAACATGGTTTACTTTAAAAACCTCTTTTCACAAAATTAAACTATAACTTTCCTGGATTCTTACACCCGCTGAAGTCTTCATACAAATTCCATGAATATGTAACAGGGCTAAGTGATCAACGATGCAGTTTTAACACATGGCTCGCGTCCAAACGCCATATTCATCAAGTCAACTAACATTTTACCGTATCAAGACAAAATTAATGCTATTGGATACATCGCTTGTGATGAGGTCACTCTGCTCTTGAGGATAATGTTTTTAAGTTATTTTTTTTTGTAATACGTATTTTCTAAGGTTTTTTTGCAACGTCAGGCTGTATGTTGAACAAAATATGATTTGCGACCATAATACATTTGTAGTCACAGAATTATAATCATTTAACTTATCAATACAACCTTCCAGAACCTTCAAGAATTCACAGAGTCGGAAGAATAGGTTCGGTTCACATAGGTATAATTAGTCAGCCTATAATGTCCATGGCTACACATACTCCTGTCTGTTATGGAGACACCTTAATCTACATTGACGGACCAGATATTTGAAAACCCTTGGTCAGAAATAAATGCAAACTATTTAACAAGGATTCCAACAGCCTATATATCTAATCAAACCATTCGGAAATGTGAAAACATCGCGGCATCGGTGGACTTGGACTTATAAGTCAGAAAATGCGTTCCAGTCTTGAGCATGCTTAATAGTTTAACGTGATTAATGTTCATACCATCTCAATATGAGATAGGTTCTGTGGGACAGTAATAAGCTGGTATTAGTATTAATCGGAAATGTGTCTATGAATGCTAATGTAGCGCTTACATTATGTAAATCATTTGCAACATCCAGGTTATCAACCCCTATCTTCCTGAATACAAATTCGTGCAACAATTCGCGTTCAGTTTTAGCATAATTATCGCTACAAATCATGTCAGTTTATCACACAGAAATATTAAAAACAGGAGAAGTGGCAAGGGGGCGTGTCGGTGACCACGTGGAGCTGGCCGCGTCGCTCAGCTATTGACTTGTACTACTTGATTTATGTTTTCTTGTATTACTCCGACTGTATTATGTTTGCATTAAATACATTGCTCTTTTACAACCACCTTAGTCTGTCACTGAGTGACTGAACGAGCAATGTACACCTGACATAACGAAACATCATTAAGCCATCATTTCGCATGGTGCGTCCGCTGCTCCGGTCCGTCGTATTTGAGCGCGAGCTAGTGATGTGCTCGTGGAGGTTTGACAAAGTCTGTCGACAAGAAAGTGGACTGCGAATTGTAATATTACTATTTCACTTTTTTTTTCCATTTGTTAACTCTTGTAATCCGGTTGGAAGGCCGATGTGGTTCTATGCTTAATTTTCTTTTTCTCTTTGACAATTCAAAAGAGCCTGTAACTGGCCTAATTGAAATAAATGCTTTGATTTTGATTTTGAACTACGTGTAACTGTGTCATTTGAATTTTAATTGATTTTAAAGTATTTTTATTCATTGAATAATGTTTGTAGGTTTCATATTATTTTTATTTACTTTATTTCCAAATCCTTT
The DNA here is from genome assembly GCA_916618015.1 of Xestia c-nigrum. Lineage (NCBI taxonomy): Eukaryota > Metazoa > Arthropoda > Insecta > Lepidoptera > Noctuidae > Xestia > Xestia c-nigrum. The sequence goes on from OU745249.1 coordinate 5,982,956, forward strand.
ATAAAAATAATCGATATATTTATCGATAACTCTTCGATTTAGTCAAGCACTGTGTCGTATCCGCCCCCGTGTCCCGACAACACACAATGATAATTGTTTTAGTGTGAGTAAATTATACGGAAAAAGTACGCTGTAGTTTAACAAATAAGGTTTGTATTTAAATGACAGAGTTATCGATGGCGCGTGTGTGCACTTGTTCGTAGTATTGTTTTGACAGAGCTCTGTGTGCAATATTAGCTTTATGGAGGGGCAACTGTGGCTTCATCGGTTTTCTATACATTTTGAACTCCACGCCATATCTCCTTCTTTATTATATCTATGGTTTATCAATTAATCTCTACGGAACAATGGGTCAGTAACAGCGCTAGTCCATTACTCATCAAAATGAACCTTATTATCGTTTGCTCGCGTTTGATTCAGGCATCTGTCTCACTGTAAACGAGGAAACGTGCAGATATTGGAGATTTTCTCTCTTGAGTTTTGAATCAAAAGCTTTTGGATCTCGTGTCAGTGATAGAGATAATTATGTACGTATATTAACTGTTGATCGCTGACTGTTCAAACTTACAGAGGGAGTACTCATTTGTCACTGCGACAAGAACTATCAAAGAGTACATCGTTCAGCGACAGAGTACTCGCTGCATGAGATTATCACATGGTGTATACGCATACCGCATATGTATTAACCAGAAATAAACCTATGCCAACATTCACTCGCTGCTCTTCGTTTTTCAATACTCAAACTTTATTTGCATTCCACAATGTGTACTTAGGTGGTAAATTTTCAAAATGAGATCATTATGGACCCTGTCGGGCACAGCAAAAGACAAAGATAATTAGTAGGAGAGAGGAAGCTTTAAAAAACAACAAAAAAATATATACATCTAAAATAAATCAAATATTACCATAATAAGAATTCTTTATACATATACATAGAAATTTTATACATTGTTAATTATATTTTATCGTTTAAATATTCAGTTATGCTATAATAGCATTTTTCTTTTAAAAATAGTTTTAGTTTTTTTATAAATGTGCTTATTTTTTCTTCTTTTTTTATTATTTCAGGTAGTTTATTATATATTTTTATAGACATTACATAGGGGCTTGTTGAGTGTATTTTCAGTCTAGATTGCGGAATGTTTAATTTTGTGTCGGAGTGTGAAACGTGATTGTATATCTTCGCGCTTTGTGTAAAACTCTTGATTTTTACGAACAAATTTGCAGGTTTCTAATATGTATATACTGGGGAGTTTTAGTAGCTGGCTCTACTCGCTTATCGCTGGCGGTGGGATAGGTTCCTATGGCCATTGCGATTAATAGAACAAAGGAACGATAATGACGGCCCGGTTATAGAAAATGAGATATTATGTAGCGAGCAAATTAATCAGTCAGTAATTAATATGAATGCTTTAGTTTGCAGCGCGAAAGAATGAATTCAATTAAGTGAAAACAATCGATGTGAAAGAGATGTTTGGTAAAATCAATGTAGGTATGTAAAACTTATTTTTTTGGCAAACATTAAGTTATCTTGAATGCTTTTTTTTATTTCTTTTCTGTACAATTTTCAACCGACTTCTAGAAAGAAGAAGTTCTCAATTCGACTGTTTTTTTTGTGTTTGTTACCTCAGATCTTTCGACTGGGTGAACAGGTTTTGATATTGTTTTTTATGTTAGACAGCTGGTGCTCTGCTTGTGGTCCCCTTTTAATTTGGTGAAGATCTGATGCTGATCTTCCGAAATATACAACGGAACTCTACAAAAATAAACGGTAGGACGTAGGACGGCAGTGATTGCTGAAATCGCTTAGATGTTTAATGTTTATCCAATATCATGACGAGAAATCACGTCTGTATGCTCTGAGGGGGTACGCAGGTGTTTACAATACACACAGATTTCGACAGTTAGGTATTTTAAGTTCCATTTCTTGGGGATAAGCCTATTACCATGATATGTATTGTTTTATTATTGGAAAGGATGTATTTCAAGGGTAGTTTGTTGAGAGTTTAGTAAGATTCTAATCATGGGATCCATGACAACGTAACGGATTATAGGCTATCCGAATATTTTACTCACCTACCGTAACGTCAATATTTTTAAGTAATTGTCGTAGTCGAATATGATGATCAATGGAACTCTTTAACGGCTTACAGTAAGGGTACGATCTGTAGCAGAATTTCAAATTGTAATGCGCTTACTTTCGTAGCTGCATAGCAACACGATGCAAGCGTTCTAATTGCAGTAGCCAAATATTCAAACTTTAATTTTATGGCGCAACAACAACAAAAACTGAAAAATCAAAAACTTTTTTGAAAAAAATAAAACCGACTACAAAAACACGTTTCTTATCTTGGGTATAAAAATAATGTCAATAAAATTAGAAGTCTCTGTATGAAAATTGAGAAGAGGCTTATGCCTTGCAGTGAGACACTTGTTTTTTTTTAAAAAAAACACTAAGACTGCCCTGTCCTTCCGATGAGTGCCAAGTACTGACCTGGTAAAGCAGTAGAGTGTCCAATCTCGATGGCCACCCGGCACTGTCCCCAAGGTCCCGGGGTCCAGTGTGCACTCGCTTCCAAGGCAGCAGGCCTTACTTCTTCCACAACTTCACATTCCCTGCCTCCTCCTGGGTATAAATAAATAAATAAATATCGCTGGACATTAACACACAGCGCCACGTAGTGCCACACTAAGCAAAGCTTTTGTCGTGGACACTAGATAGTTGATATACTACATATATACTTTTTTGTTTATAAATACATACTTATTATACATATAAACATCCATGACTCGGAAACAAATGTCCATGCTCATCACTCAAACATTTGCTCCTACCGGGATTCGAACCCAGGACCCTAAGAACGTAAGGTAGCATCACTACCACTACGCCATTCGGGTCGTCAGAGGTATATGACAATAAAACACGTTAGTATGACAATTTTAATGGACAAAAGTAACTTGTGATTTTGAGGAATAAAACAAATCACTCCATAAAAGGAAAAAAAAAAAACAAATCACTGTCTATCGCGATAGAACATAGTAGCCACTTAAACCAGCTTCTAATCTGGTTGACTACCAATTATCTTTGTGTTCACATACTGTTTGACTCAAGAAGAGCGTACAATATTGATTTCAAGTTTTACAAATCAAGTTATAGGATTCTACAGAGCCATTGTGCACATACCTTGCGGCAATCGCTTTAGTCTCCGTGTCCTCACCAGCGCACCATCTGGCCGTGGTCGCCATGGTAACCACTCAGCCAGTATGCAATCTTCACGGATCACGCACACACGAGCTGTTCCAATCTGCGCCAGTGTAGGTCCACAATACCTGAGATAAAACTTTATGTTAGCGTAATAGAATCACAATAAGAATGTAGTACTTAATTTAAGCGCGTCTTTTTTTTAAAAGTAAGTTCACCTTTTCGATGTTGAAATTACTAAATCTATGAGTACTGTCCATTTAATTCTGGATTTCTATCCAGAATTGTGGGGGCCAAATTGAATTCTAGTGAAAGATGCCTTCATAGCGTAAAAAATACGACATTATGGATAGTCATGTTATCGGAACAATTTTGCAGATACAGTAATATTCAAACCCGCTAGCTGATGTAGCGTTTATTTTCGTGCCACATCGAATCCGATGAACACGTCCTTACATAAATCAGCATTTCTAAAACGCCGCACCATCATTTATTCACGACGTACCAGAAAGCATTCGTGAGACAAATGTCAGCATAAACTCCAATAATGATCAGTAAAACTCTTTGCTTGGCACGTGATGAGAGATGAAAAGTGGTCCATACCATTTCTCCTTCCATAACTTGGCACATAAAGTTTTTATGCTCTCAAGTGGCATTAGATCAATAAGTGAGCGAATTGACCCAGTTCCCAAGTGTCGTGAGAATGCAAGCTTTGAGCCCTAAGATCAGACAACTTTCAGGATATGTTTCTTTCACGACATGTGAATAATGCATGTTTTGTAAATAAAGTATGTGGGGGACGCTTTCATTTTGACATGTTTTAACAGAAACTCGGGAATTTATATTAACTCACATTTGTTAAGGAATTTGTTGCTAGTTTGTGAGCTTGTATCCTGAAAGATTTAGGCAATGTCTTATTTTTAGAAATCTGCTTTGTGTTGCGTAACAATGAACCGTAACGTGTTTAAGTAGTTACTTGACGTCCTTATCAACTAGTAGTTTTAAACTTTCAAAGAGTTTATTTTCAAATCATCCAAACATCTAAGCTTGACATTACAGGCAGTATAGACACACAACAAGATGGAATGTAGAAAAACTTACATGGCTTCAACAAATTGTCCATCCTTCTTGCGACATTGCACCTGGCGTCGCTGCAGACCAAGTCGGGGTGTATGTACTAGCGAGTCAGTCTCCGTGCGCATATACCTACAGCAAATAACAATGATGTACACATAAATATAACATACAAAAGCATTCATACATGCTTTTTTCTCTCAAGAATTTTTCTATGCGGAAAATTTCTGAACGGAAGAAATGCGAAAAAAGATACAAGAAGGGTCCAAATAAGGAAGGCCGAAAATACTTGTAATGTTATATCAAAAGAAGTATTTTTATCTTTACTTCCTTCAATCTCGATTAAAGGCGAGATTGGAAATGTTTTTGTGAATACTTAAGTAATAGTATTTTCGATGGTATGTTTCACAAGATTAAACAGTAAGCACGTACAGTCCGGGTATATGGGGTGAGAGGGAAGTTAGATATCAGCTGGTCCAAACATTTTGACAGTATTGCACCTATGTAGGAAACAGCAGATTTTTTAGGACCGATGAAAAATATCCATGTTTAGTATCCGGGGCTGCGGGACTGTTCGAAAGAGATACCGCGGCCCCGGAACGTAAAGGGCGAGGAAGGAACATGGATGGTTTTTAGTCAGTATTAGTCTGACACTCCCTCTCGCTCCGCCCAGAGTGGGAGGGGTTGATGATTTCACAACCGAAAAAAAAATGGGTGTTTAGTATGCTGCACTGAGGCACCATTCCTGCTATGTCGTTTCCCGTTACGTCGACTCGTGATTTTTCTTGGTTTCGATGTATTGGCCTTTGTTTCATCTCGACAAGCACGTTGTTACCGTGTCTGTGCGTCGATCTCTATTCCATTCTGTGTATAATATCACCTTGACGCTTTTATTTATTTCCGTTTTATTAACCCCCGTCGCAAAAACGACGGGTCGTTATAAGTGTAACGTGTCTGTCTGTGGCATCGTAGCTCCCGAATTGATGAACTGATTTTTATTTTCTTTTTTTTGTTTGAAAGGTCGTGTTTTTTTGTGTGAAAGTTTGGAGTGTTCTTAGCTATGTTTGATGAAAATCGGTCCAAGATGGTCACCGCTACAAAATGGCGGATTACATTTTTTCACAATTCCCATAATATGGGTATCAAATGAAACGGTTTGACTAGTAAAATACAGTACACTATGATAAATTTAAAATCCACGATGACCGCCCCCACAAAATGGCGAATTGTATATTTTTTTCACATTTCCTTCAATATGGGTATCAAATGAAAGGGCTTGACTAGTACTATAGCTATCGAAATGAGATGAGGAAAGTTGAGTGACGACACACTAACGAATTATTTTCTATTTAACTTTTAGTACAATAATGTGTAGGGGTTTTTTATTTTTTTTTGCTTAATTTTACTTGTTATTTTCTCGATAGATAATCATAAAAAACAAAACGAAGAAAATAACAAGAAAAATTGTTAACAACTCTTTGAATGAGAATGATAGTAAGTGCGAAAATATTATTATTTAAGTATCTATGAGGGAAAAGAAGATTAGAATGTTTCGGTCCTTGATCGAACACCGTTTATAAGAAAAAGATTTGTATATGTCACCGTTAAATTGTCAAACACGTTATATTGTAATATCTCAATCGATATTGTAAACTCTCGAATTATTGTCAAACGAACATACTGCTTACAACAAAACGCATTATTTTTGGTGAAATGCATGCGATGGTAGTTAACTCATGCGGTTTGGAGTGAAGGACATATACAAGTCTCCTATAATAAATACTAGGAAAGTGTATAATAATTAATTAATCTAGAAAACTTTGATGGGTATGCAGCCATAAAAATTACCTATTGAACAAAGATTAATGGAGTTTTTGAAAGCGAGTAACTTGCGCGATTTTGATGGATCTACTTAAATGGTAAAGATTTTACAAAAATAAAATTATGAAATAACGCGTGTCTGTTTTGTGTGTATATTGTCCTTGAATTCGTTTTATTGATGGATATTTGTTTATTTTGGTTTCAAAGCTGAAAAGTTGGATAAAAAACTAGTTGTCTGTAAAGTCGGTTTACGGACGATAGTTTAACGTGACAACGTCATAACAAAACATTGATGAAATGATTGCCTACATAATTATGCTCCGATCGTAACGTTACAATGAGCGTAACTGGACAGAGCGTAACGGGACACTTTTTCGTTTATCGATTTATTAGACGTTGTCACGTCAAAGTTTTTTTGTGAAACAAAAAGAAATGTGTAACAAGGTTTACATAAAACAAATGTTATTGGGAAAATGAAATGAATGGGGACTATCGCGCATGAATTCGCCGCTAGGGGCGCTCGTGTAGAGTAAGGTCTTCCGAAATGTCAGATGTCATAGATTGTTCACGCAATGCGCTTTTTTTATCACGTATTTTTACTAATATTCGAAATTGTGATCTAAATTGACCCATTCCTAATTAATAATGACTAGGAGATTGTAAGTAACAAGTTTGATTTTCAACATCTAATTTGTTTAGTACTTGGAGGAAAAAATATTTTTAAATGTTTAATGCTTGCTCATTTTAGTGGCAATATTGTAAATATGAATCTAAAGTATGCACAATATGTAATAAAATTTTCTTTTTAAGAAATTATTGGTACTTTACAGTATCAAACAGAATGAATGACAGGACCTTACTCACCAGTGGCGCCATCTGGTGAACTCAAAACGATAGCCCCCATTGCAAACTAATTCATCATGAAGTGTCCAAAAGTAGCATTTTGAAAAACCATTTATTTCAACAAAAGAATGCCAGAAACGAAAGCATCAAACACAGTTTAAAAAAAGACTTCCAAAAAATTGCGCGCCAAAAACAAAATATTTTTACTGATGCATGATGGTATATCTGGCCGTTGTCAAAGCTAAAAGTGGAATGTATGCGTTCTTTCACATTATTTTGACTCCATCCTTGTATCGCTGTCAAAATGACAACGATCTTTATTGACGGTGCGATAAGGTTGCTGTTGGTATGCAGCTCTCAAAGCTAATAGGGGAATGTGTGCTATGGTACCTCTCTATGGTGCGTGCCGCGTGTTCCCCCGCGCCCAGGGGGTTGCATTCAGTCCATTTGCCCACGTAGATGGAATACTCGGAGTCATTTGTCGATGGTTCTGTAACAAACAAAATATATTTTGTTAAATTTTAATATCAATAATTGTATCTCACAAATATTGTGTGACACCAAAATATGACAAGGTAATGATTTCGGCATAAGTGAATAAAAAAAACAAACAAAAATTTACCGACTGTCGAAACCAAAGTTTTTTTTTCAAACAGGTTATACTTATTAAAAGGATTCTTCTGTAGCGTTTCAGTACATTATACAGAGGAAAGATTGGCTTTATTTACATTAATTTTAATACCATTTTATTAAATGGCTTTGTAAAAACTCACAAATACGTAACACAATTTAAAAGAAAACAAAAGAATCGATAATTAATTGTTTACTTTATAGGGCTTCCTATATTACCGGCCAGTATTTTCTCGATTGACCTTTCAATTCAATGTAACCTTTTTCAATAAAAGATTTGAAAGGACTTATTCTCATTCTTCAAAAAATTAGGTTGGTTAATCAAGAACCTTTTCATTTCTCATATCTTTGTGAAAAAAATACCTTTGTGTAAATATTGTTGCAAAACAAGATAGTGGCGTTAGTTCTCATTAAAACCACGCGCCAAAACATTCATGTACCGCTCTAAACCAAATGTGTAGACAATTTACATTTCAAATGAACTGTAAATGAATTCAAAACTGTCTCCTAAAATCTAGTGGCATTCAAACTTTCAAAGGGAAATACACATCCTGCCAAAATAGTTGGGTGCAGTGACTTAATTTACCGAAATTTAAATTTAATACCACCGGCGCTAGTTTAATGGAACAGGTGTGGAATTGAATGTATGAGACAGCTGGTAAGCGGGTTTTGTGAGGTAGTAGACACCAGCCAGGTTGAAACAACGTATGTCAACATCACGGACGTGTAATTTTGTTCACACGGACTTTGCACAGTGAATTTGTGGAGCTTTATTGTTGATTATGAATGCTGAAATACGAAATTCAATTCATTCAATTTTGTCAGTGATTACAACTTTTTTTCAGTCGAGTTTTTTTTGTGTTATTCAACTTAAAATTAGCAGCCTCGGCATTTCGTGCGTATTCTAACACAGTCAGTTATTTTCATTAAAAAGCTTGAACTAATTGTAAATTTGTAGAATTTTAGATTCCTAACTGAAGTTACACTGCACCAGTGCAATGTGTCAAGACAAGACACATTTCCCAGTCTTGCTAAATTCCTTCCCGTTTCTGAAACAGCTTGACGTAATAGCTCAGTACATAATGAAACTGGCAGAACATTAATCATGAGCGACGCGGTAAGCTTGCCTTCATAATACACGAGCCTAAACGTAACGCTATTACCACGCGCGGAATAGCCGCGGGAAATGTTCTAGATAATAAGTAAAATGCTGGCCAGTTATTTATGAACTGACTTGTAAGGCGCTTGGGTCTTTAGAGAAAAAATATGGTTAGATGTGATGAAACTTTGGGCCTTATGAACCTTTGTTGCTGCAGTTGCTTTCAGGATTTTCTATTAAGTGAAACAATATATCTACGGGCTCATAACGTTTTTTTTTTGGTGTAAAAAACTAATTTAGAACTTATAGCGTCCGCTTTTAATCTAATTTGACCAAAATATATTACATACTCCATATTTCGTTCAACCAATCACATTTTCTGCCCCTATTTCGTGTAAATGAAATCTAATAAAATTTCCAGCTTATAAAGAAGCTGAGAAACGGACAACGAGCACAAAATCCTCAGCTGACAACAGACTAATGAAAAACCTATACAATTACGGGAGACGACGAAGGAGCCTTTTTAAAATCGTGTTGTAATCTGATTAGATGACAGAGAGGCAGAGAGAGAATATGGGTAGAAGGTCAATATGCTGTTTATTTTCTTCTTTATCGTGTGGCTAGTGCCTTACTTCGTGTCAGAGTTGTTATGTCACACATGGGCCTATAAATTGGCATAATAAGGTAGACGACCAAAAAATAATAAATAGTCCGTCATTTACATTGTCTTTTAAAAATTTCACGATCAGACTACATTATAAAACATATGGAAACGGGTATGTATCGCGAACTTTACTTTTAATTTAAGCCCAACGTTTCGACCGGATTGCACCAGCCATGGTCGCGAGAAGACTGAAGTACTCGAGGTATCGCAACAGCAAAGCGAGGCGTTTACGGTACCAAAAAACCCGATTCCATATGTCAGTTAGATTATCAACAAATATTTGACCAGTATTTTTTCCTGATTGATACGACGCTTTTAAAATTCTTAACACGTCATGCTTTGGTATAATTTTAACGAGTTCTGACGTCACGAGCACCCACACACGAGTTTTGATGCTTTTTATCTTTGTTAATATTGATTTACAAAAACAAAAAGTACAGTAAGCGTTCATAAGCGCACAGGCACGCGAAGGATCATTTTGCTGTGAACGCACGGCCGAGCGTCCGTGCGGCTGTATGTGTAAGCTGTCTCAATACAGTACCTACGCACACCACAGCCACAGAGTCGCCTACTGTCGCAAGTTGTCGCGTCGCTCTCCACGAAACAAAAAGATATATATTACCGTCTCTTTTGTTATACACGCAGCAAACGCATGATCGTATTTGCATTGGATTTAATTCTTTTGGTGTTGATAGCTGTTTAGGTTAAGCAGTGGATTCACGATCAACGTGTCTTGAGTTCAAATCCCGTTTACATACGGGTTTTTTTTTGTAACCACTTTAATTTATATTTGTATTTTATACAAAAACTATTTACTTAGGTATTTATTTTGAAATGGGTTCATGCTCATTATTTATTTTTTATAAAGATTTAAATATAAGTTAATAACCCATCATAACTATTTATGAGATTGTGTAATATTTTTTCGGTGTTGGAAGTTGGAAAAAAAAGTCGTGCTGACAGATAACAAAAATTGTTTTATTCGTTTCATTTATTCATATAATTAACAACTTTAATAAGATTTGTAACGTCACATTCCTACCTAGATATAAGAAGTTCTCTTGTTACCGTTCATAAGATTTTTTTGTGTATTTTATTAACATAACAAGGATATTCTAATAACACAAATATAATTGTTGATACCCACTTCTATCTATCGGTATTCAACAGAGCTTACTGAAAACTAACACATAATTTATACTTCGTGAATATGTTTTTTATGTGACGTCACAATAAATGTAACTCATATTGAGGTTATAGTTTAAGTGTTCATTTTCCTGAAGAAAAGAAGATTGAAACTAAACCTCAATTTAGGAATTATTAATATCGCTAAATATTTTGTAACACGTCTAATTAAAACTAGAACATTAGGGATTAATATTTTGTATAACCCCCATTATTTTCAATGCAGTCAAGTAGACGTATGCGGCTTAAAGTCACCCAAAGGGCAATGGAGAGGGCTATGCTCGGAGTTTACTTGCGTGATCGCATCAGAAATGAAGACATCCGCAAGAAAACCAAGGTCACCGACGTAGCCCGAAGAATTGCTAAACTTAAGTGGCAGTGGGCAGGGCACATTGCTCGCAGAACGGATGGCCGATGGGGTCGAAAAGTTCTGGAGTGGCGACCGCGAACCGGAACAAAATGGAAGTAATCCAGTGAAAGTCTAAATATTCCCGTGCGAAATGTAATCGTTCTTCTTTATGTCTTTCTGTCAAGAAGGGCATTTTAGCTGATCTTCTGTGATGCAAGCCTTCAGCGTGGAGGGCACGGCGAACAGTTTGCGGTGACTCCGAGTGTGTCGTAGGTGTGAAACCATTGGTTTCATACTCGCCCACGATATGTTGTCGCTGCGCTTCGCTAATAAGCGACGACCTTCCACTTCGCTGTCTACTTGCCAGGCTCCCTTCTTCCTCATACCTTTTGATCCAGAGACTTACTGCATTTCTCTAAACAAAAAAAATGATGTTAGGCAGCTGTAATAAATACTAAAGTGACTTCATTCACTCTGCATTTATAAATCCAATAATAAACACTAATTATTTATCTTGCATGATAGATTGAAAAAAAAAATAACGAATTAAGTAAACCACAGGTCACCAAATAAATGAACAATTTATAATACCCATTCGTTTTTAAATTTTTAATGTTTAAGTTACAATTCATAAATAATTATAATACTCACATTTAGTCCTATTAAGGCCACTTTTATGAAGCGCGGATAATTCGCGATAATAGTCGCCCTCGCCTTAATATTAATATTTGCCCGCATTTTAAGAATCACACCAACAACAATACCGCTATCTATTAAACCACACGTCACTGACCATCAAATACCACATTATATAGTGTATTCTGTATGACTACAACCAAACGACAAAGTTCATTCCGATCAAGTTAAAATATTCATAAAACTCATGTCTACCTCACAGAAATCTAACAAAATTCTTGACTTATTTTTCTATCTACCTCCCTAACTTTACGAAATGTGTGAACAAAGCAAACACGTTAAATAATATAATATTTCTGTAGAGTAAAAACTTACAAAAAGACTAAAAGTAACTGTGCGGGATTTGAACTCACGGCTTACTGATTCGCTCTTAATTCTGGACGGGCCCAACCGCTAGGCCATCATGTCTTAGATATTGGCATTGAAATTATGAACTACAACTAGTTGCTGACAATATCTATTTTGTTGAAAGTAGAAGGTCGTAAGTCAAACTAAACGTCAAGCTATTGCTTTGTGAGATTGCTTATCGACTTTTGGTCGGCACTGTACGTGTCCATTATTTTCCAATACTTTAACTGACGGACTAAATAGATTTGCATTATTTTGCACTGTCGTTACGCCTATTCTGTTATGTCCTTCTCTTATTTAAAATCCTATTTTAGTGGGGTTCAATCGACCCATCTTGGGCACAATACGAGTGTGGAGCCACAGGATTTGTCACACCATCTCGCCTGTCTGTCGTGCATAACTGATTGCACTCTCCAGGACTTGAATGAGGCTAACGACAGACCTGTCCAGGTTGGTACGAACGTATTGGTCAGAAAAAAATCAGAGTCATCGATTCGAGAAGAAGAAAAAGCTGCTCTTTTTGAGGATTCAGCATCGACATACAGCAAGTTCTTTTGAATGCCTTTTACGAAGTGGCAATTCTGTCTTCCCTACAAAGTGTTGGAGGGAACGAGTAGTTCCCAGACGCGGCAGTTTTCACTCTGATTAATTAAGTGTACGATATCGAATTAGCCTGGGGAGAACGATTTGTTTGCTCCCTAACCTTTAATGGCAGTGCTTTAGCGTTCGAGCGGATGGCTCGTGTCGCACTTTGCAGCGGGGATATGAATTGGTTTGTATTTAAGTGCTTTTCGTGTTCCTTTAACGAGAGAATGACATAATTGAATTGCTGCGTAATATCGTCGTTGCTACGCTGCTACGCTGCTACGTTGCTACGTTGCTACATCACTACGCTGCTACGTCGCTACGCGGCTTCGTAGCAACAATGCTACGCCAAATAACGAAGCTGATGTGAAAATTAGTTTTATGCAAGGTAATAGTTAAGACGAGGGGTATACTTAAAAGGTCTGTAGTACCCATGAAAATTAACAACTTTTCTAATACGGCCAACCACGAACTTGAAAAAAAAAATCAGATGAACCTTATTTTTTCTTGAGGGCGATTCTGCGATAGAGAAGAATATGCCAGCCTAGAAGAAACCAATTCACTTGAACTTTGAAGAGATCGAAATTAAAATGGTACATTTATGGTCCGAAAACTCGAAAAAGTGTAGAGAACGTTGCATTTTTTACATAGTTGTTTATATTACGAGTATTTATGAGTGCTTCGCTCCCAAACAGTATGTCCCAGTAGACGCCCCGTGCCAAAAAATATTTAAGAAAACCTGTGATTAAGTAAAAGAGGCTTTTCGTACCTTCTCATAAAAAGATGAAGAAATGGTCCTCAGCATAATAGCATCCACCAACAACCCAGGTATGTTCTCTATACAGCTATGATCAAAAGCATTTTAGTGACCTACTTTTTCGCAATATTTATTTTCTGTGGCCCGAGGGGCGATAGCATCTATTTATGCAGCCTTGTTATCTTTATCGCTGTTACATTGACACAAGAGTCGCTGTGTTGCCAGGGGCTTGTTATTTTTTATTTTATTTTTAACACCGACATATGTGATTGAGGTTTGAGGGTACTTTTGTTGTTGGTAACATTAGTTTATGAAGTGGTGGAATAATATTACGCTAGTATTCATTTCTGATCATTTTAAGTTACTTTATTAATTTCTCAGAACTTTGTAGAGAATCTTGATATTTTATACAGGGTGGAATTTTTCAATGCCACCTGGAACTCAAAATACTGGAGATAGCAAATTTTACTCAAAGAAAACATCCTTTATTTAAAAAAAAAACAAATCTGCATTCACAGAATCGAAAATTCGCTTGCCACACTCGGGCGTCAAACCCAGGATGGATTGACAATAACATTCTGTACCTTGAAAAATAACATTCTGTACCTTTTTGACATCTATCGAAATAGTCAATCATATGGATAAAATCTCTCTAACTAACATGATACATTAAATGAAAGGAAAACCATGGAATTTTTTCGAACTTTGGTCGGTTTGATTTCGTAGTAAAGTGGACCAAATGGGAAATAGACATTTAGGGATTTACCATTTTGGGAAGTGGACGTTTTGGGAAGGTGGTCGTTTTGGGAAGTGTTCGTTTTGAACCTAAACCGCCTTATTATAAAAACTTCCATAAGTACCAGGATTAAACCAGAACTAAAAGGTCTTGGTTTAGTACGGTACTAACGTTAGTTCGTTCATTCGTATTACAAATCGAAGACCAACAAAGGGCTAACTAGTACCAAAGAAAGTCTCTGGTCTTAACATGTTCTACAGATTATAAGCAACAAAATATTTAAACTATTCGTTCATTCGTTCAGAGTTCTATGCGCCGTTCCTTTTTACAAAATGTTGTAAAGTAAATTAAAGAAAAAATATTTCATACGTTGACGTTTGACAATTTAGTACCATAGTTAAACTAGGGGTCTCGATGGTCTAACTTTGGTACCATAGATAGTTCTAGGACTAGCGATAAACTTTGTTTTGTAATAACGTTTTTTCAAGTTCATGGTTTAAACATAGTGCTAAACCCGGTACTATTTTTAAGACCACGTTTTGTAATAAGACGGAAAGGGTGTGGTCAACGTCTTTTCGTCTTTTGTTTTTGCTCCAGATGGCTTTGAAAAATTCCACCCAGTATAAGTCACGCATTTTTCATATGGAGGTAGGCAGAAATCACAGAACGCATTTGTTATCCTTACATCCTCCTTTTGCCTCGTTCACGATCATACATCTGATCATACACAGACGCCAGTTGCGAGTATGTACAACGCATCTGACCTCTCTGAAGAACCTCACCAATAAGGACAGTGTGTGTCTTTCAATGGCGACCCCGGGGTCTCGGCGTTGTCACTCACATCTGCCTTGTATGATAATACGAGTAACAAGGTATAATAGGCTTGTTTCCACCATCAATAAATAGCAAATCTATTCAGGTCCATGTTCACCAAAAAGTTGACAGTCTGATTATCTAAAACAGCTGTTTAAAACACATTTTTGTATTGGAACATGTCACAGTGACAGATGGGTTTAGATAATCAGACGGTTATCTTTTCGGTGAACATGGACCTTAGTCCGTCAGTTAGAGTATTGGAAAATAATGGACACGTATTTTTTGTTTTTGGAAATCAACGAATATTGACAAAGATGAAACGCATCAAAACTTGGGAGTGGGGGCTCGTGACGTCAGAACTCACTAAGAATGATACCGAACAGAGACGTATTGGGGATTTTAAAAGCGTCGTATTTTCGTCAATTTTGGTTTATGTGACAAAAGAAAAAAGTAATGGTCAAATATTTTTTGATAATCTAAGTGACGGACTAATTAGATTTTTTCAGTTAACAAGCCTATTTTATAGTAACTTTAGCTTTGTTTGCTTAGCTCACTTAGCTATAACACGAATGCACAATTATCGGTTAAAACACTGAAAGTTTAGTATAAAAATCTATTCAAATTATCTAACGCTAGATCGTCGTAATTTGATAAGACTAACCAACTAATTTCGTAGATTTACTTTTCCCTCGTAAACCTGTCTCGGCGAGTAAATAATTAACTTTGTGTTGTTATAAATTCTATTTAGATAACTCGTTCGCAACTTTTTTGTTGAACAACCAAAGTTGTAGCGTGATAAATTAAATTATTCCTAACTTTACTAACTGATTGTAATTTCTATTGTCAGTGGAGTTATTCAGATTGTGTTGGAATGAAATAATCTTCCAAATTCACTGTAATACCTTTAACTTTGCTTTAGTTTAGAATTTCTATGTGGATTTGATATCAACTTTGTATCTTAAAAAGTAAAACTTCAAATAATTAATCAAATGTGTAAAACTCAAATAATAAGATCATCTGTATAGCCTTTTCTTAACTATATTGAGGTTGGTTTCCGGTTTTATCGGATGCAGCTGAAATACCACTATTTTACAAAAAGCGACTACCTATCTTACCTTCATTACCCAGTTAGTACTGGGTAATACGATACCTATGTAGCCATTTTTAATATTTAATTAAAATTAGATTAGACATCAAACAGTAAATATGATTCCGTAATTGAAAAAATAAACATTAATTTCGTAAAGGACCAAAAATCCGAAAAACTTATTATGAAAAGTGTCCACGGGGTTCCAAGGAAATTAACAAGTAAAGTCATTTGTCGGGTTCCGTTTGGGTTTCATCAAATTAATGCGAGCGCCCGTGTCCCATCAATAATGTAATTTATTATAAGTGCCCGTTGATTGAAAACACTCATTTTCCAATATATTTGATTAAGTTTGTAATTTAAATTTAATTAAACCGACGGAATGTTTACTTTGATCAGGTTTGTATGTGTTGGAAAGTAATTATGAACTTGTATTTAATTTTAACTATTTATTGTATTTGATGTTATTACACTTTATCAGTAACCACGCTCCTAACTCCTTTTTTTGCAGGGTTGGTACGACTTATAAAAAAAAAATATTTAATAGTAAGTAGAAACGCTGGCATCCGTATCTGGAATAATTCTTAACGGATTGGTTCCCAGAAGGCAAATGTTAAAAAAAATTGGAAAGCCCGGCCTTTGTCCAGTAATAGGACAGTAGGCTAATTTGTATAAAAAATATACTTACCACTCAAAACCTTTCATGATAATATGGCGATTGGCGATAATCCATTGTCTAGTTTAAAAGAACAAAACGGTCGCACAGACAGACACGGAATGGTTTTATTATTTACATTTAGACTGTTATATATCACTAATAGGCGTGAGTGAATTTAGCCGTGTTTTTACTAACGTATGACATCCCTTTTGTATTTTTTTTTAGGATGGAAAATCATCAAATGACTTCTCCCAGAGTGCCAGATTTTTACTGACTAAAACCCATCCATGTTCCTTCCTCGCCCTTTATGTTCCGGGGCCGCGTTATCTCTTTCGAACAGGCCCGCAACCCCGGAAACGTATGACATCCCTGGAGTTAAATAATGTATTCAGAACTGACTCCCCTAATAGAAACAACCTCAATTCCTTCTTACAAAAACTGCGGGCAAAGAATCCTTGACGAGACTGTTAACTTTGATCAAGTTGACAAATCGGTACCTAAGCCTTCAGACACTGATGGACCTCGCTCCATTCACGTTAGGTCTCAGATATATAGCCCGGAGACATTGCAATATGTTGGGGGAGCTTAGGGGTCGTACATACTTGATTCGGCACGCGTCAGTATTTGCTGAATAATTAGATACAGCCGAATATGTACATATTTGATCATCAGCATCAGTACACTTCTTTCGGAATCTACCTTCAGTACATTGGCATTGCAGTTGATATTTGCTGCCAAGCTCAGCCGAGTGGCATTTTTCCTAAATAAGTCCTCATTCAATATCATGACGTAAACATTTACCCGATGATACATAAAAAAATCGAGTGTATACTTGGACTAGAATGCATTTCACTTCATAATTTTGTATCCACCAACAAGCATGATCATCTATTCCCAATCTATACTAATATTATAAAGCAGAAGAGTTTGTTTGTTTGTTTGGTTGAACGCGCTAATCTCAGGCACTACCAGCTCGAATTGAAAAAGTCTTTTTGTGTTGGCTAGTCCATTTATTGAGAAAGGCTTTAGGCTATATAACATCACGCTACGATTGTTAGGAGCGGGGCAGGAATGAAAAACGTTGCAAATATGATATGATGATTTTTTTTCCTTTCGTTTTTCTCTCTTATGTGAGCAGACGAAGTTGCGTGGGTCAGCTAGTGATATTATAAGTTACATATAATATCAGTGTCTGTTCCATACAAACATTAACACAGTCAAACGTAAAATACCGACCCGAACTGGTGTATAGCATCCCTTATAATCTCATGTTTCGAGTGGGGACTCCGCCACCATGAGACCCCATTTGCATACAGATGGTGCGCTCAATCCAAGCCGGTGATGTAATTTCTACATCAGATACGTTTTGAATATTCCAGCAGTGCGTTTGAATGTGGAAGATACATTTGATTGGTGAGAATTTCATCTTAGAAGTGGATGGTGGTGTTAGTTATAATTATAATGTGAATGCAATCTTATGAATGGTAGTTTTGTTTAATTTTGATTGTGAATGTTATTTACACTAATTTATTGTAATCAGTAAAGTGATGCCGTGATGGCCCAGAGATTAAAGCCTCGCCTCTCATGCATAAGATTGTGGGTTAAAATCTGGGCAAGTACCCATGTGTCTTTTTTAATTCATATGTGCTTTCGGTTATCTTGGATATAACAGACATCGGTGAAAGAAAACATCGTGAGGAAACTTGAACTTATAATTGATAGAAGCCTCTAAAATCCCCATTCCTTTTTCAGCAAGCGTGGCGATCAATGCTCGTGCTTTCTCTTTTTGAGAGGCTTTTACCCAGCAGTGGGACAGTAACAGGCTGATATTATTAATCAATAAAGTTTTCTATGACAACAATTTTGCTTTTATCCGTTCCTTGGTAACTTTGCAACTTGACCACTCAACTTTGAAGAGGTTTCATTTGTTTTAAAAATAATGAATATAAAATTCCCAAAATATGCTACGAGTAAGTCTACCTTCTAACCCGACAAGTAAACAGTCATAATAGATGCATTATAGTCTCTGTGATGTAAAACTGCTTATCAAATAAGGTGTCTTCAACGATGACGGTAAATGGAGCATAAGGATCCGAAGTATTAACGTCACCCGGACATCAAAACGGCTAGGAAGACCCAAAGACCCTCGAATTAGGATAAGTACAGTATCTTGCGGTATATAACCTTCAACATTGTGTTATTCTCTATAGGTTAAGACGCAGGTTTGTGTGTTTGGTGGTCATTTATCACTTTGTACAGATGTGTGTATTTTTATTATGAACAATAGCCGACTGCATGTGGGTTTTTCAGTATCAGAGAATGAGCCATTTCGGCGTTGGCGTTGGTCACTTATAAGTGAATTATTGTACTATATTTTGTTTAGTCTTTGTGGTAGGAAGTGATCGTATAGCTGAATTTTAGACAAAACAATTTAAACTTATAGAATAATGGCAGCAATATCGTAGAGAGCTTTTATTCTGTGGAAACGTTATAAACAGTGACAATGAGGTACGAATAGATAACACTGTAGTTGGAAACATAAAAATTACGATAACAGTTAAGGCAAAATCGGGCGGTTGTTTGTTTAAAAGAGCAGTAGTAAGAGTCTCTATTCACTCTTTAAACTTGATTTGATTATAATGTTGTTCACTTTTGTATAAAATGATGTAAGAATGTAAACAACTTAATTTTTGACTACTTTTCCAGGGTTTTTCCTTCATACTTCATTATTATCCTCCAAGAATAAAGTCTAGCTACCGTTTTCAAAGCAAGAGTACTCCAACAACAAGGACATCTAGAAACGGAACAAGGTAAACATGTTTACTACAAATTTTACACAATATTCTACATATTTATCGTACAAACAAGGACGTTTGGGAGACATGTCTGCATACAACTTGAATTTCTACGTTTTATTCCGCTGTGGGACCCTGACTTGGTTTCAAGAGCTCTTTACATAATATAATAGTGAGTAATATAAAGTTTATGACCTTTCAAGATAGTGCTACTGCTGAATTTATATGGAAGCAAGTGTAACTTTTGTACTAAATTATATTTGTGGAACTATTGAAGCAAACACACTTATACATAGAAGCAGCTCGTCACTCAGAAATAACTTCAATTTGATTTCCTTGCAAGATTTTGGTGTGGAGGTTAGATGGTGAGTCGCTCCATTGAAAAAGCGGCCAAGTGCGAGTCGGACTCGCCCATGAAGGGTTCCGTAGCAGATTAAATGAAAGGTAAATATTGCTGTTTACGATTTATGACGTATTAAAAAAAACTACTTACTAGATCTCGTTCAAACCAATTTTCGGTGAAAGTTTACATGGTAATGTACATCATATATTTGTTTTAGTTTTATTATTCTCGTATTTGGAAGTGTCTCTCGCGCAAACTAAGCAAAAAATATGTTAGAAACCTCAATATAATTTTTAAAGACCTATCTATCTACCCCACACGTATGGGTTTGATGCAAAAAAAGTTTTTGACTTTCAATTCTAAGTATGAACCCCCAAAACTTGTAGTTTTTTTTTTTTATTTTTGTGTAAAAAACTTAATGCGGTTTACAGAATACATCTACTTACCAAGTTTCAACAGCATAATTCTTATAGTTTCGGAAAAACTGGCTGTGACATACGGACGGACAGACAGACAGACATGACGAATAAGGGTTCCGTTTTTGCCATTTGGCTACGGAACCCTAAACAACGGGTATTTAGCTGCATCCGATTAGACTAAAGCCGACCATAATATAGTCGGCAAAAGGCTAGGCAGATGATGATGATTTGGCATAAGCTAATCAGTTTTCTGTGATTTACGAAGGTATAACTGAAACTTTAAGTTGAGCATATTGGTAGATATTTATAGCTTGGCCTAGGTCCTACTTTCTAAAACTTTGTTCTAGATGTAAATATATCGTATATGTTTTCGAAAGGCAATCGTATTAAAAGAGTTTGTATTTCTACAATCAATAATTTTCGACAAGTTTGACATGAGTTTTTCGATAGCGTTCGTCAATTGAATAAAATATGTCTGAAATAATCGTCATCGTTATCTGTTGATAAAATGTCAATGTGTATAGATTTTCTGGACTCGAATCGATCAACAGATACAATTAATTCTACATGAGAACGACCGCATTTCTGTAAGCCGAGGGACAGTGATGGCTAATGTAGCAGACTATTTAAACAAGCTGTCATATTTACTGAAAGCGGCCAGCCGATTCAATATCGATCATTATAACAAGGGCTATTGTTGCATGACACGCACACCGCATACATGCAGAACCTAGGGCTGGGCGAAACTCACGCTTTGTTTTCACTATAATAAAATTGACAAAATACTTTTTTTAAATATGACAAAACAGAAATATAGAACATTTAATACAGCATTTTACCATTACATTTACGTAAAATACATTCAGAAACTTTATGGGCACGCTTGATGTAAATAAACAAATACAAACTTGATATTTTTCCTTTTTTAGGGTTCCGTAGCCTAATGGCAAAAACGGAACCCTTATAGATTCGTCATGTCTATCTGTCTGTCTGTCTATCCGTCCGTATGTCACAGCCACTTTTTTCCGAAACTATAAGAACTATGCTGTTGAAACTTGAAACTTGGTAAGTAGATGTATTCTGTGAACTGCATTAATATTTTTACAGAAAAATAGTAAAAAAAAAACATAAATTTTGGGGGTCCCCATACTCCCCATACTTAGAACTGTAACTCAAACATATTTTTTTCATCAAACTCATACGTGTGGGGTATCTATGGATGGGTCTTTAAAAATGATATTGAGGTTTCTAACGTCATGTTTTCCTAAACTGAATAGTTTGAGCGAGAGACGCTTCCAAAGTGGAAAAATGTGTCCCCTCCCCTGTAACTTCTAAAATACGAGAATGATAAAACTAAAACAAATATATGATGTACATTATCATGTAAACTCCCACCGAAAATTGGTGTGAACGAGATCTAGTATGTAGTTTTTTTTTGATACGTCATAAATCGAAAACAGCAATTTACCTTTTATTCAATCTGCTACGGAACCCTGCATGGGCGAGTCCGACTCGCACTTGGCCGCTTTTTTTAATTTCCAGGTTTTACAGTTTTACTAAATCTATAACTGTATTCATGTGATAATGTATTTTAAAGCCTATTTTGTAATTATTATTAGTATTTGAAATACTAACAATAACCATCCATCAATGTCCATGACCTTCGAGTCAGGTATTCAAAATAACATTTAGAAATTACTTTTTTAGGAAGTAAATTAAAACTTATGGCAAACATGTATTACAATTACTGTTTCTGTTACTGTTTGCCTATTATAAATAAAAATAAATAAAATAAAAATAAAATAAAATCTTTTTATTTCAGACATTAGTCTATATCGAGTGATGGTAAAACAAGTTTAAAAAGAAATTATAAAAATCTATGTTACATTGAAATTTAAATTAAATTAAACAAAGATTACATGTATAAATTAAAAAATGTATTAAAAATTAAAAATTATCATCCCACTGCTGGGCAAAAGCTTCTCCCCATGACTTCCATTCCATATTCTTCAATCCAGGACCAAGTAATTCAAAAATGGCCCAGCCCTGTCTGCACCTATATGTATTTATAGACGTAAATTATGTAAAATCGCCACACGATGCAATTTGCATGTAAAAGCTTTGAGATTGAAGTGTGCGCAAAAATAAAATAAAACGTAAAATTTTAGTTTAATATTGAAGAACCTTTGAACCGTTACTAATGGCACTGTAATTGCTGAATATTATTGCAGTACAATATGCAAGGGTAGTTTTTTATTTTAAGTTGTATATATTGTTTTTACAAATGTTACGTTTCATTACTCTGTAATTATAAATATAAATAAAAAAAACATTGCAGATACTTGTAGTTTTGAGTGCTGGCTTTATCTATAGTAAAATAAGGTACAATTCAAGTAACATTTGAAAATATCTAAGTTAGTATTCCAAAACTGTAGGTGCCTTTCGTAAGTTTCCGAATCAACTATCTTCTCAGATTACCGTAATCCTATATCTGTCCTAACTAACTTTATCCTGTCTTGTGTTCCCCACTTTTCCTGCAAATAAATTAACTTAGCAGCACACGTGCTCTAACTTCGTATACATAGACAATACACGTGCCGATTTTGTTGTCACAAATGTACAACTTTTCGGCTTTGTTGTTTTCTACGAAGCAGCAGTCATATTAAGTACCCGCTCTATATATTTTTTTTATTGGGACAAGCCCGCCACACACGCCCAAACCACTGTAACTCCTGAAAGCCAGAATCAACAGTGGCGACCACCAGAAAAGCGCCGAGACAATGAAGCTCGACGAAGTCCCAGAGAATGAATTTAACTGTCTTGGATCCCGCAACGAAATTAATCAGAAAGTATAGCGGAGGAGTAGGAAAGAACTGTAACTTCCACTTCCCTCCATATCAGCAGGAGACAGAACGAAACAAGGCCAATAGGCACAAAGGGACGTTTACAACTGGGATAGGCCCAGTTGCCAAGCACCACGGATAAATATTAACGTTAATGGGTCCTAGTTGAGAGCTGTTATATTTGATTCCAATAATAGGTATGGCAAAAACGCTTGAACGCACGGAAATTTGCTCTAGTTTCCACAAGGTCCGTATAGTAAATAACTCCGGATGTAACCTGTACACTATCCAACATAATAACCCGCTCTATATACCTGTTCCAGAAATGGGCATTTAATTTTTCATTCTTTGTTTACGCGTTTCACAGTTTTCATGTCTAAAAATAAGCTCTGATTATCCCGACTTATAAAAAAGAAAACAAAGCGACCTTTTAAGGATACCAAACGAATTCTTCATTGTGTTTTTATTTATTGTGAAAGTATTTTTAAAATATTTCAACAGATTGGATTAATATTTGGGAAGCCTTAGTTTTCATTTGGGAATAAGAAGTAATCAAGCAAATATACCTACCTGTTGTAAAACATAATTCAACTTTTCCACTTTTGTGTTGAAAAGGGATTTATATTTTAAGGCTGTCAGTGTTCTAGTTGTAGTCAATATTGTTCATGAAACAGCATTTTAGTGTGAGAAGACACAAATCACAACTTACTAATACAACTCACTGACTTCTACAACGTAGGTATGCTAATTTATAACACAAAAGATAACATGCAAAACTTGACTCAATGGCTAAGATTTACAACCTTATTCCGAATATTCATTGGCGATCCAATAAGGCAGATAGGATCGACCTCTTAGTTCATTGAACCGATGTATATTAAGACAATTGAAGGCCTAATGGGCCAAAGGGGGATTATTGGGGTACAACTGGCCCTGTGGGTACGTTAGGACCCCGCAAAGCTTCGGCTTAGCATCTGGTTCGGCCGCCGTTAATTTAATGCCGATGAGATGTTTAAATTATGTTGTTTAGGTTCACAGCTGTGTACTTCCCTACTGAACGTAGGTAGTAATGCTTGATTACGACTATTCGATGTGAATCTACACGAGCTGAAGACACATCTGTGTTGTCAACGCATTCGTCGTATAATAAGTACTTGTGTGAGTATAGCAAGGAACATTAGAATTGAATCCTATACAAATTCATACTTCTTGTTTTCAAAGTATGACAATAATATGCGGAAAGTATTTGAAAGCTAAAACCTAGTTATAATTTGGGTTGGGTTCCTAAAAACGGTCAAGCTACGGCACGGATAGGTTCCGTCACAAAAAAGGCTTTATCCCGAGAAATGTGCGAGGACGCGTAGTCTATCGTCTATTTTTGGATACCTATATCTAAAAATTGGGACATAGACTACCCTCTATCAAACTGATACCGAGTACCTTCGTCAAACTATCACTTTTCATGACACATTCATCCTAAGAAATCCGTCTGTAATCAAAAGTCTTTCCATCAACGAAGTATCCTTTTCAAAACCACGACCTATTTGAAATGCTGAAGTATTTTCCTGAAACATTTGGAATGCACAACATTCCTCCTCTAATAAGAGCCACGGTGCTGCGTGTAATTCGGAAAGCGGTGAGAGCGGTTGGAGCGTTGAGCGGTGGGAGCGATGGGAGCGCAGACTGACCGACGCTAATGCAATCGTCGGCTCCACACCTGCCGGGCATTTAGTTGCCAACGTGTGCAATTCTGGTATGATGATATACGTTAAATATTATGAAAGGGGTATAATTTTAGGATTTTGTTGCGGTCCTACTTAATGCTTGGAAGTGATGAGAGTTGAGTTTCGGTGTTTGGGTTCAATACAATCAGCCTATCAGGACTCAATGAAGATGTTGTCTTCTTATATATCTTCAATGCTAAGCTACTGCTGCACCATGTTGAGATGGGAGCCATTTGCCCTCGTACAGAACCAATGTCTTTTTATTAATTAGTTTGTTTTTGGTTCTTTTCTTTTTATTTTATTTTATTTCAATAGTTATTGCTGAGCTAGTGAAATAAAAACTTTTTATTAAGTTCTCACTCACTGAGTAATTAAATCAAATGATATTATATTCGATCACTTTCATTTTCTTTAATTCTTGGTACGTTTAATTGTATCAAACAAAAAGGTTTTTCTCAACAATGTTAGTAGGGCTTTATCTGGCTTTGAATAAGAATATACATTATTGCCAGAACTTATACTAATCACTGAGGGGATTAAATTAAATTGGAAACGGAAAGAAAGGGCATTATCTTTCATTTTCCAATAAGGATGAAACTGGAAGCTCGTTATTTTAAGTTCACTGAGTTAAACTGGCAAGTAGATATTATTGTAATTTGTGAAGAGAATAATGGATTTCATTAATTTTTTTTTCAATTTAAGGTATATTATTTAATGGATTGTATATTCTATTGTTTATATATGTATCTGAAAATTAACGACTGTTAGAAACATATCGAAAAATTAAATTCGAGACTTCATTAGGTATTGAATTAGATTCTGGATAATAGGTATTACAAAAAGAAATTTAATAATATTAAAATAGTCCGAGGTATTCTTTGTACTAACATAAATAGGTGCCAAGCTTACAGATGGTTACCAAGCAACAGTTCTTTTCAAAAGCTTATTGTGTAGGTTGTTGAGCAACCGGTCGCTAAGACGACTCCCTCAGCGACTTATTTATAGGTACTACTTACCTGCCTTTTTTCCTTTGCTCACCATAATAATATATTTAAAAGCAATGCTCACAAAATGATGCTATACGATCCTTAGCTGTATATTGCGAATCCATTAAAACTTTTCGGAGCATCTCTATGATTTCTCGCGAGAAAACGTTTACTAGAGCAAAGTTTTCCAATTTAGGTTAGGCTACTACCCCCAATTCTGACTTCGAAGCAAGCCGAGGCCAGTCACCTCTGTCAAAAGAGGATTTATTTACAAAGAACTGTTGACGGTTCAGAATTTGTTTATCTTTGCGGTTTCTGTGCCAGATATGGATATTTTGAAATTAGATAAAGGATTATTTAAATTCGCCTTTGAAGTCGGGATGATGCAAATCTTTTTGACGAAGTTTCCGTTATGAAGGGTAATTTATTTAGCGCTGGCGGCTGGAGCGATTAAATCTTTAACCGAGCGGGCGTTTGGTGTTTATAATAAAAGTTAACTGACGATTCACTGCTGTATATTTACTAGTAGATATTCTTGATTTTTCATTATCTCTGGATCTTTAAAAAGCATGGTATTTTATTAGGCACTTCGGAGACAAAATAACTAGCAACTACTACCACTGCTACTATATGGTCAAGCATTTAACTCGCAGGTTGATTAGAAGTGTACCATACACACCCACAGTTCACTATTAGTTATGTTTAAGTTCCATATACTAGGGTGTGAAGAAGAATAAGAAGATTAAGAACTACGTAGACAAATAAATCATGTCCCACATTTAGTGGAGAAGTCCTAAAGTGCCCTGAAGTGCTTGGCCCATATTTGGCACCACATTCAACACTATCGCAGAAAAACACCCACGTTGATAACAGGTCATTAAACCCTGATGGCTGTGAAGTAGAACCGGGGCGGACTGTATTCGCACAGTTTGGTAAAAAATGGCCCTGGCACGCACCAGATTTATTGTGCCGCCGCCATTTTAGTTTTCAACATTACGTGAATGCGAAATAACGGGTGTGAAAGGCGCTATATTTCCAGACGAGGTATATAACCCTTTTTAGGCATATGGGTTGTTATTTACATATATATTTCATTAGGTGCGTTCCTAGTTTTGTTCTGATGTAGGTTTCAAATAAATTTAGAAAGTTCTGGTAGCTCGTGCCTTCTCAGTATGGGAAGAAGTCTTTGCCCGGCAGTGGGACAGTAACAGGCTGGTATAACTACTAAATTTTGACATTTTATTCATACTTGGTCACTTTGTAAGTTAATTTAATTTTAATATTTCTACACCGGTAACGGTAGTGTATGTGAAACTGACTAATTTTAAGATCTTCAGTCAGAAATAAATAAATCTTATCTTATCTCTTATTAATATTATTGTTATTAAGTTATAGTAGCTACAGACTGTTTTGGTAACAATTCTACTTCATTGCTCTCTAAAGGATTTGTTTGTTTGTTCATACCACTTATTTTCGGCTTTTTCTGTCTGTGCAGGCCTCGGAGGTGCATTTTTAGTGACTCTTAAAACGGTCCCATTAATGTCATTGACTGTTTCATAAAACTAATGATTTCCACACTCTACGCTTGTACTGTACGTTATTTATGTCACCGTAAAGTTGTCAAATACGTTAAATTGTAAAATAACTAGAGAGATAGTAATCTCTCGAAATATTGTCAAACGAACATACTGCTAACAAAAAAACGCATTATGTTTCGTGAAATGCATGCAATGGTAGTCAACTCACGTGTTGTGGAGGGAAGGAGGGGTTCCCCTTGCCCAGTGGTACCACTGTCATGAAAAGATAATAGATCATTCCTGAGAAATAACGATTAATGTAACCTAACCTAAAAACACTTTATATTCCCCTAAAAAAGCGTAGTCGACGGAGCACCGCTTCGCGGGACCCTTATATCCGAGTGCAGGGTTTAAAGGAATCTAACTAACCTAACGGAGGGGTCCCCCAAGTCCCGATTATGGGGGTCCACATGTTCAGTTGGCAATATTTCGAGAATTTACAATATCGCTAGAGAGATTACAATACAACATGTTTGACAATTCTACGGTAACATATACACTTCATTACCAAAGACATCTATATCTTTAGTTCTATGGTAATATTATATAGAGGAAATATTTGTATTTTTGTATGTAACGAATACACAGACAGATTTAAAAAACTCTTGAAGCGTCTATACCATTTATACTAATATTATAAAGCAGAAGAGTTTGTTTGCTTGTTTGATTGAACGCGCTAATCTCAGGAACTACCGGCTCGAATTGAAAAATTATTTTTGTGTTGGATAGTCCATTTATCGAGGAATGCTTTAGACTATATAACATCACGCTACTATCATTAGGAGCGGAGCAGGAATGAAAAATGTTGCAAAAACGAGGAGGTATTTTTCCTTTCGTTTTTCTCTCTTATGTGACGCAGACGAAGTTGCGTGGGTCAGGAAGTATATATTATATATTAATATTATAAAGCAGAAGAGTTTCTTTGTTTGTTTGGTTGAACGCGCTAATCTCAGGATCTACTGGCTCGAATCGATAAATTCTTTTTGCGTTGGATAATCCATTGATGTTATATAGCCATAGCTATACGCTATGACCAACAGGAGCGGAGCAGCAATAAGAAATGTTGCTAAAACGGGGACGTTTTTTCCCTTTGTAAGATTTTTCTCTCTTATGTGACGCAGACGAAGTTGCGTAGGTTTAGTAGACTATATTTTATCTCCGTACTCCCACGGGAACGTAAACTACTCGCTAGTTCAAATATAAAATCTCTTTGTACGTACATTTTTTCCACGGCTAACGAACAATTAACACAAAATACTCGCGTTACTCAATAAAATACGTTTCCAATCAAATCAACCAATATGGCGGAAGCTCGCATTGTTTGCTAGTTATTTTTGAAAACATTCATTTGCCTTTGATTGGACCCGATGCACGCATATCGGACGATATTGCGAATAACTAAATAACCAATCAAATTAGTTCGGTTTGCTACTATATTGCAATATATAATGGATTGTAGTCACGGTTTGATTAAATTAAATGTGAATGGCTGGTGCACACAATTTCCCTCCACATATTTACAATAAGGTATTATATTGTAGGATAGGGTATTTAATTATTACTTACTTATTAGATTAGGACCTTTACGTGTAATTTGTAGTTTTATCGTGAATCTGAGCTGAATATTTTTTCGTAAATAAACATGTTATAGACCGAATCAAAAACGTTTTATTTTAGAGTTTTTCATTATTCTACGTGGGCACGTACTCGTATAAAACGTCGAGCACGATTCGGTTTGATCGTTTCCTATGGAACTGAGGAGAAACAACATGATTAAACTTTTAAGGTCATAACTGTCTTGGAACAAATTTCAGCAATGATAGAACACGACCATCATAAAATATCGAAACCACGACAGTCATCTCTTGATGCAGTGACGCGGTTCATTCGCCCCGATTGTTTAGATTCATTGGTGAATGCGCCTTTAGACTTGGCCTAATAACAAAGCACCTACACAAGGACATCTGAACACACGGCACACATTACCATTATAACCACATACAAAAAGAATTGGACCACAAATGTCTTTCTGCCGTGTTTTACCGCCAACGATCCGGCATGATTTATTCATTTGTCCATAAATTCGGTCATAAGCCGGACATATTTATTTTGTATGAAATATCGGTTTTACCCTTGGCCGGTAATACGATATTTTCCCCCTTTGTTACCCTCACATTCAGACCTGACCCTTGATATTTTCTGCTATTATATTCTGGCTTTTTTCGGCTATTTTTGCTGGCGCACCGTTTTATAGCCGCACTTGAGTGTACAAACATCGTACGTACGAATGCGGAAATCTGTAGAGTGCTTCTTCAATTTTTCCTCAAATCTTATAAATAGAGCAAAGAGCTTTTTGTTAAAGAGAAAGAAGCCTATTCGATGTTTTAATTTGTTTCATTTTTATTTACGAGTCTTCACTGAAATTCGTTACCAAGGGAGATAAATTTTTATTTTTTAAAGTTACTATGAGAATAGAAATAAATGTGGAGAACTTCATTTGTAAGCAACCCAGCTTTTGTGGTAAATAATAAATGAAGATATATAATAAAGACGAATCAATCACATTTAAATCGCGTTCAATATCCGCTCTGTCAATATTCCATACAAAAAAAGAAAATTCGTTTATTTGGCACTAGGTAAAATAAAACTCGATTCCCTCTCATTGAGAGGAGGCCGTGTCCCAGCAGTGGGAACATTATAGGCTGATGATGATGATGATGATGAAAATAAAACTCATAAAATACAAAAAAAGAACTAAACGACAAAGAAATATTGTGTCTCACGGCTGCGCCAAATAGGCCATGTTTAGCAAAATATTGTGTCTATGACGGATCTTGAATGCAGTTCAAAAGTGCAAATTGGTTTTTAGTCTAGGTAGATACTAGGATATAGCACTAAACAGCTCTGATCTGCTTAATGTCCTTGTCTGTACACCTTTTTTTTTCGGATGGGAAATCATCAAATAACTTCTCCCACTCGGGGGGGAGCGGGGGGGAGTGTCAGACTTTTACTGACTAAAACCCATACATGTTCCTTCCTCACCCTTTATGTTCCGGGGCCACAGTAACTCTTTCGAACAGACCCGCAGCTCCGGAACAGTCGCGCAGCCCCGGGAGTACACACACCTAGAGTCAGTTCAACGGAATTGGGAACTTTATGAGTACTTACGTACTCACGAACTGGATTAACTGCACACGGTACAACACCACTAAAAGAGCGCATTTATTATTTGAGTGCATTTAATTACGTTAAAACACTTGACGACTTTGGTAATACTTGGCGGATTAAACACTCCAGAGTTAACGGTGACATTTTACGGGAAATGACGGAATTGGGACAGTTTCAGAACATCCACAGCAAATCGCAAAAGGCTGGTTTCAAAGGGGCTACCCAATACTATTGGTGTACTAATTCTTTATTTGTGTTAAAGAAATATGAAATACTTAGATATTAAAAAATATGAATTTTAACTTACTTATTTATTTTTTGACGCCCTGTCACCCATTTCATTTTTGTACACATTTTAAATACCCACTATTAAAGAGTTGTAGTTTGTAAATAATTAATGTAATACTGTTATCATGTAAATAAAAGTTAAATAAAATTGCTTCTTCAAATTTTCAGGAACTTAAACTTTGTATGGTATACAAAGTGTATTGTCATAATGCTCGTTGTCAAAGAGAGAAAGTGGCTGACAGTCATACTGTTTCGTAGGTGCCGATTGTGGGATAAAAGTTTAAATAATAAACTATTCCACTAATGGCACCTGCGACAAATATCGATTAGGTGCCGTATATGGAATACCTTAGGTGTCATTAACTCAGGTGCCGTTAAAGCGGGTGCCATATGTGGCATACGTACCACAAATATTAGTGATCATCATTCTACTGTTATTATCTCTACTTATTTCGTGACTGATTGTCCCATACTTCTGTATTAGTCGCTCGTCGCTTCATGACTTACCTACCCTCTCTGTACCCTTATCATCTTTCAAAAACGGCCAATATAAGTAAGTATTTTTGATATCGTGGCTCCCTATTGTTGCATTACTCATTAAAGGCTCTAGAACACTTAAAATAACAACCCTTAACGTCAACGGTTCAGTCTATTTCAGGAGTAAGCCGCTTACTACAATTGCGCGTTTTCCTCAAACTCAACAACACTATTTCATACCCAATGACTTTTAGAATAAAGTTGGAAATGCTCTGGCAGGAAAATATTTACAGACGATATATTTTTTCAATTGTGGCTAAGTGAATGTGCCCACATAATATCCTTGGCTCGACAAAGCTTTGAGATACACGTGTCAACCGCCATTTAAATCGAAGCCTTATTGTCAATTGACGTCACAAATTCATGTTCGTGATAATATTAATAATGGATCGCTTAATATCTGACGAGACGGCCTGATAATTAGGTATATTGCGTCAGATTAATTGCGTTTAGGTTATTGAGATGTGCATGGAATGTACATGGATAAGCGATTGTCTTGGTTTATCAGAAACCTGCCTTGTGTAACGGATCGTAGCCTAGTATATCGGATTGCAATTACAGCACAATTGTGCTGCAATAAGCTGAGACAAAAGCTGCATCAGGTTAGACTGGAAGCCGACCCCAACATAATTGGGAAAAGGTTATGCCCATGATCAAGATGATGAAACTGAAACAAAGGCTTTAACCAAATAACATGGCTTTACCCAACAATGTCTAGATTAACTACCAAACAGGACGCATGTTTATTCGACAGCTTTTATCAAATTCTTAAAAAAAACCGACTTCAGAGAAAACAAAAAAGTGAAAAATAACTTCAGTAAAAACGCTTCAGAAGTCGGTGACCTTTGTTTGATTGATTTAGTTTTATTGTCACCGACTTCTGAAGCGTTTTTTCTGAAGTTATTTTTCACTTTTTTGTTTTCTCTGAAGTCGGTTTTATTTTTTGTAAAAAGTTTTTATTTTTCGCTTTTTAGTTGTTCACATGTGCTTACCCCTTCACAGCGTACCGGCGTGGTCGTAGGTTATGAACTGGTGTAAACAATAGACAGATATGAGATTTCAGCAATCACAGTACATTTGCTATCATTTATTGAGGAGTTCCGTTGCATATCTCCGAAGTTCTTCATCAGATCTTCATCAAATTGAAATAGGAGCGCTTCGAGAAAGTACACTTCCTAAAACCAAATCGCTTCTAGTGTGCCTATAAAATGTGAAGAATTCTCTCAATTTCTCCAGAATCCCATCATCAGATACTGATTTGATGATTATGAGACCACACAGGAAGCACCAACTTTCAAATAAAAGAAGAACCATCAAAATCGGTTCACCCAGTCGAAAGTTCTGAGGTAACAAAAATTTTCGAAATCTGGATGTATTTACACATGTGCGTACCCCCTCAGAGAATACAGGCGTGATGTTACGTCATGAAATAGTATAAACAATGAACCTACAAGCGATTGTAGCAATTACTGCAGATTTGCTGTGTATTTTTGAAGAGTTCCGTTGTATATCTCCGAAGATCAGCATCAGGTCTTCAGCAAATTAAAATGGGACCAAACGGGAAGCACCAGCTTTCAAACAAAAAAAGAACCATTAAAATCGGTTCACCCAGTCGAAAGTTCTGAGGTAACAAACAAAAAAAAAAAAAAAATACAGACGAATTGAGAACCTCCTCTTTTTGGAAGTCGGTTGAAAACAGACGTTCTTCACCACGACACGCTTAAGGGCTGGCAAAACAATGGCTCCCACTTTGAACACTACAATATTCCACCACAAACTTCCATTTCCACTGAACAATTTCTCACAAATTATCCAGAAATAGTCACAAGGATCTCCCTAAGTGGAAAATACGGTGCGCTGTCGCCGTGGAGATTACGCAATAAATCAGAGAGTGTGGTCGCATTCATGCATACATCAGCACTGGGTAGTGGGTAGGGACGTGCCTCGTGGTGTAATGACCGTGTTCCTATGTGTGTTATGGTCGCTAGATATTTTTCCATGTAGCTTTGTACAGGGTCATCAAATATAGGGAATTTTTGAAGTCATTTTGTTGTCTCCATGCTGACTGGGCGTATTTGGTGTTTGTAGTGTTATTGCTCACAATAATGACAGTAGCTTTGATTATGACATATCAATGATAGTAACACACGTATTTCTATAGTCAAGTTAAAGTCATTATTTGAGTTTAAGTAATTAATCATGTAATTGGCACTAATTTAAACGAAGTAAGAGTCAAAGAAAACAAACCAAGGAATTCTAACTTTTGACTTCTCTAAGTTCAAGCAATTACTAAAGTTCAGTATAAAATCGTAGCTTGAATAATTAATTTTAATCAAATAATCACTTTCTGTTTGTTTATTTAGGCTGTAAACCACCTCATCAAGAAGCCGTCAACCAAGCATTCTGTACATAAAACTAAGTTACTTTTTTTTGGGTCAGAAAATCATATTTTGTGGTAGAACTAAATGTAACGCACTTAAAACATTCATTGTGCTGATGGATGGATTAAATAGTACGGGCGTCGCGCGTCGTAGATGTGTTTAAAAATCTTACATTAAAATCGTGTATTTAAAAAAAAACGTGTCAAAAAGTTGGAACTTTGACCCCCAATGTCTCCGAAACTAGAAAGTTCCCAGGTATGGTGTGGAACAAAAAAATGAACCCAAAGACGAGGAGAACCAGTGCCTTTCGGCTTCTTGAAGAGGTGATTAGTAGGTAGTAGAAAGGGTCTAGATATGGGTGTTATTCTTTGTGTTAATTACTTAATTCAATATTTATTGCAATGGAGCATGATGTTCCTTCAAAATCCTTGAAATTGGGATTCCAAATGGTTTATGCAATTGGGGTGCTATTCGAGCCTTTTAATCAATTTTGTAAGTATCTGATGTTAGCCCAGAAAAATCAAGAAAAGGAAAGATGGTACTTATCAAGAGGTGCACTTTAAGGCTTCCTTTGATCCTCACGCCCTGACCACTTATAACGAGGTTTGTAAATTTTATACAAACGACGAATTATAAAGCAGTTAGTGGAATTACTTATTAACAAAAATATGCATTGTGTAAAGAAGGTAGTAAGAGAGAGCGACAAAAAATCCCAGTAATTTTCTTAAGATATATTTCGGCTTCTCTAAACTCACCAACACAAACAAACCTAGAGAGCTGTGGTGCATCTATTCCATGTTAAGACATGGTTAAGCTCAAACATGGTATTAATACCAAAACGTACTGTAACCTGCAATTATGCAATACATGTTATACATGTTTGTTTTTTTCGTCGCAAGTGTGTTGTTTGTGCGTATGAAACTCGTGAGCAACTTGCTCACTAGACACTCGGCTGATTTACAGCCTCACCTACGGCTCGAGCTGCAACCCACAGCCTCGTGTTTAATGAGCAACTTAGCGCACTTGTATCATGATATACTATCAACTTAGTCGATTATACACCTGCTGTGTTGTATACCCCCTAACCATCCTTAAGGTTGCCTTTGAAGTCTGTGTCTATGTAAATAATATAAACGCTATCTCTTAGTCTGTATTTTTGCTATATCATCTGTGCGATCATTTGAATAATGTACAGAGAGAATGGAATAGTATCTGCGACGCAATTGTTTGGCGCGCCTTTGTCGTAACCCTCCTTTGATCAAAAGAAGATAAGGTTATCTTGTTTCATAGACATATAAAAATACCTTACGTAACGTCACGCCTGTAATTGCGATGAGTTATATACTACACACCCAAATTTCACCCTTATTGTAGGTGGTAATAAAGGGCTTAAGTATTGTCATCGATCGGGAACAAATCTAGACTCCATGGTTGCTATTAAGAGTTCTCTGATATTAATACCCAATAACACTTTGCACTAGGCCAATTACATTGCATACATTACTATACAGTTTTACAATACTTGAAATTACGTAAAACATGGAATAGAAAACCTATTTTGATAGCTTGGTAGGCGCAGCGACTGTGCGATGTGACAGAGTACGTGTACGTACGGGTCGCTACGTGTCTTGGTTTCAATTTTCGCATGGTAAAATAGTAGTTTCTCCTGTTAGTCTAGGTGCAATACATTGAGTCAACACACAGAAAAATTACTTTAATTTTTACGTATTTTCATCCGGTTACGTAGGTTTACCTACAGTCGGTTGATTCTGTAAAATTCAAACAATAACTCTCATCTCACATCACTATACACTCTCACTTCGCATAATTATGGTTCAAAATAACCTTGATTTCGCATTCTATAAGCATCGCGCTTAGTTACCTACTTACAGAATGCCACTTCTTACGTCATTTCATACTTTATCTGTCAAAATCTCCCTGTCAATTTAGTTCGACTCGCTTACACGGTAGCAAGGGTGGTGCTAGTGTACATTTGAATTAACAACCGCGTTTTAAGCATGGCAATCAAAAAACTCACAGCGGATTCAGATTCAAAGTTTAGTATGAGATCTTATAGAATCACACAGCACAACGGTTTGGGGACGACAATTATGTAAATCTAAATTGGTCATTGCAATTATATTTGAACAGTTACACGAAATACTTATGAGCTTTATATTGATCAGCATGACTTTTCGGGTTTATAAATAAAAGTGCTGCGAAATCCAACGTGGTGAATATAAATTGACGCCTACTTCTTCCAGAGAGCGATAAGTAGATCCCTTTGCTCGGAATACGCGCTTTTATGATGACTAGCATTATTGATGACTTGCTTTTATTATTCAAATGGCGCTTCACGGATTTTCCTATTCTTGTCCTTCACTGTTTTCATCGGCTGTAGTCACTGTAGGGGTGGGTAGAGGTGTATGCCGTATAGTACCTATGATTCGATAAACAAACCTTGAATATTGATCAAATTTATAAATATAACACTTGCATACTTGTACGTAAAATAATTAATAGAGATATAGATACACAAATAACATTTACAAAAAGAATGCAAAATCAGAAGCAGATTACGAGGCAGGCTAATCATATAATATTAAGAGTACCGTGGACAAACTACGGTAGAAAGACTGGCGTATATATGATGTGAGGGGGCTAAACTATATAACTTTTTACCTAAATTAATCAAAGAATCGAAATCACTTCCAACTTTTAAAAGGCTATAAAAGCACTACCTGAATAATTTATGAATTGTATTTGCATTCTTGTGTTTTCCGTACCTTAGTTTAGTATCAAGCGAAACCGTCGCTTAATTGTATCATAATTTGTATGTTTCCTCATAGAAGTGAATAATTGTATTCTTTCTTCTTTATTGTATTATTTCTTCTTTTCATAAACCGTAAAGCTATGGGCATAATCAATGAAGTTTTATTGTCTCCTAGTCTACAATCAGCTTCGGCGGCTTCCAAGTTACGACTACACCCAGTTCTTTGCGTCAGTCCAACCCGCACAAATTTTACCCGATTAAGGTCAAGACAAAAGAAGGTCCATGACATCATGGACCTTCCTACGACCTAGCAGTCCGTAGTTTATTTATTTAATTTTTAAACACATTTATCCGATTTTGATGAATAAGCTGTCATCAACATCGGCTACATTTTATCCGACTTCAAGACCGACTTCGACTTTTTAGTTGTAGTATACGATACAAATTCTTGTTAAGGTAAGCTGATCAAGTCAGTTTTACCAAAGCTAAGCTAAAATATACTTATATAATAGCATTACGTAAACTAAAGCAAACTTGTAAGTGTTCACAAGAAACGATTTTCCTAAATCTCCACTTGAGCTCTCAACACGACACGACCTTTCTAGAAAGTCCTTGTGCCGGCTGAGTCTTCGATCCAATGAGGCCAAGGTTGACGGATTTCCCAGCAAATTAACGACGACGTCTGCCAAGATAGCTGAAGATCCGTCACCTGACTACAGATCCGGGGCTGAGATCCAGCTAATGAATTCCGACGATTTACCTCTCCCGGAATTAATCTCATCTTGAAATCTCACTGTTAGGTACTTATTGAAGAGTTTTTTCTTGAGGATTATACGTTCTTGAGATGTTGAAAAAATGTCTGTAAGTCGATGTTTATTTGATTCATTTTTGAATACGCATTAGCAAAATTGGGTGGGTCGTTTACCTTTGGGGTTTAAATCGAAGAAATATAAATGAAAATAATTGTGTCGTGGAAAATATTGTTTTGGGTTACCTGTGATTCTACATTGTGAGAAAAAATAAACGTATTTAATGTTTAAATGGGTTCGTTTGGACTTACATTTGCTTTTTGAAATTGAAATGTATTTCCAGGTTTGTGGGATCAAAAGTACTCCTTTTTCCATCACAAAACATTGCATCTAGATGATCAGCTTATGGTGTTCCCGCTGCTACGACGTAGAATTTCACCACATAAGAGAAAATGGGTCTTAATCCAGAGCTCGAGTCCAGGACGCGATGATCGATGACAGATCATTACTCTTCGTTTTTCGAACACATGCTGGTTTCGTTTTAACGTCTTGTTTTAAAGCAGTTTTCTAGAATCAATTTCTCAGCTATTCGGTAAGCAGGTTACTGTGAAGCAGGCGAGTCTTTTCGTCTCTTTATTATGTAAATAAAGCGTGGGTAGATAGCACTTTTGTATCAGTCAGTTGACCTGGTTTCAATTTGGAGTAGACTGGCTACAGATACTACAAAGAACTGTTTGATCAAAGCCCTGACCTTTTGCAGATATATAGTTCTTTTAAACAATTTTTGAGTGAAATGGCTGCCGTGACCTTTTGAAAGGTAAATAATTTGAATAGCGTAGGAGATAGATGAATTATAAATATCTACTATTCATTTACCTAGTAAAAATAAAAAAGCCATTTCTCTTGTGTTAGTTGGTTTAAAATAACATTTTCCGTCACGTGTTTCCCATCCGACAACTATGAGAAGAAACAATACGCAGTCTGTTTTAAAGTCTCTGAATGCCCTAGTCTCTACAAATCCACACTAACTAATGGCAACTCTTTTATAAAGAGAAATGATTTGTATGTTTGGATGTTTGTAACGAATAAACCCAAAAAGGACTGGACCGATCTCAAAAATACACGATTAGAATGCTACATTATCCCTAAGTTACAAATGCTATTTTTATTACTAGAAAAAAATGGGGGGGGGGAGAACCAGGGGAAAATAAATGTCCACCCGTGCGAATCCGGGACAGAACGCTGGTACATATATAGTTAAAGTAAAGATATAAACTTTAAAAAGAAAATAAAAAATAAGAACACTCCCGACTAATTCACCTTTCAAACCAAAAAAATCAAAATCAAAATCCGTTCATCCATTCGGGAGCTACGATGCCTCAGACACACACACTGATACGTCAAACTTATAACAACGCGTGTTTTTTGGGTCGGGGTTTCAAAAAATAAGACGGTACAGTGCTTCTAAAACTCGTGTAACGTCACATTTGTGTACATTAGTTATATTTCACCGCTCATGATCTTTCAACCGTTTTATCTTTGTCAATTTTGATTAATTTGATTAAATAAAAAACACGTATCCAATATTTTTCGATAATCTCACTGAATGACTGAGGAAAATGTCGAAAATGTCGTGAAAAAAGTTTTGAATATGAATGTGGATGGGTATTTGAGTATAGGAAGACCAAAGAAACGATGGATGGACTGTGTTAAGACGGATATGGTAAGAAAAGAAGTGTCTGATGAGATGACGAAAAATAGAGGAGTTTGGAAGAAGAAGACATGCTGCGCCGACC
Source organism: Xestia c-nigrum (assembly GCA_916618015.1). Lineage (NCBI taxonomy): Eukaryota > Metazoa > Arthropoda > Insecta > Lepidoptera > Noctuidae > Xestia > Xestia c-nigrum. The sequence continues at coordinate 6,021,885 of OU745249.1, forward strand.
CCAAATAAATTTGGATAAGGGCAAGAGAGTGATGAATCTCACTGAATGACGGTCTAAACAGAATCATATTTTTTTAGTCAGGAATCACATCCCCATTGTTCATGATTTATTCAGTCAGGGGGATTTCACAACAAATTAAATTTTAGTCTTTAGCTTCTAGAATCTAGTTACTTTGACATCTAGTCTTTACCCTGTTCAAACTTATGAAGTTTACCGGACGCCTGACCTCGGTTGACCTATGAAATATGAAGCTTACTGGTATTAAAACGGTAGTGAGGATACTAATTCGACAGTTTACCCAGGGATAGAGACTAACCACTTAATGAGTTAGGTACTGTTGGACTGAGATAAATGTAACTGTGTTATGTCTCTGCATCATCCTGAAGTAGACTGGTAGATATTGCCCAAGGCATTATGGCCGAATTTGTCAGTTGTTACTAGAGCATAAAGTTTTCATAACTAAATATGTTTTTTAACTTAACGTAGTTTCCTAATAGCTGACCCACGCAACTTCGTCTGCGTCACATAAGAGAGAAAAACGAAAGGAAAGAATATCCCCGTTTTTGCAACATTTTTAATTCCTGCTCCGCTCCTAATGGTCATAGCGTGATGTTTTATAACCTATAGCCTTCCTCGATAAATGGACTATCCAACACAAAAATATTTTTTCAATTTGAATCAGTAGTTCCTGAGATTAGCGCGTTCAACCAAACAAACAAACAAACAAACTCTTCTGCTTTATAATATTAGTATAGATTTATGCCTAACCTGGGTTCGAAAGTTTTTAGGCCGCTCAATGGGCCTCTGACTTGGCTTATCTGTGTTTTTGTTATTAAGTTTTTGTTGTTGGACTTTCGCCACAGTATAAAGATAACAAGCAGATCGCTTCAAAGAAACGCCCGAAACACTGACGTAATTTACAGCACGCCCCTTTCCCCGCCCGATAGGATACTTCAAGGTGTTGGCGTAAGAAATAAATAAAAAAGCGGTTTCGTTAAAACTTTTCATTAGAATGAAAATATTTATAAGTAGGTACATATTATAAAATACAACAATTAGAAATTTTGAACGGAAATATTTTTCAATTTCTAATATCAGAACACATTAAAGGTAAATTCGCGATAAATACCCGTCTTCTTAAGTTTTATAATGAGTTTCTAATATGTCACTATATTTTAAATATTGATTTGAATATTACATGCTTTTACTTTTCACACAGTTTACCCGATAGTAACAACCGACTAGCGATAGCAGCTCTGATCGACTGTAAGCATTAATCTCAAGGCCACGTCCGAGCCACACTACTGCTTATCTTTATACTGTGCTTTCGTCAAGCTTATAAGGAAATCCCTAGCATCGATTCGTGGAACGGACAGTATATTTGGATTGTTTTTCTTTTTTTATAGAATGCTAAGTACTACCTTCAAAAATTAGGACAAAAAATCAAGATTCATTCAAAGTTTTCATTTTACTAGTTTACGGTACCAAGGCTCACTTCCAAATTCATATCCATAATTGGCGAAATGTGTTGGTTGTTGGTAGGCACCACACCTCTACCCATACCTTCGGGGTACACAGGCCAGATATACACACACTACATATGAATAAATAAACAAACGAGTACCTCCATTCACAACCTACACTCAAAACGTTTCTATTACCAAACAAATACAGTCCGATATTGGCGATATTAAGTAATACAAAATGACTTCTTGCTACTGGATCATTCTCGTTGGGGGATATTACCTGAATATCGTCAGATGTGACGAGAATCGTGTCTCGTTGGTTCAACTAACCAATCAAGGCAGCGCTCCAAGCGCAAATAAGTACTGATACTCGTATCTATAAACAAGTCATAGTAGTCTACTTTAGTAATTGCTTGAAGTTAGAACCGTCAACAGATATAATTCTAAGCTTTGCTTTCTTTGACGGTTCTTACTTCGTTCATATTCTTGTCTACTGCTTAAAAATGGTTGCTTATGTATTTACTTAAACTCAAGTAACTATTTTAAATTGAATATAGATCAGAACACAGACCAGGGTTGGTGTTGGTGTGTGAGTGTGGTGTTAACAAAAACATGTAAACGATAATACCTCTGCCTATATTTTTAACGCTAGTCTTGATGATAGAACCTTAAAGCCATAAAAAAACACGTCCATTCACGACCTATACCGAAGCATTTCTACCAAGTAATACAAAATGGCTGCCTGTCACTGGATCATGTTGGCGCGAATCGCCTTTATGTCTCGATAAATGTCGACAGTTCGGAAATAGAAATGTGATGAGATTGGTGTAACAGTGTGTCTAGCAAACGTTGTTGGACGTTCACAGAGCTTGCAAGCAAACTTTATGTATTTTATTTTATCCGATAAAGTGGTGTTTTGCTTGAGAAATTCAATATGGAAAATTGGTTGTCAAGTATTTTAAAATTAGAGTGTAGGGTCTTGCTGTGTATGCTTGTCGTAGTTTTAAAAGTTAAGTTATTTAAAGATTTGTATTTTCTCGTGGTAAGTGGTTCACATCGGCCCTGGGTCGAAGGATTAGGAAGTCATGGAGAGAACCTTTGCCCAGCACTGGGATGACACAGGCTAACAATAACAGTAAGTTAAGGAACAATAACGGTAAGTATGCAGAGGTTTTATATTTTATAATAAATCTATCGGCTAAGATGGAGAGATTTGGAAGGAGAAAGGGGCAGCCTGTTCTCAGTGATTGCACACATGACAAGCTAACAAAAAAAAGTTACTCATATAAATTTTTGCATACAACAACTTTACATTATCTTGTTGCAACATCCCCCTATAACTGCAATAATATCGCTACATCGAGAATATAAAAACCAAAATCAACATTATTATCAACAAATACCTACTGTCTATTATTGACAAATACCTACTGTATATTATCAACAAATACCTACTGTCAATTATCAGCAACATTGCCAATAAACAAAGAGGTTTTATCTAATCTGAATTAATGAGAGTCATTAATCACTTTGTCTATAGTCGAGCATCAATATTCATTATAAGAGACTAATTTGTACCTCCTGAATATTAATCGTTTGGTATCATCCAATTATTGGGTTATTGTAAGTTTTTTCCTAGTAGGAACAGTCTGTACAAAAAAAAAAAAACAATGGAATTGAGAACCTCCTCCTTTTTGAAGTCGGTTAAAAACAGGATTTTTATTTAAATTCACACACTCGCAAAAAAAACAAAAATTATTAATAACATTAAATATTCAATTTATTATGTTTTATTTACTTGAAACACCCCTAACTAAAAACCATTCACATTTACGCAAAGCAGTACGCCACTACGTTATACTTAGAGTTCCACATAAATACTCCATGTTTCTGAAAACCATAAACTTTACTTCAAGTTCCCACATCATTTATTTTACTCACACAAATCATTATTATCCTATCACCACCCTTATATATACGTCTCCATCTATTTATTACGTTTTAATCGGATTCTGCGTGACACGAAGTTGGGACTGGAGTTACACGATCCGGCTTAAGGTCAGGATATACATCAAAGACTTTAAGAAATTAAACGAAGTCCTTAAAACTTCAGCGAATCCGTAAAGAATGTTCTAGACAGGAAAAAGGGTTCAAAATTAAAATGGCGAACATAAAATTGTTAAGAGGAACAACCCAAAAGATGTTTAATAAACATTTATTCCTACCACCATCTTGTAATAAAGAAAGTAGTCAAAATATTTGTTTAGAAAACTTTTCTTTACTTAAGGAAAACATTTCGACGTTTTGCATAATTTCACATTTTTGTGGTTTTTCTTATGGAGTTTGTTCTGGCACGTCGACTTTGAGCGGAAGTTTATGAAATGTTTACATTCTCATTAATAATAAGACAAAGTGAAAACAACTCCAAGGTTGAAAACTCAGTAAGTAATACCTACTTGTTGCACACATTTACTTTTTTATATTAGCTGTATTTGAAACTTCATCTTCTCTTGTCAGTCTTCCATATTTCTCTATTACTCGTTATCACATCAGACACCTCCTTTCTTGCCAAAATATAATCCTTTAACACAGTCCATCCATCGTTTCTTTGGTCTTTCTCAACTCCTTATACCTATCCACATTCATACTCGCAAGTCTCCATTTAATTTACCAAACACAAATCATTCACCTGTCTATTTCCAAATCACATTTGATACAACACCTCGGCTCCCCTGCCATTTAAACACATTCATTTCAATACAGAGTCGACGTCTCCTTAACACAGTATCCGGCAGAGTCGATCGATTATACAGGGTGATATGGGGGCGAGGGAAATACCCTCAGGGGTTGAAAAAGGGGGTGGAAGGGGGGTTATATCTGCTGCTTTACAGGCGCGAGCGTCCACGTTGCGAGCGATAAAATGCTCCCGTAGTCCCGTCTGCTGGTAGCAATACGTGGGGATGACGGTAAACAGGAGGGACTATGGATGCTGGGTTTATTTATAGAGATGAAAAGAAAAAGCTTTAGAATGTTGTTTTTTAATCCGCGCTCGTTAGGGAAATATAGATACGTTTCGTATTTTTTGTTCGGTCTTATGATGTTGCAATGTTTGTTTATTTATTTGTTTGTTTTGTTCGGAGGAGTAATAACGGAACAAGAGACTGATACTGGGACCCAGCTATTACTAAACCTCCGCTGTCCGTCCGTCCGACCGCTTGACTGACAGTATCTCATGATCCGTAATAGGTAGACAGTTGAAATTTTTATACAATGTGTATAACTTTACTGTTGCCGCTATAACAAAAAACAATACAATTAAAAGGGACTCTCTCTCGTCTCTAATACGACGGCATCCTTGATGCGCGAGTCTCACTCGCACTTCATCATCATCATCATCATCAGCCCATTAATGTTCCCATGCATTGCTGGGACACGGCCTCCTCTCTATGAGAGGAATTGGGCTATAATACACCACGCGGGCCCAGTGCGGATTGGTAGATGTCACATCATGTCTTCGAATTCATTGGTTCTAGGACCGCACTCGCACTTGGCCGGTTTTAAAATAAAAATGCATGATTGCAGTAATTCAAGTCAGTGCAGTTAAGTGCAGTCAATTCACTTACTTTTTATTATGCCAGATTTCTAGGAGAAATTATTAAACCGTTCAAAAGCCAGACATTAAAAAGCTGAATGCTAAAACAGGTCGGACTACAAAGGACGCCCAGACCGGAACTTCCGGTAAACGTACAACAGCTGGTCACATTACTGTAGCCAGAGGGAACCGCGGTAAATATGAGGGACCTTTTCGCTATTTAATTTCATACCTTTATAGCCGTACAATTTTACCTGAAATTGTTTAATGGATATTTGTAATGGATTTGTAAACAGTTTTATACCCATTTTTTGTACGTAACTCATAAATATATTTTCTTTCGTTATTGCAATATTTCAGAGTTCCGTTCATCGCGATAATGAACATTCTCAATCAAGTACTTCGTCATGACAATCAGAAGGTACACTCCTACTGATTCACTTGTCGTACTTTCAAACTTTATGTATACGTTACAGTCGAGGACTTTAATTTATTAGCTACTAGCCTTCAAAACCTTCCTATTGAATCACTCTATCTATTAAAACCCGCATCAAAATCCGTTGCGTAGTTTTGAAGATCTAAGCATACATATGAACAGACAGACACGGAATATGTAGTGATTAACCACTATTCGTATTTTAGCCGTGTAATACAAACAGGGTTTAGTCGGTAAAATTCGTACTAGTGAATGTTAAAAAGTGCAAAATTGGAAAGTAGTGAAAGTGACCTATCAATTAAAGTCCTCGACTGTACATCGGTATTTCAAACATGGCACTTTGATTTAATACTTTGAATTGCAGAACACTGGGTAAAGGTTTTGCAGAACTCAATCTATGAACGAGGTGTAGGAGATTACATATCGAAAACGTTGCGGGAAACAGCTAGTCTACACTAATCTTCACTAATATTATAAAAAATATATTCTTGTGTGTATGTTTGTAATGAATAAACTCAAAAACTACTGTGCCGATTTCCAAAATTCTTTCACCATTGAAAAGCTACATTCACCTTGAGTAACATAGGCATCGGGAACTACGTGAGCGAAACCGCGCCACGTCCGCTAGTCTTTCATAAAATACTTGACAGTCTCACTAAAAAACCGTTGGTTTGTGAACAAATAAAATTTTAGATATTCCAGTGAAAAGGTCGGTTTACGGCAACGGATTAAAATTAGTGGTCTGCGGGTAATATCAGCTGTGAAAATTAATAAAGTTGTCCGTCCTGGAACTATTAAAGCTCTGGCTTTTATATCATAAAGCGTTGTGGAGCCTTTATTTTACGATGTCTTTTATTTTAAGTAAAGCAAAAGTTTAACGGCAGCTCAGTCGTGTCTGTGTGTGTGTGTTGTGTGGAGAATGACAATTAATTATTTAATTAAGGTGCATTTTTTTGAACATAGAGAATATATAATTATGCAGTATTGGCTTTTGTACGCTTTTTCACGGGTGACCACTGAAAACCATAACACAGCATCATGTTCATTGATTTTTTGTTTGTTCCGTCCTGTTGAATGTATAAATATTTTGTATGCATTGTATGTTTATTGTTTTTGAAGTGAATACTTCTTTAGGCGCGTTGAGCACTTTTTGAGTATACCAAAATCATGGATGGCGCGTGACCGTCACGTACGCTTTCATAGCACTCGTAGCCGATCATCTACGGTAGCACCACGCGGTTCGCTACGAGTTGTCACTTCTATCTGCAGTCCCCCAAGACTGCCCTGTATGTTTTTTCTGTCATTTTGTATGAAGCACGTCATGTACCAGCGACAAATATTTTTTTTCATTTTTTTTTTTCTTGCAAATTAATTTCTTATGTTGGTATAAGTTTCTTTACTTCCTATAGGTATTCCTTTATTGTTTGTCAAGGTTTCTTTATATACCTGAGGAAGTGACAAGTGGATCTTCTCGCGAATTCCTACTAACATAGTTTTTAGCGCAAAGTATAATCCAACATGACATTTGTTTATTTGAATTAGTTCAGCAATAATATTGTCCATAGTGGTATGCTTTTGGTCATATACAAAATATGACGATACAGCAGTGCAAATATCACAAAAAAAATTGCGTATAGTTACCTAATTATCCAAAAAGTTAAAATAGCTAATAACGTATTAAGGTGACAGCGCCAAAGTAGCTCGCAAAATTAAAATTTTGCCACGTTTTTGCAAACATATTTTAATCAACATATAACCTTAAATTAGAGGAAGTCTGAAAGTGGCGCCGGTGACTGAAAAGTTGTGTGGTATGGGCATGTGAAGCGGAGGAATGCGGAAAATGTCGTGAAAAAAGTGTTGAGTATGAATGTGGATGGGTATTTGAGTAGAGGAAGACCAAAGAAACGATGGATCGGTAAGAAAAGAAGTGTCTGATGAGTTGACGAAAAATAGAGCAGTATGGAAGAAGAAGACATGCTGCGCTGACCCCAAATAAATTGGGATAAGGGCAAGAGATTGATACAACCTTAAACTGAACTGCAATTAGCAAAAAAGAACTAGGAAATTTGAATATCGCGGGCCACCGTGGCGCTTTCATCACAAATATTGCAAGTAAACACATTTCCTTCTGAGCAAAAAGTGGAAAGGTTTTTATTCATTAACGATATTGATATTGATAAACAAATAAAAAATACGTTCGATATAAAGGGTGTAAAACACCTCTTCGCGAAGCCGAAAGGCACTTGTTCTCCCTATCATTGCAATACTTTTTTTTGTTCTACACTATACCTGGGAACCTTCTAGTTACGGAGTGGGGGGTCAAAGTGACAACTAACTGACAAGTTTTTTTTTAAATACATTTTTTCTTGTAAGATCAAAACCTCCACGACCTCCGTACTATTCAATCTATCCATCAGCAGAACGTTTTAAGTGCGTTACATTGAGTTCTACCACAAAACATAATTTATAACCTCAAAAAAAAAAGTTGTTTCCCAGCAATAATTTTTGCGTAAAGTTACTTAGTTTTATGTACATAATGCTTGGTTAACGGCTTTGTGATGAGGTGGTTTACACCCGGTATGAATCATTGGTACGAATATCTAAAACACACAAATACAAATCTGCGTATCAGACAGTTAGCAGAAACTTGAGCAAACACAAACCACGAAGATGTAGCCATCGCTTCAAACACGTTACTATATATCAATATTCACGTAGGTAAGTATGCTTCTCATACGAACATATCGTCACACGTATCTGAGGGATGATTATGCCTTGTGAATATCGTTAGCCGTATCTCTGGGATGATTATACCGTGTGAATGGGCAGGAGCAATGAGTTGTGTTACATGTCGCAGTTACTCATGGTGTTTGGTATGATATCGATTGTTCGATAAGGCAAAATTATGATGCATTGAATGGCATATGTAACTGAATCGCTTCTGAGGAGCATGAGGCCTTATTTTTTTATACTTCAGCACAAAGTTCACAGGCGGATATAATGCCATAGACATTTTCTATCAGTCAACCTTTGGGTGATGGAGAACCACAGTGGTAGGTGTAAATCTGTAAATATTTTTTATTTAGCAATAACAAATAACAAGGATATGTAAAATACTATAAATGTAAATAAACCATATACATACACGGACTATTAATAATAAAACGAAAAGAAGGTCTTGCGCTCGATTTTATGAATATGTTTCATTAGGATAATCTCAGTCGTCCGTTTCCTCAGTTAATATCATGATTATATTATGTATGTGCCAAATGCCACTATTATCTAGCTTTTAGCAATGTGATGACTCAATTTTAACCAAACTTATACCGTTCCTCGCGATATCTTCCGACAACACCAGCAACAGCGTGGAAATATCAGAAGCTCAGAATAATGAAAAATAAAAACAGTGTTCGATTTTAGTAGCCGCTATTTTGTGCTAAATAGCAAAATGTAGCTAAGTACTTATAATAACACCTTTATAATGTTCTGGCGATGGGCGAAATCAGTTAAATGACACCGTTATCGTTTAACAAAAGACCCAATCCGCTCTAATTTCAAAACAAGCATGAATTTTTATGATCGCACGGCAAATGTCCTGACTGCAAGCTTGACCACGCAGATATCTCTGGGCTTAACAGTTAATGCGGTTTTTACTTGTGATTATAGTAATCGACACGGAGTCCACTTCAGTTGGTTACTAAAAGCTTGAAGACTAATGAATGAAAGCGAAAAGTGCGACGCTGTGTCTAACAAGGCAAATCGTGTTTTTTTCGCTTTTGATTATCATCTGCCTAACCTTTTTCTAACGATGTTGGGGTCAGCTTCTAGTTCAACTGAATGTAGCTGAATACCAGTATTTTACATGGAGCGACTGCATATCTGACGTTCACCACACAGTAGATACTGGGTAGCACTATGTGTGGCTCCACCTGCACTCTGAGGGAGCTTTCCGAGGCCACCCCCAACGCTGTCGAGGTAGCAGAGTACTGGTCGACAACAATTTAAAAATAAAAAGGGGAAATCATCGACACGAAGAAGAAGAAGCACTATATTCTTGGTAGGACTGGTTGGTTTCAGACTCTCGGCCACTGACTTACAGTAACGACTATCAAAGATGTACAAATACTGCCGGGAACAACTGCTAACGTGCTTTCCGAGATACGGACTAAACTCGGCATGTAATGGGTGGTCACCCACCGACGGAACAATCCCTGCAAGGCTATAGCTTAGCCTAAGAAAGACCCGAGCGGCTGTTATTATTTAGCCACACGCTCCTCTTTTTTCGCTTTTGATTTAAGGATATAAAGTTTTTTTTGACCGGCCCAAGCAGATTCTTTGTCAGTAAAAACGGCCACTCCGTAATGCAGCTACAGGCAAATACGCTCATGTTGACACCACAAAAACCTCAATTAAATTAATGATATCGTTGCTAATTACTCAACAATTTGATTATTACGTTTAGCGCATTCATTTGCCGCACACAATGTAATTGTTACTTAATGAGAATGTTAATTATCAGTTTGTAAATGCGCGTAATTATTTAGAGAATCATTAGTTAGCTCTTGTTTATCCAAACACCATATCTAGGCACAAATTAACGTTAATATTTCATAAAATATGCGTGGGTAATTTGAAAATCAAACCAAGTTTCAAAATGTAAACAGTGAACACAATTTCAACGATAGTTGAAACCGTACACCGTTTAAGCTTCAAATAATTGCAATTAAAATCGGCTTATACTTCGGTACGAAAATACAATCTATTGTTTCCATAACAACAATAAGGATTGAGCTTTATTGAAGCACTTTGGAGGCTGGGTACTCAAAGTGAGAGCGAAGCAAGTAAGTGCTTCTGCTTCTGTCGACTCGGCCGCATTTACACCGTCATGTAACGATGTTATCTCTTCTCTATTGTGTCGACACGGCTCTCTTTGTGAGAAATGTTCGTAGTTTTCTATGGATTGACGATTGAATAATGCAGATGGTATAGAATGGAAAGATTTTTTGTAGTTCGAAGCTACGGAATAGAGAGAGCCGATTAGATTGATATTAAACTTTCAGTCAGGCACGGGTTTTTGAATTTTGCTACTTATGCAAAACAACAAAGAAAAATAATGGTTTCTTGTTTGATATTTCGTATTTAATTCCGCAATGCTATATTTACATATCTAATTCCGGAGAATGAAATTAAATCTATACCTTAAATGTAATCAACATCAACCGTCCGTCCGTCTTATGACGACGGGCCGTGTCGACGGCGGTTCGTGTTTCACGCGCGCCTCACAGAGATGTTAGCACAGTGAAGGGCCGAAGCCTGCCGGGGCTGCGTGACTGTTCGACAGAGATACCGTAGCCCCGGAACATAAAGGGCGAGGCAGGAACATGGACGGGTTTTAGTCAGTAAAAGTCTGACACTTCCTCCCGCTCTGCCCAGAGTGGGAGAAATTACTTGATGATATCCCATCCGTAAAAAAAAGGTCTTTTTCTTATAGAAGTGAGAGCCAGTTGGCCACCTGAAACGTTCCTTGTAATGGATATGTCACCGTAAAATTGTCAAATACGTTATATTGTAATATCTCTAGCGATATTGTAAAGTCTCGAATTATTGTCAAATGAACATACTGCTTACAACAAAACGCATTATTTTTCGTGAAATGCATGCAATGGTAGTCAACTTACGCGGTGTGAAGGGAAGGAGGGGTCCCCCTTGCCCAGTGGCACAACTCTTATGAAAAGATAATGCACCATTCCTGAGAAATACCGATTAATATAACATAACCTTAAAACACTTTATATTCCCCCTAAAAAGCGTAGTCGACGGAGCCCCGCTTCGCGGGGTCCCTATTTCCGAGTGCAGGGTTTAAAGGAACCTAACTAACCTAATGGGGGGGGTGCCCCAAGTCCCGATTGTGGGGGCAGAGATACTTCCGTATGTTCAGTTGACAATAATTCGAGACATTACAATATCGCGAGAAAAAACACGTTATATTGTAATATAACGTGTTTGACAATTTTACGGTGACAGATATAAAGCTACCCTTATCGAAGCTGAAGGCATTGTTCTCCCGGCCATTGTGATTTTTTTCTAGATCATACCTGGAACCTATGGAGTCACGGAAATTAAAAGTCAAAGTATTGAAAGTCAAAGTTACAGCCTTTTTTTCAAAAAAAGATTGAAACTTTGACTTAGCTTTGGCTTAATTAATGGCTTCGTGATATACCTAGTACAAGAATTTGGCATCGTGCACCTTCATACATTTGCTCAAAATGTCTATTATTGCAGTTGTCTATGAATGAGCCTTTTCCAGTGCCCATCGACGAGTTTATCAGCTGATAGCGAAGTTAATAACGAAGTGAGTTGACAATGTGTTCGCTTTGTATGCGAGTCGAGAGGGTCTTCACTCAGCGGGAGTGACTGGCATATTGATGAGGACTCCGAGAGGACAGTTGACAGTTTGCAGTACGTGGACACGTGAGTAATGTATGCTGTGCGCTTTTGTATTTCTTCATTTTCTTTTTTCTAGAGTTTTCTGATGAAACGTGCTCGGAGTTATGCAGGTCACAATTACAGTGGTTATGACAAACAGCTTTGACAACAATGGTCAAAATTCTAGAATACAATAGTATCCAAGAAAAATCGATAGTTCTAGTGCAAATTGTCCAAAATAAAACTTATATTTAAACGTGCACATATAAACGCTTGTAGGTAAATAAAGGTTATAAATTACACGATAAAATCTCGTACCTCGGCGTGACAAAAACTGTATTCAATTTATTCTGTAGCGTTGTTTCATCCTGTAATACAGCTTATTTCAGTTGCTATTATTTAGCTGTCAGAAACAAGGCAGTAACTCAACCGGCTGAACACATATAAGTCACATTTAGTTAACCGACGCGACCGAACGTCGTACGAAATGGTACACATTATATCAGGGCATGTAATTTACTTCTTTGTGTTTGACCTTAATTTTGTTCGTTTAAGTGAAGTAAATATAACGTAATTTGTGATGAAGGTGACTAATGATAGAATGTTATTTGGGAAATTAGTACGGTAGTTATTATGTTTTCTACGTTTGTTTTTAATGTTTGGTAGCTAAAAGTTGATTGCTTTAGTAATAATCTGAGATTGCTGTGTGGTTATGCTACGACAGTGTAGTGGTGCTACGGTTACGTCGTAGTGCTGCTACGGCTATGGCGTAGCAACAGCGTAGCTCTGTGAAGTCTTAGTTATTTATTACATGACTTTATTTTCTTAAACTTAGCAGGATTTGATTAATTTATAATTCAGTCGATATAGCGAAATATGCATAAACATCATAACATAATAGATTCCAAGTAACATATTAAAACAAGAATTTCTTAAACTAACAACTAATAACTATTTTTTTTTCTATTTTTAGAAACTCTTAGTACTTGATTCTATCAAACCAAAGCAATTTATTTAATCTGAAACTGATTCTTTATGCGAACTCCTTAACCTTTTAGTCCAATGATGGTGAAACGAGATTATCTCGAACTGCTCAGGAAATCCATTCTTTACAAACACCGCTCGTGTACAAAAGCCTTTTCAGAAAACGAGATTAATGTTCTGTTCCTCTGCTTTTTAAACAGTTTTAAAAAAAGAACTCATTTAAGTGATTTAAAACTTTTTCTGTAAGATATTGGCACGGGCAGCAACTGAAGTCGATTAAAACTTAAGTATGAAAATAAAATAGCATTGAACGCTTTTACAAAGTTTCGTATCCGTGCTATTATTAACCGTCAAGGTCTTCTCTCGTGTATAGGCGATCTTGACTGCTAGATCAAGTCATCCGTCAGGAGGAGGGTCGGGGGTGGTGGGAGGTTGGAGTAAGTTTGTTCTGACATAAATAATGTATTGTCACCAGAACTAAAGGTCTGGTGACAATACATTTATGGCCAAATTTTTTTATGGCCATTAACGTCTTAGTGCTAGGCAATTGCCCCCTCCATACCCTTCCAGATACTCTTCTTTAGCGCCATCTCGAACCAGTCTTCGTGATGAGCATTTCGCCACCTCTAGGCCAGCCTTGGCCTAAAATACATAATTTCGTGTCAATTTAGTTGGTTATCTTGAACATAAACTCGTTATTCGTCGAAATTCGTCGCCGACTGGACTACTTATACATATTGTACGACCTTTTTCGTCCGTAGTCTCCTCTACAAGTTACAACGTCTATTTTTGGAACTGAAGAACGAATGTGCGTTGATTGTAATTAAGTTAAGAAAACAATTAGCATTTGCTCGCCAATTTATTTGATTAGATCTTGTGATAAAAGTTTGAAGTATTAGTTGTAGAACTGTGTTATTGCTTATTATGTAAGATGTTTAATTGGTTTATTATAGGGAATACTTATCGTGCCAAGTGCGACTACTGGGCATAAGATCCTTTCCTTTTTTTTAGGATGGTAAATCATCAAATAACTTCTCCCACTTTGGGCGGAGCGGGAGGGAGTGTCAGACTTTTACTGACTAAATCCATCCATGTTCCTTTCTCGCCCTTTATGTTCCGGGGCCGCGGTATCTCTTTCGAACAGGCCAGCACCGGGCATAAGATCCTGGGTTTAATTCAAAGGTTGGACGAAGCGTTATTGCTTTTTTCCACCATAATTTTTTCAGTGGCAGACTCGGAGTCTGGATTATTGTTTGGTGGCAATATGGTTGCCCCTATATAAATGGGACTTCATTCATGGCTAAAGTCAGAAAAAGCCTTCGGGATAAATGGGACTCAAACATGACTGGATAAATGTGGGTATACTATTAAGTACACTTCTGCCTAACTCCTGGTCGAGTGTAGCTGCGGGTACTCACCTGTGTGGGATCAGTGTATTATTGATTGCTCAATTACATTACATTTCTTCCTGTGGGTTGAGCGTTTCCTCCTGCTAGGTATGGAGTATGAAATTTCGTAGAAAGCATTTCGATCGACTCGAGTCAAGACGATGCTAATCCGTATAGAGTTTATAAAAGTATATCGACCTTTCTTCACACTATTTCTTGTCTATAATATAATTATTGTTATTACTAGTATTCGTAGAAAGTAAAGTATATACATATAGTCGTCAATTTATATTTGGGCTGACCCCAATTCTTGTTCCAAATCAAACCATTTATTTGTGATATATGGGTTCCATATGTCTCTATTACTCATCATAACAGCAGTCGCCTCCTTTCTAGCCATTTCATTTTTCACACAGCCCATTCATCGCTTTTGACGTGAAAACTACATAAATATATTTCAAGATATACAGGGTGTAAACCACCTCATCACAAAGCCGTTAACCAAGCATTCTGTACATCAAACTAAGTAACTTTACGCAAAAAATATTCCTGGAAAACAACTTTGATTTTTAACCGACTTCCAAAAAGGAGGAGGTTCTCTATTCGACTGTATGTATTTTTTTTTTTTATGTATGTTCACCGATTACTCGAAGACGCCTGAACCGATTTGAAAAAATCTTTTTTTGTTTGAAAGGGTATAATAGTTCCAAGTTGGTCCCATAGAAATATTGTCATGATCTGATCACGAACTTCGGAGATATGGAACGGAACTCTTCAATAATAGACAGCAAATCTGTCGTGATTGCTGCAATCGCTTGGATGTTTATTGTTTACACAACATCATAACATAACATCACGCCTGTATGCTCTGAGGGGGTACGCAGATGTGTACAGTATACCCATATTTCGACAGTTAGGTATGTTAACTCTTCAAATTTTATATGAAAACGTGTTGCGATATTGGTATTTTCTACAACAAGTGAAGCATTTGCGTTTGATAAGAACCATTCTACCATCAGATCTGATGATGAAGCCAAGAGTCACGGAACTCCATAATGAAACAATGTACCCTAGTCGTGTTTGGGCTTGTTAACGGGCATAACTCCGTCGCTTGCCAACCGATTTGGATTTTTTTTTTTGTTGGAAAGGATATTCTTCCCAAATGGTCCCATAGCCACCAAGTCGGGATCTGATGATGGAATCTTGGCGAAATCGAGGAAACTCTTCAAATTTTATATGAAAACGTGTTGCGATTTTGGTATTTTCTACAACAGGTGAAGCATTTGCGTTTGATAAGAACCATTCTACCATCAGATCTGATGATGAAGCCAAGAGTCACGGAACTCCATAATGAAACAATGTACCCTAGTCGTGTTTGGGCTTGTTGTAATTGTAACGGTATGCACTTTTCATGTATGTCAAGCACATATGAACCACTAAAAAGTGAAAAATAAAAAACTTTTTTGCAAAAAATAAAACCGACTTCAAAAAAAAAACAAAAAAGTGAAAAATAACTTTAGCTTCTGAAGTTGGTGACCAAAAAACTAAAGCAATGAAACAAAGGTAGCAAAAAAAAAAAAAAAAAAGGTAGGTAAAGCTAAAGTTATTTTTCACTTTTTTGTTTTTTTTTTTAAGTCGGTTTTATTTTTTGCAAAAAAGTTTTTGAGGTTATAAATCATGTTTTGTGGTAGAAATCAATGTAACGAACTTAAAAAATTGTGCTGATGGATGGATTGAATAGTACGGGGGTCATGGAGGTGTTAAAAGTCAAAATCTTGCAGAAAAAACTTGTATCAACAAAAAAAAAAACTAGTCAAAAACTTGTAGCTTTGAACCCCCACCACATATCCGAAACTAAAAGGATCCCAGATATTTTTATAAGCCAAGAAACTTTTTCAATGCAAACGAAATCTAGTTATAAAATATGCAGCCAACTAAAAGTATTACGCTCTTTATAATTTAACCTACATTTTAAAGTTTAAATTATGAAAGCCAATTTTGTTTTACCCAGAATTTAAATTAAACTCATCAACAACAACTATCTGCAACATATTTACAAGCTGAAATTACGAATTTTTAATTTATTCTCGTAATAAAAAGTTTGTAAAAGTTGAACTGAAATGTTTTTGAGTTCTTCTCCGTCTATTACAATAGACGGAGAAGAACTCAAAAACATTTACATATCATAACATCACGCTTGCAATACCCGAAGGGTTTGACTGAGGTGTAATAATAATAATAAATATCGCTGGACATTAAACACACAGCGCCATCTATTGCTACACTAAGCAAGACTTGTGTCGTGGACACCAGATAGTTGATATACTACATGTATACTTTTATGTTTGTAAATACATACTTATTATATATATAAACATTTGTTTCCGAGTCATGGATGTGGAAATGTTTGTGTAATGAGCATTGACATTTGTCCATGCTCATCACACAAACATTTGCTCCTACCGGGATTCGAACCCAGGACCCTAAGAACGTAAGGCAGCCTCGCTACCGCTACGCCATTCGGGTCGTGAACTTGAATTTGTCTTAATTTTGAGTTAAGTTTAAGTCCCATTTAATGGGTAGCGGGCCTATTGACATCAACTGGGCTGAAGTCCAGATTCCGTGGCTGCTACTGTGAAAGTCCTGCTGGATAAACCCAATATGACACTTGGCCCTGAGAATCAAACCCAGGACCTCATGGACAGTAGGCGTGTTTGCGACCATTACACCAACTAGACAGTTAAAAAAGTTTGATAAATTCAAAGAAAGAAAGAAAAGGCATTTATTAGCCCGTACAGGACAAAACACATAAAAATTAACATTATTTACATTAAACATAGATAAAATTTTAAAATAAAACCGACTTCAAAAAAAACAAAAAAGTGAAAAATAACTTTAGCTTCTGAAGTCGGTGACCTTTGTTTGATTGCTTTAGTTTTTTTGTCACCGACTTCAGAAGCTAAAGTTATTTTTCACTTTTTTGTTTTTTTTGAAGTCGGTTTTATTTTTTGCAAAAAAGTTTTTATTTTCAACTTTTTAGTGGTTCACATGTGCTTGATACATGGAAAGTGCATACCGTTACAATTACAACAAGCCCAAACACGACTATGGTACATTGTCTCATTATGGAGTTCCGTGACTCTTGGCTTCATCATTAGTTCTGATGGTAGAATGGTTCTTATCAAACGCAAATGCTTCACTTGTTGTAGAAAATACCAAAATCGCAACACGTTTTCATATAAAATTTGAAGAGTTCCCTCGATTTCGCCAAGATTCCATCATCAGATCCTGATTTGGTGGCTATGGGACCATTTGGAAAGAATACCCTTTCCAACAAAAAAATAATTTTCCAAATCGGTTGGCAAGCGACGGAGTTATGCCCGAACAAACATAAAAAAAAAAAAAAAAAAAAAAAAAATAGAAACATCCGAATTGAGAACCTCCTCCTTTTTTAGAAGTCGGTTAAAAAAGAAACGGAAGGTCTTGAACGAAGCCAAAAGGTATCTCAGCATGGTGCTGCAACATAATATTCGATTTGCTTTTCAATTCGCTGTTTATTGAAAAAAAGTGTTTTAATTGTTTAAATTGAGTAAATTATACAGGGTGAAATTGAATAGATGCGACAGATTCAAATATACAATAATACGTGTTGTCAAGAAAATGTATAAAATATCAAATGTAAAATTAAATAATAATTGATCAGTGTTACGAAAACCGTTAAAATAATAAAAGTATCGAAAATTCTCGTCCGACTCATCGCAGTGCTCAATATAGCGGTCATTTACCTAATTTTGCCTTAATTTTTCTTATTTATTTTGCATATTACTGGAATACCGATAATTCGTACTTAAATAAAGATAATAACACCAATGGACTTTTTGAAAACGATAATCTCGTAATTTTTTAACGATTTAGATTGTAGAAAAGACTGTTTATAATTACATGTTACTGTAACTGAAGCTCCAATTTCATTTTGTCGCATTAATTAAAATTCACCCTGTAAATTGATAAAAATTTAATCTGATTAAATTATAAATTGATAAAATTTTAAATTGATTAAATTAATTTAATTTAATTTAATCAATCGATTGGACACTTCATATCGTGTCTGGCATAATTAAGTATGCTGTTCATGGTACAGAAACTAATGGGCGTAACTGAAGACGCTAAATGCTCAGCTGATTCAATTTAGACTGACACGCTAAAATCACATCACGTCAAAAACCGTATTTAAAGTGTATTTTGTTGTAGTAAAAAATAAGAAAAGCTGAACACTCTGGGTGAACTATTTAGTACACCTCTAGCTAACTTATCGGAAATTACCAGCGTGATGTTTTGTTCTATTAAATACATTGAAGCTGTTTAATCAACCTACCTGCCATACTATTCCCAAACCATTGTAACTCCTGAAAGTCAGAATCAACAGTGGCGACCACTAGAAAAGCGCCGAGACAATAAAGTTTGACGAAGTCCCAGAGAATGAGATTAACCGTCTTGGACCCCGCAACGAAATTAATCAGAAACTATAGAGCAGGAGTAGGTAAATTAATTTCCACTTTCCTCCATATCAGCAGAACCACCATGCACCATGCACCATGCTGAGATAGGAGCCTTTTGGTATTGTACAGGACAAATTCTGTTTTTGTATTTTGTTTGTTTTTTCTTATGATTTCGTTATTATTATTTTCTTTTTTTTTTATTCTCTTATTATGTTTACTTTAAACTAGTGTTTTAATCACAATTTTACTTTTTTTTTTATTTATGTGTTGTCCTGTCGGGCTAATAAATGCTTTTTCTTTCGAAAACAAGGCAAATAGGCACAAAGGTTCGTTTACAACTGGGATATGGGCCCAGTTGCCTAGCACCACGGATAATTAATGGGTCCTAACTTGTGAGCTGTTGTGGGTTTAATCAACAAATATAAGCTCATATCAGTCTTGAATATGTCAGCGTTACATTGTAAAAACCGTTAGGTTGTAATATAACTAGCGAGATTGTAAACTCTTGAAAAGTTGTCAAACGAACATATACTGGTTACAATTTAACGCATTATTTTTCGGTATATTACAACCTATCGAAGTGAAACCGTAATATTGTGAAATGTTTGCGATGCAAGTCAACTCGCACGGTGTGGGGGAGGGGGAGGGAAGGAGGGGTCCCCTTTGCCCCATTGTACGTTACCACTCTCATGAAAAGATAAAGTACCGTTCCTGAGAAATACCGATTAATATAACCTAACCTCAAAACGGGGCCCCTATTTCTGTCTGCAGGGTTTAAAGGTACCTAACTAATTTAACGTGGGGGTGCCCCAAGTCCCGAAAATGGGGGCAGAGATACATCCGTCGCATGCATTTCACAATATTACGGTTTCACTTCGATAGATTACAATCTACCGAAAAGTAATGCGTTATATTGTAAGCAGTATGCTCAGTTGACAATATTTCGAGAGTTTACAATCTCGCTAGAGAGATTATAATTTAACGTGTTTGACAATTTTACGGTGACGTATACATTTATTGTTATATACATTGACCTTTAGTTGGTAAGTCTTCACTGAATCTATTTTAAACTGACCTATCGGGTGAGCTCTCAGGTCACGCGCCGGTACCTTTCATATCACTTTCTATGTAAGCTTATATTATTCTACCAAAGTTCAATGAAATAGAGTTCAGTTTCCAACAAAGCCTGTTCTTCTTTGTCTATGCCTTGTTTATTTTAATCTGTTTGCATTTCATTTTAATAAAATAAACGTTTTTAGGTACGAGTAGATTAGTTGATAAGCTTATATAAACTAGTTTTTAATGCTTTGTTGACGTTTTTGGTTTGAAAAAAAGACGATTTATAAAAAAAGTACCCTTATTTTTACGAGGTTTATTATGAGGTTTTGTTTATGATTTTAATTCGGAACATTTCTGCTTTGTTTCATAAATAAAATTATAAGACAACATTTTCATCGAGAATTCATAGAATAAACTCCAAAGCATTTCCATGTTCCATTTAATATTTACTCGTAGTTCTACTGTCGGAACATTATGTATTATATACTTCATATGTAGTATTGTATTGTACAATGGGCTGGTGTCCGCAACTCCACGTCAAAGCGCGTATTTTGCGTATGGGCTATAATCCACCACGCGGGCCCAGTGCGGTTTGGTAGATTTCACATGTCCTCACGAAGTTTTTCTTCACCGTTTTTGAGAGCAGTGGTGATGAAATAAATTACATAAAATAATGCGCCTGCCTGGGTTTAAACCCTAAGTAGCACCTATTGAAAATATACGCATATCCATTACAGCCGCACAAACTACCATTTCATGCAAAAATCAATGCCAAAATCACACCTGCCAAAGGCACCTGGAATACGGTAGATATTGGATATATTACACAAAGCAAAGCGAAAACATCGCATCATGATCACAAAGTAAAGTACATACGATACCTAACGAACGGGTTTAGTTGAGATTTTCCCAATTATTTTGGATGAAATGACGCTCGGAATTTTGGGGAGCTGTTTCGAAATTGCATTTTGTAGTGACAGGCTTCCAGTTTAATGCTTATCCGTGCGTGATTTAGTAAATTCGTTTTTGTGATAAAATTTTCCATTGGCATTTATGGTGTAGGATATGTTGTATTGGTTGGTTATTTAGTATACACAATATACAGTTGTTTGAAGGTGACGAAATTACAATACTTACCTGTTAACGACCCGAATGGCGTAGTGGTAGTGACGCTGCCTTACGTTCTTAGGATTCGAATCCCGGTAGGAGCAAATGTTTGTGTGATGAGCATGGACATTTGTTTCCGAGTCATGGATGTTTATATGTATGTATAATAAGTATTTATTTACAAACAAAAAAGTATATATGTAGTATATCAACTATGTAGTGTCCACGACACAAGCTTTGCTTAGTGTGGCACTAGGTGGCGCTGTGTGTTAATGTCCAGCGATAAAAAAATAAAATAAAAAAATATATCTCAAGAGGAAACACAAGGACTGTTTTTCCATGCAAACATAGTCCCTGTTTTCTTCCCTAGATTATGCTAGTAGAGCCCTATTCTTTGTATTGGTTGGTTATTTAGTATACACAATATACAATTGTTTGAAGGTGACGAAATTACAATACTTACCTGTTAAAATATAACTCAAGAGGAAACACAAGGACTGTTTTTCTATGCAAACAAAGTCCCTGTTTTCTTCCCTAGATTATGCTAATAGAGCCCTATTCTTTGTATTGGTTGGTTATTTAGTATACACAATATACAATTGTTTGAAGGTGACGAAATTACAATACTTACCTGTTTAAATATAACTCAAGAGGAAACACAAGGACTGTTTTTCTATGCAAACAAAGTCCCTGTTTTCTTCCCTAGATTATGCTAATAGAGCCCTATTCTTTGTATTGGTTGGTTATTTAGTAAACACAATATACAGTTGTTTGAAGGTGACGAAATTACAATACTTACTCGTACCTGTTAAAATATAACTCAAGAGGAAACACAAGGACTGTTTTTCCATGCAAACATAGTCCCTGTTTTCTTCCCTAGATTATGCTAGTAGAGCCTTATTCTTTTTTTCAAAAAAATCTAAGACCACTAGAAGAAAAGTTCAAAAAAACGTCACTGATTGAAAAAAATCAGTTGAAAAGATTGATTTCAATTATGGCTGAGACATAATGTTTGTTTCGCCATCACTATTGCAAACAACTTTTGTGATTCCTAAAATTATTTCGTTCCTTTCTCCGAAGTTTTTAATCGATCTAAGGAGTACAGTTCAAAGTAAGGTTTTTGCACAAACTCTTAGTTTTCCGTCTTATCGTCTCGACCAACATCCTTATATATTTCACTTGAGCAGTTTCCCTTGCAGGATTTTGCTGATACTTATTTTCGTTTTATATTTATTACGAAGTTTCGTATACTGTGAATATTGCTATGATAATAAAATATAAGAGTAGAAAAAGTGAATTCGAGACACTATTCGATTTGTTACCCGCCATAATTTGTATTTACTTTTGGACAGATACTTTTTCTTTATATCTCGTTCCCGCATAAAATGTACGTGAACGTATGTGCAGCTGGGCAACCCCAGAGTGCGACGAAAGCATATTTTCGCCACTGTTTGGAAAATAACTGTATGTGTGCACTGTGTGGAGACAGACCGGCGCGGCGTTTAGGAAGATATTCAGTAATGTTATGGTTCAAAAAGTCCTGATTTTTGAATGACGGTTGAATAAATAACTTTGGTTTTTATCTACATTACAGGATGTAAGTTCCTGTGCATTTTTTTTTGAGTTAGTAATGTTAACTGTATATAACAATACTAACTCTAAAAAGATAATATAATGGTAATATAATTCCCTGCCACTACTCCCCTGGCTGAGCAACACAATCAGCATAACTCATGTGTTCCCAGCTACGCAGACGAGCGCGAACTGATTCACAATGAGAATCAGAACCCAGTGACATTTACACGCGCATAAACTTATACCGCGAGCTACGTGACGCTGCGTGGAACGGATTTTCTAACCCCTCATGTGTAATGAGGTTAATTTTATAACAGGGTATCTACGCGGGGAAACTACCGCAAAACCATCTCCTCTGTTATTTTGTAGCAATCAGGGTGGAAACAAAACTTTCACGAAGCCGTTAACCAAGCATTCTGTACATCAAAACCTATTTTGATGTACAGAATGCTTGGTTATATTGTTGGGAAACGACTTTTTTGTTCGGGGTGAAAAATCTCGTTTTATCGAAACACTCAATGTCAATCAGTCATCATCATTTCAGCCGAAAGTCCACTGCTGGACATAGGCCTCCCCCAAGTGTCGCCACATTTACCGATCCCGTGTAAGTCGCATCCAACGGATTCCCGCAACCTTCACGAGGTCATCGGCCCACCTAGTGGGAGGTCTTCCAACGTATCGTCTTCCGGTTCGCGTCCGCAACTCCAGAACTTTTCGGCCCCATCGACCATGCGTTCAAAACTCAATGTAACGCACTCAAAACATTATACCGATGGACGCATTTAATACCTTAAAAAAAATGGTAGGTATGGTCCAAACAAAAAAAAATATCGCAATGACGGTTACAACAAATCCTTTTTGGCTTCGTGAACATCGTTCTATTTACACCCTTTATTAATAAAGACTCGATTTACGAGGTGTATTTAACGTTTTTTGGACTCTCTGGTCAGCCAACATTGTCTAGCAGAGGGCCTTGTCAAAGTGACAATGGGTCATTGTAAAAAAAATGGATAAATAGAGGCTTTCGAAAAGCTTAAGTCAATCTGGTTGAAAGTTGAAAGTCGGTAGAGAGGTGTCGAAATATGAAATTAATACATTGATCATACGACTGTCAGTTTGAATTGAGTATGAGCATGTAGCCTGGCCTAAATGGCCATCAGGTACGATCTCTAAGATCAGCACAAATATAAATTTAGTTAAACTTACCTATTTACGCAACTTCGATTAATATAGTTAATGTTAACAAATTAATAAGAATTCTTAAGTGATGAGTTTCAAATACATCCAATTTTCAATTAAATCTATTACCAGTCTCAAACGCGCGTTTATTCGAGTAAACATTTGCGCCAGACGGGCCTTTCCTCGAGTCAAAACACTTTCCGTAACGGGCGGCCATCCGCGGTCCCAGTTGTGTCGGTAGCGCTCCCTAATGCACGCTAATGGAACCAATTTGCCGTGTTTTGCTCAACTACGGAGTGGGGAAGTAACAGGCTTGTGGCTGCGACGAGGCACACACCGTGCAGTAACGAGCATACGCATATAAGGACGAAAACTGATGCAATCATTACTGTTTAGCCCTGTTTACAGTATCGTGTAGTTATGAGTATAGTGTGCCGGGTGATGCGACATACGTTCACGACACACCGTCGCGGCGCTCCGAAAGTCGTGTCACGGTGTCCTGGAATGCTCTAAGCATGTTGATTTTATATTGCATTTATTTGTTTCCCACCGCGTCTGTCTGTCCCTATGTATATGCTTAGATCTTCATAAGTACGCAACGGATTTTGATGCGGGTTTTTTTTAAGATAGAGTGATTCAAGAGGAAAGCTTTTGTATTTATTTTTACGCGGGCGAAACCGCGTAAGCGCATCGGCTGGTCATCATCTTCCTGCCCTTGTCCCATTTTATTTGGGGTCGGCGCAACACGTTTTCTTCTTCCATTCTCCCCTGTTCGTCCCCTGACGTCACGGCATCATTTACTCCATTCTCTTTCATATCAGTCTTTACACAATCCATCCATCTTTTCTTTGGTCTTCCTCGCCCTCTCCATCCATCAATACTAATGTCCATCACTCTTTTAGTCACATGCATTTCATCTCTCCTCATTACATGTCCATACCAAGCCAAACGACTTCCTTTCAATTTTTCAGTAACAGGTGCCACTTTCAAACTTCATCGGCTAGTGATAGAATAATTTAAAGATCTGTATGTTTTCTAATACGAGCTATGTGGTACCTTCAGGTAGATATGAATTCATTTTAATTAAAACATTTTGAAGCAATTTTTCCATTTTGTTTTCTCCGCGGACACAGACGCAAGACGTTTGTCATTTGAGCTTGTAGTTCAATGCTAACAGGTTAACGCCTGGGGCAGATCCGAAAAAAAAAACAACAATAAAGTGGCAAGTTATATTGTACTAAAAGTGCCATTATCAGGTTATTCAACACGTGTGTCTGTATCGTAGTTGCGGCTTAGAAATAAAGAAAAAGTATTGATTTGTCTCGTACAAAACCAGATAAAATGATTAAAATTAACAACAAAAACAAAATTATCTAAAAGTAAACATACAAAACACTTTAACATAAGTCAATACATTAAACTAAAATTGGTCCTGTAATACGAAGCCAAAAGACTCCTAATCTCAGCATAGTGCTGTAACTTATAACGCTTTGTATTTTGATTTGGTCAAACCGGTAGTACAAATTCCGGACTAGCTGCGGACACCGGAGATTGACCGATGCTTCAGTCTGTCAGAGGTCTCCGGTGTCCGGATTCGTGTCCGGTTATTTTGCCCCCAGTATTTTGCGTTTTCATCATTATCAAACTCAAACTCAAACTCAAATCATTTATTTCAATTAGACCATTACGGCACTTTTGAATGTCAAAAATACAAAACTAAATCAAAGCTACAGTCACAGTCACAAGGCATAATAACTTGAGAAAGTACTGTAGTTGCCCATTCCCTAGCGTAGATTTCTATGGAGAAGAACGGGCAAGAAACTCCATGGACACTCTTTTCAATCAAAGTATTGTTACAAAATCTTGGTTACATCATTCATGTTGTGATTATACATAATGTGAGAACGATGTAGAAAGACGTGCACATTAAGAGCGTCCAGAGAAAAGATTAAATCAACTTAAAAAATAAATAAATTAAAATTAACCGTGGCAGCTGAGAGTTGACCAGTCTCAATTGACAGCGCCCGTTCACGAACATGACGCATGTATCAGCACCATTCAACTCGACTATATTGAAGGGAATTAAATGACCCGACACACCCGCCACCATCACCGAGACATTTGAGTGAGCATGACATTCTCTCAGCCGCCAGGGCATATTCAAGTCAAACAAAAGATAACTAAATGTAAAATGGTGGCTTTACAATACATAGAACTCACACATGTGGTATGCAATTATATAATATTAAGAGATGGAATCTATACAATGTAAGGATATTTTTACAATCTTCTGCAGCTTCCACAATAACTTGACTGGGAATCAATTAGTTTGCTCCTATGGTTGTGGAGCAGGACCGGCATTGAGCCAAGCATTTTTATCATCAATGTAATCCCCCAACTTATAATATGCTTGACTACATAGTGTGCGTTTTACACAAGATTTAAATTTCGTCTCATTCAGTTGTAGAATGTGGGGAGGTATTTTATTGTAACATTTTAAACAGTACCCCATGAAAGAGGAATCTACTTTAGCAAGCCTGAAACCTGGCTGAACTAGTTCGTCCCTATTTCTAGTATTATAGTGGTGTCTGTCACCTCTTTTACTGCTCTCTCAGAGAATCGCGTCTACGTAAATCATATATGGCTCTGATGGCTCTTTTCTGCAGAATAAATATAGACTCGATGTCTGCAGCCCGTCCCCATAGTAAAATATCAGAATCTGCCTAGCCTTTTCTCAACTATGTTGTGATCGACTTCCAGTCTTACTGGATGCAGCTAACTGTCAGCATCTTACAGGGAGCGACTGCCTATCTGAACTCCACAACCCAGTTGGGTAAAACGACTTGATACGGTATTTTGCGGTTTAGTTTATTATTCTGGGCCGTTCCCCCATTTGGCTGGTCAAAAAGCAATTACGGACTCAGATTACAAATGCACCGGTAGTTTGGATTACTAATCGGTAGCACACTGGCTCGCATTGTTGTGTGGTGTGGAACCAAAAAGCTGGGCAATGCGAGTTGACAATTAGATTTTGTAGTGAAATATGTGCGGCCTTTATCTATCGCAATAACATTTTGAGTACTACAAAGATGTGGTGTACTCTTGTGTTAGCCATATCATCGGAAGATTGCAAAAATACAGAGTTTGTTATAAATCTCGGACGATTCTAAACTATTTATAAAATTGAGAAAAAATACGTTTAAAACACAATTCAATCGTTTGTGAATCTGTGAAAAATTACTTCTGTATTCTTCTTTAGTTTTTAGGTAAAGCCGTGCTTGCTTAGCTTGGATGGGTGACCACCATAACATACCGAGTTTCCTCCGTGCCTCGGAGAGCACGTGAAGCTGTTGGTCCCGGCTGTCATTTGTCTTTCTTTTGTAGTCGTTACAGGTAGTCAGTGGCCCAAAAAGTCTGACACCAGTCTTACCAAGTGGTATCGTATTACTCAGTAGTAACTGGGTTGTGGGGGTCAGATAAGCAGTCGCTCCATTTAAAATACTGGTATTCAGCTGCATCCGGTTTTTTTTTTTTTTTTTTGTTTTGGCAGGAGTGGGAAATCCCCGCGGACACCTCGACTACCTCACAGGTTGTGAGACAGTCGAGGTAGTGCCGGACTCGAACCGGCTAAAACCACACTCCTGCCCCACCAGTGTCCTTCTGACATGGGAATCAGAGCCCTTGTGTATAAATTTTTAATTTATTTGGCGATGGATTTTTAAAAGGCCGAAGAGACCACGCTTGTGTGATTAATATTAACTATTTGGTTTTTACTACTGTTCAGAGTCTATTTATTTATTTATTTTTATTTGTTCTATTTTTATTTTATCATAAATTATTCTATCTATTTTATTATTATTTCTGTTAAATTAACTAATTGATAATTACTTGTATCTATATACTATTCAACTACTTTATTTTATTTAGCAATTAATACATTTTAGTTTCTTTTCGCTTTGAAGACCTTCCATCCCAATTTTTCTGCCCTCATGGTATTTGCCTTATTTCAGTCTATTACTTCTTATTATCAATACTATATTTTTACAATATAATATCATAATAATTAAATTCACCAAATAATGAAAAAAATTTGCGAAGTAGATTTGCAGCCAATCTGACACAACTTGTCGATTCCACCAAAGTTGACCAACAAACTAGTATAATTCCAGCCACTTTCTCACGAAAGTGACTCCAATTGTCCCCATCCATTTGGCCAACCTTAGTGGTTCGCTCAATGCGTCTGCCATCTGGTTGTGTCAGACTGGTCGTTTCTGTGTACGCGGAAGTGGGCGCATCGACAACTTTAGCAATACGCTATGGTTGCTCGTGCGAATGCGTCCCACTTCCTGCGTATCGGGCAATCTTTGCTAAACGGTTTGTGCGAGTGTTCCCCGAGCTTGGCTCTGGTGCAGTTCACGCACACCACTGCTTCGTCAAGATCTTTAACTGGGCAGTCCACCCTAAGGTGTGGACCGCCGCAGTGGCTGCACAGGTCAACTGGCTCCGTGCAGAGACGCTTGCCGTGACCGTATGCAAGGCAGCGCGTGCACTGCACCAGAGGCGTCTGGTCTTCGACGCGCACTCGCTGGAGGTCAATACGCAGTTTGCCTCCTTCGAGTGCCCGTCTCCAGATAGCAGGGGAAACACTCATCACAATGCTGTTGACGTGGGGGTTACGGGATTTCTTCCTGAACTTTATGCACATTTTCTGTTCCTCGTCGCCGAGGCCGTCAAATAGCTCCCGGTTCTGATTCCTAAGGGCTCGCAACACGTCCTCGTCACTGTGTAGCAGCAACACGTCCCTAAGAATCAGAAGCGGGTCCCTGTTTTTCACCTCCTCGACGACGAGGTTCTCTCCGGCCGCTTCCAATCGCGCTTTGAGCTTGCGCCTCTCCTCCTTCGTTTCGCACCCCATAATAACCTTCTGGTCCTTGGCTTTCCGGACCCTCTCTACTCGCACCCAGCCGCGTCCACTGCTTTTCGCACTCTTTCGAGAACTTCGGCCCCCGTATCCATCTCATGTGTGGAAGAGACCACCACGGAGTGCAGCGTCGTACGTTCCGGGGCCTGTGCCCCATTGTGGGTTGTGCAGACGGCCGCTACACCCGCGTAAGTGGTCTCCCCTACACTTTCCCTGCTTGCCAGACTGTCTCGGAGCTTTTCCACCTTCTCGGTGTTCTCTTTCACAATGGAGATGTGCTCCTTGAGGGTGGTATTGAGCTCAGTCTGGCTCGCGGGACCGAAGTTAGCAGTAGGCGCGAAATCCGGCACAGCTACAGGTGCGGCAGAGGCCGTGTCGCGCTCGGACTCCTTAACCAGCTCATAAAGCCTGTTTATGGCTTCGAGCACCGCAGTCTTTATCTCGGCCTTGAGGTTGCGAGAGTTGCTGCATCCGGTTAGACTGCAAACTGACTCCAACATTGTCAGGAAAAGACTTGGCAGATGATGATTCTTCTTTAGTTAGATTGAGCCGAACGGGAAAATGTTAGAATCAGGCATATATACTGACAGGTAAACGTAAGTAAGTTGTAGAAAACGGCTTTAAGTACATCAAAGGTGTTACGTATGATTGATGAATCGCGTAATATTTAAATGTAGGGCAAACGCATTACAATAAATTATGTTTATCGACAAATGTGGTGTGTTTTGGTGATAACCAATGGGTAATTTGGTACTTTAAATAACAATTCCAGTCAAATTTGATGACGCCCTTGGGAAGAACAGGGGTAATCTATTTATACTGGAAATTGGCTTGATTCTGTTATTTATTGTTAAATTATCTTTTAAACCAGATTTTGTTGAACTAATATAAAGTTATTGAGATGTGGGACTGGCATTTTCTTCAGTGTATTGTTTTATATTACGGAAGCAAGCAAACAATAACAACATTATTGATTAATGAAAAAACCATTCACTTAACCAGCCTTTTCCGAACTATGTTGGTGTCGTCTTCCATGTAGTAGTCGGATGCATCTGAATACCAGAATTTGACATGGAGCGACTGCCTATTTGACCTCCACAACCCAGTTCTGATGGAGGTCTCTTTCTGGCGTCGAGCTTTGCCTTGCTGCGGGTCACGTCCGCGGAGCAGCCCAAAGCCAGCCTCACTGACGAGCGGTAACTTACCGGACTAGCCCGAATTTCATCCCCTTCTAACATCCCGTAGGTAGGCTATAGGTAGTATTTATACAATCTGGCAGTCTCAATCCATAAGTGACCCTACTGCAAAGACGTAAAGATCGCTTTGATATGGACAGATTTGCAAAACACTGTAGTTCGCGTGTACAGGCTAAATCCAGTCCAGTCAGATGTTTGCAGCCTGAATCGAACGTTGTAAATTCATTTGTTCCTGCCAAACACGGAATAACTAAGTACGCGTTGAAAAGAAAATCGTAGTTACGCTTTTTGGTGGACTTTTGAAAGGCTCACTGATACAACCAGAGAGTTTAAGGCACGGGAGTTAGAATAAGAGGCGGAATCTTTGAAAACCAGCGACTTCATACATTAGAGCAGTGGTGGCGGCCCCGACTTACGAACAGTTAGTCGTGGGTTCGTACCCAGGCAGGCGCATTACTTTGTGTAATGTATTTCATCACCACAGCTCTCAAAACGGAAAAGGAAAACATCGTGAGAAAACCGGCATGTCCCAGGACCAAAAATTCGAAGATATGTGACATCTACCAATCCGCACTGGACCCGCGTGGGGGTTTATAGCCCATTTCCTCTCATTGAGAGGAGGCCGTGTCCCAGCAGTGGGGATATTATAAGATGAATTTTTTTATTTTTTTGACATCTATCATTCTAGCCATACTTAAAATCAATTTTATTGTTGACATTGGGAGAAAATATATGGATCATTGACATTCTTGTTTGATGATATTTGGTTGAAAATGGTTATTATTGCAGATAATTAACATAATTCATTTTAAAGCTATTATAATAATTGTACACCAAATGGCAAACCACTGACTACCTAGTTCATACCCAGTTTAAGAAAATAAACATTCTAATTCTGAGTTAGTAATTATAAGCTTTGTTTTTGTATAAAAAAAATATTTGTACGCCATATGCTGGAACCAATATTGTAACATCTATTTTGTAACATATTCTAACAAATAAACATTTTTGATTTGATTTGATTTGATTTGATGATGATGATGATGATGACTTCATACATTGAAACAATATAACATTTTGCCTGATCTGGAAACATTCATCTGCATCCAATTGGTCTAGAAGCCGCCAATTCTGAAAAAGCTGGGCAGAAGCTGATTATTATCTGTCTTAAAAACTTCTTGAATGTAGTTCCACTTGGTTTTACGTTAACGTTTTGTGGCCTTATGTATAATGTATCGTTTAAAATCAATTTTCGCATGCGTTGTAAAGATAAAACGATCGAAGGGTCGTGAAAAATAATGATAGTTGTAATAATAGTGGTAGTTGTCGACAATATATAGATAATGGCCCGATTATTATTATTCCAATGATCATGGGGACAAGGGATAATGTTATGGGTGACGTTGTTTGTTATTATTACTGGGCATAGGGAAATATATTTAAATATACGATGCATGGTAGAAAAACAACGAGAAATTATACCTCATTTGTTTGTAGGATAGGTACAACTGGCCTTTGCTCGCTCCTTTAGGTGCCTAAAGTCATAACCTGGGAACGCCTTAACTTTTCATTTTGTTTCTATCATTTCTTCCGATGCCCTTTGTAGTTTATTGTGGATTTTGTTGGGTATATGTTACTAAACAGTTAGTGGATATTCTAGTTTAAATAATAGAGTTAGTAGAAGAAAATGACTGAAACACGTTTTTGTCAACATAGCATATTTTATCATATCGCTATTCTTTTATTCGCAGGCTTTAAAGTCACGTGACTGTTTTACAAATAAAATATTGAAAGCCTCATACGGGGTGAAAAGGATAAAGACGCGAAAGTTCAATGGGGAAGACCGTTAAAAACTAGTTGTAGATGGCGTCACCATAGCTGGTCTCAAACTGACCAATGAGGTCAAGGTATTTCAAAATCTGAAATGACATTCCTTGATTTACAACCTATGACGATGCTTGGAACCAGCTATGCTAGCGCCATTAGTTCCACAGCGTGCATCCCCATTATTTAAGAAAAACAGCTCTATCCTACAATAAGATTGCAATACCTACACGGTTAAAATGTATGTAACACCTGTTTTTAGCCGCCTACATAGAAATAATTGTTCATTCGTTTTTTTAAAAACATGATGTTCTGAATAAGTGGTACCTAACTGTTTTCGCGTCAGTGTCCGCATATATTAACATACATGTATATTGCAATAGTCTGCCACTGATGTAACCTCCAAAGCCTGAAAACGGCGCGTGCTACGCTACACTTCACTTCAGAGATAAAATGATTTATTGTATTCGAAATTACACTAACAAAACTGCCAATACCCTTACCCCCGATATTTAGATCCGCCAGTATATTGGAAACCTCATCAATATCGTTTAATCCATAACAATGGATTGGGATAACATGCCCGTATCCCGTCACGTTGGATACGAGCGCCACCGAACTAAGTAGAATTGGCAGGTGTTGTGTGTGTGTGTGCTGGGGGTGTGTAGGTGTGGGCCAATCTGATTACTGGGTGAGCGGATTATACGGGCGTTGATACATGACGCTGGCGTTATTATAAATTTAACTTGTTGCTTTTTATCTTCATCTAGTCATAAAAATTCCGTAAACCTCCTTTTCGTAAGTTCATTTTGTTCATGTTGGCGTGTATATATTGTGAATATTAGCCAAGACCCACCAGCCAACCATGCCTTCTCTAAGATTCCACCTGTATTTTTAGTTAGTGCAACGGTTTAATGAAGTTAAAAAGTAGTAATAGCAGTAGACTAGATAATGTTTTTTCTTCACAAAAGTTTGAAACGTGAGTACAATTGAGACCATAGACAACCACATTACATTTTACCCACTGCTACAAAAGTAAATAAAACCTCTATGCTCCATGAAACACTGGCAACAAAATATTCCTGCAAAGCGGATGTCTGAAAATAGATAAAACCGCACACAGGCTGACTTTTGTTCATCCTTGCGAACAACTGTACTGTTGTTCAGTCGGCAGGTAAAATTATGAAGAATGGGATCAAAAATACGTGGCAAAGTGACGGATGAGGGGTGGTAGGACAGATTTGGGGTTCCTATTTTTATGGAAAATGGCTCTGAAGTGGCTACACATAATTCATAGTATGGGCTTTCTTTGGCTTTGATTTATTAAAAAATGTCCCCGTTAAATGTATTTTGCTATCTCCATTTTGTGACAACAACAAAGTTTTATAAATGAAGGACCGCTGTAACTAGTAATGTCGTCAAAATTCTTCTGTAAATAGGAATATATCACAGAATAATAATAATTCAAAAAAATACAAGCAACAAACTTGCATCGTCAAGAGTTTTTACACGTTTAATTCAAAATCGAGTTCTTTTAGGGTTGTCCAACGTAACGTAACGACATTAAAATGAACAATGTGTGCGAATTGACCTGAATTTCAGTTCTGACCGATTTTTGCCGCTGTCAGTCAGATTGGGGACTGATTGTTTGTATGACAACGGTTCGCGTATCATTCGGCCATTTTGGTTCAGTTTGTGAGGGTTTACACAAAAATATTGATGGTGGATAAGAAACGAATGTTTTTGCATTTTTTTTTCATATTTAGAACTTATTTTGTTTATGACTTACATATAATGGACATGACTGTCTATGATTAAGGTTATCCAACTCGAACATCACAAAATCAGCCTCTATAGTTACAAAACATGAATATTGAGAATAAGTCTCACTCCAAAGATGAATGGATGGATAGAATAGGTGTAGAATGCATTCGAATATCTTAAGTGTTTACTTCTGAAAGAGAATTTGAGCCCTCTACAAAGTTAGTCAGTAAGTCAGCCAGAGGGGATGCTAAACGTCTATTTGTTTAAC
Source organism: Xestia c-nigrum (assembly GCA_916618015.1). Lineage (NCBI taxonomy): Eukaryota > Metazoa > Arthropoda > Insecta > Lepidoptera > Noctuidae > Xestia > Xestia c-nigrum. Next base: position 6,055,569 of record OU745249.1, read on the forward strand.
AGACATTTAATTTTAGCTAAAGTTCAACTTTGCGGAAATAGGTTCTCCTGAAACTTGACTGAAACCGATAAACTATGATTCGTAGAAATTGTAGGCTACAATTTTGTACCCCGCTCGACCCGTATGGCGTAGCGGTAGTGAGGCTGCCTTACGTTCGTAGGGTCCTGGGTTCGAATCCCGGTAGGAGCAAATGTTTGTGTGATGAGCATGGACATTTGTTTCCTAGTCATGGATGTTTATATGTATAATAAGTAAGTATGTTTTCACAAACAAAAAGCATATATGTAGCATATCAACTATCTGGTGTCCACGACACAAGCCTTTCTTAGTGTAGCACTAGATGGCGCTGTTTGACATGGTGTCGTCGCAAAACGTTTTCTTCTTCCACTCTCCCCTGTTAGACGTCACGGCATCATTTACTCCTTTCTCTTTCATATCAGTCTTCACACAATTCATCCATCTTTTCTTTGGCCTTCCTCTCCCTCTCCAGCCATCAACATTCATGTCCATCACTCTTTTAGGTCCATGTTCACCGAGAAGATAACAGTCTAATTATCTAAAAACAGCTGTCAATTCGACATGTTCCTATACAAAAATGTGTTTTAAACAGCTGTTTTTAGATAATCGTCCGTCATGTTTTTGGTGAACATGGACCTTAGTCACATGTTTGACGTAGCTGTGGCTAAATACAGGGTGTAAAATACCTCATCACAAAGCCGTTAACCAAGCTTTCCGCACATCAAACTAAGTAACTTTACGCAAAAATTATTGCTGGGAAACAACTTTTTGACGTGATAACGTCTTATAAATTGATAATACCAGCAACACTCATGAAAAATAGTAACGTTCCATGCCATAGTAACGTTCCTCCTTTTTTAATGGAAAGTACAACTTCTAATGCATTTTAGTTCAATTGTTTCCATCATCATCTGCCAAGCTTTTTCCCAACTATGTAGGGGTAGATAAATGATAAATGATAAATGATAAATGATAAATGATAAATGATAAATGATAAATGATAAATGATAAATGATAAATGATAAATGATAAATGATAAATGATAAATGATAAATGATAAATGATAAATGATAAATGATAAATGATAAATGATAAATGATATTTATTCAGCAAGTAGGTTTTCTCAAACACTTTTCCATGTCATTTTTTTGACGTGATAACGTCTTATAAATTGATAATACCAGCAACACTCATGAAAAATAGTAACGTTCCATAGTACTAGTAACGTTCCATAGTAACGTTCCACCTCCTTTTTTGTATTACATAAAATAATGATTATGACGTTATCACGTAAATCTATCGTCCGTAAACCGACTTTACAGACAACCAATTTTTTTTTTGAGGTTATAAATCATTTTTTGTGGTGACGGATTGAATAATACGAGGAGATACGTGGAGGTGTTAAAAGTCAAAATCTTCCAAAAAAAACTTGTCAAAAAGTTGTAAGTTTGACCCCCCATATCTCCGTAACTAGAAGGTTCCCAGGTATAGTGTAGAACAATAAAATTATCGCAATAATGAGGAGAACAAGTACCTTTCGGCTTCGTGAAGAGATGTTTTACACCCTTTATGTTGGGTGTCATTCTGCTATCTTTCGGGAACATTTAGAAAAAAAGAAGGATTTAGAAAAGAAGAGGTTGATAGTCAGTCGTCAGTTAATCAAGGCAGCAGAATGGAATTGGAATTGCTGCGTAGTTTAACTTAATGAGTTATCAATTTTGAGGTAATTGGAAAACAAATAACACGTTGTCAACAAATCACTTAAAGAACAAAGTCTCCCACCGCGTCTGTCTGTCCCTATGTATGCTTAGATCTTCAAAACAACGCAACGGATTTTATGTGGGTTTTTTTAATAGATAGAGTGATTCAAGAGGAAGGTTTTAGTATATAATTTTACGCGGGCGAAGCCGCAGGCATCGGCTAGTTCTATTATAAAACACAAAATAACATTATTATTGTTTCTCTCTTATCCCCAAACACTGTCCGTGACGTAACATCTGGTAGGGACATGTTCAGCCGTAATGTCAGCAGCATCCGGCATGAACGGTAGGTGTCGCTGCGGTCGCTGGCACGTCTTCATTTCCTCTGTTTCCGGTGCGAACTCCACCGGAACTGGTCGCTCACCCTAGTTTTTACAAGTATGTGACGTATTTTCGTTGGATATTGTTTTTTCTGTAGAACTAGAGATCGAGAATGTATTGGTCGCTGAAGCGCTAATTATATTTAATAAGCATTTAAGTGATCTAAAAATACTTTCAATATAAAAAAATACAAATCTTAACAATGTCTTCCGATGAGTTACTTGTTTCTTAGAAACATAGACGTTACTAAGAAAAAGCTCCTAATTGTTACAAAAAAAACGTGATTTTGAAAACTTCAACTTAAATCAAAATCAAAATCAAAATCAAAGCATTTATTTCAAGTAGGCCAATAACAAGCACTTTTGAATTGTCGAAACAAAGATGAAAATTAAATGTAGCTACAGTCCCAGTCACAAGACATAAAAACTGTGAAAGTACTGTAGTTGCCCATTCCCTAACGTAGATCTCTATGGAGAAGAACGGGCAAGAAACTCCATGGACACTCTTTTAAATCAAATTATTGTTACAAAATCTTGGTTACATCATTCATGTTGAGATGGTAGATTATGTGAGAACAATGTAGCAAGATGTGCACGTTAAAAGTGTCCATAGTAAAAACAAAATAATTCTTTCAAATAAGCCATGGCAACTAAGAGATGACCAGTCACAACTGACAGCACCCGTTCACGAACATGACGCATGGATCAGCACCATTCAGCTCAACCACTTTGAAGGGAGCTAAATGGTCCGACACACGCGCCACCATCAGCGAGACATTTGAGTGAGCATGACATACTCTCAACCGCCAGGGCACATTCAAGTCAAAAACTAAAGTAGGTTTCCAGTGAATGATAGCTTTCTAGTACATAGTACTCACACAATATGGGCTATGCGATTATATAATACTAACAATGAATCTATACAATGCAAAGATAGTTGTACAATCTTCGGCAGCTCCAACAATACCGTTTAATGCTATCAAGTTTTGCGCCCCTGTCCTTGTGGAGCAGGACCAGCATTGAGCCAAGCATTTTTATCAGCGATATAATCGCTCAACTTGTAATATGCTTGCTTACATAGTGTGCGTTTAATACATGTTTTAAATTTCGTCTCATTCAGTTCAAGAATACTTTGTGGAATTTTATTATAGCATCTCAAACAGTACCCCATGAAAGATGAGTCTACTTTAGCGAGTCTAAAGCCTGGCTGAACTAGTTGATCCCTATTTCTAGTACTGTAATTGTGTCTGTCGCCTCTTTTACCGAAAAGATGCAGATTTTTTCTGACGTACATTATGTTTTCGTAGATGTATTGGCAATGAACCGTCATGATGCCAATATCCTTAAATAGTTCCCTTAGAGAATCGCGCCTACGAAGATTGTATATGACTCTGATGGCTCTTTTCTGCAGAATAAATATAGACTCAATATCAGCAGCCCGTCCCCATAGCAAAATACCGTAAGACATTATACTATGGAAGTAACTAAAATAGACCAGTCTAGCGGTATCCACATCAGTGAATTGACGGATTTTTGTAATGGCATATGCTGCTGAACTTAAGCGCCCTGCAAGAGATGTTAAATGAGAACCCCATTGTAGCCTTGAATCAAGCGTAAGCCCCAGGAAAACCGTTTTATCTACGAATTCAAGTTTCTCTTTATTCAATATTATCTCACAATCACTACTTTTAACATTCGGTAATGAAAATCTTATGCATTTAGTTTTTTTTTCATTTAATACCAAATTGTTTGCTGTGAACCAATTTTGGACCTGAAGTAGGGCATCATTCACGTCATCTAGATTTTTGGCCCGTCTATTTATCTTAAAAATTAGAGAAGTGTCATCAGCAAACAACACCATATTTTGAGATTGGTGTTTCAACAAATAGGGTAGATCATTTATATAGACTAGAAAAAGGAAAGGACCCAATATTGAGCCTTGCGGAACCCCCATTTTTACATTCAAACCCTGTGAATTAACACCGTTTATTTGAACATGTTGTTTTCTATCGCTCAAATAAGATTTTAGCAGGCTAAGTGCAAGTTTACCCAGTCCGTAATGCTCCAGTTTCAAAAGCAATGTGTCGTGATTTACGCAATCAAAAGCTTTAGAGAGGTCACAGAAAATTCCTATTGCGTCTTGGGACTCTTCCCACGCAGCAAATATGTGCTTTAATAGGGTTACACCGGCGTCAGTTGTACAACGTCCCTTGGTGAAACCATACTGTTGATCATGGAAGATTCTGTTGGTGTTAAAATGATAGAGCATTTGATTAAGCATTACCTTTTCAAAAACCTTGCTAAAAACTGGTAACACGGATACAGGTCTATAATTATTGGCATCTTTACTATCCCCGGATTTGAAAAGAGGTATGACTTTACTGTATTTCATTAAATCAGGGAAAACTCCTTGGTCTACACATAAATTAAAAATTAAAGCTAAGTACGGAGCTATGGTCTCAAGTATAGATGTACAAACTTTGATAGACATTCCCCATAAATCTTCAGTCAGTTTGATTTTAATCTGCCGGAAAGCTTTAATAACTGTCATGAGGTTAATGTGTTTAAATTTAAATTCAGCCAGGCAGCCAGACACATTCGCCTTTAATAAGCCAATTGAGGCTTCAGGTGAGGAATTAAGAGCCTCCGTAGTTTTTATTGGTATTTCGGTAAAAAAATTAACAAATTCTTGAGCTACTTCCTGATTAGAGCTTTTAAGACCACATGCTGTATTTAATGTAAAAGTATTATTACGTATTTTCTTTCTGTTGGTCTCGTTATTTATAACTTTCCAAACGGTCTTTATTTTATTTTCTGCTGTTTTGATCTTGTTGGTAATGTGCAGGGCTTTAGCAACCTTGCAAGTATTTCTAAAAATCTTTGAATACGTAGCAACATACTTGCTAAAAGTTTCAGTGTTTATAAAAGGCTTAAGGCTGTAAAGCTCAAATAGCCTTTCCCTACTTTTTCTGATACCTCTAGTTGCCCAATCACTAAATATAAATTTAGGGCAAATACTCTTTGTCTTCTTTTCAAAAGTTTTGTTGAATTCCGTGTGAACTAATGAAAAGAAACGATCATACAATTGATTTATATTAATATCCTCTTGGCTCATTACACTTAACTTGTTCTGTAGGGAAGTATTATACCTCTTTAATTTGCAAGAAGTTATAGGTCTAAATTTAATCTGAACTTTTTGCATTGGAGTTTTACACCTAAAAGTTACAGTTTGTCCGCTATGGTCAGACGGCAAACAATTTATTATGGCTTTATCTAAGTAATCACAATCGCAGAAAACATTATCTATACAAGTAGCAGAAGAAGTTGTGATTCTAGTGGGTTCAATAAAAACGTTAGTCAAGTCAAATGACTTAAAAAGATTTAATAACCGACTGCTATTTGAATTTTCTTCTAAAATATTGATATTGAAATCACCACAAATTATTTTAGATTTATTACTGGCTGCAAGTTTTGCCAGGACATCTTCCATTATAGATTCAAATATGGAAAAGTTTTGATAGTTTGGGGGTCTGTACACACACACAATTATATGCTTATCTAGCTCAACACAGGACAGTTCGACACAATGTTCAACCGAGAGACCTACTATGTCATCACGTTGCTTATATTTAAAACTATTTTTTATTAATATTAGGGAACCTCCACGAAGCATAGTTTTACGGTTAAAGCAGCTACCCACCATATAGTTCTCATAATTAATAAGCATTTGGTAATCCTTTAGCCAATGTTCAGTAAAACAAATAATGTGAAACTTACTATTTTCTAAAAACAATTCAATTTCTAATAATTTGGAAGAAATGCCTTGGATATTTTGGTGGAATAATTTTAAGGTGTTCTGCTGAGGCCCTTTTTTACTAACTAATGGAGTGCAAGAAGATACCTTGCTGTTGGTAGGATTAACAAAAATATTGTTAATGGTACCTTCTGTTGTCTCACTTTCTAGTTTAAATTCATATTAAAATTTGGAGTGAGGCCGGAGACACCCGTGCCATCCTCAGACAACAAGACCCTATCACTAATAAACCCTAATTGAGAATTTTCCATGGTGACAGATGGATCTTCCCCAGTAAAATGTGTGTAAACATTTATAGCACTAGTGCTATATACATTTGTGCCAGTCACCTGTACATTAGTAGAATTACTAATTGTCGCAGTGTTAATAATATAACTAAACTTAGACATACTATTTATGTCTGTGTGAATACTATAAGCTAATAGCCGAGCTATTTTGTGTCTACATCCAATAGGTAGATACACCTTACCCCGTGATGACTTAAGATTACCAACTATAGTGTTGATATCCAGATACATAAGCCTGTCACTATAGTGACCTACTAAAAAATGTACATGTTTATTCAACATATGTATATAATCGTTTTTCCCACTACTTAAATTTTCAAAATACGGAAAAGTACACAATATGATTTTATTGCAACTTAACTTTAGCAACTCAGAAACACAGTCAGTGATATCTTCCTTTTTTACATTAAAACTATTACCAACACATAGAGTAATGGTAGTGTTAAGATAACAATCATTTTTTACTACTGATGCCATTACTTGTTTGTAGCTTGAGCCTGGCATGCAATAATTTTGGGTACAGTAACTCAGGTTATTACTGATCAATTTACCTAGCCCTCTACCCATACTATCGGAAAACATAACTGAATGATGACAATCATTACAATCAGGCGATACAAAATGACTAATCTCAGGCTGTACTACTTGTGAATCAAGGTTTTGATGGATGATGGAGTTCCGAGCACTCACAGCTTGGGACGGGTCCTCCGTTGCCTCAGGCTGGAGGGCATCAAGACTGGGTTCACTCCGACAAGTACAATGAGTGTTGCTGAGAGTCAGCAAGTCTACTTTGTCAACCAACTCATTTGTGACAAGAATATGCTCCTTAATTTGTTTCTTAGAGCTTTCATATTTATAATATAAAGATTTTAGTGACTCATTCAGTGCCTCAATTTCAGATTGTAAGCGCTGAGTGTCTATTTCATAAATACTTGTACTGTCTTCTAACTTAATTTGATAGTTATTTAATCTATTAACAAGAGAAACACGTTCTTTCCTTAATTGAATATTTTTGGAATAGTGTTTTTGTTGTTTCTTGTGTTTATTAATTTTTTTAATGATTTTATTTAATCTTGCATATTTTTTTATTTTATTTTTACTTACTTTATGGTATGAATTATGTTTCAGTAAGGAGTCCTCTGTAAGGTCTATTGTTATGAGGGAATGAGGGAATGATAAATATCTGTGAATTACGGAAGTACAAGCCGTACTGCGTCGACCTCAAATAATAAATTAGAATCAGGCAGGAGGAGTTGATAAGGGAGCTTAGATATCAGTGTTGCCATAAATATTAATTAAATTTTCATATTCCTGCTACTTAGTTCGTCCAACACGACATCTGTAAATGGAGGCTTAGAGAGACTTAAGATCTTTGCCGGGTGCTCATGCGACAGTAGGTACTTTAAGGGGAATTATATCACATTTTGATAACGTACTGCAGAACTACAAAAAATACCGGCCATTTGTGAGTCATACTCGCGCATAAATGGTTCCGTCCAATCTTGGTAGGGGGAGCCCCTCAATTTTTATGTAATACTTTGCCCGCGAGTTCATTCGCGTGAAATATTGATGGGTCATGTGTGAGACTGCATCGTTGTTCGAGTTGTCGCAAGCGCTACTGAACATGAGGTACTGGGTTCGATTTCCGGGACGGGTATATTAGTGTTATTGTATTATTTGTGTCCGGTTGATGGACATAAGCTAAATATGCGAAATGTGGGTGTAGGATTAGATACACCTCTACCTAACAGTGGCGAAGGGTGAAAATAGTGCCAGGGGAAGCCGAAGAAAAAAAAAGAATTTTTTTTTTTGCTACTGTTAACTTTTACCTCATTTTCATTATTAGCGACACAAAAAACCTCGGAAACGGCACCCATGATGAAAAATCCAAATAATTTCGTCGGCACTATTTTGGATTTTCATTTTGACCTCAGTAAAACCAAATTCCACAAAATAAAAAATCTAGTTAGGAAATCCGATAACAACAATTACTCATTCTATCTCGTTCTACTATACATATTTTCTTTTACTGCCCCTGCCGTAACTCGATAATCTTCGGCTTACCTAGGTCCCTACAAAACGGTACTGCCAGCCGCAAAGTCACGTGTGCGCGTCCATACGATTTTAGTTCTGAATTCTGACATCCGAGTTGCTTTCTTTGTTGACATGCTTTCAACCGACCTCCAAAAAGAGGAGGTTATCAATTCGTCTGTATATTCTGTTTTTGTGTTTGTTACCTCAGAACTTTCGACTGGGTGAACCGATTTTGATGATTCTTTTTTTATTTGAAAGCTGGTGCTTTTCGTGTGGTCCCATTTTAATTTGGTTATGATCTGACGCTGATCTTCGGAGATATAAATGGAACTCTTCAAAAATACACGGCAATGCTGCTGTAATTGCTGCAATCGCTTGGTTGTTTATTGTTTATGTAACATAGTGACGTAACAACCTGTATGCTCTGAGGGAGTACGCAGAAGTGTAAAATACCCAGATTTCGACAGTTAAATGTGTTAAGTTCCATTTAATGGGATCCTGGAGAAATAGAGGGAATTCCTTAAATTTTATAGGCACACCAGAAGCGATAGTTTTAGGGAGAGTACATTCTTGGAGTGATACCATTTCAATTTGGTAAAGATCTGATGAAGAAGTTCGGAAGATAAGCGACGGGAACTCCTCAATAAATTATAGCAAATGTACTGGGATCGCTGAAATTTCATGTCTCTCTAATGTTTACACCAGTTCATAACAAAAAATCACGCCGTTACGCTGTGAAAGGGTAAGCACATATGAACCACTAAAAAGTGAAAAATAAAAACGTTTTTGCAAAAAATATAACCGACTTCACACAAAAAAGGGAGAAATAACTTTAGCTTCAGAAGTCGGTGACCTTTGTTTGATTGATTTAGTTTTTTTGTCACCGACTTCTGAAGCTGCAGTTATTTTTCAGTTGTTTTATGCTTTGCATTTTTGTAATGTTTTTTTGGCCTGGAAGAAGACCGCGAAGATCGGGAAGAACGGGAGGAAGACCGTGTAGGAAACCGGGAGAAACAGGAAGCAGACCGGGGTAGGAGACCGGGAAGACCAAGAAGACCGGGAAGAAGATCGAGAAGAATGGAAATTAGAACGGGAAGGCCGGGAATATCGGGAAGACCGAAAAGAAAACTGGGAAGACCGAGAAGAACGCGAAAAAGACCGGGAAGACCAAGAGAAGACCGGGGAGAATGTGCTGTACTATTAACTTGTGTACGTCCTATACTATTAACTTACACTGCGGCAAAAGGTCTCTCCAGCTGCTGTTATTGGTGAACGAATGAACAACCACAAATAAACACATATAGGTTAAAACTAATACATTTACATCCCCCATCATCTCTTAGTTTATCCCCATGGGGGTTGAATTTATCAGAATCCTATTAAAACGGCCGTATTCATGATAGTAGGTCCAATCTTTAATTTCAGTTCAATCAGTCGTAGATCTAAGAAGATTTATACAAACTTTCATCCCCTATTTTATCCCCTTAGGGAATTTATCAAAAACCTTTTTTAAAGGATGCCTAAGTCATAGTAGCTTTATGCATGCAAAGTCTCAGCCCGATCGGTTTAAAATTGACAAAGTTTCATACAAACTTTCATCCCCTATTTTATCCACTTTGGGGTAGAATTGATCAAAATACTTTCTTAGCGGATGCTTACGTCATAACATCTAACTGCATGCCAAATTTCAGCCCGTTCCGTCCAGTGGTTTGGGCTGTGCGTTGATAGATCACTATGTCAGTCAGTCACCTTTGAGTTTTATACAGGGTGACTGGCTCTGGACCCGCCATACCAAATTCGCATATAGAAGAGGTAATTTTCTTATTACTGAACCTTACTTTCCCTAAACAAAGTTTTATAGTTTAGGAGATATGTCAATTTTTATACTTTATTGAAATTTTTCCAAAATTTGACCTTTAAGCATTCATAACTTTTTTTTCCGATCGATTTTTGTGTGTGTTTTTTAGCATTTGTTGGTAGTCATAAACATTGGTGATTAAAATACCTCGGAACTTTCCTCAAACTACGGTAAAAAAATAAGATAGAACGCTTTTTAAAGAAAATAATGAGAAATCAAAGTCATTACGATCAAATTCAAACTCAAATAAAAAAAAAGCTGCGGTATTTCAATAATTACTTTTTATCAAAATTTGTTCTCTAGTTTGTAACCTTTCCAAAGACATCAAATTTGTATTAAAAAAATGGCTAGTTTAAAAAAAACAATTCAGTTTAGGTTTGTTGAAGCCAATTGTGCAAAGAATTTGAGGGAAGTTCCGAGGTATTTCGGTCACCAATGTTTATGACTAAAAACAAATAGTAAAAAAACCCACAAAAATAAAGCAAAAAAAAAGTTATGAATGCTTGAAGGTCAAATTTTGGAAAAAGTATAAAAATGACATATCTCCTCAATTATAAAACTTTGGTTAGGGAAAGTAAGGTTCAGTAATTAGCAAATGACCTCCTCTATATGCGAATTTTCTATGGCGGGTCCCGAGCCAGTCACCCTGTATACTTAGATTAGATTTGTTGTCTGCAACAACAAATAGATATACAACAACACAAATGGCAATAATTTTTGCGTATAGTTACTTAGTTTGATGTACTAATGGATGGTTGAGGGCTTTGTAAAGGGTTTGTAATTTTTACCAACAACACCAATAGCAATAACATTTACACAGTAAAAGATACTTGTAGCACTTTATGTATATGTCACCGCAAAATTGTCAAACACGTTATATTGTAAACTCGCGAATCATTGTCAAACGAACATACTGATTACAATAAAACGCATTAATTTTCGTGAAATGCATGGGATGGTAGTCAAGTTACGCGGTGTGGAGGGAAGGAGGGGTCCCCCTTGCCCAGTGGTACCACTCTCATGAAAAGATAATGTACCATCCCTGAGAAATATCGATTAATATAAAACACTTTATATTCCCCTAAAATGCGCAGTCAACAGAGCCCCGCTTCGCGGCCCCTATTTCCGAGTGCAGAGTTTAAAGGAACCTAACTAACCTAACGGGGGGGTGCCTCAAGTCCCGATTATGGGGGCAGAGATACTTCCGTATGTCCAGTTGACAATAATTCGAGAGTTCACAATATCGCTAGAGAGAAACACGTTTTATTGTATATAACGTGTTTGACAATTTTACGGTGACATATAGACCATTCATGACCTACAAATTCAAACAATTCAATACCAAAGCATTCATAGAAGGATTACACTAATTACTTAAATGCTCCTTCAATGAATTGAGTGAACAGTCCATTATAAGTTGTGTCCACAGACGGCTTATACTCCACGCTCCGCCATATTGCTATCAATTGTACCAGGAGACTAGGATACAATAAGAGGTGAAGCCGCAATAATAGTGGAAACTTTGTGGAACTGCTCTCGAAACAATCTGATTTGTAGCTCGTATTGGAATAATACGAAATTTTTCTAGAAGGTCTTGTGTGTTTTTCTGTTTTATTTGCTGGACACGATTGTTTTCTCTAATGAGTGTAGGCGGTATTATTATTGTTGGAAGTGGGTATTTCTGGATAAACCGGATCTATGTATATGCCTCACATTAATGATTTTCTTTCTAAAGTTCCTACTGCCAAAATAGTGCCCCAACTCTGCTTCAACAAGTCCAAGTTATTATTATTGTTTTTTAAGCGTAGCTTCCACTTCCAGAAAAAAGTTTAGTAAAACTGCTTCAAAATTTATTGTGATGTTTTAAGTGTCACACAAACAGACACGACTTTCGCAACTTTCTCATAACTATATAAATAATTGTGTGTGCGAACGCTGTAAAACTCCTCCGACATCCTGGATGATCTTACATCCCAGGGTATCCCTGTTTCGGCGGTCCACCGCCTTCACAAGAATAGGTCCCAAGGGGGTGACGAGTACGATATGGTGCTCGTAATATGTGACCCGGTTGAAGGGCACCATCCCATTTTCAAGGTCCGATTGGTGTGTTCGCTCTCGGGCATCATTATCGAGAGGCCCAAGAAACTTAAGATAGTAGGGCAGTGTCATCGCTGCCAACTCTATGGCCACAGCCAGAAGTACTGTTACGCACCGCATAGGTGTGTAAAGTGCCTCGGCGACCACGCCACGGCAGACTGCACCCGTCCCAAGGACAGGAGTCTCTGCACAGAGCCGCCTAGTTGCGTGCTATGCGGACAGTCTGGCCACCCGGCTAACTACAGGGGCTGCCCCAAAGCCCCAAAACAGTCCGCTGGCAAGTTGGCGAATCGCGCCAACCAACGCCAGCAGAGGGAAGCTCCCTCTTCCTTCAAAGTCCCGTCCAAGGTCCTCCCAGAGCGTCTCAGCCCGCAGAGGCCTTCTCCTTGGAACATGCTGAACCATCAGCAAGCGTTCCCTGCCCTCGCGAAGGGAAAACCCAACCCCCCCATGCCCGGTCTTTTGGACAACCCTGTCCCGGCGCCCACTCCTGTGGCCGCCCCTCAGGCCCCTCAGGCCCCTCCGCAAACCCGAGCTCCCGCTGCTCCTACCCGCGCTCCTGCTTCACAGGAATCCAATCTGAATTACTTGATGAGGTTCCAACCTCTCTGCACCGCTGAGGCCGACCGCATGGTCGCTGAGCTCAGAGCTGCAACGGACCTCCAGCAGGTCGTCGACATCATTGATGCCTATCCAGTCATCAAGTCAACCCTTCGTAACCTCAACTTCGCGCCGTAATGGATATCACACCAAATCCCTCTTGCACCCAACCCCGGTCCCTTAGATTAGGTTATTTTAACGCCAATGGCATGAGAGGACAGCGCGACGAGATCGCCGCCTTCCTCCGTGACCATAACGTTGACGTTCTCCTCATCCAGGAGACGTTCCTCAAACCCAGCCACCGCGACCCCAAGATTGCCAACTACCGCATAGTTCGCAATGATAGGCTACGTTGTCACAAGGGTGGCACCCTCATTTACTTTCGCAAGGAATTGCATTGTATTCCCATCGATCCCCCTCCTTTAAAGTCCCTACTTGAGGTTTCAATATGTCGGCTTGCTATGACCGGTCATCAACCGGTACATTTAGTTTCTGCTTATTTGGCCCCCACTAATACTTGGGAAGATCACAACCTCCTGGTTAGCGATCTCACCCTTCTTTTCGGCTTAAGTGACTCCGTGATCATCGCGGGCGATCTCAACGCCAAACACCCGGCCTGGAACAGTAGAACGACGAACCCGAGAGGGAAAGTCCTCTACGATCTAGGCCAATCTCTTAGTTTCGACGCGGTCGCTCCTATGGAGCACACGCACTATCCTGACACTGTCAGTCATCTTCCCGACGTTCTCGATATAGCGCTGCTCAAGAATGTGAACCTTCGGTTACACATGATTGAGACGTTACACGAGCTCCACTCCGATCACCGTCCAGTGCTCATGCACTTAATTCCTCGCTCGGGTATCATTGACCCCAGCCAGCCCCTTCCCACTATTCTCACTACCGACTGGAGGAAAGTAAGCGATATGCTGAAATCCGAAACGTCACCACTTCTTGATGGTATTCCCGACCATATCGTCTCAGTCGCAGACACCGAGGCTGCAATCGACTCGTTTACAGAACACGTACAATCCGTACTGAAGGATTGTTCTCGTGAAGTACCAGCGGTGAGTGATCGCCGCTGGATACTTCCCGACGATATACGTGAACTGATAACCGAGAAGAACGCGGCCATACGTGCCTACAGCTCTTGGCCCTGCGATGCGAACAAAGCTCACATGCGTTCCTTACAGCGTGCTGTAAAGAAACGCACTAGTGAATTTCGCTCGAGTCAATGGGACAAGACGCTTAGCGAACTCGAGCCCACTCATCAAGCCTTCTGGCAGCTTCAAAGGAAGTTGCGCACCTCGGAAGAGGTCTCTTCTCCACCCCTCATACGTCCCGACAAGAGCGTCGCTTTTGACGACTCTGAAAAAGCAGAATGCCTAGCCGACAGCTTGGAATCTCAATGTTCGCCAAGCACTCTACCAGTAGACAAGCAGCACCTCGATGAGGTGGATGCAGAAGTTGAACGTAGAGCATCGCTTCCCCCTTTTGAAGATCCCGATGACCCCCTCCCTGCCATCACCCCGGAAGAGGTCAAGGATATTATAGATAAGCTAAAGCCTCGGAAAGCCCCAGGCGCCGACGGTTTCACAAATAGAGTTTTTAAAGCCCTCCCCGCTAGGCTCATAGTCCTTTTGGCTGCCATCTTCAATGGCGCCCTGAGCAATAATATTTTCCCCCAAACGTGGAAAGAGGCCACTGTTATAGGTATTCCCAAACCTGGGAAACCGAAAGCCCAGCCCTCCAGCTACAGGCCGATCAGTCTCCTGAGTGCTCTCGGCAGAATCTATGAAAGGCTTATTTATAAGCGTCTCAGAGATTATGCCGAGACAAAGGGCCTCATCCCGAAAGAACAGTTCGGCTTCAGGACCGAACATTCTTGCATACATCAAGTCCACCGCATCGTCGAACACGTTAGCGCTGGTTTCCAGCGTGGAGCGATGACGGGGGTGATGTATTTTTATATCGCGAAAGCCTTTGACAAGGTCTGGCACAACGGACTGATATACAAGCTATACCAGCTCGGTGTGCCCGACCGTCTCGTGCTCATCTTACGAGACTTTTTGTCAAACCGTACCTTCCGCTACCGTGTGGGTAAGACGTTATCTTCTCCTCATCCGATTCGCGCCGGAGTGGCTCAGGGCTCCGTTATCTCTCCCCTCGCGTTCACGCTGTACACCAGCGACATTCCGAGGAACCAGAAGGTTCAAACAGCACTATTCGCTGACGACACCGCGATCTACTACACCGGCCGTTCTCCGGATAACATCCGCCGTATTCTCCAAAAAGCTGCCGACTCGCTCGGCGCTTGGTTCCGTAAGTGGAGAATAGAAGTTAATCCCGAAAAAAGCCAGGCAGTTTTGTACTATAAGGCACGCCTTAAGCGTTCGCCAGGTCCCCCCATCACTATGTTCGGTAAGCCTATCCCTTGGGAGAGGCAAGCCAAGTATCTCGGAGTTATTCTGGACGACCATCTGTCGTTCAAGGCCCACATCAAAGCAGCTCGTGACCGGGCTGCCTTTGCTATGGGCCGGCTCCACTTCATGATCACTAGGAAGAGCAAATTGTCACTCAAGTGCAAATTGCGTCTTTTCACCGCAGTCATCCGTCCCATCATGACCTATGCTTGCGTAGTATTCGCGCATGCCCACCCGCGTCATATCCACACGATGCAGACCTTGCAGAACCGATATCTCCGTAAGATCACCGGTGCCCCCCCTTACGTCCGTAACGATAGTCTTCACGTAGACCTTAGAATCCCCACCGTTAAGCAGTTCATGAAACGCCTTTCCAAGCGTTACTTCGACTCTGCTATTAAGCATAGGAATCCCCTAATCGCATCGGCCGCCCGGTACGACCCATCGCGTATTAGCTCCGTCCAACGCCCGCGTCACACTTTAGTCGCCCCCGACGATCCGATCACTATCTTGCAAGAGAGTAGGAAAGATACCAGTACAGTTCGTAGAGCTTACAAATACAGACCGAAAACCTACCGACCTCGCCGCAGAGGTCCGGCGCGAAATCCCCGTTCAACCCCTCCCCGACCCTTGCTCGAGCCAGCCCGCGAAGCTGAGCCTGTAGTAATAAATCTGTCCCTAAATAATGACAATCAGATCCAGCCTGTCCCTTTGCTGCCCCCAGCGACGCCCTAAGCCGAGGTTCGTACCCCACAGGGGGTGCCCTTAGAGCGCTGTCGCTTAGTTTTTAGATATTTTCGCCCTGGCTGGAGGCCTTAAATTCAAGGCATCCACAGGACTTGCCCGGTTAAGCAGAAGCCAGTCTTCTCAGACTAAACTGCGAGATGCCCATTCCAAAAAAAAAAAAAAAAAGAACGCTTTAAAATGATGTGCATGTTAATAGCATGTAGAGTTAAAATATAAAATCAACTATTTAAAAATAAAACGTGACAGCTAAGAGATATCAGATAGTCAGTCCCTACTGACGGCGCCCGTTCACGATCGTCACGCATGAATCGGTAGCATCTTTCAACTAAACTAATTTGAAGGGAACTATATGATCCAACACATGTGCCAACATCAGCGAAACATTTGAGTGAGTATGAAACTCATAACCGACAGCACATTCAAGTCAGTGAAAGACATAAGTAGGTAGCCAGTAAATGAAAGAAAAGAAAGAAAGAAAATTATGTGTATTTGACACATGCCACAGTGCACACAGCATAAAATAAAAACAAATAATTAATGTGTGTTAGCTTTATCCTACTTTAAAATCTATGCAATGTAAAGATATTCAAACAATCTTTTTACAAATAAAGTACAGTGGAAACATTGTAAAACAAAGAATACATATTATTTAATGCACCGCTCAATAAACTTCACAATATTATTTCATAAATTTACTGAATACAATACTCATTAAAATCTATTAAATATTATTTATTTCCACTAACAACAAAAAGAACTAAAACAGTAACAAAAAATAAGACTTATAAAAATGCGAATAAGGATTAATTGAGAACAGATTAAATTGTAATTTTTATGAAATATAAAAATAATGGTGATTTCACATAATATATCGCTTACGTCATTCACATGCAATCTTTAAAAAAAAAAAATTAAGTACCAGTATGTACAACAATTATTAACTCGTAATTGAGGTAGTTATATTACAAATATTCGCGTTTCTGGATCGTAAAATGATTATGCATTATACAGATATATTAACCTAGCATTGTTTTCACTCTAAATAACTAAACATATTGAATAAAAAACACCATTTAAGTCTTCCAACGATTGAGAGAAATAGAAAGTTGTTTAAAATTAATTTATTACACCAATATACATGTTTTATACATCAAGGCCCGCCGGTTGGACATATAATATCAGGGCTACGAGTAACTCTCTCTTGCAAATCAATAGCGTACTCCATGTTCCTTGCTGGTAACGACCGATGATTATTTTTTTTAACATAAAATTCATACCACAACTCTCGATTACTCTTTATAACAACTATATAAACATTTAGTAGTAACGGGCTTAAGTGGTATAATAATATCAGAAGCCAATTTATGAATTTGTCATCGCTGATTGTGTTAAAATATTTCAAAGCATAACCCGTACCCCATTTTACTTTTGCATCATCTACGTGGTCAATATTTCTTGAGTTCCCTTGATTAATAAATGAAACAACATGAAAAGACAACAATAAGAGGTCACCTAATATAAATAGCAAAGTGGCAATGTAAAAGCGGCGCCATTTATTCGTAGCCGTATGTGCGCTCGCATTCGAACTACGATAAAGTGAATATACAATTCGTAAGTAAAGCAAACAATTTAGTGTGACTGTTGAAATAAAAATAATAAATCCTACATCGCTAGGATTTACATTTGATTCAAAAAACATACCAGAAGTAACAAAAAAATGTATCACCGTGGTTATTAAAGGCACGAGCCAACCAAAGAGGCCACTCTTTAGATATTTCCGTCGGAAATTCACATTAAAAACTTTAACAATGTCCATGTAAAACATGTGGCAGATAACTATCAACCAGTGATGTTTGACTGTTGCTAAGAACATTAATAGATATATAGTGTAAATGGAAAACCAACATGATTCTAATATATTGAGTGAGATACCTTCTTCGACGTAATGCGTGATCTGCAACATTGAAGAGATGAAGAAGTTTGCTAAAATTGCGTTGAGGTACACAAAATTTTTGTAATTTCGGAATTTCCTGAAGAGACACCATGATGTCACTCCATATATCAATGAAGCTGTATTCACCGTCAAAGCAGTGTAATAAGTTGAAACCTCGAGAGTCTCATACCATTGCCGAGCGTAAGACATTTTTGATATCCAAAATGCAGTACGAAGTAACACAAATTCGCCACGTGGTGGGTCAGTACACGTTAATGAATTTAAATGTTTTAGATCAGGAATATAATCTACCAATTCAATCGCTGCCCTGGCTCTCATTATTCGTATTATGACTGACTGTCGATCAACTGTCTTCCGAAACTGATGAACGCACAAAACTCAGATTCAAATGCGACTAAACCAATTCTAGACTACTAATTTGTATTATGGACTTATTTTCCTGTTTGTTACATTTTTATTTAAAGTATTTCTTAGAATGATGACCAGACGACCAGAAGAGGTTGGCTTCGATAAAAACAGGTAAATCGAATTAATTAATGTCATTTCGTAAAATTGATACACGATAATGACGCACAGAGGACAATTTATTATTATTATTTTAGACCTTCCTTGTAACCATTTTTTAGGGTTCTGTAGTCAACTAGGAACCCTTATAGTTTTGCCATGTCTGTTTGTCCGTCTGTCCGTCCTCACTTAATTTCTGTGACCGTTAGCACTAGAAAGCTGAACAATTTATTTGTTCGGAGATTAGGCCACCCACATAGATTGTAGCATTTAATAATTAAACTTAAATTGATTTCTTCCTTATTACCTCTAGATTCAAGTGGTTAATTAATTAGCTAAACATTGTCTAACCGGAATAAATGCGAAAAATCTGCAAAAACACTTACGAAAACCAAAATAAACAAAAAAAACAAGTGTCAAAAATAATGTAGTTGTCTGTCAATCAAAATAAAAATTGGTTTTATAACGTTCCGTGCCACGTGGATTTTAGTGTAAACCTTTAAAAATAGCATTAAAAATGCTCACAGTTTAATTATATTTATTTTTATATTCTTTCTGATTCTATAATAATTATAGCAGATATGATTATCAACGGGTAGGTACCGTACTTTTTTTAGTAAACAGAAAAAAACGCCTCAATTCACGTAAGTATTTACTGTCAAATGATATTCACCACAACAGGAATGATTTGAAGACTCCGTTTTCATTTCTACCTAATATTTCGTTTAACATCATAGTAAAATGGTTACTTTTTTTTGGTGTTATTATGAATAATAAATGCAACGGTACCAATATGTGTATCAATCACGCCGACAGAGGTAAAACAAAATCTGGAAAAAAATGTTTTATTAGGGTAGGCCCCCCTATACGTAAAGCGGGCAGTGTTTTTTTTTTTAATTTCAAACCTAACGTGTGATATATTGTTGGAAAGGTATTTAAAAACATAACACTCTTTTTTTTTGGGCAGTCGTGTAAAAATGAATAGGGGTTTACTAAAATAATTTTTTGATAATGTCAATAATTTCGGAAATAATCGCTCCAAAAGTAAAAAACAACGTGGGGACACGTTGTTTTTACCCCTCTAACTTTTGAACCATAAGTTTAGAAAATATGAAAAAAGTCTGAAAAGTAGAACTTGTAAGGACTTTCTAGGAAAATCATTTTGAACTTGGATGGAAACAAGTTTTTGTACAAAAAAGACAAAAAGTTGTACAAAATAATTTCTGGACTAAGTTTGTAGTATAATCGTGTATGCAAGCATTTTTTTTTAACTTCGTTTACATATTTTATTATCCCGAACATATCTTTTTTCAAACAAAAAAAGAATTATTAAAATCGGATTTGATTGAACGCTTATTGTGACGGACGGGAAACTACGAAACCCTACACTGAGCATGGCCCGACACGCTCTTGGCCGGTTTTTTATCAACTTATGCAAATAATTATTTATGTATTTTATTTTTCTGCTTGTTGCCGGCTCGAGGACCAAACGCAGACTGAATGTTCAGGCTCGGCTTCCCATCTCGATGAAATTATGAATTTTATAATGAATGTTCCACACACACATATACAGACACGTCAAACTTATAACACCCCGTCGTTTTTGCGGCATCCGAGCGCGGTCCGCGCGCCGCAAGCGAGCGGACCGCGTGCTTGCGCGCCGTCTGCATGCTGGCTCGTGGCACGCGGACCGAGTGCCGCATGTCGTCCCCGAGTGCCACACGTCTTTTTTATATACAAGTTTTTTTTGTAAGATTTTGACTTTTAACACCTCCACAGCTCCCGTGCATAAATCCATCCATCAGCACAATGTTTTGAGTGCCTTACATTGAGTTCTACCACAAACATGATTTATAGCCTCAAAAAAACATTTTGCGTAAAGTTACTGGTTAACGGCTTTGTGATGAGCTGGCTTACACCCTGTATAATAGTTACCCACTCATGGACCGGGTTCGATCGGGGCGGCTGTTATTACTTAGTTAAAAACCCCTGCGAAATAAATAAATTCGCGACATAACACCTTGTAGGTGTAAACAGACGCTTCACGGACGTCAACCAAGCTGATTACATCTAACTAATTAAAAATGACTAAACGACCGGTATTCATTCTGCTACTTCCACTTAAACTGGAAGCCGACATGTGAAAACCTTTTGAAAGGAGATAGTTTATTTTGGACCCACCTGGTCGTTGCATTTATTATTCATAATAACACCAAAAAAAAAGTAACCATTTTACTATGGTATTAAACGAAATATTACGTAGAAATGAAATCGGAATCTTAAAATCTTAATAAATAAGCTATGTTATGATATCTTTTTGCGAGTCAAATCATTCCTGTTGTGGTCAATGTCATATGACAGCAAATACTTACGTGAACAGGGGCGTTTTTTTCTGTTTACTAAAAAAAGTACGGTACCTACCCGTTGGTAATCATGTGCTATATAATTATTATAGAATCAGAAAGAATATAAAAATAAATATTATTAAACTGTGAGCATTTTTAAAGGTTTACACTACAATCGCATAGATGGTTTAAACAATCGACGTGGCACGGAACGTAATAAACCCACTTTTTTAGTGATTGACAGGCAACTTCATTAGTTTGACATTTACTTTTTGTGTTTATTTTCGTTTTCGTAAGTATTTTTGCAGATTTTTCGCATTTATTCCGGTTAGACAATGCTTTGCTAATTTAATCACTGGAATCTAGAGGTTATAAGGAAGAAATCAATGTAAGTTTCATTGTTAAATGCCACAATTTATGTGGGTGGCGTAATCCTCGAACAAAAAAAAATGTCTCCTTTACAGCGTTTCCATACATTCCCACATTTATACAACATAATATATTAGTTACGATTCCTATAATTGTAACCTCACATAAACTTTCACAAAGCAGTATATTCTAGTTCCCTAGTTTCTAATTAGTGGTAAGGTCGTTAGAGGTCGTGAATATCTATGGGCACAAGAGCTCGACTGTGTTCGACACTGTACCACCCAGTGCGACACCGCTCGACACAATTAGACACAGAACGCCTTATCGTACGGGAACAGGCGTTTTGATAAACGTTTGCAGACGTATTAGAATGGTTGCTGATATTACATGAGTTGGTTATATTTGTGAGAGGTGTAGGTACGTAGCTGAGTGCTAAATTATGTTGTGCTAGCGACCCGCTCCAGTCTTGCACAGGTACAGTCTATGGTAACATATCTAAACATGTTACTGTGTATATGTATTTGTTATACGCATACATATTCAATAACAAATTCTCTCAATGATCATGAGAAGATCTATGCGCTCATCTCAACAGACACAGAAAACAACTTTTGTTTTTAAAAGCAGTGTGTATTCAAAGAATTATATTTTCTTAAAAATTCAGTTTTCTCTTTCCTCTCTCTGCTGTAAAGTGCTGATACATCGACTGCTGTCAAACTTGGAGTCCACTCCTCGTACATCCGATCCATTTTCCTGTTTGCAGTACAAACATGTCTGAAAATGTTCCAACAATGCGCCACATACATTACTTGGATGTATAGTGTACATTCAGCAATGTACAAATAAAAGTGATGTAATGTATTGTGGACGTGGTTTCTGCAGTACTGGTGTACCAGATGTAAGTGATGGCGATTGTTCTTGATTTTATATTGAAAAATAAAGAATCAGAATATTTACTACTTTTATAGTGAAAAGGGCCCGGCTGTCATTTGTAGATATTTGAGAGTCGTTACAGGTAGTCAGTCGCCCGAAAGCGTGACAACCAGTCTAACCAAGGGATATCTTATTACCCAGTACCAAATGGGTAGTGCAGATCAAATAGGCAGTCGCTCTATGTAAAATACTGGTATCCGGCTGCATCCGATTATATTGGAAGCTGACTCAAACATAGTCGGGAAAAGGCTGCGCAGATGATGAGAATTTTAAAGTAGACAAAGCTTTCAGTCTATTGCTCCTCTGCATGCTGTTAATTTTGTTGTTATACTTCATATCCCTTTTTCGGATTGGAAATCATCAAATAATTTCTCCCACACTGGGCGGAGCGGGAGGGAGTGTCATTCTTTTACTGATTAAAACCCATCCATGTTCCTTCCTCGCCTACAATATGTCGAAGTGAAAAAATACACTAAAATGAAAGGTCTACTTGATTGAGCCACTACACATGACCCTCTACATTGACGGTCGCAGTTTGATTTTAGTTGAAGGCAGCTTTATAGGAGATAAGCTACTGTGTCTGGTCACTTACTTGACTGGAATTGAAATTAATAATAAGTGTTCATATACATTTCTTCGATAGTAAAAAAAGCCACAATAAAAACCAGTACATTTATGATTAAAGATATTTAATAATATAAAACTCGCCAACGTTTATTTAGGTCAGAGATCCCGCGCGAATAACTATACTCACGTTTAGTTATCGAAGTTCCCGCCAATTTTACAGACGCCATTTTGTGAAAATATTACATTTATAGTTATATTCTTTGGGGAAATTCGCGCCTTTCATCTAACGTTTTTATCATCTCCAGTTTCGCCTTGGGGTGGGATCTTGAAGGTGGAATTAATATTGGATCGAAAT
Source organism: Xestia c-nigrum (assembly GCA_916618015.1). Lineage (NCBI taxonomy): Eukaryota > Metazoa > Arthropoda > Insecta > Lepidoptera > Noctuidae > Xestia > Xestia c-nigrum. The sequence goes on from OU745249.1 coordinate 6,078,551, forward strand.
ATGGGTATACAATATACATTTAACTCTGTTTTTGTTAAGGATTGTGCAATTTTTTTCGATAAGACGTGCCTGGAAAAATATTTTTCTGGGGTGAAGAACCCTACTTTTGCTGTAACCGTATTTTAGCCTTCTTTTTGTGATCATGTGATCCACTTTTTGTTGAGGGAAAGTCACGTTGCTTGTGTTTTTTATTCTGATAATATTATGTCATAAGAATAATATAGGTGTAGGTAGTTGAAAAAATAGTAGTTAACCTTTTATCAGCGTTGCGAAAAACCAGTCACAGTATTCTAAAATACTTCATTCGATAGCCATAAAAACCACTATTTTGTCCAGAAACTCAAGTACCTAATTTAAAATCTTCAAAATTCAAAATTTCTCACAACAACAAAACAAACTGTTAAACTCTCAAAACCGTACACGAACTAATAATGAGCGGATTGGAATAGCGAACGTTCCGGAATATCTCGTTGTAATACCAGCCTGCATCGTCGAAAGCGTGTTAATATTGATTTAATGAAGTTAAGCCCATCTGCGGGTACTATAATGTATATGAACTATACGAAATACGGAGTAGTTAGTACATGGAGTAGTTGGTTTAGTATGTTTACACTATAACTGCTGACAAAACCTACTTCTTTATGTTCAGCGTGTTGGCACATTCAGAAAAAAAAATCGGTATACAGTTAGGAAGATCTAATTAAATCGCTATGCTCGACTAACGGTTAGATACAAGAAAAATAACTTTTTTTAGGCGACGGTTAGTGTGTCCAATATCTTGTAATCGCTTGTTTTAGGTCAACACTGGTAGAGAAAAGTTTTACATTATGCAACGGAAACTATATCAAAATGAAAATAGACACATGTCTTTCCAATTAATTACATTGGAGGCGGAAAAAATAGATATCCTTATTCGATAGCATGCATTTTAAGAGAAAAAGAAATAATTAAATACATGTGCTCGGCATAAATAAAAATAAGCATATTGCTAGATAGTAGCACTAGTTAGTCATGTTAATTTGAAGCTATAGCTAGTAAATTGTCTAATGCTGCCATCTTGTTTTTCAATATGCAGGCAATCGATCTGTTACGGCTGATAGCCGAAGTAGGATAACACCTTTTTTTCCGATGGAAAATCATCAAAAGATACCTCCCGGTCTAGGCGGAGCGGAAAGCAGTGTCAGACTTTTACATTGAGTAAAACTCATCCATGTTCCTTTTTAGCTCTTTGTGTTCCGGGGCCGCGGTATCTCTTTCGAACCGCAGCCCCGACAGCATTGCCCCTTGTCGCACACCGGAGGGGGTCGCCCTGCCAGTGTGCGGACATCTACGTGTTTTGGAGGCGCGTGTGAAACACCAATTACATCTTATTTTAGTCGGTTGTACCAACGAGTTGGTTAAACTTAGATGTCAAAAAGTCTAAAGTCAAAAATATTTACTTGCGGTAAATATGACAAATAACATGTAGTGCAATGACGCATTTAGCCATAAAATTAGCATTAACCCAAACATTAAATTAGTTAAGTACCTAAGTGGAATATTTTCAAGGTAAATTAAACACAAACAATTCTTATCATATTAGTGTATTTTTGACATACATATTGCTAGCATAATAAAATATTGTCTAAATATTCAAGCACAATGTCATGTTAAGAGTGTAAAAAAAATTCTTAACGAAGCCAAAAGGCACTTGTTTTACCCGTTTTTAAATTGATCGCAACGGCTCTATTGCATTATTTATTCCACACCATATCTGAGAACCTGTTACGGAAATATTGGGGGTCAAAGTTACATTTTTTTTACTTTTTATTTAATACATGTTTTTATTGTAAGATTTTAAGACACCTTCACGATCGCCGTACTATTCAATCCATCTGTCACCGTAAAATTACCAAACACGATTGTGATCTCTCTAGCGAGATTGTAAACTCTCGAAATATTGTCAACTAAACAAACTGCTTACAATATAAGGCATTATTTTTCGGTAGATTGTAATCTGTCCAAGTGAAACCGTAATACTGTAAAATGCATGCGACGGAAGCATCTCTGCGTCCAAAATAAATAAATAAATATATAAAATAATCGGGACTTGGGGCACCCCCCCCCCCCCCCCGTTAGGTTGGTTAGGTTCCTTTAATCCCTGCAGACAGAAATAATCCCTCCCCCCTTTTTCATGAGAATGCTACCATGGGGCAAGGGCGACGCCTCCTTCCTTCCCCCTCCTCCACACCTCGCAGTTCGTTAGATCAGCAGTATGTTCGTATGTAAATTTTTCGAGAGTTTACAATCTCTCTAGTTATATTACAATTTAGCGGTTTTTATAATGTGCCGCTGATACATCCATCAGCACAATGTTAAGAGTGCACATTTTTTTTATGTTGTCTCTGCTATACTGTTACTCCGTTTCATACCTACTCAGTGGAGCATCCAAACTACATACGTAAGCTTGTTTGTAATGCTCGGGATCTGTTTACCGGACTGTTTATGTAGCGGCACGCGTGTTTGTTTGTATGTGTACGTACTGGAAAATAGTATGTTGGTTCATAGATAGTACGAGAATTACATACGTTGTATTCCTGTTGGCTGTAATGTACGATTTTGGTTAGGAGCTGTATTTATGGCACCTATGATAATCCTGTATGGAAACATAACCTCATTTGTTAGGAGACTTCATGGATGATCTTGTATGCGGTAATCATCATCGGCTTCCAGTCTAACCGGATGCAGCTGAATACCAGTATTTTACATGGAGCGACTGCCTATCTGACCTCCACAACCCAGTTAATACTGGGAAATACGATACTACTTGGTAAGACTGGTGTCAGACTTTTGGGACCACTGACTACCTGTAACGACTGTCAAAGATGGACAAATGACAGCCGGGACCAACAGCTTAACGTGCTTTACGAGGCACGGAGGAAACTCGATATGTTAGGGTGGTCACCAATCCACAGACCACCCTAGGCAAGCATGGCTTAACCTAAAGATCGACCCGAGCGGCTGATTTTATTTAGCTACGAGCTAATGCCATCTGCATAATATTTAAATGTAATTATTTATTATAGATAATGGTATTGTAATTTTACCAACAAAGAGTCAACTTATTGTGCAGTTAGACAGAAGCACGTAAACAGTCAAAATATATTTCAGTATAAACTCAAGTTATGCATTGTATTGTTGCTGTAATAACATCATTCTTTAGACTGCTTATCTTCATCAAAGTTTTAAGCATGAGATATAATTTTATACCACCTTTAAGTTAATATATGAAAAAACTGCTGCAACATATTATCATCCGTCGTACTAAAAGATAACTGCATATTACATTTTATTACGCATTCCTAAAACTTCCTACATAATACGCAGCGACAGGATTTTATTTTATTTAGGTCGTAACATAACATGACGTGTCTGAAGCAAGGGAACGCACGCATTCTGCCTCTATGCCTCGGATCAAGGGAAGATTGAATTTACGTGTAGACTCTTTTGTGTGCTACTTCCATAGACCGTATGTTGCGTATCGACCTCCTTTTATTGGTGTTTCTGCTTTCATTTCTATAAATTGATTTATATTCGCGTAATTTTGGCGTATGTATTGATACGATCAATTTGAGAGGAAAGAAATAAAATAAATTTACTTTCCACAAAGCGTACAGCATATTTTTTTTTAATATCTTTTACAGAAAAACATATTGTTTTCAGAATGGAACTGAATTTATCTCGACGGTTTAGGTACGTTTAATAAAATATTACTCGGCACTGGAAAAATAAGTAACTCAATAGATCAGTTCAAATCGAATTTCCTAAATTTAGGGGCCTTTTACATTTATTTAATTAGGGGCCTTTTACAGTCCACTAGCGCCGCCAATCGAAAAGATGTCATAACTCGTAAATATAATCAAAAATACAAAATGTGGTCTATTATTACTGTAGAAAAGGCAATAACGTAATTTTATAACACATTGTCAACACTTGAAATATAGTTGTTTAGCTAAATCGTGCATTTGTAACAAAAACGGCCGTTTATGTTTTGAATGCACGATTTACCTAAACAGCTATATTTCGAGTGTTGATAAGGTGTTATACAATTACGTTATTGCCTTCTCCACAGTAATATTAGAACATATTTTGTATTTTTGATTCTATTTACGAGTTATGACATTTTTTCGATTGGCGGCGCTAGTGGACTGTAAGAGGCCTCTTAAGTTGTGTATAACATTAAATGATACCAAGAATTATAAGTGGAAACAAAGTAGGTATAAGACAAGAACGGAAATAAAGCTACTGCGAAGTAAAGTGAACCGAAAAAAGGGTTCGTGTTATAAATGGCATATATTAGCATAACGTAACCTACAATCGTTTATACTTTATAGTAAGTAATACACTTGTATTTCCTTACAGTTAACTACATAAAACATTAATAATATTCTCTTTCTTTCCTTTATGTGGTTAAGTTTTTTAGTATGTAAGACTGCATCTACTTACGTTTTATTAGGGCTGTGCAGGATGGGCGACTTCAAGTCAAGTTTTTTTTTTTAAGTGTAAACTTCTTTAGGCATGTTGAGCACTTTCTAGGTGAACAAAAATCAAGGATCTCACGTGACCGTCACTTAACGCTTCGTAGCACTCGTAGCCGATCCACTAAGGCGTAGCACCAATTGGGCGTGCGCTGGGCACAACCCGTAGGTGATATGGATTTTTTTGTTTTCACTACTATCGACAGTCCCAAAAGACTGCTCCGCTTGTTTTTTTTTTAAAGAAAATCGTTGCTACTACTACTAGGAATTTCTCCTGTATCGTGGGCTTACATACATTTAAACTTACATAGGTACACAAACAACCAGTTTGATCTTAGACCTCAGAGATTTCTTGTCATAAAAACTTCCAAAGACTTGTTGTATTTATTTTGAATTAATTATCTACACTAATATTATAAAGAGGAAAACTTTGTTTGTTTGTTTGTTTGGTTGTAATGAATAGGCTTAAAAACTACTGGACCGTTTTTAAAAATTCTTCCACCATTCGAAAGCTACATTATCCACGAGTAACATAGGATATATTTTATCCCCGTACTCCCACGGGAACGGGAATTACGCGTGTGAAACCGCGTGACGTCCGCTAGTTGTATATATTTTAGACGGGCGGGTCTCCAGTAGAGACAAAAGTACTTTGAAAGACTCGTATTCTGATAGCTTTAACTTTTATAGCGATACGTGCAGACATAATAAAATAAGAGTTTCGCATATGTATACCCACTTACATGCTTTTGTTGTATTCAGAACTCCAGATACTTGATGTAAGAGAAAACTACAGAATGAAAGCCACAAGATAATCTTCTTATTTGCATTGAAAAAGAGTTGGAGGAAACACATTCTTCGAAAATCACTTCACTTTCGAAATGGTGTGGTGGAAAATCAATAGATGAGGTTCTTCAGAAAAATCAGGTGCGTAGTACTTTCACCCGGCCCCGTATTCAAACGTTCGATTCGATTTAGATTCGAGAAGTTGTATATATGTCACCGTAAATTTGTCAAACACTTTATATTACAACTAGCGGACGTCACGCGGTAGCACCCGCGTAGTTCCCGTTCCTGTGGGACTACGGGGATCAAATATAGCCTATGTTACTCAAGGTGAATGTAGCTTTCCAATGGTGAAAGAATTTTTGAAATCGGCACAGTAGTTTTTGAGTTTTCCTCTTTATAATATTAGTGTAGATATTACGTGTTTCTCTCTAGCGATATTGTAAACTCTCGTATTATTGTCAACTGAACATACGGAACTATCTCTGCCCCATAATCGGGACTTAGGGTACCCCTCCGTTAGGTTAGTTAGGTTCCTTTAAAGCCATCACTCGGAAATAGGGGCCGAGACCGTAGACTACGCTTTTTAGGGGAATATAAAGTGTTTTAAGGTTAGGTTATATTATTCGATATTTCTCAGGAATGGTACGGTATCTTTTCATGAGAGTGGTATCACTGGGCAAGGGGGACCCCTCCTTCCCTCCATACCCCGTGAGTTGACTACCATCGCATGCATTTCACGTAAAATAATGCGTTTTATTGTAAGCAGTATGTTCATTTGACAATAATTCGAGAGTTTACAATATCGCTAGAGAGATTACAATATAACATGTTTGACAATTTTACGGTGACATAATGTCACCGTAAAATTGTCAAACATGTCATATCTCGCTCGTTTTCGTTATGCCAAAAAAGGAAAGACAATATAGACATACGACTTGTCGAATCGAAAATTCATTCGAAGCGTTGTGAATACGGGGCCTGGTCTCGTCGACTAGATATCGTGCAGATGGCGTTCTGCGGTTTCTGCTTATGGGTTTTTTTTAGTGTAAGCCCGCCACACACGCTCAAAACACTGTAACTCCTGAAAGCCTGAATCAACAGTGGCGACCACGACGAAGTCCCATAGAATGAATTGCCTATGGGTTTATGTATTTTTCTATGTGTAAAACCGAGATGATTTAAATGAGTTTGCTTTTTATTGTGATGTGCGTTGTGGTTATTACAATTAACACGATAACATGCCTATTTTCCCGAAGAGTAAGGCAGAAGCTCATCCACATTTGGTAAGCCCTCGTAGCATGAACACCGTAAAAACGAATTTCATTGAAGAAAGTATCGACAAAATGACAAAAGAACAAAAGAAATCAGTCATTTGTTCGACTCTTTCTCCGAAAAAAGCCCATAATTATTCGGTGGTCATGCTAAGCGCGCAGGTATGTCATGTTAAGCTTGACTCACGTTAGAACGTGTCGGGTTTAAGTCGAGTGTCGACCGTGCAATTTAGTATGGACACACTCACGGTTCCGAGCCGCTACCGAGCAGCGGACAATGGATTGTGTTCCGGCCGACACCCGTCTCGGACCCGGCACGGTCTAGCGTGCGTCGACCTTTACGTTTAAGTTCCAGACAGAGGTAAAACTAATCTTCTAGAAAAAGAAGACAGTGTACAGGCACGAGCACCAATATGTAAACACTTTCCTAAATCTAAAAGAAATTTTTGCGAGAAATAACGATTGTAAATTGGAACTAGGATCTTTTTCATAAAACGTAAGTTTCAGAATGCTATGTTCGTAACAACATGAAATTTTAATCGGGACAATAGGAGAAAAACACTTTTAAAAGTTTTTAAGTGTTTACATATTGTTGCTCTTGACTGTACCTTAATACTGAACGTCAAAATTGCCCTGTATTTTCATGCTAAAAATCTTACATTATAAAGCAAGCTAAGCTATAAAACTTCAAGCGCTTAAATCCTGCCCTCTTTCCTCAACAAGAAATCTCTTAAAGTTTAATAAATTCACAACAAAATTAATCTAAATCCCAGCAACAACGTTTACGTAGAATTACTCTGGAAAACTGTGAAGGGTAGCGTTTTTCACAAAGAATATTAAACAGTTTGTTAATTAAAAATAGTTTTATCACGACCAGACGGCGGGATTCGATGCTGTCTTATGAATTTAGAAAAAAACTGTTACGATACGAAATGTTACCATGAGTTTGATATGAAAAGTATGTGGGAAGATGGAGTTGTGTTTATGTTATAGAATAAATAAAGGGTGTCAACGAAGCCAAAAGGCACTTGTTCTCCCCGTCATTGCGATCATTGTTTTGTTCCACAACATACTTTTGACCTTCTAGTTACAGAGATATTGGGGTTAAAGTTCCAACATTTCGACAACTTTTTTTAAGTACAAGTTTTAAATGTAAGATTTTAAAACACCTCTACGACCCCCTACTATTCAATGCATCCATCAGCACCATGGTTTAAGTGAGTTACATTGAGTTCTACCACAAAACATGATTTTACACCCCAAAAAAAAAAGCCGTTTCCCAGCAAAACTGTTTGCGTAAAGCTACTTACTTTTTAAGAACATGATAACTCTGTTCATAAACTCAACTTGTTTATTCCAAACTAATATAAAATTTATTAGTCGACACATCTGAATGCTACGATACCCAAGCACGAACTGACTACCGACTGCCGATGCCGGTCTGTCTCCACTCTTCCCCTGCCATAATTACTCGTGTTCGTGATTGGCTACAAAAGTGACAGCTAGTGTTGCCATATTTCTCAATAAAATTATGTTACAATGCAAAATTACGACAGTTTGATGCACAGAATGCTTGATTAACGGCTTTGTGATGAGGTGGTTTACACCCTGTATTTATGAAAGATAAAAATCATACATTTTTGAACATTGTGTCGCTTTCTTGTGAGCACAACACATTTTTTCCAATTCATCATCATCTTACTGCCTTTGTCCAATTCTATTTACGGTGGGCGAAACACGTTTTCCTCTTCAATTTTCCACTTACATGGTAAATACATTATTTATTTTCTCATTTGTTGAACTTACACCTGATAATTAAATCGCACTTTAGCCTGCCCGAAAACCATTTAAGTAAGCAACATAAAAAGCTAGATTTTTTGTAGGGTTCCGGTATGCTTTGATAATCCAAGATAGCGTCAAATATTATTAATTAATAAAACGTAAAAATAGGTCAGGCCTAACTGTTTTGCCCACAAGGTCCAGTTATTAACTTTTTATTTTGTTTTCGTTTAGGTCTTTGGAGAACTTTAATGTTTTATCATGTTTATGCGATAACAACTGTGCTGCCTATCCCCTATACCCATAAACTCCACATTTATTATACTTACATGCATAAACCGATATAAAAATATTTACATTATGATTAGGCCGCAAGACGTCTTATCTCGTTACTCACTTTTATACATTTTTAGGGTTCCGTTGGAAAATGGCAAATAAGAAACCCTTAAAAATTCCTGTCCGTCTATCTGTCCACCCTTACGTCGCAGTGTCTACCTTCGCATATAACTGTATGGCGTGTTGGCCCCGCTCACTTATTTTTAAAGCAAAAAAAGTGAAAGTCTAAAAATATGTGGGTTTGAAGAACGAAAAAAACTTCCAACGAAAATTAGTTTGAATAAGATTTAGAGCGATGGAATCTTTTTATTAAAACTGCAGCAGTAACCTTATTTTTATTTAAAAAAATAACATACTTTGAATAATAAAATTGATCAATGAAATGATAAATCATATTTATTCAGCAAGTAGGTTTACTCAAACACTCTTACAAGTTTTTTTTTAAACTAGATGGGGCCGGTGTTTCGTACCTGACTACTCTGAGATGAAACAGTCGAAACAAACTCAGAGGTCATTGTCTCTTTTGAAGACCAGACAATTGTTTTGCTGTTGAGTGTCAATTGACCTGATGAACGAGCGTTAAAAATATTTTTATTAAAGTGTTCAGTGATACAGAATCCTTTGTGTGCGAGTACGACTCGCACTTGGACGGTTCTTTTAAATATGGCTGCTCCTGTCAGCTTAACTGCGTTATCAGGCTACATAATAACCAAAGTAATGGCTACCTACTTGGAGAATTATGTGCTACGCCGTGCTACGAGCGGTCGTAGAGAGGGTGCTACGGGGCTACGGCGTAGTAATTAAGACCGGTTTATTGAGGAAGTAATCTCCGGATAGCATTTTCTTCTGTTCCTTTTCTCATTTGCCGTTAGTTGTGGATGTGTTGTCTTATCTTTTAAATGGTGCAGTTTGCAGTTTGGTTAAGAATTAATGACGTTAATGGCAATTTTGGATAGGCTAAATATATAAATGTTTAAATACTATAGAAAAAAACTTGATGATTTTTGTTTAAAATCTCTAGTTTTTGGTTTAAGCTAGGGAGATCACCTAGCGGTTGGTCGACTCTTCCTGTGTGACGTGACCAGAGTTTTGGTTTATTTTAAAGCGAAAATATCAATTTTACTTTCATAAAACTATGAACGAATTATTTTTATGATACTCGAATTAAATTATTATATCATTATTTTATGTTTATTTATTCATTTTTATATAATACTGGTCATATTGACTACGTTGTGGTCTTTATACTTAGGTATATAAAGTGGTTAAAAAACATGACAAACAGACGACATTTATATTTTCATAACGATAACGCATCTTCCACTTGAACAATTTTCAGCTATATTATTCTACTTACCAGGAACCGGTTCCAGCAGCCCCTCAGGGTCGGAAGCCTCGTCAGCGGCAGCGGAGGCTAGCGCCGCGGCCACCAGCAGCCACCACCCCAGATGCATTGTACCTACAAAGAAGACAGGCAATATTAAAACATTGTGAGGCTTTTTGAGTGAAGACGTAACAAATATAATATCCATTCATCCATCCTGACAAACTTTTGCATTTATGACATTAAATTAGATTATTATTATTATATTATATATAAAATAGATTAGATTATTATTATTTTTGTTGTTTTTTTTTTGGTAAGTATACAGTTTTTTTTAGATTATGTTGTAGTTAAAGATACTATGAAGAAAAGAGTATTTGGGGACTTCCAATAAAAATGAAAACTCATTGCGAGTGCTATGAAAAGCGTACGTGACGGTCACGTGAAGATCTTGATTTTTGTTCACTCAAAAAGTGTTCAACGCGCCCAAACAAGTATTCACTTCAAAACTACTTTGAAATTTTGATATTAAGTGTTGCCGACCCCTCATATACCCCGCGAGGAAAATTTTGATCTGTCTGTGGGAGAAAAACAAGAAGCCTATTTGCTATTCCAGACTATAAACTATCTCTGTGACAATTTTGATCTAGACCCCAAAACATCTGGGCCTCAATTCTGCTATTATAATAGTGTCAGATTAGTCGATCATTGATTTCATAATGGTCAAGTTTTGAAAAGTTTGTTAATCTACTAATATAATGCCACCATTATGACTTCTCAATGGTCAACCACTGACACTCCATTGAAAGAAATGTCATAGAATGGTAATCTCGTACATGAAATCTGGCATGAATACATTTTTGCATTTAGTAGTAGATTTCGAAAACCATTTGTACTGTTTTATAATTATGGTAATACGACAATGCCATTAAAACACAATTTAATTACGACATCATTGACCAACCAATGATCGACCATTGTGAATTTAGCAGATAACGAACTTTAAGCAAAATGACAGTGGGATGGGAATGGAATCGTGTTGCAGTAACGAATTTATTAAAATAGCAGAATTAGACCCCTCGACAAATTGTCGCATTTATAATAGTCATAAATAAGAAGGAGGAAACAAAACGATCAAAAATCTCATATTCAGCCGCCGAGCGAACGCGTGATAGCATGTGCAAGAGCGCAGGAGAAAAGAAAGATTTTAGAAATCACTTTCATTTCGAGCGCTAAAAACTAATATCTTTGTGTACTACCAGTGCAAAATTATGTATCTATGAAGACTTGTGACGAATTTACGCATATTTTTATGTATGTGGCGAATACTTTAAATATATGGAGTTTACAAAATGTGACGAATTAACTTTGCGGCGAATGTACAATAATCCATTTAACAAACTATAGTTTTTCACTACGATTCCGAAATTCGTATCATTTCCGATACTAATGAACTCACATCCACTTTTCGTTGCCGTTCTCCTGAAGTACTCAATATATCATAAGAGTTATTTTAACGCAAAAAAATCGTTTCAAATACCGCTTAGTCATTGACTCTTAAGGCTCCCCATGTCAAGTATCAGTGACGTGCTGTTATGTGAGTAAGACTGATCGGTTTTCTATGTGACCGGGGTACTATGAAATAGGTATGACGACACTATAATAAATACAAATCTATGTAGTCCGTCTGACAGAGTATTGCAAAATAATAAATAAATAAATAATAAATAAATATCGTTGGACATTAACACACAGCGCCTCCTAGTACCACACTAAGCAAAGCTTGTGTCGTGGATACTAGATAGTTGATATACTACATATATACTTTTTTGTTTGTAAATACATACTTATTATACATATAAACATCCATGACTCGGAAACAAATGTCCATGCTCATCACACAATTCGAACCCAGGACCCTAAGAAAGTAAGGCAGCGAATAAATAATAATGGACACAATATATTTTTTTTCTTTTTGTAAATCAATAAATATTGTCAAAACTTGGGAGTGGAGGCTAGTGACGTCAGAACTCACTATAAATTATACCAAGGCGTGACGTATTGGGAATTTTAAAAACTTCGCACCTTCGTCAATTTTGGTTTATGTAACAAAAGAAAAAATACGGGTCAAATATTTGTTGATAATCTAACTGACGGACTATTTTTTCTTTGTCGTCTACCCTATTGTAGCAGTTTTAAAATAACTATATATCTTGAAAATAATTGTTAATTTGTCGTTAGCTTTTTCCGGATTGCGACAGAGGGTTATGATTTCAGCCTTTAGATTAGTGTGATCCTATGTTCCCACATAACTTTTAAACTAAATTAGAAGCGTCTTGACTATTTGACGTTATATTGAATTCAAAATGGCTCCCTCTAGAAGAATTAAATTTATAAATTGAAAAATATTTAAAAGGTGAAAAACTGAAATATGAAACAAAGAAAAAAAAAATATGTTCATTTTTTTGACGTGATAACGTCTTATAAATTGATAATACCAGCAACACTCATGAAAAATAGTAACGTTCCATAGTACTAGTAACGTTCCATAGTAACGTTCCACCTCCTTTTTTGTATTACATAAAATAATGATTATGACGTTATCACGTAAATCTATCGTCCGTAAACCGACTTTACAGACAACCAATTTTTTTTTTTTTCTTTCTTTCATTTTTCAGTTGCAATATTTACGTAGTCAGGTTTTGGTTGTTAAACTTATACTTGGGAGTATTACATAAGAATACATGGCACCAACGCACGACGTATGTATGTATGTTATATGGAACGTTAATTGCCTAGGTTGGTCTGTGGATGGGTGACCGCCCTTACATACCGAGTTTCCTCCGTGCCTCAGAAAGCACGTTAAGCTGTTGGTCCCGGCTGTCATTTGTCCATCTTTGACAGTCGTTACAGGTAGTCAGTGGCCCAAAAAGTCTGACACCAGTCTTACCAAGTCGTATCTATCTTATTTCCCATTATTAACTGGGTTGTGGAGGTCAGATAGGCAGTCGCTCCATGTAAAGTACTGGTATTCAGCTGCATCCGGTTAGACTGGAAGCCGACCCCAACATAGTTGGGAAAAGGCTAGGCAGATGATGATGGAATGTTAATTAAAGGATTTTTGAATTGGAAGTTTAGTACTTCCAATTCAAAAAAACGCTAAAGCTAAGTACAATTTTGATTTGGACTTACGTGGTAAGCACTGAAGTAGTGTGACATTGGTTATAAAGCATTAAAACTAGACGGCCTCGTTAGTTGAATGGTTGCAACCGTGACTGCTGAGCTGTTGCTAACCCAAGGCGTCATAGTCCTGGGTTCGATTCTCGAGCCGGGAAAATTGTTATTGGGTCAAGGTAATTTGGCCTCTGTGACTGCTTGATGGCAATAGGTACGCTCCCTATAACGTGGACCTAGCATAACTGGCGAAATGTGGGTAAAACCTCTGCTTAACTCTTCCGGGATAACAGTCGTGATGTTATTCAACCTAGAACGAACTACTAAACTATCAACTTAAAAATATTCGAGTTAACGTTTGTTCTTGCTAATAGTACTCTCTAAGTTATTAAAAAGCGAGATAAGCTTTCAATATTTTTACAGAAACACCTACATTTTATAATTTCCGAAATAACATGGCTGTATTAGTATAATATGTCAAAGCTATGGCACATGTTTAATGTTTGGGTTACAGATTATACGAGTAACTTTGCCCTCCCTCTCTCTGAACAGGGATTTGTAGAAAATTAAACTGCCGTCAGCGAGATTTAAACCTGCGACGGTTCTTATTTTACCATTTAAATATTATATAACCATGCGTGTGTTCTGAAATGATATTTTTGTATACTTTGGGTCTGCGTAGGTATGTTTTGTTTTGTACATTTTGCTCACTGTTTTAGGCTTTCACGGTTTAAAACTAAACTTATATTGTCACTTACGGGATATATTCCGTGATTATTCGTTATGTTGAGCTTCCGATATTCCACAACGACCATAACGAATAATCACGGAAGATATCCCGTAAGTGACAATATAAGTTTTGTACATTTTGCTGTTGGTATTTGTATTGTATAACGGGCTGGTGTTCTTACCTCCACGTCGAGGCGCGTATTTTGCATATGAGCTATAATCCACCACGCGGGTCCAGTGCGGGTTGGTAGATGTCACATATCTTCGAATGTTTTGGTTGTAGGACATACCGCTTTTCTCGCGATGTTTTCCTTCACCGTTTTGAGAGCAATGGTGATGAAATCAAATACACAAAGTAATACGCCTGTCTGCCAAACCCACGACTTACTGTTCGAAAGACGGGGCCGCCACCACCGCGCCACCGCTGCTATCTTTTTTTGCTGCTGGTATTCATAAAATCAGTTTAAAAAAAAGTAATTGTGCCAAAAATGTAAATTTAAAAAACCGCTGACGAAGTTGTACATTCACATCACCATGACATGACTGTAACCCTCGGCTAGGCAGACAGAGGAGTACTTTATCATAGTACATCCACATTTCAAAAGTTATGCTTTAATCAAATCAATGTAATAGGGTGTCTTTTACCACACACCACCGTGTCTATACCGCGAACAAGTTCGGACTCCGTGGCTGCATTTGAAAAATTCGTGATGAAATTCAGAATCTTCAATATAGATATAAAGCCTCCATAGCTTTGTTGTCTACGTTTCTGTAATATGTTTCAATATCAGAGGCAAATATATTCCACCAACGTACTTGATTTATCGATAAAACACATTTATATTCTCTTTTAAATCATTACTGTAAATAATTTAAATATCTGAATGAAACCGTCCGTAAAATTGCGTATTTGCGTTCATCAGAAAATGTAATTTTCTGCTCAAAAGTTTTACATGTATTCGGTCGACCCAGACACAGCTGGTTTTAAATACAATTATTAACACATTTACCGGGAAACTTGATCAAACATAACTTTAACCGAGGGTGTAAAGTTGTGTGCAGTGACAACCGCACCCGCCATTTTGGTTGACATTAGGGTTGACCTAACCATAAATCTTACGCGACCTAATTAAATAGGAAAACTTAAATTGTTTTAATGTAACATAACAATAGGCTCGTAAAAGGGGGAAGGTCTTTGTGGTGTTTGAGAAATAAAATAAAACTCATTTTCAACTTAATTTCGCAATTCATAAAACTCAATTTTAAGTATCCGTATTTAAAAAGTTATGTACAGATAGTTCCGAATACCTACAATTTTATTACCATTTTTAAAAATCCATTACAAAGAAAACAAACAATAATTATAATGTTAATGGAAGTCAAGATATTTAATTAATCTACTCATCTCTAACAGCCGAATATTTTCTTTAAGATTTTTCATAAAGAGTTTAATGAAAAACCGTGTAATATTTATTGCCTTCTGCAAAACATCGTTAGCATAGCTGTCCGATACAAAGTAACAAAAACAACAGCAAAACATACCACCATACATCTGTAGAATCCAATCGGAAAGCTAGAATTCAAAGCTCGTCCGCTGTTCTGATTACTTTTTTCCTCCGTTAAAACTAAATGCAATTCCGAAGCAAAGTCTGTTTGCTATGTACGGGTTCACGGTTTTTATAGTCTGTTACAACGTACGGTGTTAAAAAGGGAAAAAAGCTAGGAAAAACAAGAGAATCTTTGATACCACCGACCTGCAGTTGGCGTAAATGTGAAATGGGAAAATAAGCACAGCACATATGTCATGTGTTACAATTACAATTCAAAGTCGGGCGACGTAAGTTGAATGTAACTCTTTTAACGTTAGCCTACTTTCAAACAACGTCTTTCATTGTGCCAGGAGGGCGAGGGAAGGGGTGAGGACTCAAAGGGAGGTCACCTTTTATGTCCCAAGATGAGACGCTTTCATCCGCTCCATGGTTTTATCCAAAAAATGTTTGGATGTAAATACGTAATCGGCGAATTCCTGCAAGATTTTCTCCCCAGTGATTCCAAAAAGCAGGTAAGAAATGTTTTGCTCAATTTTCCCGTAAATTGACGTTGTTTGTTATCTAATATCGGATTTCTTGTTATTTTCTGAGAATTCATCGAGTTTTGTTATTCAAATCGTTTATTTTAATGCTGTTACGAATGCCATTCGAGCAATAATAGTACGAGTATCGCTGCATTAAGTAGGTTTCTTAATTAAACAATCGTTCAAGGAAATGGAATACCAAGCTTGTATTCCAACTGCCTGTTCATTATTGCAAGCTGTGTGCCACCGCAACTATGTAGCAAATCGAATTCAGCTCGAGATGGGAAGCTGCGGTGCTCTGGTATTCTGCGCACAGTAATAAAGGAAATATTGAAACGGACTAGCTTATTTGAATAAACAATGAATATAACAAAGCTTCCTCATTCATCATGTACCCTAAAATTCACAAAAATGATCCTATTTAATATGCAAGAAGAGCAAAATTTATAATTTATGACGTAAAAAGCGACGCGGCAGACGTCCGTCCCTCCCCAAGCGACCATACCAACTCACTGACTCGGCGAAATTTTCAATTCAACAGTTTTTCTAGCGTTTATTAACTCGCTCTGATGAATTCATCTTGTACGAGCGCGCTGTAGTGTTTTTGTAGCGAAGCCAGACGATTGGAAAATGTCTAGAAATACTTGCTTTGATTAATTATTAGTTCTGTTTACTGTTCGCAACCAGACGATAAATACAGGCTTTAATGGACGAGAAAACTTTATTTACCAGAGAGTATTTAAGCTTAAGTAGTACCTAAATAATCTACGTTAAAAGCTATTTTCATCGCCTTTTGAAAAGTCAAACTTTTAAAGGGACATTATGGCTCCGCATTTTAGGGGCTGTTGCTAAGTGTGTCCTTTTCTCCACCAGACCGTTCCATTAAACTTGCAAATGCTTTCCCTAGTAAGGGACATCGTGAAAGGAGGTAGCGGAAATAGGTGACTAAAATGAAAGGGATGGCAGATAGCTCTTGCTCTCTTTTTCTCTCATTTTAGTTCACCCGTATGACGGGAAATGCTTCATTTTTTTGCTGCCACGCGAGAATCTCGAACAATTGCTCATATAAATTAAAACCGTTGTTGGCTTCGAGGTTTTATTTCTGTGAACTGTAAATATACTGAGGTTGTTTAAAAAGGAAGGTTTACATTTATTTATCTTTGTTTAAGTTTGTATTTTACGATGCTGGAGCACGAACAGATGTTAGAATGTTACACGGTACGCTTTAAAATATACTTTTATTTTGTGATTTAAATATTATAAACTCGTTTAAAACTCGTTCCAAAACAGATAGCGTTGGATGTAGGCTTTCTGTTCTGGATTTTGATTTTAGGTAGGTATAATTTCCTCTTCATGATTATTACACTTTGATTACCTACTTAGAAAAACATAAAAGTTTCGAAAGAATCAAAATAAAAAAGGTTTTAATCTACTTACCGTTCGCTTTCTCTTGCCAACTTTTAAAAACTATACTCGTACATCGTAGAGAAAAAAGCAAAGAAACCCCATTAAAGAGCTCACCTTTATTTGTACCCGCAGTTATTTTCAATACTAGGCACTTCTCTTAAGAACAATCGAATAAAACTTCCGCCTCCGTAGTGGAACTTGCGAGGTATTTTAAAATAAAACCTCAGGGTTGCCAGCAAGAAATTCTCGTTTTTTGCCGGTTCCTTGCAAGTGCAGCGGGACTTACAAAGGCCGTGTTCTAAAGTCAGTCGAGTGTTCAAATGGTTAAGCAATTTCTGTACTAGCTTTGATGTGGTTTTGAACACCAACGCAGCGTATTATGTGTGTGTGAAATATTATGAATAATATTACAAACAATAATTTGATTGTGAAAATCAATGACATTATAAGTGAAAAGGTGTAGATAGGTTACAAACGCTCAGCAATTCATGTTAAAATATGGCTAATTAGCCAACTTTGACCTGTCACTTTGACAGCGTCAACAGACGCAAGTCACGCATCGAGTGCATTATAAGTAAAAGTGACACAAAACCACCGAAACTGCAAATATTTTATGAGATATTACACAAATTATACAAACGAAACATCTAAAACTCAAAAAATCAGATATCATTCAAGTATACTATTTATATATTTATCTTAATATGTTCACAAATCAGATATTATTTTTCAAAAACGTAAATATTTATAGACGTCATTAGTTCATTACCGATCATTGATTAAAATTATGCCTCAGAAATAGACAAGTCATTTTTTTGTAGGTAGCCTATCTACGCCTTTTTACTTATAATATCATTGGTGAAAATAATTTAAACCTAGTTGCGTACCGTGAGGGCTGGTTCGAAAGTGGAGCTAGAAAAGAGTTCGTGGAAGGAATAAAGGTAGGCCTTTACCACAGTATGAGCTATATAAAAAAACGAAAAAGAAATTGATTATTAAAATAACAATTTACTTTTTCGTTTACTATTGCAAGAAAATAAATTTACAAAACAAAAAAAATACTATAGTATTTAGTTTATTACTTGCTTAGTTTTACAAAGTAACATTATAGCAATGTCGACGACGGAAAAGCAATAACGACCACGGAAAAACCAATAAATGAATGGAACTGACAAAAGCTACCGCAAAAAATTGCATACAGAAATATTTCGAAATTAATTAAAACAGGTTAATATTTGTTATTTGCGAGGTTGCCAACAATCTGGGGCCCAATTCTGTAAAATAACCCACTTGTCAGTAGTGTCTCAATAGGCTTAGCATTGACATTTGGTATTCTACATTTTTTTATGGTCATTGACTTACGACTGTAGCGCCATTGAAACGCCATAGAAAGACTATTGTAACAATTGGTACACTATTCTGCTCCACTATAATCTGTCAATGTCATCATGGTGGCTAAAGTTACGGTAGTCTGTAAATATTTTAAGTGTATACGATAGTTGTGTCTATCGAACTGTCACACTATCGACACACTACTGAGACACCGTTGAAACGCCATTGAAGTTTTTGCAGAATACCAAATTTTGCAGCAGTGGCAACATCATTTCTGTAGTGTGTCGATAGAGTGTCAATGGCGTGTTGCTTAACGTTAAGTTACAGAATTGGCACCCTGGATACGCGCTCCTAATTTTGTTAAATGTCGTTATAGTCACTTGTCCATCTACAGTTGAAAAATTGACAGACAATATTGTAGCTTATTGAAAAGAGGAATAAACGCTAGCAAAAAAAAATCTTTTTGTCGAATAGTTTCACCATTGATCGCTACTCTAGACAAAGTCTCCACGAACAAAATAAAAACTTTTTCTCAAAGAAACTGTCAACAAATAAACTAAAACCTTTTTCTCTTTTCCTTTTCAGAGGCCCTAGCACAAACGCGCGGTATAAACGTATCCTAATACAAAGTTACGTCGATTTGAAAATTAAAAAAATACTCGTTTCGCAAATAGTATCTTGATAATTTTATTTGATTCGTATATAAGGATGATACTGATTAAATTAAATGAAATAAAAATATCGTCGTAGCCACATGACGTGCAATAAGATTACAAGAAAAACTAAACATACAACGCATAACACCATTTAGATTTACACTAACTTATTAATATTGATATACCTGCCAGGAAGCTGAGATTGCGTTGGTAGCATATTACGCGTATGCCTATGCATGGCTTAAATACGGTGTCATATTATGGGGAAATAGTACAGACTCGCCCACACTATTCACCCTTCAAAAAAAGCTAATTAGGATACTGGTAAATATTGAACAAACGGATAGCTGTACGCCTCACTTCCAGGAACAACAAATTTTAACCCTACCGTGCCTCTACATCTTTGAGATCTGTAAATTTGTACGTAAATACCCTAATTTCTACACAACAAGAGAAGCAATTCAAAGTAAAATTACTCTAAGACATAAAAATAGATTAAACATCCCTACATCCCGATTAAAAATGCATTCCTCAAGTACATATGTCATGTCAATAAAAATATATAATAAGTTACCAGAGGAAATAAGAAATATAAATAAATACAACATTTTTATTAATAAATTAAAATTATTTCTTCTTAACAAAAGCTACTATAATTTGAATGAATACTTGAATGATAGATTTTATTAATTATATGTTTGTTAATTGTATGTTATTGTTTTGTGAGTTTTAAATTGAATTTTAATTTTGGCTGTGTTACTATTACGACTGACATTTTATCTTCACACTTTAAGTATTTTGACATTTTATTTCATTATTTTTATCTAATTTTTCTTTTTGTTTATCTAATTATTCGTTTTCATGTACATTTTAATTTTTAGCATGTAAGAATTAGATTTTGCTGTCCCCTGACAGGGTCTACAACGGTTCTTAGCTCTAAGCCTTTTGTTAACACCATGTTTTTACCTTGTGGAATGCAAATAAACGAATACGAATACGAATTGTCATTTTTAATACTAGTATCGTTAAATTGAAGGAAAGTTACCAATACCTTCTTCGAGCGTACTCATATTTTTAGTATAACTCTTCTGTTTGGTGTTATATAAGTCTACTATACTACATGTGGAAACTTGTAATTGCCGATATTTTGTTTAAACTATTACTCACTGTCTGTTTAGCTGTAAGTTTTTCTAAAATCGAAATAAATAAATAAATAATATTTAAAGAAAAAAAAACAAGCGGGATAGATGAGAAAACTAAGTAATTTATATCTGCTACGAGTTGTGTCCCGCGCACGCTCAAGTGGTACTACGGCGTAGTGGATCAGCTACGAGAGCTACGAAGCGTTAGGTGACGGTCACGCGAGTTCCATGATATTTATTCACCCAAAAAAGTGCTTAACGAGACTAAAAAAGCTTTCACTTCAAAAATAAAATTGACTATGTTTGTTGTAAACAATTTGACTAAAATTACGAATTTACGTAACATTTGCAACGCGCGCTCGTGTTAGGGCGTCTCTTCGTTTATTATTATTACTATCGGCAAGTTTTATTATTTACGGTGTAAATGGTACATGATCCGGGTAGAAGGCGATTATTAACCGTTTGATAAGGGTAGCCCACACTGTCCCGGTTAATGTAGGTTGTGATATATGGCTGGGTGTCATAATGACTTTACACTTTGTTTTTTTACTTTGATATATTGTTTATTGATGTTTGTTTAAATGGGTCTGTTTACTTGTTTTCTGGCTTTGAAAAGGGGCCATAATATTGGAGTCTTTATCACCGTTTACCATCTCAACATGAATGATGTAACCAAGATTTTGTAACAATAATTTGATAAAAACAGTGGAGGTCAGATAGCTCCCATGATTATCCAGCTGCAATGTCATCAGCAGCTGCAATGTCAGCTTTGGAATGTCACTATCACTAATTTTCAAAGAACTTAGAAGACCTCAGAAGAAAAAAAAGGAAAGAGGTTCTCAATTCGCTTGTATTGTTTTTTAAGGTTTCTTGTTTCATAATTCCCTTTTTATAAACAGTTAAAAAAATATACATCTAATTCGGTTCAGTAGTTTGTGCGTATTTTTTCTTCTTGGGCTGTGTTGATTATCCCATAGTAACTTTTAGTTACAATGTAACAAGAATTGGTGTGGTAAACTACATCGAAAAAGGGTAAAATAAAAATATTTCTAAAATACCCTCTTCCATAAAAACAGTAATAAAAAAAATAAAGTCTAGAATAACTTTTCTTTTCGGAAATCGGTGGCAAAAAAGTCAATGAAACAAACTAAGTCACTTTTTTAGTGTTAATTTTCTAAGGCGGTTTTTTGTTGTTTAAATAAACTCAACCCTTTTTCCTACGTTCGCTGCGATCACTACATATTACTACTGCTTCGTCATTCTCGAACTAAATTATTAGATCAACCAACCTGTATCAAGCTTCACACTTCCGCAGAGCCCCAAGAAAATTCCCCGACTCCTATGGTTGAACAAATAAAGAAGCAAGCCAAGCTTGTCGGATGCTCGTTCATAAGATGATCAGTGTCAGTCATGTCGTCAAGCTAAATTCTGGCAACTCTTAAGCCGTGTTCATATTGACTGATGAAAATCTGGCAACCCTTAGGCAGTGTACACATTGAGTGATGTGATTGTTTGCTTGATACACGCGTGTTGACGCGATTAACTGTCAGACGCGTTGGCTGTTGTATCATGTGTCGGGAGTTTTGCACGCAACCATGATTTTAAAGGTCTAACTATGTATATTGGTCGAGTAACGGTCTGTGACCTTTGGTCTCAAAATAGGTGATTTTTTCAATATTTAGAGGAAACCGGAATCTCCAAGAAACAAAAACTCGAGGACATGTAGCACCCACCAACCCTCGTTCACTCGTGATGTTAATAACGGCCGACTCAAAAAGTACAACCATGTACTGAGTTGCTATATCATTCTGGCTCATGATAGCTTAAGTAAAAAGTAAATATTTATACACATGCAGCTTTTTATGCGTTTGTAAAAGTTTTTTTGTAAAATCCAGTTTAAGCAATTAATATCATTATGTAATTTGTATTATCTCTGCCCTCAAAAATCATTTAGAAAAGTCATTAATCAAATGACGCACGTCAACTAATGTGAACGCACCCTTAGGTGCAGCGTGACTTACTCAGCGAATCTCGGCCATGCAGCTCTGCCAATTTTTACTACCCTCGACCTATTTGGCTGTGTTCTTCAAATTACCCCTCTGGGTTGTAATATTCGGCTATTACTGTTACTATAAAATAAGTTGGTGGATGAACAGAATATTTGTTCAGTTGACAGTTGTTTCGGGTCTAAGCATAGATAATACACTATATAATACAAGTTCTATCCTACACGCTCAATACCAGTAATACCAGATAAAAAAAAATACCAACGACAACTTTATAAGTGATTTGGAATGATGTACTGAACACACGTGGTCACCGTTTATGTCTATATAGAAAATAATGTTTGTAAACGCACCAACAACACAAGAGAAATAAATTACGAGTATAGCGGAACCGGCTGTAAGCTCAGAACAAAATACAAACAAAAAACACACACTGTTGATGAAGATGTACCTATGAAAAATGTAAATAATCCGTTTTATTCTCTCTCTCTCTCTCTCCATCGAATCTACGAGGAAACTCAATTTATTACTCACATCCCTATAACAAAGCCAAAAGCACTTTGCATATTTTTGAAGTAAATCATCTGTATTCAAGAAAAACCAGCCAGCACTCAGCAGTAAAAATATTCAGAGATAAGCTTGAGACTGGGCCATGCTACACATTCAAACAACACACGTCACGCGATGACTGCAGAAAAAAAAACAACTGAATCACTGTAATCGGCCCAATAATCAGGAAGGAAATACATGAGAAAAACATCCATAAAAATTGCCTTAACCACTATGCACGACAAGATTTTGACACATGACACATCAGCTGAATCGGCGGGGTGATGCGAATTTGTCAAAAAGTTACAGAATTTTCGTGAACTTTCAGCATTCGATTTTTTTATGAAAAATATGTCTAGGAAGCTGTTTCATACCATATGTTTGTGGTAAATATCTCCAGTAACGTGTTTAGGTCAGTAAAACGGCGTTAGTGTATTGCCAAATATTTATAAAACACATATTACTGCACCCTTCCATAAACTAGGTAACGTAGATGCGCTGGAAATAATGTACATAGGCAAGCTTCTCGTTTGCTAAACAAACTGGAAAAAGCTAAATAAAAACAGTAACCTTCTATCTGCGTTCTTATTTTTGCCATCATTAATACATCATTTCATAAAAAATTACGATCAAAATCTTGACAAATATTACTAAAAAAAGCAATGTTGCAACCAACTTATCACATGACATATCACTTCGTAGTGCTGACCGTAAACCCTAGTTTCATCATTACGATTAAAATGTTGCATTCAGCCTAATCGATACTCGCAATCAAATTAAGATTGGAAAAAAGTTTTGAGACACAATGAAAACTCCTTGGTTAAATTCTGAAATTAATCCTTTAATACTACTTTTTTAATAATATCATGTAGAATAGTAATTATTCGTTGCTTTTGGTTGACTTATTAATAGTTATAAACACAGAACTCTCTAAACTCTAAACAAATAACGAAATTCTTGCTTCAAGTCAACATTTTGATGATAATCTTTCCTTTAAAAACTTATGGATTGGAGAATTTGGAGAAACGCCGTTGCCGAACTAGCACCGTGTGGCAAAATATGAGGTCTCACAGTTTAAGCAAAGACAAAATCTGAAAATGAATTATTAATATTTTCAACCGTACGAACGGACAACCTCTTGCTAAGTTCGCGTCGAATTTTTAAATTCAAATTTTAAATTAGGAATGTAATCGTGACTATACACATACATTCACATTTATAAAGTATTTTTATTTACTTTAATAATTTATTGTGAATTTTATTTTGTTATGTCTTTAGGTTGGATATAGTGCGCCAAGAATCGGAAAAACTGAATGATAAATAAATATTAAGGATGTTAAAACCGTTGTTACTAAACCAAGCTTATCTAAGTATTCAAAATCAAATGAAAATTCATAATCTGCCTTACCTTTTCCCATATATTATGGGGTCGACTTCTAGTCTAACTGAAAACCAGTACTTTACATGGAGCGACTGCCAATCTGACCTCCACAACCCAGTTGGTACTGGGTGATGATACTACCTGTGACGACTTTCAAAGAACTACAAATGACAGCCGGGGCCAACTGCTTAACGTGCTTTCAGAGGCACGGAGGAAACTCGGTATGTAATGGGTCACCCATCCACAAACCAACCTAGGCAAGCAAAGCGTCCTAAACGTCGACCCGAGCGGCCGTTATTATTTAACAACGAGCTCCTCGGCCTCTCTTTCAAAATTAAATGAAAATTGACGATTAAAATTATTGTTCGGAAAAGGCGAGAAATAAATAAAATTAGGAAGTCATGGCAAGGCCTTTGCCCACCAATGCGATAGAAAAGGGTGTTAAAAAAAGTATTTGAAAATAAAATGGCCTATCCCAATAACTAATCCAACCGAACAGTAAAATAATCATACGATTCCCCATTTTGTTTACTAAATACAATTATCATGGTAGGAACCAAACCAATTTTCACCACACCTAAAAAATCTCATCTGTGTCTGTACCAAGATCCCTGGCATAGAGTATAATTATTATAACCTTTCATCCCTGGCGCACTGACAACCAACGAAAAAAATCATAATAAATTACCTACATGGAAGTACAATGTAATTTTGAACAGCGAGTGCATTCTTAATTTAAATTTTGGTAAGGAAAAGAAATCGGCGCGAATTTAGCCTTTGGTAAATCTGTGCTGTTTATTGTTGGGTCGGTTGGTACAATGTACGAAAAACTATTAAGATTTCCTAACTAAAGCTTTTTAACAATGTTATAATAGATATAAACAAAATTGTTTTACTTTCCATGTATCGATTTGCTTAATTCCGTAAATAAATTATTCGAGTTAATCGAATTTTACAAAAAAAGAATCGATTTGAATAATCGCTTTCACACATCACAAATATAAAAAAAAAGAAAAAAAAAAGGTCGTCTATTTTCGAATACAAAATTAAGTAGTGGTAATGAATATTACGTGTTATTGGTCCTATATTAATAAATTACGCTAAAATCTGGGTATTCTCATGTTGTTTATAATATTTGAAATTATATTTGTCATATCTGTTATCGAATCTAAACGTGTATGTGTGTTAAAATATGAAAAATAAAATGTAAACAAACAAGATTGGCGCGAAACTTTGACTTTGGATATAAAAATATATCATTACCACTGCTTATTAAAATTGAACTATGGATGAATTCATCACATAATTAAATGACGAGTTATTATTTCTCAACATAATGGAGCTTGGATGCCCGAAAACCCCAATTTTTATGATTTTTAGCGTCGGCTAGCACTGCCGTCAAAATGGCGATGAACGTATTTACGCATTTGGATTTTATTACTTATGGTAAATTAAGAATGTTGCGCGCTAAATACAGAACTTTGAATGGCTCTAACATATGATATTTTTCTCCAACTCTCTTAATTAACGCACACTCATAGTCTTTCATAATCAGAACATTAAATATTTACATAAAAAATAAGGATGTCGTATGACTTAACCGCCGGCCCCATTCGGGGCCGGTACCGAGCCAGCGTAGGTTTCAGTGCCCGGCCCCGAATGGGGCCCGTACCGAACTTTATGGTTAAACCTGTGTACAAACGGAGGAATTTTATGGAAAAAAAGAATACTGGGCATGGCCATAAATAGCTTCCTTCCTTTTTTGAAATCGGTTGAAAAACACATGGAAAAAAAGATTGTTGTCACCGCGTTGCAACTTACAAAGGGACTCATACTCACAATAAGGAAATTTAAAAGAAACGAACGCACGTGTTTTGAAGCATATAGTGTCACCGCCTGAGGCCGTGAACGAGGTCTTAAGCAAAGAGGTTGGTTTCGACCTCATCAAGTCTCCCAACGATAGAAAGAGGGAAAGGAGAGAGGGATGCAAGATGGTTTGTCTGGACCTCACCCCACGGTGCGGTGTCCCGATAATAATTTGGCACGGTATCAAACCAGCAGAACAAGTTTAATTAAACAAGCATTAGCAAGTTTCCAGAGATAACTCCGCTGTTTTGAACTGACCGCTCTGTTTAAATACCTCTGAAGGTAAACCAAACTGATAGTAATTAATGATGTTAATGGAACGTCAAGCGACTGATTAAAGCTGGAAGATAAATATAGATTTGTTCGGAAGTAATTACTTGATCCTTTTATAAGACGTTTAAGGAAAATAGATAGGTAGCAGCAATTAGTGCGTCATTGTTCTTTTAGCGCTTTGTTGTGTGTGACATCTGTGAAATTTTCTGTTGAAAATGTTTTGAAAAAGTAAGATAAGTCTTTACTTGCCTTAAACATGGTATAAAAGTTGTTACAGTCAGATATTAATCTAAAGTCCGCATGTATAGCTAGCTATACAGGATATTTGTATCAATTGCATGCAAAATAATAATCATAAGTAAATTTTAAAGTACCTACAATGTCACATATAGGATGTAAACCACCTCATCACAAAGACGTTAACCAAGCATTCTGTACATCAAACTAAGTAACTTTACGCAAAAATTATTGCTGAGAAACAACTTTTTTTTTTGAGGTTATAAATCATGTTTTGTGGTAGAACTCAATGTAACGCACTTAAAACATTGTGCTGATGGATGGATTGAATATTACGGGGGTCGTGGAGGTATTAAAAGTCAAAATCTCACAAAAAAAACTTGTATTTAAAAATAAACTTGTCAAAAAGTTGTAACTTTGACCCCCCATATCTCCGTAACTAGAAGGTTCCCAGGTATGGTGTAGAACAAAAAAATGATCGCAATGATGGGGAGAACAAGTGCCTTTCGGCTTCGTGAAGAGGTGTTTTACACCCTTTATAAGGTCAAACAATAATAATGATAGTAGAATAGTGATACAATAAATAGTTTTCTCTAAGCATTATCCGCAATGACAAAAATGCAGTAATTTATAAGTGAATATTGTTCAGTAAATCTTTAATGTCATAAAACATGTGTTCTTTCAACCATTTCATTAATTAAGATTCGTGGCATTCGTTCTGATCACCAACTTAAAATCTTAAGGACCTACAGAATAATCGTGACCACCTACAAAAATCTAGAGCACAAAACGGCCGCCATTTTCATTCATCGTCATTCAAGAAAACTACAAAAAACTTTTAGCGTGCAACTGTTTGTAAGCAGTTCTAAGTACTAGAAAACTCGGCGCAAAACATGGCGTCGTCGCGGTCACGCATTTTTGAGCTTATGAGTCACACGCAAGTGTCGTCAAAATAAGCACTTGACAAACTGTTGTATGTCATTTCATATGCAACTATTGTTTTATTAAAACATAAAACCGTTTTTCACATGTCTGTCAGGTGTCGATTTTATGGATATTTGTAAAATTATTATTTCTATTTTCCTTTACTACCTATATATCTAAATGGTTCTGGTGACGAGTCATCTTAGAACGAACCGTCAGCACTATCGACGAAGATGACAACCTTTCTAGATGAACGGCGAGATGCCATTGACAACAAAAAGCACTATAGGCACCACTCCCTATTTATTTCGCAGGTATTGTCAACGTAATAATGTGACTACACCAAGGGAATAAGAACGCGCATCCTCTTTTGTGCCCGTAACAAAGTTTGCCACACGTGTATATTTATTTTATTCTTTGCATTCTGTGTTCTATTTTCAAGTGATATAAAATGCTGACTGGTATTTATAAAACAGAATGTATAATTTGGTATCAATTCAAAAATAAAATTCTTTTTGAATTTCGAAGCAGCAAAACCGGAATGAGAGCACAAACAATGGCCAGGCCAACAGTTACAAAGATAAACAATTTTCAGGTTCAAAGCAGGAAATTTTCACGTTTATGACAATAACTGTACATTTGAGATAGTTTCCAGCTTTTACACGAGCAATTTTCATTTAATTATATACATTTACTGAATACGGGAATGTCACAGGTGCAGAGCAAAAATTGCGTTTATTTGAATTTCACTGCAACTTTCAAATTGCAGCCTTAGAACGTTTCACATTCCAGGATCCAACTTCGCTTCTTTATGAAACATGAGATAAGTATACATGTTTGACATGGGCGACCTCAATTTTTAATATCGTACTCAATACTCAATACTTTATTGCATTCCACATGTATTCTTAGGTGGTAAACTTATAACTAGATCACATGGACCCTGTCGGGCACAGCAAAATAAGTGACTTAGGAGAGAGGAGTAGGAGGAGGAGGAGGGTAGTTTTTACAACAACAACAATATAACATCACACCTGTATTTTCCCGTAGGATTAGGCAGAACTGTACCTATGCTAGTACACCTACATTTCGCCAGTTAGGTTGTGTTTTAATAATTATCACGTATTAGGCAAACAGCTTAATGTCATCCACCGGGCACAGGTTCAATTTCCGGGCTGCCATTTAGAGCTCTTTTTCTGAGACAATAACGATAATTTCTTATTAGATAAGTAACAGAAGTTTACACCCTCACAAACATAACATAAAACGTAATAATTACCCATTCCAAACCTCCTCTAAAACAATCTCTTCAAGAACTCACACGAATAATTGCGAGAATTCTCATTAAATTGAATCGTTAAAAATGCCTTGCTGGTTTTGTTAGCGATCTTGTGTGAGACAGTCCTTTTGTCCCAGCAATGTTTGCTTTTAATTAAAATCTCTCGTCTGCTGGGACGCCGTAATTAATGAAACCTCAGATTATGCTTATAGGACAGTTGCGTTATGACAACTTATTGTTTGTTTGGGTCTGTTGGCTGTGGGCGGCCATGATTGGTGAGTAGGTTTCTCGGTAATTAATGTAATGAAGATTTTGGTATGGAGGTAGTACTATGAACAAGTTCACTCCCTGCAGGCTAATAGTAACTCATCTCTACTCTTGAACAAAGGCCTTTCGATTCAGGGCCAATGTGAACCACTGAGCGATGGTTTTGTTCACAGCTCGTGACGAACTGTCGGTACGAGTCGTCCTGTCAGCTTCAAAGATCGTTTTTAATTCAAAGATCTACAGGGACAGCAATGAGAGTCAGTCACGAGGATAAACATCGGCTAGTTTCGTATTTATATTATTCGTGTATCTTCAACAACCGTTCTGCTGTTGGTGTCAAAGTGTAGACAAAGCTTTATGGAACGTTTTTAAGAAATAAAGAATAATGACCCTAGGTGCAAGTATGGCCAAATTTCCTTTGTAACATTCACGTTCCATTTTTCTTACCCAATTTCCACCCTCCATTGGACATAAAGAAAGGAATTTTCTCGTGTTTAATTAAAAAGACGGTGATTAAGATCCGAGGTCTAACAAAGACAAAAGATAGAATGATGGATAAGCGGGCGGAGGGAGCAAGTGAATTGAACAGGATGGAATTATGTTTGTCTTAGGTTCCTGTCTTAAAATCTTGATTAATATCGTCTGTTTATAAAGAATAAGGAATTATTTGAAAGGAAGCAAAAGAAAAGCTACTTTTCAAACCTCCAAATTTCAGAAAAACACGACAACGTCTGTCATGTAAAGTGAAATTTCATTAAATGTAGCTCATGTTGTGTTAGAATGGTAGACAGCTCAGGGTGAGTCGGACGTACATACATGGTTCTTATAGGTACCTAGACTAATAGATATACACGTCCAGACAAACTCCTAACTATATTACAGCAAAAAAATTCGAATAAACAACAATTCCCGTCGACAACCCACCATATTTGACTCTGTTCCACGAATAAAACACAAAATATGATAACTTGTAGCCAATAAAACCGTCACTTTTGATATATCATAACGAACAGATGGCCTAAAAGGCAGTTATAATAAATCAAAGTGGGCCTAAATATCTCTAGGACGAACATTAAACCTAGTTACAACTATTACAAGGGTTCAGGAGGGCCACGAAACTAATTTATAGTTCCCGCCATTGTTGTTAGAACAAGTAGGTACGCTAGAATTATATTATCTGTGGTACAGGTTAATAACTTAGTTAGGTTGGTACTCCTGCTAACTTGTTTGTGGAAGAAAGTACGGAGGGCACGTACTCGGTAGACGGAAAAATAAGGATAGATTCTTCGAAGAGGAATTTAATTATCTTTTTTTATTAAGTTCTTATACCTACCTAAATAAATCTTACAGTTGACTAACTTGATAAGATTTTTGCTTGCGATACTAACAAAATATAATGTTGTTGTTTTTTTTTTAAGATTGCTGCTCTGAAATCTCTGAAGATGATAGGACACTCTGGGAATATTCCTTAAAAATAAAATAAAATGAGATTGTGATCCGCGGCAGCGATGGTAACGGAGTTAAGTCTTTCCTCAGTAGAGAGTGAAATGGGTAGGTAGGTTAGGTACAGGTTACGGTTAATAATAGAATATTTTAAATCGAATTTTCTCGATGACTTCAAATCAAAGATTCCCAAAACAGAAAACACATAGGTAACATATTATTTAACATCATATCTGCAATACCGATTGGGTCAGGGTAGGTACCTAATACACAGTGCAACCACAATGCGCACGTTGTGTAATATCGTGCGTTGCAATTTTGTAGCACCGTCAAGATTCCGTATTCTACTGAAAATTCCAGACGAAAAAACCAAACAGCATAAGAAAACTCATGTTTCAAAAATCATATCATTGTCCTCGACACGAAATCTTCAACTCGGCAGAGTTGGCGAATCGAATCAAAAATACATGAGTTGGGTAAAGCAGGTGAATCCAAGATAGTTCACTATCTAAATATAAAGTTAGCGAAGTCGGTAAGTTGCCGTAGTCAAGTTATTCGGCACTTCGCTTCTCTTAGAGACGACTCGTAATTATCTGATGTTCTAGTACTAGTTAACCGGGAGTTTAGTTAGTTTAGTAATTGCTGAGTGATAAGGTTTAGGTAATTTCGTATTTGAATTAGTACAATATTAACTTGAATTTTCCCACTATAAGACAAAGACATGTCCTTACTCGTCTTACTTTTCTTGAAATCATAATTTGCAACTTTGTTTGGGTCGGCTGCCAGTCTAACCGGATGCAGCTTATTTTACATGGAGCGGATACCTATCTGACCTTCACAACCCAGTACTGGATAATATGATATGATATGATAAGTAAGTCTGTTCGAACTTTTCTGTAAAAAATCTTTAAACGCGAGTAAAAACCATACTAAAATTCATGCGATCATTCTGAGTTTTTGGCAAATAATTCTACAAGCAACATATTAGCATCATAGTGTTATATTTTTTAGTCCAATCATTAGATTTTTTGTATATCGATCGAAACCACTCATTTCGCACTTGACCCGCAATGACTGACGTAACAACCACTTTGTAGTGCAAGCTGATTAGAACTTAACTCTAACAGTATTTCAGATGTAGTTTAAACCACCACAAATAGAGTTGCTAATTTAGCTAAAGTCGCCTTAAATAAAATTGATAATTCTGCAGCAAAAGTGGATTTTCGCTATTTTTCTGTTATGATTCATCTTTTATATTGCCGTATAATTTAAAGAATCATAATTTACTTGTCTAATGTGCTCTGTGATCATCAAATTATTCTCTCCAGTGAGTTCCTGCTATGAACTCGGCTTGCAGTTACTTCCACGGAAGTTAGTTCATCGTTTTACTACTAAGTCTTATAAAGTTGTACCTTGTCCTCACTATGTTAATTTGGCAGCGGAAGCCAAACATTAAGTTTATGAGTGTCCCGGCCCGCTTGTTAGGGAGCAAACAAGAAAACTGGCCTAAGTCGACTTTATAACATTTTGTACATAGGTACTTACCGTTCCGTTTTTAAATAGATCCAAAAAAGAGAATTTAAGGTTATATATTGCATAATTTCAGTTTATGACGAAAGACCTCTGTTTAATTGTCAAATATGCATAAAAAAGATTACCTTTTTGTATAGCCAAAGGACATACAAATATTTATAACGATTGTTGCGGATGTCGACTATCGACTGCCCCGGTAATCAAATAAAAAACCCCGGAAAATAAATGGCCATGGCTTACTGAATTTAATAATATTTTAGCGAGCCTACTTGCGTTTGTTAATACATAAATTAGTTACTTTATTATGTCGTTTTGCTTTACTTTATTGCTGTAAGTAATGCACCTTTGACTAGCTTTTATAATAAACTTCATAAATAAAATAGCTTTTATACCTTTAAATGATTTATTTTACTTACCATTTTTAGTAATGTTAACTCACGGACGCGAAATTTTACAGTTTTTTTCCGAAGAACCACTTAAACCACGAAGTGAAATTGACCATTTTGGATGACCACCGAGATTCAGAGTTTTCTCCATGCACGTTGAGTCGTTGGTCCAGGCTGTCATGTTTGACAGTCGTTACAGGTAGTCAGTGGGCCGAAAGTCTTACAACAAGCCTTACCTCTGGTTTGACTAAAAGCCGACCCCATGATGGTTGAGGAAAAGATAGACAGTCGACGACGGTATAAAGCATTGTATCATGAATTTCTTTTAAGAGCTTAAAACTACTTTGTAACTAATTTCAAGCCCCATGTGATAAAAGTTTAAACAAACGCCTTGCATTTGTATCCGGGACACATGATTAGCATTTTATCCATTTGCCGTAGCGATGCAGCCAACATTTTTGGTACACAGTTCCAAGGTTTTGGCAAAATACACACAAGTACTGCACAAGCCAAATCGTCCTGACTTTAATATTGTATAATGAGCTAAACCTTTCTTTGTATTATATCATATTTTTTTAACCCCCGACGCAAAAATGACGGTGTGTTATAAGTTTGACGTGTCTGTGTGTATGTGTGTGTGTGTGCCCGAACGGACGAACCGATTTACATTTCGTTTTTTTTGTTTGAAAGGTGAATTAGTCGGGAGTGTTCCTAGCTATGTTTGTCTGTTTGATGAAAATTAGTCCAAGATGGCCGCCGCCACAAATTGGCGGACATTACATATTTATTCAATAACTCCCTCAATATGGGTATCAAATGAAAGAGCTTGACTAGCAGAACATTATACACTGAAAAATCCAAGATGGCCGCCATCACAAAATTGCTTAACTTTTAGTATCTACATTGTGTCGGGGGTTTGTTTAAATTTAATTTTACTTGTTGTAATTCAATTTTAAAAGGTTTAAAGGTTAAATAATTCTAGATACCATGTTCTACAATGCAATAATCTAAGGCTATATCTAAAACAGTTATGAAGGTGTAATGGGTGTAACGTCAAAAATGTCTCTGTTTTGGTTGAATCGAAATTTCTTTCTGCGTTGTGCAAAAATGTTGATTATGAATTGCAGTAATATTATGGCTGTTGAAACAGTTTAAGCAGTAAACAAGTTAAAAATTTAAAAAACCCCGACACTTAGGGTCATAATTTTATGTTTTGTTTTGGAACCAAGTACCTTAGTGCCAGTTACGGGTGTCAAGCCCTTTCAGTTGATACCCATATTGAGGAAGATGTGAAAAAAGACACCATTTTGTGGTGGCGGCCATCTTGGATTTGAAATTTATTAAAGCCCATAGTATTCTACTAGTCAAGCCCTTTTAATTTGATACCCAAATTGAGGGAGTTGTTGAATAAATATGTAATTCGCCATCTTGTGGAGGCGGCCATCTTGGACTGATTTTTATAAAACGTAGCTAAAAACACGCCCGACTAATTTTCCTTTCAAACAAAAACAAACAAAATCAAAATCGGTTCATCCGTTCGGCAGCTACGATGCCACAGACAGACGCACACACACACACAGACACGTCAATCTTATAACACCCCGTCGTTTTTGCGTCGGGGTTAAAAATAACTTTATTCAAACAGAATGTGTCCCTGTAAAAGACAACTTTGATTGATTAATTGAAGCCTGTTTACTGAATAAACAGAGGAACAAAACTTTCAGGAACACAAGTCATAAGTGTCAATAATAAAGTAATTCTATGAGACCTCTATCCACAATCAACAAAATATTGAATCAACTAATCTACTAAACTAATAAACGTAAATACCGCTACATTGCGTGTCACATATCATTATCAAAATGCCTTTTACTCGTATAACCGTCAATAATGCCTTTAATCGCGGAATCACCTTCAATATCAATATCTATTACGAACGGAATCGATATCGTTAGCTCACTCAGCTATGGTTCCGCCCTTAGTCAGGGTACATGAGTAAATATTTGACAGAGGCCGAATTTCATACAACAGTTGCGAGGGGTACAGTACTACTTTCATAGCCTAGGTACAATCAAATGAGTTACATACTAAAGGGCCGCCTTCATGTGTGAGAGAATCACGGCGATTCAACGTATTTTTATACGATAGTATCGCCGCGATTCTCTCGCTCGTGGAGGCGGCCCCTTAGCTAGAGGTAAGTATTAGAGTTTATTTATTTCAATATAGCTGCTTGTCTATCTATAAGTCGTGTTGGGTAAGTTTTGAAGTAGGTATCTATTGCACTGACAGGTGAAATAACATGCAGTAAAACCTTAATAAAAGTCGGGTCTTGTCTTATTTTTTATTTAGTACGCGAGCGCAAAATTAAACTAATTAATTTAGATATTTACAATGATTTGTCATTTCGCCAATTATGCCAAGACAGCGTCATTATCAGGCACATTTACATTTTCAGATTTTGACTGGAGAGAGGACAATTCCATGTTGCCTCCGCCACTCACATGTGTGCTGTATGAAACAGTACATAATAGATGCGTTGCATGGTAAAGACGCTCCCACACCGGATTATGAATGAAGCTCGGTCTCTGTGAGAAATCTACTCCTGTGTTGTGTCACTCAATACAACATTTTAATATTGCTCAATCGATAGCTCACGTCTTAAGGGTCGTGATGCGACGTTTGGGGTGTAATGTATACGCGTTTTCCTTTTACTTTTGCTGTAGGTGTGGGGGAAGTAAAGTTTCAAATTATGTTATTGATTTGTGTGAATTTGAATTCCCTACCTGTTTTAAAGTACCTTGAAAGGCTTCCAGCTAACTTATCACTTAGAAACTTAATTTATTTATTCCTCTTCATACTTTGGATAATTCATAATCGTTTTCTAATTTTCTTATGAACGTGAACTTTTAAAAAAATGTACATATAATTTCAGTAGATTCATCATCTGCCTATCCTGTGAAAAACTATGTATATTGGGGCCGTCTCAGCCAAACAGTATACAGCTGAATATCAGTATTTTACATACATTTAATATGGGTCTTAACCCTCTACCACCTACCACCTAATCTTGTTACACAACCACCTACCATACGTCTCACAGACGGGCGAGTAAAAAGACTTTCGTATATAAAACCTAAGGGTGAAAGGTTTGTTTTGTAATTAAAATCAATTAAAATACATATCAACGTCTTTATTAAAGTATACAAGGCACATAAAAACTAACATATTTTCTAAAAAATCTTAATTTGTTTGAAACAACTCTTAATTCTAACGTAAAAATTTTCTTATTAAAAAAACGAGATCTACAAAAATAATCACAAGACATAGGAACTTATTTCTTTCTGTTTATAAAAATACAATATTCAGCAAGTAATATGAAATCAAAACTTTCTCAATATAATCATATCTTTTGCAAAATTGCAGGGCATCAATCTTATAGATTTTCCCGACAGTGAATGCACATTTTTTGGAAGCATTCGATACAAACCGGCTTGTGTATGAAAGGCTCTTCATCTTCAGACGAATATTCTTGCTCTGCAGGTGAAACCGGTGGTTGAGATACAACAATGTCATGATTTTCCTCATCATTTGATTCATCCCATGCTGAATGTCAATGTCCAAATCGACATCGCTGCCTTCATCATTTGGTAGGTTTTCGTCGTCAGATTGATGTCCTAACCAACTTTCACTCACACCATCACTAGAAGCCATTTTAAACTGAAACAGAACAAAAACACAATTTCAAAAAAGTCACGCAACCACCTACCATACGTCTTACAGACGGAACACGACCATTTTTTACTTACCAGTGACAAACGCGCGCACCTCCGACGACGACGAGCGCTTGAGCGGCACTTATGGACGCAGCAGGAAGGTACAGGGACGTGCAAGTTGACACGTATTTTACTCGCCAAAATATTACCGATTTTATTTTCTTTGCGTCTGACAGACGTATGTCAGGTGGTTAAGGGTTAAAACGCGAAACATAACTCATGAAATCATAATTAAAACCCCGTTAGATCACCACAAGAACGGACCCAAACTAAATTATCCCTAATCGTACCTCACCTCATTTTAACACTTATTTAAAAGTAATTAACAGCTTAAAACGAGCCTTAACATCAAGTTATAGTTTCTTTGCTCGACTGCAAGCTCGTAAACCCACGTGAAGAGCATAAGAGGCTTCTATTCGAGCATTTTCAAGCTGGAAACTGGGACATATTTGAGGTGGAGCTCTATTCGAGCTAGTGACTTTAGAGGGTGCTTCAGCCAGTATGGGAGGCAAAATTCCGTATAATGAACGGCGCAATCGATGACTCTCAACGTGCACGATGTTGGCGCAACAATGGCGTATTGACGCCATATTGGAAAATGGTAGACTGTAATAGAATGACGTTGGTTTTTTACTGATGTATTTTTATTTAATTGATGTTTTATTATATTTCTTAAAGTGACGATAAAAACTGCATCAAAAATGTTGTTTGGATTCGAAGAAGAACGTGGTCACTGTGTATATAGTAGCTAAAAAGTATTGTTTTATTTAGGGGCCCTGATTTAACATCTAGTTTAAAAGTGAAGTGTTTTATTTTGGTAGTCTTGAATGTGCCACTGCTGGGCTATTGCCTCTCCCTTAATTTTCCAGGACATTACACGTAAAGAAAGAAGAATTTTAGAGATAATTTATTTTGATTTTCAGAGTAACATCATCCTTACCAAAAATCTTAAATATGGAATCGTACCTTCCTTCTTAATCAAAAATAAACAAAATGACTTAATAGGCAACAACAAAAATAATCTTTATTTGCAACACCATGTTTATAATTATGTCAACGAAAAACCACAAACTATTTGTGTTTACTAAAACAACGCGAAACATTTGGATCCTCCACTCCCACAGATCTAGCCGTTCTCTCCCCCATTAATTCCCCCACGTCCTTCCTAGTCACGTTCAGAGGTCCAAAATAACACAAACTACAACTACATAAACCTAGGAAACTCCACAATAACCAGTGCGACAATAATTCCTAGCACTCAGTATTTAAAGTCCACGAAATGTCGACAAAATGTAAATGTACCGCTAGCAGTGCTCAAAACAGTAGTTTGAGCTATGTAAATAAATTCTTTATGTCTCCACAAAATAGGGTTGTCAGGGCGAATTTTATACCTGAACTGGCTTGGTTATTTTCTTGCTCAGTTAGGCACGAAATCCAGTTTGGGCTGAAAATAGATCTTCGACATAGCGTAATAGGGTTCAGGGATTCAATATATGGGAAAGGATGGTGTTTAGTTAAATATTCTTCATCAAATCTACACTCTGAACGAAAAAGAAGACTACCGCATGTCGATAGAAGTGGAATTTCGTTCCAGTTCGTAGCAATCGTAGCAGATTTGCTACGGCGTAGCGGCAGCGTCATTTTGCGGCGTAGCCGGCTACGAGTGCTACAAACCGGTCGGTCACGCGGGTTCCATGATTTTTGTTCTCTCACAGAGTGTTCCATGCGCCTAAAGAAGTTTTTACTTCAAAAGAAGAAAGCTACTATTCAACACACACCTAACATCACGCTTGTAATCCCCAAAGAAATGGACAGAGGTGTACCTAAATAGTTCACCCACATTACGCTAGTTACGTTCAATTGCCGTGTAATAGGCTCGCCCAAGCCTATTTCCATCACCCGGGCACAAATACAGACTTGTGACTGAGAAAATCCTGATAGAAAAACCAGTAAATAAAATACTACAATACAAAATACTTTGCTAGGGAATCGAACCCAGCTAGAAAAAAGCTGTTATTCAAATTCACCAAAATGTAAAAGTCCCGGATAAAAAAGATCTAAATTTCCTACTTTTTGTTCCATGCGATCCGGTCAAAGATACAAAGGTCCCAAACAAGTCTAGTCGAACAAATCCCAGCATTTACCAGCCCTGGCACGCCAGTTGGAAATAATTGCCGTTCCAAACAAAAGAATGTTACCGCGGCAAACCACTGAGACTTTTCACTTTGGGCTTTTTAGTGCTAGCAACCCTTTTTTGTTCCTTTAATTTTTATGCGATAGCTTTACACGCGAATTTTGTGGCTTTAAGTGTATTCTGGGGCTTTTAGTTCACCACAAATACCACTAGAGGGAACTATTCTTTGTAACTAGTTCGTGGTTTTTTTGTTTGGTGTAAAGAAAAACTTTTATTGTGTTTGGTCTAATTTAAGAATTCGGACGATATAAAAACCGTGGAATACAGGGCACATTTTTGTACAAAATCCGTATAAATAGACGTCTGTAGATCAGTTACCGCTCGTTAGATCAGTTACCGGCCAAACCCGATTTCAGGGCAAACTGCTTTGTCCTGGGCCACTCCAGTTTACTGGTTCATCGTGTCAGGATTAAACGAAACAATGACGCTGCAAGTTTGAAGTGTAGGTCACAGTTTTAACAAAACCTGAGACATTTAATCGTAGTGGCCTATGGCCGTGACGTAGGGCAAACAAGTTTAGCCTGAAATCGATCCATGCTAATAGTAGAAGTCATACTAACCTTTATAAACCTTTGGAAACCACCTCCATTGGTAAATTTAGTTAAGTTTTAAGACCTATTCCACTAGTTTATTTGCCAAGCACTAGCTTTGCGAAAAGTCGATAACTTCGGTCTAGTTTCACATTCAAGGTTATATTGTAGGTAGGGAGGTACCTAGATAACAGTGTGTAAGTAATCATTTGTACCTGCTGTAAAAACTATGGGGGTGAAGTTTGGAAGTCTTGTTAAAGTCGTATTATCGTGACTTCTAATCGTGTGAAGTTTGTATGTGTAAGTTTGTATCTTTGGTGGTTATCAGCACCGTGGGGTGCATTGTTTTATTGCTACAATTATCTGATTTAGGAGGTACGCGTTTACGATGTCACTGGGACTTTACACCTATTTGTTGCAGTGCATTTCAAGCATACTTATTTTCTGATAAAGTCCATATTCAAATGGTTAAAATGTTTCGACTTTCTGTGTTATAAATTACAGTAAAAAGCTGTCTAGAAAGAGTTATGAAAACCTCATCTTTGACAAAAAAAAAATCCTAACTTACCTAATGCTCTACGATAATAGCTGCAAAGAGAGATTTATACGGGCTGCACTATCATATTCTCTCTGTGTGTGTACCTGATAGTATGACATTTACCGTGCAAACTTAATTACTTTATTTTCACCCAGAGGTAGAAAGCGTACGATTGGAGCTCGTGGCAAAATAATAATAGCCACTAGGGTCGATCTTTAGGGCCGTACGTTGCGTAGGTCGGTACGTGGATGGTTGAGCACCGAATGGTTGAATACCGAATTTCCTCCATGCCTCGGAAAGCACGTAAAGCCGTTTGTCCAGGCTATCATTAGTAGATCTTTGACAGTCATTACAGGTAGTCACTAGCTCAAAAGTCTGAAAACCATTCAACTGGATTGTGAAGGTCAGATAGGCAGTAACTCGATGTAAAAAACTGGTATTCAGCTGCATCAGGTTAGGCTGGAAGCCGACCCAAATATATTTGTAAAAAGGCTCGCTCGGCAGATGATGATGAGGTAGATACTTATGTCTGATTTTAATTCTTAATATATTTATTTAAGCCTTTACTCTCATCTATCAATTTGACTCCTTACTTATACAAAACAAAGGCACCTATATACCATATAAATTAAATTCTAAAGCTGATACATGATAGAGCTTAGGTATATAAAGCTAACGTTTACTCTGTTTGTCTGCCGTGTGACTTCACACGGCAGACAAACAGAGTAAACGTTAGCGGCACGCGAGCATTGCCGCTGATGTGTTTACCCTTTACACTGTACAATACACGCCTATGTACAAGGTATATAGGTAGTATAGTGTTATTTACTTTGTTTTATAGATACTGATATTGCTTGTTTTTTTTCACTAAAACAGCTGTGATGCAGGTTGATCCTGAAACTTTTTGAAATGAAGAAGTAAAATTCCATTCTAAGCTCATCGCTAAATTTAGAACTACCCTTAACCTCCTCATTTACTATTATTACTATTTAACAAATATTTGCCACCAACACCCTAATAAGAAGAAGAAGCTCCTCAGTATAATTTATTTGAGTTTTAGCTAACATTTCAATATAATGTACCTACAAAACAATTAACTCACATAGGCAAGTCAGATTTTTTGCACTTAGATCTTGTCAAAACATTTACATGTTATGTAATTGGTGCCAGGGTAGTCAGCGAAATGCAAAATTTAAAGATTATATTATCTTTGTAAAGCTATAATTGATACGGTCGCAAATCATATTTTGTTCAACATATAGCCTTACCTGCAAAATTTCGCCGGCAGTTATTCCGACGATGTTTTTCATAGATACCATTTTCTATAGCTAAGTATTACTAATTAATTTAGTAAGCTACCCAATCCAACTAGACAAAACCACAAAATATAATAGACAGGACAAAACTTAAACAGGTTTTACACAATACAATAAACTTACCACTTTCTTAACAAACTAAGAGTAGACATAACTATTCCCGAGTTTCTCTTCAAAGAGAGAGAGTAGTCAGAAACTACTGGTTTTACTTGTAAAACTCTATTGTACTACTTTCCGTACTAAAGTTACGACTTACCCCTATCTTCCCGGTATAAAAATTCTTTATGTTTCGGATGCTATCACCACAATTTATTCGGTACTAACTTGTTAGTGCTTGCCTTCAGCATTGCATGAGTACCCGCAGTAAACTGACACTTTGCTCTTTATTTTTAGTGACAAGGATAAAGACTTTTTTGTTTTTTTTTTTTACGAAAGGCCAGTGATTCGTTGCAAGGACTGTGTCGTAAAGAGGGTGCATTCTGAAGGTTGGCAATGCCGCATAGAAGAGTAGCTGTCAAATATTTTGCAGTATTGATAATTTAGTACAATGGTACAATATAGAGGGTGTAAAACACCTCTTAACGAAGCCGAAAGGCACTTGTTTTCCCCGTCACTGCGATCATTTTTTTGTTCTACACTATTCCTGGGAACCTTCAAGTTACGATGATATTGGGGGTGAAAGTTTCAACTTCGTCAAGGTTTTTTTTAAATAACCTCCACGACCCCCGTACTATTCAATCTATCCATCAGCACAATGATTCAAGTGCGTTACACTATGCTTTACTGCAAAACATGTTTTTTAACCCCAAAAAAGGCGTTTCCTACATTGGTTTCCTAGCAATAATCTTTGCGTAAAGTCACTTAGTTTGATGTATGGAATGCTTGGTGGATGGCTTCGTGATGAGGTGGTTTACGCCCTGTATACATACTACAACTAGAACTATCTTATATGTAAAATTCTCGTGTCACAATTTTCGTTCCCATACTCCTCCGAAACGGCTTGACCAATTCTCATGAAATTTTGTGAGCATATTGAGTAGGTCTGAGAATCGGCCAACATCTATTTTTCATCCCCCTAAATGTTAAGGGTGGACTACCCTTAACATTTAGCCCTTTTACCCCTAAATTTTTTTATTTAATTTATTAGACAAAATTTTTCGTTTTTATTTTTTATGATACATAAATACATACAATCCTAAATTTTCACCCTTTTACGATCGACCCTTATTTTTTAATAGCCATTTTTTTCCGTTCCGTTTTCTCTCTTATGTGACGCAGACGAAGTTGCGTGGGTCAGCTAGTATATAAATATAACAATAAAACTAAACGTAAACTAGTGTTCTTAGGCATAACTTTGGATGCCAAGCTTCAGTGGGGCCCGCATATAAACAAATTGTCGAAAAAACTTAGCTCTGCAGCATACGCCGTTAGAAGAATTCGTGACTTAACTGATTTAGAGACAGCTCGTTTAGTTTACTTTAGTTATTTCCATAGCGTGATGTCGTACGGTATTCTCTTGTGGGGCAATGCCGCCGATATTCAAACAATATTTGTTTTACAAAAAAGGGCAATTCGTTCAATTTATGTGCCCTCTCAGTTTATTTATGAAAACCTTTTGTACGCACACAAAAATATTAATTTGTTTAAAAAATACAGTGATATCCACAACATAAATACGAGGAACAAACACAAATTTGTTGTTCCTGCAACGAGGCTCAAAAAAATAGGGGGTACGTTCAGATGCCAATGTATACGTTTTTACAATAAACTTCCGAGCCATATTCAAGCACTAAGCCTGAATAAATTCAAATCGTTTATAAAACAGAAGCTATGCCTGAAAGCTTTCTATCATGTCAATCACTATCTCGAAGATAAAAAGGCTTGGGATTAAACTGCTCCAATGAAATTTGCTCTGTGAATGTTGAAATTTCGGACTTCGCTGGTTTATTGTTGATTCCTTTATTTTATACACTGTGACATTGAATGATTTGACATGAATACTCATTTCAGTATTTTATTATTTTAAACGTTCTTTTTATTTTTTTTTATGTGTGTGAATTTGACATGAATATTTACTTATGACTGACATTTAATGAATTGACATGAATACTTAGTTCAGTATTTTATTATTTTTTACTTTTTTTTTGTTTGTTTTATGTGTGTATTTGACATATCGTATTTTTATTGACATTCGTTTTTTGTAAATTATTATTTATTTTATTTAATAATTGTGAATGTGAGGACCATGTGGGTCGCATTTTGTTTTTTTTTTTCCCACGTTACTGTCTGGCAGTTTGAGTACTATAAGCGACCTACCCAAATGTCCTTTCTTTGGTATTGTTCGTCGTTTCGTTGAGCTCCTTGAGTTATAAGTCGAGCTACACGATAACTGACAAATGCTTGCACTGACTGGACAGGTCCACTCAAATCTGTGTGGTTCTTTCTTCAAAAGCCCATCTCAGACACTAATCTGCATAGTCCTGATGTGAATTAAGCAAGATTGTCTGGACTTTAAAAGAGACTATGACCTCTGAGTTTGTTTCGGCTGTTTCTTCTCAGAGTAGTCAGGTACGAAACAACGGCCCCATCTAGTTTAAAAAAAAAATGACGTGTAAAAGTGTTTGAGAAAACCTACTTGCTGAATAAATATCATTTATCATTTAGTACCTACATATATACAACAATGTCAATAATTTAATGTTAGTAAGTTAAGTAATGTTCAGGAATTGCATTATTTCAATAGAGATTAAAACAATTTATGTTTAAAACTTAACAGAAATGAAGTTCACATTTGAAATTAATGAAATATGCGGCATGAAATTAATTAAAAACTGCTTCGGTCTAACGTGACCGTGGCACAGTTCCGCATTCACTGAATTTTCCAATGTTTTGTTTGACATCAACGACGGTATTTTAGGTCATGTTTTAAAAAGTATGTCACTGTTTATAGATCATAATATCGTCTAGAGTAATATTTTTCTTTGTTATTTAATAAAACACGTTAGTCGGGGCTGTGACAGTAACATACAGTAATACTTATAGCAATACAGTAAAGGCGCTTT
Organism: Xestia c-nigrum; assembly: GCA_916618015.1. Classification (NCBI taxonomy): domain Eukaryota; kingdom Metazoa; phylum Arthropoda; class Insecta; order Lepidoptera; family Noctuidae; genus Xestia; species Xestia c-nigrum. The sequence goes on from OU745249.1 coordinate 6,122,638, forward strand.
CAAATTAGATGTTAGAGGTCGGAGTGCTGCCCAGGGGGGCGAAACTGCCGGGGTTGCGGGCCTGTTCGAAAGAGATACCGCGGCCCCGGAACATAAAGGGTGAGCAATGGATGGATTTTAGTCAGTAAGAGTCTCCTCACTCCCTCCCGCTCCGCCCAGAGTCATTTGATGATTTCACATCCCAAAAAAAAAAACGGTGGGGGCGAAACTTCCACACATTGGCTTTAAACATCATTTTCATGGATAGTGCTGCCACCAACTTTTCAACTGTCATAACGAGAACAGCTATTTTAGACTACTTGCTAGTGAAGTAGATAGCCTAGCGGTGACAGCGGTTGCCTTGTGACAAATACTTCATAATTTCGAATCTTCAGAATTAATTTTTGTATTTATTTGGTTGAACAAAAACTAACAGCGCCATCTAACAGTTTGGGTACACAGTTTAAAAAACGAAAACCAGAGTTGCGCATCTATCTTGTATTATACATACACACATCAACACGGTCTAGGGATATTTCATACCCAATTAAATAACTCGAAAAGTACTGGCCGCATTGGAATCTTTTATACACCGATTTGTTTGTAATTTATCTCAGACTAATTCCAAATTCAAATTTTTGAAAATTCTTTTGTTTCGGTGGCATAAAAATGTCTTGATGTAGAGAGAATTTTCATTTGTGCGAAATTTAGAAAACAATACGAATTACGTTTAGTTACAGTTTTTTTTCATTTTAAACGAAAGATAAAGTTAAAATTGAGGTATTGTAGCCATGCAACGCCGACATTTGACGAGGGCGGAGATGTTACGAGCTGTGGGAATGCTGGAAGCTGGATCTGTTCAGCGTAATGTTGCTGAGGCCCATAGATATGTATATATAGCTCAATGCTGAGGCCATAGGGACCCATCAAAATGTAATTTCAAGATTGTGGACACGCTATCGTGCCACAGGTGAAGTAGCGGAGAGGCACCGGGGGTCAAGTCGCATCACTACCCCCAGAAAATACCGATTTTTGCAAATTACTGCGCGAGCTGAACCAAATGCAACGGCGACTCAATTGGTCCAAAGGCTGCGAGTGGAACACCAAGAGCTTGTGAGTGACCAAACTGTAAGAAAGCGACTGCATGAAAGCAATCTACGCTCTCGTAGACCACTCCGGGTCCCACCTTTACGGAGAGGCAATCGTGGACGACGATTAGAATGGGTTCGGAACCACGTGGACTGGGGCCGTGACCAATGGTCCAATGAATCCAGGTTCGGCTTCCATCCAGATTCACGAAGGACGCGTGTTTGGCGAGTTCCTGGACGATGGAGCCGTCTCCAGAACCCTCAGGAAGTTCACCCATACCAAGGAAGAACAATTATGGTTTGGGCAGGAATTCGTCTTGGAGGACGGACGGATCTCGTTTGGGTGTGCGGGGCAATATGACGGCAGAACGATACGTCCAAAGATAAAAAAAATAAAAAATAAAACAAAGAAACGAAACTCGGCCTGTACGAAGCCAAAAGGCAAATTATATTTTGTTCAACATAATATCCTTACCTGCAAATTGCAACACACTTCGCTGGCAGGTAAGACTGGTTTTAGACTTTTGCTGCTTTTCCATCTTTCTATAGCTAAGTATTAGTAGTTAATTAAGTAAGCTACCCAATCCAACTAGACAAAACCACAAAATATTATCTCAGCATGGTGCTGTAACATTAAAAAAACGTCACAGCGCGGCGGTGGTATTCTGATAACGTGATTCATATATTGATTCTGCTCAAGCGGCCATTTTAGGCCCGTTGATCTGGTCTGTACTACGAACCTAGCCTTTCTAAAAGTCATCATATTGGCACTGTTACCTTGTATTAATCGCGTTCCATAACCGTCGATACTTATTTATATTAAATAGAAACAGACTTGTTTACGAGTTGAGCAAATATCCAAGTTTGCTGAATGCCTGTCAAGTTTTCACTTAAGATTATTGATACTGTGATACTACGAGTAGGTATAAGTTCGTTCTAGATGTCACGTTTAAATCTCAAGTGTCAAGAATTCTTTACAAATAGTTATACAACCTGTATCTTATCAAGACTTCTTTGATAGTCTCGACCAAACAACATTAAAATTCATAGGTGAGCTCATGTTTCTGTGAAATACCTACTTGGAAGCCGGAGTTACCAAAATCGATTTCCACTCACTTTGAAGATGCTTTGAATGATCAATAATGTACCATTAAAATAGCTTTATTAGAGTACAAAACAGAATGATCGGATACACAAGTCTGGCTTCGAATCAAATCTTTGCATTGATTCCGCAAAACAATAGCTCTAAAACTACCTAACTTAGTTGATAAAACCACTAAATTATCGTCACAGTAATATGAAACTAACATGCTAGTAACTTGAAACTATGTGTGGGACGAACTAATGAATTTGTTGAAACCGGAGCCACATCTGCACGTAATTATTTTAAAAGGTTCCCTTCGTTCATCGGGGCTTTTTGTCGGATCCGATCGGGCTGAGTTTATCAACGAGATTACAATGCCAGTTTAGTGATGGGAGTTTTTAGTTCCAATTGGTTTTAGCAAATGTATAGTGTAGGCTTTTAGCCGTTTACGGCATCTTTCTGAACTTAAACTGTCGCTTACAGGATATCTTCCGTGATTATTAATTACTAGCGGACTTCAACCACTTCAACCACGTAATTCCCTTTCCCGTGGGAATACGGGGAAAAATATAGCCTATGTTACCCCCCGATAATGCAGCTATCCATTGCTGAAAGAATTTTTGAAATCGGTAAGATAAGATAAGATAAGAAGAAAGAAAAAACATTTTTCATCGCAAAGTCATGACGTGCATACAAGAAAAGAAGACAAGATAAGAATAAGAAGAAAGATAAGATAAGATTAAGATAAGATTTATTTGCTCAAACATGTGTACGCATACAATAATATATAATAAGTGTATGCAGGATAACATAAAGGAAATTGGTTCGATCCAGTAGTTTTTAAGTTTATTCGTTAAGTACATACAAAAATACAAATCTTTCTTCTTTGTAATATTTGTTTAGATTGTGAGCTATTTAGGGGCTGTTGCAAGCACCAGGATTGCGGGGTGACTGGAGAATGCAGGTGGCTAGTTATTCACGGAAGATATCCCGTAAGTCACAGTGAAAGTTTATTTATGTTTTTATTTTTTTTCCGTTTAGTCTTACAATTATGTTAATGTTGCTGTGTTAATTTTCGGTTTAAGTTTAAGTGTTTGTGTTTGTATTAATGCGTTCTATGTTTACCTTATTAATATTGTATGCACGTCATGACTTTGCGACGAATAAACATTTTTTTCTTTCTTTTCTATATAATCCCTATTAATCCTATAATCCTTCCTTAATAATATAATCCTTCCTTATATATATAATATTATAAATGTGAATGTTAGTTTGTTTGTTACGCTTTCACGTGAAAACTACTCAACCGATCATCATGAAACTTTGTACACATATTCTTGGAGGTATTAGAAGTAACACAGGATACATTTTATTAATAAAAAAAAATAAGCAACAGGATCCGCGTACGAAGTCGCGGGCAGAATCTAGTAATCCCTACTAATATTATAAATGTGAATGTAAGTTTGTTTGTTACGCTTTCACGCGAAAACTACTGAACGGATTTGGATGAAATTTACACAAATAGTTTATAACCTGGATTAAAACATAGGATACTTTTTATCTCGGTAGTAAAATCCCATGGAACAATAATCAAACTTCACGCGGGCAAAGCCGCTGGCAGAAGCTAGTTATGTATAATTTCAACATGAATGATGTAACCTAGATTTTTAACAATAAGAGTGTCCATGGAGTTTCTTGCCCGTTCTTCTCCATAGAACACTGCACACTTTGGAATGTGCAACTACAGTACTTTCTCATATAATGCCTTGTGACTGTGACTGTAGCTTCGCGTTTTTTTGTTGTTTCTTTGACATTCAAAAGTGCCGTAATGGTCTAATTGAAATAAATTCTTTGAGTTATAAACTGTGAATACTGAAAGCAGTTTCATCATTCTGGTTAAAAAAAAACCTTTAAAAAAAATTGCTAAACACAAAAACTCACGAATATTTACCATTGCTGTAGTCAGAAGTTTCAAAACGTCACCGGCTATATGCTTGCGCAATATGCATAGTGTTTATTACTTTAGAACTTTAGATGATGGACTGAATACTGATATGATGTGGTTTGCTAATGTTGAGAGGACGAATGAAAAGCGAAAGAAAACAAAAGATATTTACAAGGCACATGTGCGTAAAGACACCAGCTGGTCGCTCCAAATGGACATACTTTTATCTTATTGACGACCTTCTTCAGAAAAGTCGCAAGGGGCGTGCGTGATGCATATGAACGTAGAGTATGTTAAAATGTAGGTTTATTTAATAGTTACATTGTTATTTTATAGGTAGGTACATGCTACTAAGTATAAAACCCTAGCCTAACCTTGAGTCACGTCGAATATAGCAAAGAGTTAACCGCAAATGAACCTGCAATGACCTTCATTGAGTTAAAAAACACATAAAGTAGGTAAAAAATACATAAAGTATCTATTGTTATCCAAACATAAATAAAACTATCATTCCTGCAGTTTTCAATAAAACATAAATTGCTGAAAGGTCAAAGCTTATTCGCTTTTGCACCTAAATTATAAAAGCAGTAATAACTTTGGAATGTAAGTAATTTATTTACAGTACAGGACTCTAAAATGCGAAAGAAACAACACAGTAATCATTTATTTTATTTTTATTTTATTTGTCTCTTCAACAATGAGTACATAATAACATATACTGGGTCATTGGGTCTGGACCCGCTGTAGCAAATTCGCGTAAAGAGGTAATTTACGAATTATTGGAAGATACATTCCCTTGCTAAAGTTTTATAATTTGGGAGATATATCAATTTTCATAATTTATTGAAATGAAAAACTTTTTTGAATTATTTAAGTTTTTCTTTTTTTGTTTGTTGGTAGTCATAAACATTGGTGATAATGACATCTTGGAACTTCCCACAAACAAAAGTTAAACAATAATATAGCAGGCTCTTAAAAAAAAAAATCTTAAGTGAAAAGTCTGAAGTAGGATCGAATAATTAGCAAATGACCTCCTCTATTTGGTGGTCGAAACTTATGACAAGTGCCCATAAAATCCCAGTATAATCTAAAAACTTACAATAACGTTATGAGGAGCTTTTGTGAAAATAAGATAGATATGGAGTAAGTTCAAACTATGATCCGGTATTAAAAGAATAAGTAGTCTATTTTTTTTTGTTTTTCTTTGCCCTTGTGTCCTTGTAAAATGTTTTACATTTGTATCCGTAATTTTGATGGTCTACATAATAAAGAGAATTGTATTTATCTATCTATCAGCCGTTTGGGCCGATCTTTAGGTTAACCCGTTCTTGCCTAGGTTGGTTTGTGGATGGGTGACCACCCTTACATACCGAGTTTCCTCCGTGCCTCGGAAAGCACGTTAAGCTGTTGGTCCCGGCTGTCATTTGTCCATCTTTGACAGTCGTTACAGGTAGTGGCCCAAAAAGTCTGACAAACAGTCTTACCAAGTGGTATCTTATTACCCAGTATTAACTGGGTATAATAAGAAATGTGATGTGAATGTTAAATAATGGTATTCATTTGCATCCGGTTAGACTGAAATCCGACCCCAACATAGTTGGAAAACGGCTAGGCAGATGGTGAAACAACAAAAATTTAAATTTAAATTTAAAAGGGTGCGATTTACGATCTACCCTTCATGCGCAACTCCGACTAGCATTTGACCGGTTTTTCATGATATATCTTCTTGCTCAGACGCAACTAAAGAAGAATTACCACAATTTTTCATACTACCGTTCCTATATTTCACACATTCGTAACGATGCAACGTCCTTGCATTACCTAGGATATTAATACCCATAGCGCAGCGCGGTCGATACTCACTCGCTGGCACTACGCGTGCTGACTAAGGGCCCTTATTGTGTCACTGTTGTGCCACCGTTGTGCCCTTGCAGCCCTCTGTGCATGGATGAAGGGCTTTCGATTGTTTGTGCAGTGGATTGTGTGGGATACTTTGGTTGTGTATTGTTTTTGTAGTGTTGCTGATAATTGGGGATGTTGCGTTTGTTATAATTACATGTAATGGTGACAATACGTTGTAATTTCATGGAATACTAAGTGTCTGTGCGAAAATAGACTCGCTCCGTATAACGTGAAACTAAACATAAGTAGTGAAATGTGAGAGAAGTAGTGAGAGGAGTACTGTAGAGGTGTAAACACCTTGGCCTAATCGTCGATTTTTCGGGTTATAAGCGCACTGTTAGAAAAACTGACGAACTTCTGCGTTTTCAGGGTTGATCTACTGAGGAGAACATGATTTAATTTGTCAGGAAACAATTCAACACGAAGTATATATCTTTGTAATAAAACAGGTAAACTAATTATGTCCAAAGTAAGTCACCATCTGCCTATTCCCAACTATGTTGGGATCAGTAATCAGATGCAGCTGAGTACCTACCAGTATTTTAAATGGCCCGCCTGCCTATCTGACCACCACAACACAGTTAGTTTAAAAAACACAGGTACTCGGTACTACGATACCCCTTGGTAAGACTGGTTGTCAAGCTTTGGAGCCGCTGACCACCTGTAACGACCGTCAAAGATTTACAAATGACAGCCGAGACCAATGGCGTAACGTGCTTTCCGTGGAAATTATAGTATAGAAATGTAAGCATATGTCCAAATCTAACCATAAAAGGATCTCTTTTTTTGGAGCCCACAAATAAAAATCTGTAATAGTACATTGTTATCCTAGGGGTGAAAGTAACATATTTAGTCCCGAGACAGGGTTTGGCGCCCAAGCGAAGCGCGGGCGCTAATAGCTCGAGGGACTAAATAAGTCTTTAACCCGAGGTAAACACTGTGCTTTTCATTACGAATACAAAGAAAATAAAAACAAAAACACGACACCACTCGAAAAAAATATGAAGATCGGATTGCCGCTTTCCCGCCTATTTAGTTTTTTTTTATTCAGCCTTTATTTTCACTATCGTCACTGAAATAATAAATATTATGCCCAAATCTTTGTTATTTTAAAGAAATATTTGTAACAAAACTATAACTAAGTTATTAAAAAAAAAAAATATTCTTTAATTAATACTGAATTTTATGTTATTTCAATTTTACATCGCGCTGTAATTTACAGGCTGTATAGAAGTCGGAACATGGTTCAATAGAAATGTGAAAATAGAACTAGATTTTTTTTTAATAATGTGACAGCTGTCAGTTGAAAGCGATTTTCCCTAGGGCTGAAAAGTATTACTTTCAGCCCGCTCCTCAGGCAACTTCAGACTTACTTTCCGAGCATGAGTAATGAAAAAGCTATTTACTTTTAGAACAAAAAAAAGGAACTCTATCTCGAGTACCTAAATATCTACACAAACAACTTTAGGTACAATCTCAAGTACAACCGCACTGAAAGAGACAATTTCATCTCAGTGGTCTCACGACCCGACATCGGCTATCACTTGTTCTCGACAAAGACTGAATTATGGGAAGCAAATAGTGCACGATTTGTATTGAGAAATTCTTTGTTTCCGGACCCAACAATAGCGGGCTTTGTTGTTAGATCTAAGTCCCTTTTCATGCTTGCTCTGTTTGTACGGACAAGCCATTTATATAATGGTTTCTGATGGAGGGGGGGCAGTCGATTATAATGCTTATTGTTTGGGATATTAATCATGGGCGCTGTAATTTCATAGATATCTTTGACTGAAACTAGTCACTAATAATTGTGTTTTAAACAAACCATCACGCCAGTAAACCTCGAAGGGTATGGCAGTGGTGTACCGAATAGTATATCCACATTTCACCAGTTATGTTTAAGTCCCATGTAATAGGGGGCGACCCTAATGCCATCAACTGGGCGCACATCCGCAGACTCTGTTGCTGCTACTGAAAAATTCCTGACGGAAAAGCCCAATAACATTTGCCCGACCCGGGAATCAAACCCCGGAACTCATGATCAGCTATTTTACTAGCGACCTCTAGACCAACGAGAGTTTTGTCTGCAGGAAATACTGGTATTCCTATGTCTTTAAAGGGTGTAAAACACCTCTTCACGAAGCCGAAAGGCACTTTGTTCTCCCCATCATTGCGATCATTTTTTTGTTCTACACCATACCTTTTAGTTACGAAGATATGGGGGGTCAAAGTTACAACATTTTGACAAGTTTTTAAAAAAATACAAGTTGTTTTTGTAAGATTTTGACAATGTTTTAAGTGCGTTACGTTGAGTTCTACCACAAAACATGATTTATAACCTCAAAAAGTAAAGTAGTTTCCCAGCAATAATTTTTGCGTAAAGTTACTTATTTTGATGTACAGAATGCTTGGTTAACGGCTTTGTGATGAGGTGGTTTACACCCTGTATGTAGGTATACATACCTAGTTTAGCTTCGTTGTTCTACAGTTCACGACCCACGTGCTTCTGTTGCCTGTCCTCGCTTTATCCGCCCAAAAAGTTTAATTAACTCCAAATAACAAAACCGCGTGTTGTTATTTGTCAAGCCGCGAACAAGAACATTTTAATGGAATCCTTCCTAAAAATAGCAAACGGGAAACGTTGGTTTTTAACACTCCGCCTTGCGCCCGCCTCCGCAGTGCGTTAGCGAAAGCGAGAATTTACCGAAAGCAATTTCGTCTCTTATTTACCGAGCCCGGGGCTGGCTATAAAAACGGTCCTCTATTAAAACGCTTTTAATAATCGTCTTCGATTTTGGTGCGAGGGTAGAAATGGGCTGTTAGGTGCCGCGAGCCACCATAACTCAATTATTTCTCGCCCCGACATAACTAACTTAATAGCATCAACAGCCGGTTTCATTTGTGTGCAAATTGCGAATACACGAATTGTTTATCAGGACTGAAGTTTCCGATGAATTTCGGCTTTCGTTACCTCCGAAAGTTTCGGGTATCCGGGAAGTTTTGCGACCGTTTCGCAGAAAAACGAGCACGACAGATATTACTTGGTAACTTTGCTGACAGCGAGATATAGGACTCTTTTGACTTCGTGGGCAATATTTTTGGTAAGTACATTGCATATTACATGAATACGAGTTACGAAGAAGTTAGCGTAGCAATTTATTCTGTCTATAACTCATGAAAGATGAAACAATTTGTAACAACGTCCTTCAAACCGCACATCACCAAACACTACAATTTATACGAAATAATCTCTATCTGCTTATCATGCCTTAACGTTGAGCGGACACGATGGTGGACCTGTGGTTGATCATGACCATCATCATTGCTAAATGTTCGTGTGGATCAGCTGGAGCAGCAAACTCGATCTAACAACATTGAAATTCAATGCTTACCCGAGAAGAAACATGAAAATCTGTTCGATATTGTGTCTGAAATCTCTAAAGTGTCTGGATGTGTCATGGAAAACAGAGATATTTTGCATTGCACCAGAGTTGCTAAACTCAACCCAAATAATACCAGACCACGTTCAATAGTGGTACAGCTGGCCTCCCCACGACTCCGTGATAATTTCCTGGCGTCTATTGTTAATTTTAACAGAAACAATAAGGACAATAAACTGAACAGCGGACATCTCGGCTACTCTGGGCCAAAAACAGCAATCTTCGTGACTGAGCATCTGTCCCCAACATATAGGGCTTTGCACGCTGCCGCGAGGATCAAGGCCAGAGAACTTGGTTATAAATTTGTGTGGATTCGTAGTGGTAGAATCTTTATGCGTAAAGTGCAAGAATCAGAACACATCATGGTGAGAAATATGGACACTTTAAATAAGTTAACCTAGTTTTAGCATACATATAGCTTATAAATTATAATCGCAGCATTGGTGTTAACAACAGTTAAAATTCTCTTCTCTTAATATAAGTATATATTACCAAAACACTAGAGGTCTACGCACAAAGACTCACAATTTTTGTCGTCAGCTATCTTTAGAAAACTATGACATTGTTGTATTGACCGAAACGTGGCTGAATAGTAGTGTTCTGAGCTCGGAGCTTTTTGACGATAGATATATAGTATACAGAAGAGACAGAGATGGTAGGAAAAAGGATGGAGGCGGAGTATTGATCGCTGTATTAAAAAAAAATTAATTCAAAACGCATGGTTCACTGGGAAAGCCAATGTGAGGACCTTTGGATAACTGTTGAGGTTCCGTGTTCAAAGTCTATTCGTCGAATGGCTCTATGCGCAGTATATTTGCCACCCCCTGTATTACGTGGTACCCTGGACAGTTTTTTAGACTCTTGTAATGTTATTCTTGAACAGACAGACGTGCAATCATGTATCATCGGGGATTTTAATTTAGGTAATGTAAAATGGAATTTGGTTTATGACTCAGTGAATAATTATTCACCGCCTGGCATTGGTAATGCACTAATAGACTTTAACCACGTGCATAAAATTACACAACATAATGGTATTGTGAACGCATCTGGACGAATATTGGACCTTGTATTAACAAACTTACCTTCTGTTAGCGTTACTGCTGCCCAAAACTCCCTAAGCACTGTTGATGTCCACCACCCCCCAATCGAAATATTGCTTAAAACGAGTGAAGAAACCAGGCTTCCATACAACCCTCAGAATTTGAAAACGAATTATTATAAACTTGATTATACTAAAATTTGCAAGAATCTAAATGATATAAACTGGGAGGAAGTATTTGAAAATATGGCTGATGTTAATGAAATGCTTCGTATGTTTTATGATAGGCTTCTAAATATTATTCATATGCACGAGCCTTCCAAACCTACTTTCAAATATAAAAAGTATCCTCCTTGGTTCAATAGAAGTTTAATAAGAGCGTTAAAGGAAAAGGAAAAAATAAGATGTCGTTTTAAAATCTATAAGAACCCTAGGGATGATCTTGAACTCAAACTATTGGGCAAACGATGTTCCAAATTAGCAACTGACTCTTATAACAATTACATGAAAGACATAGAAAATGAAATTTCCAAAAACCCGAACCGCTTCTGGGCCTACATCAAGGACAAAAAAGGTGGCTCTAGCTCTTTTCCAGCCACAATGACCAACGGTACCGTACTATCATCCGAAGGTCCCCAAATATGTGAAATGTTCGCGGCTAATTTCTGTTCTGCTTTTAGTGACGCAAAGGTAACACAAAGTGAACCTGACTCCGATTTTCTTCGTAACATGAAGAATAACAGTCTACCACTAACGGCACCTGTTATTGATCGCGATAGTGTGCTGAACAAGCTTAGATCCTTGGATCTTCGTAAGGGTGCTGGCCCTGATGGTATTCCGCCAATATTCATTTATAAGTGTGCCACCGCTTTGGTTCCCCCATTAATGCTTATCTTCAACAAATCCCTTAGCTCAGGTATTTTTCCTGACTTATGGAAGAAAGCAAAGGTTATTCCAATTCACAAGAGTGACGAAAAGGACAACGTCAAAAATTATAGACCTATCTCAATCTTGTCAACCTTCGCTAAGGTTTTTGAATCATTAGTTTGCCCATACCTACAGGCACACTTCAAACAGTATTTAAGCCCTTCTCAGCATGGTTTCGTAGGCTGTAGGTCTACCTGCACTAATCTGGCGACCTTTACAGAAATGCTATCGGATGCCATCGACTGCGGCAAGCAGATTGACGTGATTTACACAGACTTTAGTAAAGCTTTTGACCGCGTGCCTCACTATATACTTCTGTCGAAGTTATCTGCGTATGGAATTACCGGTACACTTTATAATTGGCTAAGGTCTTATCTCGAAAATCGTTTCTGCTTTGTCGCGGTTAATGGTTTCCAATCTGGAACCTACAGGATGTCTTCGGGGGTTCCCCAGGGCTCACATGTTGGGCCGGTTCTATTTAATGTTTTCGTTAATGACATCCCGCACTGCCTAAAATTCTCAGAGTGCTATATGTATGCAGATGACCTTAAATTTTCTAGGCTAATCGAATCTGAAAACGATCAGATATTACTTCAGAGGGACGTAGACTCGTTAGTTAAATGGTGTAACGATAATGAAATGAGCCTAAACGTAAAAAAGTGCTACCACGTCAAATACACCCGAAAGAAGAAAGTGACGGCTGGCGTATATCACGTGGGCTCTAACATTATCCAGGAGGCGGATCAAATAAGAGACTTAGGAGTTGTTTTTGACAGTGCCTTGACATTTGTACCTCATGTTGAGGGCGTCATCAAAAAGGCTTCTAGAATGCTGGGATTTGTCATAAGGAATGTTGCCGGTTTTAAGCGCAATCGGACTAAAATCTTGCTGTACAACTGTATTGTTCGTAGCACCTTGGAATATTGCAGTACCATTTGGAGACCTCATTACTCCACGCACATCCTCAGACTGGAGCGAATACAAAAAAGGTTTCTCTGGCACTTAGCCTATGGTAGCGGAATTGTAAAAAGAATACGATCTTACGAAGCCCGACTAATTTACTTTAAGATGGTCTCACTGGAAAAACGTAGGATAACCATTGATTCCGTCTTCATATACAAGCTACTCCGAGGCAAAATTGATTGTCCCCAATTATTATCTAAATTTCAATTTCGGGCTCCTGCTAGACTCCCTCGTGCTCCTATTACTCCTTTACACCCTCCACTACGCAGAACAATACTGGGTGCAAACTCTGTCGTATCTCGCCTTTGCAAATTGTTAAATAGCTGTAGTGATCTTGTCGACGTGCACTTCGACTCATATGCCAAATTTCGTAGTACTATCAGTAATGTTTAATTTAATTTTAGTTTTGATTTGATTTTAATTTTGATTTTGATTTTGATTTTGATGTTGATTTTAATTTTAATTTTAATTTTAATTTTGATTTTGATTTTGATTTTGATTTTGATTTTGATTTTATTTTTAATTTTAATTTTGATTTTGATTTTCATTTCGATTTTAAATTTAATATTGATTTTGATTTTGATTTTGACTTTAATTTTGTTTTTAATTCTAATTTTAATTTTAATTTTGATTTTGATTTTGATTATGATTTTGATTTTGATTTTAATTTTAATGTTAATTGTGATTCTGACATTGATGTTAATTTTGAACTGATTTTTGCTTGAATTTATTTTGTTTTAATTTTGATTTTAACTTAATAATTATGAATGTTGAGTTTAACGTATATGTTGACCCTAATTATAATTTTTCTTGTACATTGATTTTAATTTTAATTTTGATTTTAATTTTAATTTTAAATTGCTTTTAATTTTGATTTTGAGTTTGCTTACCTGTAATCTCGATTACGGTTTTCATTGTTATTTAATGTAAATTTTGATTGTTACATTAATTTGACTTGTAATTTAATTTTGTTTCAATTTTAATTGTCTTATTTTTTAGTTTTGTTGTGTCTTTGTTTGTTTTGTTCTATTGCATTTTACTTCTACTGTTAATGTTAGTTTTATATTCCTACACATAATTTGAACTTACACTTGTTAGTTTTAGTTAATTAGACACTAATTTTATAATAGAATACTTGTGGCACTTCTAATATGTTTATGGGGCATGCGGTGCTAACCTGTAAGAAATTGTTACACTAACCTTAGATAATGGTAGATAATTACTCGAAATATTACAGTGTAAACAATTGTTGGTTGGCCAATAAAGGAAAATAAAAATAAAAATAAAATGATCATGATGATGACAGTAAGACATAGAAAAAAATCACGCAGTAATTCCCAACATGCACAAGCATCTCTTCTAAAATAATAAAACACGAACTAACAAGCCTCATAATTAATAACAGCCGAACTATAATCTCATTAACAGCGCCGAGCATTCTTAATTTACGAGAGAGGTCAAGCACCTGAATAGCGGGCAAGAGCCGGTCTAAAGGGCTGAAGGGCCCCGAGGGCTCTCCACATCGCTCGCTCACTTCCCGCATTCATGTCATTTCAAACTGCGAACGAATTCGGCCGGGCGTTCCGATTTCGCAGTACATGCAGGTTCGCGGAAGTCGGTGAAATAATGCCGAGTCTCGAAATTGAAACGACAGATGACGACAGCTTGGGAAATGGTGGAAAGTTTCAAAGTCCATTTCGATTAAATCAATGTTTTTCAAGAAAAATACGTTTTCGTTTTTGTGACGGTGCTGTTTGATCGAATTATATTCATACCTCTTTGGTGAAAAGTAAAAAAATTGATAATGTGCTGAGAAATCAAATAAAACTGAAATTTTGACTTTGAATGTGGATGGCTATAGCGGTAGAGGAAGATCAAAGATCGATGGATGGACTGAGTGAAAGATGCTATATCTAGAAAGGAGGTGTCACCTGAATGCAACTAAATACCTGTTTTTTACATAGAGCGACTGCTTATCTTTTGACGACCCGATTGGCGTAGTGGTAGTGACGCTGCCTGACGTTCTTAGGGTCCTGGGTTCGAATCCCGGTAGGAGCAAATGTTCGTGTGATTAGCACGGACATTTGTTTCCGAGTCATGGATGTTTATATGTATAATAAGTATGTATTTACAAACAAAAAAGTATATATGTAGTATATCAACTATCTTGTGTCCACGACACAAGCTTTGCTTAGTGTGGCACTAGGTGGCGCTGTGTGGTAATGTTCAGCGATATTTATCTGTCGTCCACAACCTAGTTAGTAATGGGTGCTACATTACGCTTTTCAAACTTTCAAGCCACAGATTACCAGAACGACTGTCACAGAACTACAAATGACAGTCCCCATGAAGAAAATCCGAGAATTTATGTATGCACGTGTGTATCGAAAGGAAAATTACATAGCAAATGTTTGAAACATAACCTTAAGAAAAAATATATTACCGATATGTTCCCGGATCACCTTTAATATACCCCCGTCGACAGCACGGTCAGAACTTTGAGACTCGAGTCCGCTCGGGACACGTTAGAAATGTTTTTCGGTACGATCTTGAAAGTTTCTTGCAAAGTAACAAACAAGAAAAGTTATATGGGCAACATGGGGCAAGTAACATACAAATAAGTGTGAGTATAATCAACAAACCCAATATTATGCTACTTGTTTGACTCAAAATAGAAGCCAGCATTCTGTCAGCGGGTTAGAATGCTCTTTATTATCACTAATACTTAGTAAAGCCTTTATGAAAGCCTAAATGTTATTGATTTATTGGATCCTCAATATTTTTTTTATTTTGCAAAAAATAAAACCGACTTCTAATTAAAAACACAAAAAAGTGACCGGTGACCTTTGTTTGATTGGTTTAGTTGTTTTTTGTCATTCACTCACATTTTTCATTTTTAGTGGTTCACATGCGCTTACCTCTTCACAACGTGCTGGCGTAATGTTATTTCATGAACTGGTGTAAACAATAGACAAACATGAGATTTCAGCAATCCCAGTCTATTGGCTATCTTTTATTGAGGAATTCCGTTGCCTATCTCCGAAGTTCTTCATCAGATCTTCACCAAATTGAGGTGGGACCACTCCGAGAAAGTACTCGAAAACCACCCAAATCGCTTCATGTGTGCCTATGAAGAGTTCTCTCTATTTCTCCAGAATTCCATCATTAGATCCTAATTTGATGATTATGGGACTATCTGTGAAGTATACCCTTTCAAATAAAATAAAAATAATCCAAATCAGTCCGGCCATCTTCGAGTAATCAGAGAACATACATAAAAAAGGTTCCGAAGAATTAAGAACCTCCTTCTGGAAGTCGGTTAAAAAGTGACGCTAAGCTTACCTAATTCGGGTGCTCGAAAGACTTTACGTGAAATCGGGCACCCAATGCATTTCTCTTTAAGCATTTATACACAAGTACACTGGTTATCAGACTACGGATAAGGACTACGAGTAGTTTGAATGAATTCGAGTGCATGTGCTGCGTGCGCTAGACGTGAAATGAACACTGGCTTCGGGTATCCGATTATGAGTAACCGCAACGTAAGCGAGACGTACTCGAACTCATTAATTCACACGTTCAGACAATCGTATGCGGGATAACGGAAAGTGATATTGCGACATTAGGCATTATATTCAAGAGTCCTTGTCCATCAGGGCGAGTCAATAATCACTAATTGCACAGAACTGGACTACTAACTCTTATCCAGAAAATCCCGGTCGATAAACCGCACACGCTCTAACACATGAAGGCATTTCATCCCGTCATACATACTGATATTTTTCGAATAAGTTTTACATAAAATCTAGGGAATAAAATTCGTCTAAAATGAAAAGGGTATGTGGGTAGAAAGCCAAATTGAACGGGCAGGAACGTCGACAGCTTGACTCCATTACCGACAAGTTTTAGTCTCTAAGGGTAGCTAGGCTAGAAACTTAGAAATGTTCTTGGTTCTCTAGAAAGTTCTTTGCAAAGTTTTGACGATAAAGGTTGGATTTTTAAAGGAGGCACTAATGTTGGATAGGCTCGCGTATGACCATTATATCACTTTGAATCTGTTTCAAAGAGTTTTTTTTTTTTACCCAGGGGTGCTTCATCACTTGTTTTAGGTTATAAAACATAAGAAGACGGGTATTTTTCGGGTTTTTTTTTAATCTGGTCGAAACGTCGGGATTAAATTAAAGGTAAATTCGCGATAAATACCCGTCTTCTTAAGTTTTATAATGTGTTCTGATCGGTAGGGTTAGGTTGTTTGATTCGGAAAAGTTTGTTTAAAAAACCAATCTGTCATCCCTTTATTATTTTTGTGAGTTTGGCACAAGTGTAGTTAAGCCGGGCGTCGTTTTCTCGTACTTATTTTCTGACTGGCTGTGCCGACCGGCTGTGCTAATCCAAGCCGACCCGAACAAGTAGGTAGTATCCGTCATATACATCCATATACATTTCGTGAACGTAAAACAGTTTTGTTCTGCGTTTATAGCAGTAAAGTAAGCGATATAATGTAACAGAACATGTTTTGTATATGGGAAGGTAATTGTGTATTACTTATTTTATTACAGTGCGTATAAAATATTCTGAATTATTCATAAATCTTACATGTTTAGCTAATTATCTCTTGAATTTCAAATTCTGTTGGAACTAACAAGTCGCTATTCAAATCAAAAACAAAACTACAACGCTAATTAAATGCCACGCAAACTGAATACATAACTACGTGTTGATTAAGTTCAAAATTGCGCTTTGTGTATATTTGTATCTATATACAATGGGTACAATTATAATTTTCCGTCGTGTTTGTACTGGCCTCAACCCAACCCAAGCCAATATTAGCAGAATACTTTTGGGGCTTCCGTGCAACTTTCCAAGGCTTTGTCCCAGTTTCGTCCACGTGTTTTTCATTGGGTTCAGTACAAAAGTTTGCAATGTTGTTGGTATAATTTTGGTTGCGCAAAATATTGATTGTTGAACTTTGCACAATTCACGTGCGGATGATTTATCTCAATATTTCAACTTCTCTTTCTAAAGCGAAGTTGCTTTCAGTATCTATTCTATGTGACCATTGTTCTAGTAAATTTCAATAGAATGTAAGTTAAGGCCTCGCTTCCCACATGCATGACTTTGTGGGTTCAAATCGGGGCAAGTACCAATGCGGCTTTTTCAATGCTTTTGTATTTTTCTAAGTTTATCTTGGACATCACTGAGATCCGTTAAGAAAAACATTGTGAGGAAACCTGGGGCCTAATTCTGCTATTTTAATAAATTCGTCTCTTCAACATGATTCCATTCTCATCCCATTGTCATTTTGCTTAAAGTTCGTAATCTGCTAAACTCACAATGGTCGGTCGATGGTCTCGTAATAAAATTGTGTTTTAATGGCATTTTCGTATTGCCATTATTATAAAACCATTACAAATGGTGCATAATGCGAACATTTATTCATGCCAGATTTCATGTACGAGATTAATATTCTATGACATTTCTTTCAATGGAGTCTCACTGGTTGTTCATTGAGAAGTCATAATGACGCCATTATATTAGTTGATTACCAAACTTGTCAAAACTTGACAGAACTTGAACATTGTGACTTCAATGATCGCCTATTCTGACACTATCGTAATGGTAGAATCGAGTCCCTGGACTTATAAATTAATATAAGTCTGAAATCGCCAACCCGACTTGAGCAAGCGTGGTAATATTGAATGCAAAAAGAAAACTTCTCTGTATGAGAAGAGGCCTTTGCCCAGTATTGGGACAATATGGTGGGATATTAAAAATATTCAAAAATTTGTTTAAGATGGTGAAAGTATACCAATTATAAGAACATTATATGAAATTTTACTCATAGTAAAAAAGTCGATGTTTCAAAATGTTTTGAAAACCGTGCGAAGAGAGGGCGTGTCGCTAGTCTCCTAATAAAGCCATTAAAAGAGACATAACATCACGACTGTTATCTTTGATGGGTTAGGCAGAGGTACACCTAGGAAGTTGGGGAGTGGAGGGGAAGGTATACTACGCCCCTCAAAAGTTTTAGGTGAGAATAAGAAACAACCGAGATACGATAAGGGGGAGGGCGAGGGGGAGGGGGGAGAACGGGAGTTTTGAAAAATGATTTTGACCAACTCCAAGCTACGAGTATCTTTTAAGTCCGACAGGTCGAGCCCATTTTCTGAAACTTCCAATAAATGAACAGTTTTCTGAGAAAGTCTTTCCATTTCTTTAAACATGGATGAAGTTAAGTAGTAGCAGTAAATTGCTTTCCTGTTATGTTTCGATATCAGTTAATTTGTGGTTTTGGAAGCTTTCCCAATGCTTAATAATTGACTTGTTTTGCTATAAACAAGCTTGTAAATAGTTTGAGGAAGTTTTCTGGAATTCTTTTTTTAATAAAATAAGTTTTAATAATGTATTTCCGTAGTAATTTCTGTTCCGTTTATATGAGTCTACAAGGAATTCGAGATTTATTTATTTAAAAAATGATATACTAAAACCTTACTCTTGAATCTCTCTATCTATTAAAAAACCTGCATCTAAATCCGTTGCGTAGTTTTATAGATTTAAGCATACATAGGGACAGGCAGACGCGGTGGGAGGCTTTGTATAATATAATATAATAATAAAAAAAAAATCAGACCATCGAGTCCATATTTGATACATTACAATTTTTATCGTTCATACGAAAAAAACACACACATGAAAGAACACAAAAACATAGGTACATAAAATGAAAAGATACACACATACATTATAATGAGGATTTCATTAATATGTAGTGATTAGATTTGAGAGCAACGTAATACGTGTTTTTAAACGGTTTTATTTAGCTCACCCCGTTTGTTTTATTTATTCTTGGGTCAAATTTAGTAATTCAAATTTCACCCTCTTCCTGTCAACCGATTAATCTGATTTTTTTTTTTATAAAAGTTCAATTATCATCGTTGATGGACACACGATGCATTTTCATATTCCGCACTCCCAATATTTACAAAGTCATCGAATCAAAAAGCAGCTTTCGCACACAAATAAAGCCTTTTAAAAATGTCCAATTAATTCAATAACGTTTCAAAAACGCATACGGTTCATAAAAAAAAACAGCGTTTTTTGTGACTGAAACCGACGTTTGACTGCGTTTTTCACTTTTGAAAACGCAGTTTGAAGTGATAAAAGGCAGCGCCGTGTATCCCGCCCTCTAATTGGCCGACGTCGCTCCCACTAATACTGTTACGTCCTAATGGGTGCCTCTCGGTCTGTGTACTAACAATTACGTTAAATTACAGGCTTTAATGTCATATCTACGTATAGTCTTGTGAAGTTTATTCTGTTATTGTTGGGGTTTCACAGGTTTATTCATAGAAAGGTGTACTGATTATTATGTTTTGTATTTTAAGGTGATCGCAAATACATAAAGTTTTAACATAACAAAATTATAACCTTTTTTTTTTTGGAATGGGAAATCATCAAATGACTTCTCCCGCTCTGGGCGGAGCGGGAGGGAGTGTCAGACTCTTACTGACTAAAACCCATCCATGTTCCTTCCTCGCCCTTTATGTTCCGGGGCCGCAGTATCTCTTTCGAACAGGCCCGCAACCCCGGCAGGCTTCAGCCCTTGCGGGCCCCTCCCCTTATGCTGACATCTCTTTGAGGCGCGCGTGGAACACGAACGCGCCGTCGACACGGCCTGTCGTCGTCGTTAGACGGACAGACGGCTAGCTAGCCCATAGCCAACCGTCCACAGGCCCGCATCTACGGTGGCCGCCGCGGTAGCCACCACGTGTCTCCCGACGCCCGGTGCGTCTCTCACGGCGGCCGGGAAGAGAGGCTGGCTCCCTCTCTCGTTCCGCCACCTCCTTCGCTAGCATGACTGTTCCGCAGAAGGAGGTGACGGCTTCCCATTCCGTCTCGCTCCGGACCATGGATTGAACCAGAGCCGCCGATCGCCGCTACGAGGACACGGCGGTGCTCCGCCCACGCAGGGCAGACTTCCACCGTGTGCTCCACCGTGTTCTCCGGTCGATCCTCACAGTGGAGACACCCGGGCGTTTCCTCCCGCCCGATTCAGTGCAGGTACCTCCCGAAACATCCGTGTCCGGTGAGGACCTGCGTCAGGCGGAAGGCGAGGACGCCGTGGCGCCTCTCTAGCCACTCCTCAAAGTAATTGCCGAGAAGTTAGGCAGAGGTACCCACATTACACTAGTTATGTTTAAGTCTCATGTAATAAGGGACGACCCTATTGGCATCAATCAACACATATCCGACCACGTGACTGCTTCTGACAAAGTACTGATGGAAAACTTGGCTCTACTCGGGAATCGAAATCAGGACATTCAGAAAAGTCTTTGTTTTGCTCTAAAAAACTAAAAGTTGCCTACACTTTTTGGTTTAAAACAGTGCATTAAGAATTGCCTTCTAATGCACTTCTAATAAGTAATTTTGTGAAAACTAGTAGTCCGGTTAATCTACCCGCCAGTGTGTAGTGTGTTATGGAGTATCGGACTGCTTTTAAAAGGCTTATGTTCCCTTCTTCGTGATAGACTTCCATGTATTTGAAATGTAGCCTATTACACTGAGATAATGTACCTTTCCATTAGTGAAAGATTTTTTGGAATTGCATAAGCAGTTCCGAAGATTACCCATACATACAAACTTACGAACAAATACCTCTTTATAATATTAGGATTGGTTAAAATCAATGCACCATTAACTTAGTTGTCCTAATATACCTTCCAGTAATTAACCCATTAAACCGACCATCAATCATTCCTTTACCAACAATATCTCAATAAAGTAACCTCAATAATTTCCGTGTACAGCCAACACCATTACCGAAGTATAAATAATAAAATCGGAGTCTAACAACACCCGATAAAATTTCAATCCAATGCATAATAAATGTACACTTGAATGAGTCATTAGTGTGTATCCATCGAATTACTAACAAGTAACAAAACTACTGGTTTTCGAATTATCTTTACTGAATACTTTATAATCCCACTCCATATTATACCAACATTCATTCACTACTCGACACGCCCAGTGTACATTGATACGCAGCCTAAAAAGGAACTAATATCGCATGTATGGATTTCGACGCATCGCATCATTGCTTGGCTATTGCTACTAGCGCCACGAAAACGTCTCAAATTATAGTGGTCGGTCCATACTTGTAGTATAGCGGTTAAAAGCATTTCCTTGTTAAGTTTTCAGTGTAATATATCAGAATCGCGATGTTTTATTCAGAAATAAGTACTTCAAGTTGTGCATTATTCAGTTTATTACCCAGATCTCTTCTAATAATGTAACGGTTATATATATCTTCTTTGAAATTCGAGGGGAAAGTTTTATTTATACATTGAATGTTTTACAAGTCTGCAAAATTGAAGCATGAATTTCAGGATTGAACAATAATGTCTACGTAAATATTCTGTAGAACGGTCTAGGCGTCTAAGGGCTGAATAAAAAAGGCGACTGTCTCGTTGGTCTAATAGCCGGAAATGCTACTGTTAAACACGTGGTCCTGGGTTCGAATCCCGATATGAGAGGAGAGTTAGTGGGGTTTTCAACGGTGTTCGGTTCCTGACAATGGTTCCTTACAAATGGTGGGCATACTATAATACAAATCAGCTAAACCCTTATTGAAAAACAGGCATGATATCACCTGGATTGTTTGATACCGTTGTGTAGACTTGGTTTATTAATACGATGCACACAATATGTACAAAGACAGTTGAATAATAGTAGTACGAGTATCACAGACTGGTGATTTGCTGGTATCAATATAATACATAGATTGTATCTCTAGAAAGGCTTTTTTGTCGCGATTCAAAACACCCGGCTGTTGTGACGTCACTATTGAGTATGCAATCATCTGCTAATGTGCGACCGTTCTGTGATACTACTATTATTCAACTATCCCTGTACATAATGTGTCCCTCAGATTAATAAAACAAGTCACTTTCATTCAACAACCTACGGAATAAAACACCGGCTTCAAAATATTGATCAATTTAATTCCGATTAAAACTGAAAGACTTATTTTCAAAAGAATTCTGGTAAGAAGTAAGGAGGAGTAAATTGAGGGAAGCCTCTTGAAGAAGCTCATTTATAATGTAATTAAATTAAAATCTATTAGCGATGTAATTTAATGAAGCTTATGAGTTGTCTATAGCTTTATTAAATATACTTGAAGAGGCATTTTAAAACACGGATAATTAAAAATTGTTTCGAAGGATATAGCCTGCCTTACTTCCGTTATTTCATTTGATTTAAAAACAGCGGCCACGTATTAATTTGGTATTTATCAATTTCCGCGAGCGACTGATTAATACAAGTTTTATAATTGGTTGCTATTTTTAACATAAAATAAAACGACTCAAGTTTAGACCACGCTACGTGCAAAAATCTACCAACCCCGTTTACCCTTTTATAAATTTTATCGGTTTTTGCAAAATAATGCGAAATTACTAAACCAGTTTTGATCAAAAGCCCATCGCTTGTAAATTGAGGGCACATTCACTTTAAAAGCCCGTAATAAGTCCCGAGCCATAGCTCCTAAACTTTATTAATTAAATATTCCCAAACAAAACGCGAGAATTCGAGCCATAACCCTCCCGCGCCGTGGCTCAACACTGGAATGGTACAAACAACCCTCAGTGCTGGTCATTAAACTGGTAACAGTAGAACTACACTCGACATTTTACGGGTTAACATTACAGCACATAAAAACTCGCTACGAGACCGCTGGGAGCCAAAATATAAAAATTCTAAGCGATAAAAAGAAAATTAAACTTTGGATTATTAGAATTTATGAAAATGATTAAAGTATCAAGAATTTCTTAGTGGCAGCAAGCAGTCTGAAATGCCCTGACTGGTGTTATGTTTTGTATTTTAAAAGTTATCTAGGTTCCTTATTTACTTTGCATATTACTCAAAGCTTAATATATTATTGTTGCAATAAAGTAACACGGCATAAATGAACAATATAAAAAATTCAGTAAAAAAACCGGTCAAGTGCGAATCGAACTCGCGTATAAAGGTTTCTGTACCATCGTAGTAGGGGAGCCGCCTTCAATTTTTTATCTGTTATTATAGCGGCAACAGAAATACTTATTTTGTGAAAGTTTTGACAGTCTACCTCTTGCGCGCTGACAGACAGACAGGCAGACGGACGGACAGACAGCGGAGGCTTAGTAAAAGGGGCCCGTTGGTTAGCTTTCGGATACGGAACCCTGTAGAGTACTAGTCGCTCATAATATCGACGCAAATTACAACACGAAAAGAAGGGTATGTCAAGGTTTTATCACATATTGACCTGTAAGTATATTGATTTATTATACTACAATACAGGTACATCTATTATGACTAACATGGCTTGTCATACTACAAAGTTATCACGGTTGTAAAAAAGGCGATTTGCGTTTATCACAACTGCTACGAAATACAGCTACGCCGTAGACCTCGTAGCTCGGTGCTACGATAACGCTACGAATTATTATTTCAACAAAATCGAGAAAGATGTCACGAATTTAGAGTCCTTATTTTTTATAAATAAATATTATTTAAGAAGAGATCAGAGAGATTCTTTCTTTTTTGTTAAGAGCTGCGTGATATGATCAAGGACATTGAAAGCTTCGTACGTTGACCCTTGCGTTTTCTTATAATACTCGTATATACTTAATTTATAGATATAATATTATTTACTGAAGAATTCAGCATGATAATATTTAGGTATATATAGAATTACAACCACGTTATTAACACTATTTACACTTTATGAATTGATTAGGTACAATCCTGTTTCGTTTAAACAAACTAAGCCAATATCTAATAATTTGTTAAAGATTTTGACACATTTTCACCCCATATTTTTTTCACAATTTTTAAAGCTATAAACCTTTTCATAAAAAAACTTAACCAAAATATACCGTAGTATACGTTTCTCCGTACTTTATTTAAATAGTACAACCTAAAAATAAATAGGTGACGATTATAAAGCAGCCATTAACCGTATCCATTACGCCAAATAAATAATTTCAGACAACATTTCATTGAAACTGAAGCAAAAACACGTGCCAATTCCACCCTGAAAGAAGAAATATCTTATGACTTACCTTGAGGATATGTAACCTTCTTCCTATGCCCGCCACATGGCCAAAACACTGGTCGGATGGAAAGAAGAAAAAAACCGTTAAGCATAGAATGTTCAGAGTTTAAAAATGGAATGGCTAGTGATGTGATGTCGTAGTGTCAGTCGGGAACGCGTATCGTTCGGTACGCGACGCGCGGGGCACTGACCAACACTGGCTGCGCCGCGCCGCTCGCTGCGAACAACGCGCGAAAACCTGAAAGATGGCGGAGGGTAGATGGGTGAATAGGCAGAATAAGGGTTGCTTTTGCTTTGTTGTTTCGTAACTGGGGTAGTAGAAAAACAGGAGTTGAAAAATCGTATCTAGACAGTGTTTTGAACATAAACTTGGTCGTCTCGCTTGGACATTAGCTATGACCTCGGCCAGATATACCCCTTAGAGTACCTACTCTTGAAGGATAATAATAGTAGCATAGCGACGTAGCAGTAATTTCTAAACTAGTTTTAAAAAAATCACTTGAAAATGTGTTTTGTAAAAACTAACCGTTTAAAATGTAATTCAGGCAGGTGGTAAATGATGTCATTATTGTACACTTTAATAAACGTAAATTGAATTTGTTGTACAGCCATTTCAACAAGTTATATTGATTTGGAAAGTATATTTCATTTAACACCTACGTTTCTAATAGCTCTATCAGTGTACATAATCTGTGTCCCCCGCCGGTCCGGGCGGGAGGGTACACTCGATACCACCCGGAAGCCTCGCTCGCCCTTTACGGACCTTTGTTTCACCTAACAGCCTCAGCCAATTATAATATCTCATCATTCAACCCTTCAACCCTACCAACAGTTCATTTTTTAATTTCCTTTCTAGTAATGAGGGTTTATGCCGAATGTATTCTGGATGTGGAGGATGTTAGTCATTTGATATTTTGTGGTCTTTAATGATGATGTGCTCTTGTTTTGAAATTTGTAAAACGAAAAAGTATTCGTCTCGTCATGATATTATTTTGTGCCATTCACTTGTTAAACAACCATGCCATGGAGGCAGGATGGCCAAGTCATAGAGCTACAGTCTACAGTACGAGTATATACAGCCGGACGATTTTTTAATTAAGTATAAGTTATAAAAAACCCGGACAAAACTGTTTAACAAAATATTTATCAATATCAAGAGGGTTTTGTTTGAGTACCTGTTCGCGGAAACCCTTTAAAAAATCCTATTTTTACCACACAACAAAATTAAAAGTAACTTTTTACTTGGGTAAAGGCTTTTTAATATTTTACTACAACAATTTTGACTCAAGTTAAAAGAAAACACTTTCCCAATCTTCCTATTATAGGAACAACATAAACCCATTAAAACTTTCAGAATGCCAATCATAAGATAATTCAAACTTAACAGGAAAAGCGGTAGAAAATATTAACGTTTCTGTTTACGAAATACTTTCCTCTGAACAACCAATCAGAACCCCGTCAAAGACAATAAAATATGGCTAGAATACTTTTCCAATCACTCTATTACCGTTTATCATCGACCATAGACTGCCAGACTCCATAAATTCGATGTTCGAACGACTTTATGATAACAAAAGACTTGACCAATCAAACTTACAGCTTCCCGTAATCTTTTTCACCTGTACTATCTCCATCCCTTTCTTAAGCCATGTGTTGGGGTGAGATGGAGGTAGTTCTGTTGAATGTAAGGTTTATGCCGATTGAGGTGGGGTTAGAAACGCTTTCGTTCGGAATCAAAGCCGGTGCTGAAAGTTTCTACAATAACTGTCATGGCATAATAACGAAGCGAAAGGGAGAAAGTTAGTCGGATAATGTTGCCAGCGTTGAAAATGTTTAATTTATGTAAGGTCCTTAATAAATCTGTGGAGTCATTAATATCGATGTACACATGTGGGTTTAAATGGAGGGATTCCATTGATGGATGTTGAACACTGGGCATGTTCGCTGATAAATGTCACCCATCTGGTTGTAAATTATGACGGCGGGAATGTTTTTTTTTTTGTTTCCATTTCTATTCTCAAATAAAAATAGGTATCTGTATTACGGTGTATCCTTTCACAGGATGTCAGTTCTAATTTTGTTATGTTATAATCAGTGATTAGGATAGGCAGAGAGAAAGTTATATCGGTCGTATGATCTCAAAGGTAAATAAGTTATTATGGATAGGCAATTTTTTGGAGACTTTGAAAAGAGTTTTATTTTATTCGATTTCCAACAATATTTAAAAAATAATCTATTTTTATGGAAGTGAATCTAGTTTAATCCAAGACATTAAAATACCTACATTTTAAAATCGATGCTTGAAATTTTTAATTTAATTTATTCTCTGTTGTAAGTGTTGTCATTCAACGCTACGTAGCAAACGCCGTCAATCTCTTGGGCACATTACTAGCTGACAGGGTTAAGAAGGAGTTTTTGGTGCACTTTTGTAGTTTGTTGTTTATGTACTCACTTAATACAGAAAAAAAGGAACGTAGACGTTGGGAGACATAGTTTTTAATCTATACTAATATTATAAAGCAGAAGAGTTTGTTTGTTTGGTTGAACGCGCTAATCTCAAGAACTACCGGCTCGAATTGAAAAAATATATTTGTATTGGATAGTCCATTTATCGAGGAAGGCTATAGGCTATATAACATCACGCTATGACCAATAGGAGCAGAGCAGCGATAAGAAATGTTGCAAGCGGGAAATTCACGTGAACGAAGTCGCGGGCAGAAGCTAGTTAATAATATAAGTTCGTGTATTCTCTTCAAATACTATGACAGATCTATGGTAAGGAAAGTCTAGCTAAATATATAAATAGGCTCTCCCGGGATCGCAGGCATGTCCATATCGCATCCACAGCCGCAAGCAAGAAACATAAGTCCTATTCCGATATCTGGCTATTATTAACTACTAATTAATAATGAATAGGTATGCCGCCTACACCACGCCCATGGGACCGCCATCATCCCTGAATAATCTTAGCCTTGACATTCAAGGCGGATGTTTGTTTATTTCCAAATACGTTTATTTTTATACGAAAGGAAATGTATTTCCTGTGAAATGTGTTTATCTGGGAGAACTTCCTCGAAATCATTTTAGGATAATTTTCTTTTTTCTATCTTTGAACTGTACAGGGTGTAAATAACCTCATCATGAAGCCGTCAACCAAGCATTCTGTACATCAAACTAAAAAATAAAAATTATTGCTGGGAATTAAATTTTTTTGGGGTGGTAAATCATGGTCTGTGGTAGAACTCAATGTACTGCACGCAAAACATAGTGCTAATCGGTGGATTGAATAGTTCGGGGGTTGTGAAAGTGTTATAAGTAAAAATGGACAATAAAACCTTGTATTAAAAAAACTTGTAAAAAGTTGTTATCGTACTTTGACCCCCAATATAGCTCCGTAACTAGAAGGTTCTATAGAATGATGTGGAACAAAAAAAAATATCGCAATGACGGGGACAACAAGTGCCTTTCGGCTTCGTTAAGAGGATTTTTACACCTTTTATAAGACTAAGTACCTGTTTCTTTTATTTGCGATAAATAAATATTTTTATCTATTATTTTAAACGCTAAACTATCTACGAGTATTTAGATATTTCAGCATATCCTACAATATTTCAACTTCTGGGTTGTGGAGGTCAGACAAGCAGTCGCTCCATGTACAATACTGGTATTTGGCTGCCGTTTTTTTTAGGATGGGAAATCATCAAATGACTTCTCCCACTCTGGGCGGAGCGGGAGGGAGTGTCAGACTCTTACTGACTAAAACCCATCCATGTTCCTTCCTCGCCCTTTACGTTCCGGGGCTGCGGTATCTCTTTCGAACAGGCCCGCAACCCCGGCAGGCTTCGGCCCTTTCTGGCCCCTCCCCTTATGCTGACATCTCTTTGAGGCGCGCGTGGAACACGAACGCGCCGTCGACACGGCCTGTCGTCGTTAGACGGACGGACGGCTAGCTAGCCCATAGCCAACCGTCCACAGAGCCTGCACCTACGGTGGCCGGTAGCCACCACGTGGCCCCCGACGCCCGGTGCGTCTCCCGCGGGTATTTGGCTGCCTTAGGTTAGACTGGACGCCGCACACATAGTTGGGAAAAGGCTAGGCAAATGATGATGATGTAGTTATTTACTTATCTCTAGTGTTTAGAGATCATGTGACGAATTAACCACAAGATTGATTTTTTGACCGTATACTTCGTTCAAGTCTTATTTTTTCAGGCATCAAACTATCCGTAAACTGGAGCCTAGAACCTAAACTAGAGCTTCGCGAATTTCCATCACATCAGAACTTTATACCTAGAAAGCTCTACGTGCTTTCCTTCTAATACTAGGTATTAAAAGTAGTTGTTAAGCCGCCGATTTTGAAAGTTTTGGAGCGACGGGTAAACTCGAGTTATCAATCAAGATTTGAGCACCCATCAAAGTTGTTGAGTGTAGCAATACTACCTATTATAGGGGTATTGCGAACCAGGGAGGGCCCTACTATTGGTATACGCTTATTTGTGAAGTGATAACTTCTTGATTTGCGTTGAGCACTTTTTAAGTGAATAAAACCTCGCGTGCCCGTCACCTAACGCTTTGTAGCACTCGGAGTCGATCCGCTACGGCGTAGCACAGGCGTGCGCTTGGCACAAAACTTAGCAGATATAGATTACCTGGTTTTCAATTCTATCGGCAGTACTCAAACACTGCCCCTCAAGATTTTTTTAAACTGTAGACATAATTAATATTGTTGTAAATTAGATGGCAAGTTACTTTTTAAAAAGAAAAATCTTACAGCTACAGTTATTAATTAAATAAATTAAGCAATTAGCTAAACAGAAATAAAATTAGGAAAAATAAATGTCGGACGCTACGATGACATGTTGACGGTCTGACAGCTCTCGAACAGAAGGGGGGCGCTGAAGGCAGCGCTCGCTTATATACGAGTTGGTTTCTTCTTATTCACCACAATATATAATAGACCTGCATCGAAACAATTGAAATTCATGGGAGAGGCCTTTGTCCCGCAATGGAATCACCGATGCTAAAGTATCAGTAAATACAATTAAAAATTACGCTTATTAAAGAAGAAAGACGACCCGAATGGCGTAGTGGTAGTGAGACTGCCTTACGTTTTAGGGTTCTGGGTTCGAATCCCGGTAGGAGCAAATGTTCGTGTGATGAGCATGGACATTTGTTTCCGAGTCATAGATGTTTATATGTATAATAAGTATATGTATTTAGAAACAGACCAGCATACATGTAGTATATCAACTATCTAACTATCTGGTGTCCACGACACAAGCCTTGCTTAGTGTGGCACTAGATGGTGCTGTGTGTTAATGTCCAGCGATATTTATTATTATTTATATTTATTTATTTAAAGAACTAGCGCCATATCTTGATACTTTTATTCCGCTAAGAGGAAATTAATATTCCGATAGTATCTAATTAGTAACTTTATTGAAACAAAAACATTTTTTACGTTAGATCTGAGAGGATAGTAGATGTTGTCGAAGGCACTTTGGGCCATAGGTACTGTCTTGAGTTCAGACGAAACTTGAAGTCAGCAGAGTACCATGCATTGTATTGTTTATAAGAATCGATAAAACTGCTTAACTGACATGTGGAGATGGCTAATACTTGTACTGAAAAATCACAAAATCATCGGCCTAGTTTTTAGCTCAACTATATTGAGGCTTGTCGGCTTCCAGTCTAACTGCTAATAATAGAGCTGAGTACCCATATTTCACATGGAGCGACTGCTATCTGACCTTCACAACCCAGTTAGTACTGGGTAATAAGATACCCCTTGGTAAGACTGGTTGTTAAACTTTCGGGCCACTGACTACCTGTAAAAACTGTTAAAGATCTACAAATGACAGCCAGGATCAACGGCTCAACATGCTGAGCGAAGAACGGACGAAAACTGGATATGTAATGGGTGGTCACCCATCCAAGGAGCAACCTAGCCAAGCTTGGCTTAACCTGAAGATTGTTCCGAGAAGCTGTTATTATG
Organism: Xestia c-nigrum; assembly: GCA_916618015.1. NCBI lineage: Eukaryota > Metazoa > Arthropoda > Insecta > Lepidoptera > Noctuidae > Xestia > Xestia c-nigrum. Next base: position 6,153,099 of record OU745249.1, read on the forward strand.
TAGCCATGAGGTCCTCCAACATACTTATACTAAATAGATAAATACACCGTGACTTTTTAGTCGTCTTTAAAAAGCGGTCCACTCAATGTACCCAACATAAAATACCTCTAGGCGATTATATTTTTTTTATCATTAAGTAATTAAGATAATAGGTACGAAGAAAAATAAATAATACATTAGAAATATGAAACACCCTGTTCAAAAATGTTTACGTATCAAACTGTAGAGTATACGTACCTAGCGCACAAGTCGAGCAGATCATTCCATCACCATTTTCAACGAGACAAAACGCCTTGTGTCATAATAATGAATAAAATTATTATTTTTAAATTATTCAAATCTCATAAATACCTATTTTTTTATTATGAACGTTTACTAGTCATTGGATACATGTACTGGACTGCCCTTGTTAGACGACTAAAAAGTCACGGTGTATATGTCACCGTAAAATTGTCAAACACGTTATATTACAATATAACGTGTTTTTCTCTAGCGATATTGTAATATCTCGATTTATTGTCAACTGAACATACGGAAGTATCTCTGCCCCCATAATCGGGACTTGGGGTTCCTTTAAACCCTGCACTCGGAAATAGGGGCCGTCGACTACGCTTTTAGGGGAATTTATAGTGTTTAAAGGTTAGGTTATATTAATCGATATTTCTCAGGAATGGTACAGTATCTTTTCATGAGAGTGGTACCAATGGGCAAGGGGGACCCCTCCTTCTCTCCAAACCGCGTGAGTTGACTACCAGCGCATGCATTTCACGAAAAATAATGCGTTTTGTTGTAAGCAGTATGTTCATTTGACAATATTTCGAGATTTTACAATATCGCTAGAGATATTGCAATATAACGTTTTTGACAATTTTACGGTAACATGTGTAATATATATATAATATGTTACCGTACACAAGCCATATGGCTTGTTTCGCCCGAAATGTTTAAATTCGATACAATGGGATGGGACCACCTAGGGTCAATCTAGGCAAGCAAACAAAAAGCGGCTGGTATTATTTACTCACGAGCTAACAAAAAAATCACTTGAATACCAGTCTTCGAAAAACAAAACCAGTTTTCCCTAAAACTGAAATAAAATATAAGGAAAGAAATTTTATGCTCGAAGTAATCTTCGAGCCCACTGAACCGATTTTAAACATTCTTCGTCTGAAATGAGATGACACTCCGAACGGACATGGGTTACATTCTAACCACACCAGCGAGGCCCAAGAGACGGTCTAAAAGGAAAAGGATGTTAGTTATTCTTGTAACGTAAAGACAACAGTGAAAAATTGTTTGTAATACAATATTTATATGGTACGGGGTCTCTGTGTTTTTGTGAATAGCTAGCACTATGTTAAGATTTTTATTTTTAGTTATAAAATCCAACACAAATTCTTCCTGTGTATTCATTTTATATTTTTAACAATAAATATCATGGTAATGAGCCTATAAAAATGATATTTCTTAGGTATCATGTGCTAGGTCATCTGCAAGCGAAGTAGATACAATAGTTACAAAATGGCGTCACGTCGATTTTGCAAGGGTTCAACAGACTAAGGTTTATTACATTTTTAAATCTCTGTTATCGACTCTTTCGACGTGACCGGGACCCGGGCGGGTATTTGTTTTTTATTCAATGTATACTTTTTCACAGAACTACGGGTATTACACACATAAAACAAATATTGAGATCCTGAAATAATCTAACTTTTGTATTTTAAGCCAGAATTTCCTTGAAATGGAATAGATATAGCTCCAGTATCAATAGTAATCATGATATGGCGCCCACTAAATAGTGTTCATTTCAAATTCAAAAAAATACAAGATGGATCTCAAAATACAAATAGATAGGAAAAACCAAAAATGTTACATCAATGGACAACAGACTCCATACTTACCAACTACGAATAGTTTTATAACCGACAACCGCTGGTAGGAGCGCTAGTAAGCAAGTTAAATTGGATGCACGGGGCGGCGGACAAGTTGCGCGTACGGGGTGGTCGCTGATGAAGCCTTTTACAGATTCCATACGTTCTCGGCTCACCTCGGGGTGGAATATACAGGGTGTATTTCACCTCATCACAAAGCCGTTAACCAAGCATTCTGTATATCAAACTAAGTTACTTTACGCAAAAAATATTGCTGGGAAACAACTTTTTTTTTTGAGGTTATAAATCATGTTTTGTGGTATTACTCAATGTAACACACTCAAAACATTGTGCGGATGGATGGATTAAATAGTACGGGGGTCGTAGAGATATTTAAAGTAAAAATCATGCGATAAAAAGTGGTATTTAAAAAAAAACTTGTCAAAATCTTGCAACTTTGACCCCCAATATCTCCGTAACTAGAAGATTCCCAGGTATAGTGTAGAACAAAAAAATGATCAGAATGACTAGGAGAACAAGTGCCTTTCGTATTCGTTAAGAGGTGTTTTACACCCTTTATGTGCTTGTTTTTATCTGCTGGCTGTTTTTAGATAGAATGGAAGAGTTTTGTGAGATGAATTTATGAATAGTTTTGTGGGGTTTTGAAGAATAAAACTGCAGAGGGAATAATACCCAAAGGTATCGATATGTTTTAAAATATACTAAAAAAGTGGTGTGTTTTTCGGCTTATAGCTTTTATTTCTTATTTATGACTTTATTATCAATGTTTATATTGTATATATTTAATTTGTTTTATGCTGTATGTATTCCATTTTCTCTCCTTCTTTTACATACTATGTCTACATCTCTTTTTTTAGTATCTCCTTTCGCAGGTATGCTGGAAGAGATTTCTTTAGAAATAAGCATCACCTTTGTACTATTTTCTGTTCCTTTCTTCTTCTCTATATTTAGTGTGTACATAAATTGTTAAATAAATAAATAAAAATAGGCATTGGCGGCACCCAAAGAATCTAGTTCTTTGTGTTCCGCCAATGCCTATTTTTGAAATTCATTCATATAATTATGATGACGAGTTATTCTTGTGCTTGTTTGAGAGGATGCATGAAGGATGACTTATTATTTTTAAGAATATTATTTAAAATTTGTATCATTCCTTATTGAAAACACGGGTAACAAAACTATACTTGGCAGACTGGTTGTCGTCAGTTTTAAAATGAAATGTCTACTGGTTTAGGACGGAATTAAGTATAGTTAGTAAACGAGTTAATCGTTTACTAACTATACTTAATTCCGTCCTAAACCAGTAGACATTTCATTTTAAAACTGACGACAACCAGTAAAACTACAACCAACACCCACAAGACGTGCGCTAAATTCAAGGCTCCTTAAAGTCAGACTATCATACCAAAGAAACTTGATCTTTGACCGTCTATCTTTCTTTATAAAGTCTTCCTTTCAGGCAGCATCAACGGATTGTTTGGCAGACTGTAGGTGTCCAAGTTTATAATGAGCTGAATTGGTTTTTAGAGGAGTTTAATTATAGTTACTGCTATTAAATACTGTTGGAGTGTTTTCATTGGACGTCCAGAAGTCTGCAAAGTTCATAAAGGCATTTATTCTTGTGTTTCGGTTTAGTGTTACCTTATTTCTTGAATGTTTGATTTTTAGTGCATTTTGGTGCCTATAAAGTTGTCTTCTATGGGTAAGTTTAAGATTGGTACTCAAGTCTATTTTTGTATTTTAAAGGTGTTTGCTGTGGATTCATATCAAGATGTTATTGAAAATACTTGCAGATCATGCCACCCCGTTAAATTTTACCACGATAAACATAATCTTAACTAATAACCATAATTTGTTGACCCTAATTTTGGTTCATAGAAACCATGAAACCGTCTGAGCGATCAAGTGAATATTCTCATTATGAGCCACTAAAGAGTGCTATATGTACTATTTTGGTAATATAATTTCGCGGTACTTTCACTTTTTTTTCGTTACCATTTCTTTTCTCCAACAAAAAATCTAGACAAAAACAAAGCTTGAAATCAGTAACAATTAAAACGGGTAACAAAAAGACGTGCTGAGGCGTGCATAGAGGTGCCTAGTGAAGGGCGCTCGATTTTAACGATGCGCCGCCGAGGGTGCTCGGCAGAACTCGGCGACACCGCATCGTAAGTACCTGAGATAGTTTTAAAAACTTGTGTGTTTACTAACGGGCTGACAGTTAATCAGATAATTTTGATCAGAAAGCAAAATGAATCTCGGGATTCTCTTTATGTACTTTTGAATTTTGTAAAATACTTGTAATATTCGGGTAGTCTTCAGCTGCATTCAGTTAGACGGGAAACCAATACCAACATGGGAAAAGGCTGGGCAGATGATACCTTTTAAACTGATACTGTAAACAGTAAATAAGAGTAGGTTGACATGAATGGATTGAATCAGTAAGAATGGAATAGAATAGAATACTCTTTATTATGTACACCATAAAAATATAAATAAAAACATTTTAAACACTTTACAAGGGGTGACACAATGGGCGGTCTTATCGCTAAAAGCGATCTTTTAAAGACAACCTTTGGATGGGTCCACCCTTTATAGCAGAACTTTTTATGTCATAATATTATTTTGCATACCAGCTGATGGCATAAACTTCATTTCGCAGAAAATAGTTTGGCAGATACTCATTTATCATAGGTTCGTACTCATAATTTTGTAAGCCAGAATCATCTTCAGGCATACATTTCATATGCATAAGATTCAAAAGTAGAACAATCTTATCGCAGAAAGTTCACAGTCAGAATCATTTATTGGCATAATTTTCATATCGATAGTCTTTAAAGGCAGAACTATCATATCTCAGAAAGTTTACAGTTAGAATTATTGTTTGGCATACATTTCATATGCATAATAATGGAAAGACTCATCTATCATATCACAGAAAATTCATAAAATCAGTTGATTGTGAACACTTGGTTTTTATTTCCCTGTAAAAAGCAGGCAAACAAGCATATTATATCGTGCATGTATACAAGCTAGCATGAAGCAAGCATGCAGCACGCAGCATGCAAGCAAGCATGCAGCAGGCAAGCAAGCATGCAGCAGGCATGTAAACATCTGAACATGCATATACCATGCATACAGCATGCATGCAAACAAGCATGCAGCATACAAACAAGCATGCAGCAATCATGTAGCATGCAAGCAAGCATGCAACATGCAGCAGGCATGGTTTCTGTCACGGCTCCGGCGCTGCGGGGCTACGGCGGTCCCACGCGAGCTGTTCGTCGCAGATGGGTTTAACGCTCACCACCGCAGCTTCGGCTTGCTGGCCGGCTTCGCCGGCCAACCTCAGCCGCGGCGGCGAGTGTTACAACCACCTGCTCCTCAACTCGCGGCCCGCCTCGCCCCTCCGCGCCTACGCGATTTTAAATTACACTCTTGGGGTAGGGCAAACAAGACTACGTGGAGTCGGTGTTGGAGCGATTCTTTTCTGTCACTAACTTTTCTAGCACAACATATTTACTTTTTAAGATAATATTTTAATTTTAAATTAAGGTTAAAAATGCTATTTTGTGGCATTGAAAAATGGCAATACTGCCAAATAAAATTATTCCAAATGAAATTCTGCAATCTTCATAGTATGCCAAGTGAAATTATATCAAATAATCGTCGTTCTAAGTAAACATTATTCTAAACGAAATTATGCGAAATATGAACAATGCCAAAGGTAATTATGCCAAATAAAATTCTGCTATCTAAAAGTATGCCATTCCAAATTCGGACATACACACATTCAGCCAAACAACAAGTATATTAAAAAAAAAATATGCCTTTAATATATTCGTTTAAAGAAAATTATGCCAAGTGTGTTATGCTAAATGAATTTCGGAGCAACAAGATTCTGCCAGATAGATGGAACCCCCTTTGGATGGATTTAAAGGGGAAGGAGAGACGAGACAATACTGCAAGTAGCCTGTGGTGTACCATTTACATATATACAATAAATAAATACATACATATACACACGTAAGACATATTACACTTATGTATTTATGTATATATTAAACATCCATACCATTATATAAATGCGAAAGTAACTCTGTCTGTCTGTCTGCTACCTTTTCACGACAAAACGGCTGATCGGATCGTAATGAAATTTGGCAAGGAGATGTATTTCAACCTGGGGAAGGACATAGGCTATATATTATAACGCTAATTACTTACGGGGGTGAGCAATATTGCATTTTGTCTATAGTTTTCAACTGTTTGACAACTGACAACTGTCATAACATGCATTGTAATAGAATAACTATTTTAGACAAATTGTCACGAGAACAAATAGCCCGTCGGTGACGGCAACCGCCTTTCGAACAGGGAGTCGCAAGATCAAGCCTCAGTACAGACATAAATTACTTTTTGATTTTGTGTAATGCTGTATGATTTCCGATAATAACTATGGTTCGCACGTTCAAAAACCCCCCCGTTTTCACTTTTTGTAACAAAGTATTTTGTTTTTTTTAAAGCTTACATATTTCCAAATCATTGTTTTGTACATATTTTTTAACACTTAAACGACAGTTTGGGAATCATTTATTTCAAATAATAAATCTGTGAACATGGCGCTTAAACTGTTAAAGGATCACACACAGAACCCATTTTCTACAATTTCTTAAATTTTTGTCTGGGTCTGTGTGTCTCTACGTAGCCCATTCACGTGTAAATTATAAAACCAATGTGGTTTGATTTAATGCACCAATTATAATTGTGCATAAGTTAGAGAAAGTTTTGATTTTTGTTTCTTTGCAATCGGTGCTCTCCATGAAGACACTTTACAGTTTTTAAGGAGCAATGACATCTATAAAACCAAAATGGTACTAATGAATAAAAATCACAAAATAGAGAAGAAGAGAATAGTCAACATGACCCTGCTTTAAAAATCTACAAAGCCAGTAGAGTGTCCTTTCGACCGCTTTCCATGCATATGTTTTAGCAGTTTAACTTCGTGCTCTATAAATGGCGTTGTTCATTTGACTCCATTTTCTGAATCACGGTGCTATGATTTTCCGTGAAAGAATGATACTGGCATTCGCCCGTGTCAGATGTCTTTTTTTTTTTTTTTTTTTTAGGATGTGAAATCATCAAATGACTTCTCCCACTCTGGGAATGACTTCTCCCGTGTCAGATGTCTCAAGTTTGGTTTTTTGGAAGAAGTTCTCAATTCAACGCCTGTTTTTCTTTATGTAGATACCTATATTATGCCTGAGCAATATCAAATGACCGAATGATGAAGTCGCACGAGACCGGTCAATGTGGCGACACTTGATAGGCCTATGTCCAGCAATGGACGTCTTTCGGCTGAAATAATGATGAATGATGATAATTCAAATGGAGTAGGGCAGGACACCTAGCAAGGCGCAGTGATGTCAGGTGGAGTAAAGCTGTGACCAAGTGGAATTCATTCTAGAAATTCAAACTGAAGTTTTGGTCGTCGAGCGGTGAGATAAGCAGACGATATTGTTGCCATTGCAGGAATATCCTGGATAAGACTGGTACAAGAGCGTGGAGCTTGGCACAAACAAAGAGAGACCCAGCAGTCGGTGAAGTCGGACTATGGATGATGATGATGATGACGCATAACTATTTCAGAGAAGTCGGATTTTCATGATTATTTTAATTGAAAGGCATGTTTAGCAAAGTTTGTCCCATTTTTTATTGAAAATAGTTGTGTTCGAATTCATGTGCGTATTGTATAATCATCGCTTGCTAAAACATCGTGAGGAAACCAACATGCCTGAGAGACATTTGGCATGTTAAGCCAAGTCAGAGGCCCATGGGCAGCATAAAAACTCTTACACCAGGTTAGGCAACAACACGATAAGGAAGGAAAGATCGCTTGCTTCGGTGAAGAAACACATCGTGAGAAAACCACAGCATGCCTGAGAGTTATTTTTCGACGGCATGTAAAGCCTAGACAGAGGACCTTTTTTTTGTTTTTTTTTTTTTTAGCATGCGAAATCATCAAATGACTTATCCCACTCTGGGCGGAGCGGGAGGGAGTGTCAGACTCTTACTGACTACAACCCATCCATGTTCCTTCCTCGCGTTTATGTTCCGGGGCCGCGGTATCTCTTTCGAACACGCCCGCAACCCCGGCAGGAAGACACCAAAGGACCTTGGGCGGCATAAAAACTTTGAGAACAGGTTAGGCACTAACCACACGATAAAGAAGAAGATCGTTTTGGGGCTTTATTTCATAAACCTTTTTGACAACTTTAGACCTGTCTGAAGTTTGACTGTGATCAGTTACAGCAGCTATATCGTGTGTCGGCTCATTTTATGCACCTTGATATAAACTTTAGACCTAGCTAGAGTATGAGTATTATCGGAGGTCTGACGATGGAGACGAAAGGCAGTCACAAGAGACGGAACACTTCAAATCTGCTCTATCGTGTTTAAGGCTCATTTCGTGCATCTTGATAACAACTTTAAACCTAGCTGGAGCATGACTGTCATCGATGGTCTAACAATGGAGATTGAAAGTAGTAGCAAGAGATCCTCAACAGTTAACAGCAGCTATATCGTCATTGGGCTCACTTAATGGACCTTGATGAGAACTTTAGAAATAGCTAGAATATGACTGTCATCGACGTTCTCATGATGGAGGCTTGGAGACGAAAAGAAATTGCAATAGTTTTTCAAGAGTTTACAGCATTTACATCGTATTGTGTTGACCTGCCTGGAGTATGACTACCATTGAAGGTCTGACTTTGGAGAAGGAAGGCAGATGCGAGAGGTCCCCAAAAGTTTGAAGCAGCGTTAACGTGTATCGGCTCATGTCATGCCACTTGATGAGAACTTTCGACCTAGCTGGAGTATGATTTTGTTGAGTATCCAAGGATAGAAACGTAAGGCTGTCGAGGGAAGAGTAAAAACATAAGTAGAATATTTTGGCGTTTAATGCAAACCTATTCGAGAAAAAATAAATTGTTACTGACTTCAATCTGTACTAATATTATAAAGCTGCAAAGTTTGTTTTTTAGGTTGGTTGAACGCGCTAATTTTAGGAACTATTGGTTCGTTTTACGCAAACGAAGTTGCGCGGGTCAGCTAGTATATACATATATGCAAGTGCATATATATCATATATATATATATATATATATATATATATATATATATATAACATACAGTAAGACGCTGCACATCGTGTTTTCCAAAACCGTCTTTGCTAGATGAAATTTGCAAATTCAAATTCTTTATCGTCATAATCCTACCCTCCCCCTTACCCATTATCCTTTTTAAAGCACAGATTCATAATTTTGCAACCGTGTCTTTCAAATTATGAACGTTATTGTTGACATTAAGTAGTTATTGTTTTGAAGGCACGTTTGGCGGAGTGGCTAAGCAATTTTCCGCTGCACTGCGTGTTGCCGGTTCGGTACCGATAGATGTTGCGGGTCTGGATTTGTGTATGTGTGTTTCAAATGTTTGTAAATCCACCTACAATCCTTGAGAAATACCAGTAAGAAAAAGAAAGAAAAAGTTTTGCGTATATAGAAAAAAAGACAACATTAATCTCTCCATCAATATCTACCAAACCGTAAATAGCTATAAAAACGGGGTCTCGATTCAGTTCAATACCTATCCACGACAGTACAGCATATCGTGCACAGAGCAGGTTTATTGAGAACACCGCGCCGGCTTCTATTCTAGATCCATCCGCACACAGTCGACCGGTGAAATTGGATGCACGTACATACGTTGATTCACGTACGAGCCTTACTATGAGAACTCTTTTTATTTTGCTGATTTTCGTACGCGTTTATGAGACAATTTATTTTCGAATCAATCGAAGAAAAATCTAACTTCAAGAGTGTGATGTGTGGGTCTGAAAAAGAATAAAGCTACGGTTTTTTTTTTTGTAACAGTGGTTGCAATTCGTATTTGTATTAAAACTTTTAGCAAGATGCACGAAACGGCGTTACTTTTTCAAGGATCTTAAAAAATCAGGTAAAAAAACCATGCGGGGCAATCTTTGGTACTAACGATACAAGTGAAAACTAAGTAATCTATATCTGCTACATGTTGTGCCCCGCGCACGCCTAAGTGGTGCTACGCCGTAGCGGATCGGCTACGAGTGCTACGAAGGGTTAGGTGACGGTCACACAAGTTCCATGATTTTTATCACCCAAAAAGTGCTCAAGATGTCTTCATTTAAAAAAACTTGATTTAAGGTACGTGTTCCTACACATGTACATTAAAAAAACCTGTCATACTACCTTAAAATAAGTTTCCATTTCATTACTAACATCCACAGTCCACACACAATTCTGACATCATTTTTAACACCACAAGCTAGCATTATCTTGCAAAGAGGTCACTGCCCTGCTGTGGGTCAGTAATAAGACTTTTTATCACAAACTTAGACCCCTACCAATCCCCTTCTAAGCATAAAGTATACATTTTTTATGTCGGATTAATTAGGGTCGAGTCAACGCGAAACCACACAAGTACCGACAGCGATCATTATATCCTCCTACTCCTACGGCTTTGTTTAATTACTCATATTGTAGGCGTATATGGGGAAACTATGATGATTAAACATTTTGATTTTGTGGAAAATCTTATAAAGGTGAGAAAGTCATTTTCAAGCAGGATCCTGGTAGGAGCAAATGTTTGTGTGATATGACATGTATAATAAGTATGTATTTACAAACAAAACAGTATCTGTGTAGTATTTTAACTATGTGGTGCCTACGACACAAGCTTCATTGCCTAGTGTGGCACTAGATGGCGCTGTGTGTAATGTCCAGCGATAGTTATGTGTTTATCTACAGATAATGGTTAACTTACTTTTAGTTTTAACATCATTATCCCCGTTACTGATAAATTTCGTCATGTTATAACCGACTAGCTGACCCACGCAACTTCGTCTGCGTCAATTATGAGAGAAAAACGAAGAAAAAACCCGTTTTTGCAACATTTTTCATTCCTGCTCCACTCCTAATGGTTGTAGCGTGATGTTATATAACCTAAAGCCTTCCTCAATAAATGGACTATCCAATACAAAAATATTTTTTCAATTTGAACCAGTACTTCCTGAGATTAGCGCGTTCAACCAAACAAACAAACTTTTCTGCTTCATAATATTAGTATAGAAGTATAGATTCAAGGTGTAAATAAACCCTTAACAAAGCCGAAAGGCGCTTGTTCTCTCCGTCATCGCGTCATTGTTATAATTTTTTTGTTTTGTATTATATACCTGGGAACCTTTAGTCCGGTCAATTTAGACCAAAAAATGAGAGTGAAGTTACATAAGGTCCCAACAAGCTGAAAATCAGTGAAATTGTTCAAAACATAATTATGAACAATGTTCAAAAGTTCCCCATCATTCCCGTGTATGGATTTTTTTTAATTCAAGGTCAAAGGTAAAAAAAAATGAGTTTTTCGCGATTTTCAGCAAAACGGTAAGTTTTATCATAAACGTACTTCAGACAAAAATTGTAGATCATAAAATTATCTATAAAATTGTACCAATACTTTTTTCTTACAAGCCACCGTTTCTGAGATATAACGATTCAAAAAGTTATAAAAGTGGTTATCGTCATAATATGCACACGTTTCCACGCCACCTATGAGGTACGTGTACGGTAGTGTACTTAGCGCGTTTTTATAAAACGTGGTTTCCCCAGTAGGCCTACTCCACGGGTCAGTTGTGATCCTGTTTAAAAAACAATGTTTATACATTGTTTATAATTATGTTTTGAACAATTTTACTGATTTTCAGCTTGTTGGGACTTTATTTAACTTCGAATGTCTAAAATGACCGGACTACTTCTAGTTATGGAGAGATAAGAGGTCAAAGTTCCAATTACTTCACAAGTGTATTTTAAACTACTACCCATTAACCTCCATGAATCACCCGCTATTCAATCCACCCACCAGTACAATGTTTTGAGTGCGTGACATTGAGTTTTACTGTAAAATGTGATTTTCACCCCCAAAAAAAGTAGTTTCCCAGCCAGCAGCGAAATGTGGGTATACTACATATTATGTACACCTCTACCTACCCATTCGGGGATAACACGCGTGTTGTTATGTTATGTTACTCTGACGACCCGATTGGCGTAGTGATAGTGACGCTGCCTTACGTTGTTAGGGTCCTGGGTTCGAATCCCGGTAGGAGCAAATGTTTGTGTGATGAGCACGGACATTTGTTTCCGAGTCATGGATGTTTATATGTATAATAAGTATGTATTTACAAACAAAAAAGTATATATATAGTATATCAACTATCTAGTGCCCACGACACAAGCTTGGCTTAGTGTGGCACTAGGTGGCGCTGTGTTAATGTCTAGCGATATTTATTATTTAGTTTATTCCTCGAAAAATGAAATAGTTTCTTATTATGTCAAGCCATACTCGAGTATTTTAATGTTTAGAAAACGAACCACAACAAACAGTCGATTTTATTCACTCATTCCAGTATACGCAATATCTCAAAAGCGATTCCGAGAACCAATAGTTACGCAGAAGGATCAGGAAGCGCTCACGATTGCCTTTAAAAACATTTCACTGCGAATATGTCCTTTGACGGAACGAGAACTTCCATGGAACTGTTTGATTAAAAATAATGAAAAAAAAAACATGTTTGTTTTCGTTCCGCCGTCGGTACACTATCAATGGAAATGGATGAAAATGGAGCGTGAAGCTAGAAGATGGAAACTTCAGATGTTTAATGGTTACACTGATTAAATGTCTCCCGGGGTTTTGCAGGATCATCATCGTAGTATAATATGAATGTAATGGATACCTGGAACAATGAATATACGCGTTTATCAAGCGAATATTACCGTGGTTTCTGCCAGAAATATTTTATAATTTATTCTACATAGAAGGAAGTTTATCATCGGTTATTTGAAAAAAAAAGCAGCCACGTGCGAGTCGGACTCGCACATGAAGGGTTCCGCAGCAACGAGTAACATAATGTAAAAGATGACGTATAAAAAAAAACTACTCACTAGACCTCGTTCAAACCAATTTTCGGTGGGAGTTTATTTAGTAATATACATCATATATATTTTTTAATTTTGTCATTCCCGTATTTTAGAAGTTACAGGGGGGGGGGACACATTTTTCCACTTTGGAACAGTCTCTTGCTCAAACTATTCAGTTTAGAAAAAAATTACATTAGAAACCTCAATATCATTTATCGGAAAAAACAGATTTTTGTAATTTACTGAAAATAAAACAATATAGGTTCGGAAGGGTTCAGTACGCAAGTATCGTGCTACAATGCTGGCACATAATTTACCAGTGCGTCTTGTGCCAGCATATAGCCTTAATCATACCAAACCTAAAATACCCTTTAACCTACCCAAATAAACAGCAATTATGCAAACAAAAACCATCCTTAATTTCTACTGAAAAACACCGTAATTTCTCAAAACATTCTCGGTTAGATGTCGTCGCATGATTTGCAAGAGGTTCAGACAACAATGCGAGCGTCGCGTCGTGAAGCCAAGCTTGCGGTAATATTAAAAAGCGGCGGCGGGTGAACGCGGATTGATTAGCTGTCAGCAGCGGCAGCCGGCCACTGTTGGGCCATAGAACCTGCGATATTGTGTAAAGTGATATAAGAAAAATAACAAAACATATAACCGACTTCCAAAAACACAAAAAAGTGAAAAACAACTTTAGCTTTAGAAGTCAGTGATCTTTGTTTGATTGATTTACTTAGTGTTTTTGTCACCGACTTATTTTTTACTTTTTAGTGGTTCACAAATGTGCTTAACCCTACACAGCGTACCGGCGTGATGTTATGTAATGAACTGGTGTTAACAATAGACAGACATGAGATTTCAGCAATCCCAGTCCATTTGCTATCATTTCTTGAGGAGTTCCGTTGCCTATCTCTGAAGTTCTACATCAGATCTTCACCAAATTGAAATGGAACCACTTTAAGAAAGAATTCTTCCGAAAACTACCCAAACACGCGATTGCGATTTTCAAATTATAAAATTTGAAGAGTTGTCTCTGTATTTCACAAGGATCCCATTATCAGATCCCGACTTGATGATCATGGGACCACCTGTAAAAAATACCCTTTCAAAAAAATAAAAAAAAATCAAATCGTTCCAGCCATCTTCGAGTAATCGGGTACCATACATAAAAAAAAAGGTTCCGATGAATTGAGAACCTCCTCCTTTTTGAAGTTGGTTAATAAAAAAATACGTAAACTACCAGGAGACCACGAAGGAGATGGCGGGTTGTGGCTGGTTCCGGGTTCTCTTTTTCTTTCTTTCGTTCATGGGAATCGGAAAGGAGTGGCACAGAATTGTTACCGTTGGACGGAATCGAGGGACGATTTTGCCCAGCAATAGGACAATAAAGGCTAGCTATAATAAAAATAAACCAATAAACACTGTAAGGATAGACCCCTACATATCGTTATTATCTGGTTGCCCTTGTCCTTGTTTTTCTTCTGTTCTCCTCTGTCAACTACCACGCTATCATTACACCTTTTTCTTTAATTTTTCTTTTTTATTTTTTTTCATTCCTCACTAATCCATCCATCGTTTCCTTGGTCATAGGGATCTCCATCCAAGATAATATAATTAAGACCACTTTTTTTTTTTTTGGGATAGGAAATTATCAAATGACTTCTCCCACTCTGAGCGGAGCGGGAGGGAGCGTCAGACTCTTAATGACTAAAACCCATCCATGTTCCTTCCTCGCCCTTTATGTTCCGGGGCCGCGGTATCTCTTTCGAACAGGCCCGCAACCCCGGCAGGCTTCGGCCCTTGCCGGCCCCTCCCCTTATAATTAAGACCCTTGCATATGATAATTATAACTAATTAGCACATTGAACGTTTTACGATCAACAAACACATGACATAAGAGCTCGCCAAGTAATACCCAACGTTTAGATAAAGATGTACCTAACGGAGAAGTTATACAAAGCGGCGCGGGCGCGCAGCAATTTCGTTCCAGGGCGCTATACATTTTATCTACAGCGATCCGGGCGTGCGCCCTGTTTGCTTTGTATAGCCTCTCCCATTTTGTTAGTTATTTTTAATTCGTAAGTCATAGGGGTTAACCCTATTGATGTCAACCAGGCACAAATCCTGTCAATCCTGGATTACTACTAAAAAAAATCCGATGTCAAAACTCAATAACACTTTACCTGATGCGAGAATCAAACCCTCGTGCTCATCGGGAACGCTTAGGACCTAGACAGACGAAACAGTCACCCGCGGAATATACCACATGTTTTAAAAAAATGGGATATTATGTGACCCAGCCTTTATTGCTGGGAGACACGTTTTTGGGTCAAGGCGTAACAGATGGGCTATTACGTCATATAAATGCTCAGTGGGGAATGTCTGTCTTGTTATTATAGAGTATAATAATGTGTTGTGGGATTTATGAGTGGCCAAGAAGTTACACAGTTGACCTTTTGTAAGAAACCATCATTTCTTACTACGTTTTCGCTAAATCAGAAATACAATGTATAATGATTTCAATTGATTTTCCATACATGATTTTTCATCTCAGAATATAATAGTCCAAAGTCTGATACGGTTACCTTACGTTCTTAGGGTCCTGGGTTCGAATCCCGGTAGGAGCAAATGTTTATGTGATAAGCATGGACATTTGTTTCCGATTCATGGATGTTTATATATGTATAATTAGTATGTATTTAAAAACAAAAAAAAGTAAATATGTTGTATAATCAACTATCTGGTGTCCACGACACAAGCCTTGCTTAGTTTGTTACTAAATGGCGCTGTGTGTTATTGTCCAGCGATATTTGAAAAATAACTTAATATTTACACCTGATCATCTGCTTAGCCTTTTCCTAACTATTTAGGGGTCGGTTTCGTGTCTTACAGCTATATTATAAGTATTTGCATGGAGCGGCTGTGTTTCTGACCTCTACGACCCAGTGAGTGGCCCTTGGTAAGTCTGGTGACCAAACTTTCGAGCTACTGCCTACTTGACTCGACAATGATCTACAAAAGACATAAAATGTACACCTACAAAGACGATAATAGTTATTTGTTACACAAGTGTGCAAAGTTGTTATTTAACGGCGTGCTCAATTTTGATGATCAAGCCAGCGTAAGATCCTAAAATTGAGTCACGAGCGCAGCGAGTGATTCAAAACTTAGAATCTTGAGCGTTAGCGAGGGAAACAAAAGAGCACGAGGTGAAAAATCTTTGCACTCGAGTGCAACACGTAACTTTTCATCCCACCTCAGCGAGGAAATTAGTAAACGCAAAAAAATGCGCATTATTAAATAATTCAGTTAATTCTGTTGGCATCAAATAAACTTCCTAGTCGCTAGATAATGAGTGGTCATTTTAGGTTTTTCTTTAAGACTTGTTTTCAAGTTGGATTCCTTGTTTTTAACCTAAGGTGTTAACAAAATGACGTGGAAAGAAAATATTAAAACATATTAAAAAAGTAAATATTAAAAACATTAAAAGAAAGATCCGAGTCTGAGTTCTTAAAAAATTAAAAAAAGTGAATAGTAAATTCGGCAACATAGAGGTAGAAGTAAATAGGTTTAATGATGTTTTGAATTCACATGCTTAGTGCACACGATGTTTTAAATTCAAATCTACTTTACCATTTTCTTTTTTTTTTGGGATGGGAAGTCATCAAATGACTTCTCCCACTCTGGGCGGAGCGGGAGGGAGGGTCAGACTCTTACTGACTAAAACCTATCCATGTTCCTTCCCCGCCTTTTATTTTCCGGGGCCGCGGTATCTCTTTCGAATAGGCCCGCAACCCTGGCAGGCTTCGGCCCTTGCGGGCCCCTCCCCAATTTACTTTACCCTCAAGACGATAAAAACGGCTTTTGCACTCAGATATCGAAGAGCAAAAATACTCTTTCCGAGATGGACGCTACGCTCGTAGCACATCACGTAGAGAGTCTACGGCGTAGCACCTCTAGTTTCCTGGCTCCATTTAAGATTTTGTTGTGAGGACACTTTAACTAACGAGCTCCGACGCCGTCAATCCGGCTCAGCTTTATATTCGTTTGAACAAGTACTTTACTCACTACAGTTTACTTGGCAGTGCAAATTACAATGGAATTAAAGTAGCTTTGAAGATAAGAAATTGTGTTTAGAAAAACTGTTTTAATATTTAAGATGCAAACTATAAATAGTAAATGTGTTTATTTTGTAAGTAAGTTTACACAAACACTTTTACTCGTATTTTTTTAAACTAGATGGGGCCGGTGTTTCGTATTTGACTACTCTGAGAAGAAACAGCCGAAATAAACTCAGAGGTCGTCTCTTTTGAAGTCCAGACCAAATACTCAATTCACATGAAGCTCACGCAGGTATCTGGTGCTATATAAAGGGTGTAAAACACCTCTTCACGAAGCCGAAAGGCACTTGTTCTTCCCATCATTGCGACCATTTTTTTGTTTCACACCATACCTGGGAACCTTCTAGTTACGGAGATATGGGGGGTCAAAGTTATAACTTTTTGATAAGATTTTTTTATATACAAGTTTTTTTTGTTAGATTTTGACTATTATCACCTCCACGACCTCCGTACTATTCAATCCATTCATCAGCAAAATGTTTTAAGTGCGTTACATTGAGTTTTACCACAAAACGTGATTTATAACCTCAAAAAAAAAAGTCGTTTCCCAGCAATAATTTTAGCGTAAAGTTACTTAGTTTGATGTACAGAATGCGGCTTTGTGATGAGGTGGTTTACACCCTGTATTTACTTTATCCACTAATAAGATTGATGCAACTTAATTAGAATTACGGCCTAATCATATAGTAGAGATTTGATGTAATTTCAATCCTTGGTTCACTCCCGAGAGGTGTCATTCCAATAATGCAATAAAATAGGCGTTCGTATATGTTGCTTTAATATTATGTAGCAGGGCAACCAAACTCTACCCGGGGGAAAATTCGCAATGATTTTTAGATCGCTTTTCTCGCCGCAAATCACTTTTGCAACCTTCATCGAAATCGTTCCAGCCATTTTCTTGAACTTGATGTCAAATGTATATGTCACCGTAAAATTGTCAAACACGTTATCAATAATAAACTAGCTGACCCATGCAACTTCGTCTGCGTCACATAAGAGAGAAAAAGCTCACAAAGGGACTAAAATTTCCCCCGTTTTCCAAAAACATATTTCATTCCCCCTCCACTCCTATTGGTCATAGCGTGATGTTATATAGCCTATAGCCTTTCTCGATAAATGGACTATCCAACGCAAAAATAATTTTTCAATTCGAGCCGGTAGTTCCTGAGATTACCGCGTTCAACCAAACAAACAAACAAACTCTTCTGCTTTATAATATTAGTATAGATAATAAATAAATAAATAATTAAACTTGCTCTCTAGCGATATTGTAAACTCTCGAAATATTGTTAACTGAACATACGGATAGAGCAGCGGTGGCCCGGTGGTGGCGGCCCCGACTTACGAACAGTAAGCCGTGGGTTCGAACCCAGACAGGCGCATTACTTTGTGTAATTTATTTCATCCCAGCTGCTCTCAAAACGGTGAAGGAAAACATCGTGAGGAAACCGGCATGTCCTAGAACCAAAAATTCGAAGTCATGTGACATCTACCAATCCGCACTGGGCCCGCGTGGTAGATTATAGCCCATTCCCTCTCATTGAGAGGAGGCCGTGTCCCAGCAGTGGGAATAATAATATAGGCTGATGATGATGATGATGATGATGAACATACGGAATGTTTGCCGAGGCTCACGTAGACAGCTTTGCTGAAGTCATGCGCAAACGTTGCAGCTCTGTCTTAACACGCATGCGTGCTAGCACCAACAGCATCCTGTGCGTATTGTCGGATCGGTGGGATTCTCCAATGCTCGAGCGCTGGATACGACTACACACGGTCAAATAAACACTCGCACGAATGTCGGAGGATCCAATTGGTCATGTTTACTTTGTTTTTGTATTTAGTTTTAAAAATGTCTCATGTCTGTCATTACTAACATTAGTTTTTCATAAGTATTTCTGTGTTACTAACAATTATATGGATGTTTATCTGAAATCAATGAATAACAATATATTTACATAAACTCGCGCTTTTTTTCCATGGCGGTAGGCAGGAACCACAGAATGCCACCTGCAAAATTACCAATTTAAATGTGAATTTTGAAATAATTGAGAATTTACTGGTGCTCTTATAGATCATAGCTACCAAAATACCAACATAACATGAAGCCAATTTCAAGACCATGCAGTCAGAAACTACAGTACTAAATACGAGTATGTTGTTTAGGTACCTTTTAAATCTAGACTTCATCCGATTATAACGGTGTTTAACTTTAGTCCTAAATTGACGAACAGCTGGAAGCTCCAACGTTGAGCTAAACCTTTTTCCACCTCGCTAGGTCTCACACATTATGCCTCCAGAAACGTAGGTAGGTATAAAGAGTGTAAAGAAAAAACCTTATAATGAAGCCGAAAGACACTTATTTTCCCCATCATTGCGATCATTTTTTTGTTCTACACCATACCTGGGAACCTTCTAGTTATGGAGATATTGGGGGTCGAAGTTCCAAAAGGTTTATGGTAAGATTTTTACTTTAAACAGCTCCACGAACCCCGTACTATTCAATTCATCCATCAGCACAATGTTTTGAGTGCGTTACAAAAAAATGATTTTTCACCCCACAAAAGAGTCGTTTCCCAGCAATAATTGTTGCGTGAAGTTATTTAGTTTGGTGTACAGAATGCTTGGTTGACGGCTTCGTGATGAGGTGGTTTACATCCTGTATTAAACATACATAATACATAATGTAGGTTTAACTCCAAAATCAGTTATGTATTAGAATACAAGGATATCGTAGGACACTACGATAACCTTGTAGTCTTACTAACCCACCTATTGAGTATACGGTCAGCAGCAGAAATAGGTCAACCCTTAGTAAAGTGTGCAAAATAATGGTTTGGAAACTGAAACTGGAATTTTGATTAAAAGGTTTTGACATCATCTTGTGCACCTGTAATCCCCGTACGGTTAGGCGGAAGTGTATGCTAATAAAGAACACCCACATTTGGCCAGTAATGTTTCAGTCCCATGTAATAGGGGGGGCGCGCCTTTTGCCATCAATTGAAACCAAAATTCTTGCCTATAAAAATACCTACACCTTTGGATACTAAACATTGTACAAACACATTATAAGCCTAGCCTTTCCCAACTATGTTGGTTTCTAGTCTAACCAAATGCAGCTGAAAACCAGTATTTTACTCAGAGTAACTGCTTATCTGACCTCCACAACCTAGTTAGCACTGGGTAATACGATACCACTTGGTAAGACTGGTTGACAGTCTGACAAATGCCAGCTGGGACCAACAGCTTAACGTGCTTTCCGAGGCACGGAGGAAACTCGGTATGTAAAGGTGGTCACCCATCCACAGACCACCCTAGGCAAGCACGGCTTAACCTAAAGGTTGACCCGAACTGCTGTTATTATGTACCCACAAGTTCCGCCAACATAGTACATACACATACTTACTATAAATATCTGGCTTAATTTTCACCCGTTTAAATTCGATGTAATGGGACTATAAGGAACAGGGATTTCTTTGTATTCTCACGGACTCCAAATACATTGTTAAATGTGCCGTATCTATACTAATATTATAAAGCAGAAGAGTTTGTTTGTTTGATTGAACGCGCTAATCTCAGAAAGTACTGGTTCGAATTGAAAAAATCTTTTTGTGTTGGATAGTCCATTTATCGAGGAAGGCTTTAGGCTATATAAAATCACGCTACGACCATTAGGAGCGGAGCAGGAATGAAAAATGTTGCAAAAACGGGTTTTTTTTTTCCTTTTGTTTTTCTCTCTTATGTGACGCAGACGAAGTTGCGCGGGTCAGCTAGTAAGTTATATTCGTTAGTGTGTACCTTCAATAAGGAGTATTTCATCTATCGATCATCGACTGTTGTCTCCGACCGTACCTCAACTACCTCTATACCTACATTGGTGAAGCTCAAAGCTCTTTGTCGCAACACAATAGCGTTGAGTCACAGTATTACGAAGTTAGTTCTCTGAAACACCCGTATCATCGAGTAATTCGTTTGAAAACCTTCATTCTCCATTGAATTACTGTGACTCACAATGTAATATAGTTGAGTTTATTCCGCTAAGGTTGTATGGGTGAAAGTTTCAGCAGAAATCATTATTTATGTATTGTAATTAGGTAATGGAAAGTCTGACGAATCGTTTGATGGTGTGGTTGAGTCTGACTCAATAGACTTCACTCGAATATTTGTATGGCCTTGTTACTGATGTTTAAAAGTAGGTGCCACGGGATCATGTATAAGTTTTCCTGTAATATCGATGCCTACCTTTCAGAGATAAGATTTGGAAAAAGTGAAAATTCTGCAGCTTTATTGCGAGAGTTTTTTAACCTCCGACGACAAAACGACAGGGTGTTATAAGTTTGACGTGTCTGTGTGTGTCTGTCTGTGGGATCGTAGTGCCCGAACGGTTGAACCGATTTTGATTTTGTTTTTTTATTGTTCAAAGATGAATTAGTCGGGAGTGTTCTTAGCTATGTTTGATAAAAGTCAATCCAAGATGGCCGCCGCCACAATATGGCGGATTACATATTCATTAAACACCTCCTTCAATATGGGTATCAAATGAACTGGGTTGAGTAGTAGAATACTATCCACTATAACAAATTCCAAATCCAAGATGGCCGCCACCATAAAACGGTGAATTACATTTTTTTTCACAACTCCCTCAATATGGGTATCAAATGAAAGGGCCAACACCAAAAACCGAAAAATCTTGAAATTATTACCCTATGGGTCGGGGGTTTTTATTAATTTTTTATTAAATGTAACTTGTTAAAATTATTTACTTAAATGAAATACTTGGTATGCCGCTAATATTCCATCCCCATGTTGCCTTTTCCTGTCGCCAAATTAGTTCCAAAATTATAAAGCTGTTACTAATTGAAAGCTTCTATTTTCAAAAACTTTGATATCCTCTTTCTCCTGCCCTTGAACAAGATCCTTTTTTGGAGCTTCTAATTTCACAAAAACATGGAAATGAACCTGAAGCTGATAAGAAAATTAAATAGTAAGGAATAAAACATGACATTTTGTTGTCACGTACAAGTTTTCTTCATCGTACTGTCTCATTCGTTTTCTAGGTAGTCGCACAAAACGTAGTCCGCTAAGCTTAATTAATTCCTCGCTTCATCCAACATAGAGGAGTATTTTCGTTGAGCTTCAACAACTTTCCTTTCATCCCTACAAATCTTAAGGACATCCTACACCATTTAATTTTATTTAGTTAAGTAAAAGGAATCTGTATAAAAGACGAAATTTTACGAAATAATATAATGGTTTTTTCAAGTTTGTGCACATCAGCTCAGATAAAATGTTTCACGATAAATCAAGACAGCAGAAACGTGTGGTCAAACGTGTGGAAATGCATACATATATAGCACTTTGCTAGGCTTTAAAAAAATATTTACTACTGAAGTCCCAAAAGCCAATAGAAAAAAAATGTTTTGATTTGTTTTAACAATAAAACAAATAACAATGTTTTATATTTTTTTTTGTTAATATTTAAAATGCAAAAAAAAAAAATGTAAGTAATATTAAAGGAAACAAAATAAAAATAAACATGAGAAAAAACAAATCAAACGAAATTAGTACTGCACGAGGCTAAAACGGAATAAAAAGTTTAGTTGTAAGTAAGTAAAAAGTAAATAGAGCTTCCTACTCTTTACCTTGAGCTACACAAACAGTCGTGTTACTTTATTTATATTCCTGTTCGTTCGATCAAATAAAAACGTTCGTATCGTAAACATGGCGTGTGTGTTATTTGGTTTACATGGTACTTAAGTTAGCTCAAAGAAATGCAGTAAATGGAACATGCAAGCGAAGGTAGAGTATCTGTGTTTATTTATGTCTGTATAACAATAAAACGTTTATTTTATTTTTATTTTATTTATTTATTGGTTCACCAACAATTGTTTACACTGGTATTATTCTAAAGGTAACTAGCAATAGAGTAGAGTACAATAGTGTAACAATCACTTATAGGTAAACTCCGCATGCTTTAAGGATAAGTTGTAAATGAGAAAAAAACTTAATTAAACTAATCTTAAAACTAAAATTATTATTGAAAACACGCTACTTCCTAAATGTAATCTAATCTAAATCGAAATGATATTTATAAATATTGGTTCTTAATTGGCTTAAAGAGTTAAAGTGCAGATCGATTACGTCGCTACAACCATTAACCACCTTGCAAAATCTCGCGTAAGGAGAATTGGAGCCTAAAACCGTTCTTCTTTGCGGTGGACGCAGTGGTGTTATCTGGCTGCGAGGAACTCTTGAAGGTGCACGGAAATTAAAAGTGCTCAGTATTTGTGGACAATCAATCTTGTGAGCCATAACTTTGCAGACAAACGTCGCGTCATTTAGGCGTCGGCGCTTGTCTAGGGAAATCATTTTGAAATGTCTCAATCTATTATTATAAGAACGTACTTTCTTAGCTATACCCCTAGAAAACGCCAGATGCCACAGAAAACGCTTTTGGACACGTTCTAGACGCAACGAATGTGCAGCATAGTGCGGTCGCCAGACCACGCTACAATATTCCAACACGCTTCGAACCAAGCAATTGTATAGCATTATTTTTGTCTTACAACTTCTAAACTGTTTCGTATTTCTTAAGACAAAACCCAGCATTTTAGAAGACTTTTTTATAATACTGTCTACATGTGGAATAAAAGTTAACTTCCTGTCAAATGTAACGCCAAGGTCCCTTATTGTGTCCAGTTCACCAACTTTATCACCTTTAATATAATAGCTATGTTCTACTAAAGTATGCTTTCTAGAGAATTTCACATGATAGCATTTTCGTGCATTAAGGTGCATTGCATTGTTATCGCACCATTGAACAAGCCTGTCTAGATCACTCTGTAATTCATAGGCATCGTCTTTATTTTTAACAATTTTAACAAATTTTATATCATCAGCATACATAAAGATATTTGAATGTAGAAAACAGTAAGGAATATCATTGATGAAGTAATTAAATAGAACTGGACCCAAATGAGATCCTTGTGGCACGCCAGATGAGATATAACGCAAAGTTGATTGAAATCCGTTCACCACTACAAAGAAAGACCGATCCACAAGGTATGAAGACAACCATGAAAGCAATGGTCCAGTGATACCGTAAGCTTGCAGTTTTTTAATCAGTATGTTATGTGAGACTTTATCGAATGCTTTACTAAAATCAGTATATATGACATTAGCTTGGTAACCTGAATCTATTGCTTCCACCAACAGCTCTGTAAACAGTACAAGATTAGTGCCTGTAGACCTCGATTCAACAAAACCATGTTGTGCTTCACTTAAGTACAGCTTTAGATGATTTTGAATGTGCGGGCAGATGAGGGACTCGAAAACTTTAGCAAGAGTCGAGAGAATTGATATAGGTCTATAGTTAGACACTACATCGTCATCATCTGATTTATGGATAGGCACAACCTTTGCCTCCTTCCATTTTGAGGGAAAAATACCAGATGCTAAAGACTTGTTGAAAATAAATGATAGTGGAGCGACCAACTCGGCTGCACACTCGCAAATAAAAATAGGTGGTATACCGTCTGGGCCAGCGCCTTTACTGCAGTCTAGATTTTTTACCTTTTTATAAATGGTTTCATGGTCTATAGTAGGATTAGTCAAGCACGAGCTATAGTTTTGAAGGTTGCTTAAGTTATTATTTATGCAGGTAATAATAATAACAACCAGTCTTACAAAATGCTGATAATCCTTGACCTGGTCTAATGAAAAAGACATTTAAAATAATGGGGGGAAACCTAGGATAAGGATAATGGTATGTGTATCATCTAAAAAAGCAGCAGTTTTGCATAGGAGCTTGGAGCATTTCTGCACGTGTGTCATACAACGTTTTTCAACACATTTGCGAGAAAATTATTAATTATATTACCACGCTATAATTTAAACGCGAAAAGAAAATCAGCTGTTCCCTACATTTATGTTCGCATAACTCGTCAAACACAGCTGATCTTTTTTTCGCGATTTCAAGGTTCGTCCCATAGAAAAAGTTGTTCAAAATGATGAGTACAATGACCCCTTTTCGGGTTTAGTGTAAACAAAAAATAATGCTGTAAACAAAAAATAATGCTGCTGCAAAGTCTTTACATTTTTATATCGATATCATAAACAATATTTTGTATTAAAATTAATTGTAATATTATTCGGTGAAAAATGCAAATTTTATCAAGCCGTATTTAAATGGAATAATGAATTAATATTTTTAATATATTATTTGCAAAGTCTTTAAAAGGTTTTCAACCTTTCGAAGTTTTCTATTAGGAAATTTGATTTAATTACAAGCCCCAATACCTTCTACTAGTACTTCGTTCTTAAATACAATCAATCTCTCAAGTCATCTCATATATCTTTATTTAATAAAATAAAAGATAACGTTTCTTTTTTCATTGTTTACCTGAAAAACACTTTTACACTCATTACTTTGTTAAATCTTCTTTTTTTATAAAAATAAACACCACCTAAGCTCAAAAAACTGCAAAAAAACAGTCTGCACACACTCAAAGGTTAGATTGACTACTTTTAGGAGAAAAGCGGGTGTATGGCAAACAACAATATTTCATTTTGAATGAGTCCAACTTAAAATGAGGTTGCAAGTTCTGAATATAATAACAAGGTTCACTGACTTCATGCCCTTGCCAAAAGTTACCCATTGCCGCGAAAAATCAATACCGTGTCTATGGTTGAGTATCCAAATGTGTCAAGTAAAGACAGGTGTGTTCACGCAGAACGTAACGATTTGCGAAACAGCAGGGGGGTAGATAAATTGTTAAATTCGCACAATTTACGAGATATCGGTACAAAACAGTTTATAGAAGAAAGAAATACCTATCTGGTTGACATAACGAGACTTTTACGCTGATGATCACAATTTGAGCTTTTTGATTGCTGGCTAACTTTGCTTCTTTTTGCTTGTTTTTTTTTTTAATAATACCGGGTAGAAGGAACACCGTCGCACAAATGGTAACCACGTATTCAGTACATCATTCTGAACCCCATATACAAATCTTTCATAGATAATTTTAAAAAACATAACAATAATACGAAAAAGTCTACGTAACAAAAATAAAGAACCCTGTCTCTTAAACTAGGAGACCTGTATCGGAAGAGACATTAGTCGAACTCTGAAAGGACTCTCTATACACAAAGTTCTAACTTAGCTGACGTATCAAATGCATTTGCATAATTACATACGCTGAAACGCTTGGCTAAAGCTATTCATAAGTATAGTCTAAGATGCTTAGCAGATGATCTGTTTCCGTCTGTATCTCCCTTTAATTAGAGCTTAATTAAACCGGCTTGAGACAGATTAACGTGAGTTATTATTGTTAATGTGTCACCGTAAAATTGTCACATACGTTATATTGTAAAATCTCTAGCGATATTGTAAAATCTCGAAATATTGTCAAACGAACATACTGCTTACAACAAAACGCATTATTTTTCATGAAATGCATGCGATGGTAGTCAACTCACGCGGTGTGGAGGGAAGGAGGGGTCCCCCTTACCCAGTGGTACAACTCTCATGAAAAGATAATGTACCATTCCTTACAATATCGCTGGAGAGAAACTCGTTATATTATAATATAACGTATTTGACAATTTTACGGTGACATATGCATACCAATTAGTAACCTACTCAATTGATACAGATATAGAGATTGGAAACACCAGCCTGTCACTGTCCCACTGTTGGGTTATGACCGTACGGAAATGGCACGAGCTTCATAACCACGCTTGCTGAAGACAAATTGGCGATTTCAGTCTAAGTTTTCTCAGAAAGAAATGAAAACCCTGTGAAAATTTAGTTGTAATGACCAAATAATCAAATTGTCTATTAAATAATTTCCAAGTTGAAACATCAAAATCTTCGTCACGGATCATCGACCGACATCCAATATCATAATCATGAAACTTCTTGAAATCAACAGCTGTTCTATTCGAGGCCCAATTTCAAGAGAGGTTAACGATTTCTTACCTAGTTGAACATATTTATAGGTCCTCAAAGACAAATAAATAAATAAATAAATAAATAAATTTCTTTATTAGCATAAACAGGTTAAGACAAGTATGAGACCCTGACTCCGGAGCTAGGTTAGAGTACCTGTATTTCAGGAGCCAGTGACTTCTTCCATTTAAATTACAATTTGGCATGTTTTATGCAGCAATGGGTGAAACAAATTATTTTACTTAAAATTAAGTTCATTAGTTATAATAATTAAACATTTAATTACTTAGGCACCAAAAATAGAATAAGAATAAAATCAGCATTAAAATTTAAATCAATAATTGAATTCAAAACAATATTAATTTTTAAAATAATGATTGTATTAAAAAATTAGATGCTTGTAACAAAATTAGTATAAATTGAAATTGAAAATCAGCGAGGATGAAATGGATGAAAGACGTCCATAGGTTGCCAATAAGACGTACATAGGTTGGCGGTTTAGCAGTGGTGGCTCAGCGGTGGCGGCCCTGACTTACGCGCATTACTAAGTATAATATATTTCATCACCACTGCTCTCAAAACGGAGAAAGACAACATCGTAAGAAAACCAGCATGTCCTAGCACCAAAAAATACGAAGACAGTGTGACATCTAACATTCCGCAATGGGCCGCGTGGTGGATTATAGCCCATTCCCCTCTTAGAGAGGAAGCCTGTGTCACAGCATTGGGAACATTAATAGGCTGATGATGATGAGGTTGACAATGGTCTATGTATCCTTATTTGTAGACATTCATATCAGTCTGGCGACACTTGGGGGAGGCCTATAATAATAATGCCTGTCCGGCAGTGGACGTCTTTCGGTTGAAATGATGATGATGATAATGACATAAAGTCTGAAAATATAAAATCCTAATAGCAAAAGTGTTGCTATTACTGAGCTTCACAACAACACTTCAGAGAAAAAAATTAGTAAAGAAATACAATAACAATAAATAAAGACAGGTTTTTGCCAGTATTACTCATTTTTTTTGCATAATTTCTTGCAGGACACCTATATCGCCAACGATAATGTGCTGGCCAGTCGCCAAGCCTTCGAGTTCATAACTCAACTCTGATATAACACGGCATTTATATTAAATGAAGTTACATTTCAAACTTGAACTTGAGTATTTTTTTCGACGAAGAATTATTAAGGCAATACTTAGAAAATTAAACTTTCGAAGTGTTTGGCTTTCTTCTTTTCTTGGAGATAATTAATTAGGAAAATGATTAATTTTTATGAATTAGTTGTGTCCTTAGCTAACCCTGTAGGCATTACCATACATTTCAAACAAAGAGAGAACATACCGATTTAACAAACATAAATTCTAAAGTAATGTTTTTTAATGCCCCGCACTATGAAATTCTGCTGTATCGTGGGTGCGTTTATGACATTACATTATACACACAAACAGCCAGACCCGGAACAACTATTTGTTGCCATACAAATATTTGCCTCCTGCTGGGATCGAATCCTCGACACGTAGCGCAACAAATAATCACTCAACCCCTGCACCTACAATGCCATCAAAAATTTCCGAATTTCTTTGGTTCAAAATGAAAGCATACCGCCCTCAAGTTTCTGCGCAGCAAATTCGTCCAGTTGTAGTTCAAATGACTACAATGTACAACATAATAATATGAACATAGTACTCACCATTTAGAGAAAACAAGATAAACTCCGAACTCAATTTGACCGTCACGCTTCTATCGCTCGAGTACAAACAAAAAGCTTAACTTCAACCGCACTGTCTGAAAGCCTCAAGCACAATCCAGACTCGACGGAGTCACACCATAAGCTTACTATGAACTATTATTTAAAACGAACCCTTAGCCTGCGACTTCTTCCGCAAAAATTGCGATATAAATGGTTTACAAATTGTTAGTGCAAATTTAATTTTAGACGATGTTACTTCCTGATAATTTAGCTTTCTGCTGGTGAAGAAATAGTTAAAATCGGTCCTGTAGTTTGGGAGCTTATTCAATACAGACAAGCAAATAAAAAAATCTTTCCTCTTAATAAGACACAGGATAGATGTGAAAGTTTTTATGATGTATGAATGTTTGTTCTTATTTCACGCGAAAATGGTTGGCACACAGATATTTTATAACATTTATTTATTTATTTATTTATTTATTATCACGTTTTCTTTGTCATTACAGATTATAAATCTAATGCGACAAAGTAACTTAAATCTTAAAATATTTTCCTTATTATACCTTACAAACTATACAGTACGTGGCCCTTGTGAACTCAGTCAGTGTACAGGTGAATATATCTATATTGTCTGAAACTGTGTTGAGAGTGCGCAAAGCGCGAGTCAGCGGTGCGCGCCCCAGCAGGTTAGTGCGCGCCCTTGGCACCACCAGCAGCTGCGGCCTGCGCCTCCGCTCCGCGTACCTATCTGGTAAATTAAACCCTATTTCTGATAGTATACCTGAATGTTGTGTACTACCTCTTAAAACTTTAAAAATATACGTTGCCAGTGCCACTTCACGCCTAATTTCTAATTTGTAGTAGCCCACCATACCGAGACAGAATAAGGTAGGGTACAGTAGCGGGTATCCCGGGTATCTCCCATACAGCTTTAAATACAAAAATCTGACGAATTTGTTCTGTATCCGTTCGAGCATATTTTTGTATTTTGTTTCACTCGGGCTCCAGACGACCGCATTATATTCCAGATGACTTCTCACAAGAGCCTCATACAAAGCCCTCAATGCCCTGATGTTTGTGAAGTCATTTGCTTGACGCAGCATAAATCCCAGATTCCTGTACGCCTTTTTACAAACGAGTACCACGTGTTTACGAAACTGCAGATCACTGGTGAACTGAATGCCTAAATCCTTTACCTCCGTGACACGCTGCAGCGGCTCGCCGCCCATGCTGTACTGGTGGTGTTGTGGGATTCGTGTGCGTGTGAATGAAAGCACTGAACACTTTAATACATTAAAGTATAGCTTATTGGAGTGACTCCATTCAGCGACCCTATCCAAGTCGTGCTGCAGCATGTCATGGTCGGTAGTGTCTTTTATAACGGCAGACAACTTAAGGTCGTCAGCAAATAGCATACATGTTGACCTGACTACTCTAGGTAAATCATTTACCACAATGATGAACAATAAAGGTCCCAAATTTGTACCCTGACTCACGCCCGATCTGGTGTAGTAGGGCTCCGAGAAGTGTCCACCACAGTCCACATACTGACGCCTATCTCGAAGATAACTGGCGAAGAATTTAACAGTATGAAATGTGCATCCCATACCCGCCAGCTTTGACAAGAGTATGTCATGGTCGACTGTGTCGAACGCCTTCTTGAAGTCCAGATAGGCTACGTCAACCTGAAGCCCGGCGTCAACAGCTGGTACCAACTGTGTCATCAGGTGAAGCAAATTCCCCGTTGTACCTCGCCCAGGACGGAAGCCATGCTGCATATCAGACAAATGAGGACCTATCTGTGCATAAAGGCTATTGTGAATAGCCATCTCGAATACTTTGGCTGGTGCGCTAAGTACCGCAATTGGTCTGAAGTTACTGACATCCGTACCGCCTGGCCCTTTCGGTATAGGTACCACCCGAGTAAGTTTCCAACGATTAGGAAAGTGAGCCACAGATAAACAAACATTAAATATGTGCAGCAAAGGTTCTACTAACACCATGTGACAATCTCTCAAAATAAAGGGCGGAATCCCGTCCGGACCTACCGACCGCTTAGGCGGCAGACCAGTAAGCGCGCGCCGGACGCCCGCCCGCTCGAGGCAGGTGAGGTGCGCATATGCGCCGCTCGGCGCTGCCTCCCCGCACGCCGCCTCCGCGCTCAGCGTGCCCGCTGTCCTACTGTACACAGAGTGAAAGAAACTCGCATATTCCCTAGCGGATTCATCACCAGATAGCATTCGTCCCTCTTTGATCAATTTGTACCGACTAGAAGTGTCTTTTTTCGACCTCACGTAATTCCAGAATGATTTAGGGTCTGTAGAAAGATGGTTCTGTACTCGATCTCTGTACCGGAGGTGAGAACTCGCTGTTTCGGCCTTGACCCTTGCCCGACAGTGGGAGAATACCTCATAATCACTTGGGCATTTGGTAGCTTTATACTTTTTGTGCAAATTGTATTTTAATTTAATTTCTTTAATAAGATCTAAGTTATACCAATCTGGATATCTTCTATTACTAATATTTTTAGTTTTCGGAGGAATGCTAGCTTCAAAAGTTTCATATATTTTATCATAATAAAAGTTTAAAGCCACATCAGGATCTTGAATACTGTATAAATCTTTCCAATCTATTAAATGAATTAAATTATATAACTTTTGGTAATCTGCTTTACGAAAATTCCATTTCATATACTGTGACTGAGGGTGTGATTGTGATTCGCGACTTGCGGGCGTGGAGTGTGTTGGTGTAGGCGCACATGACGCTGAAACGCCGACCGCAAGCGGCGGGTGATACACGTCCACGGGTTGCAGACCCTCGTCGGCAGCGCACACCGTCACCCCACTGCGCCCACTCAACACCAGATCCAGCTGCCTATTATTACAATTCGGTACCGTGTTACACTGAGCGACCTCACAAAAAGCCACAAAATATTCAAAATAATTACATACATTACTATTGCACGAAGCTAAATTAAAATCTCCTAAAATTACTATGTTACTTCTATACTTAATACACAATTTCTCTAATAAAGTAAACATTACTATGTATTCAGTCTCTTCTGCCTTAGGTGGTATATACACTACACAACAAATAAATAAGAAACGACTCTGCTTATAAACACTTGCACATATTATTTCAAATTGTTGTGTATCAATAATAATATCATGTGGCACTTGTATTAACATATACGTTATTTGTTATCCCGGTAGTACGATATGGTAGGATAATTATGGAACTCGACGCGAGCAAAGCCGCGGGTACAAGCTAGTCCCTCATAATATTTTAAACGTTTGTTTGTTTGTCTGGTGGCTGGGTCAGACTGGTTATGGAAGACGGAGGACACAGGTTGTGGCACTGTTTGGGAGAGGCCTATGTTTAACAGTGGACCGCAAAGGACTGACATGGTTGAAAATCGTGATTAAGTAAAAAGACACGTATTACAATGTACTGAACGAACTGCGTTAGACTAGTGACTGCTGAGGATGAGGTCCAGGGCTCGATTGCCGGGATAGGCAAGTTGTTATTGGGATTTTCACAGAGTCTGGATTTATGCTCAATTGATGAGCTTGCCCTCTATGGGATTTAAACATAGCTGGAGAAATGTGGCTATACTATTAGGAACACCACTGCTATTCCTATCGGCGATTACACGCGTGATGATTATCTATACATCTATACATGTAATAAAATCGTTGAGACCAAAAAATCTGTACATTAAAAATTTAAAAAAAAAACCGATCAGGGTGACTTAAAATAAGTAACAGAACATATTAAAACCATTTTTAAAATTCTTGTTTGTTTGTTTGTTTGTTTGACCGCGCATCACATAAAAACTACTGGACGGATTTTGATGAAAACTTCACTAATCTATTTAAATAAACTCAGAATAACACTTAGGCTGTAGAAATTATGGAAAATTTTGGAAAAAGGGGGTAAAAAGGGGGGGTAAAGTTTGTATGAGAAAAAAAAATAGATTGTTCTAGATTCATGAAACTCAGAGTAAATACTTATTATTAAAAATAAAGAAATACCTGTTTCAGCATTTAAAAAAAAATCATCCAGAGACGTAAAAAAGAGGGTTTTGTGTTTAAAATTAATTAACTTCATACACCTATACAATAAAATCCATTGAAGAGGAAACCTTTAAAAGTTGCTATAAATACTTCAAATCTAATACAGGTAAATGTAATTTCTCAATTTTCTTGAAATTCGATTTTTGAAGTGAATACGCCCAAAATAGCGGAATTCAAGAAAATCGGCTTTCCTCGGTATAAGTAGTTGGTAATACAGGGTGGAAACGGTAAACGGGGCAGTAAGGGGAGCTGCAGCTACACAAACATGGTCTTAGGTAAAAATCCGTAATTTTTTCAAAAAATGTTAATCCCCATTCACAGATTTAATTAAAAAATAAAGTACAGTTAGCAAGAAAATTACCATTTTACATAAAACAAGTTTTTTGATGCCAATCGATCATCTTTCCGACACTTATCAAGAAGTGAAGAAGAAGAAGAAGTTCTTCCAAACCAACCCAGGTTAGAGTACTCAAAAAGTCAGAAATCGCAAAAAAATAACTTTCAGCAGGGGGGGCAGTGCAGGGAAAATACTCGTAGTTAGCCAGAAAATTGCTATTTTACACAAAACATTTTTCTGATGCCAATCATTATTTTTTATTTTACATAAGACATGCAGCCGGAAAAGTTACAAAAACATTACAAACGAGTACAAATCCTACTATCTACAAATAAAAAATGCTTTGTTCTGAAAGACCATCTGATGGATCAACGCACAGCCTAAACCGCAGATTTTAGAAACCTGAAACTTGGACGGTGTATTTTCTGTATAACGTAGGCATACGATAAGAAAGAATTTTGAAATTATACCCCTAAGGGGGTGAAAAGGGGGGGCAAATATTGTATGGGAAAATGTGATTCCTTGGTCCAATCTACTTCAAACTTTGCAATCAACAATATTAACAGAATTGATGGACGCGTTTAATATTGCATTGAAATTCATCCCCTAACGGGTTTACAAAGGGGTAGAAAGTTATTTTGGCGGTGATTTGTTTCGAATTTGATATCAATAATCCTTCGAGATTTTGATATAAACTACAAGTTATTTTGATACATGTTTCAAAACCCAATCCGATTTTATTCCAAAAAGGTTGAACTCACATAAAAATTTGGTGCAAAATTGCTAATATAATCACAAGTATTTGATTTTGAACAAAATTGCCCTTGGGTACGTAAATTGACTTCAATGTATATCTTAGGAGATACACCGTTTTAAGTAATTCCGCAACAAAATAATGATTATGTACCGGGCGCGCATTTTCATTATGCGGAAGGATGTGTGTGATGTGCTCTTTGATAACTGTATTATAGGTGCTTACGACCCACTCTTTTTAACCCTCTCTTTCTCTTATGTGACGCAGACGAAGTTGCGCGGGTCAGCTAGTGTTATAAATAAAATAAAAAAATTGGTTGTCTGTAAAGTCGGTTTACGGACGATAGATTTACGTGATAACGTCATAATCATTATTTTATGTAATAAAACACGTGGAACGGTGGAACGTTACTATGGAACGTTACTATTTTTCATGAGTGTTGCTGTAAAAGTGTTTGAGAAAACCTACTTGCTGAATAAATATCATTTATCAATTATCATTTATCATTTATCATTTATCATTTATCATTTATCATTTATCATTTATCATTTATCATTTATCATTTATCATTTATCATTTATCATTTATCATTTATCATTTATCATTTATCATTTATCATTTATCATTTATCATTTATCATTTATCATTTATCATTTATCATTTATCATTTATCATTTATCATTTATCATTTATCATTTATCATTTATCATTTATCATTTATCATTTATCATTTATCATTTATCATTTATCATTTATCATTTATCATTTATCATTTATCATTTATCATTTATCATTTATCGTTTATCATTTATCATTTATCATTTACCGTTTGAGATGTTACGTAACAAGGACACTTTTGAGTCGGCCTGTTTTAAAACTCCGCAAAAAACGTCATAATCATTATTTTATGTAATAAAACACGTGGAACGGTGGAACGTTACTATGGAACATGGAACGTTACTATTTTTCATGAGTGTTGCTGGTAATATCAATTTATAAGACGTTATCACGTCAAAAATAAAATAAAAAAAGCCTTTCTCTTCCAACTATGCTTTATTTCATCATAATCACACTAAAAACTCAGTACAAAGCGAGTCTTTAAAATAAATAAAATTTCATTATTGCACAGTTTATTTTTTAATCACACTAAAAGGTGCCAATCTCAATGGATTAGTTCTATTCAGCCAGCCGATATCAATACTTTTTTTTACGTACGTATTATTCGTTTCTATCCTACTTGTTCCAAATTTAAAAAATGATTGCTGCTAACCTGCTAACTCTGATTTAAAAATAAACGAAATTTAAAATAGTGATTTGGCGAGAATTTTGTTAATTTTGCTTGACAATATTTTTGGAAACAATAAAGTGTAATACTATCTGATTTTGAGTGCTTCGGCTTCGAATTAAAATGGAATCATCTAGCGACACATTAACTCGTGTTATAGAAACTTCTATTTTAACTGTTTGATGAGTTTCTTTTATCTAGGTACTATTCCTATAGGTAATAGTTGAAAGAAAAGCAGATTATGCACCTCGCCTTAAGTCATTTATTTTGCCCTTGTGCCTGTTAGATTAGACTCTAAATCAGGCACTCGGTGCAATAATAAATTACTTTGTGCTCGATGCAATAATTTACTATTATTTCTTGCATTAATTACAAATTTTTGTCTATTTTTTTTTTTATATGGTAGAAAAAGAAACATATATATATGGTTACTATTATTTAAAATGTTGATGAATAAATCAAAACTGAATCCTATACGTGTGCAAACAAGAACCCCTCCTTAGGCGTTGGTGAAGGCCTAAAGAATGATATGTTATACGGGAACTTAAATAAAACTTAGTACACACATCGACTGTAACCTAGATTAAAGTATACATATACGTAAAGTATAGGTACCTAGTTTACTTAATCCGCTCGCAGCAGCTAGTGGGACAATACAAACAAAAGCTCGACCGTTGCCCAACTTGTTCCAATTGTTCTAACTAACTTAGAACAACATAAAACCACATGCCTAGACTTCTAGTGGCCGTAAATCTAGTCTAGAATTCTAGACAGTGGACAATAAAGGCAGGAAGATGGTCGTTTTGCACTAAAACTTGGTTTATAGTTTATTGCAGGTGGAGCAGTGGAACGCTTTCAGATTAATTTTGATGAAACTTGAATAGAGATTATTCGTGCTTGTTTCGGAATTAATTCTGGAAATGTGCTAGTGATACTAGGTCACTTGAATCCCTTATATTAAGGACTAGCTTTTGCCAGCGACTTCGTTCGCGTGGAATAGTGACTTCCGGCAGATTTTTGGTTTTATGTATGGTGTGTTTTTTTTTGTATGTCCGGAATAAATTTTATTTTTTATTTTATTTTTTGTAATAAAAACTATCTTATGTCCTTTCTCAAGTTCCAAACTATGTCTGTACCATTCGCGAATTGGCCCTTTAGAGAATCGGGTGACATTTTGCGAATTAGGCTTCAACTAAACGCTCCAAGATAGCCCGCGAAATTGAAATTTTCTCACGTTTTTTTGCAATTTGTAGGCCAGTGCTAAGTTTTATGTTCATGAAAATATGTTTCGCAGCTGTAAGACGCATGTAGTTACAGAATTATAATCATCAATACAACTCTTTACGTTAAAAGCGTCGGGGTAACCTGCAAAATGAAAGTTTTCTTAAGTTTTGTCAAGGTCAAAGTTGTTTCTCGACCTTTATGAACTTGGAGGGCGGTATTGATGATATTGATAATTATAATTCTGTAACTACACACGTCTTACAGTCGCGAATAATAGTTTTTTATTCAACATACAACCTAGCACTGGCCTGAAAATTGCAAAAACGTAAGAAAAATTGAATTTTGTGGACTATCCAGCATCTTTCATTTTTGATGATCTCTTTATGATCCAGTATCAGTCTTAAGTTCATAAAGTTCTAGGATTTACTTTGATGTTGAAAATGGAATTCCTAGATTTTTGCGGTCTACCCTGGAGCATCAACATTAAAACCAAGTGTTTGTGTAAATGTGTTTCTTTACTCTTCCATCATATAAACTTTCATCAATATTTTATTGAATTGTAATTAGGTCAAAATATCCTTGCAGCACTTAAGTTACAACAGAGAGAGGAAATGTTATGGAATAATTTCGTCGAAACAGATACAACTAGGAAGAAGTCCTCAACTTTGTTAAATACTAAATCAAATCAAATCAAAATCATTTATTGCTTTAACCATACGAAGCAACTGATTTATTTTTCGAGATTTCACAGTCCGTCCTACAGTAAAAGTTGTTCATTTTCATGATTACTCGTACTATCCGCCCTTAAAATAATTAAAACAACTAAAAAATAACGGTGTATGGCTAGTGTGTAGGTACAGTTACGTAACTTATTTTCACGACAAGGTAATTTTATTTTTCACTAGCTGACCCACGCAACTTCGTCTGCGTCACATAAGAGAGAAAAACAAAAGGAAAAAAGAAACCCCGTTTTGGCAACATTTTTCATTTCTGCTCCGCTCCTAATGGTTGTAGCGTGATGTTATATAGCCTAAAGCCTTCCTCGATAAATGGTCTATCCAACACAAAAATATTTTTTCAATTCGAGCCAGTAGTTCCTGAGATTAGCGCGTTCAACCAAACAAACAAACTCTTCTGCTTTATAATATTATAGTATAGATTACTCATACTCGGAAAGTGGGTCTGAAGTTGCCTCCGGAGTCGGATGAAAATGCTACTTTTCAGCCCCAGGGAGAATCGCTTTCAAATGACAGCTGTAAAATTATAAAAAAAAATCGTTCTCTTTTTACCTTTCTATCGAACCATGTTCCGACTTCTATACAGCCTCTAAATTACAGTGCGATGTAAAATTGAAATAACATGAAATCCTGTAATAATTAAATAATATATTTTTTTAAATAACTTAGTAATAATTTGGTTACAAATATTTCTTTAAAATAACATAGATTAGGTCAAATTATTTACTATTTTTTCGGTGACGAAACTGAAAAATAAATGCTGTATAGCTGCCACAGAAAAAAAACAAAAAAGGCGGGAAAGCGGCAATCCGATCTTAATTGTTTTTCGAGTTGTTTCGTATTTCTATTTTTATTTTCCTTGTATTCGTAATGAAAAGCACAGTGTTAACCTCGGGTTAAATACTTATTTAGTCCCTCGAACTATTAGCGCCCGCGCTACGCTTGGGCGCCAAACCCCGTCTCGGGACTAGGATAACAATGTACTATTAATTTGCTACAAATGATCGTCATTTTAAAATAACAAGTTATCTTCAAAGGGGTTGGTGCTTTTTACATTGCTTCAACGTCAGAGTCAGGACTTCAGGGTTGCAATATAATTTCATGCTTGGCTTGCTTTGCGGGTTCTAATCCACCTCGCCTCAAGTGATAAACTGCAAGCTAGAGAGAGGTCAATGGTCCCTTTTGGAATGCCTGCGGCAAGAAGCTAAAAGTCTTTCTTTCATACAAACTTTGTACCTTCTGATCATCACGAACACAACAAAAAACCCGTCAAAGTAAGACCGTCCATCCCCAATTGATACCGTCAAACCATATGGCAATTAATTTATGAAAATAACTTTGGGTTCAACATAACTTATCAAATTCATTTGTTAAAATAAAATAACCACGGTAATTTTCGAAGAGGGAACACTAAAAATTGTCATAAAATAACGAAAGAACATGTTTTATCCTCATTATTTTAGTATTTATTTATAAGAAACATGTTTTATCCTCAATATTTTAATTAACTGTTTTATTATTATTTATTTGTTTATTATGGGTATTTTTAATCCTTCTATAGGAAATATTAGCTAAACGATAAATGGTTTTGACAAAGATTTTCCGCAACGACCGGTCCTACGCTGTCTGTCATAACTTTCTGTCACTATAACGGATAACCTCGTTCATTGTAACACAATGTAACTAAAAATAACCTTTCCCTATTTCACAACTCACGTCCCAAGATTAGAAGCTGACCCAGCAGTAATCACCTTAAAACTTGCACATCCGACACTCGTGTCGTTAACTTAAGTGCTCCCGAATCATTCACTTGAGCGCACACCGTCCCACAGTGTTGCTAGATTGTGTTCTTTTTCGATTTCTTGGGGGGAAAATGTTCTAGGGAACCATTCCCATTTAGGAAATCAAGAAATATTGTTTAAGCAAAGCAATCTTGTTATGATAACTCGCGTATCCTGACTGCTTGGATTCTATACCTTTTTTATAGGATGGGAAATCATCAAATAACTTCTCCCACTCTGGGCTAACCGGGAGGGAGTGTTAGACTTTTACTGACTAAAACCCATCCATGTTCCTTCCTCGCCCTGTGTTCCGGGGCCGCGGTATCTCTTTCGAACAGGCCCGCAACTTGAAGTCTATACCTAACGGTACATTTAGTACCTATGAGCATAGTTTTATACTTCTCTGTATGAAAAGAGGAATGGTAGAAAAAATTGCAAAAGGGATCATCATTATCCCTTATCCCAATTTATTTGGGGTGGGAGCAGCATTTCTTCTTCTTCCATACTCCTCTATAACTCACCATCTCAGCACCTCCTTTCTAATTAAAACCTCACCTTCTTTCTCAAAAGGTATCCATCAACTTGGTCCAAAATGGGGAAAATTCTAAAACTGGATCTAGCAACCCTGCCGTCTCAGTAGTTTCTCATTCATTCACATAATAGACAAATCGTCGTCTGCACAGGAACACTCGCGCTTAATGGATTGATGGCGACTGGGATGACTGCTTCGGGACGTCTTGAGACAATTATGGAGTTCTGTAACTGTCGTTCGCTTTTGATGGGGAAGAAGTTCTGTTTTTAAGTGGAGTTGGTGATGGTTCTTGCATTTGCGCGAAGAAAAGAATTTTGGGGGGGAATTGTATGTGTTGTATACGTTGGCATTTCCTACCTACTCAATTAGTTTTTTAAAAGCATAAAGAATTCATGATAATCGATGCTGAACACTTTTACTCGTCATTTTTTTAAACCTGGTACGAAGCTGACTACTCTTCACATGAGGACATATCAGCAGTAGGATGCAGTTAGTCTAAGTAGCTACACTACTTACATAATTAGGTAATACTAGCTGACCCACGCAACTACGTCTGCGTCACTTAAGAGAGAAAGAGCTCACAAAGGGAATATCATTTCCCCCGTTTTTGCAACATTTCTTATTGCTGCTCCGCTCCTATTGGTCATAGCGTGATGTTATATAGCCTATAGCCTTCCTCGATAAATGGACTATCCAACACAAAAAATAATAATAATTTTCAATTCGAGCCGGTAGTTCCTGAGATTAGCGCGTTCA
Organism: Xestia c-nigrum; assembly: GCA_916618015.1. Taxonomy (NCBI): domain Eukaryota; kingdom Metazoa; phylum Arthropoda; class Insecta; order Lepidoptera; family Noctuidae; genus Xestia; species Xestia c-nigrum. Next base: position 6,193,246 of record OU745249.1, read on the forward strand.
ACCAAACAAACAAACAAACAAACAAACTCTTCTGCTTTATAATATTGGTATAGATTAGCTGGATAGATATATTGCTTTCAGTTGTGTAAATCTGGGCAATAAAAAAAATATTGGCTAGCACTGCAAAGTCTAAGCACTGCAATAGATGCAATTATAATAAATATATTTCAACTGACATCTGACATGACTGAGTTCTCATTGTCCCCATCAATGCCCATATAGTAATGGGAGTAACGGGAATACAATCGTCTTTTTGTGGAACAACAAAGTGTTAAAGAAAAATAATAACATTTATTTGATTGATCCAATTAATGCAATTCCTATTTTCAATAAAGTATCATAGATATGCCAATTCCACGAAGATACTATTATTAATTGAGGTAATATCTCCAATCACTTTCGCTATGAGATGCCAGCACTAGTGCATACATCGGATGCCGAACATTCCTCGCGATGTCTACAGATACACAGGTATATCAGCAGCGGTGTCTGCAACCGAATGGTTTGGTAGTAGAATACATAGGTACCTATGCCTGTATGAAAAGAGGCGAGATGAGAGATATTATAGGTATCTTTATCAGTGGGTAGGTAGACGTCTTCTTAACAAAGATTACATAAATTATATTTTAGAACAAGTTACATTAAAAAAAAGTTTAAAAATCCCCGATACACGTAGGGTCATAATTTCACAATCCCTTTCATTTGATACCCATATTGAGGGAGTTGTTGAATATAAATATGTAATCCGCCATTTTGTGGCGGCGGCCATCTTGAGCAGATTTTTATCAAACATAGCTAAGAACACTCCCGACTAACTCACCTTCCAAATAAAGAAAACAAAATCAAAATCCGTTCATCAGTTCTGTAGCTACGATGCCACACACACAGACACGTCAAACTTATAGCACTGTGTCGGTTAAAAACATTAATGGTTACTCCCTCGTTGGTCTAGCGGTCGCAAGTTCGACTGCGGTGTGTGTTCAAATGTCTCGCTGATGGTGGCGGGTGTGTCGGGTCATTTAGCTCCCTTCAATATGGTCGAGTTGAATGGCGCCGATACATGCGTCATGTTCGTGAACGGGCGCTGTCAGTTGGGACTGGTCATCTCTTAGCTGCCATGGTTAATTTTAATTTCTTTTTTTTTACACTGTTGATTTAATCTTTTCTCTGGACGCTCTTAATGTGCACGTCTTTCTACATCGTTCTCACATATATGTATAATCACACATGAATGATGTAACCAAGATTTTATAACAATATATTGATTTAAAAAGAGTGTCCATGGAGTTTCTTGCCCGTTCTTCTCCATAGAGATCTACGCTAGGGAATGGGCAACTACAGTACTTTCTCAAGTTATTATGCCTTGTGACTGTGACTGTAGCTTTGATTTAATTTGTAATTTGACATTCAAAAGTGCCGTAATGGTCTAGTTGAAATAAATGCTTTGAGTTTGAGTTTGAGTTTGTGTATAAGGACCTGGATTTGATTCACAGATGGGGCAAAGTGTTATCAGGTAGCCAGCTCAGTAGCAGCCAAGGAGTCTAGATTTGCACCCAATTGATGGCAATAGGCAATAGGCCCCTATTTCATTGATCCTAAAACATAACTGGCGATAAATGGGTCTACTATTAGGTAGGTATCTCTAACCCTTCTCAGATTCCAGGCGTGATGTTATGTTATATTTGTAAATGAAATACATAACAACTGCATGACGTGTAAATAATTGTAAACTACAACTATCACACTTCAAAGATACTTGACCACTGCATGAAGTCTATAAAAAACTTGTAACTGGCAGACCAAACATTTGATCGACGATAAAATAAATAATATAGAGTGTGACTAGAACAGCAATGAATTCCGTCACATTTGGCATAAAGTGGCACTTCCTAAAATATATTCACCATTACTGTGGTCATTCCACATAAGTATCTAAGCAACAAGTTCCTGATGGACAGAGAATAGGAAACCTGTACAAAAGCCTTTAAAATGAGCACAATAGCTCCTAACAAAAGCAGAGTAAAAAACCGTAGCGGATGAAAAGTCCGTTCTTAAAGACCCGGGGTGAATGCTTAAAGTTCTGGGGGTTCCACCCCCTCTTCACCCCCCTAAAGTTACGGGTTCTGGGTCGGGGTGAACACAAGACCGCTTTATTTCATACCTCGAGAACTTTGCACTCATTATTTTGCGTTTGGCAACTAATTCGTATGCCATCGGGTTTGCCAGCCTTAATTTACGTATATTTTACTACCTGCGAAAGCTTTCGTATTGTTTTGAATTATTAATGGGCACCATGTTTGGGCGTATGTGTGGAATAACCTCTGAAACATCTCTGTAATGGCGCTGTCGTTTGATGTTATTTTATCAAGGTGGGGTTTCATTATTAATTGAGTTTTCGTGTTTTGATACGATACAATGTTGGTAATTTAGTATAGTTTCTGCCTATTAAAGGTTAAATAAACCGAGTGACAACACGGCTACGATAGTTTAAAATTCATCCATTCATTCATATTTCAGAAACCTTACTTTACTGTTGGTGAAAAATGGTGGAGAAAGCTGAAACAAACCAATTTATGAGGATCTCTCACTATACGGGAAATGTATAAGTCACCGTAAAATTGTAAAAACCTTTAGATTGTCTGATCTTCTAGAGATATTGTAAACTCTCGAAAGATTGTCAACCGAACATACTGCTTACAATTTAACGCCTTATTTTTCGGTACATTATAATTTATCGAAGTGAAACCGTAAAATTTTGAAAACTAAGATACACTCGAGAGCAATGAATCCGGGTCACTTAAAGAATGTTAAAAATCTCGGAAACTAAAAATGATAGGTTAATGCAATAAATTGTATTTAATAGACTATGTAATACTCCTTAAATGAAAGTAAAAAAAATATGAGTCACCATACATTTTATTAACACAAAATTACATAAAGAAAAAAACTGCTGATCTCTCCTTAAAACAAAAATAGGAAACATGAAATTTTTGAACTTTATTACGATTTTCTTGAATTTTAATACTTCGTATTGCCTCCTCGTGCTTCCATTACTGCGTTTACGCGGTTTGGCATGCTGTACACCAAGTTCCTTATACGATTTTGGGGAATATTCTCCCATTCCTCTGTGAGAGCAATTTTGAGCTCACGAAGCGTGATTGGGGGAGGGTTTCGTTGTTTTACGCATCTGCCTAGCTCGTCCCAAGCATGCTCGATCGGGTTGATATCCGGGCTGCGCGCTGGCCACTCCATACGAGTAATGTTCATCTCTTGAAGGTAGTCATTCACAATCCTACCTGTATGAGGTCGGGCATTGTCATGCATAAATATAGCCTCCTCACCTAAACTGACCATAAATGGACCAACGTGATCATTGAGGATTTCTTCCACATTTCTTACGCTAGTTAAAGAGCCGTTTTCTATGATCACCAGCTCTGTGCGACTTTCAGAAGAAATTCCGGCCCACACAAGTACAGACCCACCACCGTAGGCTACTTTTTCTTCGATGCATGCTTGCTTGAATCTTTCCCCTGGTCTTCGATACACTCTGTGTCTTCCATCGTGCTTGTAGAGCATAAATTTTGATTCGTCGGAGAACATAACTTTTGACCAATCTTCAATACTCCAATTTACGTGGCTCTGGGCATATCTTAGTCTTGAAATACGATGCCCACGCTCCAGTTTAGGGCCGTTTGCAGATCTAAGGGGTTTTAAGTTAGATTCAGCAAGCCGACGTCTTACTGTCCATGCACTTGGGTTACTTCCTCCGAGGCGTCGAAACTGATTTGTGAGTTCAGTTCCTGTGAGAAAGCGATTTCGAAGCATGGTGTTCACCAAGTATCGGTCTTCTCGTGCTGTGGTACACCTGGTTCTGCCCGTTCCTGGTCTGCGTAGGTTAGAACCAGTTTCTTCGTAACGTCGGAGAACTCTTTGTACTGTTGACAGCGACACACCGATATAACTTTACAATAACTAAGAAGTTTTAATACCTTCATTTAAGGAGTATTACATTGTCTATTAAATACAATTTATTGCATTACCAGCGCTGTGACGTTTTTTTTAATGTTACAGCACCATGCTGAGATAGGAGCCTTTTGGCCTCATACAGGACGAGTTTCATTCTTTTAATTTTTAAATAAATATTTGTTTTTTTTCTGTGTAATTTTTATAAGTACTATTAATTTTGATGTGTTTGTCCTGTGTGGGCTAATAAATGCTTTTTCTTTCTTTCTTTTCTTTCTTTCTTTCATTAACCTAGCATTTTTAGTTTCCGAGATTTTTAGGATTCTTTAAGTGACCCGGATTCATTGCTCTCGAGTGTACATTACAATATGTATAAAGGTTTTACAATTCTACGGTGATATTCAGGTAAACAATCTCATCACGAAGCTGTCACCAAACATTCTGTACATTAAAACTAAATTACTTTACTAAATAACGATTTTTTTTTTGGGGTGAAAAATCATATTTAGGCGTAGAACTCAATGTAACGCACTCAAAACATTTTCCTGGTGGATGGGTTGAATAGTACGGGGGTCGTAGAGGTATCTTACAATTAAAACTTGTATTTATAAAAAGTTATCAAAATGTTGGAACTTTGACCCCAATATCTCCGTAACTAGAAGGTTCCAAGGTATGGTGTCCAACAAAAAAAAAATATCACAATGACAAGGAGAACAAGTGCCTTCGGCTTCGAGAAGAGGTGTTTTACTCAATACTCAATACTCAATACTCAATACTTTATTGCATTCCACATGTATTCTTAGGTGGTAAACTTATAACTAGATCACATGGACCCTGTCGGGCACAGCAAAATAAGTGACTTAGGAGAGAGGAAGCATTTGTAAATTGTACAACGTAGGAGGTAGATACTTTCTGAGATTAATATTAATTATAGTCTAAAATTATTATTCATTATGTAATTCCTAATTATCATTATAACAATGTATTCGTCCAAAACATTAATTAATAGTATAAAATAAATCAATCAATGGTATACAACATAATCAGGCACCTATATATTAAATTAATAAATTAAATAAAAATAAATTTTAATAAATAATCAAACAAAATCAAACAAAAAAAACTTGGTTATGTAAATTATTATTCATTATGTAATTCCTAATTATCATTATAACAATGTATTCGTCCAAAACATTAATTAATAGTATAAAATAAATCAATCAATGGTATACAACATAATCAGGCACCTATATATTAAATTAATAAATTAAATAAAAATAAATTTTAATAAATAATCAAACAAAAATTTATAGCATAGACATTTATGACTAGTTATGACTTTATAAGTCTATCACTTAAATATTCATCTAATGAGTAGTAGCTTTTATTCAGCAAAAATTGTTTAAGTTTTTTTAAGAATGTGTTAATTTTTTCTTCTTTTTTTATTGTAGCGGGTAGTTTATTGTATACTTTTATGGACATTACGTAGGGACTTTTTGAGTGCATTTTTAATCGGGAACTTGGTATGTTTAATCTAGATCGGTGTCTGAGTAGATAGCGTGTCTGAATGTCTTCCCGTTTTGAATAAAATTCTTGATGTTTACGCACAAATTTGCATGTTTCTAAAATGTAAATACAGGGAAGGGTTAAAATGTTATGTTTTCTAAAATAAGGCTTGCAGCTATCTGTCTGCTCAATGTTTACCAGGATTCTGACCAATTTCTTTTGTAGGGTGAAAAGTGTTTGTACATCTGTGCTGTTTCCCCAAAGAGTGACACCATAGCTAAGCCATGCGTAGGCATAAGCATAATAGGTTGAGAGAGCTGTTTGTAGATTGGTGGTCTTTTTTATTTCACGAAGGGCGTAAGAAAATTTAGAAATCTTTGAGTGAGTTTTCTGTATGTGTGATTTCCAGTTTATGTGAGTGTCTATAACTAGTCCGAGTAAGGTGAATTCGTTAACGGTTTCTAATTTTAAGTTGTTGAAAATAAAATTTAAAGTCAAAGGAGTTTTTTGGTAAGGGTGGAAAGTTATTAATTTGGTTTTGGAGTAGTTTATCTCGAGATTATGTTCGTTCATCCAGTTGCATGTTTTACTCAGAATGGAATTTAGAGTTTCTTCTATTTTTTCATTGTCTTGGCATGATACTAATATGGATATATCGTCCGCAAATAAGACACATGGCCCTTCAATGATCTTAGGTAGGTCATTAATATATATTAAAAATAGGAGGCATCCTATGACGCTGCCTTGAGGAATTGAGGCGTTAATTGCTTTGCTGTGTGATCGAACTTTTTTTATTTCACTATTTTTATGGTCAAAGTATTCGATTTCTACTAATTGCTTTCTATTCTTAAGATAAGATGTTAGCCATTCGTGAGCCTTTCCGCGTATACCTATTCCGTACAATTTGTTGAGCAATATGCCAAATTGTACTTTGTCGTAAGCTTTGGTCATATCTAGTAATATTCCTACTGCGTATTTTTTGTTATTAATAATATTAAGGGCTTCTTGGATATACTTATAGACTGCTAAGGTGGTGGAACGGTTTTTTCGGAAGCCGTTTTGGCATTCGTCAAATATATTGTATTTTTCACAAAACGTATAAATGCGGTCACACATGGCTTTCTCAAAGATTTTTGAGGCTGCTGGTAAAAGAGCTACTGGACGATAGTTATTTGGATCTGTTTTTGTATTTTTTTTGTGGATTGGTTTGATTACCGATATTTTTAGTAGATCAGGGAAGATACCTTCATCAAAAGACTGGTTCAATAGCAGGTAAAACGGTAAGGTAAGTTCATCAGCGCATTGTCTAAAAAGCATTGGCGGTATTTCATCGATCCCGTGACTACTTTTGTTTTTTAAGTTTTTAATTATTTTGTTTACTTCCCAAGCATCTATTGGGCCAAGAAACATCGTGTTCTCTGTGGGATTTAGTACAGAGGTATTCCCCGTCGAGCTACCAGATGAATTGTTGCTGTTTTCTCCAATAGACGCAAAGAAATTATTAAAAATGTTTGATATTTGTTCAGGTTTGGTTAAGAGATCGTTATCTATTTGCAATTCAATATTATTATGTTCCTTCTTATGTTTTTTGTTTGTTCTCTCATTGATGATACTCCACATGGTTTTAACCTTATTGTTCGATTTTTTTATTTTGTTTATGTATTGTATCTTTTTTGATGCAGTAACTAGGTTTTTTAATATTTTTTCATAGGTTTTATAATAATTAGTAATGATAGGATTTTTTGTTTTGAGTGAGAGTATTTTTAACAATCTTTTGTTTGTACAGGAGATCTTGATGCCCGTCGTTAACCAGTATTTTTTAAATTTAGTTTTTAGCTTGACTTTACATATTGGTATACACAGGTTAAGGATGTTTGTTAATGTTTCATGAAATGCTTTATAATTTTCGTTTATATTTTGGTTTTTAGGTAGTATTTTAGTCCAATCTTGTTCATTTAATTTAGACTTAAACTTTGAAATATTCGTGTTGTTAAATAACCTTTTTTTAACATACCAAGTTGTTTGTGTAGCTAAACTTGGTGTTGGTGTGGTGATGTGTATAATTGTTCCGCTATGGTCTGAAAAACCTAGTTCCTCTACTGTTGTATATATTTTATTTGTGTTAGTGTTTGTAAATATTAAGTCTAAACATGTAGATGTAGTTTGTGTTATTCGCGTCGGTGTTTTTATGTGTTGTGTTAGCTTATATTCTAGCATTAAGTCTAGGAATTGGCTAGTTTTTACATTTCTCTCTAAGATATTAATATTAAAGTCTCCACCTATAATTATATTAAATTTAGAATACTTATTATTTATATAATTTACGATACATTTTACCTGGTTAATAAACATTTCTTCCTCTCTTCTATTCCAATACATTGTTACTAATAATATGTTTTCTTTAGGTAACTCGATTGCACATACTTCTAATATATATTCTATGGACATATTCATTATATCATTTCTTTCTTTGAAGTCGAGATGAGCTTGCAGGAGGATGCAGACGCCGCCTCCCCCTCGCGTGCTGCGGCAGTATGATGCTGCTATTTTGTATCCGCTAAATTGTATCATACTTAATTTTTCCTTAGACAACCAAGATTCTGATATACATATTGCATTATAAAACGGGTTATCTACGATGAAGGTTTCAAGTAGATGTTGTTTGTTATACAGACTTTGAATGTTTTGAAAAAGAATTTTAAATAGTTGGTCTGTGTCTTCGAAAGGAATAATTATTTGTGTCTTCATTTCTGTCTGTTGGATCTCGTTGGCAGGTGTTACGGGAAGTATAACCACTTTTCTCGTTTGTTGTGTAGTTTGGTTGATTTTTGTGTGTTTCATCTCCTAAAATGATAACTTTCCCTTCCACGTATAACTGATTATTTCTGATTACTGCATGTAAGCCTTCCTTTCTTGCTTTTATCATCTCTTCTCGCATTTGTTGTCTTTCCTTGCGTGAATTTTCGTCCAAAAATTCAGTTACAGACAAGCGTGTTCCCTGGAAGTAGTGGCTGTTGTTTTTGATGTATTTTGCCATTCTTTTGCTTATTAATTCTATTACTAGTGGTCGGGTAAAATTGTTATTTCTGCCTAATCTATACATATTTTCCACGTAACCCATCAAGTCCACTTGTAGAATATCGCGAAACATTTCAATGACCCGGTTATGCAGGTCAGTTTCAGGCTCTTTGTGGTACTCAGTGAGGCCGTAGATGACTATCTTCTTGGAATTGCTTTCTGTACATTGGATTACGTGGGATGTGGATATTGATTTTATTTCCGATATTTCTTGTTTTAATTTTTCGTTCTCTTTTAGTAAGTCTTCTATCTTGGTGTTAATCTCTTGAATTTCCTGTAATCTTTGTTCATTTTGTTTAGATAAAATAATAGTTTTTTGTTCGAAATCATGCACAAGATTCGTAATTGCTTTATTTATTTCCGTTTGTATGATGCTTCGTAGGTCGGTTATTATTGATTCATTATTTTCTATCAGACGCATCATAATGATCTCGCTCAGGTTTTGTAGTGACAGTTCAGCGTGTGTGTTGGTGATCGAGGTAGTTTTTTCTGAGCACATCGTATCGCCTAATATGCTCAGATTCTCAAAAGTGGTGGAATCGTTGTTAGGATAGGTTTTCCTCCGAATCGTTACATTACTATCTTCGTTGGGTGTGGTTGTTCGTTGGCTTATAGTGGATGTCTGTGGTCGAATTGGTGTATCTGTGTTTCCCGTTTTGGGCATTCTGCATCGGCAATCTTGACATTTCCAATTTTTTTTAAGATCTGGAGTCATTGCCTTAATGAAGTAGTTATTGGAGATGTTTGCACACTCTAGATCATATTCTTTATTGCATAGTGTGCAAGTAAGATGCAATTTGTTTAGTAGATCTTGAGTACAACCTGCGCAAGTTTGCGAATTTTGCGCCATTTCGTATAATAATCCTTATGCTGACCTCTAGTGGGCAAGGTTGTAATTAAATGCCAATGGTTCGATGGTATGAACTGGTTCCGCCACAAAAGGATAGATGGCGCTGATGTAAAGAATCAACCAAGATGACTGGTATTTTTTGATAACAGTTTCTGATGAAAAATGTTATTGTTTTTCTCACTAATCACTCTCATACCTGTTTTAGGGCTGAATCCATCGAAACTTTCTTGATTGTAAACAAAATAAAACGGGTTCTGGTAGTCTGTTGCACAGCTGATGTTTGTTTACAATTTGAATAATGGTCGTTGATTCTTGCGGCACTTAATAATTATGATTTTTCTTTGCAGTCTGCGCTTATTTCTTGCGTACTTTAATTGTAATCACTGAGGTTTACAGTTTGTTAAAACTGAAGCTACTTTAACTTATAACTTTTTCACTGGAACTATTTATAAATTCGATAAATACACGGAGTCGATGTTAGCTAACGCACAGTAGCGCCCTCTCACTTTTACACCCTTCATACAAACCGGAGCCATGTTAAACTGGAAATCTACAGTTTAATGTTTCTCCGTGAAATGTCACCGTAAAATTGTCAAACACGTTAGACTGTAATCTCTCCGGCGAGGTTGTAAACTCTCGAAATATTATCAACTGATCATACTGCTTACAATATAACGCATTGTTTTTCGGTAGATTGTAATCTATCGAAGTGATTCCGTAATTTTGTGAAATGCATGCATGTGTTCGTTTGACAATATTTCGAGAGTTTACAATCTGTCTAGTTATTTTTACAAAATAACGTGTTTGACAATTTTACGGTCCCTCACCCGATCCCTCTACTTAAGTTTACAAGTAAACCTATTCTACTTATTCAGATAAAGTAGTACAACGTGTAAAATCTATAGAAATATTCCATTCAATGTAACATTTATACCTGTTTTCAACTACAAAAGCGTATATGAAAGCATGTGCAGGCGTTATTGCGTCTGCCACCAGCACAGCCCAGGGATATGCAAATATTATTTATTTCGTTCCCCGACTCCATATAGTAGATTTAAATATATCTGGAAATATAAAGATACAAAGAAGGGATTATATTTGTAGAGATAAAACGAGTATCCTGCAAGTTTATTGAAGGCAGATCACGTGTATGTGTTAGTAAGTACTACATCTTCTTGGATGAATTATCGACTTTTCGTGACTTGCATTTCTTCAGCTTGGTTCTTTCGATTTTTCCACCACTTTTTTTTCCTTTTCATGCATTTTGTTTCCTACAGAACTAACATTGTAGTTCTAAGGGGTATTATTTACTCTTCAGAACAAACAAAACATCAGGACTGTAAGCGCTTAGGGTTAGGCAGAGGAGTCGCCAGTTACCTTTAAGTCCCATGTAAAAGGGGGTGAGCTTATTGCCATCAGCGGCTGCTACTGAGAAATTCTTGATGGAAAAACACAATAACACATTGCCCGACCCGGTAATCGAACCCAGGACCGCAGGCTCAGCAGTCACGCTTCCAATCACTCGACCAACGAGGCATGTTCTAACTATGATCTGACTAATGGGAAGCTACACTATTCCCGAGAGCATAAGCAAAAAGATTTGAAAGACTCGAAATATTTGAATGTCTTTGGTCCTTAGCTATAATTAAAAGGTTTCCGAGGGATGATTTCCACACATAACGCGAGTGAAACCACAAGAAAATGCTAGTCTTGATATATAAGGGTACAATACAAAGTAAAAATTATGTTGCTGGAGATTGAACGGTGTGTATTCTACAAGCCTGCAAATCAATTGAATGCAGGTCACGTTTCTGAGTTAGTACCCACACCAATACATTATTGACTTTTGATAGACTTCAGCTGTAACGCCTGTAACCGACGACGACTTAAAACCTCATTTTCTCTTATTTCAGACTAAAGGACGTCACGCGGTATCTGTATGCAGCTGGATACCAATATTTTGCATTAAGCGACTCTGACGCGCCTCTCTGACTTCCCTACTTCCCTATCCCTATCCATACCCCTACTATTATATAAATGTGAATGTAAGTTTGTTTGTTACGCTTTCACGCGAAAACTACTCAACCGATCATCATGAAACTTTGTACACATATTCTTAGAGGTATTAGAAGTAACATAGGATACTTTTTAACAGGATCCGCGTACGAAGTCGCGGGCAGAAGCTAGTACATAATAAAGTTACAAGTGATAATTTTAGAATATCTCGGGTAAACACAGAATACGTAGCTAATTTACAAAAATCTGCTTGCTTAAAAGGTGATCTCCACATCACGTGTGGGTTAAAGCATTATGTAATTGAAAGTAACGCTTTTATTCTTATTTATTTCTGACAGTAACTCTACCCGAAGTATAAATCATCATCATCATCTGCCTATCCTTTTCCCAGCTATGTTGGGGTCAGCTTCCAGTCTAGTCCGGATGCAGCTGAATACCAGTATTTTACATGGAGCGACTGCCTATCTGACCTCCACAACCGAGTTAATACTGGGTAATACGACACTTGGTAAAATTAGTTGTCAGACTTTTTGGGCCACTGACTACCTGTAACAACTGCCAAAGATGGACAAATGAAAGCCGGGACCAACAACTTAACGTGCTTTCCGAGACACGTAGGAAACTCGATATGTAAGGGTGGTCACCTATCCACAGACCAACCTAGGCAAGCACGGCTTAACCTAAAGATCGGCCCAAGCGAAGCATTAATCAAAAAAGTAAAAATCAGCACTTTTCCGTCCCACACTCCAGCATCTACACGACCCTTAATCTTTACCGTAACATCTCATCTTGAGTCCTCGAGTACGTAGGGTACGGCCAGTATGTTCGGTACGTTGGGTACTATTCACACTTAACTACCGGAGAATTCAACGGTCCGACCATAAAGGCACCGTGAAAACTTTTAACGATCACTGCACACATATTGGACGGTCTGCACACATATAGAATAAGTTTGCATGTTAGTGTGTGTTTTTTTATAGATTTCCTTGGTAAAGGAGGTAAGGGTTAATTGTGTTATTAAGATTACATTAACGAAAACTAGGAGTTTTATAATATTAGCAGATATATTTTAAATAGACAGTTTAATTAGGTTGAGAAAAATATGACAGAGTAAACATAGACTAAACAAACTAAAACCTACTTTTATTGACTTTACAACAGCCCCCCTCAATAAAAGTATGCGTTAAGTACATAAAACAGCATATTAAATAACAGACAACTTCTTAACTAAATAGTTAGACAGGCCTTTACAAGGACATTCATTAAACAATATCTATACTAGTACTTAACATCCAAACAAAAGATCTCTAGCATTTTTAAATACTTGAGCTGATAGAGGCTTTGTCAAAATGTCAGCTACTTGTTCTTTTGAACATACATAACAGATTTTAATATGACTACTAGATAGCCTTTCCTTTATAAAATGGTACTTAATGTCCAAATGTTTCATTCTTTCTGGTTGGGCAAGAGAATTACAACTTGCACACCGACTGAATTCTCTACTTGTGACTGTACACCTATCGAACGCACTGACGACATTAAATACCTTGGAGTAATCATCGACAATCTACTCAAATGGAAAAAACAGATCGACTCTACAGTTAAACAAACAAAGTACGAAGATTGATTTATATATTTAAGAAACTTAGGGGACCTGCTGACTTCAAATGCCTGATAACTGTCTACCTTGCCCTCGGTCAATCAGTCCTAGGGTATTGTGTGACCACGTGGGGTGGAGCGCACAAAACTGCCATGCTACGCTTGGAAAGGGCGCAGAGGGCCGTACTAAAGGTCTTATCAAAGAAACCAATCCGCTTTCCGACATCTGACCTCTATTCACTATGCAATGTCCTCACAGTTAGGCAGCTCTTCGTACTACAGACTGTTCTCAGAAAACATAAACAGATTCACTACGACCCAACTTATAGTACTGCAAAACGCCTCTCTAACAGAGTCTGCAAATGTTTTCCCTGTGGAACAGCAGTTGCGAGAAGACATTTCAGGTTTATTAGCCCCAGGCTCTATAACAACATAAATAAGACCTTAGATATTTATCGTCTACCCCGTAGTCTCTTGAGAAGGAAATTGACTGAGTGGTTGAAATCATTGTCATATGACGCAACTGAGAAAATTGTGGAAACTTAACTAGCAAAAACACTTACACACACAAACTCTCACTCACGTGTGAGTGAGTGCATTCGACGGCATTCTATGGATGGATGGATGGATTGGATGGTGGTCGAGAGCGTTGGTATGCTGCTCTTCCATGTACAGTCAGCAAAACAGTTAGGTATGCAGGCTATCAATCTTCTTCTTACTATTATAAGTGGAAAAGGGTTATAATCAATCTGTTTGCAAAGTTTGCTGTTTGAAAGGATTTGGATGAAATTCATCCAAATCCTTTCAGTATAGTTTCTGCGTGAAAGAATAACAAAAATCGATCTTTACAGACTTTTACATGTATAATAGTGCAAAGAAGATTACTAGCCTGCATACCTAACTATTTTTCTGACTGTACTCTCAAGTCAAAATCCGAGCACGTAGTCATGTCAGACTCTACAATTTTGATCATGGTGTATTAACAAAATTGTTGAGTCTAGTCTAGTCTAGGTGTTCATCACGATTTAAAACTCACTGCGACCTTCTTCTCTCTTATAAACAACCATGGATGTCTGGTGTAAAACTCTGGCTAAATTAAAGTCTAGCCCTAAGAAATATCTACCTAATCTTTATCGAAAAAACCTGTAAACGTTCGCCAGCGTCAATGCTAATCCCCAATATTCGGCTCATAATTATTGTAAGCCTAGCCAAATAAGATTTACGTTCGGGAAATTATTCAAAACATCCACAGGATCAGAAGCCGACGAAATTAAATTCCGACAAGGCAGCACCGGTGTCTTCGGAGAGGCTGAATAAAAAAATACCTTCGCACAATCCGGTTTAATTAAATCACAATTTTGACATTTTCGCTACACCTTCCGGTAAGTTATCAAAATTATCAGGGTCAGAATGAACGCTGTGATTTTATAAGTGCTTTTAGAGTTTGCTGAGAATAATTCGAAAAATAAAATGACGTCACTTCAAAGCGTGTTTTTAAAGTGAAAACTTCTTTAGGTGCGTTGAACACTTTTTGGGTGAACAAAAATTATGCGTGACAGGTTCGTAGCACTCGTAGCCGATCTGCTACGGCGTAGCAGATATAGATTACTTAGTTTTCACTTCTATCGGCCGTCCCTAAAGACTGCACCGCAATTTTTTTTCTGGTTACCTTTAATATTCGATACAAACCACAGGTCAATCAACTTAATAGCTAGAAGTAAAATAACAGTGAAACTGACAGGACAGTAGTTTACCAACAGCGCTGTGTGTTAATGTCACTCAAGTGCCAAAATAATCTTGAAGCTCTGTATACAAACAGAAATAGGGTGAAGTTTGAATACGTTTGCCACATAGCTTATCCTTGCTTTTCTATACCTACCGACAATGTTTTTAAAAGTTAAGATAGCAGTGAAAAACAAATGGGGTTGCCTGTGGGCGGTCGAGGAAGAGCATTCGCAATACTTAATTTTCTTTTAAATTAAGTACAACGTTTTATTTAACTCACTCCGAGCCAAACGAAGCTTAGCTGAGTGCTTTGGCACTGATTGCATGTCTGCTTAATTTGTTGGTAGTCATAAATGTAAAAATGTTCTCCAGCATTAGTTCTTAGGTACAAAGAGAAGCCTAATTCAGTGCAAATTTGAAACTTATAAAAACGAAACCAAACTATAACTTCTATCTACACTTAATTGACTACCTGACTGTACACGTCAATTAAAAACAATCATTGTTATTTCGTTAGTTATAGTAAAAGTTGCTTAGTTAAACGTGAATAAACTAACTTAGTTGACCTAATACGTAAAAATGCAGGATCAGGTACGAAACGGAGAAAAAAATATTTGCGCCGTAAATCAAACCACTTACAGACTTCTTGAAGCTTATTAAAGATGATAAAAAAATGACCAATCAAATTAGTTGAGAGAGAATTAGAAGGCTTTCAGAATCCGACAATAACTCACCTACGAACCCTTCAAAATTCACTACGATTCCATCTACTAAACGATACCAACCGCAACTTGATTACCGACAACATTCAACAGACGAACGTCAGCTAATTCTATAACACACTCTATAGCCCGATGTACTGCCAACCTCCCTAACCTCCCTTCGTTCGCTCTTCCCCGTCCAACAAAGCCTTATTAGGTTGTTGCTCGATGCAAGATGCGCCCAGCGCCAATCGATGTGGGTAACCATAGCAACGGTTGCCAGCCCACAACCAGACAAGACCTTTGGGCTATACGATTTGGAGACGATCGGTGATACGATTCTTTCGATCGTATTGAGAATATGAGGTGAGTTGGCGTAAAATCAATGGGAGAAAACCTTTTGGGATTTATGGATGAAAAGACGGTTACCTTAGAAAACTGAAATCTTGTTCTACGGGAGAAGCTTTCAAATGATTATCGCGGTTCTGGTTCATCCATTATTTACGCCGTGAGATTTTTAGTGTTAACAAATGAAAAAGTGTGCGATAATATTGTACGCTAGTCTTGATAAATGATATTTATTCAGCAAGTAGGTTTTCTCAAACACTTTTACACGTCATTTTTTTCTTGCTAACGAGTCTCTCAGCACAAAGACCCCACTGCAAGACCTACGCCTTATTCCGCGTCTCTCAAGAATTACTTGTAGTCCTATGTTGTCCGCTACCAGTGTGTTGTTATTTTCCCGACGTACACTTGATTGACGATGATGGGCTGCTACAGTACTAATTTTTCATCTTTTTCATTCGTTGTCAGCCCAAATGTTTAAATAGTTGTTCTTTTCAACCTACTTCCAAAAAGAGGAGGTTATCAATTCGTCTGTATTTATTTTTTTTTTTTTTTTTTTTGTGTTTGTTACCTCAGAACTTCCGACTGGGTGAACCGATTTTAATGATTCTTTTTTTGTTTGAAAGCTGGTGCTTGTCGATTGGTCCCATTTTAATTTGTTGAAGATCTGATGCTGATCTTCCGAGATAAACAATGGAACTCTTCAAAAATAGACGGCAAATCTGCAGTAATTGCTGCAATCGCTTGTAGGTTTATTGTTCATACTATATCATGACGTAACATCACGCCTGTATGCTCTGAGAGGGTACCTAGATGTGTACAAAACTCCCAGATTTCGACAATGTTTGTTGCCTCTGAACTTTCGACTGGGTTAACCGATTTTGGTGATTCTTTTTTTATTTGAAAGCTGGTGCTTTCCGTGTGGTTCCATTTTAATTTGGTTAAGATCTGACGCTGATCTTCGGAGATATAAATGGAACTCTTCAAAAATACACGGCAAAGCTGCAGTAATTGCTGCAATCGCTTGGTTGTTTATTGTTTATGTAACACAGTGACGTAACATTACGCCTGTTTACTCTGAGGGAGTGCGCAGAAGTGTACAATACACCCAGATTTCGACAGTTAGATATGTTAAGTTCTATTTAATGGGATTCTGGAGAAATAGGCACACCAGAAGCGATTTGGGTAGTTTTAAGAAGATTACGTTCTTGGAGTGATCCCATTTCAATTTGGTAAAGATCTGATGAAGAACTTCGGATGATAGGCGACGGGAACTCCTCAATAAATGATAGCAAATGTATTGCGATCGCTGAAATCTCATATCTGTCTATTGTTTACACCAGTTCATAAAAGAAAATCACGCCGGTACGCTGTGAAGGGGTAAGTACATGTGAACCACTAAAAAATTTATAATAAAATCTTTTTTACAAAAAATAAAACCGACTTCAGAGAAAACAAAAAAGTGAAAAATAACTTTAGCTTCAGAAGTCGGTGACAAAAAAACTGAAAAAAGTTATTTTTCACTTTTTTGTTTTCTCTGAAGTCGGTTTTATTTTTTGTAAAAAAGATTTTTTTATTAGTGAGAGCAACTTCGATCGAAGAAGAGCAGAGAGCAGCGATGGCCCAGTGGTAGTCGCCTTGCGAACAGTAAGTCGTGGGTTCGAACCCAGACAGGCGCATTACTTTGTGGCATTAATTTCATAACCACTGCTTTCGACACGGTGAACGAAAACATCGTGAGGAAACCGGCATGTCCTAGACCAAACAATTCGAAGACTGTGTCAAACACCCTTCAGTTAACCATGTATTATGTGAACGCAGCCTCCTTGTTTCCGTTACTTAGCAAAGATCACCATTTATTTCTCCATTACCAGCAATCTCAAATTTCGCCTTTATTTTTTTAGTTTTAGAATAATTACATTCCGCCGATCACCTTAAAAGATGTTGCCGCTTCAGACTCCTAGTTACCTACTTTTAAATTTGAAACGTACTATGTCCGTTTTGATCACGTTTCTAACTTAGTATTTCATCATCTGTCTAGCTTTTTCCCAACGATATCAGGATCAGCTCCCAGTCTAACCAGATGCAGCCGAATTCCAGTATTTTACACGAACCAAATGAAACTACTTAAAACTAAGATCAGAATAACCTAATTTACAGCCCACATGGTTTAATATACACGCTGAAATTTTAGTGGTTGTTTTCCCGAAGGGAAATGAGTTTGTATCGGTTATCTTAATATATATAAATCTCGTGTCACAATGTTTGTCCTCAATGGACTCCTAAACCACTTAACCGATTATAATAAAATTCGCACACCATGTGCAGTTCGATCCAACTCTCTCAAGTTGGATCGAACTGCACATGGTGATAGGATGGTTTAAATCTCAAATTATGAGACGCAGACGAAGTTGCGCGAGTCAGCTAGTGTTTGTAAAAAAAATTAGACTCAATAAATAGCAGATTAACAATTGTGATAAACAAAACTCGAAAGCGACTTGAACCAACAGTAATATCTACGCGGAACGCGGGCTGGGCGCGGGGGGTGTCCAGAACACCCGCGCGGTCGGTGCACTTCGCGTATAAATCAGCTGATCACTACTCCTGACTTAATAAAACACAAAACCCAATTAGTTACAATAATAATTTTCAAAAAAGAATACCTTTTTTTAACCGACTTCTAAAAAAGGAGGGGGTTCTCAATTCGGATGTTTCAATTTTTTTTTATGTTTGTTCGGGCATAACTCCGTCGCTTGCCAACGGATTTGGAAAATTATTTTTTTGTTGGAAAGGGTATTCTTTCCAAATGGTCCCATAGTTACCAACTCTGGATGTGATGATGGAATCTTGGCGAAATCGAGGGAACTCTTCAAATTTTATAAGATAACGTGTTGCGATTTCGGTATTTTCTACAACAAGTGAAGCATTTGCGTTCGATAAGAACCACTCTACCATCAGATCTGATGATGAAGCCAAGAGTCACGGAACCCCATTATGAGACAATGTATCCTAGTCATGTTTGGGCTTGTTGTAATTGTAACGGTATGCACTTTCCATGTATATCAAGCACAGTGAACCACTAAAAAGTGAAAAATAAAAACTTTTTTGCAAAAAATAAAACCGACTTAAAAACAAACAAAAAAAGATAAAATTAACTTTAGCTTCTGAAAACGGAGACAAAAAGACTAAATCAATCAAACAAAGGTCACCGACTTCAAAAGCTAAAGTTATTTTTCTCTTTTTTGTTTTTTTTTTAAGTCGGTTTTATTTTTTGCAATAAAGTTTTTTAAGTTTAAATTTAGGTTTCGATAGTGCTACTGATGGGTAATCGTCCTGCCGCGGGAAAACACCCATTAAAATTTCACACTCTATAGGAACACCAACGGCTCTTTGATTCTATCGATTTATTTGCCACATACCTAGTGGTCACACGATCGTCGATCGTACGGTCGTAAGGTATAAAAACCGTATCGTGCCCACGCAAAATTGGCAAACTATACACAGATGAATGGGATCCTCGCTTTCCAAGTTTAGCCCTGGCGATGACGGCATTGTTTATTTGAAATGTCTGTGCATGATTCTGACCGCAAAACGTATGCAGTCGCTCATAGAAGGTAGATTATTATTCACTGAGCTGTGGTTCACTCGTATCACCGTTGTGTTGAATATCAGTTGTGTTTTGTCACTCGAAACAATCAACTATTTCTAAATGAATTAGCTCATGTGTTTTTAAAACACACGAGCTATAAATTCTGAAGTACTTTACTTCAGAATTTATAAAGAATATATAATGCAAAATTCTCAGAGGCGTTTTATAGTAGGAATTTTAATTTATCTAGCACAGGTAATTCAAAATTATATTACAATCATACAATATTATAATCATTTCTGATAAATACCAGTGTCCAATATACTCGCTCTGGGTGAAAATTGTGGTAGGGACGGTAAAATAAATGTAATAAATATAATATGTTGTAAATAATATGTTGTGAACGTCTTTTGTAATTGTTTGTTTTTTAATGTTTAATTTGTAACTCTACTAACATAGTTTATAAGTTCCAATTGTTACTAACCATTATGGATCTTTGTAATCTGACATTAAATATTAAATTAAATTACCAAGAATAATTGTGGTAGTGCCAATGGGATCATTCCTACTAGTTGTACCGTAGTTCAACTGTGTAGTAGGAACTGTAGGAATGATCCCTAAAAAATGGATCATTGGTAGCTAAGCAGTAGTAAATAGCCTAGCATTGAGTACGTACTTCTTACTTAATCTAATTATCAATTAGGTACGTTTGTTTTGTTGCGTCAATCATCCCTCCGAAACAAAGCCTAACCAAATGGCCTGAAATGGCCCAGCGCATAGACAATCGAGAGGCGATCAATCGATAGATATCATACAATGAATGATTGATATACTACATCATAGACCATGCAATAAATGATTGACATTTAATTATAACCGTATCCCTAATACTGGAGCCACTATGCCACTCACGAGATATTATTGAAGCACTATCTGAAGAGACAATCTCTAGATAAACTAATTAAATGAAAACCTAATTATAATATTGTGAACATGGCGACTGGAAACAAACTAAAAGTAGGTACAGTGGTACAGTGGAACTCTCAGAGCACAAGAAACAGTCTCAGATAGAAAAAGTGCATGTGTAGTCCTGAAATGTTCAAGGAATTAAGAAACAAGGTCATCTTCATTATCTCTTGTCTTACTGGATGCAAGGTAGAGCCATGTCAGGGGAAGCTAAGTCAAGGCACGTCCAAGGCCCATGGACAGTATAAAAACTTTGACACCTGATGTACTAACCACCCGATAAAGAAAGAGGAAGGATGAAACTGATAACCAGTCTTTTAAATCTCATGGAGTGAGAACAAAGGGCCTTTTTTTTGGGATGGGAAATCATCAAATGACTTCTCCCACTCTGGGCGGAGTGGGAGGGAGTGTCAGACTCTTACTGACTAAAACCCATCCATGTTCCTTCCTCGCCCTTTATGTTCCGGGGCCGCGGTATCTCTTTCGAACAGGCCCGCAACCCCGGCAGAGAACAAAGGGCCTAAGCTGACCTTCATTAAACTTATTACTGCGTCAAAACAAAATACTAGTTTCATTGTTTATACTACTTATTAAATACCGCGAACTGAAAGATGTTGCGTTGGAAGACCTCCCATTAGGTGGACCGATGACCTGGTGAAGGTTCCGGGAATCCACTGGTTGCGAGTCGCACGGGACTGGTCAATGATGAACTTGGGGGAGGTCTATGACTAGCAGTAGACATCTTTCGGCTGAAAAGATGATGATGATGCTGAAACTACTTTGATAGTCTACAAGAATAGACTAAAGATCAGACATCAAATGCATCGACCGCTGAGGAAAATGGTGGAAAAGTGCACATAATATTTACGATTTAAAGTGCAAAACTGCATGAAGCTAAAATTTTATGCGAAACTATATTCGTTTCCAGTCTAATACACAAATGTAAACACTTAGGTTTTAGTCTGCATCTCAAGTACAGACGCCAGGACATCAAAGCTACACAGAACTGTAAAAGGAGATCACCCAGCCTCCATTTATTTTTGGTGTATTTCCAAACCAGCCAAAATAAACTTGTTATTTGGATAGGACATTTCACTGAGAAGTTATTGAACTACAAAATTGCTGAGATCACCTAGATTAGATTTTTTTTTTGCCGGCCACTAACTAAATAAACGCAATAATTAAATAGAACCTATGACATTTTTTAATAATGCCCAAGTTTTAAATAAATAATAATGATTACTAGAGTAAAAAAAAACGCTACTGGTCAATGATCAAGAGAGATCTGCCGATCTCCTTGAAACCCAAACTCATCGATGTGTTTATCCTGCCCGTCCTAACCCACGGTCCTCAGACCTAGTCACTCAACTTATTACAAAAGCCGCCTTGAGATCTGCCGAAAAGCAACGCAGCGCAGCATCCGAACGAGTCACGCGTTCCGCCTAACGCAGGTCCTCACCGGACACGGATGTTTCGGGAGGTTCCTGCACCGAATTGGGCGGGAGGAAACACCCGGGTGTTCCCACTATGAGGATCGACCGGAGGACAGGGTGGAGGTCTGCCCTGCGTGGGCGGAACACCGCCGTGTCGTAGTAGCGGCGATCGGCGGCGGCGACCTCTCGCGTCCGGCCCTGGTTCAATCCATGGTCTGGAGCGTGACGGAATTGTTAAAGAATATGTATATCTGGTGGATCGCTACAAGGCATCAATGCAATAAATACAATTAATCCGAGAATTTCATACGTCCTGTTTTATTTATTTTTAACACATTGACCGATGTCTAAAATGACATTACATGAAGGCAAAGGCACAACAACAAAGGAGTTCATAATACAAGAATATAACCACTGAGTCTTCGCTCATTGTCTATTCTCAACATCCACCTCTCTTGAATGTAGAAACTCCGGCCAATATCTTCAGTTCTTTGATTCTGGGCCCATATAAAGATTTTGTAAGCATGTCAGCGATCTGCTTCTCTGAATTGACATGTCGGATATCAATGTTTCCCTCTTGAATGCAGTCTCTGATAAAGAATGCCCTTAGTCTTATATGTTTCGTCCTCTGATGAAACTCTGGAGGGTTTTTCGCTATCTTGATAGCCGATTCGTTATCCACGCACAGATATGCATGACAATCATCTCCTGTGATATCTTTCAAAATGCGTTTCAGCCATATTATTTCTCTAGCAGTCTCACTCGCTGCGTAGATCTCCGCCTCCGTTGACGATATGGCAACAACGTTCTGTCGTTTGCTATTCCAAGAGATGGCACCTCCGGCAAACATGCAAAGAATGCCTGAGGTCGATCTTCCAGTGTTTGCATCTCCACCGTGGTCAGCGTCACTATAGCACTTCAGGTCAGCAACACAATCTGGTGTGTACTTAATTCCATGATCAATAGTGCCTTTGATGTATCGCATGATCCGTTTTACAATCTGCACATCATCTTTGGTTGGATTGTTTAGATTGCGAGATACCACTGATACGGCATAGGCTATGTCTGGCCTCGTGCCGGTCATTAAATAGGCAAGTGCTCCAACGGCTTGGCGATATGGGAACGTGCTAACTTTGACCTCTTGGTCGTTATTCATCGCCTTCATATCTTCAGCTTTCAATATTGGAGTTGCCACTGGTTTGCATTCCTCCATCCCAAACCTCTCCAGTACTGGGTTCGCATACGCTTTTTGGTGAAGCAGTATTGAGCCATCTGACTGTCTCTCTATCTCCATGCCTAGAAAATAGGTGGCCGGTTTGGTTGTGAGTTTGAATCTCTTTTTCATTTCCTCTAGAAAAAATGTCGTCTCCTTCTCACTTGTTGACGCTATTAGACCGTCGTCAACGTATAGGGCAAGGATTATCCTTTCTCCCCCTCGCTTTCTTGTAAACAGGCAGGGATCCGATTTACTTTGGTTGAAGCCAATTTGAACTATATAGTCCGTTATGCACCTGTTCCAACATAAGGGCGCTTGCTTTAGCCCATAGAGGCTCTTTTTCAGCTTGAATACCAGCTTTTTATCATTCGCATAACCTTCTGGGGGTTTCATGTATATTTCTTCATTTAGCGTGCCATATAGGAATGCCGTCGATACATCAAATTGTGCTAGACTTAGCTTCTCCTTTGCTGCAACACTCAGTACAGCTCTTATGGTGCTACTTCTCGCTACGGGACTGAATGTCTCGTGAAAGTCAATGTCCTTCTTTTGTGAGTATCCCTTTATTACGAGTCGGGCTTTGTACTTTTCTATTGTACCATCCGCATTCGTTTTTATTTTGAATATCCACTTGCAAGGGATTGCTTTTCTTCCTTTAGGTAATTCCACTAGCTCCCAAGTTTTGTTGTCTTTTAGCGAATTTATTTCACTATCTATGGCTTGTAGCCATTTTTCACGCTCTGAAGAATTCATTGCCTCCTTGTAGGTCTTAGGTTCAGCCATACTGTTAGCCTCTACTGCCATCACATAATCTTTAAATCGATCTGGTGGTCTCAATTTAGATCTGTCTCTCAATGTCCTCTGACCTTCTCTTTCAATCTCATTATTAGAGAGGTTCAAATTCAAATTATTGGCAGGCTCTTCAATAGGCTCTTCCTCTTCATTATCTGAATGAGCTGTTTCATAGTTTTGATCTGAGTTTGCATTCTCACTTTGAATTAGATTGTCATCTTCCTGATCATCAACATCAATGTATTCAACATCTCTTGATGATGAAGGTTCATTGTCATTCAAGTGTATGTCACTCTGATCTTTACGGCTTTCTGGATTATCTTCATGTCTCTGATCATTAGCATTCCTTTCAATGCTTTCATCTCTGACATGTTGAATCCATGGAAAAGTCCACTCTTTTGAAGTAATCGGCTTTAGTGAGACTATTTTGTCATCTTCTGCAGGTTTTTCTAGAAGTGGCCGCTCATCAAATGTCACGTCTCTAGACCAAGTCAGTTTAGACTTTTCTTTGTTCCAGATCCTGTAGCCTTCGCTTCCTTCGTAGCCAACCAGTATACCCAGCTCTGCTTTCTTTTCAAGCTTCTTTCTGTTAGCTTTAGGTACATGGGCGTAGCATTTGCAGCCAAGAATTCTTAGATGCTTGATTGATGGTTTCTTTCCGAACCACAATTCGTATGGGGACTTATTGGGTACGCTTGATGGTCCAGTGCGATCTAGCACGTACACAACAGCTTCTATCACTTCTGCCCACAGCTTCTCTGGAATCTTTACACGTGCATGCATGATGGCACGCGCTGCTTCTACTATTGTGCGATTCTCTCGCTCTACACATCCAGCTTGCTCGTGAGTGTATGGCATTGTTAGTCTTTGTGTTATGCCGCGTTCTTGAAGGATCCTTTTAAATTCTGCGCTAACAAACTCACCGCCGTAGTCACTGAGTACTTCTTTTACAGTGTGTCCCGCAACTTTAGCTGCAGCTAGAAATTGCCTTAACTTTGATGCTGCTTCAGACTTCTGCTTTAGAAAGTAAACATGTCTATGCCTTGTGTAGTCATCTTTGAACAGAATATAGTATCGATTCTTCCCATATGATGTCGGAAATGGCCCGCATATGTCAGTGTGAACAAGTTCACCAGGTTGAGTGGCTCTTGTTCTTGTTCCAAACTGCAATCTGTGCGTCTTTCCATAAATACAGCCTTCACATAGATCTGACTTGTTGTTATTTATCTTCATTCCGAGCTCAGTTTCAATAACTTGCTTTACGTGTGTTTTATTTTGGTGTACTAGCCTTTCATGATACAGCTGTAGTGGGTTTGTCAGTAATTGGTTGACTTCCAGCTTGTTTGGTCTGATACAGTTAATAGCCAACTTGTATAGGCCTCCATCAATCTCTCTTGTCCCAATTGCTTTTATCACTCCATCTACTTTGAGTATGCATTGCTTTGGCGTAGATTCAAATGTGCTCTTCGACGATACATTATGCGTTGCAAGAACAGAAAATAGATTTCTCTTGATTTGTGGTACATACCATACATCTTTCAGTAGGAGTTGTTCAACTTTACCGTTGCATTTGGCTACAGCTCGAATATTGCCTTTCCCAATGGCTTTGATGGTTTGTCCATTAGCTGCGGTGACAGTAACATTGTGCGAATCGTCAAAGTGTTCGAAGCTTTCGAAGATGTCTCCTTGATGCGTAACATGGCTTGTCGCTCCATTGTCGACGTACCAGTTCTTGTCATCATTTGGTAGTTTGTCTCCTACAGCTAACACGGTCAAATTTACATTTGTTTTGCTGCACGACGGCTTTGGTGGGCGTCCATCTTCTATCCATTTACGGCATTTGCGTACTCTGTGCCCAGCTAATCCACAGTATTTGCATTTGAAGATTGCTCCTTTATCTTTCGTTTTCTCTGTCTTGACTACTAGTACTTCCTCTTTGTATTCACTTACTTCTTCATTGCTCTTTAAGGCTTTCTCGAAGGTACTTAGCTGTGCAGTTAGATTCTCTATTGTCCTATCCTTTTTGTTTACAAGGAGCCAACTTGACTTGAAAGCAAAGAAATTCTTAGGTAGGGTCCCAAGTATCTTGCAGATCAGCAGTATATCAGGCAGCTTCGCTTGAATTTGGTTATTCAGCTCATGCCATATATTCTTCAATGCAGAAATATGCTTCTTTATGTCATGTTCTGGATCTTTATTGTAACTAAAGAATTGTAGACACAAATCGTAACTCTTTTCTTCAGCGCACCCACAGTAGAGACGTTCTAGTTCATCCCATACCTCTTTAGCGGTTTCGAAACGCATCACTTGGTCAAGTACTTCATTTGTCATGTTGTTCGTCAGTAGCGTTAGTACAAGGCTGTCTTTAGCTTGAAATTCTTTCAGTTTCTTCTCATAATTAGCCCTTGTTTCTGTTGAATCTATACTCTTTGGTTCTATCGGAACTTTAAGTGTCCCATCAATGATCTTCAACGCATCAGGATAACCTTTGAGTACGTTGCGGATTCTGTATTTCCAATGCTTGAAGTCTTTGCCATCGCTTAGGCATTCGACCTTCACTTTTGATGCACTTTCAAACGACTTTTCATCCATCGTGAATTTTCCACTTGACAGACGATTTTTCCACTTTTCTACAGTTCACTTTATTTTACTCTGCTACCATGTTAAAGAATATGTATATCTGGTGGATCGCTACAAGGCATCAATGCAATAAATACAATTAATCCGAGAATTTCATACGTCCTGTTTTATTTATTTTTAACACATTGACCCACAGATTATATAGAGAACATTGACCGATGTCTAAAATGACATTACATGAAGGCAAAGGCACAACAACAAAGGAGTTCATAATACAAGAATATAACCACTGAGTCTTCGCTCATTGTCTATTCTCAACAGGAATGGGAAGCCGTAACCTCCTTCTGCGAAGCAGTCATGCTAGCGAAGGAGGTGGCGGAACGCGAGAGGGAGAGAGCCTCTCTCCCCAGCCGCCGCGAGAGACGCACCGGGCGTCGGGGGCCTCGTGGTAGCTACTGGCCACCGTAGACGCGGGCCTGTGGACGGTTAGCTATGGGCTAGCTAGCCGGGCTAGCTCCTCGGGTTTTAATAGTATTTAATATAATCTCCACCACGTAATCCATGTAGAAATGGTTCAGTTTGTTTAGGCTGTTCCAATTAAAATTAAATAAATAGGTAAATGAAAACGAGGTGGCTTTTTTCTGATAGAATAATAACCTTGGTACTATAATTTATGATCAAACAAACATTGTTTGTTTCGTTTCAACCTTACAATTGCCAAGAGACACTTGTTTGAACCCTGTAAGTAAATACACGAGACTCATTCGACCTCCATAGTCAAATCCTCGCTCCCAGTTTCTACTTCAGCGCTCTTAAATCCCAAGACGAAAGCACCAAGGTCCCACCGCCGACGATTAGCGGAAAGCGACTATTCGTTTTCCGCTTATCGTGATCTTTGTCGTTGATTGGTGCGAAGAAGAGTTACCTATGCAGTTTGTCACTGTACCGATTGGTCACCAAATTTCTTTCCATACCAGAAGTCCCGATTCGTCAGCAATATAAAAGTGGTGGAGAGAGAGTTCCGTGGGCGGGGTGTACAGTCAGTGATCAACTTTTTATATTGCAAGGCGTAAAACGGGTTCTGTACATCAAACCAAGTACCCCAACTCAACGCAAAAATTATAGCTGGGAAATGACCTTTTCGGGGTGAAAAATTACGTTTTCACTGCAGCACCTCAAACAAGCAGGCTTACAGACAGTGAGCAAAATTCGATTATGCTGCGAGCATGAGACAATAGTTATTTGTTATACAAGATTGCAAAGTTGCTTTTTAACCGCGTGCTCAATTTTGATGACCGAGCAAGCGAAAGATTCTAAAATTGAGTCACGAGCGCAGCGAGTGATTCCATACTTAGAATCTTGAGCGTTAGCGAGGGAATCAAAAGAGCACGAGGTGAAAAATCTTTGCAATCGAGTGCAACACGTAACTTTTCATCCCACCTTAGCGAGGAAATGAACAAACGCAAAAAAAAAATTGCGCATTATTAACAAATTCAGTTAATTCTGTTGGCGTCAAATAAACTTACTCGTCGCTAGATAATGAGTGGTCATTTTAGGTTTTTCACTTGTTTTCAAGTTCCTTGTTTTTAACCTAAGGTGAAAAAGGCGCGCGCAAAACAAATTAAAAAAAAGTACAGCAAGAAGGTTCCGAGTCTGACTTATTAACAAATTTAAAAAAAAATATGATAAATTCGGCACCATGGAGGTAGAAAAATAGTAAATAGGTTTAATTATGTTTTGAATTCATATACTTGTGAATACAAATCAGCTAAGAATTAGTAGTGTGGACATTGACACCTACAAAAAGCTGATTGTTCTTGTGAGGGAGAATGGACTCATTGCTCATACTTTTAACAGAAAGGATATGAGATGCTTTAGAGTAGTAATTCGCAACCTACATCCATCAACGCCCACTAGCATTTTTAGAGAAGAAATTGAGGCCACAGGAAATACAGTTACTGGAGAAATTATCAATGCTAAGTACGGCCCCGAAAAAAAACCAACCTCTACATTCTTTGTAAATCTGGCTCCTGGGCCAAACAACAAAGCGGTAAAGGACCTGAAATATATATACCACCAATCTATAGTTATAGAAGATCCAAGGAAAAGAAAATCGATCGTGCAGTGTCAGAGGTGCCAACAATATGGCCACTCAAAGAACTACTGTATGCGCCCTTACCGCTGCGTTAAATGTGGGCAGTCGCACAAGACTTCTGAATGCCAGAAGCTTGATCGCCAAACACCTGCTCTGTGTGCACTTTGCAATGGCCCGCACCCCGCTAACTATAGAGGTTGTGCAGTTTATAAAGAAATCTTAGCCCGAAGAACAAAAAAGACCGCATTTCCATCAGTCGAGTCTCGCCAACAAGCACCTAATAAGCATGTTGCTGATCAGCCCTCTCAACAAAACGGCGATTCTGGCAAAACCATCAATGGTACCAAGTTCACAAGTTATGCAGAGACATTACGACATACCACTCCTAACCCTACGCACACAAGTATGACACTCGAGCAATTTCTATTAAAACAATCTGAGAAGTTTGACTCTATCTTACACCAAATGTGTACTCTAATGAGTCTCATAACTAAACTCGTGGACAAACTGACAAAATGACTGCCTTAAGAATTGGAACTTTCAACATAAATGGGCTAACCCCAAAAAAAAATGAAGTTGAGCTTTTAATGATAGAGCATAAGCTAGACATTCTACTGATTTCTGAATCACATTGCACCTCAGCTACTAATGTCAAGTTTGCAGACTACCAATGCTACGTGACAAATCATCCTGATGGGGCGGCCCATGCTGGAACGGCAGTGATAGTGAAAAAGTCGATCAAACATCACCTAATGCCAGAATATAAAACCGACTACATCCAAGCTACAACAATAAGCGTGGAAGACGATAATGGGTGTCTGAATGTGTCGGCTGTTTACTGCCCCCCGAAACATAAAATTAGCGACACTATGTTTTCACACTTCTTCATGTCACTTGGTAACCGTTTTGTAGCAGGAGGTGATTGGAATGTGAAGCATACATCTTGGGGATCGAGGCTAATTACCACTCGAGGTAGACAACTCAAACTGAGCATACAAGAAAACAACTTGTCTGCAATTTCTACTGCTGAACATAAATACTGGCCGAGCGACTCACAAAAAACCCCAGATCTGCTGGATTTTTTCATTAGCAAAGGTTTGTCTAAGAACTATCTTAAGCCAGAATAGTGTTATGATACATCATCTGATCATACACCAGTATTATTAACAATAAGTTCAAGACTGATTGAAATCGCGAGACCATTGACATTAACCAATAAGTACACAGACTGGGAGTGTTTTAGGGACTACATTGTCGATAACATCGAGCTAAAAATAGCTTTAAAAACTCCAGATGATATAGATACTGCTACTCATTATATAACAAATACAATCCAGGAAGCATGTTGGAACAGTACTCCTCAATGTTCGAGTAAATTCAAATCTTCGGATTACCCCCTGGAAATAAAAGAAGCTTTGCTTGAAAAAAGGAGACTTCGACGTATATGGCACCAAAGTGGCTTGAATGAAGACAAGAACAATTTCCGCAAGTCTGCTAGCAAGCTAAAAGAATTACTCCAAACCTGGCATGATAGCACCCTAGAAGCCCAGCTAGAATCACTCTCTCCTTCAGCCTCAACCAATTACTCTCTTTGGAAATTCACAAAGCGATATACCAGACCGCAGGTAGCTGTACCACCTCTCAGAAGGAACCAAGCTTGGGCAAGAACACCTCAAGAAAAGGCTGATACATTTGCTGAGCATTTGGCAAACGTATTCCGTCCTAACGAGGCAACAAACGCCGTATCTGAAGAAGAAATAAACTCATTTCTACGTCAAGATTTTCAAATGTCACCTCCGCCGCGGCCCGTCACTGCCAGAGAAGTCTGGGCTACAATAAAAAACCTCGGTAGTAGAAAAGCACCAGGCTTTGACCTAATCACGAAGGAAGTGTTACTGCAACTACCAAAAAAAGCCATTGTGTTTTTAACGACGCTTTACAATGGAGTTCTAAGAGTGCAGTACTTTCCACAGGAATGGAAAGTTTCACAGATACTCATGGTGCATAAACCAGGCAAACCACCCAATGTGGTAACATCATACAGGCCTATTAGCTTACTACCAGTACTGTAAAAAATCTTTGAGAAACTCCTGCTCTACAGAATACAACCAGTATTAACGGAAAATAACACCATACCTTGTCACCAATTTGGATTCAGACCTGAGCACTCCACCGTCGAACAGGTTCACAGAGTGTGCGACAGGGTTAGGAAATCGCTGGAGGAAAAGGAGTTTTGTTGCTCAGTCTTCCTGGATATTCAACAGGCTTTCGACCGCGTATGGCACAAGGGCCTACTTTATAAGATAAAGGCTTCTCTTCCTCACAACTACTATGAGCTACTGAAGAGTTACTTAACGGATCGACTGTTTCAAGTCATAGAAGCAGAGGCAACGTCGAAACTTTTTGAAATAAAGGCTGGCGTCCCTCAAGGATCAGTGCTAGGGCCAATCCTGTACACGTTGTATACATTAGACTTGCCAGCAGAGGACAACGTGACTACAGCTACATTTGCTGATGATACGGCAATTCTGGCTAGCAACCGTGACCCCACAATTGCTTCACAAACGCTGCAAAATGGTCTAGACAAAATATCGGACTGGCTCCAAAAGTGGCGAATATCTGTCAGCCCATCTAAGTCAGTACAAGTCACTTTTGCGCTACGCAGAGGTGATTGTCCGCCAGTAAAGCTTAGTAACAACTTACTACCACATAAAGATTGTGTCAGATACTTAGGACTATACCTCGATCGCCGCCTAACGTGGAGGCAGCACATAAAGACCAAGAGAGATGAGCTCAACTTGCGTTATAAAAACCTACACTGGCTATTAGGGCGGAACAGCAAATTATCGACTGACAACAAACTCCTTATATATAAAACCATTCTAAAGCCTGTCTGGATGTACGGTATCCAGCTATGGGGGAGCTGTAGTAACTCTAACATTTCTATAATACAGCGAATGCAAAATATGATTCTGAGAACTATATACAATGGGCCTTGGTTCATTACAAATGCTGAAATACACAACCAACTTCAGATGAATTCGGTGAAAGAGGAAATCTTGGCCATAACCAAAACATACTTGGAAAGACTGGAGAGGCATCCAAATGAACTGGCCGCTGGACTGACAACACGCACGTACCAAAAACGTCTCAAAAGAAAAGACATACTGTCTATACCCTCTTGAGTAGCATAAATATATGCTACACATATGAGTAGTTGCTCTCGCTGGAGAGCACACTCCAACTGCCGAATGTCACCTACCACATCTGCTTAAAGTACACAAGACTGATTGCAGATACAAAAGAAGAAGAAAAAAAATATATATATATACTTAGTGCACACGATGTTCTAATTCAAAGGAGAATGACCAAAAATGTATGGGCTCTGGTCCAAAAAAAAAACTGCTGCCCCCAGGGTTGACTCCATTGTGGGTTAACTTATAATGTTGGACTTACTATGTGTGCCAATGTGCATCAAATTCTAACCCACAGTTACAGACTAATTCAACAATTTTGAATGTGCAAGTGAATGTGCTACTTTTTTTCAAGTTCACGTTTCAGCTAATATCTATGATTCCGTGGGACAGATTTTTTCAGTTCCATAGAAGAAAATTAAGCATTTTAACCAGTCTTTCAAATGAGCTATGTAGTAAATCTGGGGGCAGAACTTTCCTTTTTTTTTTTCAAATTTTGGTCCACTTTGGTCATTCTCCTTTACTTTATCCTCTACTAGACGATAAAAACGGCTTTTGCACTCAGATATCGAAGAGCAGAAATACTCTTTCCGAGATGGGGGGATGAAAAGTAACTTTTTTTTTTAATTCTTACCGAAAACTGTGCGAGTCTGCTCACCAAATTCGAAAGATTTCAAGTTCTCTTTGTTCTAAAAAAGTGGGAGATAGAAACAAGTCGATTCGGAATTCGATTTCCAAAAAACAATAAAACGCTTGGATACCGTTATTGTAAATCGATATCTTACTGTAATATTGTAAATTAAGTATGTGTTTGGGTTTTAAGTAAAAAAAAAAATATGTTTCGAGATCGAATAATGTTTTTTTTTTTTGTTTTTTCATATCTATGTTCAACAAATATTAATTCTGATTCGGATTCTGATTCTTATAATTAAATAAAATAAAATACTTAAATGAAATAATTAAATCAAGATGAAGATGTTGAAGAAAAAAATACGAAGTTTATGATGTATCTACTTATTTATTTATAATTTTAACAATCTTTAATATTGAGACGGATTCCGCGAGTGTAGTTTCAGAACGCGTTTAAAAAAAATAGCGGGCGTCAATTTTTTATTGATTTATTCTCTGTTACGCTAGCAATGATTAGTTCAATAAATATCAGTGAGTCCAGTCACGAAGTCTGCAATTTGACACCCGAAGTGCAGTGCAAAAATGCAGTATTTCCTGTAAGTTTTCTGCCAAAAAGTCTCGCAAAAAATATCAGAAACTTATGATACTTTTAAGCAATGGAGACTTACAAAGGGTGCAGACACTTTTTCAGAGACTGTACTGTTAACGTACTTCATAGAATTCTCACAAACTAGGCAACCATCTATAATGTGGAGTATTTACTCAATGTAAAAAGCCACAATAAAAGCAAAAGATGACGTGCACATTAAATTTAATGATTTAATTTTTACCATGTTATATTCTCGCTGCTCAGGTGAAAAGTTCTATGTGTAACACGAGACCAAAGTTATTTGCATCTAGTTTGAATCCCTCGCTACGCTCAGGATTCTAACCTAATCCTTCACTTACTCGGCATTCAAAATCAAAATCAAAACCCACTTTGCTCTCTTGTTGCACAAATAACTATTTACGAAAGTACCTACTAGCGCACTCAAAACTTTGTGATGGTGGATGAATTAAATAGTACGGGGTAAAGTTATAAGATATATAACTTGTATTTGAACTTTGTCCCTCACTATCTTTATAACTAGATGGTTCTCAGGTAAGGTCTACATAAAAATATATATTTATCAATGATGGGCAGAACAAGTGCCTTTTAGCAAAGCTACGCCCATTAATTTAGCTCTCACTTTTTCTTGAACCGGTGGTGAAGCAAACGAGTACTGGAGTGGGTTCCGCGTTGTGCGTCCTCTAGCAAGTTGGATCGACGACCTAAATAAAGTACCTGGTTTAGACTGCATGAGGAGCGTTGTGTCCCAGCTGTGGATCGTTAGATCTTTTTTATACACGACCTAAAACAGTACGCTTCTTGAGCGAGAAAATACTCAATAGTAAACGCTTTCTCATTGGCAGTGGGGCACGTCCCAAAGCTAGCAATAGCCTAAATTAAGTTTAGTTTGTGCACAACAGAATCGACACCAATTATCTAAGGTAGGTACTAATTAGTAACACTTTACCCACTGCTGGGCGTAGGCCTCTGTTTGCATGACATGTGCTAACCCCCATTCAGAAATCAGAAGTCTGTGCAGTACGTAAGTTATTTAGTCGAGTTACTACTTACCTACTATAAAGAATGTAAAAAACCTCTTAAGGAATCCGAAAGCCATTGTTCTCCTCGTCATTCCGATCATTTCTTTTTGTTCTACACCATACCTGGGAACCTTCTAATGTACCTAATAAAAATAGGTCAGAGGTCAGGTAGACAGTCGCTCCATATAAAATACTGGTATTCAGCTGCATCCGGTTAGCCTGGAAGCCAACCCCAACATAGTTGGGAAAAGGCTAGGCAGATGATGATGACATTGAGTTCTACACAAAACATTATTTACCACCCCAAAAACAAGTTTTTTCCCAGCAATTGTTTTTGCATAAAGTTACTTAGTTTGATGTACAGAATGCTTGGTTGAGTACATCTACATTTCGCCAGTCATGTTTGAGTCCCATGTTATAAGGGGGCGACCCAATTGTCATCAACCGGGCCGAAATCCAGACCCCTTGGCTTCTACTAAAAAAACCTAATGGAAAATCCCAATACATTACAACAGTACAGATTTTTAAGTGGTTATAGGCAAGAACTCGAAAAATTGCTGGAGAGACTTGAAATTGAAAGACAATTATGTCACGTCCACCAACCAGCACTCGACGACTCGACCATCGTGGTGGATGTTGTCTCAGCAGTAGATCGTTTTAGACTACCTACATATGCTATGCTAGTGCTAGTAGTAGTTAAAATATTTATATACCAATCTATAAGGCTATAAGAGTAGCTTAGTACTTGGGTAAAAAATTATAAAGAGTGGAAATTAAACTCCACTAACGTTTTCATATCAGTCTAATCAATTTGTTTCACGGATTAGTAGACACAACGCGAGAATACGCTGCAAATTAATACAATACCTGCGGTATCAACACACGAAACTCCCCTTTACTAAATTGAAACACTAAACAGTAACATGGCAGAAGGTACTATAAGTAAACTATAAGTTACCCCAACACTAGTTGTAATACTGTGGCATAGCTAGTCCTTAATAGGGCGCAGTATCAATTTTTTTAGGGCCTTGGGCTCACTCGGGTTGTGTGCGGCAACAGGAGAAAATCATTAACGTCAAACAATAAATGAGTTTTGCAAAGAAAATAGCATCTTAACAATTGGAGCTTTCTGGACCGTGGTAAGTTATATTTTCATTTTATCTTTTATCATGACGAATACTTATTTAAGGTTGTGAGAAGATTTTGTGATTTTTGTCTTCTTCAGAGGCCCTCGTTATTGGCGGCGGCGCGGTGGCCTCTCGCGTCCGGCCCTAGGCTGGTTCAATCCACGGTCTGGAGCGAGACGGAATGGGAAGCCGACACCTCCTTCTGTGAAGCAGTCATGCTAGTGAAGGAGGTGGCGGAACGCGAGAGGAAGAAAACCTCTCGTCCCAGCCATCGCGGCAGACGCACAGGGCGCGGCAGGCCACCGTAGGCGCGGGCCTGTGAACGGTGAGCTATGGGCTAGCTCGCCGATCGATCTTATGACGACAGGCCGTGTCGACGGTGCGTTCGTGTTCCACGCGCGCCTCAAAGAGATGTCAGCAAAAGGGAAGAGCAAGGGCCGAAGCCTACCGAGGCTGCTGGACTGTTCGAAAGAGATACCGTGGCCTCGGAACATAAAGGGCGAGGCAGAAACATGGAAAAAGTCAGTAAAAGTCTGACACTACCTCCCACTCCGCCCAAAGTGTGAGGAGTCATTTGATGATTACCCATCCGAAAATAAAAAAGGGGCCCTCGTTACTCGGGAGCCCCGTATCATTAATACGGCTGATACAGCGGTAGCTTACCAAACCTTTTTTTTTTTTTTAGGGTGGGAAATCATCAAGTGACTTCTCCCACTCTGGGTGGAGCTGGTTTGAGCCTATTTCGAGCTTGGACGGCCGTTAGGCGTGGGCTTGAAGTAGGTACATCATTTTCTGCATTATCCCAGTCTTCTAACAAAAACATTGGTCTCGCTGAATCATTGGGTACTGCGATAAATTGTTGAAACAGACCGGGGAAGGATTCCTATGATCATTGTGTAGGTTTGATCATTTCGGCTCATCTCAAGTGGCCTGGGCTGATAAACTCAGTTGGGCTCAGGGAAGGAATTATGAAGAGTTGTGGCTCATAATACAAGAACCTAAAAATTATAGGATACGATGATAACATAGCGAAGCTACAGAATAAAAAGTTCATCGTCTGTCTTGTCTTGATCATCATGGTCAACAACCGGTACCGTCACGTAGCAACGGGTCTTTAAAGACGCTTCACTTCGATCGAAGCGTCTTACAGCAGACTTTTCCAAAAATATTGAATCACAAAGAAAGAACACCTAATAATACTGCCATTATAAAGGGCTTAAAAAGCCGAAAGACACTTGGTCTCCTCGGCATTGTGATATTTTTTTTGTCCTTGACCATGCTTGGGAACCTTCTAGTTACGGAGATATTGAGGGTTCACGTTCCCACTTTTCCACAAGTTTTTTTATACAAATATTTTCAATGTAAGATTTTTACTTTAAACACCGTCACGACCCCCGTACTATTTAATCCAGCCAGCAACCTAAAGTGTTAAGTACGTTGCATAGAGTCCTGAAGAGAAAAACGTGATTTTTCACCACAAAAAAAAACATTTTGTTTGATGTGCAGAAAGTATGGCCAGTTGACGGCTTGGTGGAGGATCAGTTTTCACCTTTAGACTGGTCGCCTTTTCCAAGAATGTACCAGTGTACCTATAAAGTAGAAATAGTATATTTTATAACGAGGGACTAAACGAAGCCATTATATACCCGAGGTGGTTTGACTCCCGAGCTTGCGAGGGAGGCAACGAAAGCGAGGGTATATTAGATTGGCGTTTAGTCTCGGGGTGCAAACTGTACTTTTCACTTCGAGTGCGAGAAAAATAAAATCATTTAAAAATCGAAAAATCTTTGCACTCGACGAAACTTCTGAACTGAGCAGTCACATTTTCTTCTATCAGGTCTGTCACAGATTAACAATTTAAAACACAACACAAACTCTCAACATTCTCGCAATGAAGATGATCCACACTCCACAAATAATTATAGTACCTAAATTACTGCAGAACAGAGGCATTCCACATACTTTTTCAAAATCAACGATGCACACAGCCAACCACAAATTTTCCCGCGTTGAAGAGTTCATTTGTTTTCTTTTCAATGTACCGCTTTCTATTTGCAAGCCAATTCGAAATTTAAATAAAACCTTGGACAAGTTACTCTTTTGTGACCATGTTTCAGAGTAAAAGATCGTTCCATTTTTAAATTACTTTTTACTCCCTAGGGAATAAACGGTCACTTTAATCCCGCTTCGTAGGGCTCGGCGTACTTTTAAAGCATGAGAAGTGAAAATAATATTTAAAGAAAGACGAAAGATGTCCACTGCTGGACATGAGCCTTCCCCAAGTGTCGCATCCTGCGAGTTTTCGCAACCTTCACCAGGTCATCGGTCCACCTAGTGGGAGGGCTTCCAACGCAACGTCATCCAGTTCGCGGTCGCCACTCCAGAACTATTCCTTTAACTATACTATAACTAAAAAAGGGCTATAATGGCGTACTTTTAGAGCATGAGAAGTGAAAAATGTAATTTCATCATTCATATTTTTCGATTTCAGGCTTTTAAGCTGAAAATGCTGATTTAAATACCAAATTACTGTTTCTTCTTATATTACTGTTTTTAGCCTGTCCTATGGCTAGATTAACGTCCTTCATAAATAATTAATTATGATCAAGAACGAAACAACTTGAAATGTGGACGCAAATATTCAAATGCAAGGACAAAACGTAGCGATACCGACTTAAATTTAAACCCAGTATTATGTAAATATGTCCGTTACGATTCGCTGAATACCTCAGTATTTTGTTTGTTCTTAAGCTTGGCATATTAAGGGGAGAATATATACGGTGTAAGTATTTAGCAGTTTCCAAGCAATGGCGGCTCACCTAAAACGGCTGCGACCTGCAAATATAACCTAACATAGGTACTTAAATTCGGTAAATAGATCCAGAGTTGAAATTGAGTAGGTCGTACCTATATATCCCAACCCAGACTTAGTCAGGTATTTAACTTTGTGCAAGTTAATTAATTCATTATCACTGCTCTGCTAATGGTGAACGAAAATATTGTGAAGGAAACCCTTAAGTCCTAGCACCAGCAACCCGCGTGAAGAAAACCCTCATGTCCTACCACCAGCAACCCGCGTGAAGAAAACCCTTAAGTCCTAGCACCAGCAACCCGCGTGAAGAAAACCCTTAAGTCCTAGCACCAGCAACCCGCGTGAAGAAAACCCTTAAGTCCTAGCACCAGCAACCCGCACTGGTGGATAATTATTCACTCTCACGGATCAAAAACGAAACCCTGTGTCGTGTTGAAACGTGATCAGTTTGCACAACTATATAAATAAATAAATAAATATCGCTGGACATTATTAACACACAGCGCCACCTAGTGCCATACTAAGCAAAGCTTGTGTCGTGGACACTAGATAGTTGATATACTACATTATACTTTTTTGTTTGTAAATACATACTTATTATACAAATAAACATCCATGACTTGGAAACAAATGTCCATGCTCATCACACAAACATTTGCTCCTACCGGGATTCGAACCCAGGACCATAAGAACGTAAGGCAGCGTCACTACCACTACGCCATTCGGATCGTCAATAGGTAGGTACTTCTAAGTCCTAGCCATAAAGGAAGAACATTTCATTATCAGATTACCGCCACCAAATTCAGGGTTCAGAAGCTAAAGAAGGAATCGTCTCACAGTTAGATAAAATTTTCATAATCTTTGTGTTAGGTAATCCACTCTGAATGGCATTTTTTAAAAATAGCTAGTTTTATTTCTATTTCAAGGTTTTCCCTACACAAGATTCTCGTGTTTATTTTTCCCGCGAATGAATCAGTAGGTAAATCAGTATTTTCGAAACATCCCTTAAAATAAAAAAAAATGTCCGGTTTAGGTTTTTATTGGAAGGATAGGTATCTTTTATATGAGGATAATTAATTTTTTGACAGTTTTTGAATGTAAAATACGTAAATTAAGTCAACTCGCCGTACCATTGTGTATTCTTCAAGTAAAAGTTAATCGACGACGAATTAAAACTTGATTCAATCAACTTCATTCAGTAAAGTCTGGCGCATATTCATACCTAAATCCATAACATTAATTTCACATAATTATACCTATCTATGGAAGCCCTCAAAAGGCAACAATACGTTGCGGATATTAAGAAAAAAAAGAAAAAACCCACCCCTCGCTATTTGCAGAGGGTGGTAACCACAGACTAAATAGGAAGGATTACGCCGGCTGCCATCG
The DNA here is from genome assembly GCA_916618015.1 of Xestia c-nigrum. NCBI lineage: Eukaryota > Metazoa > Arthropoda > Insecta > Lepidoptera > Noctuidae > Xestia > Xestia c-nigrum. The sequence goes on from OU745249.1 coordinate 6,232,481, forward strand.
ATTGCTAGTGCCTACTGAGTACACGTGACGAGAAAGACCTCCCCTGATTTCTTTTTACTTCAAAATAAAAATGAGTCTATCATCTCTGGAAGAACAGCCATCGGTGCGTTTGATTAAACAAGACGTGTTATTTTCATGCTTTTCACAACAAAGTTTGGTTTTAAAATTCTGTGATGTTCGCACAGCGTGAAAATTGCAATGTGTGCAGTGTGAGTGAAATAAAAGTGGCAAATTGGTACCGCAACCACAGTACCTGTACTGTAGAAGTGTACAGTAAACATTGATTTATTCTGTTTTGTGTGAAAGCGCCTGGTAAAAAATAAAAGCAATATGTCACTTGTCATTAAATTGATGAAATTCATCACACCGCTTCAACGCTTTGTTTTATTTGTCGCATACCATTTCACAAATAGCATTAACGCTTAATTAACCGCTAATAATTTCGAAATTTCCTTTTATATTCAAAAAGGAAAATACAGAGAATAGGTACTCCTTTCTTCATTAAATAATTGGCAATATAAAATATTACATAAGCTGTGGCAGGATCATTCAAAAACTAAGTTATATTCATATTATTTTTTTTACATAGGTGCACTTCAATGCTTGTTATAATTGTTATCAATAAAAAATTATCAAATTTTTTAATTGTAAAAAAATCAAAGGTATTTTAGGTTCAAATAGCTAGAATTCTTGTTAAAATAACTGGCCGAGTATTCAACTTCACCCACGTTTTCGAACGCACTGTAAGGAAATGTTGCAACTGTAAAATAAACAAAGAATAATAGTTCAATTTCTTTATAAATGATTTTACGTTGCCGCTACAAGAAGCTACTCGAATCTTTTTTAATTAATTTGTTATCATATTTACACAGTTCTTTTTTAAATGCTGCGTTGCAGTGCATACAAAAGTACATACGTGCAACAAGCTTATATTAGGTTACAATTTTAAGATTACAATTAATATCTGTGTAATAGGACCTAATATACGCAAATATTAAAATTCTATTTGCATACAGTGTAGACGTCTTTTTTAGAAGAATAATTTCGATATTTTAATTAGCACTGTTTGGGGAAATTTAATGCAGTTTGTGGCAACACATAAAACCAGTCACGTCACTTCACGACGTTAGTGTGGGTGCGTGGTGAGTGCGTGCGTTCATGAATTTGTGAGTGCTTTTTCATGTTTGTGTGTATTTCTGACGCCGTTTGTGACTTGCCTGTCATCTCTCTAATTTTGGATTTTATCACTAAAACCCTCCAAACTGTCGTCTTTGGGTACGTAAACTTTATTTATCTTCAGACGCTTGTTCATAGGTTACCCAAAACATCGTATTATTGTTATACGTGTAACCTGTCGGACAGGCGTTGTCTGCGGTCAGTGGCCATAATTCGACATTATGTTAGAGATGCTATAAATAAGGTGTTTTTCGTAATATTGGGCTATCGATTGTGTTATCTTAAAGCCGGTTATCTTGCGATTCCAAGTGTAGCTCGTGTTATTATCTGGGCGCGGGGGCTAGGCGATCGTATCGGTGGGTATGAGTTAACAGGCAATGAAACTCAGTCGGCTTTTCGGTGCCGGTCGGTGTACTAGTGTTCGGTTGTTCGCGCGTTAAAGCATGAAATTATAATGGTGGGGGTAGTGTGTTGTCTGTTTGCTTGTTTGTTGTGTTGTGTGTGACGAGTGCAAGTGCACTAAGTGCTTGTTCTGTTGCAGGCCGGCAGGATGCTAAAGTTCATACGCGGCAAGGGGCAGCAGCCCTCTGCTGAGAGGCAGAAACTTCAGAATGAACTGTTTGCCTTCCGCAAGGTATGTACCTAGCATGTAGTCATTTGTTAAAGCACTTTAGAAAGTCCATTCAGGACTTTGTTCAACTGCACCTTACTTTCTATGTCCATGCCAACATAACAAACTTATTGTTTTGAAGAACATCAGACTCTTGTGTTGTAAGTTCTCTATGACGATCTCTGTTACTTCAGTAATGCATTGTGCCATTACACTGATAACATTGCGTTTCTGTAGCTTATCAGCAAAGGAATGAGTTAAAATCCTGTGGGAATGTGTTAAAATCCTGTGAGTTCTTCAAAACCATATTTTTTGGTTGTGTTATGTTTGTGACATGCCTATATGCAGGTTAAAAAAAAATATACCTCCAAAAATATTTGTTTTGAATTAAATTGTGCAGAAATATTAACATAGTTAAACTAATAAAGTTAACTAATACATACTTCCAATATTACGAGTGTATGAGTATCAACTGCAAAAACAGTTTTAAACAATCAAATAAACCATTTTCAAGTTTGAATGAATGTCAATCTAATTCAGAATAAAACTTTTCATGATAAACGATGCACTTGAGATACTTTATAGTAGCATTATGCTGATGATTATTTTCATATTATACATAAAGTGATATTGTAAATAAGTGAATGAATATATTTTCTGAATACTAACTCCTACTCTACTGTATATAGTTTTAGATGTAGTATGTAAATATTGTACATAATCAAATAAATAAATATTGAATATAGGTACAATTCAAAGAATAAAAGTGATTTAATTCCTACTACTTTTTCTTTGAATGAGTTTGTATGAAAATGCTTCACTTGTTGTAGAAAATACCAAAATCGCAACACGTTTTTATATAAAATTTGAAGAGTTCCCTCGATTTCGCCAAGATTCCATCATCAGATCCCGGATTGGTGGCTATGGGACCATTTGGAAAGAATACCCTTTCCAACAAAAAAAGAATTTTCCAAATCGGTTGGCAAGCGACGGAGTTATGCCCGAACAAACATAAAAAAAAAATAGAAACATCTGAATTGAGAACCTCCTCCTTTTTTAGAAGTCGGTTAAAAAGCCAAAGCTTCAATCAGAAACTTTAATTTGTTAGGTGACTTCCAATATTGTTTGTACCGTGTTACTAAAACTATTGATTACAGTTCTTAACTGACAAAACTCTCAAATTAAATGTAAATAACAAAAGTAAAAATGCCTTCTAGTCTCCGGTATTTTCAACAAGAAATACAGGCGAAACCGCACAAATAGTTTTCCATTATATCTTCTAACATTCAGAAAATAAATAACCAACAGCAATGTTGAAACTCTTGTTCATTTTATTTGTATTCACCGCAGCCAGCAATGACAAAAACTAGTCTTTACTCTATGACATAATGAGTGTACTGTGAGAATCCTCTGTGGTACTAGAATGACTAATTATGACACATTTCTTCTTATTAAATAAATACTCTTCCATTCCTATTATTATTGACTTTAAATATACTGACTATTTCTGTTATGGATATTCTTTCCATGATTAATTCATGTGTAACTAATTGTTGTGGCCAATCAAATGTAAGCATGTTGGATGAGTGTGGTTTGGGTTGGCAATAATTGTCAGCAAGGTCAGATTATTATAACTTATGACCTTCTTTAGTCCACACCCTGTCTATGTTGTAGTCAATTTGTTTGTAGATTTGTATCCATTGAGTTTGCTCAATGTTTTTTTTTATTTTATAATGCTAGGGAACTAATAATTCTTCATCACTTTTAGTTGCTACCTGGTTAGCTCCATCATTTGCCTCCAATAAGTCCTGGAATATGCAGGTGGTTGACATATTAAAAACAGTTTTGTTAAAACACTCCAGCTTGACATTATTTCGTACTTCACATCTCTAAAGCGACACTGACCAATTAAGAATTCCTTTCAAACGAAAAAAGAAATTAAATCAAATCATTTATTTCTTTGCAAACATGTGTCATATATAAATGCCCGAGCAAGCTCCAAAGTACTATGCATTACAAACATTTAATCAAACACAAATTCTTTAAAAAAATACTAGGCCCCATATTACACAAAGATAACCAACCCACCTAGATTACGAAACTGTTTGCTACAGTTATCGCCCTTCATTATTTGTTGTCAGATTAGATGGAGCACTTAATTTTTACAGTCACTTACCTGAAAATTTGTTGTTTAAAAATGGGCCATGGTCATAGTTGTGACATAGCCTTATCTTGATTCATTAGGTTTGCAGAATCGTGTTTGTTTAGGTACCTATGTGATAAATATTTAAACCTTGGTACAGTTGTTTATGTCCTATATTTAAGACATCTCATCATTCTGACCTTGTCCCATATTACTGGGGGTCGGCGCAACGTTTTTTTCTTCCATTGTTTCCCCTATCAGTTATCACTATCATTCACTTTTTCACCGCAAGTATGTGTCTATCCGTATTCACGTCCGCGGACTACCTCTAAGCGTTTTAAAATACGAAATAACCAAGCAAATGCTCTCAATAAACTTCAATTCCTAAGGTCAACATCAGAACCAATAAAGTTACATTCCCGTTCATATTGAACTGTTTACTACTATGACGGGCAATTCATAGAAATGATCAGTATTAATATAGTCTATTGATGGTCATTCAGAAGGAAGCCTCTTTCTTATTGGAATCTATTGACGATGACGTTCCCAATTGTGCGATGACACCATGTAGATTGGTATCAAGGTCGGCATATTGTTTCAAATCAACATTCAAGTGTTATGACGATCGATCGTATGCTCGCGTCTATAAGCTAAACGGGTTTCAAGTCAAGTTATTGAACTCTAAAATTGTTCGTTCCTGTTATAATGGTCGAAAGTTTTGATTCTAAACTGCTTCTAGTTTGTTTTGCAAGAGCTAATACTAATAAAAATAATATATATTATGACTATTAACCGGATGAAAAAGGTCAATAGTCTGAGAGCTCAAACACGAGGTTTCAAGCCGCCAAAATCCATTAAATGCTTGTTTGAACACTTAATTGAAAGTTATGCCATCCATCTACTGTTAAAATTCATTTGTTAACTGCCCCATTACGAGTAAACACTACGCTTTAATACTAATCTCTTGAGTAGTTACAAGAAACAATTGATTAAATCATCATCGCTTGAGAAGCGATGTCATCAACCTCCAACAAGGCTGTCGAAATATGTTGGGGTCGACTTGCAAACTGACTGAATGCCTGTCATAATAAATACCACTTACAACAGTATTGAACTATATGTATATCAAATCAATCAATAAAGATTATAAAACCCGTCAACGCATTAATATTTCACCATACCTTTATTCTTGCACCCAAAATAGAGATAAATCCTCAAATATTTTTATTTCGACTACAGTTCCAAGTTTTTCACTTTGTTACTATAATAGTACATTACCAAACAGTGTAGTAGGTACTGGGTGTGCTATCATTCCTTATCGTATAGCCGGTAGATAAAACCGACAATCGATATCAGTTTGTCGTCAATGCTATAGGCTGAAGATTAGCACTTGTTGGTTGTATGTTTTGTCTGGAAGCTACACTTTCTAAATGCTAAACATCGTCGTTTTGTTATTTAGCCAGATTTGCTCGGGCATTTACCTCTCTAGACTCTATCACAAAGGTCCACTGCTGTCACTTCTGCCGGCGTAGCATGACCACCGGAGAAACGAGAGAGACTCGACAAATCTTTTGTTCATCTGCCATTGAATCGACAAAATGACAGATGAACAAAAGATTTGTCGACTCTCTGTTGTGTCTACGGTGGTCATGCTACACGGGCTGGTCTTCAAGTGCCGACATTCTGGTGATAATGATTTTACAAATTCAAGGAACTGATATCAAGTTTTTATCAGAATATATATTAAAGAAATTGACCGAGTGGAAAATTTACTGCATAGGTACTGTTTATCAACAAAGGAATATAAATCTGTCACTGTCGAATCATCTTTTATGTACACACATAAACACCTAGTTTTCTTGCCAAGAATCGTGCGTGGTTTCCATATAGAGGCCTCTAAGGCATAGAGTCATAGGTATACTTAACGAGTTTCGTTAACTAATTGTTGTAAAAAACTTAATTGCCCGGTAATGTAAGTGGCAAGCTTTTGATTAGTTGGCCGAACACCTGGCCAATTTGGACCAGTATCGATTAACAGCTGCGCCAAACGAGTATTATTGCTGTTCAGAAATCTATGTAGTTTCATTGTTTAGTTGTCTGAGATTTGATTAGGTAGTTTTTATTCTAGAAATTTTCGACTTCCTAAACCTTGCTTAACCTCTAATAGATATCGTTAAGCTTGCTTAAGAGGTTCGGCATCATGATCTTCTTTACAACCGTGTGCCGGCTCTTTGTTCAGACTTCATCTTTAGACTAATAGGTACGTTCAATTGAAAATCATTACCACAGCAATATTAAATCAATCTATTACGTTACGTTAATATAATACGAGGCCAAAACCATTAAACTTATTGGATTATTAATATACCACACAATTGATTAGAACAGAACAATAATAAGCGTTTGGAACCACTCAATAGTTCTGATATCTCCACTATTTGCCCAAGTCCTTACCGATGTGGTGTGCTTAGTTGTCGCTATCTCGATCGAGGTGCAATAAACGCCGCACCCTGCTTGTCCTGACCGTTAATTTTTTTATCAATAACTGATAGTCGATATTTATCAGCTTTCTAAGTAGTAGAATGAATGTTCGGGAAATGGGCTGTTAGTGATCGAATTTTCTGTGATCAAAAGGAATTCTTCTAAAAAATATCCAGACTCTTGAAATCAACTTGAAAAATGTTTCATATACCAACGCCACCATTTTAATCCTCATCAAACCACAGTATAATTTAGATCATCATAACACAATTACCTAATGAAAATGGTATTTAAACACGTTGCTTTTAACTGTTACTAACGGCTTATTTGCCGTATCAATAACTGCTTCGCCAAATAAAGTCGCATGAAAGCCCATTCGCGTGAAAACATTCGCCGTCTTATCGGCAAAGTAACAAGGCACTGCAGAACTTCCCCGCAATCTCGGGAGGAGGAAATTTTAAGTGAATTTCTTCGTTCCCCAAGTTCTGCGCAACATAGTGTCCAAGTTTGTTATCAGTTCCTGCACCAGTTTACTTAAACTTGAATGCTAACTGTTGTAGACTTGCATTCACTAAATATAACGCTGAGAAGTTTACGATAAGGCTTTCAACTTGTTATGCAGTTAAGGTTATAGACTTCATTTGGTGTTGTCACATTGCTTTGTTTATCGTTTTCTGTGTCTACTTGATCTTGTTCTCCATGTTTTGGTGTTTGAGAGATACTGCTTTTTGATTTCGTTAGTTTCTACCTGCCCGTTTTAATATTTATCTGGCCTTTACAATCTCATCCATCTCCATTGCTTTTGTTTTCGTATCGTGTTTCATAGCACCGACATATACCCTATTGCAGTAACTCTCTAATATATCTAAATCGCTGGTCCACACTTTAACATTCTCAACATTCACACCTATAGCTTTCATATAATTTATAACTCAATCGTGTACTACTTCATTGCAGCAAATGACTAGCGTAACATTGATGATACTGAATAAATGAGCTGCAAATTGTGGTTTTAATTAATTGCTGAAATTCCGGTCACGGGTATTTATGAAGTGCAGCTGCCAAAAGCTAGCAGACAACCGCAAGCGATTTGCGGTCTGACGAAATTATTGACACTCCTTCCCAAATTCTGTTCATGTCATCTAGATTTCACTAAAGCAAAACAGATTTCACTATTACACTCATCGTCTCCTAAAGGATCTTCACTGTTGTGTTGTCTATAATCAGGGTAATACCCCTGTAGTAACATAGATTAGTTCTATAATCCAATTGTTGACTGTACATCGTCGACACTCATAGACATAGCTGATACAAAGATAACGTACGATTTACTCCTTTACAAAATACTACGAGTACAGTTTGTAGAACGTGGTTGATTAATCCTTTCATATTATGTTACGCTAAAAGATATTAATATAACTGAAATTAATTGCAACTTTGGTACATCAAAGAGTTCTTACGGTTTTAACAACATTTCTTGTTATATTACTTCGGTTATTTGTTTAGAAATCTAGTTCATTCGACACTCATGCGAAAACAGCCTCATTTTTCCTCTATTCCAAACGTATCTATCTTTCATTATACTTGTAACAATTTAGTTTTTTTTTGTTGTTCTTAACGTGGTATAGATTGAAATCGTTGATTTGTAGTGCTGATATTGACTCACTGTGGGAACTGGTTTGTCAAGCCCTGCGGCTGTCGCGGCTCTGTAATAAAGGATTATATAATCAACAGGTTTATGTATAACTAGCTTCTGCCAGCGGCTTCGCCCGCGTGAAGTTTGATTAATGTCCCATGGAATCTTACTGCCGGGATAAAAAGTATCCTATGTTTTAATCCAGGTTATAAACTATCTGTGTGCAAAATTTCATCCAAATCCGTTCAGTAGTTGTGGCGTGAAAGCGCAACAAACAAACTTACATTCACATTTATTCTCCGAACTGCTAAGCTATCGGGAGTTACACGTGTTATTGTGAGTCAACTATAAAAGATAGACATATGCTGTCTTGGGATATTTTTTATATAATTTTATGTGGAATATTTCCGTTATACATGATTTCTATGTAGCTTTAACCATTAAGGCTGCACACGCGACGGAAGCTAAAAAAACCAAGTAACTTCTCCCGTTTTCCCAACATTTCCTTTCACTGCTCTGCTCCTATTAATGGTAGCGTGATGAAAAGTATACTATTACCTGCTCAGGAGTATGTAGAATAATTGTACCAAGTTTCGTTAAAATCCGTCGAGTACTTTTTTTTTCTATAAATAACATACAGACAGACAGACAGACAGACAGACAAAAATTTTACTGATTGCATTTTTGGCATCAGTATCGATCACTAATCACCCCCCGATAGTTATTTTGTAAATATATTTCATGTACAGAATTGACCTCTCTACAGATTTATTATAAGTATAGATCTAGTACTTTTCACGTTTTTCTATTCGTTCCTTACAACATCGTCTTCTTGGAAACGCACTAGAGGTGGTTTAGATATTATTTTAGATATAGAGTTCTTTAAATTTGTGCCGGGTTGATCGTATTAGACTTCCGTCGTCGTCGTACATGGGTCTTTAAGAGGCCTGCGGAGCATGCGAATTTCATACAAACGTAATACCAAAATAATTTGTAAATCAAACATATTCTTAAGGTAGTGTGTATTTATTTCGATTGCATTACAGAATATATAGGTTCCCAAACACATATTTAGAATAGACACTGATTTAAACAAGAGTTATGAGAAAAATAAATTGTATATAGAAATTTTAAATCATTGCCCTTTCAATATGTTAGATTTTCATATTATTTTGGTATTACGTTTGTATGAAAAGCGTATGCCCCTTAATCTTTCGGGGAGAATAAGCTTTATGTTACTTATAGTTATTTCGATTTCCCACAATTTGAGTGTATTGTATTTTTAATAGTAGCAATTAAGAGCATCGTTACGATACAATTTAATGTTGCCATTACGTATTTCTTCATGCCATTCGATACCGTCATCAAAAAAGGAATTTATAATATTGTCATTGGTCATCGGACTTCCCCTTGCTTTCGTACCATTTGGTTTTCCTTGTGTTTGATGTGCCTATATTATTTATAAAAACATACATTAATTTGGATAAGCTTAAGCATATTTTGTGGTCTCCCTCTCTTGGCAAAGGCCTTCCTTTCATCTTTCCACTTAAGTGTCCTTTATTTGCTGCTTCACTTGGTAAATTTAAATGTGCAGAAAAATCTTAATAGGGCGTTCGTTTTACAATAACCTCTAACACTAAATTGAGCAACTTTTCAGTCGTTGTCTCGGTCGTTTTGCATACATTGAGTCACAAAGCTCATTCTAACTTTAAACCCACATTATGCTTAACCTAACTTAGCCACCACTTTGCATGTTAAAGAAACCGTTCACATAAAGCGGGCGTCAGACTGCACACACGGTTGGCAACAAACCCGTCCTAGATGCCGCGCCTACCATGGGAACAAGGGCGGTGTTACCCACTATGCTAATTTTATAACTACTGAGCTTGTAGAGGACAAGAGAGAAGCTGCTTTTAATTTTTATGACTAGACTCTTCAAACTTATAAGTAGGCGATTAAATTACATATGTAAAAAGGCCGTTTGAAAATCACACTCGATACTAATTTCATCCTATAATGCTGTTTTAATATGACCATTTTTTGGATACTTTTTATCCCGGTACAACACTCCTAACTTCTGACTTCCACTAAGTTGAAACCAAGCAAGTAAATGCTAGCAAGTAATATAAGCAGTTGTTTTAATTTAAATAAAAGTAATCCTAGTCATAACTCACAGTTTACTCATAGGTAAACATGGCATCATAATATTATGGACCTATTCAAACAGCGGCTTTTTTTTGCTTGAAATTTTCACAGACATCGCCGGCATGCATAATGTACGTTATTGCACTTCGTCGTGCATGTTTAACCGTGCAAAGTCGGTTCTTACTCTTTTACTAATGGTCCGCTATTGATATGCCGTGTTCACATAACTTACTCGTTGCAATAATCCTCGGTTTCTTTTCTAAATTAGCATACAAGCGACTGACCACGGCTTCACCCGTAGTTCGGAAATTATACAATGCAAACCTCCTTATCACCATCTACTTAGCCTTGTTCCACTCTATTCGAGGTGGTCACAACACGTTTTCTCGTTCCATTCTCTCTTGTCAGAAGTCACGGCATCTTTACTCCTTTCTCTGTCATATCATTCCTCACTCGTCACTATTTTGGTCATAATGAGAAACCTCCTACCGGGATAAAAACCATCTTATTTCTTAACCCAGGTTATGGTCTATCCCTACCCTATGGCAAAATTGTCAATGACCAACAAATAAAAACAAATTCAGTTAATTTTTTTCCAACTATTTTCGCATCAAAATCAGACCAAACCTTTTTTCTCATTATAGCCTTTCAAACTAAACCTTTCGTTATTCTTCGTCAAATAATATTTCCATAAATATCGGTCTGAAGGTACAAAAAGCTTTTGACTTGAAACACACCGCTGTATTCAGGTCAGGCAATACCCACGCCCCCTTTCTTGGAAAACCTAAGGCAACCTTAGGCGAAACCGAAATAACACAGGTTGTACAGGTAGACCCGTTTTGGTAAACTGCGATCAGTATCGTAGTTCCTTTTATTTTGCTGCGCTAATCTCCTGGCTCTGGCTATTTTTATTGTCTAATTTCACCCTTGGCAATTCTATCTGTTTTAAAAGAACTTCTTTGAAATTTGGTAGATACAGTTTGTATATTTATGCTTTTCAATGCTTCAAGTATTAAAATCTCATGTTTGTTTAGCCGTATATTTACTTATTAACGGCCGTACAAACGCCATCGTACTGAGAAACAGTCTTTTACCTCCAATGAATGACATTCACAGTGGGTACAGACATTTTTTTCCTGAGAAAAACCAAACAATACGAGTTCATTTCAAAATCAAATACTTCATCCATGGGAAATGTTTTATCAATCTGTTATTCATCATTAGGCAGTTCATCTTCATCTTATTCTTTTATTGATTCCATATTCCTTATATAAAAATATTCGTAGCCCTTGTCTTCTCCAGAAAATCTATTCTAATATGTTCGATTATGTTTAACTGACGAAACCACATTCCAAGTGCCAGCACAGTTGTTAACCGATCGGCCACATCGTGCTTCTTTTGTATTGTCTGAATGTACTCTACACACTACTCACTAAATATCTACTTGCGCAAGAGTTGCCCCGCGAGATGCTTTGATAAAAAAGAGTTCGTACAAAATATTTTTTTCTACTGTAGGAAGGATCTTACCTCAAACAATTTTCCTGTATTAGACATTGAAATTATTTCCAGTATAGGATTTATTACCACCCTCAAATAATTTGACACAAAACATAACGCGAGTATGTTGACAGTCATTTATCGTTAGTTAACTAGCAGTCAACGTCTGTTGAAAATACCCATTCAGCACCCGGCTGCCAAGCTGGCACCTTCTTTCTGTTCACCTTTCCGAAAGCCACAAATAAATGTTTAAAAATAATGCCGCGTAAGCTATTGTATAGATAAGTATCATTTTATAGCTATCAATAGACCTGTGATGCTGACCAGACGCCGAACACCATTTGATTATAGCTTTTGGTATTTTAATTTGATGATATAAAAACTCCGAAGCGGGCCACATGCTCGGTAGGATCGCTCTCGATTGAGTAACAGACCCACGTCAGTATTACACACGTTAGTTTATAAACTATCTCCGGTATGCATCGTTTAATATCTTTATTCCTTGTTTTTATCTTCAAATGCTTTCACATGCATTGTGGACATCAAAGTATCTAAACTGTTTTCAATTTCATTTCTAATAATACCTTTTGATCCCGGAGGCAAACATACTAATGTGTCGTAATAGAACTCATTTTTATCACATTTCTCCTCGGCATTCCATTGAACGTCCTCGTGATGACAAAGCAAGTCATCCAATTTGACTGTATGTGCGTGTGTATGAACATAGTTGGTCCAACAAGGCGCGATGCTCGTTACTTGGGGGCACACATCTTAACCTCTATTAAGCCGCGTCATTGCCTGAACTGCTCGCCTCCCACGGTTTCCTACTTGCTACACACATCACCAATTCAGGCTAACTATTATAACACACATTTGGAGACATATTCCTACGACCCGTCCAATTCTCGAGGGTGGTATTTCCTATTTCGGACTGCTATTCTGTTTTTTGATTGGCTTCCCGCTCGTAAGATATTTCGCTACTTTAGTCTAGTAGTCACGAGTCACTTTAATGATGTGTGTAACATATCCAATCTGGTTAATGTTTTTTTTTTTTGGAGAATGTTAATCCGTGTAGTCTACTGGTTTTGCAAATGAATAAAAAAATACCGTGTTTTAAATTGAATGCAGCATAGAATCGTCATCTAGATTAGATTTCAACTATTTCTGCTCGGATTTTTAAGTAATCATAAATTTTGTTTTTTTGCGTCACTTATAATAAGAACATTCACATAAACTGCTCAACACAAATCCTCCACGTGTAAATGGTGTGTATTCTCTAAGATTACGCGTCCCTGTACATATTTGCATTGAGGAACGTTTCCACGACCCAGCCGGTGCACGATAAGCCAGGTTTTAGGTTCATTCACCGGCCCATTACCGACCGCCATCGACATTATTATATTTTAATCGCGATTTCTTATCATAACAAAACATATTTAAAAAGCAAATCTTCCATCTGATAAAGCAAAATGAAGACATGTACAAATAATGCTTGTAATTTTAGTCCGCATTATGTTTCCATTCAAAAACTTGTAGACCCATTACCCCAATGTCCCATGACTTTGTACATTTTAAAAACCGAGTAACTATGCACGTTATTTGAATAAAACGCACATTATTTAAATTCTATTCCGTAGTCTAAATCCTTTTCTGAATCAATTTCGATTACGATTTATTCATACATGGTTTTATTGGTGAATTTAAAATAGAAACAAGTGCTAAAATATTCGCATAATTAGCGCTAAATTATACCAACTGTCAAATATGACAGCTGTCAAATTATAGTAATAGCTCCAATGGCATTTTGTTTAGTCTTGACTTCGGGAGCGTTATTTGCACCGGTCCGCATTCTTTAGATCTTTGTTTTAATCGCTTTGCCGAGGTCCGGGGTTCTGCCATGCGGAATGCTGTACAAGTGGTCATTCATTGCTTTTTGAACTGGTCAAATTCCAACATTGATACCAGACTAAGCAAAATTGCATAGACACTAAGAGTAAAGAGGTTTAATTTCGTATAATATCAACCAACATTTCTGAGAAGATACGAAAATTAGCGTTTAATACCCTAAGTATGACAATCTTCCTATTTACATTCGAAGTAACGAAGAAAAAAAGTATAATAGCCATAATAAAAGGTGCTTTTGAGCCTCATTCAGTGCGTTGCACGGAGCATTAAGTAAGCGATGACAATTACTGTGAGATGATCCCACAATGCCGAGGTTTTCGCATTGTGTTCGTGTATTAATGGTACCAGCGTTTCTCGTATTGCCTCTCTCCATTTTCTCCTGTTCGCTGCTTTTTATGGCAAATGCATAAGATTGAAGTCGATCGTGTTTTTGAGATTAATCTGATAGTTTTATTTCTAAAAACATTTATGACATGTTATTTTGACCAGTGTTCTTCTTAAGTCACCACTGTTTATAATATTTTTTTATGAATTTGCGATTTTGTTGTTGACGGGTTCTGAAACTGTAAGGATTCCTAGTCTGTCTGTCTGGTTTTCACAAACGATTTATCTGTGCCTTTTGTTATAATTACCCGTACAAATGAATGGCACGGCAATTATTATTATAGTAACACGACTGATCAATACATGGACACGTTCCAGACTGTTGCACTTATAGAAACCAAATAATCACACTGAATGGCAAGATTTAATACATCATTATGTAGGTCTACGACTAACTACTGTCTCTTTAAAAATGAAACCCAAACTAAGAAATGAACGCATAATGTCGTGTTTGTTAATTAATTTAAGTAATTAGTAAATAAACAAATATCTGGGTGCGTTGTTACAAATGTCAGGAATACACAAATGGTTGTACACGCACATTTATTAATGTGCGTGTAGCCATTACTCCATTCCATTTAAATTCAGCCGTACTGAACCTTTTATAAGAATGTTCGAAAAAAACGAATACCTACTATAGATTGAAATATTGTAAATACCATAACGTGACCAAAAAAAGGCAATATCAACTTCAACGTATTCAATCACATAGTCACCACTCTACCAAAAAGAAATCATCCATTACCTTTTCCATTAATATCGTAACAAAAACGAGACTATATTGTCCATTTTCTTTTTTGTATGAATGTTTTATTAAAAGATAGGTTAGAATGTACCAGCTAGGCCTTTGTGACCGGACGATCACCTCAGCGAAGGTCGAGCCTTTATTTATAGCCTAACAATGACATGCTCATCCTTAAACCTGTACGAGTGTACGCACGAATTTCACTCGGCATTCTTACATCTTGTAGTTTCGGAGTATCTTATCTAAAGGGTGTAAAACACGAAGCCGAAAGGCACTTGTTCTCCCCATCATTGCGATATTTTTTTTGTTCTACACCATACCTGGGAACCTTCCAGTTACGGAGATTTGGGGGATCAAAGTTACAACTTTTTGATAGACTTTTTTTAAATACAAGTTTTTTTTTAAGATTTTGACTCATCACACCTCCACGACCCCTGTACTATTCAATCCATCCATCAGCACAATGTTTTAAGTGTGTTACATTGAGTTATACCACAAAATATGATTTATAACCTCAAAAAAAAAAATTGTTTACCAGCAATAATTTTTGCGTAAAGTTACTTAGTTTGATGTACAGAATGCTTGGTTGACGGCTTCGTGATTAGGTGGTTTACACCCTGTATACTCGATTGCTTAGGGCTCTTTAATGAATTAGGAGAAATCAGAAGTCTAAGAAAGAAGCACAAGTCGTCATCATCATGTACTTGAACTTTTCCCACTTTATTTGAGGTAAGAGTAGCATTTCTTCTTTCTTTCGTACATCTCTATTAGTAGTCATCTTATTACTTGCCCCTTTTCTAGCCATATAATGTTGCTTGATTGCTTTGATCCCTTCAATTAATTGTATTCTTGCAAAATGTATATTATGTTAGTTTGCAATGCGATGAAATATCAATTATCTTACAAGACAAGAAATAGCACCACAAGAATAGAATCTGCACGTACGAAAAAAAATAAACAATAAAACATTACAATAACAAAATAATGCAAATTAAATAAGGCAAACTTGTTGTGCCTTGCACAAATTACACAATCGGTTGCAAAGAAGCCTTAACAGTTGACTGGATGTCAGAACTCAACTAGCTAAGCCTTTTGAAGCCCTACTCTAGGTTCGACGCTCTCAGTATCGATTTTCTTGCTAATTATACTTGGTTTGACCCTACCTAACAGTATATTGCAAGCTAGTGTAGAACTGACTACCTTAAAATAAAAAAGCTGACGTCGTTAAAGAAACATTGAATTTCTAAGGTGTGCCTAAAGGGTTTATACTGTGCCTGTTAGAGTTTGGTTCATGTTGTAGATGGACGGGCTATTCAATTCCTTAATTTCCTTTTGGGTTGCAGTTTCTTGGCTGTTCGATTGATGCTTTTCGTTAGTATTGTTCGATCAAAGTGGAAATTACAGTCCTTTCCTACTCCTCCGCTATACTTTCTGATTAATTTCGTTGCGGGATCCAAGACAGTTAAATTCATTCTCTGGGACTTCGTCGAGCTTCATTGTCTCGGCGCTTTTCTGGTGGTCGCCACTGTTGATTCTGGCTTTCAGGAGTTACAGTGGTTTGGGCGTGTGTGGCGGGCTTGTCCCAATAAAAAAAAGTATTGTTCGATCAGCAAATAATCTGCCGTACTCCCGTTGAAAACCCTACATTATTTTCATTTTTTTTACAGCCAGTAGCGAAATGCCTATTTTCTGCTCTAATTCTTAAATTGAGTCCAGGAATTGGAGCGTATTTTAACAATTTGCTTGCAGACGGTCAGTCGAGTTTTTGCACAGACAATACATTACTGCAGGGGCAGTAAAAGCTCACGTAGGTAGTGTCTGGAAAGCTAGACTATCAACGTAGGTGTGGGTTTAGTATGCACTTTTGTCTGGAAGCGAGCATTTTCTTTTACGCTTCACGTGGTATAATCTTGTAGTGAATGTTGTTCTGTCTAGCAGACAAGACTAGGAAACAAAATATTTATCTTGAAGAGAAATTGTTTCTTATGAATCTTATGAATTTTGTCTGTGAACTCAGCTTTCTCGTACGAATATCCTGACCTGTACAAAGTGCATCCCGTCACTAATAAATTCGTTCACGTCTTGCTTCAAAATTTGTTGCCTGTCTTCGGTATGGTTCTCTCTAACTCCCGATTACACAACTCCACCCTTTATGATTTCATATCCGCCATCAATAATAATTAAATTCGCGTGTAAACAGTTGTTTAGTTTGCATATCTAATTTAAACGTGCCTTGCTGACTAGCTGTTTTCCACCATCGCTGGTTAGCGTGCAATAGTTTATGTGTAAAGATTAATAGAAGTCTTGCATGCAGTTCTAAATAAGGAAAGTGTTCGGGTCTTTGCAGCTAACGGTGTTGGATATTAATTTTAATTACAGCTTGTATTGTAAAAAAAGTCCTCTTTATCATAATTTTTCTGACTAGCTTCGGGAACTGATGAATATTAACTGTATAATAATTATGTATCTCCATCGCTTCTATGATGGAAGATTTAGGGGCCATATTTGCTCGTCAACTATAACAACGACGAGACATCACAAAACCACCTCTTGCACGTGGTAATTCTCTGATTTTATTTCCTGTCCCGGTAATAAAAGTACCCAAATAAACTGCAGTTAACAACATTTACACTCCCACAAAATAAACAGGCCACTCTCCCTATACAGTTTGAACATTCGCTTTCATCTTCAGAATCGAAAGCTTCTTACTTTGTTTCTATCTGATCAAATTCTTCTCATTTACGATTGTTTTACGGTTATTCTATTAGCTAATACGAGAATACACCTCCTCCTCCATTAAAGTTTTATTTGTGACGTAACTTGGCATAATGAATGATGTTTCGTGCGGCTTTTTATGACGCCATTATTCTCTTCGTCCCTGTATCGATTCCTTATTGGAGAATCGCGTGTTAACTTTACTGTGTTATTGTTTGTTTACATAGCGTTATGTCATTTGGGCCTTGTGTATTTTTGTTTAGTTTTTAGTGCTTTGTTGTTTTCATTGTTCTTTAGGATACTTCTCGTAACAGCCATTTTCAATCCGTCTGTTTCATAGACACGTTGATCTACAGTTATAAATATTGCTCATTTAAATGGTTTGCATCCCTGTTAAAGTCAAAACTGTCTATGGCTTCATCACATTTCCAAGTGACTGCATTTAATATGCATTTTATATTACATCAACGGAATCCTTGACGAAACATTATCATTTACAACATCCATGACTCATTTACTTAGAACAAGTGATACGGCTCATAGCACTACATATGTACCTACTTTTCAAATTATTGATTGCTTCGTTGTACTCTTATCGTTTCCTTGATAACGTAATCGGCTGTAGTATCGTCGATTACGCGCCCTTCTTGAAGGAGACCGAGGTTGCCTGTATTCAATTTACGGTTATTAGTTAATATGTTATTACTGGAATGTTCATCATTGTCATCATTCCTCTTTCTGTTACGCTGCTCTGAACGGCACATTGCTTTACGAAGCCTCCACTTTTGTAACCATCTTGATATTACTGGACCAATTGACCATTATCATCAGCGAATGCTCTCCTCTCTATGAGAGGGAACCAAGTGACCACTTTAAGTTAAAAGCCTTTTACTTCTCTCGGAGGTGCGGAAAGTGTTGAGAGATAAGCTCTGTGGATAATGAAAGGATATATAATATCTTAGAATTGGACCCAGATATAGCTCTCGATTACAATTTACACAGCTATAATGCGAACTAAACTTAAACTACTAACTATCATCACTTTGAAACTTAAAAAACTTCTGAGGTCTTTAAAGGAACAATAAACGTCCAGAGAAATGAAAATTTAATTACATACGTGGAATATTAACCGTTTATCCGTTCGTGTAGGCCGTTAAGCTAAAGGGACCGTAAAGAGGTCACTAAAGGGTTCATAAACGATGACAAATTGTTCCTTTAGAAGAATATTTATTGAAGTGAGTATTTAGTCAAATTGAAATTGCTGTTTATTTTTATAAACATGTTTTTGCTGAACAAAATCATGGTAGCTTCGGCCCTTAAATACTTATGCAAATTATTGTCGAGCAACTAAGGACATCTACTTCAAACAATTTTATTTAAAAACATAATTGCGAGAGGAAACGGCGGCACTCCCATTACTATGGTGATTAAAATTCATAAAATCATTAACAAGTCCATAATAATTGTTAAATATTTCTTATGGTAAAGGATTGAAGTGATAACCAGCTCTTGCAGGAGTATCATTACCGTCAAGAGACACTTTGAAATCTGTACTAAGAAATTTCACGTTTTCATAATTTGGAGCGGAAAACACTCCAAAACATTGTTGGTAAAGAAAATGTACTTGGAGTATTCTTGAAAATTTTCCTCCCGTTTACATTTTCAAATCGTATTTATCTTCTTTGTACACTCTCTCGTAAACATTTTACGTATTTCACACCCCTTGAAAACATTGCACCCTCAAGCATCCAGTCTAATAAATCAAAGTTTGTCTAGCGTAAATTGTGTACGTGCAAACTGGTTTGGTATACGTCTGCTCCAATCTTGCTACATAGTGATATATTTGACAACACATTACACTGCCTGCACATACAAGTACGTAAATATAATTCACTATCAATATTTGAGGGAGGTATATCAAAAATGGTGTGTATGACACGTACTAGTTTCAGAAAAAGAGGGAGAATTTGGTCCAACGAACCATATTTTACACCTTTTTAATATGAGACTTTGGAAATCGTATTTAGTGTCAGTTCCACTCTTCTGTGTACTAACAATTTTCAGGTTTCTGCGTACATTTTCCCAATCTACTTGCAAAGGGTCGTTGTTCCCAAGCTGTTAAATCTTTTCTCCCTTCGGACAAGCTGCTAGAGTATTTGCTTAGGTTTCCCGGCGGTGTATCAAGAAAAGGGTTCACGAGAGTAACCAACCGACCCCAACCTCTTCAACATTTATGTCTTGAGCAGAATTAAAAAAAAATCATTCGTTTTTAAGATACGCAAAATTTTAACTTTATTTCTGTCTACATTTGTTTTAAGATGTTGTGACTCGAACGCAACTTCATTGAACTACTAAGAAGTTTAAGTCCTAAATAAGAAATCTATCTCGAATAAAGTTGAAACTGGCTCGAAACTACCAAGCTCTTTAAAACTCTCTCTTGCCTTTTGTTTATTGAGTCATTGGGTAACTTTCGTCGATTTTTCCTTTGGTAACTTACTTTGTTGCAAGATTATATTTGAAAAGACAAAGGCTTCATAATCGATGACTTACATGTTTGACCTTAGCTCTGTCGTTTGCCTCATGTATGTCCACATAAGCCTACTACATATAAGAGAGAAGATACACAATCATTCAACTCCCATATTGAAATCCAATTGGTTTTCAAGTGCCTTGTCAGCGTATATTTACATTTAGTCGTCTGCTCCTGACGAAGGTCGGACCAGGTATGTTATCGTAACTCATAGCTGACAACGACCCGTGCCAGTATCAGCATGAATATTTATGACGTTGCTATGCACCGTGTTTTGTTTGCGAAACGTGGGTGCTGTGCCGCCACGATGTTGGTTGGTTCTTGGTTCATTTTTTACCTAATGGAAGCTTGATTTGCAAGTTTGGAGAGGTTAACAATAGACTTTTTGTAGAGAGAATATTGTTTTGATTGCGTTGAAAATAAGAAGCAATAGTTTTTGAGAAGGCTTTTGACTTAATAACTCCTGAAGTCTCTTCAAAGCTTTGCGTATCCTACTATCAGTAAAGGAGTCTTGCTAGGAACGGTTAGATTTTCGACGATTGTCGGAAATAAATGGTCGGTCGGATTACTCCTAAATATCAAAATATAGCTTTACTATTTCCTTAATTTTGCCATACATGGCTCTATACAATATGCGCAGTATTCTCAATGACAACCGCGCCTACCGTTCCGCTAGGCAGTATTGAGATCACGCGGCGTGCTCCATTTCCTACTCATTGCATAATTCAATCGCATTGCATACGAGAATCGATTTTCACTTTCGCGTGTATTCGATTCCATAGAAATGTTTATTTTAAATGCCTAACCAAGATCGAAACTGACAGTAGGTAACAGTATTTACTTTGTTACAGTCAGTACAATGTATTGAATTATTTCTGTGAATGCTGTGTTTTGTTAAACAGCTGATTTATTATAATTCACATCTTCCTGTGTATTTGTGTTTAGGTGAAGATGTATTTACATATTCATATCTTTATTTCCGTCCATTTAACAGATCTGAATAGCTGGAAGGTAAGCTATATATCTCATAAGTATGCCTACCCCACCATTCAAACCTTCCCGTTTTGCTGTCAAGATAATAATTTCCCGCTACATCGAATAATTGGTTAGAAAAATAGGTTTTCCATTCATTGACCCTTTGAGTGGGATGAGACGCAACATCTGTCGTCTCAAGAATTAATTAAACATACAATACTGTACCGTTAAGTGTTCATTAGCTTATTAAACCGTCAAGTCTTTATTTAGAGATACAAAATGCAAAGACACTTACGGCTGCCTGAAGCTAAGCCATTCGAAGACCAGCCTTATGGTCTACGGAATAGGGTTTATATGGTTGAATGTGGGACTGGTGAATGTTGAAAAAGAGGTTGTGATCGGATGTAGGTTCAAATGTTAAAAGCAACGGTACTCCGCCTGCTTGCTGCACGAACTCACGATGTACGGAGATTGTTGCATTGTAGCTGGCCTTATACGGGTAGTGTCACCTTTGATGGTTCGTTTAACAGTTTATTTATTTGAGAAACTTTACCTCCTTTACTCATGAATGACAAATGTTAAAGATAGTGTTTGCGTAATAATATACATCACTGCAAACCTAACAAGACAACCAAAAATGTGCACGCAAAACCACTCAAAAACCTAAATCCAAAACAAAACCTTTTTCCTCAAGCTGTCTTCGCAGGCAAAGGAAACACAGCAGTAAGCCGTGCACTCGTGCAGAATGTCAATAGTGTCTGACTCATTCCACAATCACCTGCACACTGCTCTATGATTATCTATGACTGTTACACCACAAACAATACATTGAAGTTCTTGTTTAGACGGAAGCGTCAATCATTCGTATCGAACCGGAGATGTATTGAGAAGTTTTTGATTCAGTCGGTGCATTAAGAATTTATTATTTGTTTTTTGATAAATGTGTCAGTGTTGATTCACTGCATTATACTCGTAAATTGTAGGACAGGTCATCTTATCCGGTAACTGATTCATATTTCCAAGCATAATCCGTGTTTGTATCAAAGGATTCTGGAAATATACGATTAGCTTGAGTTTTCCGAGAATATGATAAAAATGTCTCTTTGCGGAATATGTTAGTAATCGCTCATTTCCCTGACTTAGAATGAATGCGCAAGCCTATCGATTTCTGTTACTTTACCTGACGGAATTTCAAAGACAATGGTTTTCGAAGAAAATGAGAAATACGATCTTTGGTAAGTAATGTTTGGTTTTAATTTTACTGTTTTTGCATATTCAATGACATTCTTAAACGAAGAGATTGTAATCGATAACATATTTTTTGATGTTATTATATCAAATCGGCTTCTACACCTATTTATTAAAAACTCGAGTCCTATTCATAATGTTATTTTTAATTTAATGTCCGAGTTAGAAACAGCACCTCATGCGTCACTATTTATCAATGAACACCATTTACCTTATAAATCACTGTTTGAATTAAATTTATTTTGTATGCAACTTCTCCTTACGTAGGTACATTTTGATTCTGTTAAAATTTTATCCGACCAGTGCGTCGCCCCACCAGCTCTGGCTTTGTACCCGGGTACCTTTGGGGTTTTGTAATCCAAGATGTGGCTGCACAGGAAGAGAAAGAAAGGAGAAACTAAATTTCTCTCGTCTCTATTGCAAAAACCGGGCACAAATCCATTTTCCGTGGCAGCTACTAAACACTTTACCCGATTTGGGAATCAAACCCAGGGCCCCGTGCTGAGGGCACGCCACGACCTTTGAGGAGTGGCTTGAGAGGCGCCACGGCGTCTTCATCTTCCGCCTGACGCTGGTTCTCACCGGACACGGATGTTTCGGGAGGTTCTTGCATCGGATAGGGCGGGAGGAAACGCCCGGGTGTTTCCACTGCGAGGATCGACCGGAGGACACGGTGGAGGCCTGCCCCGCGTGGGCGGAGCAACGCCGTGTCCTCGTAGCGACGATCTACGGCGGCGACCTCTCGCGTCCGGCCCTGGTTCAATCCATGTTTCGGAGCGAGACGGGATGGGAAGCCGTCACCTCCTTTTGCGAAGCAGTCATGCTAGCGGAGGATGTAACGGAAGGCGAGAGGGAGAGAGCCTCTCGCCCCAGTCGGCGCGGGAGACGCATCGGGCGTCGCGGGCCTGTGGACGGTGAGCTATGGGCTAGCTAGCCGTCCGTCCGCCTTATGACGACAGGCCGTGTCGACGGCGCGTTTGTGTTCCACGCGCGCCTCTAAGCCAACGCCCACACAGAAAAGACGCAAGACCAGGGCGGGGCGCGGACCCGTCGCGAACAGGGCGCCGTCGCGACTTTTAAACGCATATAGAAAAGACACGGACCCGTCGCAGACAGGGCGCCGTCACGACTTTTTATGGCGCGCACTAGAAGCTTTACCCGGCATTCAATCGTCCGATTTTGATACGACAACATGTCTTCTTCTGAAGATGAAGATGTATTGGCACTGGTATATCTCGCTAATCTGCAGAGGGTTAGACGTTACTGGGTACATCCAGTATGGCTAAGCAATGGACAGAATAGATTTTTTTAAATAATGGAGGATCTACATTATTATCCTGATCGTTTTCAAGAAGTATACAAGATGACTCCACAATGTTTTTACATTATTATGTCCAAACCTGCCCTCCGCGCCCTTTCCGCTCCCCCGCTTGCGCCCGTGCAGGCCCGCGCCCTGCCCGCGCCTTGTCCTTTCTATATGTTTTCCAATAGGACGCCGTCGTGACGGGCGTCCCGTCTTTTCTGTATGTTTTACGTCGCGACGGCTGTATACATTTTATATGCAAGTAGATTAAACGGGCGCCGCGACTGCGACGGGTCCGTGCCTTGCGTCTGTTCTGTGTGGCCGGTGCCTAAGACATGTCAGCAAAGTGAAGGGGCAAGGGCCGAAGCCTGCCGGGGCTGCGGGACTGTTCGAAAGAGATACCGCGGCCCCGGAACATAAAGGGCGAGGAAGGGACATGGTTTTTAGTCAATAAAAGTCTGACTCTCCCTCCCGCTTCGCCCGAGTGGGAGGGGTCATTTGATGATTACCCATCCGAAAAAAGAGTCTCATGCTGATTCTTTGATGATGATGATGATGATTGAGCACCACACCCAGCCAGGAGCAAGCCTGACCCGGACAAGCCGGATACACCAGGGGGCACGATTTTGTAAGGAAAGACATGCTCTGGGATGGGAGAGGAAGCCCGACCAACCGCAGCCAGTCGGGCACAATCGACCGACTATGCAGCCTAGAGCCAATATAGGAATAGTGGTAAAGACAGGTAAAATCCATAGGAATGAGCATTGGTGATTTGATCTTCGTTTGATTGGCTCGTTCCATGTTTATATATTGGTCTTCCAACTTTTAGCCGTTTTGCTTTGTATCTGATAGCTGCGTGTAGTTAGTGCGGCTTTGGTCGCCGGAGGATGTGCCCGAAGTGGTATAACCGTGGGCATTCAATTTTTTTGTTTATTGTTTTTCCCATAAGAATTTCACGTGTTTTTTGTTCGAAGTGTTTCGCTAGTTTTATTATATCTTTAAGAATGAGTCTTTCGTATCTTCTGAGTTTCGATCGGTTTGCCTTTGTGAGTGCCGCTGGCCTTAAGAACGTAAGTCATTGCAGGTTCTATGACCATTTTATAGATAAGCCGCGCGGTTTTCCACTTCATTTTTGTGTTTTTTTTTATGAAGGATGTTAAGGCCTTGGAGTTACGCATACCTTGTTTGCGTCTAGCGTTGACTGTGTTGTTTCTGTTAAGTGTCGATGTTATTTACGTGCCTAGGTACTTGATTTCGTCTACCGGTTGTATACTGGTTCCTCCAATTCTAATTAGACTTCGGGTATCGGTTCTGTGTGCGTCTCTGGTTACTAGTTTTGTTTTCGTTTCATCAATGTGGAGTCCAACTGATTCCAGTAACGGTTTGATTTTGGTAACTATTTCGTATAGTTCACTGAGATTATTTGTTGCTATGGTCACGTCATCTGCAAATGACAATATAATAGGGGGTGGACTCTCATTGTCATGGTCTAGATGAAGGTATTCTGTTTCTTCTTCTAGTGTTCTCGGAACACCGTCCATTACTATGGTGAATAATCGAGGGGATAACGGGCATCCCTGCTTGACTCCTTTGTCTTTGTGCATCCTTTTAGTGTGCTGCCCAAACCATTTTGTGCTGGTGGATTCGGTTTTCGGCTTTGCTTTTTTAGGCACTGGAAATTGTATTGTTTTGTTCCAAGACATTGGTAAATCATTCCTTACTCGTGCTGCCTGCATGTGCTTTATAATTTCCGATAGCATTTCTGTTGGCAATGCTTTGTATAGCTCTGACACCACCTTGTCGCTACCTGGTGCTTTGCCGTTGCTCATGTTTTTAATTATGTCACTTATTTCCTCTTCTGATAGTCCTTCTTTTATGTCTGATGGGTTCTCATTGGGTAGGAGTTCTATGCGTGGGCTTGCTGACTTTTTTATATCTCTTCTTCCCACCTTGACATGGGTATTAAACGTTGTTTGTTGTTGCGCTTCGTGTTCATTTTATGTTTCCTGTAAAAATCGTATGTGATTCTCATTAATTGTGATGGATGTGTTCTGCTTGGGCTTCTAAAGAATACTTCGCATTTTCCGCTTCTTCTTTGTTTCTTGTGTTTGCTAGATTGTGTTGCTACGCTTAGTTGTTTGAATGCAAATACTTGTCTAGGGTAACAATTTTGATGAATGAAATGAAATCCGGTACTCGTGTTTGTTTCCTGTAGGCATGCTATGTGTATCCCTTTATCTTTCAGGGTTTTGTCAATGCTATTTTCCTTTGAATGTGTGGCGGTGCCTCTGCCATTACAGGTTGATACTATTAATATCTGTAATAGTTTCATGGCCGGGTGGAGGTCCTAGTATTGCATATCCGGTGGGGTCAGCTTGTTCATCAGGCGATATCGTTGTGTTTGTACTTATCGTGTTGCGTAGTATGCATTCTTTTGCAAAATCTTGAGAGTTAATCATTGTGCTAAAGAGGCTGTCATAGTGGTTATTCTGATATAATAAGTTAATAGTGGCTACTAGTGGTAATGGGAGCGCTAAGCCGGGCTTGGTGTACTGTTGCATTAATGTGGTAGTAATCGGCTGCTGCAATGACGATATTTTCAGCAACCCAGACGCCATCTTTGTATTGTTGTTCTTTGGTTCGCGGTAGTAGGCAGGTTTCCCGAGAGCGCTTTTGCTATGTTCGGCCAGGTCTCTTCTTATCATGTGGTGGTCGAACGTCAGGAAAAATATGGCGTTTACTTGATGCGCTATGGCTCTAAATAAGCAATTCCCGTCGCCGATCATATGGACTATTTCCATATTTAAATTTGGTGATAATGGATCCTGTTTGCCTGCTTGTGCTGCTCCATTCTTGTTATCGTTGTTGTGGCTTCAGTAGGATATGATATGTGTTGCTATTTTTGCTTTTTTGCGGTTCTTTATCATTTGGATACCCTTGGTGGTTAAACCTGCGGAAAATGTTATTATCGTACCTGTAAAAAGAACTTATTAGCTAATGATACTTTAGCAGGATTTTTATTAATCTCGCATTGTTTTGTATGTTTAGACGCCGCTTTGTTAGTTTTTTTTTCTGTTGGTGTATATTGTTCTGTTATTTGTACAGGGTTTCTTTTTTGTTAACGCTTTCAAGTTTAGAGATTTATTTAAGCCACATGTTCGTTGGGACACAGAATGAGGCAGATAAAATAATTTAGCAGACTGTTCTTTTGTTTTATGGCGTAACGAATTTTTTGCTATCCTATTCATTTTAAGAGCTCGGCTTGCGTCTTTTTTGGTTGAGAGTTTTATGGCCACCAGATGTAGCAGGCAAGTGCGTCTTAGGAGCTATTCTCAGTGAAGTTATTATATAAGTAATAGAAGACATGATTTTGTGTTAATTTACACAATATGATAATTTTCGTGTGTTTAGCAAAGACATGTGCAATTTTGGCTACAATACTAGTAAAGTTGAAGCTAGGCCACTTTCGTGTTTATATTTAAAAATGATCAGGTGTACTTTCTACAAATCAATACTATTATGATTCTAAACATAGAAATAGGTAACACGCGTTTTTAATAGTAGGTAGGCGAATCGATTATGTGGGCACCTGGTTTTATAAATAGAGGAATGTATCATGCACAATAGCCTTTAAATAAATAGTATTCTAAGCTAGGTCAGCCGGAAAATCTCAGAATTGTACACACAAGTGACTGCTGGTTGGCTGAAAAATAATCTGTGTTCATTCAAGATCAATAAATTAAACGAGTTCACCGAGTTTCTGCTCCACTGCTACAGATGCTGACGCTGCAACTTCTGCTTCGCTGCCAATCTCTGCGCACTGCTCGCATTGGTATTTTAGGTGTCGTGGACAGGGTACCTAGTACTTCACTGTGACACTATGTTTGGTTGCGTAGACGTTTTAGCCATTGTCATAATCTTTTTTAAGATCGCGATACGCCACTGCACTTTTTGGTTCAGAGATCTCACTGTTTACAAACACTCGCGATTATAAATTTTAACACGGCTAGTATGAATAGTAGGTAAGAAGTATCTACAATACTAGACTAGCAAACCAGTATCAACATAAAATCTCACTTCAAAAGGGCGCTACGGTTGAGGCTCGGCTACGGCGTCCGATTTTTTTTTGTGCCAGATGGGCAAGGGGACCTCACTAGACACACGACCTCTCCCGACGACGGCCAGTTAGCTTCTCGAGTCTCATGCTGATTCTTTGAAGTAGTTTATTCCACTATAAGACATAAACATACTACCATTATCAATGAATGACATATCGAAGCGCCGGCGCAACTGAACGGACCAATCACGTACGAATGCCAGTCCCCCGAGTATAGCCAGTTAGCCACCGATATAAAGGAAATACGCGATCCATATAAGGGTAGACGCCTATTACTGGTATTACCTAAGCTAATTGACCGTTTATTTATTCATTGTTATTATTCTAACTAACTCGGTGTAGCTTGAGCGCCTTTTATCGTTATTTATTGATGGTAAATGAAATTAGTGGCTGATTCTATAAAAAGCTTACCTAAAAGGATTTATCCTGGGTATTTTCTTGTCAATCTAAACCACTGAATATGGACTCGAATTTCTATTCAAAGTTTCTATTTGTGGATTTAATTTTTTTTTACTACCTATATACCGTTTTATCTTATTTCGTTAAGGTTTTTTTTTTTTTATTAGTGTCCATAGGCTAGTTTCCACCATCAATAAATTGCAAATCTATTTAGTCCGTCAGTTAAAGTATTGGAAAATAATAGACACGTATTTTTTGTTTTTGTAAATCAATAAATACTGACGAAGTTAGAACGCATCAAAACTCGGGAGTGGAGGCTCGTGACGTCACAACGCACTAAAAAGTATAGCACGGCGTGACGTATTGAGAATTTTAAAACCGTCATATCTCCATCAATTTTGGAGATTAGAATTTTTCAGTAAACAAGCCTATTACAACTTTTCTTTAAAAACGCGAAAGTAAACCCTGTCTGTCTGTTACGTGTTACGTGTTAGTGTTGCGCCTTAACTACTAACTAAGAGGATTTCTATGAAAGGCAACGCAACAATTCATAAGGACTCCCGTGGGATAATTCCTGACCATATTTATGAATATTCACCTGAATTATTCATGAATATGATCAATATCTACTCGCAACTAGGTATATCGTCAGTGTAGACAAGTTATAAAATCCGCCAAACCGTGCCGTTATCACGTACAATCGATTAATCAGTGCGCCCGCGATGGCAACAATGGCGGCGACGCGAGACGCCTGCACGTTGGGTGCGGAAGTTGTGCAGGAAGCCGGCCAGTGACTGGTGACACCGAGGCGTACGCTACGTAGCGTAGATGACGTCATATTCATTCATTCAGTGCATGCTCATTTTGGTAATGAGCAGAAGAAAATGGTTTTTTTTTTCTAGTTGTAGGACACTTCAGAGAACCTTAAAAACTCCACTGGTGCCGCAATTAGCGTGGCCACATAGAGGGCCAACTCATTCAACTTACTTAATATTTTTTTTGAACATTTATCATCAAATCGAAAATAAATCTTTCAGGGAAGAACCTACTGACTTGAAGAGTTGAAGAAAGGTTTAATGCTGATAGTTCAGCTCGATTGTTTTATGTAAATTGCCTTCAGGAATTATCTAGTCATCTCCGCAGTCGAAATGCACCATCAAAACTTTATCTAATCAAATAGCTCTACAGTGTACTGACACATCGATTCTGATTCATTGATGCTAACTATTCGCAAGTTTGTTGAACTCACGTTGATCTACATTTTCCATCAGTGAAGCGAAAAATTACATGGCAACAATACGCAAAGCCCTCCTTGTACTCCATCCTATTTATATGTATTACAACATTCGCCCACATGCCAGACAGCCTCTGAAATACCTCAAGTTGCTTCTCAAGTGGTTTCGGTATAAAAAATCAAACGTCTCGAACGTTTAACGTACGAAGTCCGCATTATTGGCAGGCTGACAGGCCGCTATGATAATAAAAACAAGAAAAGGTTATTAAAAAGTAATTTAGTAGCTCACCTAAGCACTTACTTACAAATGTTTATCTATGGAGTCTGTTTTGACAGGTATACAGGCACCTGTCTATCGAAACGGTTATTCTTTGCCATCACCGTTATTCTGAACCAGTACTAATCTTGATGTGTAGACATCGTTAGCAATCCGATGCGTCTTTTTCCTGTTCCATTTATCATTTTCTGTTATCGATTGCACTTCTTCGTTGTCTTCCTTTTTTTTCTCATCCACATCAACCTTGTCAGTACCAAGTTTATCAACCACTAGCTTTTGCACGCGGCTTTGCTCGCGTTATAGACAGAAATTGTCCCACAGAAACGTTTTAAATATGTGCCCATGACACTCGGGGATAAAGCACTTCCCGTTAGTAAAAGATTTTTCTGAAGAGTATCATTAGTTTCAAAGATAGACACAAAAAAACATCTTACATCTCCTCAGCTCCATTAACTTTGAATGTAAGTACGAATTTGATCAGATCCTGTTTCGTCTTTATCTATTAAAGCTCTGTTGATAGTTAAGAATTGGTCTCGTTGACCTCTTCAATATTTTTGGCCTGTGTAAATCAATCACTTTCAATCATTCCTAGTTGATGGCATTACGTCTGCTATTAAGAGCACAGACTTTTGAAGTGGTTGTAAACGTGCGAAATGAATTCTGAGAAGAGCTTGTTAATCATGAACATTTTTTAAGGTCTCTCATCTAAATTCGATCTAATCTTCCATGGAATGAACGCAGAGACAACGCTAGGATGTACCAAAAATAACTTTTTCTACAGTAGACCAAAAGGGTTCTATTCTACAGTTGTTAGAAGTCGTTGACATTATAATGTACGCATTAATTCGCACTGCGTCGTCGACTAGGTTTCCGTTTCCTCCTGAAGCCATATAAGTACCTTGTGAAGTTTTACAATACTTTTTAATAGTATTCTGAATGCAAGACCCGAATTTGTTGTAGCTTGCACTGATTTTGATGTTTAGTTATTACAGCAACAATGAATTTTGCAAATGTTATAGAAAGTCAGATTTCCATTCCGAAACAAAGATTTTAAAATATTGTGTTCCTTAGTTGAATAGCGATAGGTGGATCCTCTATCTAAATATGATTACATAAACAACTAATCAGACTGTTTTCTTGGGATGCGGCATCTAAAAACTGCAGAAAACGAAGTACCTTACATAGTAGTCAATAATAGTCATAAATCTACAACCAATGTACATTTGCTAGATGGGGCCCGTCCAAATGCCGCATGAGTAACGACACGCACATCACACATATCTAAATAAATAAACTCGCTGTTATCCGGAACAGAGTGATTCATACGACATTATATAAATATTCCGGGCGCGTTAATTATATTTACACTATCGGCACTCCTGCGGTAATGGTCAAGGCCACTGCCAGGGTCATCACCTTTGACTATTTAATCACTGTTCACTATAATATTACATGGACAGGTTATCTCTATGTTGATAAGGGCAGATCTGAGAACGAGACTTGCAGGGGGTGTCTGAGGGGCAATTCCCGTATTTCATCCCAGGCCTCGCAAAATTCTTCTATTATACCTTTACTTTTAGCCAATTTTTGACATTTTTGATTCCGGCGAGATTTTAAATACCGGAATTTGCCTTTTGAATTTTCTGAATCTTCCGGAATGATATTTAACTGGGTTCTCGTATCTTGAAAGGCAAGAGAGTAACTTTCTTTGTTAGACGTCTATTTTTAAAGAATGGACTCGTCTAACCGTCCAACCATAAACTTTTGTTTGTCCTTTTTGAAATGGTCTTCGGGTGAGCAGTTAGAAATTCTCTCGAGACAATCGTGGCCCCTTATCCGGTCGTTTTAAGTACCATCTCTCCTAATTACTACTTCATTTTTTGTCCTACTTACGTGCCTGCTAACCAAATTCCAGTGTTTGGTACTATTCCAGTGTTTACTAATTATCGGGGTTTATTCGTAGTGTGCTGTACAAACAGACAGTTTTCTTTGGCATTAATAAAAGTACGAAATATTTCGACCGATCGATTTCAGATTTTGGTTTAAAAAGTTTGGTTCCAAGAACTGTATCACCAATTTCTGGTTTTACGAAACAACTGCCAAGTCGTAAGGCCAACCAGATTTTTGAAACATGACGTCATGGTTATTCAAGTAGACATATTTGTCCATCCACCTGCCATTACTCCTTTATAGATAATCCAAGCACGACTTATAAACGGAAAAGAAAGGCTGACCACTTCCTACTTAACAAAATCCGATCCCGGAAGGACCAAAAAGTAGAACGATGCATGCCGTACAAACAAAAAACGATCGACAAAAGTTTAGAACTCGAGTGTTAATTCGCCCTCATAAAATGACGTCACTTGGCACGTAAGCCGCAGCTGTAAAATGGCACAGTGACATCATTGCAAGGTGCGTAGGCATATCAGTGCAATTTGATGTGGACAATCGTATTACTTCCAGTTAACCGGGGCTAATGTGATATGCAAGTTTACGAGCGGATTGTTCCTCGTAAACCAAGTGCTTGATGATTTATAGGTGAAGTGTTACCTACATCTAGGTATTCCTTGTCTAGGTTTTATGACTCTTCGACCTGCAGTAAGAATGACCTGCTAGATACGAAGCGATATATTTAGACGATGAGTGAATGCTTTTACATTTTCTACGATTTCGCGTGCACTTTTTAGAAGCTTCACTGTTTCTTGACTACACTTGTTCACTTTTTCTTTACTGTCGTCATAATTCTTCTCTTACTTCAATTCAATAGGATGCCTCATGTCTTCTTCAACACGTTCCCATCAGCTTCTTTAGATATTGTCCGACCAGTACTTAGCGACCTGTACAGCTCTGTTATTTGCATCATTCCCTGAAGTCCTTGAGGATGCAAATAGTTATGCACACATGGATGGGGGAGAAAGTGTGGCAAGGCAGGATTGTGTTGGGGCTGAACACTCGCATTGTGTCCGAGATGGGCCGATTATAGCTCATTTAGCCAAGTTGGATCAGCAGCTGTCACGTAACAACGCCATCAGCTTTCACCTCAGTAATCTCCCTCTTTCTAATCATATCATCTTTTACACAATCCATCCATACCTTCATCAAAATACACACTGCTTTCAAAGCTTCAACTCACATTCACATTTCAAGCTCATCAAGCTAAGCTAACTGATAACCTATTCCCCCAAATTGCCCAACTCCTGACGCATAATGACCACAGATATACAAACACCAACACTCATTGCCCATGTGGTTAGCACATTGATTAAATTCCTCACCCATCATGAATATGAATGACCAATGTCATTTACATTCAGCTATTATCCGCAATTGATGAACGACTGACGTTCGTAATAATCGTAATTAGTTTATTGGCGCATCAGTTTGTATTATGACATTATCGGTAATTATGCGTGTGTCTACCTTGGTGGTCTAGTGGTCGCAAGCGCCTCTTCTAAGCATGCGGTCCTGTATTTAATTCCCAGGTCAGGCAAAGTATTGTTGGGTCCATCACCAATTTCTCAGTAGCTGTAAGGAATTCTAAATTTGCTGTATGTGCTCGGTTGATGGCGATTAGCTCTCCCCTTATTACATGTGACTTTTATTAAACGTTACTGATGAAATATGGGTGAGGTTGGTGGTTCTCCCTAAAGGTAAGATGGTTCCCAGAAAACAATGTTAATAATACTGCTCGCGTATCGATTTGTATGCTATGAAGCTCGTTGTCAGCGGAAGTTAAGCCAATGGGCCAATATGAACCATCTTTTAGTATTAGTTCCATCAATGGCTCGCAGGAAAGCGTACAAAACTTAAAAGCACACAACATATTTCACAAGTTCTTTTAGCTGCCATCTTATCAACAGAAAAAAACGCCCTGACCATAACAATTTCGCTATAAGATTATCAAAACTCTGTATAAGTCTTTATGAAACCTTAGCAAATCTTTGATCTCGGGGCATCTAAAACAACAGCACGTTCTTAGGGCATTGCACCGCGCCAAAAAAGCGAGATTTGAGCGATCATCTCGTTACAAAGCACGTTTTCAACAGAAAATGGTCCTTCCCACTTCGTAATAATGCCCATGTCTTGAGCTTTGTATCCTTAAAGTTGCTGTATGACGAACTAGACCCCATAACGGTACGGGACGGTAGGACAGGGGTACTCAAACTTTTGCTTTCTCGATACGAGTAGGCGATAAGAAATTCAATTGTTTGCAAAAAATTCTTAGTGCCAAAAGTCTTCCTGAAAATACAATCTTATTTCTTAAGCTTTTGCTCTATGATTAATTCATCTACTCCTTGAAAGAACGAGTACTAATACTGACCTTATCAGTTTCGTACAGCATATTTTTTCCCTCTTGTGTGATTTGGTTTAGACCTCATCTTAACTCATCAAAATGGGGAAGTTTTGTGAAAGCTCACCGTAGAATGGCGTGGCCATAGCTTGGTCCCGTTCTGACCAATGAGGTCTCGCTATTTTTTTTCAACTATAAATTGACATTCAACCAATGACGGTATTCGTAACCAGCTATGCTAGCGCCATTAGATTCACAGTTCCCTTCCCCATTACAATTTCCTGCTATTTTCGGTGACATACAGGTTTTTCATTTAGACTTGAAGACAAGTTTTGGCTTAAACTTGTTTTGTCACTTACGGGAAGTTTTGGCTTCTACTTTGAGAACCACCGTTAAAACCGGTCCAGAAAAGCTATCTATTGAAGTTTGTAGGCGAGTGCACGTGTACTGACTACAAGCAGATTCTGTTGCACAATCGTGGTCGGAGTTGGACAATGGTCGCCAGTGGCTAGTGGCTTGTCCGACCAGCTCGTTTGTTGACTGATGTTGTTAGCTTAGGAAGGTACTGTTATGATGATATTGAAAGGCGAAGCGTGATTTTTGATAAAAAAGATACTTACGTTATTTTTGGTTTATAATGAAGAATTTTTAGCCGTTGATCTTGGCTGTCATTTTGTAGAACTTTGTCAATCGTTACGGGTAGGTAGTCAAAATTCTGAAAACCAGGCTCGCCAAGGGTTGCCGTATTACCAGTCACTGAGTTCAGATAGGCAGACGCTGTATGTAAAATACTGGTATTCAGCTCAACTGGTCACACTGAAAACTGACCCCAAACATATTGGAGAATGTAAATATTGAATTGATACAATGCTCAATGCAATGATGGTCTTGTCCCATTAGCTGTCTACAACTTACTGACGGATTAGACTAACGGGAAAATTCCCACAGACACAAGGAAACTTCACAGTTCAAACAAAGACGTCTATTCTATGAAATAGCAGCTGTTTTAACCGAAGATGACACAATACCTGTGTGATAAGCAACATAATATAAGTATTTGAGGTCGACGGTCACGCTGGCAGCTATCAGGAATGCGACAGCATTCCGAATCGGCACCCATCGAACTGTGAACTTTTGTCAGAGCATCCGCAATACGAAAATACACCTTGTTTCTAAAGCTACACAGTACAAGATTAGGTTGAGCGTCCCTCTGCTTTAAATAGAAATTAATTAGAACTACGCTATTTATAAATGCCTGTCTATTAAAGAAACGTTTTGTTTACTTTATGGTTTTTGCTGATTCGTACGATAACGTGAACTTCATAATAACCTTAATTAGTTGTACTAATGTTCGGACTGAGTCATCGCAATTATTATTTTCACATCAAATGTTTGACAGCAAAGCTGGAGGGTGCCATTAGTACATTGGAATACCTTCACTATTGTATTCAATTGGACTGGCTTTCACGTGGCCTGAATTTCGTATAATGACATGGTGGTACCAACATGATGTATGTATGGTCAAATATCGGTCAACAAAAGCGGTAATTACACCTCCATCTTTGCATTTGAATGCGAGAATGATACATTGACTGTAATGACCGCCACTCATTGAGGTAGCTCTACCTACTACATAGTAATACTTAAGCGCGATGATATGTAAAAATATTGGTCATTCATGCTCCGAAAATATCCAAGTGCGTTGTAGACATGGAAATCCTTTTATCTTTTAAATTCAGAGTTTATTTCAGTTAATTGATAGCTGCCATTCATTTAGCAAGTTTTAGCTTCTATTACACGAGTTTAAATAGGATTTTATATGACAGAGATATCGTAGTATTACTCTACAACAAACAAGTGTGAGTAAAATTGATTGTAACTACACGACATACCGTTTGTACTCGTACGTGATTAATTTAAAATTGTTCATATTAGCACCGTCACAGAAGCATAGTAAAGCAATACTAAGTCAACAATGCATAACAAAATTGGTGTTGAGTTCTACAAAGAAAAAATGTCGCGCGTCGTCGTGATGGGTATAATGCCGAAAATATAATGAAGTTTTTGGAAACGCACGTCACTACACTACATTATATGTATGTTGAAGTCTTCAAAAATGTTGTCGAGTTGGAAAGAGAAATGTTTTGATAAATCTTCTTTCGATCGAAATCCAGGAGCTAATTACGCGGTACACACACCGCGTAATTAGCTCCTGAATATTGTACAAAAAAAAATTAACGTTAAATTCTGGGATTGCCTGTAGCCGAGCAATAGGAATCTTATAGCTGTTTGCCCTATCGACCTACCTATATTACCGTAATTGACTCTTAGGGTCCCCACTGGCTGATAATGCTTGGCTTAAGATTTGCCTTTGCTATACGAGTACCTACATTCATACATAATATAATTATGTAACATACTCAGGTATTCGCAGGAGTATCAAATACCTATACAATTTACCGACGACGACACGTTTGTCCAACGATTTCCCACGTTCCTGTTCATAGTCGATAACTAAGCGTCATTATTATTTTTATAGTAAGCGTTTGGTAATACGTAAGTGCAAGATAATTAGGTGGTTGGACATAACACTGATTGACTACAGACACGCGATGGTATACAAATAAAAAGCTGCCTCCTAAAGAAGGATTTAATAACTCTATAACTGTCCCCTTTTAACCGATAAAAAACATGAGGTTCTAAAGTCGTAGCGTCTGTTTTAGTACGTGAACATTGTGAACCAGATGTTTGGTTGACATTTATGGAGATATGGAGAGGCAGTAAAAGTTTCAGCTATGTCTTTCTTAGATAAACAATGTGTATGGCTTTCTTAGATAAACAAACCTTAATAGTATTAGTAATACACTTTTTATACACAAATTAATCCTTTAAGCAGTTTTTACAAAATAAAATCACTGGAAACACTTTTGCCGCGAAATCATACCAATGTCAAGTCGTAAAATTAGTGATGTTCCACATATCGTCTTCATGTAGTGCTGTGCTGTATCGATTGAGTAGGTTTTCGGTTTTCTTCCGTCTAACAATAGTAACCATGAATAGGATAAAATACAGCAATACTCATTTTGGAACCGTAAAAAGACTTACTTAATAGAGTCACAGAGTATTGGGAAAACCTTTTTTTTTTTTCAATGTCCAAGCCCACAACAATTCCCAGTTGCTAGTACATACAAAGTACTACATAACAAGTACTAGTATGAGTCAGACATCTTTGCACGTTTCGTGACGTCAGCCCATTGTGTTGGAGGTGTCAAAACGGCAACAAAAACCTCATTCTATCACTTAATTACCCGCCTATTCACATTTGTAGGATGTAATTGACTTATAAATAGGCAATCCTGCCGATAATGTATTCTGTATCCTTTTATTTTTTTTTTAATTTTGGGAAGGTTACGAAGTATCAGTGCGAAGAGTGCATTTTTGGGAATGACACCTACTACTGTTTGTCTCTGCATCACCCAAAGGTTATCCGATAGAAAATATCCATGGCTTTATTTCCGCCGTTTTATGTGGAGATAATTATGATGATGACAAGTTGCTCATTTTAAAGATACTTGGAAATAATATTTTTTTTCCTGTCAGTGATCTTATCTGACATCACTTAAATGCAATTGCTTGCAAAAATTGAGTTTTCATCATCACATCAGAAATCAATACCGCGTATCCACTTTCGCACCATCCCTCACTAGGAAGGACTTCGTGGTGAATCAAAGTCTATTTCCTTTCACAGATAGAGAAGACATGTGTCCCTGCAGTGGGAAAGTTTTATTGTCGACCCTAAATATATATTTTTTGTTTTTAAATTAACCTGTATACTCCAGAACTCCACCATAAACAAAAAGCTAACAAGTCAATTCTTCTTTGTCCACAGACTGTCCAGCACGGTTTCCCACACAGGGCATCAGCACTAGCATGGGACCCGCTCCTGCGAGTGGTGGCCCTCGGCACAGCTACCGGCGCCCTGAAGGTCTACGGCAGACCCGGCGTCGAACTGTACGGACAGCACACAAACTCGGACTCAGCCGTCACACAGATACATTTTATACCTGGTAAGTACCTATACCTAGGGCAGACGATATTGTTGCCACTGCGGGATGAGGTTGTCACAAGAGCGTGGAGCTTGGCACAAACAATGGGAGGCTTTTACCCAGCAGTAGATGATGGTAATGAAGTTTCTCTTGGCATGGGGTTTATGTTAGCTTGTAACTTGGTTATTGTTAGGTAGAACGGGCGCTCCATGTCAATTACGTACTAGCATTTAGCTGCACCTCTTTAGACTGGTAGCCGGCCCAAACATAGCTGGGAAAAGGCTAGACAGATTATGAAGTAAGCAGAACGGCGGGTCAGAATGTAGAATGAGATGAATTTATTGTAAACATTCTTGAAAATATGAAATACATTTCGGGATTGGATAGACTCTTAAAAGAACTGCAATCGCAGTGGATCGTGAAAAGTGGAAAACCATTAGAAAGCTATATCTTTGCCGAGTTACATAGGCTACAAAATATATTGATAACATGCAAATTAGCCGAGCCGAATTATCGCAATTTTCGCGGATGAAATCGGGGGGGAGGGGGGAGTGCTAGTGATGAATAGACACATTTTTCTTTCTTTCTTTCAATATATAATCAGACATGGCACAGTAACATGACAGACTACTGATAACATTATAAAGTTGTGCTATGTGAAATATTTAAGGTGAGCCACTACCTGGATTAGATAAAGTTTCAGGTAATGGATGACTTATTTTATTTTGATCATTTGGTTGCGATTAGGATCTTGATGAGTATTAAATTGAAATGTGTTGTTATGCTTACAAATATCTTAGTCGAACATCTACATAATATTCCGAGAAGAAGAATTAAAATCCTAAAAAAACCTCAGGAATGTAGAATTCTGACTGTGACTGTTGGTCTAGTGGTCGCAAGCGTGACTGCTGAGCATGAGGTCCTGGGTTCGATTCCCAGGTCGGGCAAGGGCCGAAGCCTGCTCGGGCTGCGGGACTTTTCGAAAGAGATACCGCAGCCCCGGAATGTAAAGGGCGAGGAAGGAACATGGATGGGTTTTATTCAGTAAAGGTCGCGCAATGTGTTATTGGGTTTTTTTCCATCAGGAACTTCTCAGTGGCAGCCACAGAATCTGGATTTGTGCCCAGTTGATGTTAATAGGCTTGCCACCTATTATATGGGACTTAAACATTACTGTCAAAATATTAGTAGTTTGATGTTAAAAATCCTGTAAGAAAAACATCTCAAACAGTACACTTAGGTCCATGTTCACCGAAAAGATAACCGTCTAATTATCTAAAAACAGCTGTCACTGTGACAAGTTCACATACAAAAATGTGTTTTAAACAGCTGTTTTAGGTAATCAGACTGTCATCTTTTTGGTGAACATGGAGCTTAAAGTACTTACGGTATTATATCCGGTGATTTTCTATTGTTTCTACGAGCACCCGATATTTCGACGCTGTTGCAAGCATCATGATCGCGGGAATACCCTAAGTACTTTAAGTGTAGTGAGAAACCGCGAAAGACAGCAGTGCATCTCAAACAGTTCAATTAACTCCATAAAAAATCACAACTAGTTTTCTCCGAATCCATGGGCAGTCCTATTAAATTACGTTTTATTCGTCTTGAAATATACACAGATAGGAATAAAACACATATTTCGTTAGTTCACAGCAGCTTGCCTGCGCCCACGCACACAGTTTATTATGAAACGTTTAGTCACACCCGGTGACTTTGATAAGGTATTATTTTAGGACATTATTCATCTGTGTCACACTCGCGAACCCATTTACGCCCTTTTTTTAGATAACTCCATATAGTCACGGGGACTAGTTTCAAAGTGCCATGGTCGCCACGGCATATAATTATCATCAATACATCATCTGCTAAGCCTTTTCTCAATAATGTGGGGGTAGGTTCCCAGTCTAACCAGATGCAGCTGAATACCAGTATTTTACATTGAGTGACTGCCTATCTGACCTCCACAAACTAGTTAGTACTGGGTTATACGATACCACTTGGTAAGACTGGTTGTCAGACTTTCTGGGCCACTGACTGTCAAAGATCTACAAATGACAGCCGAGAGTCGGGACCAACAGCTTAACATGATTTCCGAGGTACGGAGGAAACTCGGTATGTAAGAGGGTCTCTCTCTCATCAATAAACAGGGTGACTGGGTCTAGACCCGCCATAGCAAATTCACATAGAGGAGGTCATTTTCTAATTACTGAACCTTACTTTCTAGTTTAGGAGATAAGTTTTTTTGAGATTTTTCCAAAATTTGACCTTGATGCATTCATAACTTTTTTCGCTTTATTCTTGTGAGGTTTTTTTTACTATTTATTGTTGTCATAAACATTGGTTATTAAAATACTTCGAGACTTCCCTAAAACTAGAGTTAAAAAATAAGATAGTACGCTTTTTAAAGAAAATAATGCCAAATCAACACCATTACGATCAAATTCAACTTCAAATAAAAAAAAAAGCTTATTAATATTATTTTTTTATCTATTTTCTATAAGTAGTCTATATTGTTCTATAGTTTATAACCTTTCCAACGGTACCAACTTTGTATTTAAAAAGTTGCTAGTTTAAAAAAAAACAATTCAGTAAGTATAGGTTTGTTGAAGCTAATTGTTCAAAGTATTTTTTGCAAAATGTATGACTAGGTAGGTAGAAATTCTTAGAGGATTTACATTTCTTATTAAAAGAAGAATTTAAAAAAATACTTTTACAATGTTACTGCGCATGACTGTACCTACGTACGTACACTTGTACGCTACGCTTGCACTTTAGCACGAAAGTATAGTAGGTATAATAGGTTCGATACTCGCTATCAGGTATTATTACATATTTTGGAGCCCTAGTTATGTGTGATAAGAAAAGCCAAACATAAACATTATAAGCGTCGAAATTTTCGATATTTAATTTGGTCAGATCTTATCGAAAGATAATATTTGCCAGTAATGATAAGAATGCAATGAATAACAGCAAAACCTGGCCTTTGCGTTGGGTAGGTAGTTAGGTTCTTTCTTCAAAAGACCATCTCAGACACTAATATCTACATGATCCTCATGTGAATTGAGCAAGATTATGTCTGGACTTCAAAAGAGACTATGACCTCTGAGTTTGTTTCGGCTGTTTCTTCTCAAAGTAGTCAGGTGCGAAACACCGGGCCCATCTAGTTTTACAAAAAAATTGACGTGTAAAAGTGTTTGTGAAAACCTACTTACAAAATAAAGATCATCTAACATTTAGGCAGATCTAATAATATCCTAAAGGCGAAACTAATAGTTCATTGATCTGTTACTACCAAGTGATAAGAGTGAGGCTATCAATATTTATCAGGCATTAGCACTCGTGTATCGTAGAGGTCCTGGCACAAAATTGGCCATCCCCGAAACATACCTACTTATTGTGAATAATCTGCGCTTTAGCACTCATCCAGGATGTTGGATGACAGCATCAGTTTGTGGCAAGACGGGAAGTCGACTATTTTTGTCGGGAATCACGTAATCAACATATAAAACTAAAATGAGCACTACTTTAGGAGCACATTTTTTATTTGCATACGACACAATAATACAGGTTGTAAACCACCTCATCACGAAGCCGTCAACCAAGCATTCTGTGCATCAAATTAAATAACTTTACCCAAAAATTATTACTGGGTTTCGACTTTTTTTTTGGGTGGGTCATGTTTTGTGGTAGAACTAAATGTAAGGCATTTAAAACATTGTGCTGATGGATGGATTGAGTAATACGGGTTGTATGGGGGTTTAAAAATCTTACAATGAAATCTCGTATTTTATTAAATAACTTGTTTAATTAAAAGTTGAAACATTAACCCTCAATATCTCCATAACTAGAAGGTTCCCAGGTATGGTGTAGAACAAAAATATGATCACAATGACACGGAGAACAACTACCTTGCGGCTTCGTTAAGAGGTGGTTTACACCCTTTATGTCTGAACTAGCTGACCCACGCAACTTCGTCTGCGTCACATAAGAGAGAAAAACGAAAGGAAAAAAACGTCCCCATTTTTGCAACATTATTCATCCCTGCTCCGCTCCTATTGATAGTAGCGTGATGTTATATGGCCCAAAGCCTTCCTCGATAAATGGACTATCCAACACCAAAATATTTTTTCAATTCGAGCCGGTAGTTCCTGAGATTAGCGCGTTCAACCAAACAAACAAACAAAGTCTTCTGCTTTATAATATTAAGTATAGAATTAGAAGGTGGTTAGAATCGAAAAAGACTAAGGACACATGCACACTAACGGCTGACACGAAAAATGGGAGTTACGTTAGATCCAAATTGGGGTAAGGTCCATGAAGATGTATCAATATTTGAACAAACTATAATCTATTATTGCCTCGGTGGTCCAGTGGTCGCAAGCGCGAATGCTGAGCATAAGTTCCTAGGTTCGATACCCAAGTCAGGCAAAGTGTCATTGCGTTTTTCCTTTCTCAGTAGTAGCCACGGAGGCTAGATTAGTGCCCGGGTGATGGCAATAGGCTCTCCCACTGTTACATGGGACTTACTGGGCGAAATGTAGGTGTACTATTAGTAAACCTCTGCCTAACTCAAAATCTTTATTGCATACATGTGTACATTCAGTTGTTACATATTTGTAAGTTCCAACAGGGAACCCTCTACGGGTATAACAAGCTTTGATGTTATAAAAAATATCGCTGGACATTAATACACAACGCCACCCAGTGCTACACTAAGCAAAGCTTGTGTCGTGGACACCAGGTAGTTGATATACTACATATATGTATACTTTTTTGTTTGTTAATACAATACTTATTATACATACTCGTATAAACATCCATGACTCGGAAACAAATGTCCATGCTCGTCACACAAAACATTTGCTCCTACCGGGATTCGAACCCAGGACCCTAAGAACGTAAGGCAGCCTCACTACCACTACGCCATTCGGGTCGTCATCATCATTTGCCGAGCCTTTTCCCAACTATGTTGGGGTCGGCTTCCAGTCTAACCGGATACAGCTGAATACCAGTATTTTACAGGAGCGACTGCCCATCTGACCTCCACAACCCAGTAAATACTGGGAAATACGATACCACTTGGTAAGACTGGCGTCAGACTTTTGGGGCCACTGACTACCTGTAACGACTGTCAATGATGGACAAATGACAGCCGAGACCAACCGGGTGGTCATGTATGTTATATTTAACTATGTAATTCTCCTTTCAGGCACAGGGCGTCTAATATCACTCTCCGACGACAACAGCCTCCATTTATGGGAGATAAACGAAAAATCTCTAGTGGACCTGAAGACATACATATTCGAGGGCAAGAACAAAAAGATCTCGTCGCTGTGCGTCGAGTCTACCGGCAAGCACCTGCTGATCGGTACCGAGGGAGGGAACATATACAATCTGGACCTTAACACGTTCTCCGTCACCGAAGATGTGATATATCAGGATGTTGTTATGCAAAAGTAAGTAAAACTTCATTTAGAATTAGGTACTGAACATTAGTTATTTGATAAAAAGATGGGTACTTATATGAGATCAAAATCAAAAATTTAATTTCACATAGGCACTTAAAAAACGTCGAATAATGTGATCCCCTTCTGTGATAATGTCACCCGAAAAACGCCACATAGGCCTCCTCGAACATAGCCCCAAATGGTCTTGCGCTACGTTCGCCTTTTTTTTTTTTTTTTTGGATGGGTAATCATCAAATGACTTCTCCCACTCTGGGCGGAGCGGGAGGGAGTGTCAGAGTCTTACTGACTAAAACCCATCCATGTTCCTTCCTCGCCCTTTATATTCCGGGGCCGCGGTATCTCTTTCGAACAGGCCCGCAACCCCGGGCGCTACGTTCGCCTCAATGCAGAAATACGATAAGGTTCTCAAAAATTCGAGACCTTCTTCAGGTCAACGATCCAAAAGATTATTTGAAGCAAATCTATAATCCAGACAAAATCGTCCAACAATTTTTTTAATTTGTTTATGTTTCTACAAAATGTTTACTTACAAAAGAATCTTCTGAGTTCTGTGAAAAATAAATGTTGATTGATTTATTTCTGATTCAGGTGTCTGTCTGTTGTGTTACACATGAAAGATTTTATGAATGTAGTTTCCGGCCGGCTTTCAATATCCATTCATTCGCTTGGTTTACAAATACTGATGTTATAGTAGTATTCATACATATAATTACGATCAGCTATGGATTTGTACTTGAGTAGTAAATGATTGGGTTTAAGAATGATAGATCTTTGGCATATCGTAAGGT
Source organism: Xestia c-nigrum (assembly GCA_916618015.1). Taxonomy (NCBI): domain Eukaryota; kingdom Metazoa; phylum Arthropoda; class Insecta; order Lepidoptera; family Noctuidae; genus Xestia; species Xestia c-nigrum. Next base: position 6,276,597 of record OU745249.1, read on the forward strand.
AGGACGGTCTTAGCGTATGTAGAACGTCAATCTTTGCAGGGTGGTTGGCTAAAAAGTTGTCAAGAATTAAATGGCGTGCAATTGAAGAGGCGTTTTTGCAGCAGTGGACTGCTGTAAGCTGTTCCAATTAATATTATAATTGTGAAAGTTGTCTTGATGATTTTATTTAAGATTGTATAGATTACTCAATATCACAAAAACGCCTGATTGAAGTCTTTGACGATAGTTAGCATACAGATTAATCCAGTAAATATTCAAGCAAATAATGTCACGGGCATTAGCTAGAGTGTTAATAAAAATAAACTCACCTCCTTTTTCCTTGATTTCCAGTTGTCCAGAAGACTTCAAAGTGAACCCAGGTGCGGTAGAAGCCATCTGCGAGCACCCGAAGGTCCCGTCCCGCCTGCTGATTGGCTACAACAGAGGACTCGTCGTGCTGTGGGACCGCGTCGCCGCTGCGCCTACGCACACCTTCGTGTCCAATCAACAGCTCGAAAGCTTGTGTTGGAATGATGAGGGTATGTAGCAATAAGAGAAAGTCAAGTAGAAATAAGATTTATAATAAGTAATAGGATTTTTGGAAAAAAACAAATGTGTAAAGACTTTAATATCGCATCCAGGTTCCAAGAAATTTGCTGGTTGCATGGACCATTCTGACTTAGCTTGCGCGTCCAATCAGATTAAAACCTTTCCCAAGCTTACAAAACTAGAACTGCATGATTGAATATTAGCGTAATCGCTGAAATGATAAATCTTTTTTTCATTATTTCAAATTTAAAAAGGGTAACTTTCCAATAGAAGACTATGGAAGAAGTTGGTAATACCAGTGGATGCGTCGAGATTCAGAAAAGATCTAAGCTAACAGAGATTACAGCCTCCTTAGAATACACAATATAGAAGAATCTATCCGCTAGATGACTAAAGAGATACTGGTTTAATCATTTAAACTAATAAACCTTTTTCTCCACAGGCGAACATTTCACATCATCCCACAACGACGGCTCGTACGTGACTTGGGAAGTGGCCGGCGCAGCTAGTGACCGCCCCTTGAAGGAGCCCATCACACCATACGGCCCCTACCCCTGCAAGGCCATCAACAAGATCCTGAACAGGACTAGCGTCGATGGCGATGAGATCACTATTTATGCAGGTACGGTATATTTATCACTAGCAGACCCGCGCAACTTCGTCTGCGTCACATAATATAGCTTATAACTTTCTTCGATAAATGGACTATCCAATCAGTAGTTTCTGAGATGAGCACGTACATTATAAACCTCAAAAATCCATAGGAAACGTACTGAGTTTTGTGTAATAGTTGTAAGACAAGGGTTTCACGTTTCCTTGCCTTCGAGAAACTTTCTTGATCTGTTCTATTGTCAAATCCAAGGCAGTAATGTTAACTTTTCAGGCACAAAGTCCTGGGGCGCATTTAATGCCATAAGCACTTTCTATCAATCAACCTTTGGGTGATGCAGAGACAAACAGTATTATTTCAGTCAGCCAATGGCAATGGCGCACGAGCTTTGACAAAATAAGAGATTTGATCGGGCTTACCGAAACTGGGACCGATAGTATACACCGACATTTCTTTAATTTTGAAAACTATTTTGCGCGCAAACGTAAATCTTTGTGTAATTCACAAACATATTTTATATGGTAAAACAGAACCCGTTATCTGCAAGTTCTATTCACACAGGCCAGGTTGCTTAAAATTTTTTTTGCTTGCTTTGTTAATCGTATTTTGTTTGCAGGTGGTATGCCGCGAGCTTCATACTCAGACAAATACACGGTCACAGTGCAACAGGGAGAGAAACACGTCGCCTTCGATTTTACTAGCCGAGTGAGTATTAAATAAACAAAAATAATGTTACATTACAAGGAGTTTAACTTATAAAGTATCTCACCAGATTCTAACACTTAGATGACGGCTGGCAGACATGTTCGAATGACTTTTTCAGGCATACTGCGCCGAGCCGTAATTGTTAGAATAGTGACCACTAGTTCCAATAAGTACGGCTCGATTCTGGCGAGCGCCAGTCGAAATTATTTTAAAAAGGGGTACAAAGTTTTTGCTTCACGTATGAATAAATTGACAAACGTCAACAAAATTGTTGCCATGACGACCAAGTCTTTTAATATACGAAACGTTAGCACGTATGCGTGTGTGTCAAATGCATGGTAGTGTGTGTAATGTTTTATTTATTGATTTAATGTATTTTTATGCATCATTAAAAAAATTAGCATTCTGCAGTCGGTGAACGGTGAAGGAAAACATCTTGAGGAAACCGGCGTGTCCTAGAACCAAAAAATCGAAGACATGTGACATCTACCAAACCGCACATGGCCCGCGTGGTGGGATATAGCCCATTCCCTCTCCTTGAGAGGAGGCCGTGACCCAGCAGTGGGAAACAGTAAAAGCTAATGATGATTGAAACTATAAGTGTGCGAAATTTCATATTCCTGCGCCCGCGTAATTTTCGTAAAAAGGGGTACAAAGTTTTCTCTTGACGTATTAATATTATGACGATGGTATTGACAAAGCTTAATCACAATCTTCCGACCGTTGTTTCAAATAACTTGGTGTCGGCGCAACTTTTTTTTTCGTCCGTCCTTACCTGTAATTTCTCAAATAATCCATCCATCTAGTTTTATTGAGTCGTCGTTAGGTTCAGTCGTCTTTTATAATCCGTTTGTCACCGTCAGGTAATCGACTTCTTCACAACGACGCCGGTGCCGCCGGACGGTGTCCCGCTACAGGAGGACCGGCCGGACACTCCCGCGCAGATGCTGCTACAAACCGTCAACCAAGTCGCCGCAGCTTTGGTAAGTTTCATACTTGTTTTGTTAACGTATACCTGTGTGCTCCTCGCTAACCGTTTTATTCGATATAAGATATATGCCTTAGTCTTAATGCCTTTTACATTCAGCATCTTTATCTGAATAAACAATATCATCTCTTTTCTTAATAATTTTAAGGGTTCTGTACCTCAAAAGGTAAAAAGGTACCCTTATAAGATCACTCTCTGATCAGTCTGTCCGTGTGTCACCGTCGATTTTCTGAGGAACCGGGTAGTACTGTATACTGCTGCATATTATATGGTGCCGCAGTGAATGTTAACAAAATGATTTGCAGTTTTGAAAGTGTGCACGTTTAAAACATGTCAAAACTTAACTCAACCCGCGATCATGGCGCTTTAAACACCGCACATAGGTCGATTATTAAAAATTAGCCGGTCATAAGTCAATTTCTTAAATGAAAAGGTTATCAACCAATAATAGCTAAGATAGAAAGAGAAATATACCAGTAACAAGAATTTACTCCCCCCACCTACTAAACATGCCTCATTTGCTTGCGACAGCGCAGGTTCGAACTTGATCTTGACGCAATTGTAATTTATTGTTCTCCGCGATCTCAATTGACGGAATTAAAGAAAAAGATTTTAGTGTTTTCTACTTGATATTTCGTAACAATTGTGATGGATTCCAGTAATTCAGGTATGAGTTGTTATATTCTAATGTATTTTAAGTGTGTTAACTTCATTTTATAGCATCGGTTCAATTTTAAAAGAGGGTATATAAACAATTTATTTTTTTGGTTAATTTTTTCGTTCAAATGTAATTATGTTATCGCCTTCTCTCGCGAAATATTTTTTTTGGTTTTAAATATTTTACATATAAGGCTAGTTTACGACACATATTTTAAGTGCGAATGGCCGCGAATTTCCGACTTAAAGGTTTTTAAAGATTGAAAATCATACAAAAATAAAATAACTTTTTTCTATAAAATTTTATAAAGTGTATTTTTTTTGCTTTAGGTACCTGTGGTAAAAAAATAGTGACACGACGTTATCTTTACGATAAAATGCAACTGCAAGATTTGCCTAATTTGAGTGATAAACTAAATTATTTGGAAAACTACCTTTTGACCTGTTATGGTGACACACCTGATAACATAAGCAATTTAAAGCAAAAATTTGCATATTTTAAAACTTCAATGAGAGAAAAATAGTCTAAAGCTCATAGAAAAGAAGCTTTAATTTTGAAAACTAATGAAAATTGGTTAAGCGGAACGTTTGAACTTCCGATAAAGTGAGGAATAAATAAATAGTTAATTTTTATATTTGCTTTGGCCTAAAGCTGATTTATATTATTTTGAAATACATATATACAAATACAAAAAAATGTTATAACTACTTATATAATAAAAATATGGTAATACTCTTAATTTTTGTTGAATTATTTCCGTGTTTCGTCAGTAAAACATGCTTATTACACAAAGAACAACACTAAATGATAAAATAAAGCTAAAAAAAGCAAAATACACTGTAAAAAAAATCGACTTATGTGCACCGTCTAAAGATATCCGGATCACGGAAGATATCCTGCAAGTGACATTTTATGACATTAAAAAATATCGGACTGACATTTATTTATGTTCCAGGTGGTACTAGCAGAAGAAGAGCTAGTAGTGATAGACCTGTGCGACGACCGCTGGCGTCCACTCCGTCTGCCCTACCTCGTGTCCATACACGCGTCTGCCGTCACTACAGCGCAGTTGGTCGACAATGTGGCTTCCAACGTCTACGACAATATTGTAGCTGCTGGTGAGTTCGTTTGTCATTACATGCTCATAGAATTTAGTCTCTACAATTTCCAGTACGACTCGGCTCGTCCTCGTATCTCCATAGACATCTGGATTTATCAAAGCTGTCAGTGTAAAAAAAATACAATTGATTCTGCGAATGGTTATATTTTAATCTTTCTTGATCGACTTACAGTCAAGAAATCAAAAACTCAACTAACCTCTTGATTAATTCATTACTTGCAGTGACAGTAATGGTTTTTACTCTGTAAAAGTTAAACGCTCACTATACGAATATCAAATGTGTTTGAAAATCACTTTTGATGTAAATCATTTACACCAATCTGTAACATTCAAATTACTCGCAGGTCAACAGCAAAGCGACAACGTGTACTCAGAGAGCGCGTGGCCGATCTCTGGCGGCATCACGGAGTCTACCGAACACGCTGAACGGCAACTGTTACTGACGGGTCACGAGGACGGATCCGTTCGCTTCTGGGACGTCACCGGCGTCGCTATGACGCCGCTGTACAAGTATACTACGTCACAGCTGTTTAGGTGAGCGTAATGCACAATATTATGTAGTTAATTTAAGTCTAAATATAAACACATCTGTGTCGTGTCTAGGTAACGTAGGCGCGCATTCTTTCAGGACTACCGATAAACGTGAAAACAATATAAATCTGCTACGGGATGTGGCCTGCGCATGCAGATCATAGCCGATCCGCTACTGCGTAGCACCACCTACGCCGTAGCTGATTGGCTACGAGTGCGACGAAGCGTTACGTGACGGTCACGCGAGTTCTAAGATTTTTGTTCACCCATAAAATACTCAACGCGCCTAAAGAAGTTTTCTTTTTTTTATAAAGTGATATGATGTGACGTTTTTATGAAGTCGTTCACACAACCGTGTTTCAGTCAATGTTTGTAGAAGGCTACATGCCCCGGCTACGTCCCTGACACGGCACGGATGTGCACGATTACACATATTGGGTATTTAATATGTTTACAAGGCAATGTTGAACGTAGGGCAGAAAATAAATAGACTTTTTTTAATAATCTGTTAGTCCTATTCTAATAGTCAACTAATTCCCTACTAACGTAAAAGTCAAAATAGTTCAAATTCTACATGCTTACTTAATCTTTGTCTAAGATACGTTAGATATTTTAACAAAAACCTAGTTTCTTCTAAATAATGATTACATAGCCTGCTAAAGTCACTCATAGCTTGCTATAGAGGTGTCGACACACAGATGGTATTTGATATGAAAAGTTGTGAAGATGTTCTAATGAAATGTTCTTGACTTTTAACAACAAATATTTTATTAGATACCTGTTACTGGAAACAAAATTTTATCAAAAACTTTTGTTGTATTATTATTTTAGGGTCTGATTCAGTCAGATCATCAAACTGAACAACTTTCTCCATGAAACAAACATTGTAATCGTAAAAAAATAATAAGCTCTTGTACAAAACTTCACTACCTAACGGTGCATCCACCCTGCAGTTATTTGTTGTGGAGTAATGTTTCAAAGTGTTATTTATTGTAACTATATTGTTAGTATGATAAATAATATTGCTATTTACATGTGGTTACAATTGATAACATTGTTAGAGAATGTTACTTCAACATTTCTACATGTGGTGTGGATGTCTGAAAAACCTGTATTGTTTTTTTGAAGATTTAGTTTGGTTTTTTGTGTCACAGATCAGTGGTATGAATAATATAAGTCAAGAACATGCTATTGAATCACTTCAGTCTTACGATCCTAATACCTTCTGTGTGTAGAAGCCTTTAACGTTAGCTAACAATATGTTCCTCTGCTTATTGCTTGCTCATAACGAAGTGGGCTCAAACGGTCGACCACAAGGTAACATATAATGTTGTAAGCATGGAAAATTATTTTTATTGCCAGCTGCATGCCTCTTTTGTTTATTTTTTCATTCAATCCTGGCATCTTTATGTCGATTTTTTTTTATAAAGTAATGCACGCAATATTGAGAATGTTATTGGTCCAGTTTTTCTATGAATAGTATAGTTACTTTTTCAATCTATGCTGTTTTTTTTTTTCTCTTTGAGCGAGTGAACATACTCATGACGTGGAATCGGCCTACGGCCCCGTTCCCGTGTTCCCTATGTCGTGACGATTAATTTATCGTCGGTTTTAGTCGGCAAAAGTCATAGACGACAGTTATCGTGTCGTCCTAATATGTGAACACCTCCATTTAAATACACAAGCCACGACACTTAAAACTACACGATTATCTGTCGTCACGACATAGTGGCTTTAGCTGGTCAGAAAGAACTTTGCAATAAAAACGAAAACAACATCATGTGCCTCGTTTTGGTTCTGACGTCGCTACTAGACACCGCGTCAGACGTCAGACGATATTCGTTGACGTTATTTACTGCACGGACATAAAAATTCTAACTGATGGATTCTAGCCGATTACGCGTCTATAACTGTAGTCACTTCGTTCTAGTTGTAACCTGTTATTTTCTCATAACTCATCTCATTCAGTAAAACTTTTAAAATACCATTGCTCATAATCATAACCTTATATGAAAGCTGAGAAAAAAGAGCCTACTTTCTGTTTAAATTTTTCTCAGCTTTGTAAACTTCTTTGTGATACCCTCCATTCTCATAATTTTGGCCTGAAACTTTGTGCCATGTGGTCCCCGACGACCTCTTTCACACCGCAAAATGGAACTTTAATTAACGACAATAGAATACAAACTTATCTTTTTACGTTACTAGCCCTGGCAGACACGCCGCGCAGTTATCACGCTAACTTTAGTTGCGAAACGCGGTATCCTTTCGCGCAATATTTACGCAGCCATGTTTATTTGCTTACGGGTGAAGTCAATTTACACAGATCAGCATTTTCTTGCATACAATGTATAACACAAATGGACAGTTCACTAAGCCGTCAATAAAACATTCTGCACTTCAAACTAAGTAACTGTAGGAAAAATTGTTGCTAGGAAACGAACGTTGAAAATTCATGTTCTCAATGTAACGCACTCAAAACGTTGTGCTGATGGATGAAAAAACACAAAATCTCTGCTTACTTTCACACCCATTATTGTGTCCCTTTCTGTCAATCTAATGATTCCAATTGCACGTTAAAGTGCTTCCGTTGCGAATAAGCGCGGGTGTTTGCGATCGGACTTCTCACTCTACCAAATGACGCCTACACGTGTCAGAATGAGATAGAGATACTCGAAAATCCTGATCCGTGTATATCTGATTTCACCCTACATATTCAACCACGCTTTTGCCAGGGTCTACCTGCCCACTTTAATTGCCATATAATCAATGTATTACTCTCATGTGTAGTGGTGAAGAAATAGGCGAGCACAACGACAGTCCGACCGACGAAGAAGAATGGCCTCCATTCAGACGGGTCGGCACTTTCGATCCTTATAGCGACGATCCACGACTTGCTGTTAAAAGGGTAAGAATGACTAATTCTATTATTTTGAAAGTGTCTGAATATACAAAGAGTAACACAATGCAAGATGTCCCGCGTGGTCTCTCAGGTCATGAACCTGGACAATTTATGTTCTACGAGTTCTTGAAATTAGCATAAAATAATTGTACTTTCTACACGATCAGCTGATCAATTTCCATAAGTCATAGAACCTAAGTTGTTCAGTTTCAAAACATCGTGACGAAACCACAAAATATTGGAACCCACTGTTCCCCACAATACTGTGTATTGTATTGTTCAACGGGCTGGTGTCCGCAACTCCACGTCAAAGCGCGTATTTTGCGTATGGGCTATAATCCACCACGCGGGCCCAGTCCGTGTTGCTAGATGTCACATGTCTTCGGATTTTTGTTTTTTTTTTTGTGGCATGTGCTAGAACCAAAAATTCGAATACAATACTGGGGAACAGTGGGTTCCAATATTTGAAAAATATTGTGTGTAAAGAATTCTGTGTTTTCCAGGTAATCCTGTGTCCACTATCGGGAATGCTGACAATCGGCGGCGCGGCGGGTCACATTGTCGTCGCGAGTCTCAAGACGTCTTCCAACACTGCTGAAGTGAAGGTACGTTACGTAAAGTTAGTCTTCTTCATAACAATGAGTAAAAATAACCCTCTCTCACTCTTTACAAACTCGATCTTTTTCGTAAGGTTAAACATGCTATGTTTCTGAGTGCGGGTTGGTAGACAGTAAAATAATACTACTACTGACTATTCTAATGTAAACGTTTGGTTCCCAGTCTGTGACAGTGAACATTGTGTCAGACCGCGACGGCTTCGTGTGGAAGGGACACGATCAGCTGACGCTCCGGTCGGGATCGCTCACATTCCCACAAGGATACCAGGTGAGTGTCGTTATATTACATAGATTTTTTTGCAGCAAGATTTTAGCCCTGATTGGAAGCCTAACTCTCAAGTCATAGTCACAGAATAGTTCGGTTAAGCAGAAGACAGTCTCATAGGTTTACATGCGAGATGCCCTGCAGAAAAAAAGAAAAAGAAACAAGATTGTAATATTTTTCAGATTGATATGAGACATAAGTTTGAACGCTTTTTTTTATAAGAGGTAACAGAGGTTCACCTCTGAGGATAACGGTTGCTTTATCAGGCAATTCTGTGGATGCCATGTTATTAAGGCCTCAAGCCAGGGTGAATGTCTTTTAGATGTATTTGAAACTCGTCACCTCAGAGCGCAGTTCGTGTACTTTTTGTACGACTAGAAGTGAGTACAATTTTTTTCGCATATGTATGGGTACTACCGCGCTCACTGACGGTAGACCGCTTTCCTACCTTAAAACGCAGGACATATGGATGAAAATTGAGAATTTTGGAGATTTAGCATGCAGTAAACATGAATCTTAGCTAGCTCGTGATGTTATATTTAGATATTGTTGATGTGATAATGTTTCTCCCTGCTAGGCGAGCTCAGTGGTGCAGCTGGTGCCGCCGGCGGCGGTGACGGCGCTGGGCGCGCAGTGGGAGTGGGGACTGGTGTGCGGCGGGACGGCGCACGGCCTCGCGCTACTCGACGCCATCAACACCAAGGCGCTGCTGCACAAGTGCACGCTCAACCCGCACGGTCAGTGCACTACTTCACTACCACTACCTCACTACACTGTCATCTTACTTGCATCTACACTAATATTATAAAGAGGAAAACTTTGTTTGTTTGTTTGTTTGTTTGTAATGAATAGGCTTAAAAACTACTGGACCGTTTTTAAAAATTCTTCCACCATTCGAAAGCTACATTATCCACGAGTAACATAGGATATATTTTATCCCCGTAACGGGAATTACGCGTGTGAAACCGCGTGACGTCCGCTAGTCACTAATATAATACCAATTTATTACTATCCCTCTGCTGGGCAAATGCCTCTTCTCATACTGGGAAGACACAAACATTGATTACCACACTTGCTCAAGACAGGTTGGAGACTTCAGACTTAAATTAATTATAAGTTCCGTTCAGTTAAATGTAGTTGTACACGATTTTTGCCTTCACCAATGTCTATGATGTCCAAGATAAACTTATAAAAATACATATGAATTAAAGAAGTCACATTGGTACTTGCCCGGATTTGAACATGGGAGGCGAGTCCTTAACCTCTGGGCCATCACGACATAGCTTGCTTCAGTTCCGCGCAAAACTACTGACAACTTCTTCATCTACTTACACATCGATATCTAAAATAACCCAAAGGTGCCTGGTCTTATCACAGGACTGCACGTTCGAGGTTACGCTGCCCTACAATAGTTGAAGCAGCATTGAACTCCAATCTAATATTGGCTTTAGCAATCATTTGATAACGCTTCGGAAACAACATTTCTCGCCACAATAAGATTGACTGCAGATTTGTTGCTGATGTTTTGTTGAAAGCAATATGTAAAGAATAATAGAATGAATAAATAATAAATTCGTTTTGTCTAGATCATTCTGGTGCTGGCGACACCCCAATTTCAAGAAGAAAATCGTTCAAGAAATCCCTGAGGGAATCATTCAGAAGACTGCGGAAAGGAAGGTCACAACGACGACAAACGACCACGTCCAGTCCTACTTCACCCACACAAGTGAGTATCTTGCACTGCTTTGTTTTAAAATAATCATTGAGCTGACCGAATATCGATTAATCAAGTCTAAGAAATGAAGTCTAAGTCTAGTTTATTTTGTTTTATTCCTATTTTCGTTACTTACGACATATACAGGGTTATTTGTAAAACACCAGCAACCTCGCAGGAATAGATTACTGACATCTTAAACAACAACATTTGTTCTACGACTTTTCCGAAAACAGACAAAAAAAAATCAACTCTCCATACATATGTCCGAACAGCTGATGGAGTTTTGCATGAGAAGTCAATTTTTTTTGCCTGTTTTCCCAAAAGTCGTAGAACAAATGTTGTTGTATATGATGTTAGTAATCTACTCCTGCGAGGTTGTTGGTGTTTTACAAATAACCCTGTATAAGCCAAATAAATATGTTTTCTTTCTTTCTCTCAAGAATATCTAGACTGTAACCTAAAGCTTTCGTTATCAATGACTTTTATTATCCTTTATGGTGTTTTATTTGACGGATATTTTCCAAATCTAGTCGCAAAGATTTGCCGATCAGGAATTTGATTTGGAGTTTCAAAGAGACTTCTGTGAGACCTTCACTATTATTAAAAAATATAATTACACTTTACAGCCCATCCCGAAGAAGCCAACAGATAAAGCGGCTTCAGATACAGACGCAGAGCTGAAGCCGGTGGAGCGCGCCATCGAGGCGCGGCCCGCGGACGACGGCTTCGGCTCCATGGTGCGCTGTCTGTACTTCGCTAGGACGTTCCTTATCAACAGTACGTATCAACTCTAAAGCTTTAGGCCTTGTGTTGTATATTAGTCGCGCCGCGACCTATAATAAATCAGTGTGCATCGAGCCGTTGTCTTATTTGGTCCCCTCGTTACGCCTATCTAACACTGGCGACGAGTACCCTCGCGTTGCATTTTATACGTTTTACGTTGTGATAATGGCGAATTTAGGAATTTTATCGGTTTTTGACCACAATTCACAAACGTGGAAAACTTATAAAAATCGCCTCGGCCAATTTTTCATCGCGAACGACATCGAGGACGACGTGAAGAAACGTGCTATTTTATTGAGCGCACTCAGCGATAGTACCCACAAGCTCGCATCGGATTTAGCCTTGCCGAAGGAGCTTGAAAAAGTACCGTACGACGACATCATCACATTATTGGATGAACACTTCACACCCAAAAGTACGGGGTTCAGCGACCGTTATAAATTCTACGTAGCAGCACAAAATGACGGTGAAACCTTCACTCAGTTCGCAGCACGATTGCGAGGTCTCACTGCTCACTGTCAATTTCTTAATGTGGAGGAAACTTTACGTGATCGTTTCTTCATGGGAATATTGCCAGGACCAGAGAAGGAGAAGTTGTTTGCGTCTAACTACCGAGATCTGACGTTGGCAAAAGCGGCGGAGCTAGCTGATAGCGTGCGCAGCGCGCGCGCCGTGTCGGCCGCGGCCGCGGCGGCGCAGCGCCCCGAGTCGGCGATGGCGGCCGGCGCCGACCAAGTTTTCAAGATAGCGAAAAACGACGAAAGGAAGACGGCAAATGAAGTGCCATGTTCAGTGTGTGGTTACAAAAATCATAGTTCGTCTCAGTGTCGATTTGCAAATTATAGATGCAAAAAGTGCAATGTGAAAGGTCATTTGCGCCGTATGTGCAAAAAAATAAATTACGTAGAAGAGGGAAGTAGCGGTGACGACGGTGAGTTATTTAATATACGTTCTTTTAACGGTGAACCAATGACGGAAGTAATTTCGGTAAATGGAGTGCAAATTAAATTTCAAATTGATAGTGGGTCGGCAGTCACTGCGATATCGGAAAGTTTATACAAAAAACATTTTTTGAAGGTACCCCTTATATCCACTAATAAACGCTTGTTAACATATACAGGGGACCGTATAGATTGTTTAGGCACGGCGCTGTTGTCCTTTTCATATTCAGAACAAATTTTTGATTTGAAAGTATTCATTGTCCGCAACGGAGGACCTCCGCTTATAGGACGTGATTTTATTTCCGCATTCAAACTTGAAATGTTACCTATTCAGTATGTGGGTCAAAACGAAATCAGCTGTATTGATAATCTCCAAAAACAATATCCACAAGTGTTTTCGGAAGAGCTCGGTAGGTTTAATAAATACAGGGTAAGCCTGCAGTTGATAGAGAATACAAAACCTATTTTTTTTAAAGCACGCCCTATAGCGTACGCATTACGAGATAAGGTTGATAGGGAGCTCGACCGTCTAGTGAAAATAGGTATTTTAAAACCGGTCGAGTACTCGGAGCGCGCATCTCCTATCGTGCCTGTGTTAAAACGAAACGGTGATATTAGGTTATGTGCCGACTACTCCGTTACAATAAATAGGCAGTTAAAGATAGAACAGTATCCATTGCCGACAGCACGAGAACTTTTTACTAAACTGCACGGCGGTCAAAAGTTTAGTAAATTAGATCTAACTCAAGCCTACGCGCAGTTTCAATTAGATGACGAATCGCAGAAATATACTTGTATTAATACTCACCGGGGATTATTTCAATACACTCGTTTGGTGTTCGGTCTCGCGAGCGCGCCGGCGATTTTTCAACGCGCCATGGAGTGCGTGCTGTCGGGTTTGGACGGAGTGCTGTGCATGCTTGACGACGTGTTGATAACAGGCGAAAATGATTCACAGCACGTAGAACGGCTACATTTAGTTTTGCAAAGACTACAAGACGCCGGGTTAACACTACAAAAAGACAAGTGTGATTTTTTTAAGGATGAAGTAGAATATTTAGGATACACGGTCGATAAACACGGGCTAAAAAAATCATCGCAAAAAGTAAAGGCAATTGTAAACGCACCGGCACCCGCTAACGTTAGCCAATTGCAATCCTTTTTAGGCTTGGTTAATTATTATCGTAATTTCGTGCCGGCCGCCTCTTCACTACTCAGCCCATTATATAATCTGCTTCAAAAAGGAAGTAAATGGAACTGGAGTGAGGAACATAACAATGCTTTCAATGCCATTAAAAATGCCCTCGCTTCAGATCAAGTTTTAGCTCATTTTGATGGTAATGCACAGATCATTTTGACTGTGGACGCGTCACCGACGGGGCTAGGGGCCGTTTTGTCACAGATAGGTAAAGATAACATCGAAAGGCCGGTCTCCTTCGCCTCCCGTACGTTAAACAAAGCAGAGAAACGGTATGCGCAGATACAAAAGGAGGCAACTGCTATTATTTTCGGAGTGCGACGGTTCCACCAATATTTATACGGAAGGTCTGTACCGTTTGTTTTACGCACTGACCACAAACCTTTGTTATCCATTTTTGGCGGGAGCCGTGGCATTCCGGAGGTAACAGCGAACCGCCTACAGCGGTATGCTATGTACTTGAGTGCATACAATTTCACTATCGAGTATATAAAAAGCGCGGATAATAGTGCAGACTTTCTGTCTCGGTTCAGCTTACCTGGGTCAGATAATGAGTCATCACGCAGCGGCGGCTCGGCCGGCAGCTCGGGGGCGCATAACAGTCACGGTGTATCAGACATCGAAGAAGATCGCGCCTCATACATTAATTTCGTCATAGATGGAATTACGCCCATTACTTTTCAGGAATTACAGCAAGAAACGTACAAGGATCCGATATTAACTCAAGTGATATATTACATTAAGAACGGATGGCCATTAAAGATTAAAGACGACAGTCTTAAACCATTTCATCTATGTAAAAATGAATTATCCTTTGAAAGTGGATGTGTTATGCGCGGTCATAAAATAGTAATTCCTGAAAAGTTACGTGCCAAAGTTGTATCCGAACTTCATGGTTCACACCTGGGAATAGTCAAAACAAAGGCGGAAGCCCGCAGTAGGTTCTGGTACCCAGGCGTGGACAAGGCTATTGAAACAATGATAGCGAGTTGCGAGGTGTGTCGTAACCTGAGGCAAGCACCAGCCCGAGCGCCGCTCGCAGTGTGGCCATACCCTAAAAATCCATTTCAAAGGATACATATAGATTTTTTGGGACCGATTAATAATAATACATACTTAGTGATTGTAGACGCGCATTCCAAGTGGGTAGAAGTGTATCTAATGGCTAATGTGACTAGTAAAAATGTTGTTATTAAACTACAAGATTTCATATCTCGGTTTGGTATTCCACAGACAATAGTTAGTGATAACGGCACTGCATTCACTTCACGAGAATACCAATCGTTTTGTAGTCTGAATGGAATCTCGCACGTGACGTCACCCACCTATCACCCAGCTAGCAATGGTCAGGCTGAGAGCTTTGTAAAAATAATAAAAAAGGGCATTAAATCAAGCATAATGACCAGTAGGAATCAGAGTGAAATAAGTACAAAATTACAAAAATATTTATTACGACTACAGAAACTCCGTAAATTCCACCACTGGTACCTCGCCCGCGGAACTGGTTTTCGGTAAGAAACTTCGTTCACGTTTAGATTTACTAACTGAACCATTGATACCATCCTCGACACCGTCACTTCCCCTTAATGATCATGTGCAACGGAAACAGTACTCGCAGAGTAAGGCGTATGGAGGTACAAATACCCAATACTTTCATGTAGGAAGTAAAGTCATATATAAAAATGGAAACAAACCAAATTCGTGGAACAAAGGCATAATAGTCGAACGTAAAGGAAAAGTAATTTACTTAATAAAGGACTGTGAAACTCAGATAATGATTAAAAAACATAAAAATCAATTAATGTTGTATAAAGGAACGGATACCACCCCGCCTAACACTTGGGATTCGCCAATTGAATTGGAAGACGTCGCAAGCGCAAGCGCAACCAAACCAAACCCGCCTTTAGTTGTGAACATGCCAACAGCCCCATCACCTCCTCTACCGCATGAAGATAGACCACTCCAATCACCATGCCCAATTGACGCAGAGGCAGACAGATCGTCAGAAAAGTTCTACGACGCCGCGGCGGGCGAGGGAAGTGAGGTTCAAGTTGAACAGGAAAGTGAGAAGGAGCCAGCAGTTGAAGCAGCGGGAACTGCACAGAATGTGCAAAAGAGGGTGTACCGTTCCGTACCTAGAGTTAATTATAAACAATTCTTCTAGACATAAGTTATTACTAAAAGGGAGGAATGTTGTATATTAGTCGCGCCGCGACCTATAATAAATCAGTGTGCATCGAGCCGTTGTCTTATTTGGTCCCCTCGTTACGCCTATCTAACACCTTGTTTCCTCTAAAGCGGAGACAAGTGGAGTGAACCGGAGATTCGGCAAGCCGAGAGACGCAATAAGCGTTTTTGCTCATTTGATTAGTCGATTACAAATGCCCTTTCATCTCCGCTTTGGTAGAATCTGAGGCTAACTGACGGGTTCTAGAAACGAACAGTATATCTATAATGTATTCTTACCGTTTGTAGCGTAAATATTGGGATTGAAGACTGTTGGTGTTTTGGTAGATCATTTTCGATGGCACCAATATTAAATTGCTTTGTATTTCAAGAATACCTGAAAAAAAACAAAGGTTATCATAGTACCTTTAAACCGTCCCATCTTCTCGCCGTTACAGTCACGAGAGAATATTTTTAATAACAGTACCCTTCTTTTACAGCACAAAACTCAACACCGACCCTGTGGGCGGGCACAAACAACGGCACAGTGTACGCGTTCACGATAACCGTGCCGAACACCAACAAGAGGAAAGACGAGCCCGTCACCTGCCAGCTCGCCAAGGAGATACAGCTCAAGCACAGAGCTCCCGTCATAGGTATCACTGTGCTGGACGGCGCCGCTGTACCGCTGCCTGACCCGCTAGAGGTACGAACCTGTACAAGATATTCCTCCATACAAGGAAGAAGGTCAAATACATTAATCTCAGCTGCAGAAGTAGATATCTGTCTGTTAAGATCATTATCAGAGCTGACATCAGACACAATGACTAAAACGTTCGCAAAGTTATAACTCACCAAGGCACGGTGAATTTCGGTGAGAAGCAATGAGCCCGATTCCACCACGTGGGCCCAGTGCCGTAATGGTGGATGTCTTCGATTTTTGCTGTAGCTTATTTCAAATACAGTCATTTTTGAAGTTATAATTTTAGGCACGTTGAGCACTTTTTGAATGAACAAAAATCATGGAACTCGCGTGATTGTCACCTAACGCTTCATAGCACTCGTAGAATATTATAAATGTGAAAGTTTGCGAGTATGACTGTATGGATGTTTGTTACTCTTTCTCGCAAAAACCACTAGATGAATTTGGATGAAATTTTGCACCTTTTATTCCGGTAGTAAGATCCCATGGGATAATTATCTAGCTTTACGCGGGCGAAGCCGCTGGCAGGAATAGATTACTAAGTTTTCACTTCTACCGGCAGGCCCCGAAGACTGCCCATGACCCATGTTTTTTTTTTAATTATAATTATAATGATCGAGCAACATGTAATATAATGTATGTGTGTAGGTGGAGCGCGGAGTGTCCCCGCTGCCAGAGAGCGGCACTCACCGCGTGGTGATCACGTCGGAGGAACAGTTCAAGATCTTCTCGCTGCCGTCGCTCAAGCCGCACAACAAGTACAAGCTCACCGCGCACGAGGGCGCCAGGGTACGTACACATCTAATACGTGGAGGACTCCTTGTTTATAACGTTTAACAATATACAAGTGAGGTCGATGATGATAATAAACTAAACGTTATTCGAGTTGTTAACTTGTTGTGTACAGGTCCGTCGCACAGCATTCGCGTGGTTCGAGTGCGGTGCGGGCGTGTCGGCCGGTGTGGGCGGGTCGGGCGCGCGGCACCGCGAGTGGTGCCTGCTGTGTCTCACCAACCTGGGGGACTGTCTGGTGCTGAGCCCGGACCTGCGCCGACAGCTCAACGCCGCCGCCGTGCGCAAGGAGGACATTAAGTGAGGCACACACACTTATAGCGAACACTTGCATTACTTAGAACCTTGTCATTATATTAAACAGTCCAAATAACGCGTCTGTCGTCAACAACCTAATAGGTCGCTCGTTCGTATCCGGCTCGAAGGACAGTAAGATGTATGCGCTTGCATTGATAGCTTGAATGTAAAGTCACGGATAGCTAAAGATGATGGTTTATTGAATATTATAGTTAACCACCTCGTAACTAATCCTTTAAGAATAATGCGTGATTGCAGCTGACTATGAACGCTGATTGTGTACTGTCGCTTCTCACTGTAATTACCAACAGCGCCCACGTCATTTTATCTCCATAAAATCTTTGTATTTACTGTTTTTTGTGTTTACTAATTAAAAAGTTTAAAGTGGACAGTAAACATTTTCGTCAGTACTACAACTCGAAACAGTACATATCTTGGTCTTGAACATAACTTTTGTTTCAGTGGTATTTCAAGTTTATGCTTCTCGAAACGTGGCGAAGCTCTCTACTTGCACTCCTCGTCCGAATTACAACGGATTACACTTTCCGCTACGAAGGTATGTATATCTAGAAGTTTAGTCTAGTCTATTAGACAAAATTATAGAATCCTATTAAAAAATCCTGTAGCTATATTGTGTAATTAGCTCGTATCAATATCGCGGCTAAAACCACCGAATGGTGGTCAGAACTCAGAGGTGTACCTATACAGGGTGTAAACAAACTCATCATGAAGTCGTCAACCACCATTCTGTACATCTTTTTTTTCTAGAACCTAGAACTAAGTAGGAATTAGTCATGCTCAGTAGTAGCTTGTATAATATCATTTGTAATCTGTATTGTAGGTAACGATCGCCCAATGTCATATCATCCTGTCTCCCTGGGCGGCCGCACTACGCGGAGCGGTAGAAGAAGCCCCGCTAACCAACGGTGAACACAGGGTAAGTTTATCAAAGAAAAACTGTATGTTCTAGCTTTAAGGTAGTAATTTGATTTTATTTTTAAAATATCGACCCTTAAAAGCTATTTTGGTTTGCTCTTGCGTCCTTAGACATATTTTATTGTAGAAGCTCGTGTCTAAATGATAAGAGCCTCTCGTGTCTATCTTTGGGTTGCCTAGGTTGGTCTGTGGATGTGTCCACCTATTACATAGGTACCGAGTTTCCTCTGTGTCTCGGAAAGCACGTTAAGCCGTTGGTCCCGACTATCATTTGTAGATCTTTGATTGTCGTTCCAGATAATCTGTGGCCTAAAAAGTCTGACAACCAGTCTTACCAAGGGGTATCGTAATACCCAGTGCTAACTGGGTTGTGGAGGTCAGGTAGGCAGTCGCTCCATCTCAAATACGAATACCAGTAACTGAATCCAGTTAGACTGGAAGCCGACCCCAACATAGTTAGGAAAAGGCTACACAGATGATGAGACACTTTATTGTATATCAAAATTATTACACTTCTCTTACACAATATTCTAATTTTGAATATTTCACAAAAAAAGAAAACAAACACATCTGCTCATCCAACTCGTTGGTATCACAGGAGGAGACTCTAGAAGCCCCTCACGACGTAACAGCGGTGTCAGCAGACATCACGGTGGACTCCGTGCGCGACCACACTAACGCCGCGACCGACGCGCAGGCGCAGCCAGAGCTTAACATTAACTTACAGGTGAGAAGGTGTTTAGAGGAAACAGAACCTGATTGGCTGGCCCAGAATATCTACATATCGTACCACTATGTAGTCAGGGTCACCTTAGACCACACCATTTTAGATGCATTTTCAATCAAAGAATATTTCACTCGACCAAATTACTTACTGTTTTTTTTTAAAATGACAGCAGTAGCAATAACTCGCTTATTTTGCTGTGCCTGACAATCCATGTGAGTGATCAAATTATAAGGTTCACCACCTAATACCTACATGTGGAATGCAATAAAGTATTAAGTATCCTGTCCCTCAAAATGAACCTTCAGCCTTCTTTATGGCCGCTAAAACAAGAGTAAATATAACAATTCTAAACTCATTCCTAACAATAACCAAATCTGTACGTTCAGAACTCGCAAGTAAACACGTCATCAATGGTAGTGAAGACGACAACGCGCACCATGATGAACGACACGAACGGCGACGGCACCACCACTACGACGACCACGACCAACTCGACCAGCGAGAACAGTGAGTATGACGTCACTAACACCAGCTTGTCTACGAGATAGATGGATGACGTCACGGTCACACGCGTATAAGTACTGCACGGGGTCAGTATCGCAGCAACTAGATCCGTTTAGCATCGCGTCTCGCTTGTCCCGAGTTTTTTCTTTCCGTGTAGTGAAATGATCCTTACACGAACCTGAGTCTAATCTATAAGCACGAAACCCGTAGTTTTAGCCGAAGTTACGGGCGTTTCCTACGCAACCCCCGACGCAAAAACGACGGGGTGTTATAAGTTTGACGTGTCTCTGTACAATCAGTCCAAGATGGCCGCCGCCACAAAATGGCGGATTACATTTTTATTCAACATCTCCCTCAATATGTATCGAATGAAAGACCTTGACTTTTAGAATAATGAACACTATATTAAAAGGGAATGAGGGATATTATAATTATTATATTACACAGTACACACACACATACGGCATTTCGTTACGTGACGATTTCTACTAAATCGCACTACCCGTAAGCCGCGTTGAGGAACTTCGTCCCAAAAAAATTACCCTATGTGTCGAGGGTTTTTTTAAAATTTAATTTAACTTTAGTATTAGCTGCTCTCGATCTTACTTTCCAAGTAGTAGTTGATTAACCGGTTATCTAAAAACAGCTGTCACTGGGACATGTTCCCATACAAAAAAAATATTTAAACAGCTGTTTTAGATAATCAGACTGTCATTTTTGGTGAACATCGACCTAAGTCAGGCGATGCCGACCTCTTCCAGTACTCGTATGTGTGACCTTTGACATGTAGGTACTCTTCTCACTTATCCTGACACCAAATAGATATATTTTTCAGTGGAAATTGCCATTTAGATAAATATCTTTCACATCAATCAGAGATAATTGTATTTCAGCATTCTATGTTATAAATATACAATGAATAGTAACACGAATCTCAATAAACTTACAAGTAGTTTCCAAAAGTAAAACAGTCCATATTTAATTCAGTTTTTATTTCAGGATTTAAATCTCCCCCCACCAATAAAAATATGATTTGCATGGAAGCGAAATATGCGCTATGAATTGGCTTACTTTGTATACAAATTATATTATGATGCAAAGCTTTTGCAAAACGCGCAAAATAATATTTTTATTGTATGATTAAATTATGGTTACAGAAAATGAACTATTTCTAAAAGTTATAATTGATTAGCGAAAATAAAATCAACCAATCTAATCACTTGAGATGGAAACTCTTCCAGAAATGTCTATTAGAACGAAAATGATACAAGGATCTTTTGGAGCTCGAATCATCATCTTCCTGACCTTCTGTCATGGTATTTGGGGTTAGCGCAACACGTTTTGTTCTTCCATTATTTCCTGTCACTCGTCACGCTACCATTTACTCCCTTTTCCTTCATATCATTCCTCACACAATCAATCCATCCATCCATCCATTAAAATTTATATTCATCACTCTTTTAGTCACATGCAATTCGTCCATCTTCATCACATGCCCGTACCACAATAGACGATTACCTTGCAACTTTTCAGTAACCGGTGCAACTTTCAATGTTCCACTAATACAGGGTTATTTTTGAAACACCAACAAACAACCTCGCAGGAGTAAATTACTAACATCATAAACAACATGTGTTCTACAACTTACCAGAAAACAAAAAAAAAACAACTCTCCATACATACTGTCCGAACAGCTGATCGAGTTTTGTATGAAAAGTCGAACAAATGTTGTATTATATGATGTTAGTAATCTATTCCTGCGAGGTCATTGGTGTTTTACAAATAACCCTGTATACTCATTTCTTACTTTATCCATTAGACCACCTCAACATTCTCATCTCTGCTACATGCATTCTTCTTTCACCCATCTTCTTCACAGCCCAGCATTGTGTTAAAATCGGTTTGAAATAAAAGTAAAAAAAAATACAAAAATATTTATTTCATGTCAAACATAGTTTAAAATAGTACAATAGTACTTAGAGCATTAGTTCCTATTTCGGCCACACGCAAAATATCCTTGCACAGCCATAGACTGTAATGAATGTAATCAAGAATTTATAAAAAAAAAGAAAATCACCCTTCTGATTCCAACAGAAATAGTTCACTTTCTACCACCCTGCCTACTGTTAAAATTTACAAATAAAACCTTAAGACTTAATCGCTTCATACACCATTTTATATGTTTATGTTAAATGTTTATCCGTTTGTGTTTGACGGGCGCTTTGTGTTTTGTTTGTAGTCCTAGAGCACAGTCGCGAGGAAGGAGTCATCACGCGCATCGAGGTACCTCACACTTTGCTTTCATAGTACCTTACGTACAAACTACTACATGACCTTGCATGAACGCCCTTCTCTATACCAAGTATTCTAGTACCTTTCTACCAATTATTTAGCTTCATATGCCTCTGTTACTAACCTATAAGATTCTCTATTTCCAGTTTCTTTCTCTACTAAAAATAACTAAATTTTAAATTGTGTATTAACCAACTAACCACGTATACGCAATGTTGTGGCGTCCGTTCGTGTGTTGTTCGGTCAGGGATCACTCACCATCATGACTAAATTGTAGTGAAAAAGGAAAAAGTTTGAAACGAGATCGTTTTTGGCAATAATTCAGCAGTAGACCCTGGTAAACACGCGCGGACGTCACGAGTTGCCGAGAAGAACGTAAGATGGTACTCATAAGGCGGTGTTCACACAGACGGGCACCGTGACGGTCCCGGCCGGCACCGACCCGAAGCTGATCCTCGAGATGTTTGACCGACAACGCTCCCCGCTGTCCGTGCCCGTGCCGCCGCCGCCCGCCGCCGCCGAGACCAACTAGCAGGCACGCACAAGGACACAAGCTCTTCGAAACCATTCGCTACGCTGCCGGTCCTAATACCGGTCCAATATTCCGCCACTTGTCTATATTCCAACGTGTACTTCTACATCGTTCAGCCGGTATTCAGACCACCGATTCATAACGTAATACCGGTACTTTTTATCATTTGACAAATTGCGTCAAGAGTGACAAACTTAGTTTTACAACTAGTATAATTTGTAAACGTATTTATAGCCTTAAATTCTTTCTTCTATGCCTAGACAGCTAAAGGTACTGCCATGAATTCATTTCTTCTTAATAATTAAAGTCAATTTGGTTACTCTGGGTATACAAAAATATCCAATTAGGAGCATTTTCTGTACATTTATGTATTAATTAATTCCTTCGTGTTATAAGTCTATTTGCATTTTATTATGTTAACTCTAATATATTTTACTATTGATTTATGTGTCTTGCATGTTTATATTATGGCGACTACTTTGGATGTAATTTTCTTTGCAATGTTGTGTATTATTTAGTTAAAATTCTAGATAGATGCTTAATCTGTACTTAACAGTAATCACGAGAATTTTCTATATAATGAGATTATCTTAACTTCATTATTTAATTGTTCTGTAGATCTATTTTTAACATGGCAACCCGAGGGGAAGCTTCCAAGCTTTGTGTTTACAAGATAGCTAACAATCAAACAGGCGACTCATTCAGAACGACAAAATATAATTATTAATGTTTATGTTAGTACAAAATCCGGAAAGCCATAGCAACATTTGTTGTAACCAGCAATACTACAATAAAATTGTGGATTGTTTAAAGTAATTTATAATTAAGAGAACAATGTGAAATTAATATTCTAATTTAGCTCGTTAAGTTAGTATTTCGAACATTCGGAGTGAATGTGAATGTGCCTATTTATTTCTTTTTTAATAAAACGAAGATTGTATCTAGGTGATAGCATTAGAATCGTTTTTGACAATTAGTAATGACTAGAATATATTTTATTATGAATAGCATTTAGATTTTCCACAGCAAGTTGGAGCAAACATTTTTATTGCCAATTTTATATTAATATTATAAAGAATAATTGTTGTATTACTTTGCAGTGTTTCACTTAAATTGAATTGTATATTCAGTAAATATTAATTTTAATAAATTATAATGTTGTAGGAATGAAAGTTTTATGCAATATTTTTTTAGCTTTTTAATACTTTTATTTTGTATTTTATATAACCAATTTGCAATTTTATTTTGTACCTTAATTGGAATATTCTGTTTTGTTTTAAACAAGCAATGGCAGCTAATAATATGCGAACATATTCGAGCACATACTTACTACACATCACAAGTCGTGATCTAAGGGGATTGATTTATTGTTTTAGACATATATTTTATTCATAGATATAAGTTTAATGTGCCTGTCTTTTCGTTGGTATACTTGGGCTCTCGGGCCATATCGACATACATAAAGTAACATTTACTGTAGGAAGCGTCAAGGGTACTTGTATGGCGTCCAAAATGCTTCTATTTATATTATATACAATTTTTCTCCTTATACTGTGGCATTTTATTAAACATTTGATACGAAATTAGCAATTTGTATCCAACATTCTTACAAGAAAATAAAAGCTAAGACTATAAATATTGTGTTTTTTTATTGCACCTAGTTATTTTTATTTTATTTATCTAATATCTCTGAATGCCGCGCTGATGGCAATAGGTTCGCGTGTCCGTTTCGATAGCTCGGGCATGACGTATTTTTTTTTTGCCATGATTTTATAAAAAAAATGTAAAAGTAGACTCCCATAAATTTGTCAAAGCTATGGTTAAAAAGTTATAAGGGTTTGAACGTGGCCGCGCCATTGAAACGCTCCGAGCCGCGCGGCCACGGAGATCTTTAAAACTAAGCATTGCAGAGACCTGAAATTTTGCTAAGTAACAGATTGAATTTGTAAAAAATATAGAAAAAAATCCTGGGCTTATATTTTAGGAGCTGTTAGACTACGCCATGGCCGCGCCATCGAAACGGTGAAAACACATTTTCGCCGATATCTCGCTAAAAAAGCAGCGCAGATGTCTGAAGTTTTTTTGTAAAACCCAGATTTGAATTTGTCAAAACTGTTAATAAATAAAAAAAGCCTCAGTTTACATTTCAGGAGCTATAAAACTAATACGCCATGGCCGCGCCATTGAAACGGTGAAAAACACATTCCGCCGATATCTCGCTGTAAAAATAACGCAGACGTCTAAAGTATTTTGTAAAACCTGGATTTAAATTTGTCAAACCTAGCTAGTAAAAATGAAATAAAAATCCTAGGTTCATTATTTCAGGAGCTGTAAGACTAAAACGTCATTGAAACGTCATGGCCGCGCCATCGAAACGAACACTGATTTTTGCGGTTCTTTTTATGAATAACTAGCTGACCCTGAGTTCTTTCCTACTCCTCCGCTATACTTTCTGATTAATTTCGTTGCGGGATCCAAGACAGTTAAATTCATTCTCTGGGACTTCGTCGAGCTTCATTGTCTCGGCGCTTTTCTGGTGGTCGCCACTGTTGATCCTGGCTTTCAGGAGTTAGTGGTTTGGGCAACAAACAAACTCTTCTGCTTTATAATATTACTAGCTTCTGCCCGCGACTTCGTTCGCGTGGAGTAGTGACTTCCGGCAGATTTTTGGTTTTACCCACATTGCCGATTCTTGACCAATAGATAGCGCTGTATGTCCGCAATAAATTTTATTTTTTATTTTATTTTTTGTAATAAAAACTATTCTATGTCCTTTCTCAAGTTCCAAACTATGTCTGTACCAAATTTCACACAAATCGGTTCAGTAGTTTAGGCGTGAAGCAAAGACAGACAGACAGACAGAGTTACTTTCGCATTTATAATATTACTTTGGACTTTGGATATATTATACTGTTGAGAAAATACAATAAGTAATAAGACTTGTTGTATTCTTTAAAGAAAATATTTATTTCCATAGATTACAGGTATGCAGTAAAGCAATTAAAGATATTTTAGGTACATTTGGCACGTAAATATGAACACATGTAGCTTCACAATATTATCGACTCGTAGGTAATCTTACCTAATTAATATAAATTAAACAGAGTATAACTAGTGTACCTGCTAGTAATTCATAAACACTTATATTTACATAATTTAGATTATGGATTAAAAAGTTAGGTAATACTATAGAGAACCCGCCAGCTTGCATCCTAGTGAGACTTAACAGCTTGACACAGGTGTGTAATATATGCTATAATAACAGATAGTATATTTTCACTTGAAATAACGTTCACATCATATAATTTTCATATGCTATAAAAACAAATAACCTAATTTCATGTGATCGAATGTTAAATGTAATATACTTAAACTTCTTTTAAGTACTCTAGTATCATTTAGTATAACATTCATTTCAAATAATTTTCAATTTGAACAATGCTGTTTTGATGTAAAGTTTAGTTGACTTAACTTTAATTTGACCTAATTTTCATATTTAAGTACTCATTTTCAGCCAAAATTCTGTAAAAAATAAGTAATGCGCGCTTACAGTCACTGTCCTAACCTAACCTAACCCAGATGATTCTCCAAGGATAGAGGGGATCTAGCACTCGAGATAGTCGGGGGGAACACGTGTTCCGTCCGTTTATAGTCCAATCAAAAAATATTCAACAAAGTAAACGTTTCAAAACTAAAATTAACGTTATTATAGATTTTGAATATTATACTAACTTAATGTTATACTAAATTAGTATTAGTTTAAAAGTGCATTATAGGAAATGTTAATTAAGCCATGTAAAATAAGATTAACTGAAATTATATCAATAATTCATTAGCATTACTTATATCATTTCATCGTTACACTAAACAAAAAGTACCTACATTAAATGAAATTAGGTCACGTGAACGTTAGGCTTTCTGTTATTATATCAAATGGCACGCACCACATTTGAGACTAGCTAGGAGAAAGTTAGGTAGGTACTTTATAATTTTTCGGCCTAAACATACGCACTGGCACAGAACATTCATAATGGGGTCTCCAAGCTGAGGTCCACCACACGATTAACATTTATTTTGTTCGGCAAGAATCGGAAGTTTACCTGAAACTCCGACAAATGTTACAAGAATATAAAATAGCTGGATACTCTGTTAAAGAATTTCTTAGCGATAACGGAGATGAATTTGATAATCAGAACGTCAGGTACATTCTACAAGAAGCTGGCACGGACCAGTCGCAGTCGCGGCGCCCGTTTAATCTACTTGCATATAAAATGTATACTGCCGTCGCGACGTAAAACATACAGAAAAGACGGGACGCCCGTCACGACGGCGTCCTATTGGAAAACATATAGAAAGGACAAGGCGCGGGCAGAGCGCGGGCCTGCACGGGCGCAAGCGGGGGAGCGGAAAGGGCGCGGAGGGCAGGTTTGGACATAATAATGTAAAAACATTGTGGAGTCATCTTGTATACTTCTTAAAAACGATCAGGATAATAATGTAGATCCTCCATTATTTAAAAAAATCTATTCTGTCCATTGCTTAGCCATACCGGATGTACCCAGTACGTCTAACCCTCTGCAGATTAGCGAGATATACCAGTGCCAATACATCTTCATCTTCAGAAGAAGACATGTTGTCGTATCAAAATCGGACGGTTGAATGCCGGGTAAAGCTTTTAGTGCGCGCCATAAAAAGTCGTGACGGCGCCCTGTCTGCGACGGGTCCGTGTCTTTTCTATATGCGTTAAAAAGTCGCGACGGCGCCCTGTTCGCGACGGGTCCGCGCCCCGCCCTGGTCTTGCGTCTATTCTGTGTGGCCGTTGGCAAAGGCTCACGATGCCCTAAACACCACAATAAAATGGTCTTAGTGAACGTGAGAATAGAACCTTAGTTGAAGCTGCTCATACAATGATGCATGCTCACGAAGAGTTACCGTCAGCTAAATGAGCAGAATTGATAAATACGTGTACGTGTTAAACAGAACTGGTCCAACCATTTGAATTGTGGTTTAAGAAGAAGCCAGCAATCAGTCACCTGAAATTATTGGATGTGAATGGTATGCTCATATTCCTCAACAAAAAAGGAAAAACCTAGATAGGTTAAAAATACCGTGCTCATCACACAAACATTTGCTCCTACCGGGATTCGAACCCAGGACCCTTAGAACGTAAGGCAGCGTCACTACCACTACGCCAATCGGGTCGTCGTATAGTAATAGGGTTGTCAAAAAGGGAGGATGTGGAGTATGATAGACTAGAACCTTATTATTTTTGATAACCTTTTAAACTTATGTCAGATATCAGCATTGCTTGGCAACCGCTGTTATTCTTCAAATTATATTATTACATGTCACAACTACGAGTCTTATTTTATAATGATAAAATAGTTTTATCACTAGTTGTATGAATGCTTCGCCCGTGTGAAATGATTATAAAAATGACTTCCTTATTGAAATCCGATTTATAAACAAACATTAGTTTAAATATTTTTGCATGGAATCTTAATTCTTTTACTAAAATAAAAACCTCCTTAATTACTCCTTAAAACATCGGCTAACTGCCGGTAAAAGCCCCTTAAAAATTGGTCCACCCGTTTCGGAGCTGATAAGCCGGAAAAAACAGATGGACAAACAAAAATAAAAAAGTTTTTTTTTGTAACAAGTAATATTGTGTCATATGCATTCAGTAATTGTAATAACAAACACTTAAAGTTTATCTGAAATGTACTAAAGACAATCAAAAAGAATAATCAGCTAATTAGTTTTGGTGATTACAATGTTGTCTATAGGTACATATGGAGAAAGTTGATTTGATGGTCCTAAACACAAGCTCACATATGACTTCATGCTTTGTAGTACAAGCTGTATATGGACCAATAGCCATAATAATAAGAATGGGGTACCATAAAATTAGCTCTAACATCTCAGAATACCATTTCATGACATTAGTACGACTCGATGTCTTCTTTGGCAGCCTCAATTATTGCTTCAATTCTACTAGGGTCTTGTTCAAAACTCGGATGACTCGATTACTATTTCAGTTCTGAACATCATAGGGGTTTCCTCCTCAGAACTTGGTTCATCACTAACGTGAGTGTTAACAAATTCTTGGTCTTCAGGTATAATACGGTCCGAAACAAGCTCTGTAAATTAATAAATCCAATTTTAGATTAAGACCTCGCTATTCTTAATAATGTGATAACTACTACACCTAACTTATAATAAATTTATACTCTATTACACCATAGTACCTTTTTCTTTGGTTTTCCGCCAAAATTCTTCAGTTAAGTCAGGTCCCATCCGACCTGAATTTCTTTCATCTAAATAGACGACGGCTAGCGTTTCTTTTGCCATAGATTTCTTCTTTAGTTTTTCATTAGGTATAATATTATGTCTGATTTTCTTTTTCTTTTTTTTATCTTTTTTACTGATTGATGCCTCAGGCATACTTGTTTCATTTGCGATTCTTGATAACGTACGTAGA
Organism: Xestia c-nigrum; assembly: GCA_916618015.1. Lineage (NCBI taxonomy): Eukaryota > Metazoa > Arthropoda > Insecta > Lepidoptera > Noctuidae > Xestia > Xestia c-nigrum. Next base: position 6,305,587 of record OU745249.1, read on the forward strand.
GAAAGACCTGGAGAATAAAGATATTACCTGTTTATAAATGTGTAACATTCACTACAGTATTACATTAAAGTTCAACTTTCAAATCCAAATGCACTGTACTGACATTAGGCCAGTCCGCCTTGGGGACAATGGAACCTTAGGCAAAGCCTAATTTTAACAGTATATTTAGAGCTTCTAAGATTACTTCAAATTATTGGGTATAGTATAAGTTTGGTGGAACTATAAGATTCCCAAGAACAGGATAGTAACACTGGCCTGTGGCAGCAGCAAGTCGATCATTTACCCTTCCGAATGGTATTGGGTCCATCTGCTCCTTCTCTTTTAAAAACTGCTCTCTAACTTTTAACACGATCTCTCTTACACTAAGATCTATCACTTTCGGCATTTTAAACCTAATGGTAACAAGAAGAAGAATCACAAAACAGAAGAATGAAGAAAGCAATCTGAGAGAAAAAAACACAACACAACTTTGACAGCAAATCTAGCGATGGGCGAATGGGCGATTGTGAATGACATTCGAATCAATTCGATTGTACAAGTCATTCAAATTATTCGAATAACCTTACAATTCATTCGTATTTATAAACGAATGATAAGTGAATAACAACGTATTGCGTTGTTTCGTTCCTTCTGATTCAAATTTCATTATTACTAGTTCCCATATTCGAATATCCGTAACTTCATCTAAAAGTAAACTCTATGAACTGAGAAAAAATACTCAATTTCGTGTGGCAAATTGAACGAATGAACTAGCGGTTCGCAAATCAGTCAGTTCATATATTCGAATATCCGTAACTTCATCTAAAACTAAACTCTATGCACTGAGAAAAATGCTCAATTTCGTGTGGCAAATCGAACGAATGAACTAGCGGTTAGCAAATCAGTCAGTTCATATATTCGAATATCCGTAACTTCATCTAAAACTAAACTCTATGAACTGAACACGTTATATTGTAATATAACGTGTTTGACAATTTTACGGTGACATAATAATATCTACGGTGTGCCAGTAACTCGTACATGCCAGTAACTTTCATACCAGCCACTTTCCAGATTTACTGGCATGTGCCCTTAGATAACAACCCTGCGTTCCGAATTGCGATAAAAGTGATAATATCGCGAATCCGACCAACGCGCAATGTCACAATTATTACTCAGTAGCCTCATATTTTGTGACTACTAAATTCGGTCGGATTCGCGATATTATCACATTTTTTGCAATTCGGAACACAGGGAAAATCACTGGTTTAGTGCCAGGCTGCTGTCAAGTCAAATCTGTCAAATCACTGCCAAGCCAAGCTGTCAATGTTGTATTATTTTATTAGTTTTGGGATTTGTAATTTAAATATAAGTAAAAAACATTATGGACCTATGTAGAATTTGTCTCACAGACGGAGCACACAAAGACATATTTCAAACCCAAACTGCTAAAAATGTTGGTGACAAAAGTTTCTCTGATGTTTTCATGTTTTGTTTGGACATACAGGTAAACAATGTCTTGTTGGAATATTAAATCGTGTCCTGTGTTGTTTTTACGTCACGATAATACAAGAGTATACTCTCTCTCTGTCCCTAGGTTGAGCAAGACTCGAAAATTAGTACAAAACTATGTTTAAAATGTTATAAGAAAATTTTATCATTCCATGAGTTCAAAAGTTTAGCTTTAAAAAACGAAGCATATTTAAAATCTGTGCAAGAAGAATATGGTGTTAACAATAAGGTATTTTTAAAAGACGATATAAAAAATGAGCAGATATCCTTGAGTGATGAATGTGATGATTCTCTAGATGTAATTGTGAAGGATGAACCAAAAGATGTGCTCTACTTGAAAAATGAAGACTCGGCGCATGATTATGAATCTGAAGATGAGTTCCTAAGTGTAATAAAAAATATTAAATATGAATTTGAGAGAGAAAATGAAAATGAGGAGCCAAAGGGTATGTATTTAATAATTATTTATTCTACCTTACCCTATACTATCAGCTGATTGATCCTTTAATCACTGAAAATGTTTGAATCAAATCCAAATTGAAGTCATAAATGGAAACATTTTGCATCCAATTTATGATTCCGATAAGAATCATTAACCTCCATGCTTTGCAACAAGATTTTATTTTAAATAATAGCAACCTTAATGCCAATTAATTTTGTCATACCTTCAGAACCTCTCAAAAGAAGAATAAAAGGAACAAAGGGTATTCACAGAATTAAACATGAGAAAGAATCCAGGCCCTCTAAACAAATGTGTGAAGAATGTGGAAAAACTGTAAATGATCTAAAGGCACACTCGTACCTGCACCTGCCGGCAGCTTCGCGGAAACGCATACAATGCAAGTTATGTGACAAAGTGTTCTCGAGCCACAGTGCACGATACAAACATAATAAGATCAAACATTTAGGCTTCAAGCAGCAATGTATGCTGTGTAATAAAAGTAAGTAATGGACATTATTTTTATTAAAAAGAGCCCTATTCCTCTGCAAGGTAAAAGCCTTTGCTATTTTTCACATTCCCTTGATGTTAAGTCATAAGCACCAGTTGAACAGAAATGATCTGAAAAAATGTTGGTATGACCAACAACTGCCACCATGGCCCACATGGCTACATAGGTACAAAGGTCCAAGTGTGGAAACCATCCTATCCTACCATATATCTATATATATAAAAGAAAGTCGTGTTAGTTACACCATTTATAACTCAAGAACGGCTGAACCGATTTGGCTGAAAATTGGTGGGGAGGTAGCTTAGAACCAGGAGAAGGACATAGGATATATTTTTTTTTTTAATTATTTTCGTCGGTATGTAGTGGGTAGGTAGTAGTAGGTAGGCAGTAGTAGGTAGGTAGTAGTAGGTATGTAGTAGTAGGTAGGTAGTAGTAGTTATGTAGTAGGTAGTTGTAGGTAGGTAGTAGTAGTTACGTAGTAGTAGCTAGGTAGTAGGTAGTAGTAGGTATTTGTAGGTAGGTAGTATTTTTGACGCAGACGAAGTTGCGTGGGTCAGCTAGTAATATTATAAATGTGAATGTAAGTTTGTTTGTTATGCTTTCACACAAAAACTTCTCAACCGATCATCATGAAACTTTGTACACATATTCTTGAAGGTTTTAGAAGTAACATAGGATACTTTTTATTAAAAAAAAACTAACCCTCACTCGCAGACGAAGTTGCGCGGGTCAACTAGTAATATTATAAATGTGAATGTTAGTTTGTTTGTTACGCTTTCACGCGAAAACTACTCAATCGATCATTATGAAACTTTGTACACGTATTCTTGAAGGTTTTAGAAGTAACATAGGATACTTTTTATTAAAAAAAAACTTACCCTTGCGCGAAAAAAGTTGCGCGGGTCAGCTAGTTTCCAATAATATAGGACCAGTTTTTGTTGAAGGGGTTTTTTTTGTTCATCTAGGCCTAAGTAATGGAAAAGAAACATCATATCTTTTTAACTTACCTATTTAAATTTAATCTTATTACTCATTGTGTGTTCAGGGTTTCCTAATTAATTAATTTCACCCCCTAAAAAGCCAAATATACATAATTCTTACTCAACCCTGTCCATTCCAGTTGTGACATCATTAAAGCAGCACCATCGTTTGGTGCACAACCGTGGGACATTACCCCATGAGTGTGTATCGTGTGGGCGGAGGTTCATATCCAACTCGAGTCTGGAACTGCACATGACTACACACACCAAGGACCGACCCTTCCCCTGCCCAGAGTGTGATAAGAAGTTCACCACTAAACAAAGAGTAATGATTCATAAGTGAGTTGATATAAAATTACTTTTGGTATGAGCCAACGTGTGTTGCTCGCGTTTAAAAAACAAATTTATGAGGTTGTTGTAAGTTCTAATTTGGGTTTAGTCAATCAGAGTCTTTGATGTTTGGTTTTATTGTTTATTGGGCGTTTTTTGTGTATTTTATTTTAAAAAATGGTCTAGAAAAATTGCTCAGCTGACACATATTCGATATCAAGTTTAAATTTTAACTAAAACTAAAATTATTATCGTTTTCAGACGTTCAGTTCACGATAAAGAGAAAACGCATCTATGTCAATTATGTTCAAAAAGTTTCTTCAAGAAATATCATCTACAAATACATTTAAGGTAAGTTTCTATACCTTGAATTAAAGCTAAAATAGACTTAAATAATATTGGAGATTGAACCGCTTATTTGCTTCATGATTTAAAACAGTTTTCATAAAAATTACAATGTCGGCGCAAAAAATGACAAACCGCAATAATAATTACGTCAACTGTTAGTTCCAAGTTATCTGTTGAAAAGTAAGGAAGAGTCCCATTATCAGTTCTGACCCCGTATTCACAAACGTTCGACTCGTTTCCGATTCGACAACTAGTATATCTGTCTTCTTCTGGCATTACGAAAACGACCGAGATAGACATACGACTTCCCGAATCGGAAGCGAATCGAAGCGTTGTGAATACGGGGGCAGAACGGATCTCTGTGGTTCCGTACTGAACTGATGATAATGGGATTCTTCCCACGCAGTAAAGACTTTGGTTTAATATGGTTACACCGGCGTGAGTCGTATAACGTTAACTAGTTAGGCCCATATTAATATTACAATAAAACTAAATTAGTCTCACGGGATCGTATTACCGCCATAAAAAGTATGTGTTAATCCAGGTCATTCCAGGTTATAAGCTATATGTACCTATGCCAAATTTCATTCAAAGCCGTTTTGTAGTTTTTGCGTGATAAATTAATAAACATCCATACATCCTCTTAAACTTTCAGGTTTATTAATTCACTAGCTGACCCACGCCACTTCGTCTGCGTCACATAAGAGAGAAAAACGAAAGGAAAAAACAATCCCCGTTTTTGCAACATTTTTCTATAGCCTATACTATAGGCTAATATAACATCACGCTATGACCATTAGGAGCGGAGCAGGAATGAAAAATGTTGCAAAAACGGGGATTGTTTTTTCCTTTCGTTGCGTTGGATAGTGTATTTATCGAGGAAGGCTATAGGCCCTATAGCCTTCCTCGATAAATACACTATCCAACGCAAAAAGATTCTTTTAATTCGAGCCGATGGTTCCTGAGATTAGCGCGTTCAACCAAACAAACAAACAAACTCTTCTGCTTTATAATATTAGTATAGATAATCACAGTCCAAAACTTTATAAATTAAATAATTTTCTTTTCCCAGGAGTCACTCAAAAGAGAAGCCATGCGAGTGTCCTGAATGCGGCAAGTTCTTCGCTACCACCTCGATCCTGAAGAGTCACCGGGAGATCCACCAGGAGGACAAAGCTTACACCTGCAACCTGTGCGATATGAGCTTCAAAAAGAAGAGGTTAGTATATTTTTACTTTGTCTCACTTTACATAAGTAATACAAAATACACCTTATAGGGGTTGGAATAAAGTTGATGTAGTCGCTCGAAATAACGCGACACACAAAAAACGTTTTGTTTAATGTATATTTTCCGGCGCGAGTGGTGCTGCATTCAAGTACTTATCCTAGTTTTTGGCAGAAGTAAAAGTAAATACTTATTAAAATTTCATCAAATTAAAATGTCAGCAGAAAAGCTTTGACATTATTTTGGAATGGTTTACCTTTTTTACATATGTATTTGCTTTAAGCACGAATAGATCTTGGGTTAGGAGAAAGATGAGCGTTTGACCAGCAGACAGAGACAAATAGTTGGCTCATCTACATTCGCCTGCTAATGGCACTAACACCACTTCCGTAACGCGTAACCTTGGAAACTGCGTCAACATGACGCATGTCCTCAAAAAAATATCCTAACACAGGAATTGCTGTTTTCAGAAATACGCATTTTAAATTTGTGTCCTTGCCTTGGCTTTGCGTAATAAACAGTCGCGTGTTCCATTATAGAGCAAGAGTAATTAAAGTTGTGTGTCGTACCTACCCATTATCTAGTAACCAAATATTTTTTAGTTATTATGAGAGTATAGTAGAAGAGATGCGATAATCTTCTTTATTATCCCCAGTTACCTCAACGTACACATGATAAGCCACACGAAGGAAAAGCGCCACCCGTGCCAGTACTGCGGCATCAAGTTCGGCCGGTCCGACCATCGCAAGCGCCACGAGTACACGGCGCATGAGAAGAACTTCATCACCGCGTGACCCGCGGCCCCAGACGGGGTACATGACACAGATACCATACTTGCTGGCGGTTGTTGATCGCAATAGCGATCATTGCTCTTTCCCTAACATCTCTTCGTACGAACCAAAACAAATGAACCATGTATCGTTTTTGATAAAAAAAAAATATTGGAGATCACAAAAGATGACGATTCAAGATTTAAACAGACTTATTTTTTGGTGCTCAAAGTTAAGAACTTCTATAAATGTAGATGGGGTCAATGACCGCTTTTGCGATCTTTACTGGACTATAGCCCAGCCAGTTATGAGTATAAAGGGTGTAAAACACCTCTTAACGAATACGAAAGGTACTTGTTCATCTCGTCATTGCGATCTTTTTTTTTGTTCTACACCATACCTGGGAACCTTCTAGTTGCAGAGATATTGGGGGTCAAAGTTGCAAGATTTTGACAAGTTTTTTTTTAATAATACAACGTTTTATCGTATGATTTTTACTTTAAATATCTCTACGACCCCCGTACTATTCAATCCATCCATCCGCACAATGTTTTGATTGCGTTACATTGAGTTATTCCACAAAACATGATTTTTCACCTCAAAAAAAAAGTTGTTTCCCAGGAATATTTTTTGCGTGAAGTTACTTAGTTTGATGTACAGAATGCTTGGTTGACGGCTTCGTGATGAGGTGATTTACACCCTGTATACAGGTTGGCGACGACAATACAGCAAAAAAATAAACTGCGGATACCTAGTGATGTGCCCAGTCAGCGTACAAAAAACACAGGTCCTCGTTACCTATTTCATTTTCAGATGTGAATTAGTGAAGAAACCAACATTTACTTTAATTTCGGTTTGTTATTTTATTGTAATTTTAATAGTTTACCAATTAATGTTCTTATGAACTGAACTAATAGTACCAGTGTTCTCATTTATTGCCGTTTTGTTGTCGCCACCTTGTATGCCACGGATTTAAAATACCAAAGGGGAGGGGGAATTTTCTCCCGTTGTTGTCTATTTTACTTGGTTGGCCAGCTTAGGAGTATTAAGCTACAGAATTGTGTATTGTTATTTTCTTCTCGCGAAGGTCACAGTATGTTAGTGGCCCCGCAGAATTCGTCCTTCGACAGTAATAGTCAAACTTTGTTGTTAAACTCTTGTTAAGATTTCTATGTTAAAAATGTTCCTTTAAATATTATAAAGTTATTATTGGGAATTTATGTATTGTTGTTTTTTTTTTTTTAAATACACTTTGTTTTGTGAAGCGTAGTTTTGTTTCGTGTTCCAAAATTAGAGCGCCCGAGCCTTTGTGTAGTTTATTTCATCACCACTGCTCTCAAAACGGTGAAGGAAAACATCGTGAGAGCCAAACCAAAAGGCGCGGTGCAACGCCGCACCGCCAGCCACTTAGCCGCACTGCCACAACCACACGGGAACTGCGGCATCGCGGCGGCGCCGCAGCGGCGATGAAAAAACGATTGGCTTGCCCTAAGTACTACCGTGGAAAGATGTGTTGCTGCTCTTTTTAACCGACTTCAAAAAGGAGGTTCTCAATTCGTCGGAACCTTTTTTTTATGTATTATCCCTGATTACTCGAAGATGGATGGAGCGATTAGATTTTTATTTTTTGTTGAAAGGGTATACTTCCTAGGTGGTCCCATAATCATCAAGTCTCGGGATCTGATGATGGGATCCTGGAGAAATTGAGAGAACTCTTCAAATTTCATTGGCACACTTGGTGTGTGATTTGGTAGTTTTTGGAAGAGTACTCTCGTAAAGTGGTCCCATTTCAATTTGGTGAAGATCTGACGAAGAACTTCGGAGGTAGGCAACGGAACTCCTCAGTAAATAAAAAATAAAAACTTTTTTACAAAAATAAAACAGATTTCAGAGAAAACAAAAAAGTGAAAAATAACTTCAGAAAAAACGCTTCAGAAGTCGGTGACAAAAAAACTAAATCAATCAAACAAAGGTCACCGACTTCTAAAGCGTTTTTTCTGAAGTTATCTGAAGTTATTTTTCACTATTTTTTATTTACGTAAGTAAGAAAGAGATAGAAGCGCGTGTACAGACGAGCTACCTAGAACAAGTTGCTCGTAACGTAAGTAGAGTCAGCTAGTTTAAAGTGGAATTTATTATGTTATTCCACTCAAATGTAATGAAATGACAAACCTTTGCTAATACCGCTCATAACTCTGGGAAGAGTACTGTGTCCTGAAATACAGGCTCAGCATATTTCAGGCGTAGTCGCTCATATTTATTCGTTGTGCTTAAGTCTAACTGTATTTCAACATGTTATATTTCTAAGGAGCGAATAATAAACTTATTAAACCTTAATAAGAGCCATTCATGATCGTATTAGATATAAGTGTTCCACTACGAAGATCGACCGGTGGACACGGTGGAGGTCTGCCCTGCCTGGGTGGAGCAAGGCCGTGTCCTCGTAGCGGCGATTGGCGGCGGCGACCTCTCGCGTCCAGCCCTGGTTCAATCCATGGTACGGAGCTAGACGGAATGGGAAGCCGTCACCTCCTTCTGCGAAGCAGTCATCCTAGCGAAGGAGGTGGCGGAACGCGAGAGCGAAAGAGCCTCTCGCCCCAGCCGCCGCGGGGGACGCACCGGGTGTCGGGGGCCACATGGTTCCTACCGGCCACCGAAGACGCAGGCCTGTGGACGGTGAGCTATGGGCTAGCTAGCCGTCAGTTCGTCTGATGACGACAGGCCGAGTCGACGGTCCGTTTGAGTTCCATGCGCGCCTCAAAGAGATGTCAGCATAAAGGGAGGGGCCCGCAAGGGCCGAAGCCTGCCGGGGTGCGGGTCTGTTCGAAAGAGACCGCGACCCCGGAACGTAAAGGGCGAGGAAGGAACATGGATTGTTATTATTCAGTAAAACTCTGACACTCCCTCCCGCTCCGCCCAGAGTGGGAGGGGGGTCATTTGATGATTTCCCATCCGAAAAAAAAGGTATCTAAGAATGTATGTTTATTCTTTGATTTAAGATTAATGTGTTTGTATTTTTTTGTAACGTACTGTAGTGTAATAACGTTTTCAACGTTTAAGTATTTTAAACAATTTTTCACTTCTCATGCTCTAAAAGTACGCCATTATAGCCCTACGAAGCGGGATTAAAGTGACCGTTTATTCCCTAGGGAGTAAAAAGTAATTTAAAAATGGAACGTTCTTTTACTCTGAAACATGGTCACAAAAGATTAACTTATCAAAGGTTTTATTAAAAAACTTTTTTACAAAAAATAAAACCGACTTCAGAGAAAACAAAAAAGTGAAAAATAACTTCAGAAAAAACGCTTCAAAACTCGGTGACCTTTTTTTGATTGATTTAGTTTTTTTGTCACCGACTTCTGAAGCGTTTTTTCTGAAGTTATTTTTCACTTTTTTGTTTTCTCTGAAGTCGGTTTTATTTTTTGTAAAAAAGTTTTTATTTTTCACTTTTTAGTGGTTCACATGTGCTTACCCCTTCACAGCGTACCGGCGTGATTTTAGGTTATGAACTGGTGTAAACAATAGACAGATATGAGATTTCGGCAATCCCAGTACATTTGCTATCATTTATTGAGGAGTTCCGTTGCATATCTCCGAAGTTCTTCATCAGGTCTTCATCAAATTGAATTGGGATCACTTCGAGAAAGTACAATTCATAAAACTACCCAAACCGCTTCTAGTGTGCCTATAAAATGTGAAGAACTCTCTATTTCTTCAGAATCCCATCATCAGCTACTGATTTGATGATTATAAGACCACACAGGAAGCACCAGCTTTCAAATAAAATAAAAACGATCAAAATCGGTTCACCCAGTAGAAAGTACTGAGGTAACAAATATTTTCGAAATCGGGTGTATTTTACACATGTGCGTACCCCCTCAGAGCATACAGGCGTGATGTTACGTCATAATATAGTATAAGCAATGAACCTACAAGCGATGGCAGCAATCACTGCAGATTTGCTGTGTACTTTTGAAGAGTTCCGTTGTATATCTCCGAAGATCAGCATCAGGTCTTCAGCAAACTAAAATGGGACCAAACGGGAAGCACCAGCTTTCAAACAAAAAAAGAACCATCAAAATCGGTTCACCCAGTCGAGAGTACTGAGGTAAAAAAAAAAAAAAAAAAAAAAAAAATACAGACGAATTGATAACCTCCTCTTTTTGGAAGTCGGTTGAAAATATCGAATTGGCTTGCAAATAGAAAGCGGTTTATTGAAAAAACAAATTAACTCTTCAACGCAAGAAAAATTGATGGTTGTTTGTGTGCATCGTTGATTTTGAAAAGTATGTGCAATGCCTCTGTTGCTAGCCGCTGCAGTAATGTAGGTATTCATTATCTGTGGAGTGTGGATCATCTTCATTGCGAAAATGTTGAGAGTTTGTGTTGTGATTAAAATTATTAATCTGTGACTGACCTGATAGAAGAAAAGACTGACCGCTCAGTTCAGAATTTTTGTCGAGTGTAAATTTGATTTGTTCGGTTTCAAATGACTGTTTTTCTCGCACTCGAAGTGAAAAGTACAGTTTACACCTCGAGACTAAACGCCATTTTTATATACACTCGCTTTCATTGTCTGCCTCGCAAGCTCGGGAGTCAAACCACCTCGGGTATATAATGGCTTCGTTTAGTCCCTCGTTATAAAATATACTATATCAAACCACCTCGGGTATATATTATAATGGCATCGTTTAGTCCCTCGTTATAAAATATCTATCTATCTATACATATAATAAAATCGTTGAGACCAAAAAATCTGTACATTGAAGATTAAAAAAAAAAACCGATCAGGGTGACTTAAAATAAGTAACTGAACATATTAAAACCATTTTTAAAATTCGTGTTTGTTTGTTTGTTTGTGTGACCGCGCATCACGTAAAAACTGCTGGACGGATTTTGATGAAAACTTCACTAATCTATTTAAATAAACTCAGAATAACACTTAGGCTATAGAAATTATGGAAAATTTTGGAAAAAGGGGGTGAAAGGGGGGGGGGCAAAGTTTGTATGAAAAAAAATTTTTTGATTGTTCTAGATTCATGAAACTCAGAGTAAATACTTATTATTAAAAATAAAGAAATACCTGTTTCAGCATTTTTAACAAAAAACATCCAGAGACGTAAAAAAGAGGGTTTTGTGTTTAAAATTAATTAACTTCATACACCTATAGAATAAAATTCATTGAAGTGGAAACCTTTAAAAGTTGCTGTAAATACTTGAAATCTAATACAGGTAAATGTAATTTCTCAATTTTCTGAAATTTCATTTTTGAAGTGAATACGCCCAAAATAGCGGAACTCAAGAAAATCGGCATTCCTCGGTATAAGTAGTTGGTAATACAGGGTGGAAACAGTAAACGGGGCAGTAAGGGGAGCTGCAGATACACAAAAGTGGTCTTAGGTAACAATCCGTAATTTTTTCAGGAAATGTTTATCCCCATTCACAGATTTAATAAAAAAATAAAGTACAGTTAGCGAGAAAATTGGCATTTTACATAAAACAATTTTTTTGATGCCAATCGATCTTCTTTCCGACACTAATCAAGAAGTTCTTCCAAACCAACCCAGTTAGAGTACTCAAAAAGTCAGAAATCGCAAAAAAAAATACTTTCAGCGGGGCAGTATAGGGGAAATAGTTAGCCAGAAAATTGCTATTTTACACAAAACATTTTTTGATGCCAATCATTATTTTTTACTAGCTGTACCCGGCATGCGTTGCAATGCATTTTTTCCTACCTACCTACTACCTACCTACCTACCTGTCTATTTCTCACCGTTTAAACCTTCCCTGGACTACGACAAACATTTTAAAACCAAAATCAGCTCAATCGGCCCAGCCGTTCTCGAGTTTTAATCAGACTAACGAACAACAATTCATTTTTATTTATATAGATTTTACATAATACATAAAGCCGGAAAAGTTACAAATACATTACAAACGAGTACAAATGCTACTATCTACAAATAAAAAATGCTTTATCCTGAAGGACTATCTGATGGATCAACGCACAGCCTAAACCGCAGATTGTAGAAACCTGAAACTTGGACGGTGTATTTTCTGTATAACGTAGGCATACGATAAGAAAGAATTTTGAAATTATACCCCTAAGGGGGTGAAAAGGGGGGGCAAATATTGTATGGGAAAATGTGATCCGTTGGTCCAATCTACTTCAAACTTTGCAATCAACAATATTAACAGAATTGATGGACGCGTTTCATATTGCATTGAAATTCATCCCCTTACGGGGTTTAAAAGGGGTAGAAAGTTATTTTGTTGGTGATTTGTTTCGAATTTGATATCAATACTCTTTCGAGATTTTGATATAAACTACAAGTTATTTTGATACATGTTTCAAAACCCAATCCGATTTTATTTCAAAAAGGTTGAACTCGCATAAAAATTTGGTGCAAAACTGCAAATACTCTTTAAAATTGGAATGTCTCGAAAGTCATCGTAAAATATTAATACCGCATTTGAAGGTTTCTAAGCTTTGAAGAGGTTGTGCACTTTAAGACACGGCGTCATAGCGTAGGGACGTAGAGTTTGAAATTTTAAATGGTAAGCAGTTGTAAGAGCTCCGCAACGGTTTACAGCAGCTATATCGTGTTGCGGCTCATTTAATGCACCTTGATTAGAGCTGCAGACCTAGCTGGAGTATGACTGTCATCGAGTGTCTAAGTATGAAGACGTAAAGCTGTCAATAGAAGCCTTTAAAACTGTTTTTGTAAACATGATAATTTATTATTATTCAAATAAATACGTTGTTAATCACAAGTATTTGATTTTGAACAAAATTGCCCTTGGGTACGTAAATTGACTTCAATGCATATCTTAGGAGATACACCGTTTTAAATAACTCCGCAGCAAAATAATGATCTTGTACCGGGCGCGCATTTTCATTATGCGGAAGGATGCGTGTGATGTGCTCTTTGAAAATTGTATTATGGGTGCTTACGACCCACTCTCTGTAACCCTCTCTTTCTCTTATGTGACGCAGACGAAGTTGCGCGGGTCAGCTAGTACAATAATAAAGGTACGGTAATTTTAACGTAAGTATTTATTATTCTAACGCAAATTAGAGCTTGAGATTGTAAATTGGTAAAATATAGTTGCATGCGACTGTTCATCTTGACACCAAATAGACCAAGAGCAAGTTTTAATGTTTTCAATGAAGTTTAAGCCAATCTAGTAATTTAAAACGTTGGTAAAATCATGTTTTTAATTGAGATTTTTTCTCTCTCGGACATTTTTAAGGACTTTAGAGCGATGAAACTACAACTAGTATATTACGCATATTAATATAAACGTGAACACTTCGATCTAGCTCTTTGACTGCACCTTAATAATTTAACTCATTCAGTGGACGACAAATTACACACATCAAAAGTGTCTAGGGATCAAGCATTTTTATGCGGATTTCTTGAGATTGAGATGTGGCTTTGTAATAAATTTATGATTTTATAAATTTATATGGATCCTTTTTGGTGCATTTCATAATTTGAATCAGGAACTGTGAATCAAATTCGAGTAAAAGATGAAAATCAGCTGTCAATATTTTTCCTATAAAAACATACAACGCATTGAAGACATTATTAGTGCTACTGTTTCCCTACTACTGATTAAAACCAACGTTATTATGGAGCGGCGACGTCATTTAAGCAGGGAAGAAATGCTTAGAGCCGTGGGAATGATAGAAGCTGGTTCCCGGCAACGTACTGTGGCTTTAGCTCTGAATACAAGTCAGAGTGTTATCAGTCGACTTTGGACACGTTACCGAAGCACTGGTACCGTGGCTGTGCGCCATGGAGGACGGTATCGCTGCACCACACGGAGACAAGACCGATACATTCAAATCTTAACTCGAAGAGCTCCAACAATAACCGCCATGATGTTAGCCGTGAGGCTTCATCACTCTTCAGGGAACTTAATTAGCGACCAAACAGTCAGAAACCGCTTGCATGAAGTGAACCTTCATTCCCGAAGACCGCTACGGGTACCACCTATAGTAATGCACAATCGTAGGATTCGATATCAATGGGCTCTTGAACACAGAAATTGGGCAGAAGAACAATGGCGTTTCGTGTGCTTTTCTGATGAGTCTCGTTTTGGTATGAGACCGGATACAAGACGTATACGACACTGGAGAACCCCTGGACGCCAACAGCGATTAAAATCCTGCCAGGAAGTCCATCCTTATAGTGGTGGAACCATCATGGTATGGGCGGGTATTTGGATCGGCGGAAGAACTGAGTTGATTTGGATCAGAGGCAACCTCAACGCTCAAATTTATGCTGAGACGATTGTATCAGACGTCATCGTTCCTCTACAAGTGCAAATCGGTCCCTTATTTCAGTTAATGCATGATAATGCACGACCGCACACCGCAAGAGTTGTAAGACAGACTCTCGCCGCAGCTAACATCAATGTCCTGCCCTGGCCTGCTCAGTCGCCAGACTTGAATCCGATTGAGCATGCATGGGATATGCTACAGAGAAGAGCTCTGCCGAATATGGAGGGTGTCCAGTCGCAAGAAGACCTTTTTTTGTTGTTGCAACGAACATGGGCGGCCATTCCACAGCGTGATTTGGATGAACTCATTTTGAGTATGCCAAACCGATGTTCTTGTGTTGTTAGTGTTCGCGGTAGAAACACGGATTATTAATTGTTTAAGTTACCCAATAAAATTTTAAAGAAAACTGTTATTTCAGTCTTTTTTTCGAACTTTTGTGTTAGTGGTTCAAATGTCAAAAATCCCTTTATTAGGAAAATGGCAAATTTCTTTATTAATGCAAAGGTGACTTGGTTTATCGTTAGGCTGACCCCACATTTGGCGTGCGCGATCCTCGGGCGTGCGAGTAGCGCGAGCGCCGCGCGCGCGCTGCGTGAGCGTCGGGTGTTGCCGCCGTGTGACGTGCATGCAGCGTGCGCGCGGCGCGCTCGCGACGCTCGAGACAGACGGCGGCGGGGATAGCGGGCGAAGGGGTAAGAACGCGACTCTTACGTCGCGAGCGCGCACGCTGCATGCACGTCACACGGCGGCAACACCCGACGCTCACGCAGCGCGCGCGCGGCGCTCGCGCTACTCGCACGCCCGAGGATCGCGCACGCCAAATGTGGGGTCAGCCTTACTGTGACAAACGAAAACACTTTATTTGATGAATCCTTAAAGAAAATTTTAATTAATATCAATCAGGAGAAAAGTTATTGCAAAAATATATGTTGATCCCTAGACACTTTTGATGTGTGTGTATATATATATATATATATATATTTGGCGACAAATTTCCACTAATTGGCGACAAAATATGGGAGAAAACAGATCTTCGCTAGGTGCCCTAGTTTTTGAGATATGAATGTGGCCAACCACCTACTGTGGCCGATCTGGAGAGTCTCCCCAGAGACTCTCCAGATCGGCCACAGTAGGTGGCCATATAAAGATATAAACCCTTATATCTTTTGAACCAGTGACCGACAAATTCTGATATTTGGCGATAAATGTTTTGTGTTAACAAAACTGAAATCCCCGATGGTGGTCAAACCAGTGTCAATCACACCTGCAAATAAACGTTCCTGCTAATATGTTGGTCACTTGGTTGGTTTTTTACAAGAAGTGAGGACGCAGCCTTATACTGACATTTTGTTTTCTTCATTTGTTTTCAAACGATTATTTTGGTACACACTCTTTTATTCAATTAAATAAATTCATAAACACGTCAAACTCACACAAATACAATAATGATAAATTATAAAAAAGGAAACCAAACAATATTTGGCAAATTGTTTGATATAAATTCCATGCACGATAGTATGAGATTTTCAGGGATACTGTTGTCCTAGCTTTTCTTTGGCTGCCTCGATAATTTCTTCATTAGTCAGAGCGTAGTTTCCAGACGAAAGCAACTTGCAGGTGCCAGGTTCATATATTTTTGGGGTGTCCTCCGGTGAGAAAATGTTCAAGGTATTCCAAATATATTCTAGTCTATCTTCATGGTGAGGGAACTCTTGTTGTAAAGTGCCAACGATGTACCTGATGCGTTCGTTGAGCAGCCGAGCTGTAGCCTGTTCTGCCAGCACTACGTCCTTAGGTTTCTTAGTGCGAACTGATTGACGCTTGATGGCGATGGAGAGCTCGTTTCCGAAGCGTTGAGCGCGAATAACGCGTTCTAGTAGCTGGAAGGATAATTGTAAATGGTCACATAGGGAGAGAGCAGTTCGTGACTGAATAATTAGGTACAGCCGCATGGGTTTTTAAGGTAAAGCAGTGCTTGCCTAGGTTAATCCAGCTACATAGGCCTAGCATCCGGAGATCGTGGAAGGCGCACAAGTTCCCATGATCCCTGGTGCAAGTGTGGGAAGGGAACACCGGGGTGGTTTTTAGTCGGTTAGAGTCCGACAGACCCCTCCACCTGCTCCAGGGCGGAGAACATCTGGAATGACGTCAGTTGCATGCATGATACAACTATACTTTTGAAGATTTAATGAGCGCCTCTGACGCTGCTAATAACATGGTCGCCTACTGGGCCCAATCGATCAAGACTACTACCGTTTCGGAAAGAAGAATAAAGTTTTGCTGCAACAGCAAACTCATTTAGAAGCTGACACCAGCATAGTTGGGGAATATGTTAGGCAGATGATGATGGCTCATACTGACCCAGTCTTTAATCCTCTCTGTGACGCGCGTGTCCTGGGTGAGCTATGTGACGCGCTTCGCTAGCTGCTGATTACTTGCAGATGATGATGTCTCATACTGACCCAGTGCTTGCTGCTGTCTGGTCGTGGTTGTCTCCGTCAGCTCTCGGTCCAAAATTGATGAAGATGCCTCATACTGACCCAGTGCTTCCTGCTGTCTGGTCGCGGTTGTCTCCGTCAGCTCTCAGTCCAAAATTGAAGATGATAACTCATACTGACCCAGTGCTTGGTCCTCTCCGTGACGCGCATCTCCTTGATGAGGTCGGCGACGCGCTCTTCTAGCTGCTGGTTGGTCGCATTGGTCTCTGCCAGGTCTCGGTCTAAACGCTCTTGGTCCTTTAGAAGCAGCTCCATGTGGACCTTCGCCTCTGCGAGATCCTGCACTTAAACAAATTATTCTTTACGGAGTCGGATTTGGTATTATGTTGCTACAGCTATAAACATTGCCACGCCACTAGGTGCGTCCTGGTGGCGTGGCAGTGTTTATAGCCAAAAACCCTGAAGAATCATCATCATCAGTAATGAGCTATCTGAGGTCTGTTTCCTGTGAGAATTAAGCTACGTGGATGATATATGTTAAAGATTCGTTACACAGGGTTTTGATCAGTTCACCATGGCGAAGACGGTCTGTCGTTGATGAGTGTAGCCCTCGGTGCGAGTGAAGCTAAGAATGAGAAGTCGCTGGATAATAGATAGATAGCGCGAGCAGTAGGCGTGAACACTACCATATACCTTGGTAACTCTAGAAACGTCTGCCTTAGCGAGCCTCAGTTTGTGATGGTAGCTGGTCTGTGAGGTGCCTGTCGGGTGCGCCTTCTCCACTGCGGCCTGTGCCCTGGTCTTCTCCGTAACAGTATCGCGACGCGTCACATATAGAGCCAGATCATCAGCCAACTTCTCGCTTGTGCGACGGATTTGTTCTCGGCGAACCTAGAACCGCAAAACTTGTAGTAGGCAAAGGTCTACTTACTACTTGGTAATTTTATAGATAGAATCTTCCATCGGAATTTTCAAAGCACAAATATAAGAATCGAAAAGGAAGAACGAATATTGTGTTTGAACAAGAAAACCTAAAATGACCTGAACCTGAATTTCAACTAACTTTTAGAAGGTACCGGGCACTTTATACAGGATTTAATTAGTCTAGTATCTATCTCATACTTAGTTACAACCGACAAACCTCCATTCTGTGTATTTCATTCCTCATTTTTCCAATTTCGCCAGCAGCTGATTTAGCGCTCTTCATGCTTTTCTTTAGTTCCACTGCCAATATTCCCTAAACAAAACACGGTAAGTACCTAAGTATAAAATGACACAGCTATCGGCTACTTTCTCGCTCAATAAGTAAAATAGTAATTAGAGGGAGTAGGTACCACACCAATAGATCGATCGTCGATGGTTGAATGGATTAGTCGAAAGAGAGAAACTATCGGTCAACGATAGATCGATTGCTGTGGTAACAGACTTTTCTGTCTCGCTGACTGGGTACATACTGCCAGTGAGAACTCTCTTGTTGCTGTAGGTATTTTTAGTGCTTTATAGCTTCTAGTTGCTAGTTTTTTTTCCTTGTCGTCGGCAGTGGGACCTAATATTGAATGATAAGTAAACAGAACTACTTCGGAGTATATAGGGTGAAAGAGATATCCATCGAAATTATGACACTAGGGGAACTTGATCCATGTGCTGAATTGAAGGTAAACGTTTTTGGGTCGATCTTACTTATGTTCCACTCTGTATGTTAGGTACTGCTGTTTAACTGACCTTTCTCTGCCAAATGAGAGCTTCCCTCTGAATGCGATCCAGTTCCTGTGTGAGGTTCATCTTATCTTTGTCCAACTGTTCTATATCCTCTTCGAGTTGAATTATTTCAGTTTCTGCATCCTGTACGACATTTTAAAACATGAAAGCACCGAGAATTACATACGTTGTCCAATGTTACCCGCCTACTATTTTTTAGTGGCAAACTCCCCGTCTTAAAATTACAAAGCGGAAATTTATGAACGAGTGGGTTTAGACAAAGGAACCTTTTCCATTAAGCCAGTAATGGTTTATATCTTGTACATTGCAGTTAGAAACGTTAGACTGCTAACGTTTAACGAACATGTTCTGTGTGTAGCACCGGCACAGGTGCTACACACAGAACATGTTCGAGTAAGGTCTGTGCCGAACATGATGAATCATAGCATCATGTTTGATGTTGAAAAATGCAGATTTGGTCTGACTGACATAAGTCAGACCAAAAATCTGCATTTATCGCACCTTCTAAGTTCTTTCTTAGTTTCATTACCTTTAGATTGGCAGAATACTCATGTGTCATGCTCATATTGGTTTTCTGCGCGTCTTCGTTCCTATCCATGGCGTCCTTACGCGTATGTGCCAGCACTTGCAGTTTACCGCGCAATGCTCTCAGCGAGCGATCTACGCGGTTCTTGTCACTCTCCACCGTATCGGATTCCGATTGAATACGCATTATTTTCTGTTCGCAGATTTGTATCTCTGAAAAAGTTAAGAGATAATTGATGAGTTAAGTAAATTAAGGCATAACTAGTGTCGTTGTTAGATTAGGTACATATGCTCGCTTGTGGTGTTTTCACTGGTAATGTAGTATGATAATTTTCGGGAAATCGTGGAACGTCTCGCCAGGGCTTGAAAGTGTCCAGGTTTAACCACACATTTACATTTCGCCAGCTATATTTTTGCCCATGTAACAGGGTCAAACCTGTAATTACCATCAACCTGGAAAAAAACCAGGCTCTGTCCTGATACTCAGAAAAAGCTGATAAAAACAATGACATTTTGAACCTACGGGAATTAAACTCTCATGCTCAGCAGTCAACTACTAGCCCAGCGAGGCTTTCACAATTATAGGAATAAATAGCTTTGAATTAGTGCTTACGTTTGGAGATAAGGTTTATATCGGTGACCATGGTGTGGTACTGATCAGCCAGCTTGACCACGTGGCCCTGCTGCCGCAGCCATTCGTGCTGCATGAACTCCGTGCGCTCGCGCAGGCATTTCACCTGCTTCTCCAGCTCGTCGATACGACGCTCTTGAGGGGACTTGCTCTGGGGATATAATAATACACCATATTTCCGGAAGATTTCCATAAACTTCGACCGGTCAACAACTTTTACAATGGGACCGAACACTGAATCTCTAAAAAAAAATGTTGTTCCCTACAATTATGTTCGCATAACTCGTCAAAATGTATGGAACAATTCTACTTCTATTTTGTGATTCAGGATTTGGTCCCATACATACCATATTGTGTCTTGGTACTTGGTATCTATTTGCGCTTAGACCCTGAAAATATGTAAAAAACAAAATAAAACGTGTCACACTCACATCAAACAACTCCTTCAGCACGACATACTTCTTCTGTACGATGTCTAACTCTCTCTGCTTCTTCAACATGAGGGACGTCGTTTGGTCGTACTCGCTCTCTTGGTTCTCTATCTCTTTCTCCTTCTCCATCATTTTGTTCTGGTTCTCGTTAAGTATTTTGTTGTTCTTCACTTGGCGGTCCCGCAGTATTTCTATTTCGAGCGCCACTTTAGCATATTGATTCTCCATTGTCATTAGAGATATTTCCTGCAAGTAATAATGTTAGTTTCAAACTTTGAAATCGGTAATGTCAGGCAAGTAGCTAGTTCACATTAACTAAGGACAGTTTGAGCTTTTTCTGTGGTCTTTTTACGGGCTTAGATCTTTTTTCCATAAATATTCTGTTAGTTACCAAAAATGGCTTTGACATTATCTATATCGCTCCAGCCGAAATAAAAGAACTGCGCAGATAGAACGTTACAGATTGCATATCGCGTACAATTACAGCATTTCAATTGTCCACCGTCGGTGTCCATATATGACCATTTCGAATGTCCACCAATTGAGTCTTTACTAACTACACTCTCATTTTTCATATTTTCATCTTGAGTCATCGTTACATAGTTACCTGTTTTCTAGACATCTCTCTCATCTTCCGAATGCCGTTGGCCATGGCTTCCACGGCCTTGTCGTTCAGTAAACAATCCTGAAGATTCACCAGTATCTCGTTCTCTAACTTTATCTTGTATTCGGCCTTCCTGTCCAACTCCTTGCAAGTACTCTTCAGTATATTGTTCATTGTTTGGTTTTCCTGAAAATGTGATATTGGTAAAACAAGTATGTAGGTACTTGTATTCTCTATTTTCGTTAAAGTTTACCCGATTCGCCTGCTTTTGGCCATCCGGCCTCCTCATGTAGGTAAATTAATTATTAGGTCTATCATGGCAAGAACTAATGGTGGTAGTGTACTGATTATGTTTTATTTTCTATAAGTATCATTAAATTTTCATTAAGCACACTTACTGTTTTTATCATCTCCTGATCTCTTTCAGTCATTTTGATGGACTCATTCAGCTGATTGATCTGACTTTCCAAGTCCTGCCGCCTCATATCCTCGGCGTCATCTGTGAACATCAATTGATTCAGAAAAGCATAGAATAGAATTTTATTTTGTAAATATGGGTAATACATGTCATAATAGTCCAAAAGAGCTTACGTTTAATACCTACTAGCTACTGACCGCGGCTTCACTAGCGTGAAGTTCGATAATTGTCCCATTGGATCTTACTTTATATACTAAAACCTTCCTCGAGAACCACTCTTCCCCGTTTGTGAAAACAGCATGCAAAATAAGTACGGTAATTTTTGAGTTTACCGCGAACAGACATACAGACGCGGCAGAGGACTTTATTTTTTAGTATGAAGTGATTGACATGAGGTAGGTAATGATTGATTAATACAAAGCTGAAGGTAAATGCAAAATTAAGTGAACATCTGTTCCACTTTTGGTCACCCTTCTTACACCACTTCCATTTGCAGTTAGTGACTCGACAAAATGGCGATTATTAAAATGTGTAGGTATTCCTGAAATAATTGAACAGTTAAATATACTCACGCTGCTTAGAAGCATGCTCTATATCATACGCAAGTTTGTCCTTATTCATAGCGATCTCTTTGCCCTTGGTCATTTCCTCCATTAACATTTTCTTAGTGATTTCGAGAGAGTGATACAACGTGCGGTAGCTGTCTTGTAGAGTTCTGTGGATGGTAAAAACTATTATAGAAGAGTGAATAAATGATGGTCACCCAAACTCTAATAATAAGGGTGTAAAACACCTCTTCGATCACGAAGCCGAAAGGCACTTATTCTCCCCATCATTGCGATTATTTTTCTGTTCTACACCATACCTGGAAAAATTGTGGTTACGGAGATACGGGGGGGTCAAAGTTACAACTTTTTGACGAGTGTTTTTTTAAATACAATTTTTTTTGTAAAGTTTTGACTTTTAACACCTCCACGACCCCCGTACTATTCAATCCATCCATCAGCAACAATGTTTTAAGTGCGTTACATTGAGTTCTACCATAAAACATGATTTATAACCTAAAAAAAAAAGCTGTTTCCCAGCAATAATTTTTGCGTAAAGTTACTTAGTTTGATGTACAGAATGCTTGGTTAACGGCTTTGTGATGAGGTGGTTTACACTCTGTAGTTTAGGTTTAGGCGCCAATATGAGAAAATACCTTTTCAGGGTTTGTGTTAATTAAAATTTAGATAACCACATCTCAATTTTTTTTACTCAAAGAATTGGGTAAATGACCCTCCTCCCTCCTCACCACACTTAACTATTTCCCCTTGCGATCACTAATAAACAACTAGAAGAAGGTGACATTCTTTATACAACCTTATTTTTTGTTTATACTAAACCCGAAAAGGGGTCATTGTACTCATCATTTTGAACAACTTTTTCTATGGGACGAACCCTGAAATCGCGAAAAAAAAATCAGCTGTTCCCTACATTTATGTTCGCATACTCGTCAAAATGTAGGGAACAGCTGATTTTTTTTTCGCGATTTCAAGGTTCGTCCCATAGAAAAAGTTGTTCAAAATGATGAGTACAATGACCCCTTTTCGGGTTTAGTATAAACAAAAAATAAGGTTGTATATGTTGATAAACATATCGGTCGCGACTGTAAGACGTATTATGTTACAGAATTATAATCATCAAAATCATCAATACAATCCTCCAATTTCGTAAGAGTCGATGAACGAATTTTTCACGGTCCAAGTCCTTGCAAAAAACGTAAGAAAACTTGAATTTCGCGGGTCACCCAAGTTCTTTTGTCTGAACGCCAAAAATGTGAGGTTGAAATTACTTCCGTATTATGTTGGTACCCGTAAACCTGCCATGCCGTGTTCGCGAAGATGAAGGCAGCCGTGTGTAGTCCCAGATAATTTAAAGTCACTTAAAAGGGGACGAACCTCTATCGGGGAAGAATCTTTATCGCCTTGCAAAATTCCTATCGGAATTAAAACTTTCACGGTCATACCTGTGCTTTGACACCCTTGTTTGACACATCCCTACACCTCCTTTATAGGTTTGGTAGTTAGAATAGCCCCAGGTCTTGGAAGGCTGTGCTGTAATTTAAATAAGAAGTAAATGTAGAAAACTTACTTATAATCATCTCTGACGGAGTCGTAGACGTTGTCCCTTTGCCTGATGTTCACGATCACGGTATTCCACAGACTGACTAGACGGCGTTTGTCAAGTTCCAGGTCTTCTAGCTCAGCTGCGTATGCTGTCACCTGATTGTAATGTTTGATTATGAGCTCAAACTTCAAACCCAAAGCATTTATTTCGATTACACCATTACTGAAATGTGAATCTGTACAATAATGTTGTAGCAGCTTGTGTATGTCAGTATAATCCGATAAATAAGGCAGCCTTTTTATGGGCTAGTTCAAAACTGATGAATCCAGTCCTATTCTGAAGTACTTTGTGTGCTCGAACTAATATTGGACTGGGCATATTATTTTTTTAAAAGGATCTTACCTTATCGTTGATTTTCTCCATCTCGTTATTCTTGATTTCCAGCTGTTTCTTGAACATCTCCAGCTTGGACTCTAGTTTCCACACTTCATTATTCAGACCGAACAGGAACATATCCTGTAATGCGTTTAAAGCATATTTTTTCATAAAGGATTACCTACCTACTGCTGAAATTGGTGCTTTGAAAACAAAATTGCAAGAATACCAAAGATCAGTCAATTACTGTTTTATGGCCCAATCTATCTAGATCTTGCTATAGGTATGTTTTTTCATAGCAGAGCTGTGTTTGGCGGGAGTAGCAAGCTTGGGTCTATGTTATTATTGTGAAACAGTGAATTGCATGCTAATAAGCGTCAAAGTAAGCAAACATCCTATAATGATACTACATATATACAATCACGCCTGTACCCTATTCCCTAAAGAGTCAGACAGAAGTATGTTTAGACATATAAATATAGTTTTTATACCGGGTGTAAACCACCTCATCACGAAGCCTTCAACCAAGCATTCCGTACATCAAACTAAGCAATTTTACGCAAAAAATATTGCTGGAAGACAACTTTTTTTTGGGGTCAAAAATCATGTTTTGGGGTTTAACTCAATGTAACGCACTCAAAACATTGTGCTGAGGGATGGATTGAATGATGAAATTTCAGAGAAAATGGCTACTTTGAACATTTTTTTCGTATAAGTAGTAGGTAATAGTAAAGTTAGAATTATTTTAATTGTACAAATTAAAGTTTAAAGTCTGGTAAGCAACATAAATATATATTTTTTGCACATTTATATTCTCTCATCAAAGAGGAGTTACATAGAGAAAACCTCTCGTTAGCAGATACCACCCCTTAAATATGTGTGACGTTTCGGCGGTTGCGGCCGACGCATCGTCGGCAGGTGGCGAGTGGCGACGACGGCTCTGCAGTTTAGGTATCTGCCGCTGGCAACTAACTTGTCAGTGTCCTACCAGTTGTCTCTTCTCAGTGGCAAGGGCTTTCTTCTCTGCTTTCATCTTGTCAGACAAGCGCTGGCTGACGGTCAGGTCCGACTCGGTCTCGTCACGCCACGTCTCCAGCTGCCGGACGAGTGCGGACAGAGCTTCCATCTCTTCTGTAGCCTCACGTTCTGTAAACAAATAAAAATACATATTAAAGAAAACAATTCATGAAAAGGAGCTCGATCCTGCTATTACAATAGTGTTAGAGTAGTCGATCATTGATTTCATAATGGTCAAGCTCTGTCAAATTTTGACAAGTTTGTTAATTCTGCTATTGCTAATGGCGCCATTATGACTTTTCAATGGGTCAAACACTGACACTTCATTGAAAGAAAAGTCATAGTCAAACATGTTTAGATCTCATATTCACCAACTTCACACATAATGATATGTACACAACGGTGGAGGAGTTAGGCTTTTCCGATCACAATAGTACAATCTTACATTTAGTGTTACCCAAGCAAACTAAGAAAATAATTTGGTACACAACAAAAAGGCGATTCAACAACACAAATATTTTAAAATTCAAATCAAAATTGCACGAAATAAATTGGAATGACATAATAACGGCTGAAAAGAATATTAATGAAAATTATGAAGCTTTTAACGAAATCTTAATCGGCATCCTAAATCAATGTATTCCGTTACAAAAATACAAATTAAAAATAAATTATAATAAATATTGGCTCTCAAAAGGTATAAAAACTTGTTGCAAAAATAAAAGACTATTGAAAATACTAGTTACCAAAACAAAAAATCCTATATTAACAAAATACTACAGGAAGTATGAAAAAATATTAAAGAAAACTGTAGTGACAGCAAAAAAACAACACTATAAACACAAAATTATGAAATCACACAATAGGGTAAAAACAATGTGGGGTATAATAAACGAACGGACAAACAAAAACATTAGACGCGAAAAACAGAATATAACTATAAAATTAAACAATAATAATATGATTTCAGAGCCCAGAGTTAGCTAATATATTCAATAACTTCTTTGCTTCTATTGGAAAAACTAGTACAAGCTCATCTGGCAATAAACGAAACGAAACACCTACAATGTCTACAACAGAGAATTCCATCTTTCTGAGCCCAATAGATCCTTACGAGGTGAATGCATTAATAAAAAACTTAAAAAATAAGTCAAGCTATGGCATTGATGAACTTCCACCTACATTACTGAGACAATGTGCAGACGAGTTAACTCTTCCTTTCTACAAACTAATTAACCAATCCTTCGAGGAAGGTACTTTTCCCAACATCTTGAAAAAGGCCCTTGTAAAGCCAATACATAAGAAAAATGAAAAAACTGACCCAAATAACTACCGCCCAATCGCTCTCCTACCAACTGCATCAAAATTGTTTGAAAAAGCCATGTGTAACCGTGTCTACGCTTTTTGTGAAAAATATAAAATATTTAATGACTGTCAGAATGGCTTTAGAAAAAACCGATCCACAACCCTCGCCGTCTATAAATACATACAAGAAGCCCTCGATATTATTAACTCCAAAAAATATGCAATAGGATTACTGCTGGATATGACGAAAGCTTACGATAGAGTACAATTCGACATCTTACTAAACAAATTATATGGCATAGGGATCCGTGGTAAATGTCATGAATGGTTTGCATCGTACTTACAACATAGAGAGCAAGTAGTGGAATTGGAATATTTTAACCAAAAAACTAATGAAATAGAACTGTTCCGATCTGAAACCATACCAATAAACGCTTCAATCCCACAAGGCAGTGTAATAGGCTGTTTCCTATTCTTAGTTTACATCAATGACCTACCGAAGCATATCAGTGAACCTTGCGTTTTATTTGCGGATGATGTGTCTATTCTTGCTTCATCTGAAACTGATCTCAACCTTAATGAAAAATTAAATTCAATACTTGTCTCTACAACACATTGGATGACGGAACATAACTTAGAAGTAAACTATGACAAGACAAAAATATTGACCTTCCACCCAAGACAAAAAAAACCTATAAATATAAACTTCAGTTTTAAAAATTACAATTTACAAACAGTTAATAAATTCACCCTATTAGGATTAGACATAGACGCACACATAAATTGGAAGTCGCATATTCAGAAAGTACGAGCAAAATTATCAAAATTCTCATACGCCCTTCGGGAAATCAAAAAAACTACAGACATAAAAACTGCGTTGGTAGCATACTATGCGTATGCTTATGCATGGCTTAAATATGGTGTCATATTATGGGGAAATAGTACAGACTCGCCCACACTATTCACACTCCAAAAAAAGCTGATTAGGATACTAGTAAATGTTGAACAAACTGATAGCTGTAAGCCTCACTTTCAGGAACAAAAAATTTTAACCCTACCGAGCCTCTACATCTTTGAGATCTGTAAATTTGTACGTAAATACCCGAATTTCTACACAAAAAGAGAAGACATTCAAAACACAATTACTCTAAGACATAAAAATAGATTAAATATCCCTATATCCCGATTAAAAATGCATTCCTCAAGTACATATGTCATGTCGATAAAAATATATAATAAGTTACCAGAGGAAATAAGAAATATAAATAAATACAACATCTTTATTAATAAATTACAATTATTTCTATTAAACAAAAGCTACTATAATGTGAACGAATACTTGAATGATAGATTTTAATTAAATATATAAATAATTAAATAGGTAAAGGAAATAGCTACCTGCCTACTAAAAATAGAAATATATGTTTGTTAATTGTATGTTATTATTTTTGTGAGTTTATAATTATTTTGTTTTTTATGTATAAGTAATTTAATTTTAGTTTTTGGCTGTGTTAAATGTGTACGACTGACATTTTAACTTTTAATTTTAAGTATTTTGACATTTATATTTCTTTATTTTATTTCTAATATTTCTGTTTTGTCTATCTAATTATTCGGTTTCATTTATATTTTAATCTTTAGCATGTAAGTATTAGATTTTGCTGTGCCCTGACAGGGTCTACAACGGTTCTTAGCTCTAAGCCTTTTGTTAACACCATGTTATACCTTGTGGAATGCAAATAAATGAATATGAATATGAATATGAATAGAATAATAATCTCGTACCTACATAAATCTGGCATGAATAAATGTTGGCATTTATAATAAGTAGATTTCGAAAACCATTTGTAGGTACTAAGGGTTTTATAATAATGACAATACGGCAATGCCATTAAAGCACAACTTATGTTAGTACCTCTAATTATATTCTCGTCTAGCTTAGCCGTGGCCTTCCTATGCTTCTCTAGAGCCTCTTTGGCACGCTTCTCAGCTGCCTCACGTTCCAAAGTGCGCTGCGCCAAAGTTGCTTCATATTCCTCTATCAGCACCTACGACGGAAATTCATCTTTAGCCTAGCAACTCTGTCGAAGTGTATGATCTACTGGACTCGGAGAAAAACGCTAGGGGCAGAGCGCCTGAGCCACTGACAATAGCTTTTCAAGCGTTACGTATATTTCTGCAACGAGTTAAACAGGAAACGGAAAGTTTTCGGGAACTTTCGACAGTCTCATTAAATACATTTTTACCTAGTTGATTTAGGGCCGGAATCCACTGAAGGTGAAGACAAGACGACAAGGGCGGATATTTATTGTAACCAATTGGGTTTGTATTCGTGGCGACCAAAACGCTAGTTTTTAGCTAATGGTGAGCCTCAAATTAGTCAAAGTACCCATATGTATTTGAACTTAATAAAGCTTTAATATCTTAATCAGTTTAAGGAAATTTAACCTTTACTGCAACAGCCAGTTCAGCCATAAATAAGATATTTTTATATATATTTTTAGATTTATGAACAAGTTATTTGGAGAGGAAGCCGTAAAGACGTATAATAAAATTAATGTCGTTGTGATGCACGTACTCTTTGTCCATTGGTGTCATGGTCGTGCCGGTAGATGGCCTCCAGTTCCTTGTCGTATTGGAGCTTACTCAGCCTTAGGTCCTCACTCTGTAACAGTAGAAATAGTCGATAATTCTCTACCAAAGCAAGCACCAGATATAAAACACTTTTTCAAAAACTTGGTATCATTTGATAATAAAATTAAAGGACGGTAAATGGAAAGACAAAACAGTGGTCTGATTAAATATCTAAGCAACCTGTTGCGCCTAATCAGCGCCACAGTCCACTAGGCCACCGATAGTCGTTGAAAAATGGTGACAAATCTTGCCTCCCCACAGGCACGACCACGATTCTTAGGTCCAATGTTCACCGAAAAGATAACGGTCTGACTATCTAGAAACAGCTGTCACTGTGACTTGTTCCCATACAAACATATGTTTTAAACCGGTGTTTTTAGATAATCAGACAGTCATCTTTTTGGTGAACATGTACCTAAGTAGTAAGAGACTGAAACAGATACTCTTCAGTAATAAAATCTCATGTATTTGGATGATGATGTAGCGTATAGCCAGCAGAACAATATGGACCTCATTGTAATAAAAAAAAACATGCTAGGCAGACTTTGGTGACTGCCAATAGAAGTGAAAACTAAGGTCCATGTTCACCATAAGGATGACGGTCTGATTATCTAAAAACAGCTGTTTAAAACACATTTTTTATGGGAAGATGCATAAATATAAAAAAGGAGATATGCCCGTTAGACGACAATGTATCGGAACAATGTGTCTCCACTTTATCCCTACCACACGGCAACTACTACACATGCAGTTCAGTAAAAGCAATAGATACGCAGTCGCGCAAACACTCGCATTTCTTAAATCAGAGCGTAGTACACAATCAATTATAAACCTTATGCCATCAAACACATCGTGTATTTAGCAAGCACCGTACAACTTACCCCCACAAAAACACAAGCACATCACTAACTCGTCATAAGAAACAGCGGCCGCACTACACGATGCATGTGCTTATTGAACTATCGTTTAATTTTTACATTGCTTGTCCAGTCACTTAGCGACAACCTGGTCGAAGAGCAATGTATTTATTGCAAAATAGTAAGCCATTTGCTTATGACTGGCACAAGGGGTCAGGGTAGGGAGAGGTCTTGTGGCAGTCGCGCGGACACCGACACGCCCCCTTGCCACTTCTCCTGTTTCTTATATTTCTATGGGAACATTATGTCACTGTGACAGCTGTTTTTAGATAATCAGACCGTTATCTTTTCGGTGAACATGGACCTACGTAATCTTTATTGGCTACGGGTTTTGCCCCGCCGCCTAACTGTTGCTACGCAGTAGCGGATCGGCTAAGAGTGCTGCGAAGCGTTAGGTGACAGTCACGCGAGTTCCATGATTTTTGTTCACCCAAAAGTGCTCAACGTGCCTAAAGAAGTTTTCACTTTCAAAAAGAAGTCTAATTTCCAACCGCATCTTAAATCGTGTTATTGAACCTTTTGAAATTCACCATCCATTTAAATCCATCTTTTTAATTACTGAAAAATTGTCTTAATCATCAAGTTACCAAATTGAGTATCTGCTCTTCGGCGAGGGCGTTCTCCTTAGTCAGGAACTGTTTGAGCGTATCCTGGAACTTCTGCATGAGCGGGTGGGAGGACTCCAGCACCGCTGGCAGCGCGCCAATATCACGCTCGGCGCGCCATCTAAATAAACGAAAAAAATTAACTGACATATTGACAACCGGTCTTGCCAAGGATGTTGCCTCGTTACTTACTTGTCAAAAGCCTCCCTGCCAGACTTATTACAGCGGCACGCATCCCTGGGGCATGCGCACACGCAGGGGCAGATCTCTTCATCAAATGGAGGGTGATCGCATTCGCAGATCGACGATCGCGGCTCCTTAAACCAAATAAAGTTTTAGGTGAAGCATAGCATAAGCCTATTCAGTAGATAATATTCACACACGCTCCTCTCTATGAGAGGGAATGGGCTAAATTACAGAGTGATAAATAAAATATGGAGGTCAGTGGGTAGCCTTACGGGCGCTAAATTATACAGAGTGATAATTATGCAAATATTTTAATTAACAGCATTAGTATTAAGTTTATTTGAATGCGCCTGGAGGAGGAAATGCTTGATTTGTCCGAGCCGAGGCGTCTTGACAACTGAGGTGATTATGAGATTTACGCCCATTTTCACCACCACTACGAAGCGACGCTTAATATAAGGGTAAATGTTAAATATTATTGACTATCGGGCCTGTGCTGATTATTGAAAATACATGTTTTTATTTAGACATTGATTTTGTTCAATCACAGAATTAAAGTGTAAGCTGACCTGACCTGGGAAAAGTGAGAACTACTACTGGAAGAAGTACAACCAGGATAAAATCCAGCTGTAAAACTTCACATGATGATAATGTTATTGACGTTAAATAAATATAATACCAAATTAAGTACTACTAACATCATAAATAATCGTCTCATGCCTGAAGTGACAGCTCTCACTGGGAAGCGATTCATCGGTCGTACTGTCCTCAGTACAAACGCAGGGCACTGATGACCCTGACTTTCCCGTTTCCGACATTTCAGCTCAGTTTTCGGTTTCTCTCGCGCTAACCTATAGAAAAAGCAATGTATATTTCAAGCACACGATTGAAAAGTTGTTGTACAAATAATGTCAATGCTGTTTTATTTGTTGCTCGGCAACAGTTGTTTTTTTTTTTAATGATTTTATGGCATCACCTGTCCACCGCGGACAGCATGTTTGGTTATCGAACCTCTTTGGATTCTGTAGCGTTGCTATGGCAACGTTATGTCAACAAAAGCGCGGGATCGTGCGTCGCGTAGTAAACAAAATTGTGCAGTCGATATTAAACATAAATAAATATGGTAGGCATTATTTCATTATTTGATGTTGAAAACAATCAAACTGTATGGAAAACAAGTATTATCATGTTTTTTTTTTAATCATTGATTTTACGAAAGTTCAAACACTTATAGCAATAATTTGTTTCGTTTAGATTCTCTCTCGATCCAAACCAGCGACCGAAAGCAGGGTAAACACGGGCAGCAGTTCTGCTAAGAAAAGCTTTCCAGAACTAGAGGATTTTCTGCTGAAGAGGGACTATGTCGGTGCTCTCACTATGCTGGAGGTAAGTCCGTGAGTTGCTGCGTAATATCTGGCCCCACTGAGGTAATCTTAATATATATAAATCTCGTGTCACAATGTTTGTCCTCAATGGACTCCTAAACCACTTAACCAATTATAATAAAATTCGCACACCATGTGCAGTTCGATCCAACTTGAGAGATAGGATAGCTTACATTTCAATTTATGAGACGCAGACAAAGTTGCGCCGGTCAGCTAGTAAGGTTATATAAATGACTGTGTTACCGCTACGCTGAGGGGGATGCATGGGCAGCAGATGATATACCAAGAAAGGAGGTGTCTGATGAGATGCCGAGTAATAAGAGAAGTATCGAGGAAGAAGTTGTTGCGTGAACCCCAAATAAATGGGGATATGTAAGGGCAGGGAAATGATAATACTATCCCGTTCATGTATTAAGCCAACTGTGCCAACAGTAATTATGTTTTCCGATAATTATACCATGTAACATAATTGCAAATCTTAAAGGAATTGATTATTTTGTGGCGGTCTGGTGGCATATATCTATAACACCGTTACTAATACGTCACGCAAAATCCTGGGCCCGTAAGTAGAGTTATTCACACGATTACAAAAACCCAAAAAAACTGACTATAAAACCGTCTGAATATAGCAGAGATGCAGGCACTATTCGGGTCTTCCCTTTTCTATGCATAATGAGAAACTTTCACGCTGTCCCAGACACGTCGTTACGTCTATCACTTCTCAAGCATTTACCATCGTCATTACTCATCAGTTCATCACTTCTATCGGCTGATTGACGTGTATGTCGTTCGACATACACGTCAATACGAATTTATAGCTATTTAAAAAAATGTTTACATCTTCACTTTAGTTCCTCAAACACGAGGGCAACGTAGACGTCTGGCCAGACGTCTGGAGCGCATGGTGCTGGTTCCACCTGGGCGAGTACCGGCGCGCGCTGGACGCATACCTGCGCATACGCACCAGGGACAAGCTCGACGCGCGCGTCTCCGACTACATCGCCATGGACATCGCTGTTTGCTACTTTTATTTAGGTTTGTGGGCTGTCTTGTTCTCTTATTGCGTCAGCGTGGTAACTCACGCTGACATGTAGTTAAAACTTGTAAAGTATCACCCTATCAAGTCCTTTGTGCAGGTGTAAAGACACTGAACTATGCGGATTTCACCTAAGGGCGATACGTTAACGGTACGGTGCCACACCGCACCGCAATGGCTGTCACACGGGCGGTGCGGCACCGCAGTACAACGCTGAACAATAATATTATTACTGACGATTAAAAACACTAAAGACTTGGCGTCAATTTTTTTTTCAAATGACATTGTTTTTTCAATTACATTATTAATGGAGTTCTCTAACCCATTATGTTAACATTGGTAGTATATTCATTGAACATTTACAGGTATGTACCAGGAATCGCAGGAAGCAGCCGAAGAAGCACCGAAATGCTCTTTAAAGGTATTCGATTATATTATTTCAAACTCAAACTCAAACTCTAACTCAAATCATTTACACATAGGGTTTACTGGCCTACCACTTTACTGAGACAGCATGAATCTCTGTTACCACCCACATTAAACCCGCCTGCCTTCAAAGCAAGAGTGAACAAGCTTCATCTTTGCTCGCTCTTTCCATCACAGACCTCATCCATCACTTCCCATCAGGCCCCTTATTCACAACCATTCGACTCGCTTCCGATTCGGAAAGTCGTATGTCTATCTCGGTCGTTTTCGTAATGCCAGAAGAAGACAGATATACGACTTTTCGAATCGGAAGCGAGTCGAATGGTTGTGAATAAGGGGCCAGGTGTGATCGAGGTCAAGAGCAAGCCCATTCTGTAATAAAAAAAAGACTGCGTCTAGGGTAGCTGCGCCTTGCGGAACAAGTAACGAGAGCTCAGTAATTTTCTAGCTGACGAGTGTCAACACCCCTAGGTCCTCATCGCGCTTGGGAGGCGATAGCCTCATAAGGTGTTAGGCCTGTAGGAACTTTCTCTATACAAAGGGTACCGATATTATCATCTGTCTAGACTTTTCTAATCACATAGATGATGACTTCAAGTCTAACCAAATAGGTACTAGTCATCATCATCACCCACAGCCCGACTTCACCCACTGCTGGATATAGACTCTTTGTCAACTGACTTCCAAAAAGAGGAGGTTCTCAATTCGTCTGTATTTTTTTTTGTGTGAAGCTCCACGCTCTTGTGCCAGTCTCATTCAGGATATTCCCACATATTAGTAGGTATGTACAATATTACCTACATGGAGCGACTGATCTCCTCTACCCATTTAGTATCTAATACGATACGAAAAAGCACTTGACGTTACCCCTCAAATTCTACTACAGACGCGTCTCCAATTCCACCTGGCACACAAGCTAGGAGATGAAGAGACCCTGATGCGCGCACACGCAACCCTTCGGGATGTACCAGAGGATCAACTGTGTCTAGCTTCGGTGCACTATCTGAGAGCACATTACCAGGAGGCTATTGATGTGTATAAGAAGCTGTTGCTTGAAAGGCGGTAAGTAGAAAGTAGGTAGATATAATTCTGATTTTCATCATCTACCTAGTATTTTCCCAACTATATTGGGGACGGCTTCCAGTCTAACCGGATGCAGCTGAATACTAGTCTTTTACATGGAGCGATTTCTGCCTATCTGACCCCCACAACCTAGGTAGTAGTGGGTAATACTAGACTTTCGGGTCACTGACTAACTGTGATGACTGTCAGTCAAAGATATACAAATGACAGCCGGGACTATCGGCTTGTTTGCCAAGTCACGGAGGAAACCTGGGATATCACCAAACGATAGCCACGAGCTCTCTGTTATGAGGTTGTAGAACTTTTTTTAATATTTGATTTCGCGAGTTGTAGAACGCAGGACTGACTTGCAGACAGGCTTT
Organism: Xestia c-nigrum; assembly: GCA_916618015.1. Taxonomy (NCBI): domain Eukaryota; kingdom Metazoa; phylum Arthropoda; class Insecta; order Lepidoptera; family Noctuidae; genus Xestia; species Xestia c-nigrum. The sequence continues at coordinate 6,340,177 of OU745249.1, forward strand.
CACATATTCGGAAGATTGAAGTAACAGCTAGACAAAAAAGGTTTACAACACTTTCCCTGTGTTAAACAGAAAAAAATAAGCTTCAACGGGCATTAAACAAGGAAGAAAACAGCTTTTTGTTATAATTTTGACGTCTTGCAGATATAAAAGATATGAAAAAGAAGATGACATGGATTGGATTAAGGTGTTACCTACAATCGACGGGTAATTAAATTAGCTTAGCAGCTCATCAAGAATATGGCATACATTCATTATATTTCGTTTCTTTGTCTCATTTGTTTTAGATTTGGTCAGCTGCGTACTAAAAGTTTGTGTAATTCTTTTCGATAGTTTGTTGTACCTATTCATGGTTGCTCTTAGATGTTTTATAAAAGACAATAGTGAAATCAATCACCTATCGGAAACGTTGATCACTTCAAACATTTATTTAACTGATTTTGTCAATGTTTTGTTTGTCTCTATAGGATAGCCTCATTAAAACGTTACTGACAACAGGTTTTAAATATGTTATAGTTTTCATAAGCCGATTGATCACTGGTATAATGTATAGGTATATAAATGTAGGAACCAAGTGGGGTCTATTACAAAGAGTTGCATATCTTACATTTCGGACAAATCGACAGTTATGGAAAACACAGTTAAAAAATATTTTAGGATTCTGGTTTTATCTTCCTATTCTTCCAACATCCGTTAATCTCTTCTTGCATCCCTCCAGCACATTCATGGCGCTGAACGTGTACGTGGCCCTGTGTTATTATAAGCTGGATTACTACGACGTGTCCCAGGAAGTGCTGGGGGTCTACCTGGCTCAGCACCCCACTTCCACTGTCGCGGGGAACTTGAAGGCTTGCAACCTCTTCAGGTAAACCTTCATCGTTAGCAGGATCAGCTGGTTGCTGGCTGAACGGATCTGAATGTTTGGTACAGAGATATCGGAAATATCACCTTGGCTATTTTATCTCCCTAAAATTCTGCATAGACTCCACGCGAACGAATTCGCTCCAGCTACAGCAACCTCTATAATTTCTACATTTTTAACGCTTCTCAAATTTCCAATTTGAAATTGTTAAGGAAAATACTTACCACTTTAAAATTCTCAATAAGAAACAATTTAATTAAGGCTCCATCGTTGGTTTTCCACCTTGACTTACTTACTCCCAAAATTTGCAGATTGTACAATGGTAAAGCAGCAGAAAACGAGCTGAAACAAATGACTTCAGACCAGCACACTTTCGGCCAAGATCTGGTCAAGCATAATCTGGTTGTGTTCAGAAATGGTGAAGGAGCGTTGAAGGTACATAATTTCTCCGAAACGCGTTAAACACGATAGAGCCCCGAAATTGGGAAATACCTTTTGTAAATATAACCTACTAGCCGTAGCCACCCCGCCTCATGATAAAACATCAAGATTAATAATCCAACAACGTATTCTTAGTAGTATTCTTTTTTTTTAAATGAGAACTTTTTATGGGAGGGTAACTCGATTCGGATCAGTAACGAATTAGTTTGCGAACGAAGTAGTTCGGGAATGTCGAATCAGGAGCCTAATGACTGACGGAACAACGGACAGCCTAAACCGCTGATCGTAGAGACCTGAAACTTGGAGGGTGTGTTCTTTGTATGGCGTAGGCATCCGGTAAGAAAGAAAGAAAGAAAAAGCATTTATTAGCCCGTACAGGACAAAGCACATAAAAAATAACATTTTCACTTCTCATGCTCTAAAAGTACGCCATTATAGCCCTACGAAGCGGGATTAAAGTGACCGTTTATTCCCTAGGGAGTAAAAAGTAATTTAAAAATGGAACGATTTTTTTCTCTGAAACATGGTCACAAAAGAGTAACTTATCAAAGGTTTTATTTAAATTTCGAATTGGCTTGCAAATAGAAAGCGGTTTATTGAAAAAAAAAATGAACTCTTCAACACGAGAACAAATATTGTTGTTTGTGTGCATCGTTGATTTTGAAAAGTATGTGCAATGCCTCTGTTGCTAGCCGCTGCAGTAATGTAGGTACTAATTATTTGTGGAGTTTGGATCATATTAATTGCGAAAATGTTGAGAGTTTGTGTTGTGATTCAAATTGTTAATCTGTGACTGACCTGAAAGAAGAAAAAACTGACGGCTCAATTCAGAATTGTTGTCGAGTGTACATTTTTTCCGTTTTAAATGATTATTTTTCTCACATTCGAAGTGAAAAGTACAGTTTGTACCTCGAGACTAAACGCCAATTTAATATACCCTCGCTTTTATTGCCTCCCTCACAAGCTCGGGAGTCAAATCACCTAGGGTATAATTATAATGGCTTCGTTTAGTCCCTCGTTATAAAATATACTATATTTACAACTATTGAAAACTAAACATAGATTAAAAAGAAACGAAAGGTCCTGAACGAGGCCAAAAGGAAGGAGTAAGGATTTTCCAAAATTCTACCCTTAAGGAGGTGAAAAAAGGGGGAGGGGGTAAAGTTTGTAGACAACGTGAGTCCTTGGTCCAATCTACTTCAAATTTTGTGTAAGTAGACCTTTTTTAACAGAATTGATATGAGACGTATTCTGTTTCGTGTTCCATTGAAATTCACCTCCTAATCACCTCTTTTGGAAGAGTACTTTCTCAGAGCGGTCCCATTTAAATTTGCTAAAGATCTGATGAAGAACTTCGGAGATAGTCAACGGAACTCCTCAATAAATGATAGCAAATGAATTGCGATTGCTGCAATCTCATGTCTGTCTATTGTTAACACCAGTTCATAACATAACATCACACCGGTACTTACGTGAAGAGAAAAGCACATGTGAACGTCACCGTCAGGTTGGCTAGACCAAACGAGATATGTACATGAGACCATGTGCACTGTTTACTACCTATTTGATACTATTTAATACCTTTAATGAAGTATTTGGTACCTTTGGGTTAAGAGAGTTATCAAAGAAATAAAGAAATAAAGTGGTCAGCCATTCTGACGTCAGGTTGGCTGACCAATTTCAAGTTCTCATACTTTTAGCGTTGTATTAACTGCGTTGTTAATGTTTATATTTAATACCTATTTGGTACCTTAACATATATTTGTTACACAGCTTTAGGAAGCTCCTATAAATAGTTATTAGAAAAAGCCATTAAAACGCCTGTACATAAATTATTGACGTCTTTTCTTCTCAGAATTATTGCTAACAATGTTTTTGCAGGCGCTTAGTGGCTTATGAACAACTTGTTTCTGGATATGCATAGTTAAGTTTTATCCATCCTACTATCCTACTAATATTATAAATGCGAAAGTTTGTAAGTATGGATGTATGGATGTTTGTTACTCTTTCACGCAAAAACTACTGAACGGATTTGGATCAAATTTAGCACACAGATAGTTTATTATCTGGATTAACACATAGGATACTTTTTATCCCGGTAATAAGATCCCGTGGGATAATTTCAAACTTCACGCGGGCGAACCGCTGGCAGAAGCTAGTTTGTAATATTTTACACCGACTACTGAAAAGAGGAGGTTCGCAATTCGACTGTATTTTTTTTTGTCGTTTGTTACCTAACTTTCGACTGGGTGAACGGATTTTGATGATTTTTTAATTTGATAGCTGGTGCTTCCAGTGTGGTCCCATTTTAATTTGCTAAAGATTTGATGCTGATCTTCGGAGATATACAATGGAACTCTTCAAAAATAGACAGCAACTCTGCAGTGATTGCTGCAATCGCTTGTAGGTTCATTGTTTATACTACATCATGACGTAACATTACGCTTGTATGCTCTGATGGGGTACGCAGATGTGTACAATACACCCAGATTTAGACAGTTAGATGTGTTAAGTTCCATTTATTGGGCATAAGCCCTATTACCTTGACTTCATCATTTCAGCCGAAAGACGTTCACTGCTGGACATAGGTCTCCTCCAAGTGTCGCCACATTGACCGGTCCCTTGCGACTCGCATCCAACGGATTTCCGCAACCTTCAACAAGTCATAGGTCCACCTTGTGGGAGGTCTTCCAACGCATCGTCTTTCAGTTTGCAGTCGCCGCCGGCCATCCGTTCTGCGAGCAATGTGACCTGCCCACTGCCACTTAAGTTTGGCAATTCTTCAGGCTACGTTGGTGACCTCGGTTTTGTTGCGAATGTCTTCATTTCTGATTCGAACACGCAAGGAAACTCTGAGCATAGCCCTCTCCATTGCTCTTTGGGTGACTTTAAGCCTTTTGATAAGGCCCATTGTGAACGACCACGTCTCGGTCACGTATGTAATCACTGGCAACACACACTGGTCATAGACTTTCGTCTTGAGACACTGCGGTAAGTTGGACGAGAAGATACCGCGCAGCTTCCCGAACGCTGCCCAGCCGAGTCGGATTCGACGATTGACCTACCTAGACATGTATTGTTTTTTTTTTTTTTTATTGGAAAGGGTGTACTTTAAGGGTACATTAATGAGGGTTGCGGGCCTATCCGAAAGAGATACCGCGGCCTCGGAACATAAAGGGCGAGGAAAGAACATGGATGGGTTTTAGTCAGTAAAAATCTGACACTGGGATCCCGTTCCGCCCAGAGTGAGAGAAGACATTTGATGATTTCCGATCCGAAGAAAAAAAAGGGTACATTGATGAGAATTTGGTTAGGTTCTAATTACTCCTGAATTATGAGATCCATGACAAATGAACGGAACTCTTAAATTCTTAATTAACGATGCTCGGCCGAATCTTTTATAAGCTATCCGGATATTTGAGTCACTTACCATAACATCGATGTTAACCGACTTCAAAAATAAGGAGGTTCTCAATTCAATGTTCCCCGATTATTCGAAGATGGATGGACCGATTTTGTTTTTTTTTATTGTTTGAAAGGGTATACTTCACAGGTTGTCCTATAATCATCAAATCAGGATCTGATGACGGAATCCTGGAGAAATGGAGAGAACTCTACACATTTTATAGGCACACTAGAAGCGATTTGAGTAGTTTGAGGAAGTGTACTTTCTCGAAGTGATTCCATTTCAATTTGGTGAAGATGTAATGAAGAACTTCGAAGATAGGCAACGGAACTCCTCAATAAATGAAAGCTATTGGGATTGCTGAAATCTCCTATCTGTCTATTGTTTACACCATAGTTCATAAAGGAAAATCACGCCGGTACGCTGTAAAGGGGTAATCACATGTGAACCACTAAAAAGTGAAAATAAAAACATTTTTACAAAAAATAAAACCGACTTCAGAGAAAACAAAAAAAAATTAGCTGTTCCCTACATTTTGACGAGTTATGCGAACATAAAATGTAGGGAACAGCTGTTTTTTTGTTGCGATTTCAAGGTTCGTCCCATAGAAAAAGTTGTTCAAAATGATGAGTATAATGACCTCTTTTCGGCTTTAGTATAGACAAAAAATAATGTTGTATACTTTTTTGTTTGTAAATACATACTTATTATACATGTAAACATCCATGACTCGGAAACAAACGTCCATGCTCATCACACAAACATTTGCTTCTACTGGGATTCGAACCCAGGACCCTAAGAACGTAAGGCAGCTTCGTTACCACTACGTCATTCGGCCATTCATTTGATTTGTATCATAATTTGATCATGTTAAATTTAATAAAACCCTTATTACTTTATCGTGTGGTTAGTGGCTAACTGGTTCATAGCACCATAGGTACCCATAGGCCTCTGACTTGGCTTGCCATGCCGTCGAGAAATACAAAACCAAACAGTCAATAAAAAAAAATACCGTATTCAACATTCCCAAGTACATACTTATATTCCTTAGAAAAAATGCGATATGTAAATAATTAAATAATAATACAAATGGATAAAACTTAACTATGCATATCCAGATACAAGTTGTTCATAAGCCACAAAGCGCCTGCAAAAACATTGTTAGCAATAATTCTGAGAAGAAAAGACGTCAATAATTTATGTACAGGCGTTTTAATGGCTTTTTCTAATAACTATTTATAGGAGCTTCCTAAAGCTGTGTTACACATATATGTTAAGGTACCAAATAGGTATTAAATATGAACATTAACAACGCAGTTAATACAACGCTAAAAGTATGAGAACTTGAAATTGGTCAGCCAACCTGACGTCAGAATGGCTGACCACTTTATTTCTTTGATAACTCTCTTAACCCAAAGGTACCAAATACTTCATTAAAGGTATTAAATAGTATAAAATAGGTAGTAAACAGTGCACATGGTCTCATGTACATATCTCGTTTGGTCTAGCCAACCTGACGGTGACGATGTGAACCACTAAAAAAAGAAAAATATTTTTTTTTGAAAAAATGTTGAACTCATTTTAAAACTTTTTACTGTAAATAATATCTGTGTTTAATTTGTGGTGTATATTATTATATTACCTACTTATAGCTTTATTTTAGTTTGTCTTAGAAGTTTAATTTAGTTAAATTTATAAGGTTTAACAATTTCAATATTAAATAGTTCAACTTACATTAGTATAGTTATCACTTCTGTCGAGCGTCCCGAGACGACGCACACGTTTTTTTTTTTTGCGTGTCGATAGACTCTAACAATACCCGACCAGTATGTTGCCACCTGCACAGCTTTAGGCTTTAGGTGCAAGTGGCTGTAGATGTTGGTTAGGAAAGGAAGTGGAGCATATCCTGCAAAGGAGTTCCACACTGACATTGTATTTGGGACGGTTCGATTATACCCTATTTCACCCGCAAACGGTTAAATCTTCCAAATTGGCCACTGCAGTTTCTGTCCAGGACTATTCTTTCTTAAAAACTTTGAATCATTGAAATCGATTGGATGCTTTTGATCTTGTACGACTATACTGACACGTGATTCTATTGTGATTCTATTCGTATCGTCTTCATGTATTTTTAATTTAATACAGCCGGGGCCTATGTTCTACTCCTGGTTAGAGGCTAGTCAATTCCATCAATTGGCCTATCAATTTCATAGCCATTTGTTCTTTTGTTTAAAAGTTATTAAATACACATTTTCATGATGTACAAATATGTAATTTTCTAAATTAGACAATCAATGAACCACGTCACAAGTCGTCAACATGACAGGTGAGGAAACTAGGTGGCCAGTATATAACAAAAGTGAAAAGATTTCAAGGTTTTCAGAATTCACATTTCGTTTTCCGCAGGTGTTACCGGAACTAGTGGACGTGGTACCAGAAGCCCGGCTCAACTTGGCAGGCTACCGCCTTCGGAACCGAGAGCCTTTGGAGGCCAGGACCTTGTTGGAGCCCTTGCAGCCCACCTCGCCATTACACTACATCCTGAGGGCTGTGGTCGCAGTGAGACTGTATAATGAGACTAGTGATGTAAGTAGATGTGCCTCGTCGAAATTTGATTAGATAACTCATTAGAGTAGAGCTTCATATGTTCCAATTTGGGGTACCCGATCTTTGAACCTGCGCAAGTTTTAGCGAACGCCCATTAAGGGGCCTTTTACAGTCCACTAGCGCCGCCAATCGAAAAAATGTCATAACTCGTAAATAGAATCAAAAATACAAAATGTGGTCTATTATTACTGTAGAAAAGGCAATAACGTAATTTTATAACACATTGTCAACACTTGAAATATAGCTGTTTAGCTAAATCGTACATTTGTAACAAAAACGGCCGTTTATGTTTTGAGTGCACGATTTAGCTAAACAGCTATATTTCAAGTGTTGATAAGGTGTTATACAATTACGTTATTGCCTTTTCCACAGTATTAATAGAACATATTTTGTATTTTTGATTCTATTTACGAGTTATGAAATTTTTTCGATTGGCGGCGCTAGTGGACTGTAAGAGGCCTCTTAAATGACGCGGCCGTGAATTGATTGTTTTTGGCTTTCATCTGTTATGTCTTACTTGTCTATACTTATCACATACTACAAGCGCTCCGACTAACACTACCGTACTTTTCTTTTTTTTTTTCGGATGTGATATCATCAAATGACTTCTCCCACTCTGGGCGGAGCGGGAGGGAGTGTCAGACTTTTACTGACTAAACCTACGCCCCCGTACTATTCAATCCATCTATCAGCACAATATATTTAGTGCAACAAGCAAACATAATTTTTCGCCCCAAAAAAAAAAAGTTTTGCGTAAAGTTACTTAGTTTGATGTACAGAATGCTTGGTTGACGGCTTCGTAATGAGGTTGTTTAATCCCTGTATACCCCATACTATCTCTGTCAATAGATTGTATTTATTCAGCCTCTGATCTACAATTACAGGATGAACAGCTCAAACTGGCCCAGCAAAGTTTCCACCTGGTCGGCAGTTCTGCTTCTGAATGCGACACGATCCCCGGCCGCCAGTGCATGGCCTCCTCTTACTTCCTTGCTGGGCACTATGAAGAGGTGCTGGTCTACCTCAACTCCATCAAGAGCTTCTTCGTCAATGATGATACCTTCAACTTTAATTATGCTCAGGTAAATAAGAACCTGGGTGAAGGCCTCGCCTCTCACACACGATGTAGTGGATTCAAATTCGGGTAAGGTCTTTGTTGACGACGGCGACGGTGTGGCAGTCCGCCCGTCTTCCTAAATTGTATAATATTTTAATTACTACTTAATTGTTTTCTCATTTATTATTCTTAGATTTTAAGTTTTTAGTTTAAGTACTCGTTTAAATTGTTAATATAACTCAAGTTTGTTTTTTATTACGTTTTATTGATTTTATATTAAAAATACTAAAGGCCAACAAGAACGGACTGCATACGGGCGCTCTCATTGGTGGATGTGCGTCCCCCTCACCCCGCCTACCGCTGCGGCCGCCATTGCAAATGACCATAGGACAGTGTGCATAAAAATCCCTCAACGACTCCACGCGTCACAAATCAACGCCCGCGCATTCCGTCATTGTTGGCCAAAATTGATAAAAAGTTGTACTTTTCTTTCTCTCACCACCAACAACCACCTATCAGCTACAAAGTTGGTCCATCGAGCCGAATTGTTAGGTACCAGTGTAGCGAGAAACAAAACCTGTGTAGCAGGGATGTCGTTGTTCCGAACGCCGCGTGTGGCAAAAACACGTGCACAAAAAAAGGAGCAACTGACTTACGAAGAGGAAAAACAACTGGAAGTCAAATCGCAGCTGCTGCTTGGCAGCACGGATGCAGTAAAAGAAGGGAAAGTGCATTCAGATATCGGTGTACGTCCACGTGCTAACTCGAGCTTGAAGCGTCAAGATGGCGGCAGCGAGTGCAAAAGTTCTCGCAACTCACGCGCGCCGTCGTCAGCAATACGACGGCAGCAACTGGAATACGAAGCCGCTCAAGTCAAAGCGAAAATCGAAATGGAATTGATCGACAAGAAATTGGCCATGGACTTAGCCGAGTTGGAATCGAAATCGCGCTGCTCAAATCAATCTTCATCAGTTTCCTACAAGAGCAAAGTGGAAAATTGGCTAGAAAAGTCTGTTGCTGAACCTCGCACGTCGCACGATTGCAACAAAGCGACTGTCGGGAGCGGTGAGTGCCACCGCAACAATGACGGCGACGAGATGACCATGCCACGTGCTACTGCTACTCATCGCGCCATCGAGGAGCTGACGAACGCGATTAAGGAGGCTGTCGGCTCATCTAATTCTAACACGGGCAATAAAGTGCTGTTGTCTAGGCTGGCCACCTCGAAGGATCTGCCTTTGTACTTTGGGGATCCGTTGGAATGGATACAATTTCGGGAAGCCTTTTATGAATCGTCACGGGTATGTAAGTACAGTGATACTGAAAATGTGTGGCGTCTACGGAAGTGTTTGCGGGGCGACGCAAAAGATGCAGCCGCTGCGTTGTTGATGGGAGCGAGCTCGCCCCACGATATAATAGAAACGCTCGAACTGAGGTTCGGCAGACCAGAAAACGTCATGCGGCAAGTTATATCACAACTGAAAAAGTTATCACCACTACCACACTCATACCACGCCGAAATTGTGAAATTCGCCATAAAAATTAAAAATTACGTCACCGCCGTAACTACATTGAAACAAATAGATTACTTGAATAGTCCAGAGTTGTTAACAATCGTCGTATCCAAATTGCCTACAGGACTCGTTAACAAATGGGTAGAATACCTACACGAAAATCGAGTACACACTAAAACGCCTAAATTGGAACTACTAGCCAAATTCCTTTATGAAGAAGCTCAAAAGGTCGCAGACTCGGGAGTTAGCCACATACAATACCAGAAGGAATTTAACAATAACAAACAACAACAGAAAAAACATAACGATCATCATTCCGTGCTAACATCTGTTGAGGGCAGTGACCCCGACACTGCCGGCAAGTGCAAGTTTTGCAGAAGAAACAAGCATGCGCTGCCAGAATGTAGTCAATTCAAGCGAGCTATGAGAAAGGATAGATGGCGATTTGTTCGAGCAAACAAGTTATGCTTCAAATGTCTCGGTGCTCGGCACCCGGATAAGAACGAGTGTATTGCCGAAAACTGCAACGTCGAGGCCTGTGGTAGGGCTCATCACCAGATGCTGCACTGGAAGAAGCCAGAAGCGGCCCGCAGTGAAGCTTCCGCGCCACCGAAGGCGCCACGCAACGATACAGCGACGTCCGACTCCGCTAACGCCGCCGCTAGTGAGCTCGTATCACACGCTAGCACCCGCGCCGCGCAGTGTCACGAAGTGTCAGTGTTAAAAGCAAAGACGAATGTAGTGCTTAAAATAGTGCCGGTTACCATTCATGGACCCAGGTCAAGTGTGGCCACGCATGCGCTTCTAGACGACGGCGCAACGGTGACTCTCATCGCGGCCGACCTGGCCGATAAGGTCGGGCTGCACGGGGAAAAGGTAACAATGCGCGCTTCAGGTGCATGGGACTCAGAGTTACTGTGCGAGACTGAGATAATTAAATGTAAAATAAGTAACAGTGACGGTAACAAATTCGACTTACGTGCTCGTAAACTCAAAGAACTTAATTTGCCCTTACAGTTATTCACCTCTAATGTAAACTATTGTGAAAATATGTCAAGTAATAATAACCCCATAATATTATGTGACAGCAATGTTAAACCTAAGATGTTAATTGGTCAGGACAATTATGATTTAATTGCACCCATTTCCTGTAAAAGGTATAAGCCGGGCGGACCATACATCACACAAACTTTATTAGGATGGTGTGTGCACGGAGCTTGGCAAGCTGATGCTACTGGTAAGCGCGCCGAACACGTCAACAACATTGGTAGCATCGGTGGCGCCGGCGGCGGCGAGGTAGCCGCGGCGCACGGGGCGGCGACATCGTGCACACTCAGTCACCCAGGTAAGTCTGCCGCACACGCGCTGCGCGACTCGTCCGCGAGGAATGGCAGCGCGGGCGCGAGCGGGACTTCATGCAGTGTAAATAATCCATTGTGTCAGTCAGCTGTCGTCAAAGATACCTTCGAAAGTAGTACAGATATTGATTTAAGCAAATTACACGATTTGATTCGTTGTTCATTTTCACTCGATTCAATTGGTATCAGTGACAAACCGCGTCAAAATATTGATGAAATACGTGCCGTAAATATCCTTAACCAGTCAGCTGAGTTAGTTAACGGTCAATGGTCGGTCAAGCTTCCATGGAAGCACGATAAATTTATTATGCCGGACTCTTATCCAGTAGCATTAAAAAGATTACACTCGGTAGAAAGAAAAATGTCTTCTAATTCTGATTATGAAATTAGATACCGCGAACGTATTGAACATTTACTTAAAAATAATTACGCACGAAAACTGACCGAGGCAGAGTGCAGGTTCGATTCCGAGTCGGACCACGTTTGGTATTTACCGCATTTTGGTGTGGACAACCCGAACAAAAAAAAAGTTACGATTGGTCTTTGATGCCGCCGCCAAAAGTGACAATATGTCACTTAATGACTTTTTACTCCAAGGGCCAGACTTGTTACAATCTTTATATATGGTATAATGTTTAGGTTTAGGGAAAACCCTATAGGAATAATAGGAGACATAAAAGATATGTTTTTACGAATTAAAATACATAAAAGCGATCAAAATGCGCTTAGGTTTCTGTGGAAGGAGAAAGGCAGCGATGTTGTTAATAAATATGTAATGACGTCACTTATTTTCGGCGCAAATTGTTCCCCGTTTGTTGCTCAATTTATAAATCAGACTAAAAATGCTTCTCGTTTTAGTCAACAGATGCCTGACGCTGTGAAGGCTATAACCAACAATCAGTACATGGACGATTATATTGATAGTTTCTCTGATGAGGAGGTAGCTAAAAAAATAATAAAAGAAATATCGTCTATCCATAATGAAGGTGGATTTAAAATGTGTAACTATCTCAGTAATGTACCTAATGTGTTAAATGACATTCCAAAAGACTGTCTTAATGACATAGCAGTAAAGTTCAATTTTGATAAACAGGCGGAGCGGGCATTAGGCATATTGTGGTTCCCGCGCAGCGATCAGTTAGCTTTAGATTTATCTTTCAAACGTATTCCGCAAGACATAAAAAATTTGAAACGAATACCTACTAAGCGCGAAATGCTGAGTATAATTATGTCTATATTTGATATTCACGGCTATTTAGGACCGTTTACCATCAAGGGAAAAATATTGATGCGCGAAACATGGAAACTTAATATCAAATGGGATGAAAAATTAAACGAACATTTATATGATTTATTTTGTAGGTGGATTAACCAAGCTAAAGAGATAAATAATATAAGAATCCCGCGTTTTTACTTTTCCTGTAATCATACAGGTGATAGTTTAGCTAGTTTAGAACTGCATATATTTTGTGATGCATCGCCGAGCGCGTACGCCGCCGTCGCATATTGGCGTCGTGAAAGCAGCGACGGACAAGTAACTGTATCATTCATCGCGAGTAAATGTAAAGTTACTCCATTAAAACCGGTTTCCGTGCCTAGACTTGAGTTACAAGGAGCCGTTTTAGCATGTAAGTTAGCTAATAGTGTCAAAAAGGAACATCGCTTACAACCTAATTTAGTTTTTTACTGGACAGATTCGACCACAGTCTTACACTGGGTTAAAAATAAATGTAGGACATATAAAGTATTCATCGCGAACAGGCTAGGAGAAATAGACGAGTCGAGTAAGTCCGACGAGTGGCGATATGTGCCCACTGGCGTAAACGTCGCAGACCTGGCGACCAAAAATAATGATTACGTATTGACGTGTGATTCGGAGTGGTTCTCGGGCCCGTCGTTCTTACACCAGCCGCGTTCCTGTTGGCCGCAACAACCTGAAATAAAAACAATTAGTGATGATATATTAGAAAAAGTACACGTTGTTCAAGATAATAATAAAATAAGTAGCTTACCTGTTCCCGAACCAAGTCGATTCTCTAGTTACCTGCGGTTATTACGTAGTACCGCAACTGTTTTGTTGTTTGTTGAAAAATGTAAGAAAATCGAAATTAAATCAATTAACGAAAAACTTATAAATCAAGCAGAACTATTGTTACTTCGTTACTCACAAGAATGTTCTTTTCAAACTGAAATAAATTTGCTTAGATTAAAAAAAGAAATAAATAAAGATAGCCGTTTGAGGTCACTCACCCCGATATTGGACGAAAATAATTTGCTACGCGTCGGTAGTCGTATCGGTAACGTAAAGGGTGTAGATCAGCTTACTAAATACCCTATAATTTTAGATGGTAATGATTATATCGCGCGACTAATTGTTACTCAATACCATATAAAGGCCGCGCACTCTAGTAACGAGATGGTAGTTAATGAGTTGCGACAAAAATATTGGCTCATTCGATTAAGACCTACAGTTCGTACTATCTCTAAACAATGTTTAATTTGCCGTTTTAAAAGAGCCATGCCTTTGCCGCCGCGCCTAGGTGACCTACCCGATTGTCGTCTTACGCATCACCAGAGACCATTCACCATGTGTGGAGTAGACTTATTCGGGCCTATGGAAGTCACGATCGGTCGGCAGAGGGCGCGCAGGTACGGTGTCCTATTCACTTGCCTCACGGTGCGCGCTGTCCATATCGAAGTAGTTCCGACTCTTACTACTGATTCCATGATAATGTCGCTTCGTCGAATGGCCGCTCGTAGGGGTTGGCCACACACCATTTTTTCGGATAACGGGACTAATTTGAGAGGGGCTGACACGGAAATGAAAAGGGCTTTTAAAGAATTACTCGATAATCAACAAGCATTAACAACTGAAGCTTTAAACAAGGGAGTCGAGTGGAAATTCATTCCTCCAGCAAGTCCACATATGGGTGGTGCATGGGAGCGTCTTGTTAGGAGCGTTAAAACAGCTTTAAAAGTTGTCCTAAAGGAAAGAGCTCCGAGAGAAGAAACTTTACTTACCTTCTTGTGTGAAGTTGAAAATATGATCAACGGGCGACCTTTGTCACATGTTTCCGTCGACCCACGTGACCCAGAGTCTCTAACACCTAATCATTTTTTGCTAGGTTCTTCATCCAATCTTCCACAAATAGGTATCTTTGATGACAGTGACTTATACCTTAGAAAGCAATGGCGTATTGTACAACGCCTAGCTGATTTATTTTGGTCCAGATGGCTTAGAGAAATATTGCCTACACTAGTGCCCCGCAAGAAATGGGATCGCGAGGGTGCACAGCTAAAGGTAGGTGACCTGGTTGTTGTAGTAGACCCCGCTTCCCCTCGGAATGTCTGGCCAAAAGGAATCATTCATCAAGTGTATCCAGGAGCTGATGGACGGGTAAGGACCGTAGATATTAAAACCAGTACAAGTATTTTGAAACGTCCCGCTACAAGAGTTGCTTTGCTCATGAGTTTTGAGTGTCGCGATGACGACACTAAGGGGCAGGATGTTGACGACGGCGACGGTGTGGCAGTCCGCCCGTCTTCCTAAATTGTATAATATTTTAATTACTACTTAATTGTTTTCTCATTTATTATTCTTAGATTTTAAGTTTTTAGTTTAAGTACTCGTTTAAATTGTTAATATAACTCAAGTTTGTTTTTTATTACGTTTTATTGATTTTATATTAAAAATACTAAAGGCCAACAAGAACGGACTGCATACGGGCGCTCTCATTGGTGGATGTGCGTCCCCCTCACCCCGCCTACCGCTGCGGCCGCCATTGCAAATGACCATAGGACAGTGTGCATAAAAATCCCTCAACGACTCCAGGCGTCACATATCAACGCCCGCGCATTCCGTCATTGTTGGCCAAAATTGATAAAAAGTTGTACTTTTCTTTCTCTCACCACCAACAACCACCTATCAGCTACAGTCTTCATAAAGTATTTGCGGAGCACCGCCGTATCCTCGTAGCGGCGATCGGCGGCGGCGACCTCTCGGGTCCAGCCCTGGTTCAATCCATGGTCCGGAGCGAGACGGAATGGGAAGCCCGCATCTACGGTGGCCGGTAGCCACCACGTGGCCCCCGACGCCCGGTGCGTCTCCCGCGGCGGCCGGGAAGAGAGGATCTCTCCCTCTCTCGTTCCGCCACCTCCTTCGCTAGCATGACTGCTTCGCAGAAGGAGGTGACGGCTTCCCATTCCGTCTCGCTCCGGACCATGGATTGAACCAGGGCCGGACGCGAGAGGTCGCCGCCGCCGATCGCCGCTACGAGGACACGGCGGTGCTCCGCCCACGCAGGGCAGACTTCCACCGTGTGCTCCACCGTGTCCTCCGGTCGATCCTCGCAGTGGAGACACCCGGGCGCTTCCTCCCGCCTGATTCGGTGCAGGTACCTCCCGAAACATCCGTGTCCGGTGAGGACCTGCGTCAGGCGGAAGGTGAGGACGCCGTGGCGCCTCTCCAGCCACTCCTCAAAGAGGGTACTTACCGCCACTATCGTGGCGTGCCCTGCACGGGGTTGCGACAGTCGCTCTCTCCATGTCGCCATGAGATCGCGCTGGAGGTCTGTCCGCTGAGCGGCAATTTGCCGCGGCAGCGGAGTTTCCCCCCGGCGTAGTACCTCCGCGCGCCACTCATGCAGGTGCGCGAGGACTATCGCCTCCAGATCCCATGGTGGCAATCCGGCAAGCAGGCCCGCCGCCTCGCGAGAGATCGTGCGGTACCCACGGACCATCTTTACGGCCACCACTTTTTGGGGCGCGTTCAAATAGTGAGCGGCACGCCGCTTCAGGGAACGCGCCCACACTGGGGCCCCGTAAAGGGCCATGGACCGCACGAACCCCGCGTAGAGCCTGCGGCAGGAGGCGTTTGGCCCCCCAAGGTTGGGCAGGAGCCGCCTGAAGGCAGCCCCGGTCCGTTCCAGCCTGGGAGCCAAACGTCGGAAGTGCTCCACGAAGTTCCACCGGCTGTCGAGGACGAGTCCTAGGTACTTCAACGTCGACTCGACGCCGATGGATACCCCTCCTACCGTCAGTGTGGATCCCGACGGTGGCGCATTCCGAGGCCCATGAAAGCACATGGCCTCGGACTTGTGCAATGCCACCTCGAGACCCAGTTGCCGTATCCTCTCTACGACTATCGCAACCCCGCGTGTCATATTTTCGGCCGCCGCCTCATGCGACCTCCCCTGTGCCAGCACCAGGGTGTCGTCTGCGTAGCAGACGACGCTGACACCACTAGGGAGGTCCGCGCGCAGCACCCAGTCGTAACCGATGTTCCACAGGGGCGGTCCCAGAACCGATCCCTGTGGGACACCGCACGACATCTCTCGCCGGTTCCAATCTCCGCAGCGACTGGGGTAGATGACGGCCCTGTCCGTCAAATAGTCCCCGACCACACGACGGAGGTAGGTCGGCACCCGGTGATACCGGAGTGCCTCCCTGATGCAGCTCCAGGGCAGGGAGTTGAAGGCGTTGGCGATGTCGAGAGACACCGCCAAAACAACCCCGCCCCGGGATATTGCATCCCCCGTCGTGAGGGCTCTCACGCGCATGATGGCGTCCACAGTGGAACGCCCCTTGCGGAAATCAAACTGGTTCTCCGCAAGATTCGGCCCCATCCCCTCAAGGTGCTCGGCGAGGCGCTTTGCAATTACTCTCTCAAAGAGCTTGCCCACCTCGTCGAGCAGCACAATGGGCCGAAATGCGGACGGAGAGTCCGCAGGGCGCCCCGGCTTTTGGATGAGGACCAGTTTCCCCGTCTTCCAACGAAGCGGGAACTGGCCTCTCTCCAAGCATGCGCTAAAGAGCCCTTTCAGTCGGGGCCCGAGAGCCTCCGCATCCGAGGCCAGGACCCAGGCTTTGCCAGGCAAGCCATCGGGTCCCGGGGCGGTATTTTTGGCCTTAAGCCTCCCTACCGCCACTCTCAGGTCTACCCCAGTCACTTCCGGAGTGTCGTCGTCGTCGCTTGGGTCCTCTTCCGGCACCGCAGGTGGCGGAGCCATAGGCGGGGGCGGATGTTCCCCCCGCGAGGAGAACAGAGCGCTCACCACATCCTCCACGAGGTCAGGCCGGAGATTCTGCGTCAGCGGGGGGGCCCAGGTGCGGAGTTTATTCCGCACCATCTTGTAAGGGCGCCCCCACGGATCTCTGTCGAGAGTCTCCAGCATCTCCGAGCGGGCCAGTTCCCTGGCCCGCAGGATAGCCTCCCGGAGGGCGGTCTTCACCGCTCTGTATCCCTCGTACAGCTCCGCCTCAATGGCTGCCGCATCCGGCGGGCGGATGCGGAGCCTGCGATGCCTGGCGTACGGGCGCCGCGCGGCAACACACGCCTCACGAAGAGACGTTATTTCGCGCGACCACCAGTACACCTGGCGTCGGGCGCTTCCTGGCCGGCCTCGGGGCATTGCCACGTCGCAAATGTCGGACATGGCCTCCTGGAACCACTCTGCCTCACTGTTAACATCGGCAGGCCTGTCCGGTGATGTCACCCAGGCCTGCACGATCGAGGCTTCCAGGAGGAGCTCCCGGTCCAGCTGCTTCAGCGCCCAACGAGGACCACTCGAGGCCTGTTGGACTGGCGCGCTTGAAGACTGGGTGGAGACGTCAAACCGGATGTACCGGTGGTCGGAATATGTCTCCACCCCCTCCATGACACGCCAGTCAACGACACGCGACGACAGAGCAGAGCTGGCGAACGAAATGTCCACCACCGACTCGCCGACGCATCCGCACACACGTGGGAACAGAACCCCGATTAAGGACGTCCAGGCCCTTCTCCAGGGCCCAGTCCTCCACCATCCTTCCCCGCACATCTGAACAACGAGAACCCCAAGCCAAGTCCTTGGCATTGAAGTCCCCGAGGACAAGCACGGGGAGGGAATGGTTTCCGACGACGACACTCAACTCTGCGAGAGAGTTGTGGAACTCGGCGAGAGTTCGGCTCGGGGAGAAGTATACTCCCACCACGTCGATCTCCCCGAACCGTGCTGCTACGCACCCCCGACCCCTCCTGACATGGGTTCAAGGGTCGGGGTACCGGCGGCGGCCGATGAAACTATGGTCACTGAGCCGTCAAGGTCTGCCACCCAGTCTTCCCTGGGCAGGACAAAGTACGGATCAGCGACCACAGCGATGTGAATCGACCACTGCGCCATGCTCTGAAGCAACAGATTCTGAGCACAGGCGCAGTGGTTGATGTTCGCCTGGAGGAGGCGTAATGGCGCCGTTACTGGCATTCCATTGTCGCCTCCTCCCTACCGGCCCCCTGTGAGGGCCCCTCTACAGGCGAACTTGCCGTGCCCTGGACGGCAGCGGCGGTGACAGCGGCAGCGGCGGTGACAGCGGCAGCGGCGGTGACAGCGGCAGCGGCTGTGGCGGTCGCGGCAGCGGCGGTGGCGACGGTGGCGTTGGCGGAGGCGGCGGAGGGCATTCCCCTACCTCTGGCTCTGGGCTTGGCGGGAGCAGCGCAGGTCTTACTCCCAGCCCGGTGATCGGCCGGCTTGCGAGCCGCCGCACACGCGGGGCAGTGCGGCGCAGCGCTGCAAGTCGCTGACACGTGCCCGGGCTGACCGCAGCGGAAACAGAGGCCACTGCGGTCAACCTCCGAGGCGCATTGCACTGACACGTGGTCACCCACGTGGCAGCGATAGCACCTCAGAGGCTTGGGCTCAGCAGCAGCAGTTTCACCTGCGCTGATACCCAGCCCACCAAAAGCCTTCGGCCCTCCACAATACTTTTCGCCGCCGTCACGGGGCAGCTCACCGTAATGGTTCGCATTCCCGTAGGGTCCGGCCGTAGGGTGCCCGCCTTGATCTGCACGGCAGAGCACCCCCCGGACCTAGCGACGGCGGCCACCACCTCCTCCTCGGTGACCGAGTCGTCCAGACCCATGACGCGCAAGTCTGCGCATCTGACGGGTCTGGACACTCGGGCCTCGTCCGCGTTTAGGGACGCTCTCAGCTTTTCAGCCAGAGCGTCAGCGGACGAGCCGCTGGTTTCACCAGGGATCTCCAACATACGAGCCCCCGTTGCGGTGACTTTAAGCCGGAGGCCCCCGGTGATCCCAAGCTCCCCGAGATCCACCGTCTCCTTTGCCTTCGCCAGCAGATCGCGGTAGGTCACGCCCTTCTTTGCCGCCTCCGGCTGTAGTGTGATCACTACAGCTGCGGTCTTCGGGGCGCGAAGCCTAGCCGCGACCTTTCGCGCCTTATTTTGGCGCTGCCGCTCCTTTTTGCGGCCTTTTTGGCCGCTTTTCGCCCCCTCTGCTTCTCCCTGACAAGCTGCCATTCGGCTTCAGCCGAGGGAGGGGTAGGGGGCTGGGGGGGCGGTGGTGACGGCAGTGGCGAT
Organism: Xestia c-nigrum; assembly: GCA_916618015.1. Classification (NCBI taxonomy): domain Eukaryota; kingdom Metazoa; phylum Arthropoda; class Insecta; order Lepidoptera; family Noctuidae; genus Xestia; species Xestia c-nigrum. The sequence goes on from OU745249.1 coordinate 6,359,771, forward strand.
GACGTGCCGCAGGCGCTGGTCCGCTTGTCACTGGCGGTGGTGCTATTGCAGTCACCACCTGTGCCGCTGCTTTGCCCTTCTTTTGGGCCGCCGCCCTCTTCTTACCCGGCGCCGCCACCTGGGTGGCCGGAGTCGGCTTAACTGGGGGCGGGGGCGGCAGCGCAGCCCTGTTGGAGGGCTGGTTGGACGGTCGCGGTCCGGTTGCAACAGCCGCAGCAGCCGCATACGAGACCGTCGGTCCCGTATTTGCACCAAGGGGGGGCGCAGGACAATCCCCTCCAGGACGGAGAACCGCGCCTGGAAGGCAGCCAGTTCTTTCCGCACCAGGTTCAGGACCTGGTTCTCCACTGGTATGGGCTGGCTTTGCGTCTGGGCCCCCCCACTTTGAGGTGCCACGCGGGGGCTGGGCTGGTGTAGGCTGGCTAGGTCCGCCTGGAGCTTTGCATTCTCCTTTTGGAGAAGCTCCATGGCGGCCGTCAGGCGGGCCACATCGGCCCGCAGTTTGGCCAACTCGTCTCCCTCTGCCGAGGGAGGGGGAGGCCCCGAAAAATTGGCCTCCGCTGCCGCCATGATGGAGGCGGAAGCCGCGGGTATGGCCCTGAATTTCGACGATGTCTTTACTTTCAGGGCCACCGTCCTTATGGCGGCTTCCACCTCTTTGGTGAACCTGGCCTTACGCTCCGCCTCGGAGCCGCCAGGTGCACCCGCCTCGCTGCCAGACCCTTGGGCTGCTGTCATGCCCGGCTGGCGCCCCTCCTCGGCCGGTCTTACCGACCTCTTAGAGGCAGAGGGCCCCCCCCTCTTGCCTCGGATCCCCCCGCGCTTGCTTGTAGGGATCTTGCGAGCAGAGGCCATCTGCCCCTCCTCAGAGGACGACGACCGGTCGCCGTCCTGCCTGGGCCGCTTGCGGAAGAACTTATTGTTCTCCGCAGCAGCCTCGTACCCTCTCGCGGCGGGAGCTCCCTGAGCCTCCCATCGGTTTGTGTTTTGTTTTGTTTTTTCAGATTATCCATTTAGTTCCCACGAGTTATAAAGGAAATAAACGTCCACCCAGGCAGAGCCTTGTACCTGGGTAAGCCCAATACTGTAGGGTGTGGCCGGTGCCCTACAGGGGAGGCGCTAACGACTGGACACCCTCCAGCCATTCATCCTCTCGCCGCGCCTCAAAACTTAGGATTGGGTGGTTTTTTTATCTTAAAGGTAGCCTTCCTCTGGGCCAGGCGGTTAAGCCAAGCCCTCGACGGTGGCATTAGGCATGCCTCCGTTCGCTGTCCGGCCAACCCGGCTCAGCGAACCCGCCGAAAGTTGTCTCTTCTGGGAATGCTCCCAGAGGAGAGACAACGAATGCCGCGTTGGTGCGCCTGCACCTCGGCGGCATGGTCACGTCCTCCGCTGTGCCCTCTGCTTAACAGAGGGTCACGCGGAGGATTGGTCCAAATTGGACCCCGCTCGTGATGCCAGACTCATTAGCCGCGGCAGTGCCAATCCCAAGGAATGAGAATTTCTTCTCATTCCAAGAGGAGGGACACTGCCGCGCCCGGGGTGCACCGGCCCAGCGGCTGCTGTTTCCTCTAGACGTATCGAGAGGAACCAGCAGCTGCCAGGCACACGTGGAGGACTTCTGGCATAGCACCCCGTCTAGATTGTGCCTAGTTTAGAATATTTCAAATAGCAAGTGAGGATCTAATTGTTAGTACAAGGAAAGAAATGGAAAAGGATTTTTGTTATTAAATGTTTCATGCGTGCCTGTCTAAAGTTGACACTATTTTATTGTTGTACGTAATTAAATAAACTTTCATGCAGTTATTGGTACTTTATGATAAAGTATCTAAATAGGACTAATGACAGGAGGACCTTACTCAACAGTGGCGCCATCTGCTCAGCTCAAAAACGATAGCACTTATTGGCATGGCCTGGGTATAATTGTTATTAGAGAATTTATGTAAAGCTATATTGGTACTAACGATATTGACAATTTTTTCAGTTACTACTTCGTTTTTCTGATACTATTTGTAGGCTAAAGTAGCCACCGGATTCTACCGCGAGGCTGAGGAGAGTCTTCTGACGATACAAGACGAGAACATCCGCAGCTCGTTCACGTTCCTCGCGTGTCTGTGTCGCTGTCACGTCATGAACAAGGACGCCGCGCTCGCCTGGGAGATGTGTGTCAAGGTAAACTAAGAATTACTAAGGAGCCAGGGTAACTAAGGAGCTAGGGTAACTAAGGAGCTAGGGTAACTAAGGAGCTAGGGTAACTAAGGAGCTAGGGTAACTAAGGAGCTAGGGTAACTAAGGAGCTAGGGTAACTAAGGAGCTAGGGTAACTAAGGAGCTAGGGTAACTAAGGAGCTAGGGTAACTAAGGAGCTAGGGTAACTAAGGAGCTAGGGTAACTAAGGAGCTAGGGTAACTAAGGAGCTAGGGTAACTAAGGAGCTAGGGTAACTAAGGAGCTAGGGTAACTAAGGAGCTAGGGTAACTAAGGAGCTAGGGTAACTAAGGAGCTAGGGTAACTAAGGAGCTAGGGTAACTAAGGAGCTAGGGTAACTAAGGAGCTAGGGTAACTAAGGAGCACTAAGGAGCTTTGTGCGATTTACCGTCAAGATTCTTTTTTCTCTGGTTCTGATAAGAATAAGTTTCGTCATACAACGTCAGTTAGTGACAACGAATATGGCCCTTTTAAGACTAAACGTATCAATTTTATATTTCTGCAGCAGTATCTAACAAACTGGAACCCCAGCTTAGTTAAGTAGTTCATGGGTACGTACGGTCGAACAAGCTATTTGGTTTACATTTTGCAATGTAATTTGTGGGTTAAACTGTAAACCTAATAGCTTGTTCGACCGTACATGTGGGTCTCATAACGACTGTCTTAAGATATCTTTGACAGGCGTTATGTGGCATGACAGTTTTACCAAGAGGTTTCGTATTATCCGGCTTGATGAAGATGATGTAAGACTCGTATGTATAAGTTGCAAACGTGGTAGAAACGTGCAAAAGCGATCATTGCGCCAGTATCACTATTAAGGGGCCGGCGGAGCATACGTTTTTCATACAAACGTAATACCAAAATGATATCAAAATGAAACATATGCTTAAGGTAGTGTGTATATGTCACCGTAAAATTGTCAAACACATATAACGTGTTTGTCTCTAGCGATATTGTAAACTCTCGAATTATTGTCAACTGAACATACGGATGTATCTCTGCCCCCATAATCAGGACTTGGGGCACCCCTTCGTTAGGTTAGTTAGGTTCCTTTAAACCCTGCACTCGGAAACAGCTCCGCGAAGCGGAGCTCTGTCGACTACGCTTTTTAGAGGAATTTAAAGTGTTTTAAGGTTAGGTTATAATAATCGGTATTTCTCAAGAATGGTACAATATCTTTTCATGAGAGTTGTATCACTGGGCAAGGGGGCGCCTCCTTCCCTCCACACGACGATCACGAAAAATAATGCGTTTTGTTGTAAGCAGTATGTTCATTTGACAATACTTCGAGATTTTACAATATCGCTAGACATATTACAATATAACGAATTTGACAATTTTACGGTCACATATACATTTCGATTGTATTATGGAATTTCCATGTTCCCAAATAAATATTTTGAAAGGACAATGATTTAAAGACGAGATACTCGTATGAGGAATTTAAAATTGAAGTGAATTTATTTTTCTCATAACTCTCGTTTAAATCGGTGTACATTCAAAATATATGTTTGTATGAAATTCGCAGGCCTCTTAACAAAATTTACTTACGTGTGCCTTTTAGTAATTAATTTTATCAGAACAGTCGTACATATTTGGTTGACAGTCAGCGGGCACTCCCGACAGCTTCGCGTTGTTGCAACTGGTTGCCAACGACAGCTATCGAATGGGGCAGTTCCTAGTTGCCGCTAAAGCTTTCCACATGCTTGACAGGTGAGTGAATGAGTCCAATTATCACAGATCAGTCTATTTAGAGCGTAAATACCTTCTTGAAATTGATACTAACTACGTTTAGGGACCAACTTACTGCTTCGTGTTTCTAAAAACTGCAAAGTTTGGCGAGTAAAAAATAACTTGTTTTTGTAAGAGATTAAAAACAAAAAGTAACCGCAGAATACTAGCACCACCTTTGCTCGCCTCCTTTTTGTCGGTTTAAAAGAGTTATATCTAATACTAGCGGACGTCACGCGGTTTCACCCGCGTAATTCCCGTTCCCGTGAGAGTACGGGGATAAAATATATCCTATGTTACTGGTGGATAATGTAGCTTTCGAATGGTGAAAGAATTTTTAAAAACGGTCCAGTAGTTTTTAAGCCTATTCATTACAACCAAACAAACAAAGTTTTCCTCTTTATAATATTAGTGTAGATGACAGCTATTTTCTGAATAAAATACGTTAAAAATGTTTAAATATACCAGATTGGACGGTGGTCCAGAGATGTGGGAAGGTCTCCGCGGCGCAGTGTGCGGCTGCGCGCAGGCCGCCGCCGCCAGCAAGCCCAACGCCGCGCCCGACCTCAGAGACGCGCTGGCCTTACTTAAAGGTCCCAGGTAACACGCCACGACGACGCCACGCTCCTCATCACCGTAGTGTTCAGCAGAGGCGTAGTAGTACACTCACATGACAGCCAGTCATACAATGTATCGCTTTGCATCCTGGTCAAAATGGTTAACTATCCTTATGATTTTCGACCCCAACCAAAAATAAAATGGGTAAGTAGGTAGGTATTTTTTTATTGACGGAAATCAGTATGTGTTACCAACCTTATTAAAACGCAGCCCGTCTGTTTCCAGCCATATGACGCCTTCGCTCACACATACAAATAATGGCACACAGCGACATGTCGCGCGATGGATGATTCTCTTTATTACAAGTTTCGTGTTATTCTGATACACTGTCAAAAAACAATGAGGGATTTTCTTTTTCAACTCTTCCCTAGTCGCTGGATAGATGGCGTTGGTCTGACTACGTTACTGCAAGGAACAGAACATGACATAATTTCACTTGGACCAAATGGTTATATTTGTAAGCTTATGCAAACGAAAGTGTCAGTCAACGAGCGTACGTGACGTGTGTTTTTTCAAACGTTTGGGCTTTGGCACCTAGTAACGTAGTCGGATCAACGCCATCTATCGAGTTCATGGACATTTTTTTTTTAATTCTCAAAAAGAAAACCGCTCATTTAAACTAGCAGCTTTATTAATGCGGACAAACTTGTAACAGAATTGTAACAAACAAACAATAAACCAAATCTTTCCTCTATATGATACTAGTTTAGATATTGACCAGGTATCGTAATTTAAATTGATTATGTTTGTCTTTTGTGACAATCTCCTGAATTTTGACTAGGATGCAAAACTGCATGCAACCATGTATTTAAGTCCCTTGTAATAGGGGAGAACAATCAGCAGCATTGCTTTCAACCACGAGAACATTCCTTACCTCGGAATAATTTAAGGGGCCACTTCACGCCAACGGCCTTGAGCGAGACGCATTTTATTGTGTTTTACTGGTATTAGTAAAATACAATAACTTTCATATCAGATATTTCGGCCGTCCGATAAACGATTAAGTACTTGCACTTTACTGCATCCAATTAAATCGCAAAAACAAGTCTAAATGATCGTCTAATTATTATTTTATTTGAGTATATACAGGGTTATTTTTTGTTTATACTAAACCCGAAAAGGGGTCATTGTACTCATCATTTTGAACAACTTTTTCTATGGGACGAACCCTGAAATCGCGAAAAAAAAATCTGCTGTTCCCAACATTTTGACGAGTTATGCGAACATAAATGTAGGGAACAGCTGATTTTTTTTTTCGCGATTTCCGGGTTCGTCCCCTAGAAAAAGTTGTTCAAAATGATGAGTACAATGACCCCTTTTCGGGTTTAGTATAAACAAAAAATAAGGTTGTAGAGTGTAAACCACCTCATCACGAAGCCGTTAACCAAGCATTCTGTACGTCAAACTAAGTAACTTTACGCAAAAAATATTGCTGGGAAACAACTTTTTTTTTGAGGTTATAAATCATATTTTGTGGTAGAACTCAATGTAACGCACTAACAAAATTGTGCTGATGGATGGATTGAATAGTACGGGAGTTGTGGAGGTGATAAAAGTGAAAATCGTACAAAAAAAACATGTCAAAAAGTTGTAACTTTGACCTCCCATATAGGAGGTTCCCAGGTATGGTGTAGAACAAAAAACTGATCGCAATGACGGGGAGAACAAGTGCCTTTCGGCTTCGTGAAGAGGTGTTTTACACCCTTTATTAGACTTTGAATAATACAATTTATTTATACCACAATAAAGGCCGTGAAAAATGTGACATGCAACATCCACCATCATGTGAAATATGTATCAAGTTGGGTTCTTTTTCGAATAATCTTGGTGCGCGTTGACGCGGGGGCTCTTACGGGCGACGGACGGCAGTGTATCGCTGACCACTCTCTCGGATAGACGCTATTGCTGAGCTCCTCCCCCTCGCTCAAGATCGTTGGCGTGAGATAGACCCTTAAGGTGCTATTTTTCTTCCAGGTCCCACACACGAGCTGACAGCATCGTCAGGACTATCACCAAGTGGGCACAGCAGAACAGGATCCCTGTCTGACCGGAGTCCAAGGCTTGCCGCGTAGCGTAGCCTCATTAGCCTTCCCTAGAATAGTGTAGAACTGAAATATCTAATAGCTAAGTGATACATTGTGAAGTTCAATGAATTATTTAAACTGTTCAAGATTTGTGTGTTTGTTTTCTGAGTTAGAGTAGGCAGTCGATTCATGTAAAATAGTGGTATTTTGTTCCAAGAGGTAAAACTGGAAGTCCACTTAAACATAGTTGACAAACAGGCAACGCTGATGATGTTGATAAACTGATTTTTAATTGGAGAATGCCTCTAGGGTTCATAAAGCAAGATCATTCGAAACGGAAACAACTACTAAAATAGTACAGTCAGCCCAGGTTGTTACCTGATCCCCCTTTCCTACTATTTTTTGTAAGAGGGCTCAAGTAATGCTGGGCACTGACTAGTTACTATCATCTTTTATGCAAAACATCTCAGGTTTAACTAAGATGAACTTTTAACTCATCAAATAAGGTGCTCATCTGCTCATTCATCCACAATCAGGTTTTGGTCCCGTCCCTCAACAAGTATAAAACCTGTTCATATTTATTGATACATCTAAAGTTATAAGCACTATGCGCCAGTCATAAGTTCTTGACCAAGTTATTAACCAGGAATGTGGGTAATTAAGTATCAACATTAACCTATAACATGAAAAAATTCTCGCCCTCAATGATTCACCTTCCGAACTTGTTGAAAAGAAACCATTATCAAATCGTACTAATATTATGAATGCGAAAGTAAGTCTGTCCGTATGTAACCGTATTCGTAGATTGATGAGAATTTGGTACATGAGTCGATCCATGATCCACTGTGTGAGTTTAAATGTTTGTACACGCATACATGATACTGCAGAAACATTGTGAATGGCTGACCTTGGTTAAGGCGATTACATGAGCTAAACGTGAGTTTTTTAATTACTAAAAGTATATGATTCACTGCTATAAACAAGAACAGAAAAATATATGATATTCTTCAGGATATATGCTAGCATGATAGTAGTTTGAAAACATAATAGATACAATTAATTTGACTCGATAGAAAAAAATCACGAACTTATCTCTGAAAATATCTTTCAAACAAAAAAAAACATAATAATATGCATGCGATCATTCTGATTTGGCAAATAATTCTACAAGCAATATATTAACATGATAGTGTTTTAGTTTTTTAATCCAATCAAAAGTTTTTTTTTTTAATCGATCAAAACCACCCATTTCGCGCTATTTGGCTCGCAATGACTGACGTAAAAACCACTTTGTAGTGCAAGCTGATTAAAACTTTATTCCAACAGCATTTCAAACGAAGTTTGAACCACCACAAATAGAGTTGCTAAAAGCGTCAGGGTAGTCGGCGAAACAATTTCCAGGCCAGTTTTTAACGGTCAAAGACATTCATCGGCTTTATGAACTTGGAGCATTGTATTACTTTCAAAGATTATAATTCTGTAACAACATACGTCTTACAGTCGCGAACAATATTTTAATCAACAAATTTCAAAAAACTTAAAACAATTCGAATTTCGCGGGCTACCCTGCAGCATCCACTAGATTGGATTTCCACTATTTATCGCCAAAGTACGGTGCCGTGGGATAATTCCCGACCAACACGCGAGCGAAGCCGAAGGAAAAGCTACTACAAACTAAATTACTAGAAGTGGTAGGTAATCAAATAGGACCAGTATTTCTTTGACATATTCGTACGTATGCCCTGAATTGGCAGCTTTACATTGAATATTTATACAGTCGCAAATTGGCGGCATATGCCAATGTTATTTCTTAATCCCTACACACTGATTATTTCTAGATTTGGTCTCGCATGTCCCAGATCTAGAAACTTAATATGCTACTTCCTTTTAATTATCGTAAAGGTGCTCTACTAAGTATTTCCTTTTAAAAAGCTTTAAGGTAAGCGTATACCAGGGCACGCCACGACAGTGGCGATAAGTCCCCTCTTTGACCTGACGCCGGTCCTCACCGGACACGGATGTTTCGGGAGGTACCTGCACCGAATCGAGCGGGAGGAAACGCCCGGGTGTTTCCACTGCGAGGATCGACCGGAGGACACGGTGGAGTTTCACCCTGCGTGGGCGGAGCACCGCCGTGTCCTCGTAGCGGTGATCGGCGGTGGCGACCTCTCGCGTCCGGCCCTGGTTCCATCCATGGTCTGGCGGAGAGAGACGGAACGGGAAGCCGTCACCTCCTTCTGCGAAGCAGTCATGCTAGCCAAGAAGGTGGTGGAACGTGAGAGGGAGAGAGCCTCTCTTCCCAGCCACCGCGGGAGACGCACCGGACGTCGGGGGCTATGTAGTGGCTACCGGCCACCATAGATGCGAGCCTGTGGACGGTTAGCTATGGGCTAGCTAGCCGTCCATCCGTCTGACGACAGGCCGTGTCGACGGCGCGTTCGTGTTCCACGCGCCTCAAAGAGATGTCAGCACTCAGCACATTGAAGGGGCCCGTAAGGGCCTGCCGGGGTTGCGGGCCTGTGCGAAAGAGATACCGCGACCCCGGAACATAAAGGGCGAGGAAGGAACATGGATGGGTTTTAGTCAGTAAAAGTCTGACACTCCCTCCCGCTCTGCGAAGTTATTTGAGGATTTCCCATCCTAAACTTCAAATAGCGTAACTGAAGCTAAGACGTAATTGTAGTGGCTGTTAAAATAGGTACCATTAATGAAGCTGAAAGTTACTAGTCTCCCCGTCATTGAAATCATATTTAACCGACTCAAAAAAGGAGGAGGTTCACAATTCGGTTGTATTTTTAACCAACTTGAAAAAAAAGGAGGAATATTTTTATTTTTTAAACTTCACGATTGGTCCCAAGAAATTTCATTGAAATCGGTACAGTCATTTATCTTTTTCCTTTAAAACCTAGTTTATCTTCTTGGGCTATGTTGATGACATGATGGTTTCTCAGTAACTTCTTAGTAGGTAAATTTTTTGTGCAAAAAAGTCAATGAAACAAACTAAGTCACCCACTTCCGAACGTTTAAAGTTATGTTAGACCTTTTAGTGTTTTTTTTAATCACTCTTAGCGTTATTTAAATAAATGTAAAAATATCAGCGATTAATTGAATTTTCAACGCTCAGATTTTAGAAGCTGATCTTTCCTTGTAGTTCCCACAGCACCATGTCACATAATTATGTATGTCTTCTATGCCACGTCTTACTAGGCAATACAAGTGACCGGTTCTAACTTTGATGATTTCAACATCTACCATTTCCGCTAGGGCGCTGGATACCTTAAGTAATTAAGAGTTAGACAGGATTCATAAAATATAATTACTAGATTTATCGGTAAAACGTAGTTTTAACTCGAAATAAACGAGTGTTCAAAATATGGGACACCATTTAGGTGTTTTAGGACGATATTTTCGTATTTGTCCGGATTTAATTCTAATTGATTAATACGCTACCCATGTCCAAAATGCATGGAAGTAGGTCATGTTTGATGCCAACTACATAATGAATAAGGCTTGCTCATGATGTGGTGGTGTGGCCAACCAAATGACAGTCGATATGAAGGGACCAGTCTTAGAAATTCAAACTCACTTACATACAAGTTTAATACTACAGCTATAGACCCACATATCGTTGCTACGAATTCCACCTTTGAGAGCTCACTCCGAAATTAATTTAATTATTTCACAAAGGTATTTACGCTTATTATCATCACTATCACTACATATTATAAAACAAAGTCCCCCGCCACGTCTGTCTGTCCCTATGTAAGCATAGATCTTTTAAACTACTCAACGGATTTTGATGCGAGTTTTTTTAATAGATAGAGTGATTCAAGAGTAAGGTTTTTGTATATCATTTTACGCGGGCGAAGCCGCGGGCATCGGTCAGTTACTTATATGTTACGTGTGATCTGTTTAGAAAACAAGTGTACCCAGATCTAAAACACCACGTTATTAATCAGCGGCATTTAGGCTGATTTGTGTTAATTACCATCTAGGTAGGTTTGTAGAACGTTAGTGACGGAATCGTGACTTTTAGCGAACACCGTGGCGTAAAGTTTCACACAATGGGAAAAAAAGACATAAAATACTGCAAAAAATGCATTTATTTTTAAAACTAAATTATATTTACATGTACGTAAATAATACGATGCGTCAAGATCAGGTCCGTAGGCAACAGTCAAAGCAGTACATAATAAATAATAAGTTACAGTAGTCGGGCGAGGTCAGCAGGCGCGCCTAGTCTTACTGAACGATCCTCCTAGGTCTACAGACTGGGGCCGGAGAGCAAAGACGAGAAAAACTAGAAAACAAGGCCATCCCCATTCGATTTTACATTCAAACTCAAAAACGCCCAATGGTACATTTTGACGTTTTCTTTTTCCTAAGTCCTAACATGATCCAAAGGCCAAACAGGCCCAAAAAACAAAAAACATTAACTTTATTAACATTAACAAAAGATAGGTAATAAAAAACACATTACAATTCGCCTTTACCATGTAGCCGCGGCCTATGATTTCTAACCAAAAACTCTCAGTAAAAAATCATTCAACAACCTAAATATCACAACCGTTTTTATCAAAATCTCAACAGACTAAGTAATTCTGTTCTAAACTTGGAATCTGCCCTAACGACGGCAAAAAATAATGCTGTATATAAGATGGGATATTAAATTCGATTTCCAGCATTATTTTCTGTTCGTCGAAGTCAATCGTTAGTCGTTCAGCAAGGAGCTAGGTCGCTTTGTGTTCGTAGTTGCTGGGCTTAGCCCCACGGGTGGGCTACTCCAACGTGGGCGGCGGGCAGCGTGTACCTCGCAACAGGTGCAGCGACGGCAACCTGCGCCGGCGCAGCGTAAACCTTTGCTATGGGGGCTGCGACTGCTATTGGTGCCTGAAAATAAAATCGTCCCAAGGTCGTAACATTTTTCCAAGTTGAATATAAGTCTGGATAGAAAACATTTGAAAGCGTTTGAATTTGACTCTCGGTGTGTTTGGGATGTGATATGTTGTGGGGATCAAGTGTTGGCTATTTTTTACCCAATAATGAAGAAACGAAATTGCTGCAAGTGCAAGTGAACGTGACCAGAAGAAGTGAATAGTGAAGAGATTGAACTTGATTGAAGTGACTTCACTGCCATTTGTATTTCATCTATAAAAACTTAAGCCATAAAAACCTAAAAGATCCTCACCGCATGTGCAGCAGCTCCCGTCCTTTCAACCACGGCATTGAACCCGTTGATCTTGTCTGCGGTGTAGGTGACCTTGCGCACGTGGCCGTCAGGTTCCACCAGGCTGTAGGAGCCGTGCACCACGCCGTTCTGGAGCGTCTCTGAGGCGTCCTTGTGGTCGCCGGTGGCAGGGTCTGCCACACCGTATGAGAAACTGTATGCGGGGTTCGGATCTACCGGTTCAGCGCGTACAACCTGGTGAAGATAGAATTCGTACAAGAATAAATTGGAAAAGGAAAAAAGCGGAGGCATTTTGGTATCGTTTTGAGTTCATGTGTCCGGATCTCCATGAAAGTACCTCCGGTTAACTCAAGCCAGCACTCACGCCTAGCATGCCTTAATCCACGCCTTTATCCCATGGGGTAGAAAAAAGCCACAGAACGGAACCTACTACGATTGCACCTATTACATGGTGTTTTTGCGTCCACGTTCATACACCTCGTTCTACAAGGTCGTCGGTTGCGGGGTTGACAAGAACCTGATTCCATCGAAAGGCTTGATTCTAAATACTATTTTTAGGCCAGGGAAGTTAAGGTGGGACCTTACACTAATTCATAACTGTTTTCTTTTTATATATTTTGTAGAGCTGTTTATTTAATTACGTAATAAATTAAAATTAAGCAAATCATGAAAGAGCATTGCGCGAAAACGGACATTAAACCTAATTATGCCAATTTTCGCAGCAAAAATTATAACTTGATAAAGAAACTGAAAATAGCTTATAATTAAGGGTCTGTGAGAGCATGTACACAAATTAATCAAAAAAAGTGCAAGCAACGTACTTATATTAAAAAAACACGGTTTCCCATGTTTTCATTCATTACTTACAGGAAATTATATATAACCGTCTGCTGATGAAGAAAAATCATTGTTAGCGTGTTTTTAGTCAAATAAGTCATAAATTTAAAGTTATATTTTAAATGCATTGTGACAAAACAGTAATGCTGCGTTATCCATTCAGGCAAAAAAAATAACCAAATGAAAAGTGTTTAATTACGTAACAATATTATCACATAAACATTTATTGTTAAAATTAAACAAATTTAATAATAGCATCTTAATTTTTTTAAGATTTTTTATGGAATACTATAAGTGGTCGACCTTATCACTAAGAGCGTTAAGTTCATATTTGAGTGCGCGTGATCCGCTCTGCACGCCGCCTGTGCGAAAGAGAGAGACAGAGCGTGGGCACAGGTAGGTACCTACCACTGACGAAGGAGTGATTCATGTAATAGTTTTATTAGGTGTTTAATCCATTAAGGTTTAGTATAAAATGGTCTGAAATAGTACCTAAATATTTATTTGTTTGTGTATACCTACTGTGTGTTTATAAATAGGGATCTCTGGTCAAAAATATAACTTTTTTATTTTATTTTATTTATAGGTAAAAAAATACCTACTTATAACTATTTCAAATTATTTGCTGAACCTATTTCGATTAATTTTAGAATATAATTCGTGCAACGAGTTATGAGCACTGACCTTGAATGCGCAGAAGCAATTTTTGTGAGAATGAAATAAAGGGTAGGTAGGTATACCCGAATTTGAATGATTCAACGGGTCATACTGAACAACCTTTTCCCAGGAACATGAGTCGAAGTATGAGAAAAAAAAATAAAGTAACTCCCATAAGTATCAAAGTACCTAGCTACCTATCAGATGACCGCACAATTTGTATGGGTGGTTGTTTTTTCCCTCAATATTTCGACCCATGTTGCTTGCGTATGGTTTGACGCAATGTTTTTTAAAATCTTGCTACCGACCATAAATTTGATAAAAATATATTTTTGCTCAAATAGGGTAGAGTGGGGTAGGGTGGTGGCACCAATTATCGGCCATGTCAACTTTTTTGGACTTTGACTGCTTGTAATTTTTACATTAATAGCTTTTGCTTTCTTGCAGTGTCTTTTTGGGTAAAGGGATACTGAAACTCCATTACTACATTCGCAAAATTATGAATTCTTTGTTATTTTTGATAATATAGATGTTTTTTTCCGAATATGGCGATTTCCCTTAATATCGGCCTATAACACCCTAATATCCGCCGTCTGTGACCCTAATATCGGCCTACCTTTTCTAAAGTGAAGTAAGATGAATAAACTACAAAAAAAAATATAACGTTTTATATTTCAACTCAGCTCAGGTACAAATCACTTTTATTAATTATCATCACATTCATTTTTTTTTAAATGCACTATTTAAAATCTATTCACTTTATTTGGTAATTATTTTTATGTATAATAATTTTTTTTGGAGTTCCTTTCATTATTTGTTTTTTAGGAATGTTGAATCATTGCGATCTTTAGTTTATAATAACAGAATTTATTTTAATTTTAAGACTCTGATGTCATTTCCTTCTAATAGAATCTTCTTAGGCCACATCAATTCACCCACGATGGACTGTATACTTTAAGTGGAACCATTGGAGCATATGTCGCATCCAATATTTTTGTTTTCATCTTCTTCAACATCACTAATTAGGTTTTCTTCACAGGCAGCACAAAGAATTTTCTCCTTTTCCAAACTTGTCTTGCGAAGCTAAATGAATGAGGTCAGTTTCGCGATTTCTGTCCTATAATCAACTCTTCTTTACTTCTTTTGTTTCTTTGGCGGGTTTATTTTTTATTCTCATTTCCAGTTTTTGTCTCTCTCTCCGCTTTATTCTCTTCAATTTTTTTTCTTCTTTCCTCACGTTGTTTGTACCCATACTAAGGTGGCCGTTTTTACGCACCAATTCCCTTTATATCGGCCGTAATTGATAAAACTCGTTTTGAGGCGCCCGATGTTAGGATCTAGTTATCAAACTGAGCTGTTGTTTCATTTTTAACCTTATTAATGTTACTGCTAACGTATAAAATAGCTAAACATGTGGTTTAACATTTTCATGCATTACCCCAATATCGGCCACCCGGCCGATATAGAGATTTATCAATAATATACACTGGACAGCAAATAAACGAAGCCACCCGCTACCTAGGTAGCGGGTGGCACTCTAATTCGATTTTCTCAAAAACTAAAAAACCTACAATTATCAAAGTTGTACCTACAGAAAGTGCGTTTCATGGTGATTAAAATGAAAGGAAACTCATTGGGTTTAAACAATAATTCAGTGTTTATTAAGGATTTTACAAAGAAGAGTCGTTTTCCAGTCATGACAATCGTTAGTAATGATAAAGTGAAAAAAAAAGAAGCCAAAAACAAAGATAAAATCAAAAAAAAAAAAATATCTTTATTCCGTATTATATACAAGGATGCTGGCAGTTATCCGAGCAAGGGGAGGGCCCCTTGCTCGGATAACTGCCAGCATCCTTGTATTCATTGACCTTACGAGCCTGACGATAAAATCTTAAGGAATTGTATTCCACTCCTCTTCAATTGCGATTCGCAGCTCTGGAAGCCTTGTTGGAGCAGGTACCCGGGCTCGAACCCGACGTTTCAGCTCATCCCATAAGTGTTCTATTGGATTCAAGTCCGGGCTTCGAGCTGGCCAGTCCATCGTACGAATGCTGACGTCGCGTAGATACTGGGTCACCACATGAGCAACATGAGGCCGTGCATTATCATGCATCAATTGCATATCCTGTCCGATATATCCTGCGTAAGGTACCACATGGTCTATAAGGATTTCAGTAATGTAGCGATGAGAAGTCAGTCCACGTGTACGGCCCGTCGGTTCGATGAAAACTAACGGTGTATGTGCTATTAACGAGATGCCGCCCCAAACCATTACATATCCATAAGCAACAGTTTCCTCGATCCAACACTGAGAATAACGTTCTCCAGGGCGACGATATACTCTCTGACGTCGATCACTTCCATGTAGACTCACCCTGTTCTCATCAGTGAAGAGTACATTACTCCACTGCTCTAATGTCCAATCCCTATGCTCTCGAGCAAATTGAAGTCGTGCTCGACGGTGTGCTGCCGTTAATGCTGGGCCTGTTGCAGCTCTTTTTGGGGTCAGGTTCCGTTCAGCAAGTCTTCTTCTGACGGTATCTGAACTTATGACCACTTGGCGTTCGTCACGCAGACTTTGTTGGACTTGAACTGCGTTGAGGTGGCGATTTTGCAGAACAGTAAGGTGGATATAACG
The DNA here is from genome assembly GCA_916618015.1 of Xestia c-nigrum. Lineage (NCBI taxonomy): Eukaryota > Metazoa > Arthropoda > Insecta > Lepidoptera > Noctuidae > Xestia > Xestia c-nigrum. The sequence continues at coordinate 6,375,670 of OU745249.1, forward strand.
ATCATATGCTGCTGATGTAGCCCTAGGTCTGCCCGTACCTGGACGGCGATCGAATGCTCCAGTCTCTAGGTATCGTCTGTAAACTCGTTGCACCGAAGATCTGCTGATTCGAAGCCTTCGAGCGACTTCACGTTGCGCAATGCCTGCTTGAAGTAATGCTACAGCTTGAGCCGCTTCCTGAGGTGTTGTATCCATTATTAATCGAAAAAAGTAGCAAAAACACGAATTAATTTGCAGTCATTGTAATCACCATGAAACGCACTTTTTGTAGGTATAACTTTGATAGTTTTATACTTTTTGAGAAAATCGAATCACAGTTCCTAGGTAGCGGGTGGCTCGATTTATTTGCTGACCAGTGTAGATCCCTAATCTCGGCCCCGCTATTATTTAATAAAATAGACAAATAAATGTAAAAACATGTTATCTAAAAGATAATTTGACTGTTATTCTTCCTGAAAAAATAAAAGATAACACCATAGGTATGTTTAATTCCCTCCAAATACTTATCCTTGCAATGCGTCCACTCAGGGATTTGACTCGGCAATGACACCAAACGACGCACGTCCACACCTGCGCGTGCTCTTTTGCCAGCTGAACGTTCAAATATTGATGCACCCGCATCAAAATATTGGAGGTAATGCGGATGGATATAGAGTCACTTTTTGCATTAAAATTATTATGATTTAAGAGATATTTTTATAGTTATGTTCCATTTTCTCGAAACTGCCGATATTCGGAGGAGGCCTATAATAGGAGACTCCACCCTAGTCAAAAAAAAAAAGTGCGGCAGGAAAGACAAGCCGATGATAGTCCGATCATCGGCTTGTCTTTCCTGCCGCACTTTTTTTACCGCACTTTGAATGCAATGTTCGTTTATGTATGAAGCTCTGCACTTTGAGTGCAACTTAATGTTCTCTTCAGATACTGTTGTAAATTTTCCGTCTTTACGTTTTTCACTTGACGATACAAGCTTTCTTTGTCCCTTCACGCCTATGTTCAAACAAATCCCACAACTCGGGAATTCCATTTTCTTACGCTGATCACCGCCGGGCGCCGCTTCGAAAACTAATGAAATGAACGCAAGGCAAAAGACCCGCACGCCGCCGCGCGGTGGAGCGGGCGGGCGACGCGACGGACGGCGAGGTACGACTTGCGGCCGCGCCGCGCAAACTACTCGTACCTACAGTTCGAGATATTTGTAAAAAAAGAAAGATTTTGTAAGCAGTTGCAATTTATGCTTAATTCTGCCAGTTTTCTACTGAAACTATTTAAGAGACTAAAGTTAAACAGAAAAATGGCAGTTAAGTATTTTAATTCCATGTAAAAAATAATATAAAAAAGCAAGTGAATTAATTGCTTAATTCCTTGATAATTATGAACAATCAACTGACTAAATGCTTAAACTCATTAAAACATACGGTTATCGATTTTGCTAAAGTCACAATTAGCTCTTTTTTTAAAACCCCTAAAAAGTAGTAGAAGCAACTAAAAAAAAAGCTTAATTAACGTAGCGTTAGTAACTTATTAGGGCAAGGTAAAAGTTTACCTAAGTATATCTCGGTTATTATATTTGCTTTTATTTCAGTTCAAATTAATCACTTAGAAACAAAATTTCCAGTAAAACTATAAGCCACCTTAATTTTGCAATATACGGTCACAAATAGATGTAATATTATCTAGCCAATCAGCATATAAAGAACCTCATAAGTCCGGTTATGATTTAGTGCGAACCTTCCCATACAGAACTCCGTAAAGTGATTGGCCTATTTACTTTCTCTGTATACTCACCGGCGCTGCATAAGCTTTAACGACAGGTGCAGCATACGTCGCGTGCGCGATCGCTGGGGCATACGCCGAAGCGTACGCGGGTGCAGCGTATGCGGGCGCAGCGTACGCCGCCGGGGCGGCGTAGCCGTGGGACGCGTAGCCGATGCCGTCCAGCAGCCCCGGCCGCGCCATCGCGCCGGCGCACGCGCAACATATTAAAAACAACTGCCAAGAACAGGGTTACTTTAATATTAAGTCAAATTAAATTCGACGGGTATCAATCAATATCTAAACACAGCAAAAATTACATATTTTGTGTTTAGTCGTATTTTAATATTGGTACTCGTTACAATAATCTTTATACAATCACAGCCGTTGGTTGGCTAGCACTAATTATTTATAAAAATGTTATATAGATAATCTATTTAGCATGGAGGTTGCACACAGACCTGTCTGTAGCCTACAGACAGGTCTGGGGTCGGGTCTATTTTTCTATGGCCTTTACAGACTGTAGGCCATAGAAAAATGCCCCGTGGGAGAATTGAACTCGCGACGCTTAGCCTAGATTCCTAGATTGCTTAGCCGGTCCCTGTATATGCCACACAGCCTGTGGGCAACACATAGCTACAAGATTTTAATCTATTTCACAATCGGTGCGATATTAGAATCTTGACCTCATTGATCAGCTACAGATAGGCTTAACCAATCCTAGTCATTTCTGGATTTTAGTAAGTATTGTATACGGGACGAGGTCGAAAAGACTAGCGACCCAGTGGTCCACATTGGCTTGGCTTTGGGTCGAATCAACTGGAAGTCATGGGGAGAGGCCTTTGCCGAGCAGTGGGATGATGCAGGCTATCACTATCAGTATTGTGTGCGGTGAACAGCAACACCTTGTACACCCATGGCTATCTTTTGATCTAAGTTTGTACCTGAATCAAGCGAGCTATTGTACCTGTTTTGTAAAAATATGTGTGCAAACTCTATTTTGCGAAATATAAACTTCAAAATAACCAGTGGCGTGACACTTCAAGATGAAGCTTGGGATTCTAATTCGACTTTGTTTTTTTTTTAATGGCTACTGATATCGAAATATAAATAAATTTTGCTTTTATTTAAAACAATATAATATTAATAATGTTTACCTTAGCGAGCATGTCTGTCGCGTGCGCACGTCGTGGGGCGGAGAGCACGTGTGTCGCTCCCCGCCGGCGCACCGTATATAAAGCACAGCTGCGCGGGCGCCGACCACGCACGATCACCATACACCTGATACACATTTCGCAACAAGGATACTAGCACATGTGTATAACGTGTCGGCTTAAAGGCTAGTTATGCTTAATTATTAGTTTGGGATAGTCGTTGGTCTAGATCTAGCGCAACACCTCGCCTACATTCCCCTAAGGAGCTGGCACAGGTACCCAAATACCATGATAAAAATAAATCATGTAAATCATGTAAAAGACTATAAATCATGTAAAAGACTATAGAGGGTGAATTTATTGTCAACCGAGCACATAACTCTAAAATTTTTGTAGGTAAAATATTCCCGTTACAATATTCGCTGCAACGGACAGCTAGAAGCAGCAGTGGCGACCACCAGAAAAGCATTGAGTCAATCGAGCTCTACGAGTCCCGAAAGACTCATCCAGATGTCTTGGGTCGAAATTAAATTAACAGAAACATATAAATAATTAGTGGTTTATAAAAATCTGCCGTTCCATACATTTTGGCAAAAAAAAAACAGCGGTCTCTGTCCTGTGCAGAGTGTGCATGGAAGCGGAGGAAACGGTGGCGCAACTGCTCCTTGAGTGCACGGCGTTACCCAGATTCGCGAGGAGACTCTTGGAACATTAAGATCCCTTGCCTCTGATCCTAGAGAAGACCGGGAAGTTTGATATGCTTCTGGAGGGAGTTAGGCTGGTTGAAGTAGGTAACGGCCACCATGGGTCACGCACAATGCTCCACTCTATATAGAACTGCCTCTCTATATAGACTAAGTGCCGAAACCAAACCCCATAAAGAAGAACAGCGGTCTCGTCTAAAACTGCAAACCCCACAATTAAACGGTGGTAAAAAACGATGACATAAAACATCGTGAGGAAACACGGGCATGTCCTAGAACTAAAAATTCGAAGACATGTGACATCTACCAACCCGCACTGGGCCCGCGTGGTGGATTATAGCCCATACCCAAAATACGCGCTTTGACGTGCAGTTATACAATACAATTGAAGTTTTGTACGAGACAGCTGTTTTTTTTTTAAACCAATTTTGGTTTAATATAACTGAATACTTGGAACCATTTTCGTGCCCCTTCCACCTAGTTTAGGTAATTTTCACTTATTGAGTGTTATCTTCTAACGGTGTTATCAAACTGAAACGTATCTTATTACCCAATACTAACTGAGAGGGGGTTGGCATGTCCTTATGGATAAAAACCCAATTTTTATTTATACTTAATGAATAAAAAAAAACTACATTGAAGACATCCGCAAGAGAACCAAGGTCACCGACGTAGCCGAGGCCGATGGTCACAAGGTCACGAGGCCAAGGTCACCGATGGCCGATGGGGCCGAAAAGTTCTGGAATGGCGACCGCAAACCGGAAGACGATGCTTATGGGCCGATGACCTGGTGAAGGTTGCGGGAATCCGTTGGATGCGAGTCGCACAGGATCGGTCAATGTGGCGATACTTGGGGGTGGCCTATGTCAAGCAGTGGACGTCTTTCGGCTGAAATGATTATGATGAAACAAAACTAACTGGGAGGTCAGATATAGGCAGAGGTTCTCTATCGTATTACCTAACTTTTTAATCCATAATCTAAAATGACATAATGTTTTTTGTCATAGTCATCATTCGTCCGAATGATAATTTACCCGAACTTTAAATCACATAATATCATCTACACTATATATACCTAATATTATAAAGAGGAAAACTTTGTTTGTTTGTTTGTTTGGTTGTAATGAATAGGCTTAAAAACTACTGGACCGTTTTTAAAAATTCTTTTACCATTCGAAAGCTACATTATCCACGAGTAACATAGGATATATTCTATCCCCGTACTCCCACGGGAACGGGAATTACGCGGGTGAAACCGCGTGGCGGGCGCTAGTATGCCATAAAGTTGAAATCCCTATATATAATAAGCCCTAAATCCGTTTGTCATAAGTATGACAATCAATAATATACAAAAGACATAAAATCGTTTTCAATAAAAGTCATAAGTCCCATTCTAAGTAAATGTTCAATCGTATCCCAACCAACAAAAGTTAGTTGTATAGAAGTCCATAGAACGTTTTGTAAAAACTAATCTGTGGTCAAATAAAAGGCCTAAGAAGGTGCACCTACGAACAAAGTGGCGCAATTATATCTCCATTCAATTGTATAGTACAAATGTAGCGGTGTCAGGTGTGACCATTTTGGCCTATTACAGTTGATGTAACAGTAACGCTAACACTATTTGTTGACATACAAAGCCACCACAATGCAAGTATAGTACCTTTTAGTACTGTGAAAGAGTTCATGATTCCATTACTTCACTAATATTCATCATTCATTCAAGTTACATTCGTTCACACCGCTGCAGTGTCTTCACTGTTTTTGAAGAGCAAAAGATATAGAATACGAAGAAATCAGAAATTGGAATCGGAGTTAGATATTATTTTATTTTGTAATTAAATTATTCATCTCATAGGGGGAAAATGATGTGCGACTGTTATTTTACTGATAAACTGTGTATGGGTTTACGGCAATATTTGAACGCCCCCCTCGAATTATTGAGCTTTTACTTAAATAATTACGAATTTTAAGTCATAAACATACTTCCAGCTTCCTGAACTCTACTATAGCACTCGTTACGACAGATATCAACCACCATTACATGAAATTAGGGTTCCTTTTGCTCGTCCGTGTGCCATAAATGTGATGTGTTTTTTTTATCGATCTTTGTCGTTTTTTATTAAACACGTCAGAAAACATGAGTTTCTAAATTAGCACTAATACGAAGTCAGAGTCATAATTATTAGTTAATATTTATTCATACTTTGATTTTTTGTGATAAAGTTGCTGATTTTCCTTAATAGAATAATTGAGCTTCGGGAACCAAACCACTACTGGAATCATTGTCCATATTTAAATAATTCTCAATTTCTTTGGCTACGTACGTTAAATGTATTTTGTACGGAACCATTTTCTATAATCCTTGTGATAAGTTTATCACTACGACTATAACGAGCTTTAGAAAACCTTTTTAAGACAAGTTGGGCAACATAAATGTAATTTGAAACTCAGCTATACCACCAAATCACTCTGTCATAGATTTGTTGTGCCCACTATAGTACTATGTACTATAACGACGAGATCGTCGTCGTGTTAGATAACAATCCACAATATCACAATGTCGCCCTATTCTTGAGTTTTCATCTCTACTATAACGAAAGACCCATTATAGTACGTTCAGAACCTTTATTGCGTTAATCAGGCGCATTAAGGCGACAGTTAACACTGTTATAAAGTTCTATCGTTGTATACTAGTCACATTGGTGGTTGCAATAACTCCTGACTATAACAGCTATACAAAGTCATGAAGTAAACCTTTACATCAATTCCTAATAGGTCGTTTTTGCTGTATAAACTTATAGAGCCAATTTGTATTGGCAAACGCTTTTACACAACAATCAATCACCGCCAAAACCTTTATTCAACTTTTACCCAGCTTTTTGGAGATAAAAGGTTTGGTTATAGGGCAAAATTGTTGGTTGGGTATGTAGGCGTTGACCTGCAATGCAAGCAAGCATGGGGCACGCATGTGGCAAACATGCGGCACGCATACAGCAAGCTTGCAAGCATGTAGCAAGCAAGCATGCAGCAAGCATGCAGTAAGCATGCAGCACGCATGTAGCAAGCACATAATGCAAGCAAGCATGCAGCTCGCATGTAGCAAGCATGCAGCAAGCATGCAGCACGCATGTAGCAAGCACGTAACGCAAGCAAGCATGCAGCTCGCATGTAGCAAGCATGCGGCAAGCAAGCAAGCAAACAAGCATGCAGCAAGCAAGCAAGCAGCAAGCAAGCATGCAACAAGCAAGCATGCAAGCAAGCGTGCAGCATGCAAGCAAGCATACAGTATGCAAGCAAGCATGTAGCATGCAAACGAGCAAGCATCATGCAGCAGGCATGGTTTCTGTCACGGCTCCGGCACTGCGGGGCTCCGGCGGCCTCACGCGAGCTTATCGTCGCAGATGGGTTTAACGCTCACCACCGCAGCTTCGGCTTGCTGACCGACTCGCTGCTGCCGCTGCACTTGCTGCTCCTCAACTCGCGGCCCGCCTCGCCCCTCCGCGCCTACGCGATTTTAAATAACACTCTTGGGGTAGGGCAGACAAGACTGCGTGGAGTCGGATTTACAGCAATTCGTTTCTGTCACTAAAACCTAACGTTTAGGATTTTTTTTAGCGACTAACAATTTATAAATGACCCATTCGGAATCATACACATTATGTGCAATACAATACTTAGGACATACGACTTTATGTCATGTAAAATTAGGAGATTCAGTTATTATAGTATTCGATATTATAACAAAATAGTGTTAGAAGTAAAGTTAGTTATGTAAAACATAATTTCGGTGTTTTGAACATTATGGTTACTGAAGTTTATAGCAAACGTGTTATGGATAATGATTTTCGGACAAATAATTTTAGGCAAATCAAGGGAGTACCATAGGCAGACGCTCCATGAAAAAAAATGGTATTCAGCTGCAACCGGTTACACTAGCAGCCGACCCCAAGATAGTTGTGCTTCTCCCAACTACCTTGGGGTCTAGGCAGATGACGATGATGTCGAACAACGACATTAATTTTCAGATGGATCAAGTAGATGGATCAAGTTATGCATCGCATTATTACTGCTATCAATCGAGAAGACAATAACCTAGTCGAAATTGACCGCAATCTAGGCGCACCTTTACATCAAAAGCCTAGGCTGTGTCGTAGCGTGTCCAATAAGTTATAATTGGCCATGGGTGTTCTGATTTAAATCGATATTAGGTACATGAATATCTGTGATTTAAGTATACAGGGTGAAAATTTACAATGCCACCTGCAGGGAAAGTACTCTAAATAGTGGAGATAGCAAATTTTACTCAAAGGAGACATTCCTTTATTTATAAAGAGTAAGAAATCTATCAATAGAACACTCGGGCATCGAACCCGGGATGGACAAACTAACAGTCTGTACATTTTTGACATCAATCGATAGCGTCAATCACATGGATTTAATCTCTTTAACAAACATGATAAACTCAATGAAAGGAACCATGAATAAAAGTGCTTGATCTTGTTGAATCTATCTCATTGAATGTATAACTGTCCTTTAGATTTCATGGTTTCCCTTTCATTTAATTTATCATATAATTAGCTAGAGAGACTTGATCCATATGGTTGGCCCTATCGATTGATGTCAAAAAAGTACCTACAAGATGTTATTTTTCGAACTTTAGTCTGTTCGTTTCCCGAGTGTGGCAAGCGATTTTTAGAAAATCTGTGAATGCAGATTTGTTTCCTTTTCAAAATAAAGTAATGTGTCTTTTGAGTAAAATTTGCTATAGCTCCAGTATTTCGAGTACTTTCACCCTGTATACTTAAATCACAGATATTCATGATCAGAAATGTTTATAATGCGGTCACCATTTAAATAAAATAAATATAAATAATTCCTGCCCGCCGACTTTTTTTAAACCAAATCTCCGAACACTTGTTTTTTTGTGTTCGGAAACCTAGTCGAGAACGTAAGTAGTAAAGCTACCAGTGCAAACAGCTTCCTAAATCGAAAGTTCTAAAATCTGATGCAAGAAACACAAGTCACAAAGTTTTGCGAGTACTTGTCCATTTATCAGTTATCTTGTATCAAAATGGACTATTACGGGCACACTAGGGCTTGGCATAACTTGCTCTTATGACCAATATGAGCCAATCTACATGTCTAACAACTCCGTGGACCACGCTACAGGCTTATAATTTAATCGGACAATTAAGCAGGTGCCCATAACTAACAGTCTGATTATCTAAAACCAGCTGTCACTGTGATGTGTTCCCATAAAAAAATGTGTTTTTTTAAACAGCTGATTATAGATAATCAGACCATCATCTTTTTGGTGAATATGGACCTAAGTGTAACCTAAATTTATTTACTTATTAAAATACATTTTTAAGGTAACATTTTTATACCAAAACGCTTAAAAGCTAACAATATTCAGATTACAAATAGCATATTTTATTTAATTGAGAAAGCAAAATATAAATTACATGTCAAGTGATGTTGTACCTATAAATATCAATAATAGGTATAGAGAAGTCATAAAACCACAGAGTATATCACTACGCATAAAACGTCTTGAAAAAAAAATGTTATGTTATGACATAACATTTTTTTTGCAAGTACTTACGGCGGACTAGTAGCCGACCGAAAAGGTTGGGCAGATAATGCCGAAGTCAAAACTAATACACTAGTGCTTTGATTAATAATCAAAGCACTAGTGTTACTTAAATATGCCAGTGGAATTCAATAATATAACAAAACAAAAAGAAAATAGAGAAAATTAAAAATCAATTGTTTAAAAATGACAATACATCTTTCCTTAAAGTGCCAATAGTATCCACAATCAGTGGCGTAGCGTGGGTGTCAGCCGCCCGGGGCGGAAACAATTTTGCCGCCCTTTTATTTAGGTATTTCAATTTGATGTATACTATACATAACATACTTAGATTAGTTCTAGAGAATTTTTGGTAAGATATAGAATAGGAAATTTTCAAAGAATTCTTGAAATATGCATTACATCTACAACAATGAACAAAGAAACAGACCAAATTATAGTTGAATGGATACACGCATGTCACACTATTACTCTACAAAATGAATTTGTCGAATTTGAAGTTATTCGTTATCGAAAAAAAAATATTCCAGAAGAAATTAATTTAAAAAAATAAAATTCGCGAGCGGCGAAATTTTTTTTTAACTTTCTACTCCACTTGTCTAGGAACTCAAAAAAACAAAAAAAGTCCCATGAAAATCCGCCCACTATAAACTTCGTTTAATCATATGAGTATTTTTTTGTTAAATTGCACTCGGCTACATGTGAAATGGACGACTGACAATCCAATCAATAACTCGTGGATCCCTCGAATTTGTCACAGAATAAGTAAATGTAAAATTCCGTGTTCTTTTCAATCGGTCCAAATTTGTAGTTACGATAAAAATTGAAATGGGTCAAATATATTTATTATTTATTGTGAAATTTTGCCGCCCCCTAAAAAGTGCCGCCTGGGGCGGGCCGGGCCGCACCCCCTGCTCCCCCTACGCTACGCCACTGTCCACAATGTCGGCATTTGGGCTGCTGTCAAGGTAACGATTAATGAGGGCAATTGCTCTTCCGGTGGGCATGCAAGTAGTTGATGCCGCCGCCGTCCTATACCACGCATGTATTGCTGCTAGGGAATGCAATCCAGTCTATCCGTGATCCGAAAAATCCGGATTTCGCCAAATTTTTACTCGACTTTCAAATCCGGATTTGAAAATCGAGTACCACTGGTAGCTTGAACCCTGCTCCCGACACCGGCGGACCACAATTTTGTTTTTTTTTAAGATATATTAAAAAAAAATGTAAAATACATATTTACAAAGAATATAATGGCTATAAAACGAAACCAACCAAGGTATTGAATTTGAATTATTTCAAATAACAAAAGTAAAAAAAAACATATTATTTGATTTGCCTGAGTTTATATTTTAACCCATTCACACAAAAATAAGAAACATCATTTTTTTTTTCTGATGATGAAACCCAGTGCTTTATTGGCATCTTTGCACACCTTTTTAATATGATCGTAAAAATTAAAACCATTGTGTAAGGTTAGTCGCGGGATCCGTATTGTTGAGATACGTTCAAGCGAGTCATCCCCCAACTTGTTGGCAAAATGAATTGGCATGCGAGACTTGAGAGAATGTAACTTTACACTTTGACACTGTATAAGCGATAGCCTGTTCCTCACGCTCCACTCCACAACGACATCAATGTCCCGTTGAAATGCCAAACAGTTTACCAGTCCAGCCGTCAGAAACAGCTTTAAATCATCTGCAAACATAAGGCACTTTGGCGCAGAGGGAACTCCTGGCAAATCATTTACCATGATTAGGAATTTGGGAGGTCCCAGCGTACTACCCTGGCCACAGAAATATTAAAAACAGGAGAAGTGGCAAGGGGGCGTGTCGGTGACCACGTGGACCTGGCCTCGTCGCTCAGCTATTGAAAAAATGGCCGTAACCGCGAGTTAGTGTGTCGTCAACCGCGTTCGTAAAAAAAAACGATTATGCCGTCTTGTTCGGTGGTTTCGTGCAAAAATAGAAGCCAAGACAAAAACTTTAGAAGACAGGGCATCAGTTACCACAAGTTAGAACAAGTATTTGTCTTAAAAACACGAAAAACCATAATCCCTAAAATATATCTGACTTGTACTACTTGATTTATGTTTTCTTGTATTACTCCGACTGTATTATGTTTGCATTAAATACATTGCTCTTTTTACAACGACCTTAGTCTGTCACTGAGTGACTGAACGAGCAATGTACACCTGACATAACGAAACATCATTAAGCCGTCTTGTCGCATGGTGCGTCGGCTGCTCCGGTCCGCCGTATTTGAGTGCGAGCTAGTGATGTGCTCGTGGAGGTTTGACAAAGTCTGTCGACAAGAAAGTGGACTGCGAATTGTTATATTACTATTTCACATTTTTTTTCAATTTGTTAACTCTTGTAATCAGGTTGGAAGGCCGATGTGGTTCTATGCTTAATTTTCTTTTTCTCTTTGACAATTCAAAAGAGCCTGTAACTGGCTTAATTGAAATAAATGCTTTGATTTTGATTTTGAACTACGTGTAACTGTGTCATTTGATTTTTAATTGATTTTAAAGTATTTTTATTCATTAAATAATGTTTGTAGGTTTCATATTATTTTTATTTACTTTATTTCCAAATCCTTTATAAAAATAATCGACATATTTATCGATAACTCTTCGATTTAGTCAAGCACTGTGTCGTATCCGCCCCCGTGTCCCGACAACACACAATGATAATTGTTTTAGTGTGAGTAAATTATACGGAAAAAGTACGCTGTAGTTTAACAAATAAGGTTTGTATTTAAATGACAGAGTTATCGATGGAGCGTGTGTGCACTTGTTCGCGTTCATTGTTAACGACACCCCCAAAACGACACCCCTGGGGTGTCGTTAACAATAAGCATTTGTTGACGACACCACCGTAATGTTGGGATAACTTATCGCTTAAGAATTTTTTATCGAGCTAGTATACTCTCAATGGTTAATAAACATATGCAATTGTATCTTTTTATCTCTTTCTCTAATGCACTGGCTGATAACGTTTATGACGTTCAAGAGATAAATTATGTGTCATTTGTGAAGTTAATCAATATATTGACATTTCTAACATTTTCAATAACTTTCGAAGAAAAGGATAACAATGTCCGAATTCAGATTAATAAATACCAATGGCGGAGTAGCCTTACTTTTAGGCAAGTATAAATATCATAAACATAAAAATTATGCAGATGATGGATCAGTATATTGGAGATGTTCCTCTCACAAAAAGTTGAAATGCCATGGAACAGTTACTACTAAGGTAGGTATGCTATAGATGATGTAGGCCACAATTCGTCAAGGTCAAGCAGTTGAATGGTGACGATTCGTCAAGTCAAGACGAATCGTCACCATTCAACTGCTTGACCAATGAACGATAATTCGAGGGAAAAAAAAACGCTTGACGAATTGACACTTGACGAATTGTGGCCTACATCCTATAGATAGAGGCCACTTCCTACTACATATTTCTTGCTCCTGAAATGAGGAATTGTGTGTTTGCTCTTGTTTCAGGATAAACAAATACATGCATTTGGCAAATTACATACATGTGAGCCAAATGTGCACAAAAATGATGCTCTTAAAATAATGCATGAGCTTAGGGAAACCGTTATAACAAGTGATGAACCCATACCGAAACTTTACAACGATGCAACAAACTCCATCAAAGAGACTGGCTTAGAATTAGTGATACCTATACCCTCATTAAATAATTCAACTAGTTTTTTGTATGGTGCACGGAACAAGAGTTTGGATTTAAAAAAAACGGTATACAAATCTGTCAGTGAAATAGAAATTCCATTGAAATTCCGTGATCAGATTTTAGCAGATTATTGTGACAAGGATGAAAAAGTTCTAGTATTTTGTACTAATAATTGCAGGCAAGCAATAGCAAATGTGACAGAATTTTTTATAGACGGCACTTTTAAAACGTGCCCAACTCCATTTACTCAGATTTTCTCTCTACACGGAGATATTGGCAGCACATTGGATAACACTAATGTTGTACCATTAGTGTTCGCACTAATGACCCACAGGCGGCAGAGTAGTTATTTTAAACTGTTCAGCATGATTAAGTCACAACTTGCTAACTGGAAACCTATTAAAGTACATTCTGATTTTGAAATGGCATCAATGAACGCATTAAAAATGTTATTCCCCAATATTGTCCTGAAAGGTTGTTACTTTCACTGGTGCAAAAACATTAACAAAAAAGCAGATAAATTAGGTCATTCAAAAGTTTATGCAGAAAAAAGAATTATAGGGTTAACAAAGGCGTTAGCGTTGCTGCCTTCACAACATATCATGGAAGGGTGGCAATTTATAAAGGCGTTGTGTGCAGGCAATATAGAAATGTCACAATTTACAAAATACGTGGAAACTTTTTGGTTGAAGAAACATTCGATTGATGTGATTAGCGTATTCGGAGAAAGGCATCGCACCAACAACGTGCTTGAGGGATATCATTCAAAATTGAATAAAAACATAAACGCCAGCAACAAAACATTGTTACGTTTGTTGAATAAAATTATGCCATACCAAGGGTCAGGATCCATTACAAAACAAAGGAAAAAAAAGCAAATCACTAACGACAATATGATCATGGAAATCCAGATAGGATTAGTGTCTGGAAGTCTCTCAGTAGGCCAAGCCTTGGAGCAATTAAGAAACTAAAGATACTTTTCCTTCACAGGGTATCTATCAGTTTATTTTGTTGCCAACTGATAAAATATTATTACCCTCTTTTCCAACTCGACAGATTTTTAAGTCGTCAGATTTTCAACTCGACATGTCATGATATTATAATAAAAGTACATTGTAGAAGAGAAGTTTATTTACAAAAAAAATAAAAAGGGTAAAAATAAAACTTATTTAAAATTTTATTAATCTAATGCGTTACATAGTGTAGATAATATTTTATCCACATTATTATTGCTCTTCAATCCATCTGCTATAATTCGGTCTATTTTCATATTTTTTTCAACTTCCGCTTTTCTTCGTTTCTTAGTAGGATTATGTGATACTAAGAACAGTGAAAATATTAAGAAATAAATGTCTTTGTAAGAAAATATATTATAAGGAAAATAATAATAAAATGTGTATTCAATAATTGTACAATTACCGACAGCCTGAAAAACGACTTAAAAATCTGTCGAGTTGGAAATGAACCTATTATTATTATATTTTACGTTTTGGTTTATTAACATTCGCTCACTTTGCTATGATGAGTGAATAAATAACGAGTAAGCAAAAACTTTTTGGTTTTGGATCCCAAAAAGTTCATACACTTCGTTGAAAAAAGAGAAAATTGTCACTCGTGTCAGGCGATTCTCGAACATTTGCCATTTGGAAAAAATTGTGAAATCGTTGATTTTTGAATAGTCAAAATAATGTCGAAACGATCCAAACATGTGCTTGAAAATAAAAATGCTGATTTTGACGCTTCCTATAGTCAAACCTGGGATACTCAAGATACTCAAATGCTCTATGAGCAATATCACGACGTAAATGTTTGTTCTGTTGATGTTAATCCCTCAACTTCACAAAGGGTTCAGAACAAAAAAGAAGTTGGCATTCAATCTGACAATTATAATTGGGGAAAGGACAACAATGTCAGTACACAAACTCCTGAAATGGCTAATGAAGCAAGCCTGCAAGAAGCAAATCGTAAATTCGGTGAATTGATTGGTCAAGAACTTAACAACGTACCTGTCGTAAAAAGAAGACAGATAATGTTTGAAATAATAAGGATTATTGAGCTTCGATCAAGTTAAATAAAAATATCTTTACAGGTTCTTTTTATTTTATTTATTATTTTGGTATAGGTACGAACATACAGCAGGGTAACAACACTATTTGTTAGTGGTGTCGTCAACAAATGCTTTTTGTTAACGACACCCCAGGGGTGTCGTTTTGGGGGTGTCGTTAACAATGAACGCTTGTTCGTAGTATTGTTTTGACAGAGCTCTGTGTGCAATATTAGCGTTATGGAGGGGCAACTGTGGCTTCATCGGTTTTCTATACATTTGGAACTCCACGCCATATCTCTTTCTTTATTATATCTATGACCCTGGCTGACACCCGATGCTAGATAGTGTATATTAAAAGTTCCTGTAGGATAATTTCTGACCATGACACGGGCGAAACCGTGGGCAAAAACAAGAATAAAAAAAAAACATTTCACATGATAAACGTTTATTTAAGTTAAAATATAACATAACTAGGTACTTATATAATAGGGCCAACAAGCAAAAGAACTGGCATCATTTTGGCAGTCATAATGAAGAACAAACTAGCTTCAATCAATTACACAAAGTTTAAAACCAAACAACGAAATCTCCACGAATAAAGCACCTCTGTAAACGATTGATCCACACTAGCAGAGTGGCCACAAGCTAGATCCTAGCTAGACTCAACACTGTACATACATATTCTACGCTGTTGTAGTACCTACAGATTATAGAGCCCAGAAACGTAATTTGGCGTAATGTAGGTCACATTCGGTCCGCAGTTATTCCGCTACGAATAACAGACATGTGCAAGCCAGTTTAAAATTCATATCTAGCCGCGCCCTTAAGCCAATGCACGAATAATTATATATGTTATGTTCTTCGACTATCTCAAAATAAAGCTTGATTACATTGAGAGCGGTCAACAAAAGTAACATTAAAACTTAACGCTATAGAGCGTGTAAACAGACTCTTTAGGAAGACTTTTTTTTTTTTTTTTTTTAAGGATGGGAAATCATCAAATGACCCCCCCCCACTCTGGGCGGAGCGGGAGGGAGTGTCAGACTCATACTGACTAAAAACCATCCATGTTCCTTCCTCGCCTTTTACGTTCCGGGGCCGCGGTATCTCTTTCGAACAGGCCCGCAACCCCGGTCAGGAAGACTTCAAACAAGCATTCTTTACATCATACTAACTAAGTTTAGGGTACGCAAAAATTATTGCTGGGAGACGACATTTTTTGGGTGAAAAATCACGTTTTACGGATAAACTCAATGTATCGCACTCAAAACATTGTTTGTGCTGGTTGAATATAGTACGGAGGTCGTGGAGGTGTATAATTATATAGTAAAAATCTGACATTAAAACTTTTATTTAAAAATACTTGTGGATAAGTTGGAACTTTGACCCCCAATATCTCCGAAACTAGAAGCTTCCCAGGTATGGTCGAGAAAAAAAAACAATGATCGCAATGACGTGACGAGGAGAACAAGTGCCTTTCGGTATAGTTAAGAGTCTTTTTACAACCTTAAGGGCCAGTTTCACCGGTTGCGGATAAAGTGTCGGTTAGCCTATTAGGAACTTATCTGCCAGATAAACTAACACTTTTGGTTTCACAGGTGTCGGATAGCGATATCTGGTAGATATAGTATTAGTTATAACCAGCCTTTAAGTGGTAGATAGTATTAACTATCAGATAACTAACCGACACTTTATCCGGAACCGGTGAAACTGGCCCTTAGTGTCATCTAATGAGTGATTTATACTTGCACATAAAAAATCATTCGTATAGACCCAGCAGTGGGAACATTATAGGCTGAGATAACATATATTAAACAGTACTTCACATTTAAATCAGGATCTTATAATATAAAATAAGCTTTAAAACTAAAAAAATACAAACTAAGTAATTCATAGATAAATAAACTAAACTAATAACCCGACGTATTTACAACATCGGTTGTGTAGCTAAAATGTTAGAGATGGAACAAATGGATAAAAATGTGAATCAATCAATTTAAAAAATGCCTATGCCTATATTCCTAGCCATCGAATCGAACCAGTTGGTTTGAAAGAAAAAAAATACACAGGTAGACAGGTTGTGTGCTTGGTCTGTACATAAAAATAACCCTTTTAATAAAATCACTGAGCACATTACATCAAAAACAGACAATGACTTCGTCAAATTCAAACAGCATTTTGCACTGTTGCAAATCAACGTTTTAGAATATTGAAATTGATCTTTGATAGTATGAGAGTTTTCGTATTTTTATATGTGCCTACTGAAATTACTAACCGGGTAGGTACTTTTGCCACATTTTGCGATAGAGACAATGCCATCCAAGTCTTGTACATTTTAAAACTGTACTTTTAAACTATACATCTATCTGGGTTATGAAAATTGAACTGTATAAGACTACAGTTAAAGTTTGTTTCTATAATATTTTCAATTTGAAAGACAGTAAGCGGTCCAGGCGTATTTTTGATCATTAAAAAACAACAAGTAAAAAAAGCTCCCGAATCCTCCTGTTTTGTCGATTATAGCAAAGCTACCGACTGTGTGAGAATGATCAGTCTTGTGGAAAATGTTGCAGAAACTCCGACTACTCAAACGTCGTGTAGCTCTAATTTAGTCGGTTTATCTGAATAATCAGGGTGTATTGAAGGTTGAGAACTGGAAGACTACGTCTGGGACCATGAATTTCAGTAAAGGAAGGTAAATATAGGTGGCAAAAAAAAAAACCTACGCAGTCTACGCTCTGCAGCCGACACAACAGTCCGGGCTTCAAATAATTAAACTGAAACGCCTCAACCACTCCGCAGAATGGAAGTGAATATCTATCAAGGAACTACATCTCAAGAGCAACCACGCTAAAACCAAGTTAATGGTAGACCGCAGCAACAATCTGCACCTTACAGGCGCACTGTCACTCGAAACTGCAACCTTGCTCCAGACACCTTGGGGCATTTTCCTTCAGTTATCTATTGAATTCCACAACAATGAGTCTTTTCTCCGTGTCCTAAAGATAAAAAAAACAGGCTTTTTATATCAAATGTAGAACTCTCTCCAACATCGCAATAAACAATGAGCATAACCTAGAACAGCTGATGGTTACTAGCAAGGTGGCGACGTTTGATTGTAACGGGTCGTAGTCCACTTTAAATATGGATGGGCCAAATTCGCTCATCGCTAGACTAACAATCCATGACACTTTTCATAATGCCAAGAATAGGCACAAATAATGAAACATCGTCAAGCAGAAGATTGCTTCACGACGGGGGAATCACGACCCTCAGTAAAGAGGACCACGACGCGAGGAGCATGATGTATTTATGGAACTAAACCGTTTTTAAGGTCTTTCCCTCAAATGGTGAAAATTCGTATTTCTCAATTCTTCGGCATTTAAAGAATTGTTTGCTTGACAGAAGTAATAAAAAGAAATATGTTCAACATACGAACTAAATACTTAATTCTTCTTCATAAAAAAATAAAAGAAACAATTTAATAATAAGTTTCCTTTTCGAGCCAAGCGGACAAGTTATTCCTTATAACGTAACGCCTGGTTTCATCCATAACAATCATAAGAAACATGAAAGGCAACGCCAAAAAAAAATCAAATACACCTATAACCTCCGTGCTAAAAAGTTCATGACACTGTGGCAGATAAGAGACTAACAGAGCAGCGACCAAATCTACAACAATACTGAGATTAAGAACGTGGTTTCTCATACCTTTCTTCAAAAGCGAGACTCGTCTGGTCTTACAAATAATCACATCTGATATCTGAGTCCAGCACACAGCAACAAAATAAGCTGTCTGCGTTTTTCTCTCAAGCTTTTTCCTGTCGTCGAAGTTCCAGAGACGACCTAATGTATCTGCCACCATTCCCTTCGAATTTTCCCAATCTCTGCGAACAAACATCAAGCTAGAAGGGAAGAATCCTGACTTAGCGTATACTGTGAAATACGCAGACATTGCCGCGAAGAACTGAATCAGCCCTACTTGAAAATACGTCATGAATAACAAACGACCATTAACGAGATGATCTGTCAGTTTGCGAGGCGGTATGGACATGATGTCGTCTTCAGAATCTTCGTATGCTAAACTTATTGCAGGAAGAAGATCCGTTCCAACATTTATAACAATTATCAAAATGAGAGTAATGGGCAAAGGCATACCCAGGACGGCATACAGTACAAAAGGCAACATTTCTGCTGCATTTGAGGTAAGGGTATACGCAATGGTCTTTTTCAAATTGTCGAAGATTCTTCTACCTTCTTGTATTCCGAGCACAATGGACGCAAAATTATCGTCTAATAAAATCATATCAGCAGCTTTTTTAGAAACCTCAGTACCAGTAATACCCATAGCTATACCAATGTCTGCCTTCTTCAAAGCCGGAGAATCGTTGACACCATCTCCAGTCACAGCCACTACGTAACCCAACAATTGAAATGTCTCAACAATAAGCAATTTCTGCTGGGGACTGGTTCTCGCGAACGTAATCTCTTTGTACTTGCATTGTACTGCCTTCAAATCGTTAACGCTCATTTTACGAAGTTCATCTCCAGTTACAACTACTGCCTGAAATTGACTCCTAATATGCGCGGGAACATCACCTAGATCAATGTGATGCTCAAATGCGTAATCATAAGCCGTTGGCATTGTAATAGTGCCACACTTACGAGATATAGCCAAGGCAGTGACCGGGTGGTCTCCAGTCACCATTATCACCCTTATTCCAGCTGACCTACATAAACCAATATATTTATCAATATTTTTTCTCGGAGGGTCGATCATTGAAATCGCACCAATAAAAACAAGGTCTTCCACGGGGAAGTTACGTGCTTGGGTGTCGAATTTATAACCTATGGGATAGTCACTGAGTGGCAATGATAAGTTACAGTATCCAATGACACGCTCTCCCATGTTTGCCATTTTGATGAAATTGGCTTTCAATTCTTTTTTCGACAGTGGCGTGAGAGGCTGTAGACCTTCATCAGTGAGAAACCTTGAGCAGTATTCTAATACAATTTCTGGAGCTCCTTTCATTATTAAGCAGTAAGAATTGGTTGATAGCATATGATGAATCGTGACTTGATATTTGTAGGCTGAACTGAATGGAATTTCTCCCACTTTCGGGTTTTCATTTTGAACTGTGGTGGCTGAACGGTTAGTCTCCATGTAGCGTAATATGGCGGACTCGGAAGCATCGCCAATAATTTTTCTCTTCAGAATGGGTTCATTCATCGTTGAACTAAGGAAAGTTGCTTTTAAATTAAGTGAACCTGCTATACATAAAGTTGCGTAACTGAGATCTACAACGTGAGAATGGTCGTCTTTATCTATTATTGTGAAATTGCAAAATAAATGGGATACCCTCATTTGATTCTCAGTTAAAGTTCCAGTTTTATCTGAACATATACACGAGGTGGATCCCAAGGTTTCTACAGCCTGCAATGTTTTAGCAAGACAGTTTTTCTTTTTGAGAGCTTTAGCTGACAGCGTCATGCACACAGTCAACGTCACAATCAAACCCTCAGGTACATTAGCCAACACCATGCCCAGCATATATTGAAGCGCTGACAGAAAACTCCTCTGTATGACATATACCATAACAAAGAAAATTATACCTACGACAAATGCCACGCCGCACAACAACTTAATAAAATGAGTGATTTCTTTGGCAATAGGGGTATCTTCTTTCGCTAAGCCTGTCACTAATCCAGCAATTTTTCCTATTTGTGTCATCTCTCCAGTCGCAATTACAATGGCTTTGCCAGATCCCTCAGTAACAGGACATCCAAAGTACGCCATATTTCTGGACTCCATAGGATTAGAGTGAGTGCATTCCGGCCTGTGCTTTATAGGTTCCGATTCGCCTGTCAAAGAAGACATATCCGTACTCAAATTAGTGCATGTGAGTATTCGAACATCGGCTGGTACTATATCTCCCCCACCCATTTCTACAATATCCCCAATTACCAGTTCTCTATTAGGTACAGTTCTTCGAATTCCATCTCGTATAACAACTGCACTCGGTGGGACTAGTTTCTCGAAACCGCTCATAACTGCTATATTTTTGGCCTCTTGATAAAAGCCAAAAAGCCCTGTTCCTATAATAGTGATAGCGATTACACATCCCAGATAGAGATATTCCCTTGCAGAGTGCGAGCCTCCCTCTTCATCCCCGCGGCTTATAGTCAGGAAGTACCCTATAAAATTGACTCCAGCTGACACCCACAGAACACACGGAAACCAACCAAACATATTTTCCATAAATATTGCTAACTTACTAGTGCCATGAAGTTCCTTTAGCTCGTTCGGGCCATGACGTTCTAATAGTTCCTCGGCGAAACTCTCTGTCAGACCGTTGTTCACATTAGTCCGATACACATTTTCTAGTTGCAATGGTGTGAGGAAGTGATCCCCGGTGTTTGTTTCTTCCCTTAGGAGGGATATCTGGGAGATTTCTATGGCGCTCTGGCCCAACACACTTGCTCGGCGCAGTGTTTTGATGGAAGTGGTGCTCGGCCGGTGGCTGTGGCTGGTACGTGGCATGCTCGGAACTCACGGATACAACCACTTACTTATAGAGACAACGTTTAAACACAGAGTATATAATCACTACGTTTACGTTTAAATTGAAAACAATTTACAGCGAATCTTGTTCTAGCAATGTTAAAAGCAACGTGTCATTTTGACAGATTTTATTCCATAAATCTACTTTGTCTTAAAGAAACTAGCCGTAAAATGGCCGGTTTTAAGCAGTACGTTTGCATGCAAGCGAAGGGCAGGTGCTTCATCCGCATGCAATGTAATCTAAGCACGACTGCACGATATTTCGTACTATTCCAAGATAAACTTAACAACTTTATCTTTTATTTATTTATTTATTTATTTATTTATTTATTTATTTATTATTTATGTACACACAAAATACTTCATAGGACATTACATTAACGATAGTAGAGCACAAAGGTACTGCTTATTTCATAAGAAATCTCTTCCAGCAGACCTGCGAGAGGAAAAAGGAGGAGGAGGTTTATCTGAATAAATTCTGAAAAATTCTGAGTAAATGATGGAGAACACCGCGTTAATACAGTGCGTTAAGTGCGTTAAGTAAAAGTCACACATTACAATGTGTGACTTTTACTTCTAAACAACTTGCCTTGCTTTGAAAGAAAATTAAGAGGTAGACCGTACCGAAAGGCTTTAAACTTTATTATTAAATACTACACTCCAGAGAGAAATAGGGCTGAACAGTCTGTGGATGGACCTCAAAATCTCAACCATAGAGCAGGATTGCTTCCAAGTGGCTTTTACAGCTTCAAGAAAAGAGCTTGTATTATACCTACTCGACAACGGATGTGTTATGTTTTGGTTTGTCGCTGTCTTTTATAAAATCGATGGTTTCGAAGGTAAAGATAAAGATGCATTTATTTACTTGTTTAAACATGTGTGAAATGATACATGGGTATGCACATATATGGATGGAACGAGTTTAGAAGTCTGCTTCTTTGATGTTCATCGTTTTGAGGATTATTCTGACCATCAGCCAAAGAAGCCGGTATAAATAAATAACGTTTTATAAGAATTAATGCTTGAAGTCTCTCTGGGGGATCACATCCGGAACGAGGTGATCCCACACAGAGAGTTGTCGCCATAGCGCATAGAATTAGTAGGTAATAAACGTAGTGATTATATACTCTGTAGCAGGTAAGCTGAAGTGGCACTGGTACGGCCATAAAACCAGCGTCGGGCACTAGTTGTCCGGCATTTTGCTGAACTGGGCCTATTGGCGCAGCCGTGAGGCACACATGCAGCGTCACATTATACTTACTTTTTTGTTTTTTTTGTTTAGATTTAAGTTTTTTTTTTTACAAGTAAGGTTTATAAAATATTTAAGCTTTTTTTCTTATTATTATTTTTATACCGTGTGCACTTATGGCGTGTGCCAAATAAATGTTTTTAATTTCTTTCTTTCTTTCTTTATAATAAACTAGCTGACCCGCGCAACTTCGTCTGCGAGTGAGGGTTCGTTATTTTTTTAAATAAAAAGTATCCTATGTTACTTCTAATACCTTCAAGAATATGTGTACAAAGTTTCATGATGATCGGTTGAGTAGTTTTCGCGTGAAAGCGTAACAAACAAACTTACATTCACATTTATATGTATAACTAGCTTCTGCCAGCGGCTTCGCCCGCGTGAAGTTTGATTATTGTCCCATGGGATCTTACTACCGGAATAAAATGTATCCTATGTTTTATGTGGGTCATAGCGTGATGATATAAACGTAAGAGTAAACAAATATAATAATAACAAATCTCCGAACTGCTAAGCTATCGGGAGTTACACGTGTTATTGTGAGTCAACTATAAAAGATAGACATATGCTGTCTTGGGATATTTTTTATATAATTTTATGTGGAATATTTCCGTTATACATGATTTCTATGTAGCTTTAACCATTAAGGCTACACACGCGACGGAAGCTAAAAAAACCAAGTAACTTCTCCCGTTTTCCCAACATTTCCTTTCACTGCTCTGCTCCTATTAATGGTAGCGTGATGAAAAGTATACTATTACCTGCTCAGGAGTATGTAGAATAATTGTACCAAGTTTCGTTAAAATCCGTCGAGTAGTTTTTTTTTCTATAAATAACATACAGACAGACAGACAGACAGACAGACAGACAGACAGACAGACAGACAAAAATTTTACTGATTGCATTTTTGGCATCAGTATCGATCACTAATCACCCCCCGATAGTTATTTTGTAAATATATTTCATGTACAGAATTGACCTCTCTACAGATTTATTATAATTCACATTTATATGTATAATAGTAGGGATAGGGATAGGGATAGTTGTAGAAAGGATGACCGTTGACTCGGTCGACGTGTTCTTGAGTGGAGTCCGCGAATCGTTAAGTGTAAGGTACGCACGCTTTTGCCTGGGAAGGCTGCCACTGCACCGCTGCCCTCACCTTCCGCCTGACCTCACCGGACACGGTTGTTTCGGGAGGTACCTTTACTGAATCGGGCGAGAGAACACGCCCGAGTTTTTTTATTTCGTTAAGGCTGTGATTTCTTGAAAACGGTCGAAAAGGCAGTTTTAAAAGCAGTGTAAGTATCTCTAATTCTGTAAATAATTTCGACAAATAAAAATAACTTTATATTTTGAAGTCCTTTTTGCATACACTGATGGAACTCAAAACATAATTTGACAAACTTTAATGCACCAAAAAAATCTTCAAACATACCTCTTAATTTTCTTTCAAAGCAGTTTAGCCATTTATTGACAATGATAATTGTAATTAAAATATAACATAAAATTTCAAATGCTAAACTACATCTAGTGATGGATTAATTATTATTAAATAGTTAAGTTCTAGTTTTAAATCGATCGAAAATACTCATTTCGCACTATTCGGCCCGCAGTGACTGAAGTAACAACCACTTTGTAGTGCAAGCTAATTAGAACTTTATTCTAACAGTAATTCAAACGAAGTTTGAACCACCACAAATAGAGTTGCTTATTTAGCTGATGTCATCGCCTTAATTCATTTTTATACATAATTATTCATTTACATTTTTATCGCCTCCAGATCCCATGGCAGCAAGAAGGCTCGCCGCCTCGCCAGAGATCGTGCGACAACCACGAACTAGCGACCTCCCCTGTGCCAGCATCGGTAATGAAATAATTTAAGCTGCGTCCTCATAATTCAAACAGAGAGCGGATGACTGTTTGTCTCCAGGACCAGGGTTCAGGGACGTCTCCCTATCCAGACTGATAAAGAAACCGGATAAAGTCTTCTTGGTTGCTTCCAGTTAACGTGCAAACAATTCAGAGTGAGTGCACGTATCAAAAGAAATGGACCGGCAAAATTTATCACATGCAAGGGTTTCGTGATTCAACGACCTCGTCATTTCCGGACAGAGGCTTGCCAAGAGCTCGCCAGCGGTTTGCGGTTAATTTTAAACAGACCAGGGCAAAGCCTGCCGGGGTTGCGGGCCTATTCGAAAGAGATACCGCGGCCCCGGAACATAAAGGGCGAGGAAGGAACATGGATGGGTTTTAGTCAGTATGAGTCTGACACTCCCTCTCGCTCCGCCCAGAGTGGGAGAAGTCATTTGATGATTTCCCCGACCAAAAAAAAAAAAGGGTCAGTCAACAGTTAACTCTTCGCCCAATGAAGACAGCCTTACACACAATATTAGTGCATGGAAAGGATCAAACCCACGACTAACAAACACCTGTCAAGGGTGTAAAAATACCCTTAACGAAGCCGAAGAGAGTTAATTTGTTCTAAAAAAAAATAGGACTTAGGTCATTCCTGCTACTTAAGCCTTTTGCTTCTCCAACTGCATTGACCTTACTTGGCACCAGCTCCACGTCTGAGAGAATCGCAACGACAGTCTCGCGTACCATTAACTTTAATTCAAACTCTCGAAATGGATACGGATGACTACGAGAAAGGTTTTGTGTTGTGTGGATGATTTCGGAGCGGGCACCCGCTCCGCGTACCCGCGCGAGTTTTAGGGTATTTCGGGATTTCGGTGTTTCGTCTTAATAAAACTAATGAAATTGGTGTAAAGAACCTTTACTTGATAACTTAATAATAAGTTTCCTGTTCGAGCCACTCAGACAGGTTATTCCTTATTATGTAACGCCTGGTTTCATCTAACCCGATCATAAGGATCATGAAAGGGGTCGCCAGAAAAAAATCCGAAAATGCTATCCCCGCCGTTCCAAAAAGTTCATGACACAGTGGTACGTAAGTCACAATTAGTGCAAAAATTAAATCGAAAACTATACTCATATTCAACACGTGGTTTCCCATACCTTTCTTAATAATTGAGATTCTTCTAGTCTTGCAAATAATCACATCTGATATCTGAGTCCAGCACAAAGCAACAAAATAAGCCGTCTGCGATTTTTTTTCGAGCTTTTTCCTGGACGAGTAATTCCAACTACGACCTAATGTATCTGTTACTGTTACCTGTTGACTTTCCCAATCGTTGCGAACAAACATCAAGCTAGAAGGAAAGAATCCTTCCTTAGCGTATACAATGAAATACGCATACATTGCAGCGAAGAACTGAATCAGCCCTACTTGAAAATACGTCATGAATAGCAAATATCCTGTAACGAGGTGATCTGTTGGTTTACGCGGCGGAATCGACATGATGTCGTCTTCAGAGTCTTCGTATGCCAAACTTATTGCAGGAAGTAGATCCGTTCCAATGTTAATAACCATTATCAAAATAAGACTTATGGGTAAAGGCATACCCAGGACAGCATACAATACAAAAGGCAACATTTGGGCTGCGTTTGAGGTAAGGGTATACGCAATGGTCTTTTTTAAATTGTCAAAGATCCTCCTACCTTCTTGAACCCCCATTACGATAGAAGCAAAGTTATCGTCTAATAAAATCATATCAGCAGCTTTTTTAGAAACCTCAGTACCATTCATACCCATAGCTATACCAATGTCTGCCTTCTTCAAAGCCGGAGAATCGTTGACACCATCTCCAGTCACAGCCACTACGTGACCCAGCGCTTGAAAAGTTTCAACAATAAGCAATTTCTGCTGAGGACTGGTTCTCGCGAACGTTATCTCTTGGTACTTAGTTAGTACAGCCTTCAAATCGTTACCGCTCAATTTTCGAAGTTCTTCCCCTGTTATAACAGCTGCCTGAAATTTACTCTTAATGTGAAGCGGTACATCAGCTAGCTCAACGTGATGCTCAAACGCGTAATCATACGTAGTCGCCGTTGTAATAATGCCAACCTTACGAGATATAGCTAAGGCTGTGACGGGATGGTCTCCAGTCACCATTACCACCTTAATTCCAGCTGACCTACATAAACCAATATATTTATCAATATTTTGTCTCGGAGGGTCGATCATTGAAATCGCACCAACAAAAACAAGGTCTTCCACGGGGAAGTTACGTGCTTGTGTGTCGAATTTATAACCTATTGGAAACTCACTAAGTGGCAATATTAAATCGCAATATCCAATGACACGCTCTCCCATGTTAGCCATTTTGATGAAATTAGCTTTTAATTCTTTTTTCGACTGTAGCGTGAGGGACTGTGGACCTTCATCAGTGAGAACCCTGGAGCAGTATTCTAATACAATTTCTGGAGCTCCTTTCATTACTAAGAAATTTGAATTGATTTCTCGCATATGATGAATCGTGATTTGATATTTGTAAGCTGAGCTGAATGGAATTTCGCCCACTTTCGGGTTTTCTTCTAGAAGCTTTGTTGCTGAGCGGTATTCCTCCATATATCTTAATATGGCGGACTCGGAAGCATCGCCAATAACTTTTCTCTTGTCGATGGGTACATTCATTGTTGAACCAAGGAAAGTTGCTTTTAAATTAAGGGAAGCCACTAAACCTAAAGTGTTATAAGTGTGACATGCAACGTAACTACGGTCGTCCCTATCTATTATTTTGAAATTACAAAATAAATGGGACACCCGCATTTGATTCTCAGTTAAAGTTCCAGTTTTATCTGAACATATACACGAGGTGGATCCTAAGGTTTCTACAGCTTGCAATGTTTTAGCAAGACAGTTTTTCTGCTTGAGAGATTTAGCTGACAGCGTCATGCACACAGTCAACGATACAATCAAACCCTCAGGTACATTGGCCAACACCATGCCCAGCATATATTGCAGCGCTGACAGCCAACTTTTCTGTATGACATATACCATAATAAAAAACACTATACCCATCACTAGTGCTACGCCACACAATAACTTAATAAAACGAGTGATTTCTTTTGCAAGAGGAGTTGGTTCTTTTGCAAGGCCGGTTACCAATCCAGCAATTTTTCCTATTTGTGTCATCTCTCCAGTCGCAATTACAATGGCTTTGCCAGATCCATCAGTAACAGGACATCCGAAGTACGCCATATTTCTGGACTCCAAAGGATTAGAATGAGTGCATTCAGGCCTGTGCTTGATAGTTACTGATTCTCCAGTCAAAGAAGACATATCTGTAGTTAAATTAGTGCATGTAAGTATTCGAACATCGGCTGGCACTATATCTCCCCCAACCAATTCTACAATATCGCCGATTACGAGATCTCTATTTGGTACAGTTTTTCGATTCCCTTCGCGTATAACAACTGCTTGTGGTGGGATCAGTTTCTCGAAACCGCTCATAACCGCTATATTTTTGGCTTCTTGATAAAAGCCAAATAAGCCAGTGGTTACAATCATCAAAGCGATCACAATTCCCAAATATAGATATTCTCTTGCAGACTGAGACTCATGTAAGCCCATTCCTATGGTCAAAAAGTACCCTAAGAAATTGACTCCTGCTGCCAGCCACAGTACACATGGAAACCACCCAAACATATTTTCAATAAATATTGAGAACAAACTGGTGCCTTGAAGTTCTTTTAGCTCGTTCGGGCCATGTTGTTCCAATAGCTCCTCAGCGAAACTCTCTGTCAAGCCGGTGGTCGCATTTGTTCGGTACACGATTTCAAGTTGCTCTTGCGTGAGGAAGTGATCACCTGCGTTTATTTCTTTCTTTAGTACACTTAACCGGGACAGGTCTAAGGGAGTCTGGCTCAATCCACTTAACCGGCGAATGGTCAAAAAAGAACCGGAGCGTGAACCCTTCCTTGCCATTGTAGGTCAATGTAGGTTCGGTTTTGTGAAGTGATTTCATGAATACAATAATTTTAACTTTATCACGTAGATAGGAGTGTAATAATATTTTGAGTACATTTTATTTTGTATTTTAGTCATGTTATGACATCTTGTCACTTAGCTGTATATTATTATACTCTATGCACTTGGCTTTGACAGAATTGTATGAGATGCTCTGTGTTTTATGGCTTCAATTTCTACAATAGTTTCACAGTTATGGTCATCGCCCACTACACAAGCACCGCACAAGTACAGCTGTTGCCCGGTGTTGCATCGAATTTAGGCTACGGCGCGCTTACCACGCATCATCAGGCAGGTGTAAGCTCGCAGTTTGTGCGCTGGCCGTGATAATCCGGCAGGTAGCGTTGTATGTGTTTTTATGCCGATGAATCGGTTGCCATCTTGTTCAATAGATCTCGAATGACTGATAAGTGAACCCAGCGTCAGCTGAGACATCCGTGGTGGGTGTAGATTTGGGAGGTTATGGAAGTTGTGAATAAAAAGAGTCATAGTACGCCGACTGAAACTTTTTTCATATACAGGGTGTAAACGACCTCATCACGTCGTCAACCAAGCTTTTTGTACATCAAACTAAGCAGAGTCCGTGCCACTAAAGAAGAGACCTTTAGGGAAGATGGTTTGGTGTTCAGAAGGTGAAGAATACTCTCGAGTCTCGATGACTGTTACTGAATGCATGATTTATTTGGCAAAAGGCGCGTCTTATATACTATTTCAAAACTTACTTACTAACTTATGCTAACCAATAAAACACGTACATTATAAAAAAATCACATTAACAAAATAAAAAAACCAATAAGACTAAGAGAATATTAACCAATCGCGTCACAGCATTGTTGAGGTAATAATTCCGCGGGGGGGGGGCGCGGCCAGCGCTCTCGGCGCGACGCCGCTGGCGTCTCGCGAGACTGCAACGGAGCGCTAAGTTCGTGAAGGTATAAATAGAGGTGACGCCCGCGCGCATGCGTATACCCTACCGTTAAGCAGTTCATGAAACGCCTTTTCAAGCGTTACTTCGACACTGCTATCAAGCATAGGAACCCCCTAATCGCATCGGCCGCCCGGTGCGACCCATCGCGAATTAGCTCCGTCCAACGTCCGCGTCACACCCTAGTCGCCCCCGACGATCCGATCACTATCTTGCAAGAGAGTAGGAAAGATCGTAAAGATCGACAGTTCGTAGAATGTACAAATACAGACCGAAGACATTCCGACCTCGCCGCAGAGGTCCGGCGCGTAATCCCCGTTCAATCCCTCCCCGACCCTTGCTCGAGCCAGCCCGCGATGCTGAGCCTGTAGTAATAAAACAGTCCCTAAATAATGACAACCAGATCCAGCCTGTCCCTTTGCTGCCCCCAGCGACGCCCTAAGTCGAGGTCCGTACCCCACAGGGGGTGCCCATAGAGCGCTGTCGCTTAGTTTATAGTCATTTGTGTCCTGGCTGGAGGCCTTAAATTCAAGGCATCCACAGGACTTGCCCGGTTAAGCAGAATAAGCCAGTCTTCTCAGACTGAACTGCGAGATGCCCTACATAAAAAAAAAAAAAAAAAAACGCGCACGCGTATTGTCAGAACGGCCGTCGTCAGGTGCAGACGTAGCGATGTTGTGTGGTGGATCGAGTTGACGGACAACTGAAGACTCGTGAATGAAGATGTCAACGTGTGAAGTGAAGAATGGCCTCACAGCTCTGGCACTCTTATTTCTTTATTCAGAAATCGTCAAACGTACCGTAAAACAACAGCTCTTGTCAGAGCTATTCCTTATCGGAAATCGTCTAAGGGCCGGTATTTCAATGCCACCTTAACTTATTGCTTAAGTTAAGTCCTATATTTAAGCTAAGTGTCATTTTTAGAAGACAGAAGTGTCTTTCAATCCGGATCTTCCTCGCCTTAACTAATCTAGGATAAATCGCAATATTGCAACATAATAAACAGAATATGTCATTTTTCTATTGTCATCCTACTACATTGTATATTTTTTTAAGTTTTAAAAAGTTCTAAGAAAAAAGTTTTAAGTTCACGACATTGTTGAGTTGTCTGAACAATTGAGTAGTATCACATAAGTACCTGCCTACCGTTTTCGCTCTTTCTCTACGATTTTACAACTTGGCAATCACTCAACTCTAAAATGTTTTTGTTCAGTAACTATACTTTTAGCTCGAGCAGTGATGATGAAGATATTATTGAATTTATCAATTATTCTACGACCCCACGACGTATACGAATTTACAGCAGATTTGAGCAGATGAGAGACTAATTTTCAGAAATGGAAAGAAGGTGAATTTTACGAGACGGCGGGCCTGTTTGCCGGATTGCCGCCATGGGATCTGAAGGCGATAGTCACTACGCTGCCGCCGGGGGGAAACTCCGCTGCCACGGCAAATCGCCGCTCAGCGGATAGACCTCCGGCGCGATTTTATGGCGACATGGAGAGAGCAACTATCGCAACCCCGTGCAGGGCACGCCACGATAGTGGCGGTGAGTCCCCTCTTTAAGGAGTGGCTGGAGAGGCGCCACGGCGTCCTCACCTTCTGCCTGACGCAGGTCCTCACCGGACACGGATGTTTCGGGAGGTACCTGCACCGAATCGGGCGGGAGGAAACGCCCGGGTGTTTGCACTACGAGGATCGACCGGAGGATACGGTGGAGGTCTGCCCTGCGTGGGAGGAGCACCGCCGTGTCGTCGTATCGGCGGCGGCGACCTCTCGCGTCCGGCCCTGGTTCAATCCATGGTCCGGAGCGAGACGGAATGGGAAGCCGTCACCTCCTTCTGCGAAGCAGTCATGCTAGCGAAGGAGGTGGCGGAACGTGAGAGGGAGAGAGCCTCTCTTCCCAGACGCCGAGGGAGACGCACCGGGCGTCAGGGGCCACGTGGTGGCTACCGGCCACCGAAGACGCGGGCCTGTGGACGGTTAGCAATGGGCTATAGCTAGCCGCTCGTCCGTCTAATGACGACAGGCTGTATAGACGACGCGTTCGTTTTCCACGCGCGCCTCAAAGAGATGTCAGCACAGTGAAAGGGCCCGCAAGAGCCTGCCGGGGTTGCTCGAAAGAGATACCGCGGCCCCGGAACGTAAAGGGCGAGGAAGGAACATGGATGGGTTTAGTCAGTAAAAGTCTGACACTCCCTCCCGCGCCGCCCAGAGTGGGAGAAAATATTTGATGATTTCCCATCCTAAAAAAAAGGTGAATTTTACGACCGATTTACGTTGTGCTGGAACAGATAAGAGACGAACTCAAATGGCCCTACTACGAGGTAATATTTCGCAAGGATGTCTGTACCTACATTTAGGTATATAGATTCCTCACAGCCTTTTTTATCCTTTTATCAACTTACAAATATTCTATATGCGGCATAAAAAACCTTTTTGCAGGTCAGAACCACCATAAAGCTACTTTTTTTTGAGGTTGACACACGCTAATCTCCTCTGAATAAGGAATCCTACTCCATGCTAATCTCAGATCGGAACTTAAGCGACAGAAATCTGTCACTTAGATTAAGGCTAGTTAGGGTGGACTTTATGTGCCGCTTAACTTTAATCCAATATTGAAATACACATAAGTCGTTCTTAAATTGAATCCTGGATCACTTCGAGATAAGTTACTATTGAAATACCGGCCCTAAAACGCTCGCCTTTATCGAGGCGGTTTGCTTCTCTGTTTCTATAACGGATCGTCAAAACGTGCTAACTTGCTGTGATCGATGGTGGCTACAGACCTGTCACACTACTTGTATACGAGTTAATTGTATAACGAAAAACTTCTTTTGACATATTGGTGTACACGTTATAAACCATCTTCCTACTTTGTCTTCTTTAATGTTTTACCTCGAGGCGTAATCAAGATTTCACAAAGTTTCAGAAGTGTGTAGGTAAAGTAAAAACCTTACAAAAAAACTTGTCAAAAAGTTTAAACTTTGACCCTCAATACCTCCGTGACTAGAAGGTTCCCAGATATGGTGTAGAACAAAAAAAAATCGCAATGACGGGGAGAACAAGTGGCTTTCGGCTTCGTTAAGGGGGTGGTATCTGCTAACGAGCGGTTTTCTCCACGTAACTCCTCTTTGATGAGTGAATATAAATGTGCAAAAAAAGTATATTTGTTGCTTATTAGACTTTAAATTTTAATTTGAACAATTGAAATAATTCTAACTTTATTATTAGGTACTATACGAAAAAGATGTTCAAAATAAAGTATTTTTTCTTTGAAATTTCGTAACTACTCCTAAACGGCATTAAGTTTTAGTTTTCTTTTTTCATACGAATATTTGTCGCTATTATCTTCACAAAACGTACAATTAAAATTTAATAAAAAAAACACTTATTTCGCACTATTCGGTCCGCTATGACCGACGTAACAACCACTTTGTAGTGCAAGCTATTAAAACCTTATTCTAACAGTATTTCAAACGAAGTTTGAACCACCACAAATAGAGTTGCTAATTTACCAGATACCACAGTCTTAAGAGGTTTTTTCACCCTTAATCATTTACATCATACTGAGTTTTAACCCGTGAAGTGCGGTGCACTTCTTTTCTGCAGTTTTTGTTTTAACCTGACAGTTCTTATCAAACAGCAACCGTATCGACAACAAAGGCCACGTTGACAGACTTACCCCTACTGCTGCGAGAGTAAATACCACTGACAGTTTACAAGGAGGAAAAAAAAAAGATCACTGTCATTTTGACAAACTTGTCACACCTTATAGCTGCGAGCATGGTCAAAGTATATTATTGTACCATGGCTGCGAGAATAAGGCGGTGAGAATGAAGATTGACACTATGTCAGACCTTTGAAGGCAGATTAAGACCAATGTAATTTTGACAGGCATATGTCAGACCTTATTTTTTAAGTGAAAACTCCTTTAGGCAGGTTGAGCACTTAGGTGATCAAAAAGCATGGAACTCACATGACCGTCACCAAACGCCTCGTAGCACTCGTAGCCGATCCGCTACGGCGTAGCA
This sequence comes from Xestia c-nigrum, assembly GCA_916618015.1. Lineage (NCBI taxonomy): Eukaryota > Metazoa > Arthropoda > Insecta > Lepidoptera > Noctuidae > Xestia > Xestia c-nigrum. Next base: position 6,409,263 of record OU745249.1, read on the forward strand.
CCACTAGGCGTACGCGGGGCACAACCGTAGATAGATTACTTAGTTTTCAATTCTAGCAGTAGTCCCCAAAGACTGCCCCGCATGGAATTTTTTTCCTCTTCAATTGGAATCCTTAATTAGCACGCCACTTACAACCAACTTAAAAAAGTAAGCAATAATCCGAATGCACTTCCTAGTCAAAAAACACTTCGTATTGTTCTAGAACGACGTGTGTGTATCTGTCTCTGTCCCACAATACAGTACCTAAGTATTTTAATGTAAAGAATGAGGAAGATAGGTCACCTTAGAATAGCACTTAGGCTACTATCTATAACGTACTTATTCATGTGCAAAGTCACAGAAACAGAAAGTATGCAGAATATAATCCATTAACAACTTTATTTTATTACTTACTTCTTTTCTACTTCAGTGTAAGTATTCAGGCACAACACGTGTCAACCGGTTACTGAGTAAAGTAAAGAAGGTCATTGATATGTATGAATCCGTCACTTTTTAGTAGTCATTTGAATTTGGTCGGATAACCAGCCGTTGTTTACATGTTTTGATTTTTGTTTATATTATTATTTACTTAATGAGAATCATTCCAAGCTGAACATTTTCACTTCGGATTCCCGCAACCTTCACCAGGTCATCGGTCCACCTAGTGGGAGGTCTTCCAACCCATCGTCTTCCGGTTCGCGGTCGCCACTCCAGAACTTTTCAGCCCTATCGGCCATCCGTTCTGCGAGCAATTTGACCTTCCCACTGCCACTTAAGTTTGGCAATTCTTCGGGCTATGTCGGTGACCTTGGTTCTCTTGCGGATGTCTTCATTTCTGATTCGATCACGCAAGGAAACTCGAAGTAGGTATAGCCCTCTCCATTGCTCTTTGGGTGACTTTAAGCCTTTTTATAAGGCCCATTGTTAACGACCACGTCTCGGTCCCGTATGTAATCACTGGCAACACACACTGGTCATAGACTTTCGTCTTGAGACACCGCTGTAAGTTGAACGAGAAGATACCGCGCAGCTTCCCGAACGTTGCCCAGCCGAGTCGGATTCGACGACTGACCTCGTTGTCGAAGTTAGACCTACCTTACTGGACCGTTTGTCTTAAGTATACATAATCGTCTACAATTTCGAGTGTCGAGTCCAGCACACATACAAATCCAAAACTCCGAGAGCTTTCAGCTCGACCTCCAGAATCGTTTCGAGTGCCTAGGGAGCTCAGTGGACGAATACAACGATCGGTTCGTGGAAACTGTTCATCATACGACCGGGTCTAATAGTTCTTCAAGACACGTCGTACAGATCAGAAAAATAGGTTCTCCGATCAAACTCTCAAGCTCATGAAGGAGCGGCGTGTGATGATCCTGTATAGGATAGGCAGTAATTAAGAGCTACTATAATAGTGTTTGTATATTTTGCAGAGGCACATGCAATGGTTTTAGGGATTAACGATTCTGCAAAACGTTACTCCAGCAGGAGATACAATATCTCGAAAATCTGAAGGAGCACTAATTTTATTTTCGGTTGCACTATTTGGCACTAATATAATAATAATATAATAAAGGTGACGTGCAGGACTGTAACAACTATCGGGGAATAAAGCTCATGTCACATAGTATGAAAGTATGGGAGAAAGTGATAGAGAAAAGGATAAGAGAGGAGAGTAAGATCACTCAAAATCAGTTTGGGTTTATGCCAGGTCGAGGAACAATGGCCGCCACTTTTGCACTCCGCCAATTGTGCGAGAAGTACAGACGTGCACACAAAAACTTGCACATGGTGTTCATTGATCTGGAGAAAGCGTATGATAGGGTACCTCGGGATGTGTTGTGGTGTGCCTTGAAAGAGAAAGGTATACCTAGGAAGTATGAAGAGTTAATTCGTGCTATGTACAGTCAATCTTGTACCTACGTCCGGTCAGCTGCTGGCAACACCGATGTGTTCAGTGTGGCTGTAGGTTTGCATCAAGGGTCGGCTTTAAGTCCTTACCTCTTCTTGTTGATCATGGACGCTTTGACGTCGGACATCCAAGAAGAGGCACCCTGGTGCATGCTGTTTGCCGATGACATTGTTCTTGTCAGTGAAAATAGACCTGAGATCCAGAGCAGACTGGAGAGATGGCAACAGAAACTGGAGAATGTTGGCTTGAAAATCAGCAGAAGCAAAACTGAATACATGTTCTGCGATTTTGGTGGTCTCTCCAGCTCTGGAGCCATAGCGCTAGATGGCGCGTCTCTTCCTGTCTGCTCCGACTTTCGGTATCTTGGTTCACTCATGCAAAGCGATGGCGAAATAGATCGTAGTGTAAAGCACAGAATTAACACGGGATGGATGAAATGGCGGCAGGTCACGGGAACGATCTGCGACTCCCGCATTCCCCTAAAACTTAAGGGGAAGATTTATAAAACAATGGTTAGACCTGCTGTGTTGTATGGATCAGAATGTTGGGCCACAAAAGGGATGAATGAAAGGCATCTGCATGTCGCGGAGATGAGAATGCTAAGGGGGATGTGTGGTGTTACGCGAATGGATAAAGTAAGGAATGAGTATATTAGAGGAAGTCTGAAAGTGGCGCCGGTGACTGAAAAGTTGTGTGGTAATCGGTTGTCGTGGTATGGGCATGTGATGCGGAGGAATGAGGAAAATGTCGTGAAAAAAGTTTTGAGTATGAATGTGGATGGGTATTTGAGTAGCGGAAGACCAAAGAAACGATGGATGGACTGTGTTAAGAAGGATATGGTAAGAAAAGAAGTGTCTGATGAGATGACGAAAAATAGAGGAGTATGGAAGAAGAAGACATGCTGCGCCGACCTCAAATAAATTGGGATAAGGGCAAGAGAATGATGATGATGATATTTGGCACTAATATAAGCTCTCTGGCCATGCACACTGTTTCTCTTCGATCATTCGTTTAGAATTTTCCTGTTGGAAAATCGTTACCCCTGCAGGAATCGTTTTTTCCGTTTTTTTGCAGAACGACAAGGGGCACCAATTCTTTATGTGGGGGTACATTTACAGTAGCTAAGGGACTAATTAAACGTTCCACTCATATAACTGTCTAAGAGACACGTTCCTGCTAGGGTAACGTACACAATGAATGGGAGTCTGTTTTTTTTTCGCGACAACGATGTTTGCCCGCTAGATACATTTGCCCAGCCAGATGGTCTCTACTCTGTACCAAAAATAAGCAAGTACCTTTTGAAACTTTAAAGTCAGGGATGAATCATGGATCATCATTATCATCATCAGCCTATCATCATGTTTCTACTGCTGGGACACGGCCTCTTCTCTATAAGAGAGATTGGGCTATTATCCACCACGCGGGCCCAGTGCGGATTGGTAGATGTCACATTTCTTCGAGTTTTTGGTTCTAGGACAAGCTAGGTTTCCTCACGATGTTTTCTCTCAGTTCTGAGAGTAGTAGTGATGAAATAAATTACAAAAACGGGCCAAGTGCGAGACGGACTCGCCCATGAAGGGTTCCGTGGCAGATTGAATGGAAGGTAAATTGCTGTTTACGATTCAAGACGTATTAAAAAAAACTACTTACTAGATATCGTTCAAACCAATTTTCGGTGGAAGTTTACATGGTAATGTACATCATATAATTTTTTTAGTTTTATCATTCTCTTATTTTAGAAATTACAAGGGGGGGGACACATTTTAGCACTTTGGAAGTGTCTCTTGCGCAAACTATTCAGTTTAGAAGAAAAAGATGTTAGAAACCTTAATATCATTTTTGAAGACCTATCCATAAATACCCCGCACGTATGGGTTTGATGAAAAAAAAAATTTTGATTTTCAGTTCTAAGTATGGGTAACCCCCAAAGTTTATTGTATTTTTTCTTATTTTTGTGTGAAAATCTTAATGCGGTTCACAGAATACATCTACTTACCAAGTTTCAACAACATAGTTCTTATAGTTTCGGAAAAAAAGTGGCTGTGACATACGGACGGACATACAGACAGACAGACAGACAGACATGACGATGAATCTATAAGGGTTTCGTTTTTGCCATTTGGTTACGGAACCCTAAAAAGTAATGCGACTGTCTGGGTTCGAACCCACGACTTATTGTTTGTAAGTCGGGGCCGCCACTACTGGACCACCGATGCTCATACAGAATGTGAATGTAAATCTATTCGTGGATAAAATATAACAAGTATAGAAAATACACAATTCATTTGCTTCGCTTATATTTTCTTATATACAATTAAAATCATTACAATTAAGTATTTATACTAGCAGCTCTACATGTACAGATTATTAATTATATTTATCGTAATGCTATCGCCCGCAGCTTCGCTTCCATTATTACAACTAGGGTAATGTTGCTTGGAATCAGAACAGTGGTTCCGATAATTATCCCTTACATAACTTTACAAACCTCTAATACTAATATAGATTTAAACCAATGAGGATTACTACAGGGTCTACAGGCATACAGTTTATCTGAGACGGTGCCCAGGGAAGTTGCACGGTGCGGGAGGGGTGATCTCAGCGACACATCACCCCCCCGCACTCCGCTCTCTTCCGGTAAGAGTGAACAAAAATGTTATTTACATAATATGTGTATTATGTTCGTTACTCACACAAAATCATACATTTTTAAATATACATCGTGATTTAAGGTATAAAATGTGTCTTTATTTCTGAGCTTTGTTTTTACAGTTACACAACACTTTTCTCAGTTATAATAATAATATATTCGAGTTCTACTGTAAAGGGATTGTGTGTGTTTACAACTCGATTTTTAAACATTTAACAAAAATACAATATTGCACAGTATTTTCACTTATACTAGGTGAATACTTAAAACATAAATCACGCCTGTTCCCCCGTATGGAATGGCAAAGTTGTACTCCTCCCTAATAGAATGATTTCATAATTTAGTACTCCGCGCGAACTAAATTATGAAATACATTAAATTCTATGTTGGTATTATGTACTTGAAATAAAACCACCGATTACTCGGAGATCGCGCGCGGGCTATAATAGTATACCCACTCACTTTTCGCCAGTTATATTTTTCAGCGAAAAGATAACGGTCTGATTATCTAAAACAGCTGTTTAAGGGGCATGTTCGCCTATAAAATGTGTTTTAAACAGCTGTTTTTAGATAATCAGACCGTCATATTTTTGGTGAACGTGGACCTAAATCCAACATAATAACGCGAGCCTATTGCCATCAACCGGGCGCGAATTCAGACTACGTGGCTGCTACTGAGAAATTCCTGATGGAAAAACCCAATAACACATTGCCCGACCTGGTAATCGAACACAGGTCCTCATGCTCAGCAGTCACGCTTGCGACCACTAGACCAACGTGGTAGTATATGTCACCGTAAAATTGTCAAACACGTGAGATTGTAAAATAACTAGAGAGATTGTAAACTCTGGAAATATTGTCAAACGAACATACTGCTTACAATAAAACGTATATTTTTTCGTGAAATGCATGCGATGGTAGTCAACTCACGCGGTGTGGAGGGAAGGAGGGGTCTCCCTTGCCCAATTGTACCACTCTCATGAAAAGATAATGTACCATTCCTGAGAAATACCGATTAATATAACCTAACCTTAAAACACTTTATATTCCCCTTAAAAGCGTAGTCGACAGAGCCACGCTTCGCGGGGCCCCTATTTCCGAGTGCACCCTACAATAGGATTAAAGGAACCTAACTAACCTAACGGGGGGGTTGCCCCAAGTCCCGATTATGGGGGCAGGAGATACTTCCGTATGTTCAGTTGACAATATTTCGAGAGTTTACAATCTAACGTGTTTGACAATTTTACGGTGACATATACATAAAACTATGCCTGAATAAATGCCGCTCGGCTCAGTGATCTCAGTGATAATATTTCAAATTCAACAGTGCAATAGGCGAGACGACAAAAAAAAATCTAACTAGTCCGTCAGATATATTTCCAAAAAATGTTGGGCACATTGTTTTTCTTTTTCACGTTAACGAAAATTAAAGACAATACAGTGCGTTGAATATCGTGTGACGACATATTTCGATACATTTTTACCTTAAAGTGACGTGAAAAGCCCCCACTCACGGTCTTTGGTGCGTTTTATTTTCGTATTTTTTTTAATAATCTAATATTTTTAGATAACCTAACTGACGAACTAAACAGATTATTTTAGCCAGTTGTCATCCCTATTATTTTATTACTGTTATTTTTATATACAGGGTGTAAACCACCTCATCACAAAGCCGTTAACCAAGCATTCTGTACATCAAACTAAGTTACTTTACGCAAAAAAAAATGCTGGGAAACAACTTTGTTTTTTGAGGTTATAAATGTGTTGTGGTAAAACTCAATGTAACGCACTTATAACATTGTGCTGATGGATGGATTGAATGGTATGGGGGTCGAGGAGGTGTTAAAAGTTAAAATCTTACAAAAAAAAACTTAAATTTTAAAAAAAAACTTGTCAAAAAGTTGTAACTTTGACCCCCCATATCTCCGTAACTAGAAGGTTCCCAGGTATGGTGTAGAACAAAAAAAATATCGCAGTGATGGGGAGAACAACTGCCTTTCGCGTTCTCTACGTGTGAGTTTAGTACAAAAGAGCATAATTGTTTAAACTGACAATACAACATAATGATAAAGGAAGGTAGATAATCTCAAAATAATTATTATGATTGATTAACATCTTTGGTAACGACTATTTTGTACTTTCACATATTATGGTAAGACTTTATCATATTTTATCTACATGCGAAACTACAAGACTACTTATTTTCATATTACTCAGTATCATCATAAAGGTTTAAGCCTAGTTTCTTCGTTCCCACCCAGCTAAAAGAATATAATTCAAATATGGACTATAAGTATGTTTCTTTAGATATACTTTACATTGGTATCGACGGCGGTAAGCCCGTTGACAGCGAGAGGTCTTCTAATGTATGTTGCTAATGTAAAGTACTTATATCTTAAGAGGCCTGCGGAGCATGCGTTTTCCATACAAACTTAATACTAAAACAATTTGTAAATCAAACATATTCTTAAGGTAGTGTGAATTTATTTCGATTGTATTACAAAATATATAGGTTCCCAAACGCATATTTTGAATGGATACTGATTTAAACAAGAGTTATAAGAAAAATAAATTTTGTATAGAAATTTAAAATTCCTCGAATATCTCGCCTTTATATCATTGTCCTTTCAAAATATTTGTTTGGGAACTTAGATATTCTATAATCCAATCGAAATAAATACACACTACCTTAAGAATATGTTTGATTTTCATATAATTTTGGTATTACGTTTGTATGAACAACCGACCCCTTAAGAGCAATACATAAAGCCCATATTTAAATATTTAAATATGTTTTGCCGGGTGGGAGCTAAGACAGCTATACAACGTGTTCAAAAAACACTTGGCAATATTTTAGGGTGTAATTCAGACTATCAAACTGAACAACTTTCTCAGTGGGACTACCATCGAAATGGTAAAAAAAGTACTTTATCTTGTTTGTATAAGGTTGATTTTGACTAACCGTTCTATGAAAGCATTCGGTGACGGTGAACTAAATTCATGGAACTCGTTCTATGATTTTAGTTCACCCAAAAAGTGATAACGCGTCTAAAGAAGTTTCCACTTCAAAAACCGGCCAAGTACGAGTCGGGCTCGCGCAAGAAGGGTTCTGTACCCATCGTCATTTTTAATTTATTATTTGTTGTTATAGCGGCCACAGACATACACATTCTGTGAAAATATCAACTCTCTACCTATTACGGATCATGAGATACAGTCCGTGACAGATAAACGGACGGATGAACGGACTGAGGAGGCATAGTAATGGAGTCCCGTTGATTACCCTTCGGTTACGGAACCCTAAAAAGGCCAAAACGAGCGAGGGTTTGTACGGGTCCAGTACAAAACTTCAATAACTACTCGACCCAAATGTATGGGGGAGCATTTTTTATCGCGTTTTCGATGGTGGTTCCATGGAGAAAACTGTTCATGTTGATGGTCTGAATCACTTTGAATATGACCAAACCTTTCTGATAGACGCTGTTCACAGAGCGACACATCAAGCTATACATGTACTGTATAACGTGACCTCGCTTTGTACGAGCTTCCCGTACAATGAGAGGGTGATGTTGATTGGTCGTCGTGCGTACATACTCGTATTCAGGGTCAAATATAATTAGTTAGCGAAACTTTACAGACATGATAGGTTTTGATATCAAAATAGATTAAATTGTAAGTAATTTCGTGCTATTTGAGGATTACACCATCATTCGCGTTTAAAATATAACTTGAATAAATAATATTTTACTGGTATTGAGTACCGTCACTTATTACGTCTGTAAAATACCTATTAAGTCAAAAAGGCCCTCTTTATCTAGCAACTTGATTATATCTACTATAATAGGTATGCTCGTTTTATCGAAGACTTCAATCTCTTCTCAGGAAGGATGATTGAGGTAAAGCAAACCTAATCATTCATCAAAACGATTAATATAACATAAACTATACTATTGTTTTACAACTTAACCACATTGATAAATCTCTTAGTGCAAGACCTCGATTTTGTCTGCATACCAAACTTTTTAATTATATTCTTTTCCAAGAAGGTTTTGTTCAAGCAGGTATTCACACATACAGTTTTTTTTATATTCTAAACATACACAATCATAATAAAAGCTTATTTCTTAAAACTAAAACACTTCTTTTTTCTTATATTTTAATTATTTTCTTTCTAAACAAAAGTTCTTGCAAAATGTTTTAGGAATGAGTTAAGTGGAATGATTTGATTCAGGTTATTTTTAACATTTTCTATTCCTGACAACCGTCTGCAGAATTTTTAGAAAAAAAAAGTTTAAAGCCGATTTCATTCAGAAAGCCATTTTAGTTTAAAATTTCAAATACACTTCAACAAAATTTACAGGGTTATTGGTAATATCTTGGCAATCGGTCAAGGGTATGTAGGGGAGATCATTTGCAACAAAATAACCACTACGCACATGATAAACATTTCCGAATAATTTGTCAATTTACATTTTTTATTAATGAGTCTAAAATATTATGTTAAATAAAGGCTAAACAACAACAAAAAATCATAGGTCCGTCAGTAATATTTGACCCGTATTTTTACTTTTGTTACATAAATCAAAATTGACGAAGATACGACGCTTTCAAAATTCTCAATACGACACACATAATTTTAGCTAGTTCTAACGTTACGAGCCCCCCACTCCCGAGTTTTGATGCGTTTATCTTTCTCAATATTCATTGGTTTACAAAATCAAAAAAATACGTGTCCATTAATTATCCAATACTATAACTGACGGACTAAATAGATTTGCAATGTTTTTATAGTGTCGTCTAGCCTATTGCATAGCGGCCATTTAAGCATATCTGATAGATTACGAATTTCAATGGGAAGTTTATTGTAGATGTGTATACATTGACCCATGAACGAGTTGCTTACTCTGCGGAGACGAGTAGCATGTCCAGATAAATTGTGTTTATTCCTAGTATTTATGCTGTGAACATCAGACATTTTGACAAAAGTTGATATGTTTTTATGAACATACATACATTAAATTTTCAAATATATATTGAATCAGAATATTTATTTCTTAGAATTTCTCTCTGAGTGAAACCCTTGGACCAAGATTATAAATGGCTCGAACAGCCCTTTTCTGTAAAATGATGTTAATATCCGCACAGTTTCCCCAGAAGAGTATACCATATGTCATAAGGCTATGAAGTAACTGAAGTGTAAACTATTGTAGTCCCATAGGTAAAAAAAATAAAGACAGAACCGTTTAATGATTATTTTAAGACCACTTTCTGCAACTATTTTCCATCGAGCCGATTGCGTCCAATTATGCGTAGAGTCCGTCCACGGTCTTTGAAATATAATGAATATTAACATATTGTTTTATGCTTGAACATAATATTATAGTTTTTCTAAAAAAACTAACTAACTTCTTAAATAACATCAATTAGGTGTTGTCAGCCTCTTAACGGATGCCAAAATGTGATCAATAACCCTATACACAAATACATACCAATTGCGACTATCGAGCATGAATTCGCCGCTAGGGGCGCTCGTGTAGAGTAAGGCCTTCCGAAATGTCAGATGACATAGACTGTTCACACAATGCGCTTCTTTTTATCACGTAGTTTGACTAATATTCGCAATTGTGGTCTGGATTGAGCCATTCCTGATTAATGATGACTTGAAAGATTTCAAGCAACAAGTTTGATTTTCAACATCTAATTTGTTAGTACTGGGAGGAAAACATATTTTTAAATGTTTGCTTATTTTAGGGCCAATATTGTAAATATGAACCTAAAGTATACACAACATGCAATAAAATAAACTTTTTATGAAGTTATTGGTACTTTAAAGCATCAAATAGAATGAATGACAGGACCTTACTCACCAGTAGCGCCATCTGGTGAATTCAAAAACGATACCCTCATTCTATCCACTCAACACAACAGACTAATAGTACCATTATCACTGGCCAGCAACAACAATCTATTCAGCGGTAATACTGCCATACACGTGAGTACGCCCCGGAACGTATCGGAGCGTAGTTTCGTGCTCGAAAAGCTCGCGTCTTGAGATAGGGACGTGTGCACGCCGATGCGGTTGTTCGTTGTGCCTGAGATCAACTCTTTGTAGTATACTGAGAGGCAGTGGACTGGCTCTGTGCTGCCTCTGTAGGGGAAAATATAATTGAAGTTAATTACCTTAAATAATAATAAACCTTAGCAGTTCGCTTGCTTTCCGTCGAATTTTACTCATGAAATTTGACACTATACACTCGGGTTATTGAACAAGAAACAATTACGATAGTGGTAGAAAATCTTCATTCAAAAATTATCAAGCCATTGCACTAAACTACATAAACCAGCATGGCCGATTAACTTCATTTATAAATTATAAAACAAAATCCTTTCGTCCAAATGTTAGATAATCTAATAAACTATTCTTTAACAGAGAGTTTCGAGTCGTTTAACAATAAAAAATGGTAACAATCGTTACCAAGAGCAAAGTCTGAGTTTTGGTTTTTGATGTAGGCTATGTTACCAGGCCACAATAATGAATCGATTGACACCTTATTCACCAAAATCGGATGAATAGTTTAGACGCTACGTAGAAACATGTATACTGCATGCAGGGTTATGATTTTAGCAGTCTACGTATACTGCATACATAGACTGCTAAAATCATAACCCTTCCTTTTGGCTTCGCTGAAGTCGGGTAAAAAGTATTTAGACACCTTTTGCAGGATATGTTTTGTTGATAGGCAATAGTATTACTTACTTGAGGTGAGCTATTAGTTCTCCGTCGTCAGGTCTCCATAGAGCAGTGACCTGATCCAAACCAGAGCTGAGTAGTCTATGGTCGTCTACTGTCGCCAACCTCAGTACCTGAGTAATGTAAATGTTGTATGTTACAAAGTTTGAAAGAAATTAATTGAATTATTTTTTGCAGACTTAATTATAGAACAACGAAACTGAACGCGATCAGCAGCACATTTACACGGGCGTTGAAGAGATGATTGTGCCAAATATTCCAAAGTAATTACAACAACTCTTGTTTTATTGTTGAAGATAGCCCTTGGTATACGGATACCCTTAGAACATCCCACTCGTATCAGCACGCCACCCGCGCTGGGTACATGGCTGACCTCTAAACCTACAATGTGTCGTAGTATCCTATACGCACAGCCGCCCCTAGAGCACACCTAGTGTGTGACGTAGTATCTACCTCCCCGTCGTGCGCGCGCCACGTGGCGATGGTGAGGCCGGTGCGCAGGTCGGTGACGGCCACGTGTCCGCTGGCCAGCCCGCACGCCGCCCAGCCGCCCCTAGAGCACACCTAGTGTGTGACGTAGTATCTACCTCCCCGTCGTGCGCGCGCCACGTGGCGATGGTGAGGCCGGTGCGCAGGTCGGTGACGGCCACGTGTCCGCTGGCCAGCCCGCACGCCGCCCAGCCGCCCCTAGAGCACACCTAGTGTGTGACGTAGTATCTACCTCCCCGTCGTGCGCGCGCCACGTGGCGATGGTGAGGCCGGTGCGCAGGTCGGTGACGGCCACGTGTCCGCTAGCCAGCCCGCACGCCGCCCAGCCTCCCGAAGAGCACACGCACATGCAGCGGATGAACGTCGTCGCGCTCATCGGTAGCTGGAATACAGAATAAAATACTAAAACTAAAAATGTTGCAGTCTATGACTCCAAAGACTTGACTTTTTTTTTTAATCTCTTTTCAATATCGATACTTATTATCACGCTAATTTGTTTTGGCCTTGTATATCTCAATGACAGACCGGAGGATGATTTAGAGTGAACATACTACTCGACAAGTGCCATCCCGCCAGAAAAATATCCAATCGAAAGAAAAAAAGTGTATTTGGAGAGAAAGTTTATTGTGCAACCTATTCTCTACCTTGATTTTTAACCCTCGACGTAAAAACGACGGGGTATTATAAGTTTGACGTGTCTGTGCGTGTTTATGTGTGTGTGTTTGTGTGTGTTTATGTGTGTTTTTGTGAGTATACGTGTCTGTGTCATCGTAGCGCCCGAACTAATGATTTTTTTTTTATATTTGTAAGGTGAATTAGTCGGGAGTGTTTTTAGCTATGTTTGATAAAAAAATAGTCCAAGATGGCCGCCGCCACAAAATGGCGGATTACATAATATTTATTCAATAACTCCCTCAATATAGGTATCAAATGAATGGGATTGACTCAGGGTTCGAAAATATCCGATATTTATTATAAATATCAAAATCAAGAGTCGGAACAGCTTCCTTAGGTCGAATATTCCACCAATCGACCACACTAAGGTTGGTGAAGCCCGCAAAAAGCTGTGGCTCCTTAAATATCCTCCTCCGGCTCACTATGTTGAGCCTGCAGAAAAACTCCCCGCGGGTCACCAACTGCCATGGCCCAGCTGGAAGACTCTAAATCGACTTAGAAGCAAAGTGGGCCGCTGCAGGTTCAACTTGGTCCGGTGGGGGTATTCTGATAAAGTTGAGTGCGATTGCGGAGCCTTGTCTCAAACCATGGCCCACCTCCTGACATGCTCTTTGTGCAACTCCACCTGCACTCTAAGGGACCTGTCCGAAGCCACCACCAGCGCCGTTGACGTGGCTGAGTTCTGGTCGAAACAAATTTAATAAAACAACGATGGGAATCATCAACACGAAGAAGAACTATCACTACATATTATAAAAGTCTGTCCAGTATGCTTAGATCTTTAAAATTACGCAACTGATTTTGATGCGGTTTTTTTTTGTAGATAGAGTGATTCAAGAGGAAGGTTTTAGTATATAATTTTACGCGGGCGAAGCCGCGGGCATCGGCTAGTATCGGATATTTATGATATATATCCGATATATATATCCATTTTGTATGAAAGCCATATTATTATTTTATTGTATTATTTATGTAAACTGTTTGCATATGTGCTACATAAACATTATAAAAAGAAACTGAAATGTATTGTTACATCGGACCTACTAGAACATTCGAGAAAGCCAGTGATTCAGTGATTACAGTATGTGTACGTTAGAAAATCGATAGCATTCTATTATTATTAGTTTTAAAGTTAGGTAGGTACAAACTCGCGACCTATTTATACAAAGACATTAAAATTTCGACCGTACTCCTAGAGCATACGGTTCATATTTGCTTGTTTTGTACAAGTAGGTTATACCTACTTGTTTTTATTACCTACGTACCTAATGTTCCATTGTGTTTTTTATGACCGTCTAGAATATTCGTGATTATTCTGGTGTTTCTGTTGGCGAGTAGGTCGACGGTCAGTCTTGTTTTGGCTACACAACGAAGCGAATCAAAGTGAACTTAAAGTGAGATATCTAAGCGAATAGTGAGCAGTAGTGTTTTTTTTTAGTATACTTGTGATTGAGTTTAAAGGGTTTTGTGATTAATAAAGTTATTGTGTTGTTTAATCGGTAGTAATTAATTTATTTATAGCGTGGATGCATTACTTACAGCCTACTATGGTTTAGTAGAAACTCATCTACGCTATGGTGTCATTTTTTGGGGCAACTCGACAGAAAAAGACACGGTGTTCAAGGCTCAAAAGAGATGCGTTCATTCAATATTTAAATCAAACCTACTGATAGTTGCGGGCCTTACTTTAAAAATATAAAATTCTTACTTTGCCATGTCTGTACATTTTAGAGGTTGTTTTTGTCAAAACAAATCCTGACCGATTTAAACGACTAGATGAAGTGGTCCCACGTAATAGGCGCGACAACAGCAGGGTGTGCTCCTATACTGCGAGAACAAGCCTCATGCGCAAAAGTGTTTTTTGTATGGCTCCTACCATATTCAATAACTTACCTAAAAGTTGGAGAGAACTGCCCTTGACACTGTTCAAAAAAACCCTGAGAAATTTTTTAGTTAATAAAGTGTATTATAATATTGTAGATTTTCTAAATGAAAAGAACTTTTCTATTGCAAATGAATAATGTAAATTAGTAAATTGTTATTTCGTGATTTCTGTATTGGTATTTATTGATTTTTGAATAGTTTTGATTTAATTAGTATTTATTGATTTTAATTGTTTTGATTTAATTTATATTTATTGATTTTAATTGTTTTGATTTGATTTAATTTACTTTGAACAGGTTGACATTTGTATTAATTTTTGTTGACTTTGACCGTTCTTGACATTTTTTATTGTGTGTTCCATTAATTTTTCCATTGACATGCCACTTATCTGGAATATATAATTTTATTGTTAACCAATTAACTATTTGCATGCCCAAATGACGGCAAAATGTGGAGGACTTTATTAAAACAGAACATCCATGTACCCATGTTTGCAAAAATAAATGATTTGATTTGATTTGATTTATCTCATACCCAGCTCGTAACAAATTGGTGTCAGAAGTGAGAGATAAATTATGCCAATTCTACCAAAGGACGACACGGAGGGTATCCGTACCAGAAGTCAGCGACAGCAGGATATGGACCAAAGGCGGTTTGGAGATTCTCCGACACAGACACCGGGTGGTGTCCAGCCTGCGTCAGACCTAGTCGCTGGCCCATCTGGAGTTTCTTCAGCATCAGTGGCGCCAGACTTGTCAGCTTTAATGGCGCTGCTGCAGGATCAAGCTCGCCGTCAAGAGGAGCAAGCTCGCCGTCAAGAGGAGCAGGCTCGCCGATTGGAAGAGCAGTTACAGCGAGATAAAGAGGAGCAAGCTCGCCGTCAAGAGGAGCAGGTCCGCCGCCAAGACGAGCAGATGCTCCTCATAAAGGGTCTGCATGCAACTTTCGTCAAGGACCTCAAGTTGATGAAAGATCAGGTCCACCAGCATGAGAATCGCATCTCGGAGGCCGAAGTTCAGATTGCTGGGGTAAAGAAGGCTTTGGGCGAACTGAAGTCTGAAGGCGGGACTGTAGCTTCGGTGGTTGCTGCACCATCTTTGCGTGGTTTTAAAGTGCCTCCATTCGACGGCACATCTTCGTGGTCGGCTTACAAAATCCAGTTTGAGGCCGTCATGAAGGCGAATGGATGGACCAAACCACAAGCCATGACCGCGCTCACCTTGGGCCTCCGAGACCAGGCCCTAACCATTCTCGAGGCACTCGGCTGGGATGTAACCTACGAGCAGCTGCTGAAGGCGTTGGAGTCCAGATACGGCGACGCGCACCTGGAGCACGTATTTCGTGTTAAGTTGAAGGACCGTGTACAACGTAGTACCGAGAACCTACAGCAGTGGGCTCTGGAAGTTGAGAAGCTGGTTCGAAAAGCATACCGGTCTGCCCTTGCACTGATCGATGGAAATCTGGTACAGGCGTTCGTTGATGGAATACGTGACTTAGAAGTTAGAGCCGCCGTGAGACTTGGGCATCATGAGACCTTGAAGGACGCCTTAGCCCATGCCTTGGAAGTAGAGGCAGTGAGGCAAGACCAGCGAACACACTACGTCAGGGAGGTAGTGGCATCACCTGTACACGACCGTGCACAAGGTTACAGACCTAGCTGCTAACACAGCTAGAGAAAGGGATCATCTTCGGCCAAGTTGTCCAAAGCAAGTTGTGGCATCACCTGAACGCCAGCGTCTGCGACGATACAGCCCTAGGTGTTACACTTGTGGAGAAAGGGGTCACCTTCGGTCGAATTGTAAAAAGCGAAGTGCACCTAGAGAAAATCAATCTCAGCAGGGAAAAGCGGCTAAGAAGACTGGTCAGCAACAGTGGAGAAACCACAACAACACAGACGAACTGTCAAGCAGACCATTGCCTGAAGATTGTAAGCGTAGTTCCAGACAGGAGTCTAAGGAAGTGGTGCCTGTGAGGATGCTAAGAACGGATCTTAGCGATGAATGGAAGGTAACTATACAGGAGGTTCAGCACAATGACTCGGACATCAAACCGATCTTCGAGTGGATCAAAGCTGGTGTTCCTAAACCCAAGTGGAGTGATGTGGCTGCGATGAATTCCATCACGAAGAGTTATTGGGCGCAATGGAACAGCTTGGTGATCCAGGATGGAGTCTTGTGCCGTAAATGGGAAAACGCTAGAGGGGACAGCTGTCATCTACAAATGGTTGTTCCTAAAGCTAAGGTACCGGATGTTCTACGGCTCTACCATGATGGATGTTCTGGAGGACATATGGGAGTAAAAAGGACTCTACTAAAAAATCGCGAACGCTTTTACTGGATCCACTGTCGAGATGATGTGGAGGACTGGTGTCGCAAATGTTCCAGTTGTGCGGCCGTGAAAGGACCCCACACACGCAGCAGAGGCGCATTAAAAGTGTACAACGTTGGAGCCCCTTGGGAACGGATAGCAGTAGACGTTGCGGGACCATTTCCAGTAAGTGAAAGCGGAAACAAGTACTTCCTGGTGGTCATGGATTACTTCACAAAGTGGCCAGAAGTCTTCGCCATTCCTAACCAAGAAACCACAACAGTCACAGATAAATTGGTTCAGGAAGTCTGCTGTCGTTTTGGGGTACCCTTAGAAATACACAGCGATCAAGGAAGGAATTTTGAATCCCAAGTATTTCAAGAGACTTGTCGGTTAATGGGTACCCATAAAACCAGAACCACCTCTTACCACCCACAATCCGATGGAATGGTGGAACGATTCAACCAAACGTTGGAGAGATATCTGGCGAAAGTTGTGGAAAGCCGGCAAAGGGATTGGGACAAGCACATACAGCCGTTTCTTCTGTCTTACCGAAGTGCAGTCCACGAAAGTACGACTGTGACACCAGCCTTCGCGAACTTTGGAAGGGAATTACGGTTACCTGCTGATTTAATCACTGGAATTCCCCCTGATGCTCCATGTAGTGTAACAGATTACGCGAATGGCTTGCGTAATAAGTTGAACGATGTTTATGAGCATATCCGACAATCCGGCCAACAGATGTCTGAGAACATGAAGACCCGTTATGATCGGAAGACAAACGGTAGGAGTTTCTACGAGGGTTCACTGGTGTGGTTGCATAACCCAGTGCGGAGCAAGGGGAAGTCTCTGAAGTTACAAGCAAAATGGGATGGGCCATACCGAGTCGTGACTAGGATCAACGATGTTACCTACCGAATACAGAAGGGTCCACGAGGTGCGCCTAAGATTGTGCATGTAGACCGGTTGGCGCGATACTACGGGACTAATGATGCTCGGGACGAGCATGTCTAAGGAGGGGGCAGTGTTACATCGGACCTACTAGAACATTCGAGAAAGCCAGTGATTACAGTATGTGTACGTTAGAAGTTCGAGAGCATTCTATTATTATTAGTTTTAAAGTTAGGTAGGTACAAACTCGCGACCTATTTATACAAAGACATTGGAATTTCGACCGTACTCCTAGGGCATACGGTTCATATTTGGTTGTTTTGTACAAGTAGGTTATACCTACTTGTTTGTATTACCTATGTACCTACTGTTCCATTGTGTTTTTTATGACCCTCTAGAATATTCGTGATTATTCTGGTGTGTCTGTTGGCGAGTATAAATAGAGCGCTCATGGCCGCGACGCGACGGTCAGTCTTGTTTTGGCTACACAACGAAGCGAATCGAAGTGAACTTAAAGTGCGATATCTAAGCGAATAGTGAGCAGTAGTGTTTTTTTTAGTATACTTGTGATTGAGTTTAAAGGGTTTTGTGATTAATAAAGTTATTGTGTTGTTTAATCGGTAGTAATTAATTTATCTCATACCCAGCTCGTAACAGTGTTATTTATTTAAAATCAGACTACGTACTTAGAATCACGACTGGCGCCATTAATGCCGGTAGAAGTGTTGCCATTAATGGATTACACTATGTTTTAACTCTACTCCAACTCTATCTACATTTCATCGTCAGCCGATTAATGTTCCCACTGCTGGGACACAGCCTCCTCCTCCTCTCTATGAGAGGAAATGGGCTATAATAGATTATAAGAAGCATATCAATGGATATGGGCCCGCATGGTAGACCATGCGGGCCCATATCCATTGATATATATCCTCGAACCCTGGCTTAACTAGTAGAATTCTATACACTACGATACTTAAATAAAAAATCCAAGATGGCCGCCAATACAAAATGGGGAATTAACGAATATTTTCTGTTTAACTTTTAGTACACTGTGTCGGGGGTTTTTTAAATGTTTAATTTAATTTTACTTGGGATTTAAATAGGTCAATTATTCAATGCAAACAAGTTTACCTTCAGCTCGTGCGAGGTATGCGGCGTGCGCGCATCTATAACGCGTAGTGTGGCGTCTGTAGTGGCCGCCAGTACTGCGGCAGAAGGGCCCGCTAGCGTACGCACTATGCTCACTGGAGATTTCATGCTGTCCAACTGAATCCAAGAACCATTTGGTTAATGCAGTACTTTATAGGACCGAAGAAATTCAGGTTAGCTATACCTAAAAGCAGGTTCCAATAAAGTCCATTTTACTAGTAATTTTTGGCTAACCAAAATTTAATTTCTTGAAATTAAATGAGTTTGATTGTAGAAGCTTGATGTTACTTTTAAAATCATTAAAAAAAAACAGTGGCGAAGGTGCCATCCAACTCGATTCCTATCGGATTCCCTTTCAAAAATGACACAGTCCGTATTTTATAGATAAATAATATAATCACATTGAACCTTCGCTATTGCAAAATGTATCGTATTGGGAAGTTAATGGGGAATAAAACCAAATTGTTAATTAAATCAACTAAAATGTTACAACAAAAGTTGTTAATACATACATATAAATATTTTTGTTAAATCTCAGACTGATTACAAGAATTCCGGATACTCGTTTAAAATCTTTCTGCATTTTCATTATCCAGAAAGATGGTAAGAACAAACCTGCGACACGACGCTCTCCATGAAAGGGTCCCATATATGCACGACGGAGTCAGTCGACACGGCGAGTCGCAGCGACTCGAGGAACGTGAGGGACAACACGCCCTTCTTATGGCCCGTGTACGTCCAGTTGCATTGAGAAGTCGCGTTGCCGTCACCCTGAGGACAAAAAAGGGTGTTTTACTGGTCATTCTTGATTATGACTGCCTTTTCCAGTCTTGTTTGAGCGACAAAAACCACTTGAATTTCAGGAATATTTGACGTGTAAAATATTCGATATTTTTATTCTGTCCTCAAACATTAAGATTTAACGAATAGGTTTGTCACACACTGAGACCGGTGTATATGGTAAAATTTTATTGAGGATAGCCAGTTTTTACCCAACAACAGTGATCTGCTTGATGTTTGACTAAAATGAAGAGGTGTCAGGTAATGCACACTGACTGTAAGAAGATACCTGATTACTCAAAGACCAGAGCCTGACAGTCTTGTCCTTCGACCCGCTCATGAAGGTGCTCTCACTGTCCAGACAGTATACGGCCTTGACAGAATTAGTACGTCCCACAAATTTATATAGCTTAGTAACTCTAAACTGATTCCTCAATGACCAGAGCCTTACAGCCTTGTCTTTCGACCCACTCATGAAGCTGCCCTCATTGTCCAGACAGTGTTTGGACTTGACTGATATAGTGTAACCCACAAACGTCTATACTTATAGTTACTACTAACCTGATTCCTCAAAAACCATATCCTGACAGTCTTATCTTTCGACCCGCTCATGAAGCTGCTCTCATTTTCCAGACAGTGTATGGATTTGACAGAATTAGTGTGTCCCACAAACGTCTATAACTTAGTTACAACTAACCTGATTCCTCAAAGACCAGAGCCTTACAGTCTTGTCCTTCGACCCGCTCATGAAGCTGCTCTCATTATCTAGACAGTGTTATGGGCTTGACAGAATGTGTGTGTCCCAAAAACATCTGTACCTTAGTTACAACTAACCTGATTCCTCAAAGACCAGAGCCTTACAGTCTTGTCCTTCGACCCGCTCATGAAGCTGCTCTCATTATCTAGACAGTGTTATGGGCTTGACAGAATGTGTGTGTCCCAAAAACATCTGTACCTTAGTTACAACTAACCTGATTCCTCAAAGACCAGATCCTGACAGTCTTATTTCTCGACCCGCTCATGAAGCTGCTCTCATTTTCCAGACAGTGTATGGACTTGACAGAATTAGTGTGTCCCACAAACGTCTATAACTTAGTTACAACTAACTTGATTCCTCAAAGACCAGATCCTGACAGTCTTATCTTTCGACCCGCTCATGAAGCTGCTCTCATTTTCCAGACAGTGTATGGACTTGACAGAATTAGTGTGTCCCACAAACGTCTATAACTTATAGTTACTACTTACCTGATTCCTCAAAGACCAGATCCTCACAGTCTTATCTTTCGACCCGCTCATGAAGCTGCCCTCATTGTCCAGACAGTGTTTGGACTTGACAGAATTAATGTGTCCCACAAACGTCTATAACTTAGTTACAACTAACCTGATTCCTCAAAGACCAGAGCCTGACAGTCTTGTCTTTCGACCCGCTCATGAAGCTGCTCTCATTATCCAGACAGTGTATGGACTTGACGGAGTGTGTGTGTCCAACGAAGGTTTGTAGTTTGATCTGTTTCAAGTTGAACCGAGTCTCTTTGTCGGGACGACCGATTTCGTGCTCCCAGTATATGAGCCAGTCACCGCGTAAATGCCTGTGGACGGGAAAGAGGATTTTAAGAAATCATTAGAAAATAAAAGACGAAGATTTTTAAATATAGAAGAAGTGAATAGTTATTTGAAAATCAAATATTAATTTTGTCGGTGGTGGATTTTTATTCAAAGGTAATAATTGACTTTTGTCGATATAAAGGGTGTTATAAACCTCTTAACGAAGCCGAAAGGCACTTGATCTCCCCGTCATTGCGATAATTTTTTTTTTGTTCTACGTCATACCTGGGAACCTTTTATTTACCTTATATTGAGGGTCAAAGTTCCAACTTTTTGTCAAGTTTTTTTTTTAATGCTTGTTTTCACTGTAAGATTTTTAAACACCTCCACGACCCCGGTACTATTCAATCCATCCATTAACACAATGTTTTGATTGCGTTACATTGAGTTCTACCGCAAAACATTTTTTTCACCCCAAAAAGAAGTACCTAGTTTCCGAGCAATAATACTTACAATGCTTGGTTGACAGCTTCGTGATGAGGTTGTTTACAACGGTATCTGTTGTAGGACTTTTACCACAGATGACAGATACTACACTCCATGTACTTACACGCGCTAATCACCTACCGAGCGCCGGGCAACCGGTAGCCCATAGCGCACTGGGTTGTCAACAGCCGCGCGGCGCGCACGTACCTACGCATATTCCCCAAAGCTAACTTATTAAAACTATTTGACCGATTTCGAATATTCTCTACGTTAACAATCGGGAATTTAAAGAAGGGAAAAAACATTAATCATTACATCAAAATAAAACACCTCTATGCAATTTTTTTTAACAATTCTTTTTTATATATTCTGTTAAAATAATTATAAATTCTGATACATTTTAAACATGTTTTATTTTATAACGTAGGTACCTTTACTAAACATCCCTACTAACATTTTCGTCGACAGAGGCAGCCCTAGCAATCCGCAATATCCACGCGACTGCGCGATCTACAAAGCAAAACCCACTTTACGTTTGTAAGGTGAGGTACATTTTCGTTCGCAGCGTCTATCGACTTAAAAGTGTAGGCTATTATAGCGGTAGGTATTGAACATTTTGTATGGAGTGAGTTATCTGTCATCTGTGCTTTTACATAGAAGTGTTTGATGACACAAGTTCTTTTTTTAAATTTGCAGTCTAAAGAGTTTAGTATTGGACCTTTACGAGTTTAAGAAAAATCAAATAAAACTCACCTATTACTCTTAATCCCATTATCCGTCTTATACGCCACGACATCAAACCCGTGTCCCTGCGCACCGTTGCCCACATCACAAGCGTCACTAGCGACATCTATCCTGTTCCCCACAAGTGTCACATTTGATCCGAAACTATTCGAGCTCGATATATGGTCCATGACGACTTCGGGCTTGCTCGAAAAGAGTTCGGCTTTTCGGTTGAGAGGCTCGTCGCTGAATGAGGGTTGGACCCGCTTGTCCGGACGGATTTGGAGAGGGGAACTGTGGACACAAACACCACATAAGATATCATCATCGCTGTAATACCTGAAGAGTTAGGCAGCGGTGTACCTTATAGTACACCGTGTGAGTGCGAGCCTTTTGCGATCAAACGGGCATAAATTCAGACACCATGGCTGTTTCTGTTAAATTCCTGATGGATAAATCCAATAACACATTACTTGACTCGGGAATCGAACACAAGACCTCGAAATATAACTTTACCATTTTTTGGCAGCTGGATCAAGGGCTTGATTCAGAAAGCAGTACTTCTATACACAGCACGTATTGTTAGGAATACAGGCTTCATACAGCCCATCCCCAGGTGCAAAAGCCTGGCTTGCTTTGAACAAACATACCTTATGCAGTGGTTCTGTTCATATTTCCTGCAGAGCGCGCGAACGGTGTCAATATTCTTAAGACAACGCTCCATGGTCTCTGATCCTATGAACTTGGCGAAGGTTGTGTACGCTCTGTAGGCCAGCTCCTCGTCGAATACCATCAGAAGTTCTTCTTGAGCCTGGAAATATCCTTTAGGTTAAAAAAAACAACGGGTTGCACTCCGGGAGTGCCGGCAGAAGTGAAAATTTGAACATTAACGTTGTGCATTTTAGATATTTTGGAATGGTTAGGGAATAATTTCACACGAATTGCTTTAATTATCAGTATTAAAGTACTATCATTTATGTGGAAAAACATAATTTTCATTTATTTCGCTATCTACATAAACATGACAATTTATATTACTTACATTAAAAATGTAACACTTCAGAACTACTACAATTATTTTACATTAAAAAGTTTATCTCTCAGAAAAATCAACTTCAGTTGGCATGGTATTTACTGAGAGAGCCAATGCCAAAAAGTTCAACTGTTATTGTCTATAATACCAACCATTTAGTCTTACGAATTTTCGATCAGGTCACGTGTCCTGACACGAGTTTAACAGTTTTTACCCATCCCAAAAAGTGCACAACGCCGCTAAAGATGTTTTTACTTCAAAAATCTGATTAAGTAGCAGAAGGCCCATGCGCAATTTTCTGGGCGAGTTTTTTATATGTAGCGCCACTACAAAAAGTACTACAGCGCCATCTATGACAAAGATGATGAACTAACAGCGAAACACGTCATAATTCCTACATCGCGCAAGCATGATTATCCGCGACTTAGACTGTATCCAAGAACTCGACAACTACTGCCGAGCAGTAACCCAATAGACATAGCACCCGTCTGGTCGGAGGGGATGGGGGATGAAGAGCTTTACACCCTATTCTTCATACCCCCAAATGTACTTTTCTATCTTGATATGCAACTGTCTCGTGAAAATTTCTATTCATACATTCTGTTTTTAGGGCGAGATCAACATGCAGCTAAACAGGTCGAATAACACCATCCTTTAACATAATCCGTCAGAGTAACTTGTTTAGAAACAGAATCGTTTATTTGTTAAACATAGGTATTTACAGAGGTTGGTACCAACCTCCTTACTTTTAATTAGCATAAATGGAAGTACTTGTTAATTTTCTTATAAAAACGTATTATACAATAATATAAAACTTATATTTGCATGGTTTGTGCCTAAACCACCAACTTTAACAACTGGTAACACCTGTATTTTAAACAAATAAATCGATCTTATTCTTTTATTTACAAAAAATCTTGATTGCCGATATTTTAATACTTTGCCCAATATGTTACTGGGCAAATGGTACTGTTATAACCCTTATTGCAAGGCAATAGAGCCCAAGTCAGCTTTTACTTGTTTTGTTTTTTTTTTTGGCTAGTATACTGTCCTTGACTTGTTTGTTTTAACCCAATGTACTTAAATACTATGGATAATTGAGTTAGATTCTGAACGCTGCCGCGTAAACTAGTTTGCCCAAACTAAAGGAGCGATTAAGAGGAACATTGCCAAAATATAAGTACCCAAGTACTTCTGTGTCTGTGTTTTTGTACTGTCGTGAAATAAAGTGGTTTCAGTATAATAATTGTTTTTTTTTAAGACAAACGGGGTTGGCTTAGTAGCAGTACGTCAAAAATGATAAACGCTAAATAATAAAAACAGTGATGTATAAAAATGTTGATGGCCAGAGAGGAAAACTAAGGAAAGGTGGATGGATTGTGTGGCATGATATGAAAGAAGAAACGAAACCTGTTGCGTTGAAATTACTATGTAACAAGGGTAGGCAGTTCATGACCAGTAATACTGACCGTGAGTCTGGTAGTATCATGTGGATGTTCGCAAATATCAGGCGGGGTGCAGGCGAGGTCGGGCAGATCTGCGCGCACTACGCGTCCATCTTGCACGCGCCATTCTGCCGTAGTGCCGTCGCGACAGATCTCCAGGAAACCTTCCGGCTTCGAGTCCGTTGACTCTTGGTCAGATGACTAGGGCAAGGAAACATGTGGATATTACAAAATGGTATTCTACAATGCTCTTTCGACACAAGTGAATGAGAGGCTGCTTATGAGGCGCAAAATGTTTTGAATAAGATGATAAGAATGATGGATCTAACTTTTTCGGAAGTGTAAGATATTTATTGTTACCTTTTCAGGTGTACTCTCTTCTTGTTTAGGCCAGTTGTCGATCTTGCCGGTCGCTTTATCGAACGCTAAGAAGAATCTGTAACAAATGTAAATTTATTCAAATTTTCAGATCATCTTTTAATTTTAACAACTTTTGACTATTTAATTGCATCTAGATTGAAACAGGATAAACCTCTCTTTGAGCGTTTTTTGACAAGAGTAGCGTTAAAGCGAGTTTTGTGGGGACACTTGGGAGAGCCCTCCGTTCGGGAGTGGTATAGTCCCTTACCTTTGTAAAGCCGGTACACATAAGTGTCTCCTCGTCATCTCGGGTCCGATCCTCAATGCTAAAACATGGAGGGCATCGAGTAGTTTCCTTGTGAGAGAACACCGCGCCGCCGCCCCGCTGGGGTACGAGCAACGCGTTGTGGACGCGAGCCTGAGGGCCGGCTGGAGTATTGTCTTCAGGAAAGTGTCCTGTAAAAATATCAAGTTTAGTTTATCTAGTAAAACGCGGTGATGGCAGGTAGAGTAAAGCTTTGAAGTGTTGGTCGTCCGGCTGCGAGATGGGCAGACGATATTGTTGCTATTGCGGGAATATCTTGGATGAGGTTTTCACAACAGCGTGGGGCTTGGCACAAATAAAGAGAGGCCTATACCCAGCAGTGGGTAAAGTCTTTTTGTATATGACCGAGAAACTGAAGTGGAATTGAGCAGACCCCTTCGCGAGGATCACAGACAACCGGTGGAGCGCGTCCTGTACTGGTATCCACGAAATGGAAACAGACGCCGTGCCAGACCATTGCAACGATAGCGAGACGACATCGTCGCACTGAAAGAAATAGATAAGAGGTCTTCATTCAGAAATTGACGACTCTTTAACAGTTGGTACTCTCTTTGAAATGTGTGCCTTTTGGCCTCGTACAGGACCCATTTGATTGTTTTATATTTTTCATAGGTTTACTTTTGACGTGACAACGTCTAATAAATCGATAAAAGCCGGCTGCACGCACGAAAGTGTCCCGTTACGCTATGTCCCATTAAACTCATTGTAACGTTACGATCGGAGCGTATGTATGCAATCATATCATCAATGTTTTGTTATGATGTTGTCACGTTAAACTATCGTCCGTAAATCGACTTTACAGACAACTATTTTTTTTATTTATTATTTGGTCTTATTGCTTATTCTATCTATTTTTATGTTATACCCTGTGTGAGTGTAATAAATCCTTTTTCTTATAATTCGATAGAGCCGGCTGCACGCACGAAAATACATGACTTATGCGGCGTTACCTCGCTGATCACTCTGAGGCGTTCCATGTAAGGCTTGAAGTGCAAGCGAGAGCGCGGAACGAGTGACAAAGAAGCACAATCGGCCTTTGCGTTCGGCAGCGTTCGACATCCGTCTCTCTCCTACTTGAGTGAGCGATGCGTCTGCGTGGACAGCTGCTATACTATACTATAGTACATTTACATGTTTTGATCGAGTATCAAGTGCAGTGAAAAGTGAATGTGGTGTCAAAAAATGCTACCATTCCATCAGTATTTTCTTAAGACGTTGTCACGTTCAACTATCGTCAGTAAACCGACTTTACAGACAACCAGTTTTTTTTTCACCTCTAATGCGTCTTTGGCTAGTATACTAGCCCTATGCTTTTGAAATGACGACGTTGTCGGCTAGTATAATAGCCGCAAAAAACAAAACGCACCTCCTTTAAAATAAATGCTTTAAAAATCATCAAAACTTGCTATTTCCATGCATTGATCGTCTACAGTCTCTTTAATACAATATGTCCCAACTCTATACCGTTTATCTATGCCCAAAGGCATCGACAGACGTCAAAATAATATAAACAATTTAGTGTAAACAAACCCGGCCATTTTCCGGCGCAGTGTCGTATTTAAATTGTTTTATTATCGAAATAGTCGTATTTTAGTATAGTATTATACATCAAAATGAAGGTGAAGAACCGTGCTACAATATTATGTTAAAGTAATTTAGTTTCCGAATCTCAAAGTTGCAGTAATTTGCCTGTGAAAAACTGATAGGTATGTATACCTATAGTGCTGTGTGTAAACATTGAATAAGTAATTTTATGTGATTAAAACGTGTGTAATAACGGATAAATAGTAATTATTTAGTATGGTGAGTATATTCTTTAATTTTATAAACAACAAAAAGAGGTATCTTAGAGTTAAAGTTACGTAAATATTTGAGTTTTAAAAACGTGCGCGGCCGCCGGCCGCATCAAAACAAACTGAGTTTCCACATTCCAGTTAGATTCTAAATGGTTTCTAATTAACACGTTACTAAGATTTTGGTCTTAATGGAAAGGAAATATAATCTAGTTTCTAATAAGATTTTTTTTATTGATAAGGAGTTAATAGATTTTCGTAAAAAAAATATTTTAATCGCGAAATAGCCGTTTTCGTGACTGTTTTTCAAACTTTACATTTATTTTAGAGTATTAAATTAATGTTATATTTCTTGGTTTTTAGTTAAATAGATTCTTTATGTATTCAGCTTTACAACCATGTTTTTTAAGTTGCTCTAGCACTTGTAGTTTGCGATCTATAAGTGTTTTTATCGCTACGGTCAGAACCTTCAATAAATGTTCGAACGTCGAGCGCTCGGCCAGCGTTTGGTTCTTTGTTGCTGCGCGTGCGCTGCTAGACACAGGTGTTTAAAAATTATAGAATTACAAATTAGCATTTTTTCTTAAGTTTAGAAGGATCAATGATTTATTATGTAGATAGAATAGGTACCTGTAACTGCTCCATAAGTTTAACATCCGACATATGCGGCAGTAGATACTTGACGAGCTGCAGGCACGCGACGACGCCGCCCTCTAGCGGCGCGGACAGGCGACGGCGACACGACGCGATCAACTCGCCCATGTGGGGCAAGTATTGGAATATTATTAGCTGTTCGCCGTACATTGCTGGAAGGAAAATTGAGAAATATTGAAAGGTTTTAGTGTAAGTTGCAGTGGATATTGTTTTCGTGTCATACTGTCGAAACCGAAACATGAAAATGAAATGTAGCTGCAGTCCCAGTCACAAGTCATATAAACTGTGAAAGTTCTGCAATTGCCCATTCCCTAGCGTAAATATCCGTTCTTCTCCATAGAGAGATCTACGCTAGGAAATGTGCCAGAAACTCCATTGGCACTCGTTTAAATCAAATATTGTAACAAAATCTTGAGTTGAGTACAAACTAACGTACCATTTTATAAGAATCACATGCATTTTTCTATAAACTGTTCTTTACTCACCAACAATAGAAGTGAGGCACTTGATGACCTTCATAGCATTCCGATCGCCAACCACTCTGCTATTCACAATCGATATCTCATCAAACTCATCCTTTTCTTCACTGTCCCACGGAGCAAGATTATCCTTCCCAATATAACATAACGTCAACATTTTCAACAAATTCCTCGTTATATACCTACAAGTAAGTACAGGGCCCAGTCTATGCGCCAACCAAATAAGACTTTCAGAACTCATATCAGATATTTTAGAAGAACTTGGGTCCTTAAAACCGTTAAAGTCTTCATCGTTCATACTTCGAGACCCTTTACCAGAAAGTTCTAGATGTTTCCCAAGATCTAAAGTGACTTGTGGATCGTGGGACTGCCTTCTCAGTTCGACCTCTTCGGAATCATCCTCTTCGGCGAAATGTAAGTAGCTCGTGAACATTGGTTTCGTTGGAATTTCTATAATAGGAGAAGTAGGCTTATTAAATGGTGTTACCGTCTCGTGATTTTGATCTTTATGAACTACGAAGTTAAGTTCTTTTTGCGTTGTGTTGTTCGGCGTGAAGTGTTTAGCGGATATTGGAGATACTTGGTCTATGGATGGAGAAGGAGTATGGATGTTATTTTCTTGTGTAGTATTCGAGTTATAAGAGTCTATGGATTCCGCAGGAGACTTGCTTCTACTGCTTCTACTAGGGAGCCTGTCCTTATCAGTTTCAAAGTGGAACAACTCATTTTCGCTCCTATTATCACTGTCTTTCTCTTTCAGAGCTTCATTCGTCTCTGTCTTCTCAACACTTGGGGTCGTAACATGTTCAGAACCATAAGACGTATCAGGCGAAAATATATCAGTGTTACTGGAAAGAGCATTTTTCACGTTATCGTCGGAATATCTCGGCTTTTTGTTCGACAAGGCTTTGTTGTGACACAAGTGGCCAGGAGACCCAACGTCCTCGGTAACATCTTTGTAACCACCGACAGCCTCTACTAGATGTTGGGTAAAGTTGTCTAAGAAACACTGAAGACCTAACCTGACCATCAGCTGTAGAAGGAATATATTGTGATAGAGTTTTACGAACTTCTGTTTATTTGATACTCCTCCAGAGAGGGATAAACTATCGATATCTGTTAATTTATGCTGATCAGGTTTATCCACGGCAAAGTCGTCATCTTCATACAGATTCAGGACATGTTTTAGTAACTTTTTCCTCGTATCAGCTGGCCCTAAGGCTTTACTGACGGTATCAAATAAGTACCACGCGGCTAATACTGATGTGTCCTTGTTTTGCAGCAACTCTATGTAATGAGACAGGAAGATATCCAGTACATCGAATTGATTGTAACAATTCACTTGGTTTAAGAGCACCTCTAAATGTGTTGCACAAGCTTGAATCTTTCCTTCAGCAATTTTCTGATTGAAGTACAGTTTTGTTTTATCAACGTTTTGGTATTTTTCGCACTGAACACCATCGCATTCATACATATAGAGAATATTTAACTCTGTACTAGTTAACTCATACTCATGTAAAGTGTTCAATAATTTGTATAGAATATGAAAACTTTGTGGAAATGGTATTAAATGTTGCATCAATAGAGGTTGGAGTAGCTGCGCAGGAGTTGGAGCTGGCAACCCCTTTTCTGTGACTAAAATCTTTTTTAATGGTTCCTCCTTTTTGGGAGGCAGTTCATTCTTGTAACTCAAGCTGGGCGGTTGTACGTTTAGGAGTAAACATGCTACGTAGCTGACACTTCTTGGTAAAGCATTGTAGTTATGTTTTAAAACCGTTCGGCAGTTGTTGTAACGTTCTAGAAAGTTATCGCTCGTCGTTCTTAATGGACGCATATAAGTATGTAAGAAGATTTCCACGATCAAACAGCCTATGACCAGCATATCTTGCCGACGACTTTCAGTCACAAACTGCTTATAAATTGCCGCATCAGTTGTATACCTCGTATTAAAAGATCTGTTTTTCCTCTCTTTAAGCACACTTTCTAAATGCGCATCTTGTGTGAATTTCTTCAAATAACTTTGATCGTATGACGCTAAAAACATGTGGTTTGTGAAGGCTGTTTCGTCAGCTCCTTCCTTAGACACGGTGCTATCTTGTCTCATATCCTGTTGTACTGGAAACAAGTTTAAAGTTGTGACATTTTCTTTATGTTTCTCCTTATCTTCCGCTTTGGTAAAGAAGCATTTCGTGCGGAAATTATCCAAGGATTCTATGGCTTGGATTGAGGCTACTGGGTTGAATTCCTTCGGCAGATATATTACTCCTTTTCCAAGTTCAGATCGTTGGACCCGGTAGTGTCGCGAATGTGAGGATGCCCTGCCTTCCGTGGGGGTTGCCTGCGAGTCTTCGAGTCCTTGGCTCTTGGACAAGGAGCGAGCTCTGCTACTGCTTTTATGTCGCGATCTGACGCGTTGAGGAGGGACGTTCAGTCGTGAGACGTGCTGAGGAAGGCTGGTAGATTCTTCTTCATCATCTGAGACATCGTCTGAACTGTCGTTTCGAAGCGATTTTCCTGTGGACAATGGTTATTACAATTAAAGTAATGCTACAAACGGTTATTAAGTTACGGAGAGAATCAATCTAGCAGCACACATGTGAAAAAATTTAGTGTCAGAATGACTCATAAACAGACTATCCAGATATCTCAATAGAATACAAGTTTTTCCAGTATATTTGTCACCGTAAAATTGTCAAACACGTTATATTACAATATAACGTGTTTTTTCTCGCGATATTGTTGTGTCTCGAATTATTGTCAACTAAACATACGGAAGTATCTCTGCCCCCATAATCGGTACTTGGGGCACCCGCGAAGCGGGGCTCCGTCGACTACGCTTTTTAGGGGGAATATAAAGTGTTTTAAGGTTATGTTATATTAATCGGTATTTCTCAGGAATGGTGCATTATCTTTTCATGAGAGTTGTGCCACTGGGCAAGGGGGACCCCTCCTTCCCTCCCCACCCCGTAAGTTGACTACCATCGCATGCATTTCACGAAAAATAATGCGATTTGTTGTAAGCAGTATGTTCATTTGACAATAATTCGAGACTTTACAATATCGCTTGAGATATTACAATATAACGTATTTGACAATTTTACGGTGACATATTCACTAAATACTTCTGAACACTTTCTGCTTTTATGTACCCTTGGTTAGACGGGTTGGTTTCCAAGATATCAGTAAAGCAGTACATACTGGCATCCTTAGGCTGCGTCCAGTGCAGACGGGGGGGCGCTGGCGGCAGGGCGCGGGGCGCGCGGGGCGGGTGCGGCGCGCTCAGTAGCTGCACGGCGCCCCCGCGCCTCAGGCACGTGTGACCATCCACCAGGGATAGGCACACGTTCTTGGCTTTGATTGAGGCGGCCCCTGAGAGCCTAGGAAGGAGAGTTTTATGATAATATATAATTTAAAAAGTGTGTAAACCACCTCATCACAAAGCCGTCAACCAAGCATTGTGCACAGTCAGCAAAACAGTTAGGTATGCAGGCTAGCAATCTTCTTACTACTATTATAAGTGGAAAAGGATTATAATCAATCTGTTTGCAATTTCATCCAAACCCTTTCAGTAGTTTCTGCGTGAAAAAATAACAAAAATCGATCTTTACATAATTTTCCGCTTATAATAGTCGTAAGAAGATTGCTAACCTGCATACCTAACAGTTTTGCTGACTGTACATCAAACTAAGTAACTTTACGCAAAAATTTTCGCACTTAAAACATTGTGCTGATGGATGGATTAGAACTTCGATATCTCCGTAACTAGAAGGTATGGTGTTCAACAAAAATTGGATCGCAATGACGGGGAGAACAAGTGTCTTATTTCTGTGTAAAGTTTGATGTAGTAGTAGTAGTACATTAACATGTTATTCATATGTTTTTATTCATTTATTCTCGTTCCACAATGAATATTAAACTAGGTTTTAACTATTGGCTGATTCACACTATTTTTAGAATGTTGCGCCATGATCGTCACTGGTCACATCAGCTTATAACAACGGATTTCATAACATATACAACAATATGTTCGAATCCCGGTAGGAGCAAATGTTTGTGTGATGAGCATGAACATTTGTTTCCGAGTCATGGATGTTTGTATGTATAATAAGTATGTATTTACAAAAAAAATTGCTTAGTGTGGCACTAGACGGCGCTGTGTGTAAATGTCCAACGATATTTATTTATTTAACAAGAGATTTTATGCATCACGTGTGACGTCACACATGACAACCCGTAAAAAGGTGAATTCGTCGGGAGTGTTCTTAGCTATGTTTGAAAAAAAGCAGTCCAAGATGGCCACCGCCGCCACAAATTGGCAGATTAGTCAACAACTCCCTCAATATTAATTGTAAATCATGCAATGGGTATCAAATGAAAGGGCCAACACCAAACACCTTCAAATTATGACCCCATGTGTCGGGGTTTTTTTCAATTTTTAATTTACTGTAACTTGTATTGTATTTATTCTGTCGTGTCGATTCTACATTCAAGTTATTACTTATCATTATGACATTGTTATCATTGTGGCCTTCCCTAATTTTACTTATCCCTATGCAGTGCTGTTCGTTACCAATCACTTGAGATAAGAGTCGAGTGCTTCCCGCCATCTCTTTCTGGCCCTGCAGCGTTGCTGTTTGCAGCTGATTAGGATGCAGTTTGTGGTTATTTTAGCCCCTAGCTCCTTCGGCAAGCGGCAAAAGTGGCCAACCCAGTTCCATTTTAGCTTGGTATCCTTGTGACCTACTTATACATTAGCAATTTGTGTTTTAGAAAGTAGTATCAAGTTACAGTATATTCAATTTAATAAGTGAATAAATTTCGATGAGAGCTCTGCCACATCAAAGGCGTTTATTCTTTTTAATTACTTAATAAAATATTTTTTTTAATAATTTTCTTTCGAACGTAAACTTACTTGTAACCAAAAGTGATATCGATCCAATGATGAAGGTTCTCAGACACATGTGTACTCTCCAATGCTTCCCTGTGTTTAGTTATAAAATCTTCCGCGCACGACGCCCAAGACGGTATGCCCAGGTCCTGGAAGAAACAAAATATTACATTTACACATCTGCTGTCGTTTTCACTATCATTTCGAGATTGTTCCGGATGATTTAAAAATTCAATATTTTGTTTAGATTTAGCAGAATTCTCAAAGTTTGACATAATAATATCGTTAGATTAGTAGCGAAGAAAAGTTCAGTGAAAAGAGTAGCACTCGTGCGAAGTAAAGAATGCTAATCACTACATATTATAAAACAAACTCCTCCTCCGCGTCGCTGTTCGCGATAAACTCAAAAACGACTGCACCGATTTTCATGCTGTTTTCTCCAAAGAATATAGTGGAAGGTTTGTACGTATCAGCTGATCCATTACAGTATGAACTGCTAAGATATTCTCTTACCGGCAGATCCTCATGTATGCTCTTAAACACGGTGGGGTCCGTGTAGAACTCGGGTATGCACTCGTCTGGTGTCCATTCCTGCATGCGCTGGATTGAGGCGGGGTACTCCGCAGGCACCCACTTGTTTCGCACGTGTTTGCAAAGGACCTCTTTTGGTGTTCTAGAACAGAAATTATTGTATCATCATCATTTGCCTAGCCTTTTCCCACCTACATTTATACTAGATTCGGCTTCCAGTCTAACTGGTTGCACCATTACATGGAGTGACTGTATGTATAACTTCTACAACCCATGCAGAAACTGAGTAAAAGACAAGGCTTCAGAAACATGATGCACTATCTGATCGGTGCAGCTGCTGACGTCGCAAGTAAAAATAAACCATATTCCCATGACATAAATCTCAAACTCGCACTAACCTGTTCGCCAAGAAGACGACGATATCTGGTCAGTGTAACTGCTGGCGTGATAAGTAAAAATAAACCATATTCCCATGACATAAATCTCAAATTCGCACGAACCTGCGCGCCAAGTAGACGTAGCATGTTATATCTGACAAGGCATCGGAAACGTGATGCGGTATCTGGTCGGTGCAGCTGCTGACGTCATAGGTCATGTCTAGCTGTCTGTCGCCCTTGTTCAGGCGGTATTTCGACTTGCTTAGTTCTCGCCAGTTCCTCCCTAGGGATGTAAAGAATATTTTAATGGTTGACTGGATTGAAAGCTTTTTTGATATAGGGTGGAAGGAATATCAATGCACAAACGGTTACTGTATTAAGTACCAAACCCCCTAAAAGAAATGTTTATTTTTAATCTGCTTAATTTTTGACAATGTAGATTTCACTTTTGTATTGATAATGATATGATTTTAGGCTTGAATGCATCATCACTTTTTAATCATATCAATACTGTTAAGTATTTAATTTTACCTTATCAGTTGCTGATGATTAGTATTTGATACAAAGATAATAGTCGTACCAGCACTTGTGCGGTCTGGTTGTGTGTTTTTTCGCGGATCTAATTATTGTCCCCAGTGCGCGAAGAGTTATTTACGCATTGCAGTGACACATGCCACAGGTGTGCGTCGGTCGGACCAACCGGCTGCGTGTGCCTTACACGATCGCACCATGGATGAAGACGTGGACTTATCACTACTCATTGAATTACCCGAACAAAGTGAAAATACACACACGAGCGAATTCGATATTTCTGACTGGAAAGGAATTGTATATGATGAAAATAATGAGGTGCCGTCAAGAGCGGAAAAAAGAGGAAGAGAGGACAGTACTGAAGACGAAGAGGGTTGGAAAGAAGTACAGACGAGTAAAAAAAAGACCTGTCACGATAGTAGAAATTGTGTAAAAGAGGGAAAGTATGAGGTATACGTTTCGCATAATGAACGTCTTCCGAAACAGTTTGCGATGGCACGTATTTTGAGAGAAAACAAAATAATTAAGATTTGTGAAGTTAAATATTTGAGCCCTTATAAAATACGCTTCCAATTTGAATGTGAATCAGCTGCTCAGAACCTTCTTACGTGCGAGGCGTTTTTTCAGAAAGGGTGGAGGATCCAGAAGGCCATGGAGCAGTCTATTTGCTATGGCTTAATCAAGGATGTAGACCTCGATGTCACTGATGACGAGATTAATCAACATATTTCATGTCCGGCCCCTGCAAAACTTTTATCTGTCAAGAGGCTAAACCGTCGCAAAAGGGATGAAAGTGGTTGGTGCCCCAGCGAAACCGTGCGACTTTGCTTTAAGGGTGATCATTTACCAGCATCAGTTCGTGTATTTGACATAAATATTAAAGTTTTGCCTTACATACATCAAGTTTCACAATGTTCCCAATGTTGGAGGTTTGGCCATGTGAGGAAAATGTGCCCCTCGATAAACGTGGTTTGCCCGAAGTGTGGTGGGCAACATGACAATTGCGATACTTCAATGTTTTCATGTGTCAACTGCAACGGTAACCACATATCGCTCAGCAGGTCTTGTCCAGTTTACAAGAAAGAGAGAAAACTAAGAGAAATTATGTCCGAGTCGAGATGCACTCGTAGAAAAGCCCTAGAATATTATGTGCCCCCGGAAAAACCCGCTCCCCCCGATACTATCGGCCCTCATCAAACTCATGTAGCCCAAGAAAATCGTTCCTCTTCTATACCTCCCGAAGACAGCTCTTTACAAACCCGAAATTCTACCTATGCCGAAATAGTTCGAACAAAGACCACAGTCCACAGAGAACCGACCCCTGCCACAGCTCGTAGGAACAATGATACCCCAAAGCCTGCAGAGGACAGGATGTTTTCGACTGCAGATGCAGTCGAAGGAGATGTTCGGCAAATACTAGTTGATAAAGAGGGTAAAGATAAATATTCTTCTTTCAATGAGCTGTTAGCCAAAATTAAGGAGGTTATCTACCTCGAAAAGACAGATTTAATGTCCAAGATAGGGAAAGTCTACCAGTTGTGCCGAGAATGGTTTGTGAGTTTATTTTCAGAGTGGCCGTGGATAAAAACTTTGCTTAACTTTTGTATACCTTGTAATGGCTAACAAATCACTTAAATTAAATATTTTGCAGTGGAATGCCCAAAATATTAAGCCAAAGATACTACCGTTTCATAATTTTTTGTGTCAGGAAAAAGTACATATTGCTGCCCTTAGCGAGACGTGGCTTAAACCAGAAAGTAATTTTAAAGTTAGTGGTTTTGATGTTTATCGTGCAGACCGTGATGATTCACGTGGTGGTGTAGCTATTATAGTACACAAATCTATTAGGTCGCAGCTGCGACGTGTTCTCATCAATAACAAAGGTATTGAGGTAGTGTGCGTGCAATTATTTAATTGTGACCCGTTTGAGAATATTGTTTCTGTTTATTGTCCACCGGGAATCGTAACCACTCAGCAAGACTGGGATAGCCTGTTTTCATTATGGCCATCCAAAACGTTAATTCTTGGTGACTTTAATGCCCATCACACCAGTTGGTCCTATAAAACTGACCGCAGAGGCAATCTTATTCACGACGCACTTATGGATAATAGTTTTATTTCTTTGAACAATGGAACACATACACGAGTTTGTTTAGTTGAAAACAACATACAACAGTCTTCCCCAGATATGTCACTGGTATCTATAGATATTGCATTAAACTTTAATTGGACCGTTTTAAATGAAAATCTAGGCAGCGACCATTTAATTATTAAACTTTCAACATTGTGTACATCATCCCTTCCTATAGCCATTAAACGAAATTTTGTAAAAGCAGACTGGAGTTCATATAAAATATATCTGGAAGAAAAATTTAGAAATTTATATGTACCGAATGACCCCCAAAAAGCGTATGATTCATTTTTAGACAAACTGAATGATGCGGCTAATAAATTCATTCCGAAATTTAAATTTAATCAAAACCCTACTTCAAATTTCTCTCCGAAACCATACTGGACTGCCGAACTGTCACAAGCTGTGGCTCATCGTAGGTTAGCTTTATCCAAATTTAGGCGAAATCCCTCACCCCAAAACCTGGATACTCTTAAAAGTAGGATAAAAACATCCCAGAGGTTAATTCGACAAGCAAAGAGAATGAACTTTCAACATTTTTGTTCCTCGGTTGATCATACTACATCGTCTAGTGATATTTGGCGCAAAATGAGATGTTTAAAAGGTTACCGTTTGCCTAGAAATGTTGTGGAGGCACAAAGTGCCACGAATCTTTTAAATTCCTTAGCACCCGATTTTGTGTCCCCATCGAACCCTACCGTTCACCATAGTAACCCTACATTAGAGCGCGAGATCTCTATTCAGGAGCTAGATAAATGTATCAAATCTAAGGATACATCTCCTGGATGCGACGACATATCTTACTCTATGATTAAGAATTTACCTGATATAGGTAAATCTGCATTACTTACTTTATTTAACATTTTTTTAAATCACAGTTTTGTCCCCTATCAGTGGCGCGACATTTGTATTGTACCAATTCCTAAAGCTGCTCGTGACCCTAATAACGTTTCTTCACTCCGATCTATATCATTATTGTCGTGTATATGCAAAATCTTTCATCGTGTTTTATATCGAAGATTGGAATGGTATTTTGAAAAAAAAAATACATTCTCTGTAAACACAGTTGGCTTCCGTAGAGGTAGGTCATGTTTAGACGGCCTAAGCTGCCTAATCACCACAATTCAAACTGGATTTACCGAGGATTGTTTTACTTTGGGTTGTTTTTTAGATCTAGATAATGCGTACAACAATGTGAATAATTCAGTTTTAATAAGTGTTTTAGATAGCTTTAAAGTCGGTTCCCGCATCTGCAAATATCTATGGAACTTTCTCCGTAGAAGAGTACTCAAAATAAGAATTGGTAATGGCTTTATTAGTAGACATTCCGGTACTGGTTTAGCTCAGGGTGATCCGTTATCGCCAATTTTATTTAATATAGTAACGTCAGATATTTGTAAACGTGTGCAAAACAATATTTGTATATCCCAGTTCGCGGATGAATTCGCTATATACGTGCAGTGTTCTTCTGTTAGTGAGGGACAACGCAAGATCCAGTCTGCACTTGATCTCATCAACAGCATGTTGACGCATGTCGGATTAAATATTTCCCCCAAAAAAAGTAAAATCTGTTTGTTTAGTAGAGGTACTAAAAGGCCAGTTATAGAAATATGTTTGAACGGGACTTTGTTAGAGTTAGTAGACCACGTCAAGTTCCTAGGATTGTGGTTGGATAGAAACCTTCGATGGATGAAACATATTAGTGAGGTCAGTAAGCGAGTACTTAAACTGATTAATATTTTAAAGGTTTTAGCGGGACCAGGATTAGGTGTTCATCCCAACCACTTAAGAAAATTGTATATTTCCCTTATTCGTAGTCGTATCGACTTTGGTAGTTTTTTACTGGACAATAGCACCGACACACGTTTGGAAAAATTGAACGTATTACAAAACATTTGCTTGCAGTTAATTGGTGGGTTTATTAAGAGCACTCCGATTCACGTGATGGAATCCGAATTAGTATTGCCTCCTCTTTCTATTCGCCGCCAATATTTAGCTGGTAAATTTTACTTAAAGTCTAAGTGTTACCATTTTCCTTTAATAGATTTACTGGATAAGCTACATGGTCTATGTTACAATAATCCTTATTGGAAAAATAAGAAAAAGCCACTGTTAATTTTGTCTCACGATGTTCTAAAGCAGGAACAAATGTACTGCAGCAATAAATTTGGCATGTTTTCCATGGACACTTGGGTCAGCAATATGGACTTATCAGGTATTATAAAGCCTTGTTTAGATTCAGTAGATAAACCTAAGCATTGTTATAATGAACATAACCTTAGATCAATATGTTGTACATCTCTGAACACAGAGTACTCTGACTTTTACTGTATTTATACGGACGGTTCTAGACGCGAGCAATACTGTGGCGCAGCCTTTTTCGATTCACAAATAGACGCTTCTTTTAAATTCAAAATTTTATCCAAAGTTTCAATACTGCATTTAGAACTAATTGCTATAGCTAAAGCTTTGGCTCATGTCAAATCTTTGGATGGTGATCAATTTGTCATTTTCACTGACTCAAAAAGTGCTCTTCTCCATCTGATGAGATGCACAAGTACTTCTCCTTTTAGGGGCCTTCCACTGGCATACAATATATTACGAATCATTACTGATATTGTCGCCAAACGTAAAAGAATTGTATTGCAGTGGATTCCATCACACGTTGGACTGCAAGAGAATGAGTTGGTTGACAGATTAGCAAATGAAGCGGGGTCTGATGGTGAAATATATCCTTGTTCTCCTTGGCATACTGAGCTCTTACCGTTAGTTAGAGACAGATGTATTAAATCATGGTCAGAATATTTTGATGAAAGGTCTTTGAATAAGGGTATCTGGTACAGAACGATTCAGCCATCTCTTTCTCGAGTGCTTTGGTTCAGTGAGGGCAGGATGAGCAGGCAAGAAGTTGTGACGGCTTTGAGACTCCGATCCGGTCACATACCTCTCAATGGACTTGGATTTATGACGGGAAAAGTCGATTCACCAAATTCTGCTGACTGTGGAGTTATTGTGCATTATATCTTGACAGAATGTGCTCGTGTGGAGCTCCAAAGGCGTCAAGCTTCTGCCAGTACTTTTAATGTAGGTTTCTATAATAGCGTTCTGGCCTCACCACTTTCCAAAGAAGCTAGGACACTTTATAGTATTATTAATATGGATGTCAGGTTGCGGGTAGGCTAGTGGTATAGGTATATGTAATTAAATTGTATGCAATCATCGGGGTGACATATTCTTTTTAGAAAAAACCCCTTATAACAATAAAGATTAAAAAAAGATAAAAATAACAATTAGTATTATTGGTACTAGAGTAAGTAATAACTTCCTATTTATTTTACTAGGCTAATTGGACATAAATGACAACTAAAATGAGATTTCTGTCCTCTTATTGGGTGTCATCAATATTGAGGGAAACATTATGACTTCTTTAAACAAATGGCAAGTCACAATTGCTGGCCCTAACACTACCCACACAAGGGTATTACATGTATATTTATAATCCACTATGCCTAATGTGCCTATACATTTATTTACATTACTGATAAATAATGAGCATCTGTGCAGTAGATAACAAAATGAATCATAACAAACACATTTTTATCAAACAAAACCATTACTACATTTTATAACTACAACTACAAACACTTACCACATCTGGAAGCAAAGTCTGTCACCCAAGGAACCATGAAATGTGCCTGGGGATCATTGTTGGACCTTCCAGCTAAGATGTTCAGGTGTATCAGGTAGTCCAGGTTAGATATCCTGCCTCTGATCCACAGCATGCACAACTTTTCCAGCTGTACAGCCTCCTTCCTCCAGCTCCTCTCCTCCCCCCTCTTTCCAGGGGGACCCTGGTTCATTGCAGGAGTAGTTTGTTTGCTTCTATTGTGCTCAATGATCAGGGATGCATCCAAGCAGTGGATATTGTTTGTTATCATAGGCAACACTTGCAGCCACAAATTTTCAGACAAATATATATCTTGAAGGGTCAACATGCCTATACTCAATCCTCTATCACTCATAGCTTTAGACAAATTCAACAACTGGTACACAATAAACAGGCCTCTGCTGTAATTCATATCTATTAAATTTGGACTGAAGTTTAGGCAATCTAGAAGAGTGTTCTCATACTGTCCTCTGTATATAATGTAGAAGTTATTGTCTGATTCTATACAGAACATAGCTGCTAGGAGGTTGCCATGTGTTTCATACATTTTTAGAACATGCTTATTAGGTATTATCTCTTTGTATTCTATATGCCCAGCTCCATCACACTTTACCCTAATTATATTACATCCATACAAGCGAAGCACTACTTCAGACATCAGCTGATCATGTTCTAAAAGATTCACTATGGTACTTTCCTTACTGCTATCATTATTTTGACAGTACTTCTTGTAAGATTCTTTCCACAATGTTCTTTGGTTGCTTTGTGACACATATTGCAGTAATTGAGAGAACGTGAGGGGCGTCTCATTCGTGTTTTCATTGAGCTTGTATCGAGGCAGTGGAAGAACCTTGGACACTTTTTTACTCAATACCTATAATACAATAGATTTTTTGATTAGAAACGCAGTTCTAGCATAAAAATGATATTGTTATTGTAATGTTCAATAGATACGTACCCTCATGAATATTTTTCGCCACGGATAAGGTACACTTTCACCAGGTTGCAAGTTAAAATCTACATTGTTCAGTGAGGTGTCCACTTCGAGGTTTTTTATCCATTTCTTCAACCAACTCGTGTGGACGACGACGGTAAAAAGGCCAGGGGAGGTAGTGGGGAATATATTTTTATTACTTATACCTAATTCCTTAACTATACAATCCATTTCTAAATTAATAATGATGTTTTGTTTTGTTTTGTTGCGTACAAAACTGCAGTCATTATCTATTTTGACGGTTCTTTGATATTGACAACTTGCTTGATAGATGACAGTTTCGTGTAGGGATGCCAGCTATAATAAATAAAAATAGGACCGTTCGTAAATCAATTTTGTCCATCTAGCTAAAAATTACCTATAATAATAATATATTTAATAATAATATATTTATTCAAACTTAGAATTCGCACGAAAAATACAAGTTAAATCTTAAAAGTAATGTTGGTTTATAAGAGTTCGGTGCCTGTACTAGGTTAAACCTGTATCACAGGCGGCATGTTTCTAATAAATACTATTTGGACAATGAATTTCTTAACAATATAAAACATAATAGTGAAATTATTTAGTATGGTTTAGTATATTATGATATAACTAATGTACTTAAACGCTATTATAAGATACAAACAGTAAAAAAATTATAATTAAGGTCACACATGTATATAAATGGAAAACAGTTTGTAGCACTTATTTGCTAATACTAAAATTATTGTCAGCAGTATTAAACAAGTAAACATTTCAAAACACCGTAAGTTATTTTTGTTGCGGTCGACAATTTTGCCTAGACAGCGAAATGTCAAAGAATGTCTGACTAGGAGTATTATGACGCACTAGGTGCCCTCATAATCGACGGAGTTTATGTATCGGTGTTCCGCTATTTTTCTAGCAGGGCATTCAGCGTCTCCCGTTTTGTGGTCACTGGGCTTTTTAAAGCGGGAGCAAGTCGCGCATCTCGGAATGTCAGTTTTCTTCGCACATTCGGACATCATATGACCTGCGTCACCGCAGTGACCACAAGTAGAAACTAGTTCTCTGCAAGATTTGGCTGCATGGCCATACTGCTGGCATTTATAGCACCTCGTAACTAACGTGAAGTCCCTTACAGGACATGATGTCCAGTTAATAAAAATCCTAGATTGAGGTATTAAAATTTTTCGTATGTTGGCTGCAACTTCTATAACGAAGTTACAGGTGGCAGCCTCTCTCTTCCCAGATTTGTGGCTTAATTTTACCAAGGTCAAAAAGGATTCTAGGGACATCGCTGGTAACTTGTCGGCTACATTTTGCTCGAAAATACATTTGAAGACATCATTTTCAGCCAAGGAAGTCGGCACTCCTACAACCACGATCCGAGGTTTGCGCTTGCTGGGTTCGTCGGCGGTTAGTCCAGATGTAGAGAGTTGGACTGCGTTTTTAAGCTTATCAGCGTCATGTTTCGTCTCGGTACTTATTATTACGCCACCATTTTTTGTTTTTCGGACACCACGTACTTGCAACTTCATTAGCTCGGGCCGTATAATTTCTTGCACCAGTTTTTTGGTTTCGTCACTTGTTTTAAACTTATCATTGGGATAGATGGCGACAGAGCTCAAGTTATTAGGTCGGACGAAATGGTTTGATCCCCTTTTCACCATATCAGCAAAAGAAGCATTTCCCGCAGAACTAGAATCCCGTATCGTCTGCTTGAGCTCCGAGATATGTTCTGTAAGGTCACGCTGTTGTTGAAGGGCTTCGATGGTGTAATTCGCCTGAATAGATTTTTGTTTTAGCGACTGGTATAGCACGGCCATTTGTGATGTACCACCTTCGACTTTACGGCAAAGGTTTGAAATTTTCGTCTTCTGCTCGGTGTTGAGTTTCCCGTCCATTGCAATAGAGCAAACTTCATCCAGGTACTGCTGGATCTGCACCATCCATCCTTGTATTTCGGGCGTCGATGCAATGACAATGGCCTTGGGCGACTGAAGTGGCGAGCTGGAGGATTTCA
The DNA here is from genome assembly GCA_916618015.1 of Xestia c-nigrum. Taxonomy (NCBI): domain Eukaryota; kingdom Metazoa; phylum Arthropoda; class Insecta; order Lepidoptera; family Noctuidae; genus Xestia; species Xestia c-nigrum. The sequence continues at coordinate 6,452,679 of OU745249.1, forward strand.
CTGGCCCCTTTGGATTACAGGGGCTGTTTTCCATTTTGTTATTTTTATTGAACATCACTGTTTCGTGTTCGTCGTTCACAAAAAACTACACACTAAGCAAGATTACTTTATGCATTACGATAGTCATACTTGCACGAAAGGAGGTCAATATTATTAAAGTATCTAGTAAATATTGCTAATGAGCACGTCTGTCCGCTGCGACTGCGCGAATCGAAGATGGCCCTATACAGGGTGTCTCATTCAAATCGGTCAGTATGGGAAAGTCTGAAACTATAAGACATACGAAGATCTGTTCTGAGGAACCATGTCATCGATTTTAATAACAAGAAAAACTGCATTCATACATTTTAAAAAACACCAAGATTCACATATCAAGATTCAGATATCACAGTTCAAGCACCTACTAAAATAAATTAAAGTATGTGGAAACAATGCATTTTATTCATTTTAGACATCATGTTTCATACAGACATTTGCTGCTTAAGACCTACACAATCGATATCTAAATAGATATAGAGTAGGTTTTTTTTTTCAAAATAACCGGGTTCGATTCCCAAACGGAGTACCTACAGATGTTTTTTAAAATGTATGAATGCAGTTTTTCTTGTTATTAAAATCGATGACATGGTTCCTCAGAACAGATCTTCGTATGTCTTATAGTTTCAGACTTTCCCATACTGACCGATTTGAATGAGACACCCTGTATAGCCAGCAGGTGCCTAGAGAATGCCTGGACTTAACTTGATGGCCCCGGTGGCTCAAGCGCTACTGCAGGGGCAGTGTTATTGGGTCCGAAAAAGGCTTGGAGTGGGAGTAAGCATTTGACCGAGTGATTAAATTACATCACCACTGCTCTCAAAACATCTTGAGTAAGTCTATGTGTTAATTTTTTGTTTTAAACCATCCACCAAGCCCTGCTGGGTCCGCTGGGTTTATATTGTCAAAGTGAAGAGTCCTGTATCCTAGTGGGGACGTTATAGCATTATGCTCTCACACTGCAGATCAGACTCCTCTCAGAAAGTAACGTAAGAATCGCTTATCATCAAACTTGTCCAGTGTACTTAACTACAACTTAGCGACTTCACCAGTTTCTTCACGGTGCTTGCACGTCAGCATTACAGATGGAAAAGATCTAGGAAAATAAATTAGTACCAAGTATAATAGATAAACACTATTTATTCGATCATAACATGAATACAATACTTCCATAGTTTATAATTTTAACAAAATTATATGAGTTTTATTGATATAAAACCACCTAGGAATGTTAAGGCACAAGGTATTAGCACCAAAATTGTAATTATAATACTACCTATGTTATGCTATCACAACAGTTATTGGTCCTTGTTTACAAATGCTCAATGTCAACAGGAATATTCTATGAAACACTTCCACTTATGTCTAGTAACATCCCTAAAACTTACTTATAAAACATGAATGTGGAACAACAAAATGTAAATCTTTAGAAAAACTTTATGAGTACCCCATCAGGTACTTAGCTCATAAAGATAAAAATGATAAATTCCGCTACTCTAGTTTCCCAGAAACTCTTTTCAAGTAACATTTCCATAAAGTATCCTTATAAATAACTGCTTGGGCTTCAGGGCTTTTGGCCGCCACAATGCCCCTCCCCACAACTATAACATCAGCACCTTTTTCCAAGATAACCTTCTCTGGAGTATTGTAGACTTGGCCCAGGTCATCTTTGCTGCTCTCCAGCTGCACTCCTGGAGTCAGCTGTATGAGACCTGGATCGTTGAAAGTGTCTTTATTCTGGCAGACAAACCCGGTGATTAATTCTGGATATTTAGAAGCCATAGACACTGTGGCTTCTTTGTAGTCTGGTGTTATTAAGTTTCCCTGCAGACAAAAACGAAATAAATTAAATATTGGCCTACAGTTTATTGCTCAAAAGCCTGAGGGTTTACGGTACTTTCGAAATGCTAGACTTGCCCTTATAACCTACCTACTTTACTTGATGTTAGGGAGCAGTTGCGCCATGCAAATGACTGATATTCAGATGCAAATGGTTAAACTGTAGCCAACCCCAACATAGTATTTCCCATAGTGGGGAAATGGCTACAGCGATGACTACTGGCGACAGATGTTCTGAAGTATACTGGTAGTGCTAATTAAATATATGTATATGTCACCGTAAAATTGTCAAACACGTTATATTGTAATCTCTCTAGCAATATTGTAAACTCTAAATATTGTCAAAGGAACATACTGCTAACAATAAAACGCATTATATTTCGTGAAATGCATGCGATGGTAGTCAACTCACGCGGTGTGGAGGGAAGGAGGGGTCCCTCTTGCCCAATGGTACCACTCTCTTGAAAAGATAATGTACCATTCCTGAGAAATACCGATTAATATAACCTAACCTTAAAACACTTTGTATTCCACTATAAAGCGTAGAGGACAGTGCCCCGCTTCGCGGGGCATCTATTTCCGAGTGCAGGGTTTCAAGAAACCTAACTAACCTAACAAGGGGGAGCCCCAAGTGCTGATTATGGGGGCAAAGATACTTCCGTATGTTCAGTTGACAATATTTCGAGAGTTTACAATATCGCTAGAGAGAAACACGTTATATTGTAATATAACATGTTATACAATTTTACGGTGACATTTAATATTTATATCTTTAAAAGAAATCTTACCTCACTGCTCATTTCGGCCAATAAGAACACTCCTCTATTGACACCATTTGGTGAGTTCAGGGCTTTCAGTATTCCGTCACCAGGCAACGAATGGGCAGTCACACAATCTGCCCATTCCCCAACCTTGTACAACCCCTTCAAATACTGCAAGGAGACTGTATGTCCAATATCAGCATACTTTCTGTCCTCTAGTATTAAAAAGTTAAATCTGTCAGCCAGTTGTTTAAGTCTAGTAATAAAATCATTACTGTAGTCTTCAATAATGTCTGCATGAGTTTTCACTAGACAGACATGTTCCCCAACTTTTTCAATAAGATCTAGAATCTTTGTAGTAGTTGTCAAATCAACGGACAGGCACAAGTTGGTTTTTTTGGTTGCCATGATACCAAACAGTTGTTTTGCTATACCATTCTTGGCTAGTTCAGCACGCTTTTCATAGGTAAGCAAGATTCGGTCCAGTGGTTTATCTGAAAAAATAAAATAAAAATATTTGAAGTAAAAAAGTAATGCCAACAGGCAACACTAAAAAATAATCAAACAGGAAGCTTTGAACCCCACCCAATGATAGTTTCATCCTGTACACAAAAATAAATTCATGTTTTATTCTAAGGTGTATATGAGTTTCAACATATTTATTAACATTATGTTGATAGACGGAGAGACCACGAAAACAATGAATGAATTGTGTAGGATTTCAGGAATGATATAAAATAAATAGGAATAAATGATTGCTTGACGGTTGACAGAGGTTAGTGGAAATAAAAAGGGCAAAAGGTTGATGATTCATACTAACCAATAACAGGTGCTTGTGTCTCCTTTAGATAATTTTTGACTTTCACCACCATGTCTTCAGTGATCTTTCCATTCTTCACCAAAATATCAATCAAAGAAGTCATCGTAAACAGAGATTTAATTTGTACATCATCTACTTCCAGATTTTTACTGCCTCCTTGCTCTCTATCTAATATAATGACTGCATCTGTGACTATTAAACCTTCTTTGCGTAGATCTCTTACAGTTTCAAGTACACTCGACCCAGATGTAACCACGTCTTCAACTATCAGGCATGACTGATCAGCCTCGTAGTGGCCTTCAATAGATTTCTTAGTTCCGTAAGCTTTAGTTTCTTTTCGTCTCATTAGCATAGACTTCTTGGTTAGTATACTAAGTATTGTAGCGATGGGCAAGGCTGTGTATGGCACACCACAGAGGTGATCATATTTTAAATCTTTCATAGCAATTTCCAGCAACAAGTTTGATATTGATTCCTACAAAAAGAAGCAAATACATGGGGTCACTGTTCAATATAAAAAACCAAGACTTTAATAATTGTTGGCTGTTTTTGAATGCTTGATATTAGTTTCACTCATGTGTTAATTTCTGAAGTTCTTCGACAGTGAAACTAAGTTGGGACATACCCAAAATAACACGTGAGAAAAGTATAAACATGAAAGAAATAAAAAAGATGAATTAGAAAAACTGCAATCTGTCCACGTAGTGTGTTCATGGGTATTTAATCATCGAAGAACAATTAATTAATCAATTAGAAACACATACCATAACATCAGGGTAACTGACTATAACCCTCAAATCAAAATAAACAGGTGTTTTGATGCCACTCTTCGTTGTAAATTCTCCAAACTTGACAGCATCTACTGAAAACAGCTTAATTGCCAAGTCAACTAGTTTTTTATCGTAAGACATTTTCGTTTTAAATTATTTTTTGGAGTTACACGTGAATTTCGAAGGAAATTTATTTTAATTTTGATTGATGCAAAGACCTTATATTAAAACTAGACTGTGCACTATGGCGCAAAAACCGGTCCGAGCGAGAGAGCTCCCGTTGGTAGTATGTCCCTTTCTAATGAGGTGACCATGACCAAATAGAACACGGGACAAATTGCTTGTAAAAACGATTGTGTTAGTATACTGATATATTGATGCTACCTAACTAGCATAACTTCACCTACCTAATTTTTATTAAAGTAAAAAATTAAACCACAACGTGTGTATATTTTTTAAAATCTACTTACTTAACCCTACACGTGGGTATGGGTTGAAAGTACTTTTTCCTCCTTTTAAGTTACATTTTACCTAACGGTAATTTGACAACAACCTAATAAACCTTTCGCTTCATGCAAAAAAGGCAGGTATGTTTCTCAAATGTGAGATATCCCCACATATTATTATTATTAAATGAGAATGATGATTTCGGTGAGGGAAAAAACCGTGAGGAAACTTGCACATCAAGATTTCTGAATGTGTAACCATGATCCGAAAAATGAGTCTGATTCCGCTTGTGGTCATGAAAGTCAGATGGCAATTGCTTTATTGTAATTATCAGACTCGCCACTCCAGGATCATGGCCGGTGAACCCTGGCAAGCTCCAAAGTGAAAGCTTTGCGCATGTAACCGGGATAATATTCGCTAAGATGTGGAGATAAGGAGGAGGATTATTAATATTAAATGAGTGTTAGGTCAAATGAACGTGATGCAATATTGTGGACGAAAAAGAAAGACTGTTTTTTTTTTAATATTGATTTATTTTTATACATTGCTGAACAAGACAGTTTCACGCAATTTTTGTCGTAATGTAGCCTTATTTCCTAGCATCAGGTTTCAGCCTTTTCCTAGTATAACCAGGAATAAAGTCGTCACATTTAAAATGCTCACTACAAACAACAGACGACTTTGAGATTTTTCCAGGTACTGCATTTTCCCACTTCAATTTCTGGTTTTCATTCTTCGGAAATCTACAATACAATAAATATAATTAATAACAACTAGCGTCATTGGATCAGTCGAAGGACACGATAACATCAACAAAAAAAATGTAATCCTATAAAAAAAATCTAAATGGGTTTAGCCCGTTTTGTACACTGACGGTGACCGGTAAATCTCCAAGTTAAGACAGTCAGTACATTGTATCTTCTGCCTGCCTACTGCGAGATTGTAAAAAAAATCTTTGATCAACAAAATTCATGGTTACCCTATAGGTTATGATTGTTGTTTTTACTTACCCGTGGAAAGAGAAGCGGCTACCGGGATAAGACTCATTTTTGCACCCTGTCACACAACAAGAATTCACCATATCTCATGAAAAACAAACAGATTTAATATAATAAGAATCAACCAAACAACAAAATGAGCAAACCACCATCTTTCATTTAGTGTTACCAGGCCGAAACATTTAAGTACTGCTGTTAACTCAGTATTAATGTTTTTTTTATCATACTACGAACTGATTATTAATTTTATGGACTATAAAAGTATTTTTATACGTTTAATAGTTTAGGAATTGTTCGTTTTGGTAAAACATAAAAAATAATAATATTTAATTTTCTACCATTTCTACCAAACCCTATGGTTAGTTGAGCTGGCAAGATGTCAGACAAGGACACACTACCAGCGGGAGCCCTTTCGCCAAGACCGCTTTTAGCTAGCTACCGCTTTTAAGAAAATAGCTGCCCTAAGGGTAAGGTTATAGATCTCATTTTAGCTAAACAAAAATTATTGGTGCACAGTCTAGTTTTTAATATAAGGTCTTTGGATTGATGAGTGGACAACTGGACACACGACTGACATGACATTGATGACATGAACATTTGACAATTGACTGACAGATAGATTGATGGACTTTTCCTTGTTTGCCTAGAAATCACCGCTTACCTGTTTTATACAAGCTTTTATTTCAAAGCAACCAACACGTTTCTTTTGTTGAAAAATAATGATTGACAAAAGCACGACTAGGGATTATCTAGCGATTGAAACTCTGAATCATATCAAAATATCTAACAACGCCAACAATTATTATGACTGGCAACTTTTTAACTAGGGTGTTGCCAAACATAGCGATTACTAGTATCTCTACATTCTACGAAAATCATTGGTTGATCGAAATAGAGATACAAAAAAATATAAAACAATAATATTTCAGCACCATTATTCATATCGATCTCAACATTAACCTATTCAAAAAAAAGTTGGGGTCGAATTTTAGTTTAAGGGGCCGGCGGAGCACGCGTTTTTCATACAAACGTAATACCAAAATAATATGAAAATCAAACATAAATTCTTAAGGAAGTGTGTATATTTCTATTGTATTATAGAATATCTGTGTTCCTAAATAAATATTTTGAAAGGACAATGATATAAAGACGAGATTTGAGAAATTTAAAATTTCTATACGAAATTTATTTTTCTCATAACTCTTGTTTATATCGATGTACATTCAAAATATGTGTTTGGGAACCAATATATTCTATAATCCAATCAAAATAAATACACACTACCGAATATGTTGGTTGTACAAATAATTTTGGTATGACGTTTGTATAAAATATGGATACTCCACCGGCCCCTTAAAATACTGATATTTAGTTGTACGTGTTAAGAAGTCTGCGGAGCATGCGAATTTCGTACAAACGTAATACCAAAATTATTTATAAATCAAACATATTCTTAAGGTAGTGTGTATTTATTTTGATTGGATTACAAAATATCTAGGTAAGTATCCAAATACATGTTTTTAAAGAACAATGATATACAACCGAGATATGAGGAATTTAAAATTTCTATTGAAAACTTATTTTTCTCATAACTCTAGTTTAAATCACTGAGCATTCAAAACATATTTGGGAACCTAGATTTTATTTTGGTATTACGTTTGTATGAAATACGCATGCTCCGCAGGCCCCTTAAGAGGAACAGTTGCAACCATCTTTCAAACTTCAACAATGTTAAAAAAATATTGATCATTGAAGAAAAAAACATTGAATTCTTTGGTTTACCTAAATTAATGAAATTGAGGCAAACGTTTCTTTTGAACGAGTTTTATATTTTCCTACACTGAAACTGATGTAACTGTTTGAAACACAAATCACGTGTTATTATGTGGTCGCGTACAATCTTTCCACTCATTTTTTTTTCCTCAAGTTTTACTTTTACCAATTTTAGCCGTTTTTAAACATTAGAGCAGGCAACACTACCAGTCACTTTCGGAACGGTTTGTGTGGAGGTGCGCGTCCGTGTTTAATTTTTGGGGTATTTTTATTTTTCGTATTTTTTTCGAATTTCGCTGTTGGTTGTGTAAAATTTCATTGTGTCATGTGTTTAAAACCAATCATCTAAAGTTTTGTGTCTTGTTTACATGACAATACCGTAAGTATAATGTGTTGTCAATAAAAACATGTTGCTTTGTTTAGTAAGTTACAGAACTTTTTCGCGCGCTCAAAATGAATATAAAATTTAATTGTTACAAGTAGGTATGTTTGGTGCAGAATTATTATTAGTTCGATGTTTTTAAACCCGGTTTGGGACTCAGGTAGAAGGTTTTGAATCAATGCCGAGCTTGGGAAAGGTAAATCCACCCCTCCTATCGGGTCGAGCACGGAGTGGGGTTCCCTCCCCTCTTTAGGGGAAGTTTGGGTAGACAAAGGGTAGTCACCCTTAAGCAGAGGGGAGCTTTTGGGCCTTGGGCGATATCCGTTGGAAGGGGAAGGGATCACAAATTCAAGTTCAGTTTTTTTGGCCCTTGCCCTTTCTAACGGTTGTGCGCCTGTGGGAAACTTGTCTCTAACGACGTTTGAAGTTTCTAATCTGAAAAAAAAATATCTGGTCTTAAAAGTTTTTGATTTTCAGGTGAAAGTATAGTGTCAAGAAGATGGACAGCAATAATGGTATGGCATTCTACTTTTAAATATTAGAATTTGCTTTTAAATAAAGTTAGATAACACTAAACCAAAGACATTCTTCCAGAGCCAGTACCTAACTTGGAGCTGGCTATGAAAAGGAGTATGTTAGCCAAGAACAAGTTGGCTATGATAGTGAAAAAGAGCAATGGAGTGGTTCAGTACTCCTGTGTGGAGTGCTCAGCCTATTATTTTACTAAAGAGGAGCTTGAGAGGCATCTGTTGCTCCATAACAAGGATTATAGGTACCTCTGTGGAATATGTGGTACTGGGTATGTTTTGTTTATTTATTATTATTTAAACTTTTTAGTTGCTTCAAACTAAAAAAGTTCAAAGGTGGATTAAGTAGCTGATCGAAAATAATGTCTTTATGTTCTACCTTTAGTAGAAAATAAAGCTCCTTTTCTGTAAGAAGAGTGCTTCTATGACCTTGAAAAATAATACAAAACTAAAACATTTTCATTTAATTTTCTAATTAAGATTTAAGTAATGAGTACCATGAGTACAATTTTTTTTTTCTTGAACGTAAACACTAACTACTGTTACTGTTAACCTGTGTCATCCCACTGCTGGACAAATTCTCCCCATGACTTCCAAATTCTTCGATCCAGGGCCAATGAGGATGTTATATTCAATTATTGATTATGTTTTGCACTAACTAATCTAATTATATTTCCCTACTTTAGATCTACTTTAAAATTATCATATCTCTAAAACAACTTCATTCATACTCAAGTCTCACACCATTTCCCTCCAACAGGCTAAAACGGAAGGAACACCTAGACAGACATACCATGGAACATAAGGAAGTGAGGCCTCATGTCTGCCCTGAGTGTGGGAAGGCCTTCAAGAGGAAGGAGCACCTGAACATTCATCGGTCCATACATAGTGGGGACAAGAGTCAGAGTTGTCCTGTGTGTGATAAAAGTAAGTGTTAAAGCTAATTTATAAACTAGCGGACATCACCCAGTTTCACCCCCATAGTTCCCGTTGCCGTGACAGTACAGGGATAAAATATAGCTTTAGTTACTCAGTAATGACATGGCTTTCTTATGGTGGAAGAATTTAAAAAATCAGTCAGGTAGGTTTCGAGTTAAATCATAAAAGCACACTAAACAAAAAATCGAATCTTCCCTCTTTTTAATATTAATTTAGATCACCAAGTTTTGCCCATGCCTTTGCATGCTCCCAATGTGGTCAGAAAGTATCACATGGGAATAATTATGATAAAAAATAGTCACATGTTCTAGACTAGGTCATGGTCTGCTTCATGTTTTAGATATACCTAGCCTAGATCAGTGTTCTGCAAACTTTTTGTATTCATGATACATCTAGGAAATTGGAGGGGTCCATATAAAAACCACATACATTATGCCATTTTTAACTACCTACTATAACATCAGAACCACTATTTAGTAACTATACTACGCAGACTATGTTGCGTTCTTGAAATGTCTAGATTTCTGAGCCCCATTCCTGTCTGCAGGGTTTAAAGCACTGGTTCCTAACCTGTGGTCCGCAGGAGCCTCGACTACGGTCCGCGAAAGATTAAAATGTTATTAATTTTAATGTTATTAAAGATAAAAAGTATTAAGATGCAAGCTCAACCCAACCTAATTGAACCTATCAGAGACAAAATTCTTTTTTTTTTTGAATTTTATACTAAATGATTGTTAAATTTTTCGAGCTCAATTCGATCGCCATAACTATCTTAATCCAAAAGGGAGAACCTTTTGGATTATGACATTATCCAATTTTCGTATAGTGTGAGTTAAATATTCACTAGTTATGATCCTGTTGGTGTCCATGTTTGTCTAGGACCACATGGTCTCTGTTAACAATGAACATACCAAAGTGGCCCCTGGTCTAACCTAACCTAACGTGGGGGTGCCCCAAGTCCCGATTATGGCAGCAGAGATACTTCCGTCGTACGCATTTCACAATATTACGGTTACATTTCGATATATTAAAATCTACCGAAAAATAAAGCTATATTGTAAGTTCAGTAGACAATATTTCGAGAGTTTACAATCTCGCTAAAGAAATTACAATCTAACGTGTTTGACAATTTTACGGTGACATATTATACCTACAGGGTAGAATTTTGCTATGCCGCCTAGAAGGCAAGTAATCGAAATACTGGAGATAGCAAAAATAAACAAATCTGTTTCTTTAAAAATAAAGAAATGTTGGCTTTGCCAAAAAAAATTGCTATCTCCATTATAGTATAGAGTACTTTTCCTCCAGGTGGCATTGAAAAATGCCACCCTGTATAAATATATATCTGTGGTCAAGCCCTTAAGGTATGTAAAGGTGTTAAATAGACTGTCTCTCATTTACAAATACCTCTCTCATTTATAAACATATGAGTTTCTAGGTCTATTGGTCAGACAAATATTACGACTCAAATATATTAAGTTAGATGAAAATAAAACAGGAAAACAATAATAAGAGTCAACATGGGTGCAATACATTTTGTTTTATTATGCATTCCTAATGTTTTGTCTGCAAGTGGTAACAGGTTCCACTGTATGTTTCCTTTTAGTTATATTGAAAACTTGTTGATTTAACAAATAAGAAGAATACTGCAGATTCTGGCTACCAGTTTCTCAGTTATAAAATCCTTTTGTAAAATACATAAAATGATATATTTCAAAATATCATGGATGATTGTTAAGTTATGTTTTATTACTATTTTCTTTTTTGGCCTGTATTGTCCCACTCCTGAGCAAAGGCTTCCCTTCCATTCCTTTCACTTGTCTACATAGTGTGTTTCGTTTTGCCAATTCGCGAGGAAGCCATCCAAAGGCGTCCCGTCAACTTCTTGATCTTATTTGTAAAATGCAGAATATGGTAACAACAGTGCAACAATCAGTTGCACAGTTGTTACACAAGCAACCAAACGGCCATTCTTAGGTATAACGTATTTATTGAGAAATTGGCATAATTTTACCAAGCATACAAGTTTTACTTAAAACAACAACTAACTTAAAATTAAATGGGCAATCTTATGAGCAATTTACAATACATAACCCCCTCTTGGGCTTCGCTGCAGTTGGGTAAAAAGTGGTTCTGTTACAATCTCAGTTCAAATAACAAGTGAAGGGGTGAAGGTCACACAAAGGGTGCGTGTAATAATAATAATAACGATTTTATCTTTCTCCCCTGCTCTTCGTCTTTTACAATTGAATTGACATACTACCTGTGTGTGGGAATGATTTTTTTGTAAGTTGTAATTTTAAACAGTATTTTCAACTAACAACAGGTTTAAGTGATAATTAACGTCAGGATGATACTTAATGCATAAGCGCAGATAGATTTTTAACTACAGAAAAAATATAGACTAAGATTTTTTTTTAAATTAATTATTACCGACGTAATAAACTATTGAATGAAAGAACCAAGCTGAGTGCATCATACGTGCAGTACAGTAAATCACATCATAATATTTTTATTTTAGCTTTCTACCGCAAAGACCACTTACGGAAGCACCTACAAACACACACGAAAGTGTTCATAGAGAACGTGGAAACCGTGGATGATCAGAGTTATATGGACATGGGCAACGACCATATGGTGGACATTAAGCAAGAGATTATTGATGAGTACAGCAGACCGGTTGTGAGTGAGGAACTGGACGAAGATATGGAGGTAAGGACTTCAGGAATACACATAAAAATAAATACATATAAGTGTGTGACATCATTAGCCTACAGCAAAACAGTACATACTGTACTTATACAGGTCTCCCCAATAGAGGGTAGACGACAAAAAATAATCGAAATGGTCCGTCAGATAGTATTTTTTCTTTGTTCACGTATTTAAACAAAAATTCAATGCGAAAATACAGTGCGTTGAAAACTCGTGTGACGTCACATTTCGCTATATTTTTACCGGAAAGTGACGTCACTAGCCCCCAATCTTTGACCCGTTTTATCTTCGTCATTATGAACCGACTTCAACAAAAAAGTGAAAAATAACTTGAGCTTCTGAAGTCGGTGACCTTTATTTGATTGATTTATTTTTTTTGTACCCGACTTCAGAAGCTAAAGTATTTTTCACTTTTTTGTTTTTTTTTTAAGTCGGTTTTATTTTTTGCAAAAAAGTTTTTATTATTCACATTTTAGTGGTTCACATGTGGTTAGTACACATGGAAAGTGCACACAGTTACAATTACAACAAGCCCAAACACACCTAGGATAGAATGTCCCATTATGGAGTTCCGGTGCCTGAATCTTGGCTTCATCATCAGATCTGATGGTAGAATGGTCCTTATTGAACGCAATATGCTTCATTTGTTGTAGAAAATACCAAAATCGCTGTACGTTATCCTAAAAAATTTGAAGAGTTCCCTCGATTTCGCCAAGATTCCATCATCAGATCCCAACTTGGTGACTGTTGGACCATTTGGAAAGTATAACCTTTCCAACAAAAAACAATCTTTCAAATCGGTTTTAAAGCGACGGGAGTAATGCGCGAACAAACATAAAAAAAATAGAAACATCCGAATTGAGAACCTCCTCCTTTTTAAGAAGTCGGTTAAAACAAAAAACACATATCTAATGTTTTTCGATAATCTAACTGACGGACTAAGGTCCAATGTTCACCAAAAAGATGACAGTCTGATTATCTAAAACAGCTGTTTAAAACACATTTATGTATGGGAACATGTCACAGTGACAGCTGTTTTTAGATAATTAGACTGTTATCTTTTCGGTGAACATGGACCTAAACGGAATCATATTTTTTTCAGTTGTCAGTCGTCATCCCTATTGCACGCCATTCCACTCGATTAAAAAAATAAATGGTCAGCTCACAGCTGCATGTAAGTGCGGTGGCTGACATTCATTTCATATAATCAAATGATTAGTAAACATTAAACAACTACCTACAAGAAATGAATTTTGAACGGTATAAAATGAATCGTAAAAATTGAGCATTACCTCCCCTAAAACTCGTCGATATGCGCTACGGGGGATCAAATAAAAAACAAATCCCCCCCATTTTACAAACATGTGAGGTTTTTATTTTTAAATATTTTAATCCAATACTTCGTAGGAGTTTTGTCTATAACCAACCATGCCAAATGTCGGCTTTACTTCATAGTCTCCGAGCATATAGAAAGACTGGCAAACCGACAGACTGAGATAAACATAGCGTTACTAGGTATAAGCTCCTTCTTGTACCGAATCCAAAACGCTTACTTAAGGGGGATGTTTCAAGGTAGCCTGCGAAATTTAAATTTTCCCGGTTTATCCTGACGCATTCACCTTAAGAGAGAACAACATTTTCGAAATAAGGAGTCGATGTTATTTTAGAGACGTTTCTTAAGTTAGTGCTCCACAAATACAAGAAAAGAAAACGCCCCGCTTCGTATATATATGCGAAGCCTAGGTTTAGTTAAAACGAGCATATAAGTCGCTTTAAATCCTATATACGCCTCCCAGCAACGCCCTTTCCCGGGATCGACTTAAATCCCCTACAGGCCGGCTTGCCTTGTTTTGCTCAGTTTTGGCCGGTTCCGAACATCTGTGCTCGCCGTTGACCGATGAAGCAGGATAAAACCATATCTATACATTCTATACTTAATATACTAATATCTATACTTCTACACTAATATTATAAAGAGGAAAACTTTGTTTGTTTGGTTGTAATGAATAGGCTTAAAAACTACTGGACCGTTTTTAAAAATTCTTTCACCATTGGAAAGCTACATTATCCACGAGTAACATAGGATATATTTTATCCCCGTACTCCCACGGGAACGGGAATTACGCGGGTGAAACCGCGTGACGTCCGCTAGTATATTATAAAGCAGAAGAGTTTGTTTGTTTGTTTGGTTGAACGCGCTAATCTCAGGAACTACCGGCTCGAATTGAAAAAAATCTTTTTGTGTTGGACAGTCCATTTATCGAGGAAGGCTTTAAGCTATGTAACATCACGCTACAATCATTAGGAGCGGAGCAGGAATGAAAAATGTTGCAAAAACGGGGACGTTTTTTTCCTTTCGTTTTTCTCTCTTATGTGACGCAGACGAAGTTGCGTGGGTCAGCTAGTAATATTATAAAGCAGAAGAGTTTGTTTGTTTGGTTGAACGCGCTAATCTCAGGAACTGCCGGCTCGAATTGAAAAAATATTTTTGCGTTGGATAGTCCATTTATCGAGGAAGGCTATAGGCTATATAACAACACGCTATGAACAATAGGAGCAGAGTAGCAATAAGAAATGTTGCAAGCGGGGAAAAAGCTTCCGTTGAGCAGGCGATGCGTTGCGATATCAAAACTTCACGCGAACGAAGTCGCGGGCAGAAGCAAGAGCTATGATAAAAAAAATGAGTGACGAAATGCGTCGACTTACTAAGATGCGATTCTTAGTAAGATGTTCTGCAAATAGCCTAATCATTAGCTTTCATGTTGTTGTTTTGCTGCAGAATCGACGACATCGTTTCTTTGACCACTTGGTACCATAAAAAAAAACTTAATTCACTTACGTCGTCTAAGGCCCCGTTCCCACTTTGCCGTGACGATTAATTTTTCGTTGGGTTTAAGCTGGCAAAAGTCATAGACGACTGTTATCGTGTCGTCCTAATATGTGAACACCTCCATTTAAATACACAAGCCACGACACTTAAAACTACACGATTATCTGTCGTCACGACATATTGGGAACGGGGAATAACACTTCGTCACTTTCACAATATTAAATTCCTTTCCCTCACATGTAGCTGACTTTTTTTCCGAGTTGAAGGTTAAAACCGTAAGGTTTCCACGCGATATGAAATTACTTTTTTTTTCACAACGATATAATGTGTTATTTGCTCTCCCACTACTAGAACAGCTGACGTTTCGATCTCTATAATATGACTAGCTGACCCACGCAACTTCGTCTGCGTCAGAAAAAAAACGAAAGGAAAAAAACATCCCCGTGTTTGCAACATTTTTCATTCCTGCTCCGCTCCTAATGGTCGTAGCGTGATGTTATATAGCCTAAAGCCTTCCTCGATAAATGGACTATCCAACACAAAAAGATTTTTTCAATTCGAACCAGCAGTTCCTGAGATTAGCGCGTTCAACCAAACAAACAAACAAACTCTTCTACTTTATAATATTAGTAGGTATAGATTAAACTATGATTTAATATGATTATTAAACTATATCAAAAGAGGAGCTCGTGGCTAAATAATAACAGCCGCTCGGGCCGATCTTCAGGCTAAGCTGTGCTTATCTAGGTTGGTCTGTGGATGGGTGACCACCCTTATATACCGAGTTTCCTCCGTACCTCAGAAAGCACACGTTAAACTGTTGGTCCCGCCTGTCATTTGTCCATCTTAGACAGTCGTTACAGGTAGTCAGTGGCCCAAAAAGTCCAGTCTTACCAAGTAGTATCGTAATACCCAGTATTGACTGGGTTGTGGAGGTCAGATAGGCAGTCGCTCCATGTAAAATACTGGTATTCAGCTGCTTCCGGTTAGACTGGAAGCCGACCTCAAAATAGTCCCAACTATTAAAAGACTAGGATCTAAAGACTTGTTCAAATTAACTCCACCTGCCGTAGTATGTATCCGAAGGGCCCAGAACTCCAGATACTAACTTTAAGCTACATTAACGAACGTAAATACATATGTGATCGTTTTGTAGGCACCAGAAGAAAAGTACAACATTTCAGAAAAGACTAATGGGTCGACAGAGAAGCCGTACGTGTGTCTCGTGTGCTCAAAGGCGTTCAAGAAGAAAGAATATCTCAAAATACACAGCTGGACTCATATGAACAAGGAACATATTTGCACCTTGTGCGGGAAAGGTAAGCTCTCATTTTGTTTAACTGAAGATCCTGAAGTAACTCCCGATGGGATTTTTCATGCGCTAAGATATCGAGCTTCCATACAAGACTCTTTGTCCTTTTGACATGAAGGACACTTCCCTTTAGGAAATGAAATTAAAATCAAAGCATTTATTTCAAGTAGACCAATTAAATTGTCGAAACAAATATGAAAATTAAATGAAGCTACAGTCCTAGTCACAAGGCATAAAAACTGAAAGTACGAAGAACGTAGATCTCTATGGAGAAGAACGGGCAAGAAACTCCATGGACACTCTTTTAAATCAAATTATTGTTACAAAATCTTGGTTACATCATTCATGCTGAGATGGTAAATTATGTGAGAACAATGTAGCAAGATGTGCACGTTAAAAGTGTCCATAGTAAAATTACATACATTTTTATATTACATTAGCAAAAAAACATTTTCCCATGTAAGTAAGGTAAACACGCGAAACTTCAACTGTCATCAACAACATATAAATAAGTACCTTATCGGGGACCCGTCCTTCAATTACGTCCCTTCTTCGGAAGGAGCAGCGGGGGCTACATCCGATGTTAGGATAACATAGTAGATACCTACCATCTATACATAAAGGGTGTAAAACACCTCTTCACGAAGCCGAATGGCACTTGTTCTCCCCTTCATTGCCATAATTTTTTTGCTCTACACCATACCTGGGAACCTTTTAGTTACGGGAGATATGGGAGGTAAAAGTTACTACTTTTTGACAAGTTTTTTTTGTAAGATTTTCACGACCCCGTTATATTAAATCCATCTATCAGCACAATCTT
Source organism: Xestia c-nigrum (assembly GCA_916618015.1). NCBI lineage: Eukaryota > Metazoa > Arthropoda > Insecta > Lepidoptera > Noctuidae > Xestia > Xestia c-nigrum. The sequence goes on from OU745249.1 coordinate 6,469,645, forward strand.
TTAAGTGCGTTACATTGAGTTCTACCACAAAACATGATTTATAACCTCAAAAAAAAAATTGTTTCTCAGCAATAATTTTTGCGTAAAGGTACTTAGTTTGATGTACAGAATGCTTGGTTAACGGCTTTGTGATGAGGTGGTTTACACCCTGTTTAATAAAATCGTTGAGACCAAAAAATCTGAACACTGAAGATTAAAAAAAAAATACCGACCAGGAAGACTTAAAATAGGTCAGTAACTTAACATAATATCAAAATCATTTTTAAAATGTTTGTTCGTTTGACCGCGCATCAAGTAAAAACTGCTGGACGGATTTTGATGAAATGTTCACTAATAATATTTAAATAAACTCAGAATAACGTCTAGGATAAAGAAATGATGGAAAATTTAAAAAAAAGGGGGGGGGGGTAAAGTTTGTATGGAAACAAGTAAAATTAAATTTAAAAAATAAAAAAACCCCCTGCAATATGTCCTAAAAGTAAAGTAGAAAATAATTCATTATTTCGCCATTTTGTGGTGGCGGCCATCTTGGATTTTTTATTTATCATAGTGTATACTATACACTAGTAGAATGCTATACATTCTACTAGTCAAGCCCTTTCATTTGATACCCATATTGAGGGGGTTGTTGAATAAAAATGTAATCCGCCATTTTGTGGCGGCGGCGGCGGCCAACTTGGACTGATTTTTATCAAACACTCCCGACTAATTCAACCTTCACCGATCAAGCAAAAAAAAAAAACAAAATCAACATCGTTTTATCCGTTCGGGCGCTACGATGCCACAGACAGACACACACACAGACACGTCAAACTTATAAGACCCCGTCGTTTTTCGTCGGGGGTTAATAAACACTACATACATTTAACAAGAAAATTGCCATTTTATACAAAACATTTTTTGAGGCCAATCGATCCTCTTTCTAATAATACTGATCAAAAAGTTCTTCCAGACCTACCCAGATTGAAAGAAAGAAAGAGGGGGGGGGGGGGGGCGTTACAAAGTTTGTACGGGAAAACGTGATTCCTTGGTCCAAGTTTTGCAATCAATATTTTTAACAGAATTGATGGAAGCCGTGTTTCGTATTTAATTGAAATTCAACGGGGTTAAAAAGGGGTAGAAAGTTATTATGTTGGCGGTGATTTGTTTCGACACTCCTTAGTACTTTTGATTTAACCACTATGCACGACAAGATTTTGACACATGACACATCAGCTGAATCGGCGGGGTGATGCGAATTTGTCAAAAATTTACAGAATTTTCGTGAACTTTCAGCATTCGATTTTTTTATGAAAAATATGTCTAAGAAGCTGTTTCATACCATATGTTTGTGTTAAATATCTCCAGTAACGTGTTTAGGCCGGTAAAACGGCGTCAGTGTATTGCCAAATATTTATAAAACACATAATACTGCACCCTTCCATAAACTAGGTAACGTAGATGCGCTGGAAATAATGTACATAGGCAAGCTTCTCGTTTGCTAAACAAACTGGAAAAGCTAAATAAAAACATTACCCTTCTATCTGCGTTCTTATTTTTGCCATTATTCATACATCATTTCATAAAAAATTACGATCAAAGTCTTGACAAATATTACAAAAAAAAACAATGTTGCAACCAACTTATCACATGACATATCACTTCGTAGTGCTGAGCGTAAACCCGAGTTTCATCATAACGATTAAAATGTTGCATTCAGCCTAATCGATACTCGCAATCAAATTAAGTTTGGAAAAAAGTTTTGAGACACAATAAAAACTCCTTGGTTAAATTCTGAAATGAATCCTTTTATATTACTTTTTTAATAATATCGTGTAGAATAGTAATTATTCGTTGCTTTTGGTTGACTTATTAATCTACATTATTAATTAATTATTAATATTATAAAGAGGAAAACTTTGTTTGTTTGTTTGTTTGGTTGTAATGAATAGGCTTAAAAACTACTGGACCGTTTTTAAAAATTCTTCCACCATTCGAAAGCTACATTATCCACGAGTAACATAGGATATATTTTATCCCCGTACTCCCACGGGAACGGGAATTACGCGTGTGAAACCGCGTGACGTCCGCTAGTAGTTAATAAACATAGAACTCTCTAAACTCTAAACAAATAACGAAATTCTTGCTTCAAGTCAACATTTTGATGATAATCTTTCCTTTAAAAACTTTTGGATTGGAGAATTTGGAGAAACGCCGTTGCCCAAAATCTGAAAATGAATTATTAATATTTTCAATCGTACGAACGGACAACCTCTTGCTAAATTCGCGTCGAATTTTTAAATTCAAAATTTAAATTAGGAATGTAATTGTGACTATACACATACATTCACATTTATAAAGTATTTTTATTTACTTTAATAATTTATTGTGAATTTTGTTTTGTTATGTCTGAAGGTTGGATATAGTGCGCCAAGGATCGGAAAAATTGAATGATAAATAAATATTAAGGATGCTAAAACCGTTGTTACTAAACCGAGCTTATCTAAGTATTCAAAATCAAATGAAAATTCATAATCTGCCTTGCCTTTTCCCATCTATTATGGGGTCGACTTCCAGTCTAACTGAATACCAGTATTTTACATGGAGCGACTGCCTATCTGACCTCCACAACCCAGTTGGTACTGGGTGATGATACTACCTGTAACGACTTTCAAAGAACTACAAATGACAGCCGGGACCAACTGCTTAACTTGCTTTCAGAGGCACGGAGGAAACTCGGTATGTAATGGGTCACCCATCCACAGACCAACCTAGGCAAGCAAGGCGTCCTAAACGTCGACCCGAGCGGCTGTTATTATTTAACAACGAGCTCCTCGGCCTCTCTTTCAAAATTAAATGAAAATTGACGATTAAAATTATTGTTCGGAAAAGGCGAGAAATAATTAAAATTAGAAAGTCATGGGAAGGCCTTTGCCCACCAATGCGCTAGAAAAGGGTGTTAAAAAAAGTATTTGAAAATAAAATGGTCTATCCCAATAACTAATCCAACCGAACACAGTAAAATAATCATACTATTCCCCATTTTGTTTACTAAATACAATTATCATGGTAAGAACCAAAGACTATAAAACCTATGGTAAGAACCAAACCAATTTTCGCCACACCTAAAAAATCAGTAACAAGATCCCTGGCATAGAGTATATTATAACCTTTCATCCCTGGCGCACTGACAACCAACGAAAAAAAATCACAATAAATTACCTACATTGAAGTACAATGTAATTTTGAACAGCGAGTGCATTCTTAATTTAAATTTTGGTAAGGAAAAAAAATCTTTGGTAAATCTGTGCTGTTTATTGTTGGGTTGGTACAATGTACGAAAAACTTTAAGATTTCCTAACTAAAGCTTTTTAACAATGTTATAATAAATATAAACAAAATTGTTTTACTTTCCATGTATCGATTTGCTTAATTCCGTAAGCAAATTAATCGAGTTAAAAAAAAATTACAAAAAAAGAATCGATTTGAATAATCGCTTTCACACATCACAAATATAAAAAAAAGAAAGAAAAAATGGTCGTCTATTTTCGAATACAAAATTAAGTAGTGGTAATGAATATTACGTGTTATTGGTCCTATATTAATAAATTACACTAAGATCTGGGTATTCTCATGTTGTTTATAATATTTGAAATGATATTTGTCATATCTGTTGTCGAATCTAAACCTGTCTGTGTGTTAAAATATGAAAAATAAAATGTAAACAAACAAGATTGGCGCGAATCTTTGACTTTGGATATAAAAATATATCATTACCACTGCTTATTGAAATTGAACTATGGATGAATTCGTCACATAATTAAATGACGAGTTATTATTTCTCAATATAGTGGAGCTTGGATGCCCGCAAACCCCAATTTTTATGATTTTTAGCATCGGCTAGCACTGCCGTCAAAATGGCGATGCACGTATTTACGCATTTGGATTTTATTATGGTAAATTAAGAATGTTGCGCGCTAAATACAGAACTTTGAATGGCTCTAACATATGATATTTTTCTCCAACTCTCTTAATTAACGCACACTCATAGTCTTTCATACTCAGAACATTAAATATTTACATAAAAAATAAGGATGTCGTATGACTTAACCGCCGGCCCCATTCGGGGCCAGTACCGAGCCAGCGTAGGTTTCAGTGCCCGGCCCCGAATGGGGCCCGTACCGAACTTTATGGTTAAACTACATGTTATTTTGATATATGTTTGAAAACTCAATCCGATTTAATTCAAAAAGGTTTGAACTCACATAAAAACTTGGTGCTAATATTCTTTAAAATTGGAATGTCTCGAAAGTCTCCGTACTATATTAACACCGCATTTGAAGGTTTCTAAGCTTTAAAGGTGAACGCACACTTATCCGCGCCTAAAGAAACACTTCTCAAACGTATAACGTTATATTTCATTCGTCCGATTTGAAGCGCATAAGTGTGCGAAGTTTTATAGGAATTCATACAAGGAATTCTAAAATTCGATTCTTTCGGCTCTTTCGCCTCCTTCGACTCTCATAAGCGTTCGTCCACCCTAAAGAGGTTGTGCACTTTAGGACACGGCCTCATAGGCAAGTAGGGTTCGAAATTTGAAATCGTAAGCAGTTGTAAGAGGTCCGCAACAGTTTACAGCAGCTATATCGTGTCGCGACTGCGGCAGCTAGCTGAAGTATGACTGTCATCGAGTGTCTAAGGGTGAAGACGTAAGACTGTCGAGAGAAGCCCTTAAAACTGTTTTTGTAAACATGATAACTTATCCTTGTCAAAATAAATACCTACGTTGTTAATCACAAGTTTTTTTTTTTTAATTTTGAACATAATGGCCCAATTGTCTGTACGTAATTTGATTTCAATGAATATCATAGGAGATACACCGTTTTTAAATAACTCCGCTGCAAAATAATGATGTGTGTGATGTGATGTGCTCTTTGACAATTATTATCAATTATTGTATTAGAGTTGCTTACGACCCACTCTCTGTAACCCACTCTTTGTCTTATGTGTCGCAGACGATGTTGCACGGGTCAGCTAGTGGCTAATAATACTGTAGAGTGCCAACCCGTTGGCCTAACGTGCCCCCCTCCCTCCCTCCTGAAATAGGAGGGAGGTATAAGCAGTATTCTGGAGCAGGCAGTGAATGATAATACTGGCTGAAGAGAATAGGGTTTTTTTTTGCTATTCCAGTGTGGCCAGTATCACAAATTCTGTTCCGGCACCAATAAGAGGGGGAGTTTATCCAGTATCGAACAGGCATGGCACGATAAGGCTGGCTAAAAACCTTAAGAGCGCCACAGTCCCTTTATCACTGATAAACATATATTATAATTAAATATTTAGTAACACTGCAGCTCTGCCAGCGTAAATATTGGAAATTATCCCATGGGATTATTGGGTCGTACCTACCTACTACTGGGATAAAAGTATCTGTAACCTAAATTTCTTCAATATCTCCAGCCGATAGGTCGTCAGACCCTCTCACTCAGACGGGCTGTGTTACTTTCGCGTCCGTATAGGTATCTAATATTAGTATGTAAGTATTGATATGATGGATATCCCCAAAAGTTATTTTGGCATTTCATCAGCTATCACCGACGCAACTTAACACTTAACTTACCCGCATGCATTTTCGATAAACATGTTCTTCGAGCGTCTAAGTAAAAGACCCAAGGTTTCGCTCAGCCCTCCCCCTGACGCTCTGTCAACCCTCCTTTCGATAGCCGTGCACGTGTATAATTTTATTTTAGAAAAAGTGGAGGGTTACTTTTCAAACGGTTTTACTAAGCTGGCTGGGAATAAAAATGTACACTCATGCACATAATACAAATAAAACGAGGCAACAAATATGAATCACGAATATTCAAAAATTCTTTTTAGTTCAACTATCAAATTGAAATCGTGAGATGTTAAATTAGAGAATCTTCCAACACTTAGATACAATTCTAGTGAGAGTAATATTTGAAAACATGAGTCAAAAATTTTCGGAAGAATTACGTTTGCAACTTAGCTAAGTGAATGACATTTGTGTGCCCTTGACTGTACGTTATTTTGTCATGGATCGAAAGCTTGTCATTCGAGTTAGGCAGAGTACTGCCGTTTATTATTTATAAAATATTTGAACGCGTGCCCAAAGTGCCAAAGCCAAGGTCGCGGCTAGAGGGTGTGGTTACACCTCCTCGAATCGTTGGCAAGCCGTAAATAGGTATCAAGTTTCAGAATATTCCATTAAAGTAATGAGTACCATACCACAAATACTGAATTTAATGCTGGTTAGGTAGGTACTTTATTTTGTACGTAGCTGTTTTTTCTTCAATTTGCACCTCTGTAGATGACGCGGATTCTTAGTTCAATATTCCAAGTCTTATCATTTAAACTTTTATCTAGCCAGAACGATTCAGGCTACGCAACGAACCATACATTCTGTTCTATTTTTAAAACGAGGGGTAGAATGCTAGCACCCCTCCATTTATGATACGGCGTTAACTTTGTAATATACTTTTTTTATAACGAAGATCTCGTCTCCGATGACTCAGCGGGGACCATTCAATCCAAAAAGTTTTTACACTTAGCGCAGGTAGGTCTGACTCAGATGGTAGCCATAAACAAAAAAAAAACCTTTCTTACTAAGAATATGGTAGAGGAAAACTGACTTTATTTAAAACATGTTTTGGTTCTCATTTCATTGCTGCCTCATAGTAGGGGGTGATAACATTTGGTACATTTCATCATTATCCTTATCGTACCCTCGAAACCTACGTCTTTAAGGCTATGTTAAGGTACATTTTAAAACCGACCAACATACATACATAAACTCAAGCCGTTTTCCCATGGGGGTAAGCAGAAGTTATAAAAAGCAACCTGCTTCGATCCTTACATACTCCTTCTTCGCCCACCTTCATACATCTGATAATATACGCATATCGCTTTAGAACAGAAGTGTAGTAGAATCTAGTTCCAGTACACGCAAAACAAGTAGAAATAGCATTATGTCGAGAATTTATAACATCCATTCCCACAAGCGCCCCGCCAAAGAAACATTACAGTTTTTTTCCTCTCCCATTTTGAGCCACAAGGGAGCAACCCCAGCCCCTCCATTTTTTGCTATATCTTTTTATTTTGGGCGAGCTAAAAGGGTGCCCCTCCCCTTTGTATTGGTTTTTATGGGTCTCGGGTATTTCTGAATAATGTTCAAAAGGGTTTGCTTAAAGTTTCACAGCTGCGAAAAGGATGAGCTTTACTTTTGGGACTAAATATTGAAAAGGGATTTGTAATGAAATGAAAGAGTTTCGTAGTCACAACCTACGCATTCCAGAAGTATAGGTGAACTCTTAGGTCCGGGCAAGCATGATCCCTGTACCTCATCTACACAAGTTACACTTATAAAAGCTTGGGGCTACAACAGCCTGTTAAAAAAAAGTAATCAAAAAGGTTGGCAAAGTTAAGGCGATTAGACGAGCTAAATTAGAAGCTCTGTTTGTGGTGGTTCAAACTTCGTTTGAAATGCTGTTAGAATAAAGTTCTTATCAGCATGCACTACAAAGTGGTTGTTACGTCAGTCACTGTGGGCCAAATAACGCGAAATGAGTGGTTTCGATCGATTTACAAAAAAAACTATTGATTGGATTAAAAAACTAAAACAATATCATGCCAATATATTGCTTGTAGAATTATTTGCCAAAAAATCAGAAAGATCGCATGCATATTAGTACTTATGTTTTTTTTGTTTGTAAGATATTTTTAGAGATAAGTTCTCGATTTTTTTTTATCGAATCGTATTAATTGTATTATGTTTTCAAAACACTATCATGCTAGCATATATCCGGAAGAATATCATATGTTTTTCTGGGCTTGTTTATAGCAGTGAATCATATATTTTTAGTAATTATAAAACTCGCGTTTAGCTCATGTAATCGCCTTAAGGTCGGTACTTTAAAATCGATACACAAACTTGCTCTTCTAGACTTGCTCGTAGTCCAATTATCAATGTTTTTGACCTTTCTAAGCTATTTACTTGGTTCTTATAGTCGGGCGTTCAAAAACCCACTCTTGGATTGTATCTATATTGTGTAAAAATAGTCATTTTAACAACATAGTTGGTTATAAATTCAATAAGCACACCCAAACCATTCCCAACGGATCAAATTATATTTTACTTGTCGAAAACTTATCGTACTTTTAACCCAGTGCGGTGAACGCAACAAAGATAGGGGGACACTTTAATTTAGTCGTCTGCATGACTGGGGGTAGGGATCTCCCCTCGCGTCTAGTAACGAAACGACAGTTTTCGAAAAATTATAGTTGATCGATAGAATTTTAAATCTCGATTTTCTTGTTATCATTTTTATTCTGCTTTGATCTGGGACGCTATGGTATATAACTGTCATAGGAACTTATATACTCCCCGTTTCGATGTAACAGTAGACATAATTTCACAAATTTTAGTGTTGGGCCGTCGAAAAAGGTCGTGTCGTGACCTCTGTCCCCCAGCCAGTCTACCCTCGTCTTAGAGCTTTACTTCACAATTTTATTAATAGGTCTACGCTACCAACCAGACCGCGCCCTAACATAATAATATCAGCAGTGACCAGGGTACATTTAGCACTCCCTCTCTGCTTCTTGCTCTTGCAAATAATGGTTCTGAACGTGAGAAAAGGATAGGAATATGGAAAAATGAGATTTCATGCTGCCAGATGAGGCAAACCTTAACAAACAACACATACCAATCTTCTGAATCTACGTAATGAATCTAGACTTGTACTTCTTCTAGAGCAAACTTTAATAATTAAAAGTTACTCTAACTCACTTTAGTATTTTTCATGGACCTTTAAATTATAAACTAGAATTAAAAATGAAGTCATTCCCACCCCACACATCTGTCGTCCCACACGTTGCACGCATTGGAAGGGCACCCTTCTTATTTTTTCCCCTCCATTTTGGTGTACTCGCCCCTCAGAATGGCAAGAAGTAAAAAACTTAGTAAACTATGTGTAGGAGCACAAAGTAAACTATGAGATAAACATATGTATTTGCGTGAACGGCGTTAAAAAGTATTAAAAGGATAGTAGACGTAGCGTATAGCGTTCTTTACCCTATCCCCATAGGAAAAGGTTGTTAGTTTATGTATGTTTGTAAACCACTAAACACGTTCAGTTAGTCTAAAACACTGTGCCTGTCAACGTCAAACGTTTGGAAAAAATAGAACAATGTTACAAATAAGTTGAGCGTGTTTAGTGATTAGTGATGCAAATGTTCCTAAAAGCAGAACTGCCTTCTGTTTTCTACAAGTTCCGTCCACCAAATCATGGTAAGATCACTGAAATATCATCATCATATCAAAATATAAAAGCAGCATTATGCAACGATAACATTGCAGCAATAGGCTTTGCTTTCTATCTTTGCGCAGTGAACGGGCTGGCCTTGCCCTCTCGTCCGCAAGCTGTAGGGTCGGTCGGTTTGAACCGGTTGGGCCCGTTACTCGAGATGGGCAGCTGACGTCATGAGGGTACATCCCCCTCTCGATGCGGCAAATACCTCGGGGTTGATGGCTGAGTAAAGGATTATGTTGGATGTGGACAGTTGCTTGATGTGTTGAATATTGTAGCAGGGTTACCTTTATATAGCTTTTGATTTGTGTGACACATCATGTGACATGCCACGGTCGGGGAAGTACAGAGCCGTCTCATATTTTACACAAATAAGTTTATACTTTTGTTGGTCTAGTTATTTAATTTTAAGTATGAAATCTACTAGACTCTCAATGTGCTAACTTTATTAAAATGTAAGATTTAATTACAATAGTACTAAAGGCATCCAAATATTCTTTCTATTAATAACTTGCTCATTCGAAAATCTAAACCATTCAAGAAAGTCATTCAACTTTGACATGACATGAAGGTAGTTTATTGCGAGTATATGGAAAAAGAAAACTAAAAACGGTAGACGACTACAAAAGGGTGTGCACGGGACTAATTTTTCACACGGATAGCGTTGTCATGACGATCCCCCCTTTTTATGGAGCAGATGGATGGGAGAGGGTGATCGACGTCACCGTCAGGTTGGCTAGACCAAACGAGATATGTACATGAGACCATGTGCACTGTTCACTACCTATTTGATACTATTTAATACCTTTAATGAAGTATTTGGTACCTTTGGGTTAAGAGAGTTATCAAAGAATTAAAGTGGTCAGCCATTCTGACGTCAGGTTGGCTGACCAATTTCAAGTTCTCATACTTTTAGCGTTGTATTAACTGCGTTGTTAATGTTAATATTTAATACCTATTTGGTACCTTAACATATATTTGTTACACAGCTTTAGGAAGCTCCTATAAATAGTTATTAGAAAAAGCCATTAAAACGCCTGTACATAAATTATTGACGTCTTTTCTTCTCAGAATTATTGCTAACAATGTTTTTGTAGGCGCTTAGTGGCTTATGAACAACTTGTTTCTGGATATGCATAGTTAAGTTTTATCCATTTGTAATATTTTACACCGACTACTGAAAAGAGGAGGTTCTCAATTCGACTGTATTTTTTTTGTTGTTTGTTACCTAACTTTCGACTGGGTGAACGGATTTTGATGATTTTTTTTTATTTGATAGCTGGTGCTTCCAGTGCGGTCCCATTTTAATTTGCTGAAGATTTGATGCTGATCTTCGGAGATATACAATGGAACTCTTCAAAAATAGACAGCAACTCTGCAGTGATTGCTGCAATCGCTTGTAGGTTCATTGTTTATACTACATCATGACGTAACATTACGCTTGTATGCTCTGATGGGGTAGGCAGATGTGTACAATACACCCAGATTTAGACAGTTAGATGTGTTAAGTTCCATTTATTGGGCATAAGCCCTATTACCTTGACCTCATCATTTCAGCCGAAAGACGTTCACTGCTAGACATAGGCCTCCTCCAAGTGTCGCCACATTGACCGGTCCCTTGCGACTCGCATCCAACGGATTTCCGCAACCTTCAACAAGTCATAGACTTTTTGTGGGAGGTCTTCCAACGCATCGTCTTTCAGTTTGCAGTCGCCGCCGGCCATCCGTTCTGCGAGCAATGTGACCTGCCCACTGCCACTTAAGTTTGGCAATTCTTCAGGCTACGTTGGTGACCTCGGTTCTGTTGCGAATGTCTTCATTTCTGATTCGATCACGCAAGGAAACTCCGAGCATAGCCCTCTCCATTGCTCTTTGGGTGACTTTAAGCCTTTTGATAAGGCCCATTGTGAACGACCACGTCTCGGTCACGTATGTAATCACTGGCAACACACACTGGTCATAGACTTTCGTCTTGAGACACTGCGGTAAGTTGGACGAGAAGATACCGCGCAGCTTCCCGAACGCTGCCCAGCCGAGTCGGATTCGACGATTGACCTACCTGGACATGTATTGTTTAATTTTATTTTATTGCAAAGGATGTACTTTAAGGGTACATTAATGAGGGTTGCGGGCCTATCCGAAAGAGATACCGCGGCCTGGGAACAAAGGGCGAGGAAAGAACATGGATGGGTTTTAGTCAGTAAAAGTCTGACACTGGGATCCCGCTCCGCCCAGAGTGAGAGAAGACATTTGATGATTTCCGATCCGAAGAAAAAAAAGGGTACATTAATGACAATTTGGTTAGGTTCTAATTACTCCTGATTATGAGATCCATGACAAATAAACGGAACTCTTAAATTCTTAATTAACGATACTCGGCCGAATCTTTTATAGGCTATCCGGATATTTGAGTCACTTACCATAACGTCGATGTTAACCGACTTCAAAAATAAGGAGGTTCTCAATTCAATGTTCCCCGATTATTCGAAGATGGATGGACCGATTTTGTTTTTTTTTATTGTTTGAAAGGGTATACTTCACAGGTTGTCCTATAATCATCAAATCAGGATCTGATGACGGAATCCTGGAGAAATGGAGAGAACTCTTCACATTTTATAGGCACACTAGAAGCGATTTGGGTAGTTTGAGGAAGTGTACTTTCTCGAAGTGATTCCATTTCAATTTGGTGAAGATGTAATAAAGAACTTCGAAGATAGGCAACGGAACTCCTCAATAAGTGAAAGCTATTGGGATTGCTAAAATCTCCTATCTGTCTATTGTTTACACCATAGTTCATAACAGAAAATCACGCCGGTATGCTGTGAAGGGGTAATCACATGTGGACCACTAAAAAGTGAAAATAAAAACATTTATACAAAAAATAAAACCGACTTCAGAGAAAACAAAAAATCTGCTGTTTCCTATATTTTGACGAGTTATGCGAACATAAATGTAGGGTACAGCTGATTTTTTTTTGCGATTTCAAGGTTCGTGCCATAGAAAAAGTTGTTCAAAATGATGAGTACAATGACCCCTTTTCGGGTTTAGTATAAACAAAAAATAATGTTGTATACTTTTTTGTTTGTAAATACATACTTATTATACATATAAACATCCATGACTCGGAAACAAATGTCCATGCTCATCACACAAACATTTGCTTCTACTGGGATTCGAACCCAGGACCCTAAGAACGTAAGGCAGCCTCGTTACCACTACGCCATTCGGCCATTCATTCAATTTGTATCATAATTTGATCATGTTAAATTTAATAAAACCTTTATTACTTTATCGTGTGGTTAGTGGCTAACTGGTTCATAGCACCATAGGTACCCATAGGCCTCTGACTTGGCTTGCCACGCCGTCGAGAAATACAAAATCAAGCAATCAATAAAAAAAAATACCGTATTCAATCATTCCCAAGTACATACTTATATTCCTTAGAAAAAATGCGATATGTAAATAATTAAATAATAATACAAATGGATAAAACTTAACTATGCATATCTAGAAACAAGTTGTTCATAAGCCACTAAGCGCCTGCAAAAACATTGTTAGCAATCATTCTGAGAAGAAAAGACGTCAATAATTTATGTACAGGCGTTTTAATGGCTTTTTCTAATAACTATTTATAGGAGCTTCCTAAAGCTGTGTAACAAATATATGTTAAGGTACCAAATAGGTATTAAATATTAACATTAACAACGCAGTTAATACAACGCTAAAAGTATGAGAACTTGAAATTGGTCAGCCAACCTGACGTCAGAATGGCTGACCACTTTAATTCTTTGATAACTCTCTTAACCCAAAGGTACCAAATACTTCATTAAAGGTATTAAATAGTATCAAATAGGTAGTGAACAGTGCACATGGTCTCATGTACATACATATCTCGTTTGGTCTAGCCAACCTGACGGTGACTGATCGACGGGCCGTAAGCCTGAGGTACTGTACAAATGACTTTTTCGAATTTCCATCGTTTATTGGTAGACAGAAAATAGATAGAGATGGATACAAAAAATTACGAGAATGTTGATCTGTATTATAAACTTCCAAAAACGATGTTATCAGCATATGCCACAGGATACTGTTACCCAATAACTGGGTTGTGGACGCCAGATAGGCAGTCGCTCTATGTAATAAAGGGTGTAAAACACCTCTAAACGTATACGAAAGTCACTAGTTCTCCTCGTCATTCCGATCATTTTTTTGTTCTACACCATACCTGGGAAACTTCTAGTTAGGGAGATATCGGGGGTCAAAGTTGCAAGATTTTTACTTTAAATATCTCTACGACCCCCGTACTATTCAGTCCGTCCATCAGCACAATGTTTTGAGTGCGTTACATTGAGTTATACCCCAAAACGTGATTTTTCACCCCAAAAAAAAGTTTCCCAGCATTAATTTTTGCGTAAAGTTACTTAGTTTGATGTACAGAATGCTTGTTTGACGGCTTCGTGATGAGGTGATTTACACCCTGTATGTCACCGCAAAATGGTCAAACACGTTATATTACAACTAGCTGACCCACGCAACTTCGTCTGCGTCTATTCCCACATTTAATTTGTTTGTTTTCTTCATCAACATTTTTTTCAATTGTTTTTGTGTAATATGTCACCGTAAAATTGAACACATACGGAAGTATCTCTGCCCCCATGATCGGGACTTGGGCAGCCCCCGGTTAGGTTCCTTGAAACCCTGCACTCGGAAATAGGGGCGACGGAGGCGCTTCGCGGGGCTCCGTCGACTACGCGTTTTAGGGGAATACAACATTAATCGGTATTTCTCAGGAATGGTACATTATCTTTTCATGAGACTGGTACCATTGGGCAAGGGGGACTCCTTCCCTCCACACTGCGTGAGTTGACTACCATCGCATGCATTTCGCGGAAAATAATGCGTTTTATTCTAAGCAGTATGTTCGTTTGACAATATTTCGAAAGTTTACAATATCGCTACAGAGATTACAATCTAACGTGTTTGACAATTTTACGGTGACATATACAAGTCTAGCCGATCCCAGATGATGAGTACTTTGTACTTTGAAAGCAAAAAATATTTATGAAGAGATACAAAATTCCTAAAAGCTATTTTAAAATTGACTACCCTGGTGTTCTGTAGTTCTACATCTTACAGTACCCAGGGGAAGTGGGAAAGGGGGGTTGTACTTTCCTTTCCCCACAATTCATCGCCAACTAAGATGGTTAGATCCCATGAGGCTTGGTCCACGGTAGGTAGGAGATAGCGATATCAGCTAAATGTCGTCAACTCGTCAGTCGATGACCCATTCCATCCGCACTCGTGCTGCTGCGTAGTTTGATAACGTGGGTATTTTTATTATCATCATCTCGCTGCTTTTTAGGGTTCCGATGCCAAATGGCAAAAAATGGATCCCCTAAGGATTCGTCATGTCTGTCTGTCTGTCCGACCGTATGTCACAGCCACTTTTTCCGAAACTACAAGAACTATGCTGTTGAAACTTGGTAAATAGAGGTATTCCGCGAACCGCATTAAGATTTTCACACAAAAATAGTTAAAAAAGCGGCCAAGTGCGAGTTGGATTTGGCCGTGAAGGGTTCCGTAGCAGCAAGTAACATAATATAAAAGTTGAGTTGATTGAATGAAAGGTAAATTGCGGTTTACGATTTATGACGTATTAAAACTACTTACTAGATCTCGTTCAAATCAATTTTTGGTGGAAGTTTACATGGTAATGTATAACATTTTTTTTGTTAGTTTTATCATTCTCTTATTTTAGAAGTTACAGGACACACATTTTACCACTTTGGAAGTATCTCTCGCTCAAACTATTCCGTTTAGAAAAAAAATATTTTTTCTTTTTTTCAGTTCTATGTATGGGGAACCCCCAAAATATTTTTTTGGTTCCGTATCTATGGATAGGTCTTCAAAAATGATATTGGGGTTTCTTATATATTTTTTTTCTAAACAGAATGGTTTGCGCGAGAGACACTTCCAAAGTGGTAAAACGCGTCCCCCCCCTGTAACTTCTTGCTGCTACGGAACTCTTCATGAGCGAGTCCGACTCGCACTTGGCCCTGTTATTTAACGTTACCACAATCAATTAATTTGAAATTGTGCACACAACATTACATTTTATGACACACTAGCGGCCGGTCCTGGTTCCGCACGGATGGACATTAATTTTCTTGTAATATCCGCCCCCCCCCCCCCCCTATTTTTTTCTAATAATAAAGCCTATGATACGAAAAAATGTGGCTATCTATTAGTAAAAGAATTTTCAAAATCTGTTCAGTGGACCCCGACAACCTCACAATTACCGCTTTATAATATTAAGAGATCAGCCCCCGTATTCACAAACGCTCGGAACGAATTTCGATTCGGCAAGTCGTATGTCTATCCCTTTTTGGCATAACGAAAACGAGCGAGATAGACATACGACTTACCGAATCGAAGCGTTGTGAATATGACTTGATCCTGCTGCCAAGATCGTCTCCTCACGAGAGAACTCCTCAACGGTTAAGCACGGACACGAAACTTTGAATACGCGTTTAATTTTGAAAGATAAACCTGAGTTTATAATTTATTCTGATTGTATGAAGTTAAATGATTCCGCACGCAGTCGAGTAATCCGGGTAAATATTTGGATGTATGTAAAATCATCTGCACGGATTTTGAGCGCTTGATGTTAACTTGCGCAGAAGTGCATTTTTGGGTGTTTTACGATAAATGTACGAAGCGCAAAGCGATCTACACTATGTCGCCGAGCGCTCAAGATCTGCGCCGTTTTCTGAAAGGATTAGTCAGCTAGACTCTGTGTGCCGAGTGCTTGCGATCCAGGGTGCGCCGGGCGTTTGGAATCACATTACCTACTGTACAGAATATCAAGTCCGTTTATGTGGTCACTTGTATTGATTAGTCAAACATTAGAGAGTGGGTATCCACCAATAAATACGGAGCAATGGATCTTTTATAGGTAAAACCATCATTTACATTATAATAAAACTGAAAACCTTTTTCTTAAACAATCGTCCATCATCATTTCATCCGAAAGACGTCCACTACTGGACTTAGACCCCCCCCCCCCAGTGTCCCCCCATTGACCAGTACCGTGCGTCTCGCATCCAGCGAATTCCCGCAACCTTCACCAAAACAGTATAACCTCATTGTTTTTTTGCCAGTAGAGATTGTTTTTTGCTCATTTCGTAGCTGTGTTTTTAGGTTAATTGTTCCGCAAATTACTATATAATCGCTAATTATGAGTACCAGGGCGGGGGGGGGGGGTTTAGGGTGGGGCAGGTCTACGTAACCTTGAAATTCTCCTACCCATAGCACAAGGTATTATATTCGTACTTGGTTTTCGCTGTTACCATACGCAGATAAATCCAGATGGATCTTTAACGGTGGTCGTTTGTCGATATTTTCAAATGTCTATGCTCATCACACAAACATTTGCTCCTACCAGAATTCGAACCCAGGACCCTATGAACGCAAGGCAGCTTCACTACCACTAGGCCATTCGAGTCGTCAAAGTTCGAGTCGTTTATGTTAAAACTCGTCGCGAGTAGAAGCTACTTTCGGATAAAATCTTAAGACAACACTATCCATCTTTGACGTTAATCCCCCTGTGAGAGGGATCGAAGTCAAACTGTTAGAAGTTTTGTTATGTGGACATCTGTATGTAGAAAACAGATTAGGTGTAATCTTATAGCTTACTACCGATCCATCGCTCGGCACGGTTGGAACAGTGGCTGAGCGATATACTATTGCGCTGCGTGTCGTGGTTTCGATTCCCGTGCGGAACAAATATTTGTAAGACGATTTGTATTTGTGTGTGTCTACTGGCAGTTGTTCTGCGGCGAGTTTAAATTTTTGTAAACGCACCCACCCACCTAGTGCGGCGTAACGGTCAAAAATATACTGATGTGGCGATATGTCAAAATATCAAGATTTCTATGCTATGTCGTATTTAAATTTTAACTAGCAACACTCCCCTTCTTCGCACGACGTCACCTATGTGAGGTGGCGTTTTTGCAGCTTAATTTTCAAGCTGGAGAACCAACATATGCATCCAAAAATATAGAAATCGGTTGGTTGGTTTCAAGATTAGTTTCAACCAGGTTTAGACATACACCTCCCTGAGTATTTCATAAACTTTTATTTTACTTGCCTTGTAATTTTATTAGTTAGTTAGTAAGATTTAGGTAGATTTGTCTAGCAACTGAATTTCAAATCAGTTCACCCAAACGATTGAGCTGAAATTTTGCACACACCTTTGGTTCTGGTGGCAAAACATTTTTTTGACAGACATGACTCGATACTGCAGCCAGGATCGGTTCCTCGCGAGAAAACTCCTCAACGGTTAAAAGCAGTAAGTCTTAATAATATAGTAGGTTTCACAAAATACAAACCTTTGAACTGGACAAATTGGCAACGAAATCGGCCGCCCACATAAGATTACAAAACCTAGAAAGTACATAGACAGGAATATGGCTATTACTAAAGTGGTCCTCAAATCAACGGCGCGCGTCGGCCGCACCTCTGCTGCGTTAGGTAATCTGCTGATGTGCCTATGATGCGTCACTGCATGCTGCTTTATCCTGGCTGTACTTATACTATCCTGATTTTTTTTTGGTTCATTTTTCGCGCTATTTTGAACTCTACGTTTAAGAGAATAAGACCCCAGATAGGATCACATAACACAAATTCTCCCTGTTATTTTTGAAGACCAAATTGCATCTTAAGTTTGTTTTGGTGTCAAAATAATGAGCGTTGCTTATATCACGTCGGCTCTTCATCGCTCTTCAGTTTACCTATCTAAAATTACTAGACACATTGCCTTAGCTAACGGATAGTGAAAAAGATGCCAGCCATGAAAAGAAGCAAAAGAATTAAGATGATAATATCTACTTTTGTTATTAATTTATTTGTAATAACAAAACTAGTGGACGTCACGCGGTTTTAGTGGTAGTTCCCGTTCTCGTGGGAGTACGGGGATAAAATATAACCTACTTGCTGACCCACGCCACTTCGTCTGCGTCACATAAGAGAGAAAAACGAAAGGAAAAACCATCCCCGATTTTGCAATATGCAATATTTTTTATTCCTCCTCAGCGGAGCTGTATATAGCCAAGAGTCTTCCTCGATAAATGGTATATCCAACACAAAGAGAATTTTCAATTTGAACCAGTAGTTCTTGAGATAAGCGCGTTCAACCAAACAAAGAAACTCTTCTGCTTTATAATATTAGTATAGATAATACTCAGTATACATGGCTTTCTAATGGTGAAAAGTTTTTAAATCGACAGAACACACAAACAAACAATAAATCAAATGTTTCCTCTTTGTGATCTTCTAAATCACAAACATTATATGACGCAAAGGTGACTGACTGACTGACATAGTGATCTATCAACGCACAGCCCAAACCACTGGACGGATCGGACTGAAATTTGGTATGCATGTAGATGTTATGACGTAGGCATCCGCTAAGAAAGGATTTTGATAAATTCTACCCCCGAGGGGATAAAATAGGGGATGAAAGTTTGTATGAAACTTTGTCAATTTTAAATCGATCGGGCTGAGACTTTGCATACATAAAGCTACTGTAACGTAGGCATCCCCTAAGGAGTTGGATAAATACCACCCCTAAGGGGATAAACTAGGGGATGCAAGTTTGTATAAATTTTCTTATATTTCCGACTGATTGAACTGATATTAAATATAGGAGCTACTATGCTGAAAACGTCCGCTTAAATAGGATTTTGATAAATTCAACCCCCATGGGGATAAAATTAGGGATGATGGAGGATGTAAATGTATTAGTTTGAACCTATCAGTACCTGATGGAACGAATTATTTATTATTGTTTAGTTCTAAATGTTGACAATAGACAGCGTTAGTAGTAACTAGCTTCTGCCAGCGGCTTCGCCCGCGTGAAGTTTGAAATTATCCCACGGGATCTTATTACCGGGATAAAAAGTATCCTATGTGTTAATCCAGGTAATAAACTATCTGTGTGCTAAATTTGATCCAAATCCGTTCAGTAGTTTTTGCGTGAAAGAGTAACAAACATACATCCTCACAAACTTTCGCATTTATAATATTAGTAGGATTTAAAACGCGCTATCTTTGTGTTTTCACTGAGTTACATATACCCGATGATGGGTGGCCGCCGCCGTATCTTATAGTACATACTATACCTAAATATATCTAGCGGATTATAACGGGTGTAAAACACCTCTTCACGAAGCCGAAAGGTACTTGTTCTCCCCATCACTGCTATAATTTTTTTGTTCAACACCATACCTGGGAACCTTCTAGTTACGGAGATATGGGGGGTCAAAGTTACAACTTTTTGACAAGTTTTTTTAAAAATACAATTTGTTTATGTATGATTTTAACTTTTAACACCTCCACCACCCCCGTACTATTCAATCCATCCATCAGCACAATGTTTTAAGTGCGTTACATTGAGTTCTACCACAAAACATGATTTATAACCTCAAAAAAAAGGTGTTTCTCAGCAATAATTTTTGCATTAAGTTACTTAGTTTGATGTACAGAATGCTTGTGTGTCACAGTGTCTCTAATGAGATCTGAACACGAACTGGCCCACATTTTGGTGGACGAGCGAACGTGCATACTTGCGTTCGATGCAATTATGCATTTTCGCTTAGTGTTCGATTTAAACTCGAACAAAATTTAAAACCACCAACAGTTTGCAACGGTACGAGACTGCAAGTGGAAGCGTTACATCGCAATATAGTGGAAGCCACTATATTAACTGGTGTTATACAGGGGATGAGAATTCATTTTTGAAGTTTGTAACGTGGAATTTGCTACAACGGGGGTAAAAGTTGATAAAACATTTTTAAAAACTCATCCCCTAAGGGTCCTGAAAAAGTTGCCTATAGAAAATCCCGTCGAACACATGGCTTGTCCTTGACCTTGTTGACTACCTCGTTGGTCTAGTGGTCGCAAGCGTGACTGCTGAGCATGAGGACCTGTGTTCGATTCCCAGGTCAGGCAAAGTGTTATTGGGTTTTCTATCAATAATCATCTCTCAGTAGCAACCACTCAGTTCTCATTCACGTTGACTCGCGGGCGCGGTCACGAAATATCAAACATATGGCGTAATATGCAAGTGTTCACGTACACAACGCACGTGCGGTCTAAGTAGCGGGCAAGCTAGCGATGGGCGCGCGCGTCGGGCTCGCGGCTGTATCAAACGCGTGAGATGTTTGTGTGTGTTCACGTCGAACTAGCGGCGGAGCGCGCGATTCACTTGCGACGTCAGGTAAGTTCAACCAGTATGAACTTGTCGCTAGAAACGGACTCGCGCAAACGCCTGGCGGCCAATGTGAACACGAACTCGGCACGTTTCCACGCTCGCGCGTTCCTACGTGAACAAGTACGTAGTCTGGATTAGCTCGCGCTTGATGGCAAGCTTGTCCCCTATTAGATGGAACTTAAACATAACTGGCGAAATGTGGGTGAACTATTAGGTACACCTCTGCCTAACACTTCGTAGACTACAGGCGTGATGATATGTTATGTATTGTTTAAATCAAATCAAATCGTATATTTGTGATACATGGGTTAAATAAATGCAGGTGTTCATTACAAAATTATAAACTAATAATATTCATACCATGATCAGCCACTTGGGCATACAAATGATTAAATAACATAATCAAAATATGAGTCGAAATTCTAATTCCATTTAAGATTTACGTTGTTAGTAGTGCAAAATACACATAAACTAGTGTTAATAATATTGTGTTGCCCTATCGCCCATATTTGAGTCGCCAAGCGTGTATTATCAAGTACCTAAGTAAGTATGCTAATATCTAGATAACTAAGCCGTGTCCTAGATCTTGTGTATGTGATACTATGACATATGTACAATTGTATATATTATTCGCAATGCATTAGCTTAATTTACATATCCAGTGTACTTTGTGAATGTTACGAATTTATGACTAAAAGGACCAGCATTTTAAAGACCACAATCCTAACTTAAATGGAACTAGTGGTTTTTGGTCATTACTAATTCAAGGAGCAACGTAAATAAAAATAATCACCACACATAATATATTATTTAATTGTTTAAATGAGATAGGTACATGTAGCTACTTAGACAGTTATCTTAGACATCAATAACAATAGTTCTTCGGAAATACTCGAATACCTACGTTTTTATTCAACCTCATAGAAAGAGGAGATTATGTAGTTATCATGATTAATGAAATCACTGTAAGCGTCTCATAGCTTCGCTTAGAGGAACGCTGCTCAGGAACACCACACAAGACTCGGAGCCAGCTGGGTATGAGAATAACAACTTGTCGCCATAATTAGCAATAAGGAGACTTTTGACTGTCTCAGGTTCTATTATTGCATCTTTTACTTCAGTCAGTATCGCCAGTCGTTTCGCTAGGAATGAGAGCTCGTAGCAGTTTGTTGTGATCTTATCGGCTATCTCACCCAGCAGTCTCTTCCAACCATTATACATATCTTTTGTAGATATCTTCTCAGGTCGTATCTTTGCTTCAACATATTTGACATAGCATTCTTTGTGGTAGTGCATGCCTTTATCGATCATGTCTTCAGGTGACTGGTATCGATGGATCTTTATAAACACACTGTCATGCTTCCGATGCGCTGTTTCATAAATTAGCCTGGCTGCCGACAGCTTAGATTTGAATGGATGGTCCTGTCTGTGTACCAAGTTCAGTATTTTATTACAAATCAAACATCTCACAATTTCTTCGGAAGGTACACCGCGATTTTGAAAATATGGAACCTGGTTTATGACGGTACCTTTGTCATCTACTTCCAATTTTACTTTGACGTCCTTTTCCGGTTCATCTTTGATTTCTATTTTTGGGACAATCAGTGGCTGTGGCCTTCCTATTGGTTTATTATCATCAAAACAAACATAGGCGGTCGCACACTTCATATGCCACGAAAAGCACTGACTAGACAAACTAGCATTGTACAGAAAGTAGAACTTGTCGCGAGTCGAATCCTGCCGCTCGTCTGCCACATTTTTTATCGCATGATATGCTTCTTCGTCGGGGTCAAGAACCAAATTTCCCGGTTGTTCACAAAACAAACACCCTGCCAATCTCGGTCGTTCGTGACTAAATCTCGCGGCTCGCTCTGACATTGTAAAATAAAATTAACACAACAACTAAAAATTAGACAAACGGGCAGCGTTAGCACGCGAAGGAACTGAAATTGCAACTGCAATGCATAGTTATATCCTTAATAATTTATTATTTGCTAGAACCTGCGCGGCGCAGCTATCGCGCGGACGAACAGGTGACAGCGGGAGGGGTGTTTCGAGGGGTTTGGGGGGCGCCACGTGGCATAGAATAAATACCGTGAGTCCCACGCAGACCTTCATGTTACAGCCATTTCCAAGCAACCAACGCTTAATTTTGTTCCAGGGACTCTGCTGAAAAACTGCCGAAAAGATCGCCGATCTTAAACTTTTATAGACACTTTCGTTCTGAGATCTTTCAATTTAAAACATAGTGCAAAGATATGAGATGAAAAGGCACTCAAGAATCGTATATTATTATAATATCACGATGTTTGAGTATAACATATTATTCTCACAACCTACCGATCAATATGGAAACATCGCAACCAAATAGAGCCATTAATAATCTGGAAAAAAATACCGTTTCATTCATTTTTAGTTGTTAGTAGTGTTTTTCTTTTAATACTACCATTAAAAATAACCCTCCTTATAAATAAAAGTACAAAGTAAGTACTTGCCACCCACGAATGACCTACAATTTGTACAAGTTATAGTGTATAGTCGCTCAAATCAATATCGAGTGCCCAGTTTACAATTACGTAGCGAACACATATGCACGCGTAGCAACGGACCAGTCGACCTTTTCAGACCCTCCCCTATTTTAGGGGCGATCCCCCATGGGCCTTACGAGGGGGCACGGTTAGGGTGGTTCAAGGGACGCTAGATTATGGACGGTTTTAGAGATCTAATTTATTTTGGGGAGGGGTCTTTGGGGGGTTCAGGACGGGATTATTTTAGGGTCGTCTCCGACCCCTACAAATGATGAAGCAGTGACGAACGTTTCTTGCCGAGATTAATTTTGGTTTGCGCAATTGAGCTTAGTTCCAAAACGTCTCCCATACTCTGAAGTAATTGTATGATTTTGAATGGATAATTGTATATCTTTTCCTGGCAAAACTATCATAATTATGTTTTTGTTTGTTAGCAAAATACCGTATTTACAATACCCAATTTAACGCAGTTAATTGTGTTTTCGAGAGCTACAGGCAGATTATGTTGGTTTATTTTGGCAAAAAACCTCAATTTCATGTTTCTGATTCTTACTCATAATGCAACAAGTTCTTTCATCATGCTTTCATTCATAGTGCGTCCAGACGACTCTGCTAATTTATTCATCTTTGGCTACTGGTTCGCAGAATTGTGTAGGCGTTGTGCCTGTGTGCCGTACTGACATAGTTTTATGCTGTTGTAGATATAATCCTGCGAAATTCTATGATCAGTTCTGTATTGATTTTCACCGTTAACTTTTCATGTATAATTTTACAGTATAGGTATATTGAGATTTTTCGAGGTAGAATAGTAAGGCCGTATTTCTTTGGTTGATATTGTTGTTTTCCATGTACATTGATGACTTCACGAAAATCTTCTTTTCATATAGGGAAAATTGATCTAAGTTAAAAATATATATGTGACACAGTTAACAGCACTTCTTAGGTAGTCGTTGTATCCGTGTCAAACTGGCGTGAGGTGACCCATAGTATAGCGTAATTGCAGCTGGTATATATCGATTTTGTATTCTATTTTATGTACTATCGTGAACTAGTTATGCTTGCCTTTAAAGGTGATATACATAAGTCTATATAAAGGGTGTAAAACACCTCTTCACGAAGCCGAAAGGCACTTGTTCTCCCCGTCATTGTGATATTTTTTTTGTTCTACACCATACCTGGGAACCTTTTAGTTACGGAGATATGGGGGCAAAGTTACAACGTTTTGACAAGTTTTTTTTTAAATACAAGTTTTTTTTCAATCCATCCATCAGCACAATGTTTTAAGTGCGTTACATGGAGTTCTTCCACAAAACAAGATTTATAACCTCAAAAAATAAAGTCCTTTCCCAGCAATAATTTTTGCGTAAAGTTACTTAGTTTAATGTACAGAATGCTTGGTTAACGGCTTTGTGATGAGGTTGTTTACAACCTGTATACAGAAGTCACATGAGAGATATATCACGGTAACACATCTGCGACACCACTGGAATAGCAAAATAACTGGCGTCTTTGACCACTTACCACAGATAGGACGCCCTCTTTCTAGCTATTTATGAACATTTTATTTCCTTTCTTCGCAGCTTTCCACTTAGAAGACCAGCTGCTGAATCACATGAACGATCACTTGCAGCCCTACACTCTGTACAGCGGGGATGAAGATTATGCGCAGCTGGAACCGGCACAGAGCCCGTTACAGAACGATTATGTAAGTACTGCACTAGTTATAGCAGCACATAGCAGTTAGAAACTACTCTTCTTTGAACTTTTAAGGAATTACTAGCCGATGCCTGCGCATAGTTTTAAAGATCTAAGTATACATAGGAACAGACAGACGCGGCGGGAGACTTTGTTTTATAATATGTAGTGTAATGTTGCCCTTATTTTTATTTATTTCAACAATACACACACTGCAGCTATTATCACAGGTTTACCGAATAAAATAGAGTAGTTATATTTAAAGTAACAGTAGCTTTTCGAGATTAAAATTAATTATTTTGACAACCAAGACTAATTTTGTAATATGAGGCCATACATCATTATCATATTAAGGTTCTAACCGAAATATATATTTTAATCAACATAGAACCTAAACTTCAAATGGCAAAATACGTTAAAAAAAGGAACTTAAAACCCTGTATAACCTTTTTATTCAATTGTAAAAGAAAAAATAAGTTTTTTGGGAACGCTTGTTCCATTGCATGCAGATCTCTTCCATCAATAGCCAATTTGCTAGTTTTAATCAACTCCGCTTATGTCAGTCCACAGTTGGACAAAGTCTTCCAAAGCTACTCCACAATACTTAGCCTGACATTTCATTTTGTCCCACGCTTCTAACTCATCCGCCTAGCCTTTTCCCAACCATGTTCGGCTTGGGTTACAAGAGGAACTCGTGGCCAAATAATAACAGTCGCTCGGGTTGATCTTTAGGTTAAACCGTGCTTGTCGAGGTTGGTCTGTGGATGGGTGACCACACATACCGAGTTTCCTCCGTGCCTCGGAAAGCACGTTAAGCAGTTGGTCCCGGCTGTCATTTGAAGATCTTTTACAGTCGTTACAGGTAATTAGTGACCGAAAAAGTCTGATAACCAGTCTTACCAAGGGGTATCGTATTACTCATTACTAACTGGGTTGTGAAGGTCAGACAGGCAGTCGCTCCATATAAATGAATCATCATTTGGACTAGAACCGAACCCCAACATCACCATTGGATGCAGCTGAATTATTTTACAAATAAAATATAAAAAACATGTTTTTTTTCTATTCCAGTCTACAGACAACAGCCTCCTAATAGCTCGTTCGGAGCGCCAACACAAGGAGATAAGGTCTCATGAGTGTGAAATCTGCCACCGACGGTTCAAGCGGAAGCAGCATCTGAAGATACATCGCCACGTGCACGAGAAGGAGCCCAAGGTGTGGTGCTCCGACTGCGGAGAAGGTACGTGCTATAGTCGACAGTTGTGTGTATGTCTAGGAAAAGTATGTCTTCCTGTAATTCATCTTAGATGCTGTTCGTAAAAGAGAGTTTCCGGCTGAATAAGCAGCAGGCGAGCTGAAAGCATTTTTCGATCACATGTCTAGATCACAGCACCAACCACAGCGGAGCCACCTTGGCGCGGCCCTGTAGACGGTGACTTATGGGCTAGCTCGCCCGCAGTTCACCAGTGACAATGTGTTATCAGAAAGTAGCCCTACTTGTGAGTCAAGCCCAGAAAGCAACATTGTCAGATTCCCTAACGACTACTAGATCAACCAAGAAGTGAAATAAAAAAAATAAGAATTCTTACAATATCGCGCCTGTTATTTCCGAAACATTTGGCAGAAGTGTTCATAGCCAGTAGTACAGCACATCCTCAATTCACCTATTATGTTTGAGTTCCATGTAATTGGGTGCAAGCCTATTGCCATCGACAAGGCACAAATCTAAACTCCGAGCTTCTACTGAGAAGTTCCATGTGGAAAATCTCAATAATACATGCATGAAAAATAATAAAAACTGTTAAATAATTGCAGGTTTTCCTACAAATGCACAGTGCGAGGCTCACCAGTGCACCTCGTCGTCCCAGTTAGTGGTCACACAGTTCGACGAGGCGCCTCAGGGAGCTTCCTTTTTCGAGGAGCTTCCCCCTCCGCCCTCCCCGCAAGTCATTGCTCAGGAAGCCAAGAAAGAAAACAAATACCCACAGGAATTTGTGAGTGACAACATTCTGATAAATTATAATACAATACAGCGATCAATATTTAAGCGTAGCCAAATTGTTAAGAGCTAAAGATTTTTTTACTATATTCTAAATGTCATTACAGCCGTTTTCTGTAGCATACTTACGTATAACTGTTAGTAAATGCCTACCCAGGAAGCTATCGGTGTTTTTATATAAAAAAGAATATCCTATCTACCTGCTAGATTCATAGAAAAATAAAAAGAGCTTAAGATTTTCTTACTATATTCTAAATGTCATTTACAGCCGTTTTCTGTAGCATACTTACGTATAACTGTTAGTAAATGCCTACCCAGGTAGCTATCGGTGTTTCTATATAAAAAGCAATATCGTATCTACCTGCTAGATTCATAGAAAAATCACGTTTTGACGTTTGTTTTCCAACCATCCAGTAAGCAAAATTTCGAACAGAGAGATAGCAATCTACCACAACCGGCTAGTAAGTTATTGAAAATGGCTGTTAGGGACAATTAGTTATTGAAAGAAAGAATAAATATTTATTTGATAGATCATACAGGATGGAAGTGGTTATCACGTCTTACATCATTCTGAACCCCACATAGAAACCTGATGCTACATTTATCCCTTTTAGGACCAAAAAGCTACCCATTAAACCACAAAAAATCTTCATTTTTGTTCCAGATGGACGTATCAGAGCTAGCAGTCCTCGACAGCGTGCAGTACGTAGAGATGGAGGAGAGAGAGCTGCCCACCCCGCAGCGAGTGTTCGTCTGCAAGTACTGCTCCAAGCCCTTCAAGAGGAAAGACCATTACAAGATACATCTGCATATACATACCGGTGTCAAGTCCTTCTTCTGTACTGAGTGCGGGAAAGGTAAGCACTTATCACAATCTAGCATATACCCGCGGGATCATACTACCGGAATCAAAAAAAGCCTATGTGTTAATCCAGAAATAAGCTATCTTGATACTACATTTTTAACTGACTTAAAAAAGGAGGATGTTCTCAATTCGTCGGAACCTTTTTTAATGTTTGTTCCCTGATTACTCGAAGAAGGCTGGACCGTTTTGGATTTTGTTTCGTTTGAAGGGGTATACTTGCCAGGTGGTCCCATGATCATCAAGTCACAACAAAAAAAGTGATAAATAACTAGCTTCAAAAGTCGGTGACAAAAAAAAGTTTTATCTAGATAATCCATTTGAGCGTGAAGGAGTAACAAACATACACACATAAAAACTTTCGCCTCTGTAATTATTCACTACAAAAAGTATAGCATCAAGATTTTTAGTTTTTAAACTTATGTTGTGGTAGAATTGATACAGGTTTTGTGAAATATTATGGCAGAATTCCAGCTTGGTTCAATTCCCTCCCGGACACATACTTTAATCATTCGAAGACGTGTTCATAATTTAAAAACTTGATGGCAGATAGGGTCGAAGACTTGTTAATGAAAACCCGATAATGTTCCTGGAATTTTAATGAAGGATGCAGTATTTTTAGTTCGTTTGTAGAGACAGACGTCGATACAGATCTTCAAAATCTGTCCATCTTAAACATATTGTAAATTTGCTTGTTAACATTTTTTCTAATTATGATTTAAAGTTTATTCGAACAAGTCGAGCTGGTTAGCGATCAAAGCTAAATCATATTCTATAAGTAAGTAATTTAATGATTTTCTGTTTTTCTCCAGGTTTCTACCGTAAGGACCACCTACAGAAACACATGCTGGTCCACAACAAGACCAAGCCTAAGAAGGAGATCCCAGACCTGTACCCCATCAGCAAAGTGCCCCTGCCTAGTAAAGTGCTACCTAGTAAAGCGCCGCTACCTAGCAAACCGCCCAAGAAGCAAGTCTTACCTGAGATTACTATACATGTAAGTAGACAGACATTATTCGCTTTTTTATTGTGTAGTTAGTACCTAACCTGGTGTCAGAGTTTTGATGCCGTCCATGGGCATCTGACTTGGCGAACACGAAGCGACGCGTGATTAGCACTTGAACAAGCATGGGACACCGCAAATCTAGGTCCGTCAAGGGACATTGTCAATTATCAATAGGCTAGTTTCCACCATCAATAAATTGCAAATCTATTTAGTCCGTCAGTATTGGAAAATAATGGACACGTATTTTTTGTTTTTGTAAATCAATTAATACTGACGAAGTTAGAACGCATCAAAACTCGGGAGTGGGGGCTCGTGACGTCACAACGCACTAAAAAGTATAGCACGGCGTAACGTTTTTAGAATTTAAAAAGCGTCATATCTTCGTCAATTTTGGTTTATGTGACAAAATAAAAAATACGGGTCAAATATTTTTTGATGATCGACGATATTTTTTGATTGTGACGGACTAATTAGAATTTTTCAGTAAACAAGCCTATTATCGACATAGACATGAAAATAGGATTGTAAATATCTAATTAATTAAATTCAGTCAATTTTGTATTTTTTGCATCCTTCTGCCAGAGCGTTCGTTATTGGCGTTGTTTAAGGGTAGTGAATCTTTTTCAAACGTTGATCAAAGTCAATGTTAAAACACTTCTGAAAATGTCATAAAGGAAGAAACTAATATTTTTACTAATATCGAATAAAAATACAAAAAGTGAAGAACAACGAATGTTTACATGGTATCCCTTGTTTAGTACTTACTGGATATGAATTACTTACGCCTGACCTGCTAATCTGAAGAACAATTGAATTTATCCATTCTATTCAAAATTAGGCGCTAAACTTCTATGGAAAAATGCTCAAAAAAATGAATAAAGAAAAAAAATCTGAAACAATAAATAAAATTATTCCTCAGTGAATATAAATTTTTGCCGAATTCCTTTTAATTAATTTATATACTAATTTTAGTCACAGTATAAGAAAATTGTCTTTATTAATGTTTCAGGCTCCATCAAACACAAAACTCCGTGTACCCCTGCAAATCAAAGTCCCGTACCAGATGGTGATGTCTATGGACAACGGAGAACAACGCGCAGTCACTATAGACCCTCAGGCGTCGCCCTCCTAATGTACGTAGTAGTAAGAATTAGTCATTTTATAAGTGATTATTGTTCTCTACTTTATAAATTGTGGATTTATATTTTATTATTCGTATCGTTTCACACTTTTTTAATAGGCACTATTAAAAATGGAACCGATTTTGAATTCCTAAGCCAGGTGAATTAATCAAAACTAATAAACTTCAGTCCAGCATTCTTGGATCATTATTTGGTGTAAAGGTGTTTCACTAAAAATGATGATAAAAGTGGAGCGTCAAAGAACGTAAAAAGATAGATAGCAACATTTCTTAAGTGATATATTAGAGTAATACATGTTATTTGTCTTTCTCTACTAAAGACGATGGCCATCTTACTTGCCTTCTTTTTTTACCGGTAGTTGTTAAGACGCCTGCGGAGCATGCGTATTTCATACAAACGTAATAAATTGTAAATTAAACAAATTCTTAAGGTGTGTGTATTTATTTCGATTGAATTACAAAATACCTAGGTTCCCAAATATTTATTTTGATTGGACACTAATTTTAACAAGATTTATAAGAAGAATAAGTTTTCTATAGAAATTTTAAATTCCTCATATCTCGTCTTCGTATCATTGTCCTCTCAAAAAATATATTTGGGAACATAGATATTCTGGAATCCAATCGAAATAAATACATACTACCTTAAGAATATGTTTGATTTACAAATCATTTTGGTATTACGTTTGTATGAAATACGCATGCTCCGCCGGCCCCTTAAGCACCATGACTGTAGACAGCTGCAATTCCCTTTTCGTGTTATAAAACCTTGAATAATGGTGGAAAGGTTATCAAAACTTTTGATTTAGATAAATTGGGATTTGCTGCTGATACTACTAAAACACAATCTCGAATACTGAACGAAACTGAATACTATTTTAAATATTTTTGGTCAAGTAATGAGAATTTCTGTCTTTTAGAATTTCGAATTGTCTGCTCTATACAAAATAATGAATTATAGTGTTGATTAAATAGCTATCTTTTTAAATATCAAATCTTTTTTTGGATTGAGATAGAACATATAACTTTGTATGGAACAGAGCATTTATTTATAAATTTAGTTCTTAAAACATTGTATATAGTTATTTGAAATGAATGTGGGGAGATATAAAGTAGGCGACAAAATATGTTCTTGCTAGTTAAAAACATGTGGAGTAATTATTTCTCTTTATTTAGAGTTTCATGTTACCCGGCAAAGTAACGAAACTCATAATAATTAAAAACATATCATGTGTAGACACGTGGTCCCACTTGCCAAAATAGACAGGACCGACCTGTGTGGAATATTTCATGTCCATTCGTTAGCATGGAAAGGTCATCCGACGGCCAAGCGGGTGATTCCGTTATCAAAAAGCAAGTTACTCATAAATATTTGTTTTTGAAGTGAAAACTTCTTTAGGCGCTTTAAGGGGCCGGCGGAGCGTGCGTCGTTCATACAAACGTAATACCAAAATAATATGAAAATCAAACATATTCTTAAGGTAGTGTGTATATGTCACTATACAATTGTCAAACATGTTATATGGTAATATCTCTGGCGATATTGTAATCTCTCGAATTATTGTCAAACGAAAATACTGCTTACAATAAAACGCATTATTTTTCGTGAAATGCATGCGATGGTAGTCAACTCACGCGGTGTGGAGGGAAGGAGGGGCCCCTTGCCCAGTGGTACCGCTCGCATGAAACGATAATGTACCATTCCTGAGAAATATAACCTAACCTTAAAACACTTTATATTTCCCTAAAAAGCGTAGTCGACGGAGCCCCGCTACGCGGGGCCCCTATTTCCGAGTACAGGGTTTAAAGGAACCTAACTAACCTAATTGGGGGGTGCCCCAAGTCTTTTAGGGTGAACAAAAATCATGGGACTCGCGTACCTAACGCTTCGTAGCACTCGTAGCCGATCTTCACGGCGTAGCACCACTTAGGCGTGCGCGGAGCACAACCTGTAGCAGATATGATAAGATTACTTAGTTTTCATTTCCATTGGCAGTTCCCAAAGATGGGGGCAGCCCCTTTGTTTTTTTTTCATATATTTGTCGTCTACTTATATGCATGAGCACGGGGTCCAACTACATAGTATATTGCCATGATCTCAATGATAAAGAATTGCATATCTCTCAAATTCTTCTTTTAGTATAATAACATTGAATGTTCTTCGGTAATGACCTTTGATACTTTATTGTGATTTGCTATGTATTAAGATATTGTGGAGAAATACATTGTTAGTTTTAAGTGTGTCACTATATAGGTATATGTGCCATGAAAACCAAATACTCGGATTCGTTGCCAGTTTTAATTCCTCTTATCGAATCATGTTTTTTAATAGTGTTTTTCACTACAATTTCGTATTTTTTTATCTACTTAGTGCCAAAAAAAACTTAATTTATTTTTTCAACTTTCAATTTACAAAAAACCTATTAATTTGCTAAATTGAGTTTTTTATTTGTCTAATAGTTACCAAATCATGTTTTATCAATTTACATTGTGACTGGCAAAGTTATCGAAATTAGGTGTAAGTTTATCTTTCTGTAAAGTTCCTCTATTTTGTCTTTTCACTGAAAATAACGTTGTGATTCTAATCTAAGTTTATTAATGTGACATGAAAGTACAAAAATAAAGTATTTTGCACTCAAACCTCTTTGTTGTTTGAACTCGTGTTTGTGATGCTCAAAGTGACGTCACTAAACAAATTTATCAATTATCGATAGTACTCGTAATCTTGGTATCCTACGACTTTACTTAAAGACAATTAAGCCCCTTCGTACACAAGGTTACTCAAATCTTAGATACTCAACGATTTTAGTCTTCAAGCGACTGTCTCCATACAAATACATTTAAGTTCGTACACGAGTCGCGTCACCGACATTCGTCCCGCGACTCGCGTCGTGCTATTCGCGCACTACTTGCCGGACGAGATCATCGCTACATAAGTCACAGCGATTTCCAAGATGGCATTTAGATTTTTGACATTTTGGGAAAAATGTGATCTGCTTAGCGACTGAATAGGCAATTCGCGTCTTGCGATTCAATGTCGTGTGTATGGACCGTGCGCTACTCGATACTCGCGACTTGATACTAATGTGGTATACAACATTAGTATCGAAGATTTTTGTGTACTAAGGGGCTAACACTAAATATAGAAATGTTTCAAATAAAACCACAAAATCAAGTAAAATATTTATATTTAAGTTAAAATACGAAAGCACAATCTTGGCAGAAGGAAGCTGGATATCACTATGTTCTATTATTATTATGACTTGTGGAAACATACTAAGGGATTGGGTTTATATCATACAAACGGTTGTCCAGCATAGGTGTGTAGCAAATGAAGGAAGAAAACCTTCGCAAAGTTACATAATCGTTTCTCGTACGACCCGAATGGCGCAGCGGTAGTAACGCTGCCTTACGTTCTTAGGGCCCCGGGCTCGAAACCCGGTAGGAGCAAATGTTTGATGAGCGTGGACATTTCGATGGATAGATCATGGATGTATAAATGTATAATAAGGATGTATTTACAAACAAAAAAGTATCTATGTAGTATATCAACTATCTGGTGTCCACGACACTAGCCTCGTTGCTTAGTGTGGCACTAGATGGCGCTGTGTGTAATGTCCAGCGATATTTATAATATCATGCAATATAAGTAATGTTTTTGCTGCGTCACCTACGCTGGGCAATGTGCAATTGCGATATCGCTGTAACGAGGTGTCCTGCGTGAGCGACGAACACGACGCGACGCGACGCTGCGAACGCGACGAACGCGATCAACTCAACGGCATGCCCTGTTTGCGGCCTATCTGACAGTGCGGCGAGACGCGTAATAACGCGTACTTGTTTTGAGGGCGACCAGATGCGACTCCACGAAAGACGAAATGGCTGATTCAAAATTGTACTGTAGTTCTCCCTGATTTGAGATGTAATGGCCAAAATCACGTTGGACATTTGTCGCGTGTAGCATCGCGTCGCATTACATCGCGCCTTATCGCGTCGTATTCGTCGCTCAAGCAGGACACTGCGTTAAAAATACTAGGTACTGTAAACAATTAATTAGATATTATACAATTCAGAAAGTACTGCTTAGTAAAGAAACATACTTCTATTTTACTCTGCTTCTGCTTGTGAAGTCGCATTCGTGGCTCTATATTAGAGCAATCTAGGCAGAAACATACATAAATTAAAAAAATATAATCGACTTAAACAAAATTAAAAACAATTTTGTACTTAAAACCTTTTAAAAAATTACAGTTTCCAAAACTTTCTAAGACTGAGCGTCCATTTTTACTATAAAAATATGTTTTGTACGTACCTAACTGAACGACTACCCGAAGGTATGTTATATACTATCCTAATATACGAGTTATGAACAAACTTTCTATGGTATATAACAGCTATGTTGCATAAACGTTTGCTTACATTAGGTACCGACATCGAATCACATAACCGAACTGACCAGATACAAATCACACGTCATACATCAAATAAACAACAATAATAATAGAAAACAACCCTTAAAGGAGTACAACATTTCAAATTTATGTTAAAACAATAAATATATGTATAAAAATTTACATCACAGCGAAATATATTGTTTAGAATTCAGGTTCAGAACTCATCGAACTTACGCGTTATCTTCATTTTAGTACATCACACCTTATCCAATTAGACAGTTTCATTCCGAACGTAAACTGGATATTGTAACGCCGCGTACTAACTAAAGGGAACGGCCGCGCGAAATTACAATCATTGCATATAAAAAAATGAAATAAAATAATGCTGTTCATTCTTCCGTAAA
This sequence comes from Xestia c-nigrum, assembly GCA_916618015.1. Lineage (NCBI taxonomy): Eukaryota > Metazoa > Arthropoda > Insecta > Lepidoptera > Noctuidae > Xestia > Xestia c-nigrum. Next base: position 6,504,251 of record OU745249.1, read on the forward strand.
ACCAGGAAGCGCACGACTTGTGTTCGCGCGACGTTCGCTTTTATGAGGACACGGGGCTATACTCTCTTTCACCTAATACAGCTATGGCAGTGAGCAAACTATTTTATATTATTGCATAAACTGCCCTTATAGCAAAGCTTTGCCTTGGCGATACTCCACATCAATTTTGAAACAAATTATATTACATAAATGTTTCTAAGAAGAAAATAATTAAACGATTTCATTTTACTTTCCCTTTTGACGGCTCTATCTCTTACTTGCAATCTACTACAAATTCTTAGCCAATTTATTTACAGAAACGTTTTCAAAAATACTTCCAGGCTTGCAGCTCCGAAACTGGCTTGTCAATGAACACTTTTACAGTACACTTCAGCCAACTTATCTGTGCAGGCGGGAAAACACAACTTTAATAAATGTACCAATAATGACATATCGATGCATTTTTTCCTTGACAAGCAAAAAGGGGCCATCTTGAACTGCACACTTAAACTATCCATACTGTACATGGTATCTTGGCATAAATATGACATATCGCAATGTAATTTATGTAATATATTATGTACACTTCAACCAACATATCTGTGCAGGCGGGAAAACGCAGAACTAAAATAATGTACCGAATTTGACATAAAGATGCACTTTTTTGGACAAGGAGCGCCAACTGCAAAATTAAAGTGATCGCACTGTAGTTTTTTCTCGTACGTACCTGAATGCCTCAGTAAGGCATTTAGATAAAAACGGGAATGGTGCCGTAGTTACGGCCAGGCCGGTACTGTACCTACTTACATTCGACTAGATTCGTATCTCACATCCGATATGAAAGATCGGTGCAACAATAGTACATTTTGATACAAGTGAAGAAAGTTTGTTATTGTATTCGAGGCGGAATTAACACACAAGCCGTAGACGAGGGTGTTTTTGAGCCACGAACTGCAATAACAAATGATCACGTGTATCAAACGTCGTTTCAATCGTCGTTTTTCAATACAGTTTTGAAGAAATAGAATGAAAGAACGAAAAATATTTTTCGTTCGAAACTATGATTTAATTTTCGTTGTTTTTCCGCGCTTTGCTTTCGCCAGGTTGAAGGAGAAACAAGGCCGCTAATCAGCCTAATATAATTTAATGAATTTTATATTTTTGAATTTAGAAACAAACAAAATGTTAATCTATACTAATAGTATAAAGCAGAAGAGTTGGTTTGGTTGGACGCGCTTATCTCAGAAACTACCGGCTCGAAATGAAAAATTATTTTTGCGTTGAATTGTCCATTTATCGAGGAAGGCTATATAACATCACGCTATGAACAATAGGAGCGGAGCAGCAATAAGAAATGTTGCAAACGGGAAAAAAGCTTCCGTTGAGCAGGCGATGCGTTGCGATATCAAAACTTCACGCGAACGAAGTCGCGGGCAGAAGCCAGTTTATTAGTAAATATAAGTAATAAAGTTAACGCGGTAAAGACGCAAATTGCTTTGGTGAAATTAAAAAAAATACATTTACGTTGGACTAAGTATAGCTATACTATCTCAGGCAATTTTCATTTCCGCACACTGTTGGGAAACTGTCATAAAACGCACGCGTGCGAATAAATTGCATGTTTAACCTAATCGTAGTGAGATAAGAACCAGCTTTCGAGGAAGTGTATTGAAAAATATAATGTTGCTCTCCTATATTAAAAAATATGTACATTCTCTAACGAAAAATGGGCATTTACACTATTTAGGATGTCATTGAGGTGTTCTGCTACACAAAACACTTACATGTAGGTTTTCTTAATCGATATTGCTTTGGAATTTACTTACGTTCAATAGTGCTCAAGTAACTAACTGGTCTTATCTAGGTAAAAGGTTTCAAATATATGTCATTTAATCATTTTAATTTACTGCTCTAAAGAGGGGAGTTGATTCTTTGCCTGTTTCAATTTATAAACGTTTTCCTTGATGTTAAGCTCTGTCTTGCGCTACTAAGTAAATAAAATATTTTGAACTAATTAACAAAATTTCGAAAAATCAACGTAACAGTTAAATCATCATCATCAGCCTATAATGTTCCCACTGCTGGGACACGGCCTCCTCTCAATGAGAGGGAATGGGCTATAATCTACCACGCGGGCCCAGTGCGGATTGGTAGATGTCACATGTCTTCGAATTTTTGGTTCTAGGACATGCCGGTTTCCTCACGATATTTTCCTTCACCGTTTTAAGAGCAGCGGTGATGAAATAAATTACACAAAGTAATGCGCCTGTCTGGGTTCGATCCCACGACTTACTGTTCGTAAGTCGGGGCCGCCACCACTGGGCCACCGCTGCTCTAACAGTTAAATAAACATCAGTAATTACACTTCATAGCAGATAATAATATATTACACTGTTCCACGATTCCAAATTACCTATTTACACGACCACTTGAATCAACTCACCTCCATCGTAGATAAAGAAAGTAATACTTCGTCTGGCAGCAAAACTGGGCGTATCATTATTTCTCTGAATCTAATAACTCGGTTTTCAGTTCAAGTTGCATCACACTTTCAGCCAAACAGTATTGTACTGTACCTAGTCTATAGTTTGTCGTTCAGAAATATCACTCAATAGCGCGAGAGACAAGTGCCTTCAGGATCGATATATCGACGTTGCAAGCAAAGTTTATCAACGGGAAATACAAAAAAGGCGGTAAGGTAAAGTTACTCCATAACGAGTAAGTTCGGTATTAATGCATCTCGAGAACGTACGCAAGCTTCACCTCGAAGTATTATTTCCTTATCTATCCTCAACCTACGATAGTCCTAGTCGAGTCGAGCCGCGATGAGTGTAAGCAGATCGGTGGCGTTCTTATCGTCGGAGTGCGGTCAGGAGGGGTCGGGCGTGGGCGCCGGCACCGCCATCGCGAGCGGCGGCGAGTTCGACGAGCTCTGCTGCGACATCTCCGCCTTCACCCGCCGCGCTATGTGCGACCGGGTGTGCTTGCGGAGGTGGTCCTTGCGGTAGAATCCTGAAAATGTGGAAATTATAAAATCACACCTGTAACCTCTGAATTACGAGTTCAGGACGCTCACGTATCACCCGTTATGGTTCAAGCATGATCATTTAATTAAAGGTAGGTAATAGTGGCTGGGGGTAAGGGGAAAACCCAGGTTTACATCACCTCGAGACACATCAATCCATTGGTTACTGGTAGTCAGACGCCTGAAAGTGTGAAAACCAGTCAAGGGGTATCCTATTACCCAGCGAATGACTTAGACAGGACAGGACAGGAGGAGAGATACTCACTCCATAAAAAAACTGATATTCAGCTGCATCCGGTTAGACTGGACGCCGACCTCTACATTAAGAAATATTGGGCACTCTGGACAAGTGCCCATGGCGGCCATGGGCACTTGTCCAGAGTTCATGAGGTCCAGATGTCAAGAGATCATGAGGCCATGGTATGGCCTCATGATCCAAGGAGGCCCAGTGCCCCAAGTTCCTGTCAGTACCTATCATAGTAAGTGTTTGTCAAAAAAACTTAACTTATGCCAATGCCAGGTGAGATACTAAAACGTACAATCTGATGATTCTCTACCTTTACAGCATAAGTCAATATTTAGGTACTTTACTAGTATAAAGTTCTCCACCTCTACAAAAACACCCTAATTTCTGTATGAACTGTCACAAGAATACCTAACCTAACCGGGGTCCAAAAAAAATCTAGCTAGATTTCTCGCTCTCGCATTTTGCATCCTACAAGAGCCCCATTATTCTCCAGTGCCCAGGGCCTCCAATTGATGATTTTCTTGATCTATATGTGATTATATTGTATTGTACAACGGGCTGGTGTCCGGAACTCCACGTCATAGCGCGTATTTTGCGTATGGGCTTTACCATATCCACCACGCGGGCCCAGTGCGGCTTGGTACAAGAGCATGCCGGTTTCCTTCACCGTTTTTGAGAGCAGTAGTGATGAAATAAATTACACAAAGGAATGCGTCTGCCTGGGTGCCTCGAACCCACGACATTATTTTATTTAATCTATATGTGATATAATCATATTATTATTTAGTTTAACTCACCTTTCCCACACTCATTACAAACATGCCTCTTCTCCCCTGAGTGGATGACGAAGTGCAGCGTAAGTTGCTCCTTCCTCTTGAACGCCTTCATGCAGACTGAGCAGACGTGCGGCCGGTCCGGGTTGTGCGACTGTTTGTGGCGCGTCAGATGGTCTTTACGCTTGAGGGCTGCGTTGCAGATGTCGCAGATGAACCTGGAGCCACGGAAAGTATAACATTGAAATAAGTGTTTCTGGACTCTGACTTCTTATGATCCATGTTAGAAATCCACCTAAGTATGTATGTAACAAAGGCTTGAAATCTTGAATACCCTATGTCAGTCATTAAATAATCCTACTAATAATTCATATTTCTATGCGAAAGACTGATTGCTAATTTTCACCCCTTGATTTCGGTATCTGTTATCCCAATAATAAGTTCATTAATTTCCGACCTCATCGCGGGCAAAAGCAAGTTTATTTTTAAATAATTATTAAAAGCAAAATCTGATCCATGGGTATATCTCAATATTCTAGTAGAACTAACTCTAGTTTAAGAAGTAAGTTGAATCTTAATACCTTCTTTCCATGGTGTGGCCCACTAGATGCTGCTCCAGAAGCTCTCTTTCAGGATACGCCATGTGACATTCTGGACAGCAGTACAACGTGCTGCCATCTGCATAGAATCAATAAAATACGTTCATTTTATATTTTTGAGTTTATTTGTAGGAATGCCAAATCTCGTAAAATTAACCGCGTACTCAATAGGTACAGCATTCTGAACCCGTTAATTTTCATCGGTATTTAAAAAAATTAAATCAGTTGTTCCTGCTCATTTTCACCGTGAAGTATTGCACTTTTGTAGGAAACAGCAGTTTTTTTTATTACCGTTAAATAAAATCTATATGGGAATGACCATTTGTGCGACCCTCCCACCCTGTATGTAGGTAGTTTCTTACCCAAAGCAGTAGTAAGTCGTATCTCTCCCGGCTTGGGGCGCGGCTTCTTCTCTTTCATGGACTTCTTTCTTTTCTTCTTTTTAGACATGACGACGGTGTTGGTGCTCTGGTTCGTGGTCTGGTTGATTACCGTCGACGTCTGTACCACCACGCTGTTAGTGTTCGCGGGCATCTGCTGGAATATTTCAATTATATTTTGTAAGCTGATTGGCAAATACATATATTTGCCATTAATATTTATGTATTCGACTTTTACTGAGTAAAACTCATATAGGATCCTTCTTAGCCCTTGGTTCCAGGGCTACGGTATCTCTTTAGAACAGTTCCGCAGCCCCGGCGCCCTTTCCTGGTGGACCACTTCCTTTTTGCTGACATCTATTTGAGGCGCCCGTGGAACACTCTGGCGTCGTCGACACGGTCTGTCGTCATAAGACGGACGGACGGCGAGCTAGCCCATAGCTCACCGTCCAAAGGCCCGCGCCAAGGTGGACCCCGGCCACGACACCGGGGACGTGAGGTTCTCTCCATCTCACGTTCCGTCACCTCCTTCGCTAGCATGACTGTTGACGCAGACGTTGTGATATGGCAATGGAATGGCGTGTCAGGCGTGATCAACCAAATAAACACTTCGACAGTATATCCAGACTTTTATTTATCAAAATACAAGCTGATATTACACGTCCATTGTATATTCGATATGATGAATTAAGATTAAATTGGAGAATAATTGAGACGACACAAAACATAAAAAGGGCAGAGACTGCAGAGAGCCGTGAGCAGATAAGTAGTTGTCAAAATCAGCAAAAAAGACAGATGACAACTTCAAATGACATTTAAATAAATATGGCTGCCTTTAAGCTGCGTTCATGTAGAGCTTACACAACTCCTAATACTCCTCCTTAAGCGCTACATGAGAGAAAAAAAAACTACTGTAACTCTACACAATATTTAAAAAAACTCTACATTCAAGAGTTACATACTCTACCTACTTTAGAGCGACTCTACATAATTATACATATGATTCAATTCAATAATAATTACATGATTCATCACAATATCACAATATTTATCATTAATAAAATAAGTACAACAAAACTTTAACCATTTGCTCCACAAACTCTCACATTTAAACATTTTACAAAATTACAATGTTTCTGCGCACATAGTGGCTTTGTCAATACATCTGCTAGCATGTCATTAGTAGGTAAGTATCTTACAGTTATGTTTCCTTTTTGTACTAAATCCTTTACGAAATGGTAACGCAAATCAATGTGCTTCGTTTTCTTATGCGAATATTCTTTACAAGTAATAATCTTTGAGCACTTTGATTGTCGTTGTATACAATTACATCAAAAGTTTTGGTAATAATTTCAGACAAGAAATTCTTCACAAAACAAATGTCCTTGCAAACGTCACTAATTGCTAAGTACTCTGCCTCTGTACTTGATAAAGCTATACTACGCTGTTTTCTAGCTTCCCAATTGATTAAACAGTTACCTAATTTTATAACAAATCCAGTGTAGGACTTTCTGTCTGATGAGTCATTAGCCCAGTCGGCATTTGCATAAGCACTGATATTAAAATTAGTACCTTTTGTAAAATGAAGACCATAGTTGATCGTCCCTGCTAAATAACGAAGTACTCGCTTTGCTGCGCGCCAATGACTCGTGTCGAAACATACACTGTATTGACTAAGTTGACTACAAGCATAAGAAATGTCCGGGCGTGAGCACACACTCAAATACATTAAACATCCCAACAGTTGTCTGTATTTGTATAACTCATCATCAAGACCCTTCCCATTAGACTTTTCTAACTTACAATTTACAGGTAACGGTGTAAGTACTGGCTTGCAGTCACTCATATTAAATTTAGCTAGCAAACATTTTATATAATTAGACTGATCTAGCACTATTGTATTATTATATCTAGTGACATTCATGCCTAAACAATTTTTTAATTGGCCTAGATGACGTATTTCAAAGTTTTCTTTCAATAATGATAAAACATTCCTAATACATCCATTATGAAATATATAACAGTCATCGACATACAGAGCAATTATTATATAATCTTTATCATTTTTCTTTATATATACGCACGGTTCGCACTTACTTTGAGTATATCCATTATTAATTAAAACATTATTTATTTTTAAATTCCACATACGGCTAGCCTGTTTGAGACCATATATACTTTTATTCAGCTTACAAACTTTACTTTTATCTGAACAAAAACCTTCTGGCTGCTCCATATATATAATCTCATCCAGATCACTATTTAGGAAAGCCGTGGTAACATCAACATGGTCCATCTGCAAATTCATTTCTGTTGCAATGGAAAATAAAATTCTCAATGTGGAATGTCTGACAACAGGTGAAAAAGTGTCATTGTAGTCTATACCTTCTTGTTGACTAAATCCACGGGCAACCAATCTAGCTTTATACTTATCTAGTTTACCTGTGGCATCGTGTTTCCTTTTGTAGACCCACTTGCACTTTACAATGTTTTCACTTTCTGGTCGATCGACTAATGTCCAAACATTGTTCTTAATTAATGAATCATACTCACATTTCATGGCGTGAAGCCACTGCTCACAGTCAGTAGACTTTGTAGCTTGCTCGTATGTATTAGGCTCATTTGCCAAACTCTGCTCAATTAGCATCGCCGATAAGTCATAATCATTATATTTAAGCGGAATTTTACCTCTATTAGTACGTACGGGACGCGAGCCAGAAGCAACACTTTGCACATGGTCAACCTCTCCTCCTCGAAGTGTGGCATCAGGCAGAGAAGACACAGCATCCCTGCAGACGTTATCCTCATCACCATTATTACCATTTCCTTCAAGTGTGGCAGCAGGCATAGAAGACATAGTGTCCTTACAGACATCATCCTCATCACCTTCGTCACCAGTACCGTAGACCAGGTCCGACAAGGGAGACCACACTGAAGGTGTTAGGTCACTCTCAGATCCTGAAATAGGTGATTCCGTAGTAGACTTATGACAAATATTATCACAGACATTATTAATAATTTTATCATTCATTTCATTTGCATTATTATTATCACAGTCAATATTTAAAATTTCATTATCAATATTTGTATAATTATTATTATTTACAATGCATTCATGAGAGATAAAATCATTATTCTTGCTTTGTGTTTTAAAGTGAAGTCCTCCAATAAATTCATCTTCTAAAAATGTTACATTTCGTGAATACACAACCTTTTTAGGATTATATGGATCAAGGAGACGGTAGCCCTTAAAAGTCTCACCATAGCCAACAAAGATATATGGTTTAGCTTTAGCGTCAAGTTTACGACGTTTTACATCAGGAATATGAGAAAATGCTACACAGCCAAATACGCGCAAATGACTGAGATCGACTGGCTGTCCAGTCCACTTACTCTCAGGGATATCATCTGACAACGCGCTGGTAGGAGACTTGTTCTTCAGGTATATAGCAGTCATTACTGCTTCTCCCCAGAAACGTTCAGACAGACCCGCGTCATGTAACATGGCCCTAGCTTTCTCAAAAATCGTCCTATTGACGCGCTCCGCAACTCCATTCTGTTGTGGACAGTAAGGCACCGATGTTTGATGTATTATCCCTTCCCTTTTAAGAAAATCAGTCAACGTTCTATTACAGTATTCAGTACCGTTATCGGTTCTTAAAATTTTAAGTTGCAAACCTGTTTGTTTTTCAACCATATTTTTAAAGTTAACAATATGTGAACTCACCTCGGATTTTGTTTTCATTAAATAACCGAAGGTTTTTCTAGTGCAATCATCCGTCAGAGTCAAAAGATAACGGGCACCGCCCCAACTGCTGACTTGAATGGGCCCACAGACGTCGGAATGCACAAGCTGGAGTGGCACGGTAGATTGGCTTCCCACAAGCTTCGGATAAGGCTTTGTATGCATCTTTCCAGTTAAGCAGGGAACACACTTGTTTGGCGAGTCGTCATCCTGAAAAACGACACCACAACATTTACCACCACCCCGTAGGCTATTCATACCTTTCTGGCCAATATGGCCTAAACGCTTATGCCAGACTGTCGCAGACACCAATGCAGTATTGACACTCTCTGGCTGCTGCCTAGGATGCACCAGCATGGAATGTCCCAACACATGCGGCTTGCACTGCTGTATCTTATACAAACCATTCACATTTGTAGCAGCTAAAATTTGGTTGCCAGTTAAAGAACTTATCTCATTATAAACATGACACCCATTTTTATCAAAAACTACTGTAAAACCATTGTCACACATTTTACTTACAGACAATAAATTCGTTGACAGATTGGGAACAACTAAAACATTTTCTAAAGTGATATTATTTTTGTCAGTAGACAAAACTAAATTGCCAATGCCAGACATTTCTAATTGACCACCATTTGCTATAGAAATTGAGTTATTATTACAGCTTTTAAAATTTCTTACTAACCTAGCATCATTGATCATGTGAGCCGAGGCCCCGCTGTCGATGATGACATCATTATGGTGAGCGATGTAAGCCGATGCATAAAAGGTATGCTGTTCTTCTTTCTTCTTCTCATCCCTCTTTTTCTTAAAGCATCGCTTCGCTGTATGTCCTGGTTTTCGGCAGTAATCACACTTGAAAAGTTTGTTCTTCTTTACATGAAAAGCTGAAGCATCATTATCACATTTTCCATTTCTTCTGTGTTCCTCTTGAAGCAATCTCGTTCTCACTAGTTCAGAAGTCAGCGAGCTAGTTAAATTGGCAGTTTCAAGACCGGAGACTAGTGTGTCAAATTCCTGCGGTAAGCCGCTAAGTAGAATTTCAGCCACCTCACCGTCATCTATAATTTTTCCAATGTCAGAGAGTTGCTGGACTAATCCGGTGACATTTTCAATATATTCAGTCATGCTGCTAAACTTACTGTAGTCAACTCGATGTAACTGTCTAAGTAGCAGAACACGGCGATATAGACCTTTGTCCTCGAATGTATGAGCTAGCTTCTCCCATGCTTCTTTAGCTTTTGACGCTGATCGAACTATTTGGTACAAGTTGGGTTGTAGTGCCAGGCAAATACGCGCCAAGGCGCGGCTATCACGCACGGCGTCAGTATCAGTGCCGATCACGCAATCCCACAAACCTTCTAAAGTGAGTAACATCTTCAATGAAAACTTCCAGTTCGAATAAGACGAGATACCACTCAGCTTCTCCACTTGATTATTGATGTGTATCGCTGGTTGCGTTGCCATATTTCTTCTTTGACAATAAATCTGGTCGACAGTGAGTTTTGGTGATACATACAACGATGATTATGCGTAGATCCCTCGTTGCACGCCTTTCTTTTTCACTGGGGCCATAACCTGTTGACGCAGACGTTGTGATATGGCAATGGAATGGCGTGTCAGGCGTGATCAACCAAATAAACACTTCGACAGTATATCCAGACTTTTATTTATCAAAATACAAGCTGATATTACACGTCCATTGTATATTCGATATGATGAATTAAGATTAAATTGGAGAATAATTGAGACGACACAAAACATAAAAAGGGCAGAGACTGCAGAGAGCCGTGAGCAGATAAGTAGTTGTCAAAATCAGCAAAAAAGACAGATGACAACTTCAAATGACATTTAAATAAATATGGCTGCCTTTAAGCTGCGTTCATGTAGAGCTTACACAACTCCTAATAATGACTGCTTCACAGAAGAACCATGGATTGAACCAGGGCAGAACGCGAGAGGTCGCCGCCGCTGATCGCCGCTACAAGGATAACATGAGGTACCTAGGGCGCGCTCAGTCTAGATAGAAGAAACAACGATCTTTGCAGTAGTACGTAGCAGTTGGATAATTTTTGTCTAGTATTGAGTCCTGCGTTTAGAGGGGCGTATGCCCAGCAGTGGACTGCTGCAGACTGATGATGAGGATGACACAAAAGAACACCGGGTTGCATACCGAGAAGAAAAAACAATTCATAAAATCTGGCTAGAATAATTAATAAAAAAACCAAACTTACTGTGTGCGTGTGTGCAATATTAGGCATAGCATTCAACACGTTAGCATTGACTGTGGCCACAATTGTGGGTTGTTGGTCTTCTCTCTTGTTCTCGATCACAGTAGCAGGTGTGGAGTACTTCAGGAGATGGTGCAGAGGCAGTGGCAGGGCAGACAGGTAGTCGGCCACGCCGCCGCCCAGGGTCTGCCACGTGGAGCTGTCCGTCACGTCACCGATGCCTGACGCACACGATACTAGGTGAATGGTAGAGTGATGTGAGAATGATGGTAATGATATGCGAGGAAATGGAAAATCGGAGAAAGTCGCAGTCGTTGGTGATGTCAAAATGGAGGCGAAAGTAGGTTGTAGGAGTTAACTAGTTAGAGAATGTGTTTGTGATGGATGATGGACGACACGATGAACGTTATTAATGACAAAATTCCACTTCCTAATATCTTGAAAACAAGAAAATATCAAAACTGCAAACCTGTTCAGGGTTCACTGTATCTATGCTATACCTACTGCTTTAATATGTCTACTAGACATAATTCTACACTGTTAAAACTTAGTGCATAAGATAAAAGAAAACAAAAAAATATTAACAATGTGTTTGTAGAAAGTCTCTGTACCTATGCCAAGAAATAAGTACTGTTTCATGAGAAATATGTAAGCAATGACACACGAGAAGCTGAATCCACTTATGGCTGAGCCGTACTTATAAGGCTACAACTAAAGAATCATAGCGAGTTGGCTAGCCAATGAGGCCACGTTGAAATAATTTCAGAAAATATTGTAAGTATTTCTTGTACTGAACGAAATAAAGGTAAGACGGTGTAAAGGCTGGTTCTTAGATCTTTTAGTAATTGTGCAATTGTTGTCGCACTATGTATAAAATTAAACAATATTTCGGGAAAATCCATATTTTCTGCAGATGGTGATGAAATGAGTCTTAATCATAAAACATACAGGTAAAAGCTCAATCGGTTTGATAAATTAAATTCCACGGCAAGTAACTTACTGATAAACTCGGCAGGCGCGGTGTTACCGCTGCGGTCATTCCGACCTTCCTGCTTGATGGCTCGAGCCAATGCTGCAGCTTCCTTCGGCTCGTGCAGCACCACTAGAAGCTGCTGCCCTTGTTGCAGTGGCGTCGCTTGAGCTACTGAAGATAAAGAGAAGTAGACGTTAGAATCTATTATAGCAAAGGATTATGAATCTCTATCCGTTTAAAATTGGAGAAAACCCATATTTCTTGCTGTGGAAGTCTTCTAGCTGTATGACGACAACGATGATTAAAATTAAAATAATTCGGAGATATAACCTATAAGGTACCTTAGGTTATCTACTAACTACTAATACTAATAGGAAAGAACTTTTCGAACTTCCGCAAGTGTGGGGTATCAGCAAAGAGTAAAGCTACAGGAATTATGAAAGGTAATATTAACCATTGATCCCTTGATGCTGTTGCATCATGGTAGCCATGAGATCATGGTGCAGTTCCTCTCGATACTCCCTCTTGTCAGGCCGCTGCTCCGCCTTCAGATGTTGATGCACCGACTCCGCCTGCACGTAGCTGGCCTGCCCGCCGTACGCGATGTTGCCCAGGTTCACTGACGAAGACGATATCGTCTGGTATTTCACGCCAGTGTTTACTGTTTCCAATGACACGGGGTTAACAGGTGGGTGTTGACATTGGTAGGAAAAATGGAGATAAGTTACTGTGACATAACCTGGTTGTCAACATAATTACAATACAAAGTATTTTCCGCAATTTAACCCTTGTTTACTGAGATTAGGTATGCCTGAATGATCTTCAGTGGCATCAAAGCGCCGACTAACCTGTATGTATGGGTGCCAGCCCAGCAAGCGCCACAGTGCCGGGCTGAGCACTACTGACCACCACCACGCTCTCCGCCTGCCTGAACTTCACGCCATCCACAGCCACCGTGCCCGTGCCGGGCGCCACCGCGAACTGCACCCCGCCACCTCCGCCCGCCGCGTGATAGCGCGTCTCCTGCAGCACTCCTCCGGAACTACTTCCTCCACCTTCATATCCAAACTTTGCAGCGAACTGGTGGATAGAAGGGATCGCTGCCGCCGTCGGAATGTGACCAGTGAACGGAGCAAAGTTCATCGTCGGTTACTGAATCTGAAACCGCGGCAGACATCGTAGTTACGCGAATAGTGTTATGTCAGCGGGGGCCGCAAGGTCGCACGCGAGTTATAAAAAACTGCACTCGTCCTGTTGAGCAGGTGAAGTACTCGTTGCGAACCACAACAAAATGAATCAAAGGGTGCGGCCCCTAGTAGGGCGCCCACTCAACCCCCGCCATTCTGCCTCACCCCAATCATTTCTAACGCTTTATTTTTACCGGCCCGCCGTCTCACACCATCGATCTTGGAACGCGCACTGAGACGCCGCGACACGAGAAGACACAAAAGAGTGGAAACATAATGGAATGGTTACCTGTCTCGTGTCCAGAAAGTAGGTTTTCATCGCGTTTTAATTGTTCGTCGTTGATGAAATAAGTAAGTGGTGTATGTGCGGGGTGCGCGGACAAGGTGCGCAGCGCGCGCCGAGCGCGGGCGGGGGCTGCGCGGCGCGGCACACGCGCGAGCTCCTCGCCTCGCACGACACGAACCAACTTATAGCTACTCAAAGGAGTTACCCTCTGTTTCAAGATCACTGCAAGTTCAGGGTCAAAGTTTGGCAATGTAATTTACATAAGAACATCTGGTGTGACCTGGAAATCAAGGAAAAGATGTAGAAAACTAAAAGTAAAAAAAAAACAAAAGGCATACCTATTAAACTAGGGTAAGTAACCCAGGTAGGTTATTTTCTCTCTTCTTTGTTTGTAAACACGTTCAGGGACTGTAAAAATGTAAATGAGTTTCTTTTCCACCCCATTGGTTGAACATACCCCAAATATTTAGGTAGAAACAGATAAGCTGTGTAATAGGAAGAGTTGCGGCGCGGCCGCCTGCGTGTTGTGACGTTTCATCTTGTAGCGGTGAAGAAGAATGGACGGTGTCGGAAGCTGTGATCCTCAATACCCAAGTATCTTACACACAAATAAATAAGTACCGAAACGTTGTTTTATTACCCGACTACAGCGAAGTAAAAAGGAGGATTGATTCATCTACTGTGCCTTGAAGTACACAATGCCTTGCACAATATGATGGCGTAAGTAATGTTTTCATTTTATTGATGTATCAGGTACCTACCCTAATTAGAACTAACTTAGGCGGATAAAAGGGAAGGCCTTTGCCCGGTATTGTGACAATATTAGCTCATGGGGCTGAAATACTTATACAGAAAAAAGAAAGCATGGATCAATCTTCTACGGTCGCTAAGTTCATTATGAGTAGGTAGGTATTGATTTATTTGTATATTACAATATACTTGGCCGGCTGGTTAGCTGGCCGATATCAGGTGCATTGAACTTGAAAAGTTTCATTTTTATACGACTCAGATAGTAGTTAGCTAGTTTGCTTGATCAACAAGCAAACTAATGGTGCATTATTTTTTGTCGCGGAGTTTCTCAGCGAAACATTAGGTAATAATATAAAACCATTAATAAAATGGCTGTGCCCGAAAATAGTCTCGGCGGGAGTAATTTCGCAGCGATCCCATACTCGCTTTAATTTATATTCCTTTATTTTACATCGAATAAGATAGAACTACTTACATAAACAATACTAATAAGCAATTGACTAAAGCAAGGGCACTTTTTTGTGTAGGGCCTGTAGGGGCGAGTAATGGCGCGACAGAAGGTAGGCGGCAGTTATACACAGTGGGCCATTTTAGAACCCCTTTTTTTTTGTGAACCCCAAATTTTTTGTTTTTGCTCAGACCCAACTCACAGTTATTATGAAGTTTCCTGACATACATTTTTCCAATTTGAACATGATTTACACTATCGGAAATCTTATAAAAGATTGAAGATTTTGCTTTAGGCCCGCACTTAATAAACGTGCGAGGTTTGTGCTAAATGTTAGCAAACATCGATGATACTACCACAGACCCAAATAATAAATACGTGATATAAAGTTAATTGCTTATCTGATGGTTACACGATAGGTGTGAAAT
This sequence comes from Xestia c-nigrum, assembly GCA_916618015.1. NCBI lineage: Eukaryota > Metazoa > Arthropoda > Insecta > Lepidoptera > Noctuidae > Xestia > Xestia c-nigrum. The sequence continues at coordinate 6,519,305 of OU745249.1, forward strand.
AAAAAACAATACTTTTCAAAATCAGTGATTTTATTCTTAGTGTCTTCTTAATAAATAAATGTTTCATACAAAAGTTTACACTTATAACTCCGGACAGAAGTTAATGGTCTATTTACTATGTCTTAATCTTATAATACTTGCAACTAATTTCATTTAAAACCAAATAAAAAAAATACGCTTCTAAATTGGTTAACTGCTAACGTTATCTTAAATGATAACAGTAAGATAAGAAGTAAAGTTTTCGACCGAAGTACGCACAATATGCCTAAAAGTTATACAAAAAAATTAAATAAGTTTTTGAGATTTAGAACGACGAACTGAATTAAACTACGCAACGTATAATTAACTACAGACTTATATCAACAAAATGTACAAAAATACAATTTATTTAATATTAATTATAGAATGAGGAAAGAAATGAAAGTATTTATTAGACTTGGACTACATTAATTCATTAAAATAGTCACAAAATTAGCTACCAGATATAGGGAGCTCTGATTTACATAATCACCATGATATTGTTTAAAACAAAGACATCCGGATGTCCAAAACTTGCAAAACTTAATTTATGAATGTTTATCAAGCACCTTGAACTAGCAATAGCAGCGTTCTAAGCTAAGACATACAAAACATGCCACAGTGTAGTGATGCATTACAAAAACTTAATACTAAGTACAAAAATATAATTGGAAAATAATTTACACCTACTTTAAAGCTGACAATATTAATATCATGTGGTGGAAGAGCCTACATTTAACATAATTTTATATTATGACTCGCGCAAATGTGTGATACAACTTCATTTTATTAAACGTTACAAAAGCGAACAGTCGAGCAATAACCATAAATGAAATTTAAGTGCGAAATGTTTACCTAATTAGTGAGAGATTAATTAGGTAAACATTTCGCAAATAAAATCAAATAGTAATAAAAATGAGTTTTATTTTCTGGTATTCCGATGTTGAGAAAAGCTTTTTTTTAATCTTCTTAAATTTCATGAATGGTTATTTCACGACTGTTCGCTTTTGTAACGTTTAATTCACTTGCGAGAAACTTAGTCAGCTGAACAAGTCCATTCGATGGTGACACTAGGATTACTAAGCGGTAGGCCGGCAGGTAAACTTTACACACATAGTAGATACATAAAACATTTCTTAAAATACCACAACAATATGACAAACAATTTCCAAATGGGACGGATTGAATTAACACGAAGACTATACGTTGTAATAATTATTTAATTTGAAGCGAGAATAATCCCAGCATGCACCAATCAAAGGACTATAAATAAATATCACAATTCGATGGAAATAGAAAAAGTTTGTATTAAAAATAAGCACATGAGGGTAATGAGAATGCGATAAAAGCGGGTAATGGTATAAATATCACAGTGACAATGATATTTACAATGAATCTTATTGATCGCTCTCAGTGTTGTTCAAATCAAACGAGAAACCATGCATTAGAGGCACATCTTTTGGTAGTAGGTAGGTACTGAAACTTCTTGAAAATTTAGAAATGTATTGAAAACCTGGAATATAACTAGCAACTAAGACATTAAGAACCTTGTAGTCTTCTACGTGTTTTTGGATTTAAGGCAAACCGTTATGAAAAAAATAAGGTACCAGCTTACATTCGTAGACTAGAACTTAAAACCAATGTTCCAGTAAAAACTACAGACATAAATGAATTACAAAATACTGGACTATGACCTACCACAAAAATGTACTTATTACAATGACCCAACAACAACTTTGCCAAAAGGAATCACGATTGATTTTTCATAGACCAGAAAGCAAAGCGTTTTTTTTAAACCTAACCGTGCAAGATTGTGCAGCAGCGCTTGACGGAATGAGAAATGTGACATGTCATGGTATTTATCATGAAAACAAATTACATGATAGTGTGATATGTATCCACATTATACAAACATTATGCTTGAAGCTTCATCACATTCTTACAACAAAACTAAGCTGGTTCTAGTTTCGTTCCTAATCTAATTTCTCTTACAAACAACGCATGTCTTTACACGACTTTTTACTCAAGTAAGAGCTCAATATTTACCATGTTAGGTTCATTTATAGACTCATACAAGGCCACGACTTCGTAGAGTTGGAAATGTTGAGATATTTGATACAAATAATATGTTTCCAAAACTGAATTTATTAAACCTTTTAACCGCCACAGCATAAACGTTCACGCGTGCCCTCCACGCCAAGCCACAATTTCATCGACTATTTTGTCACATATTTGTGTCGTTTGGCGTACAGGGTATGTGACAATGGCGTCCAAAAGGTTAGCGTGTTTTCCGCAATTTCTATCAATCGTTAAGACATGATACCCTTCATTTGTATAAAATATCGCAACATTACTCCATTTACTTTGTACAAACAACTTTTTAGTTATAATTCGGCAGTGCATTGGGCTTATATTTCACATATCAACTGTCTTACCCTGTAATAGTTAAGTAACTGACGTATTGCTTGATGGCTCCAAATCACAACCAGCAACAATAATTATCGTCCTAATTTTAATCCCAGTAACTTTTGCACTCATTCATACTTGACTTATCAATATTTTAGAGAATACAGAAAAAGGTCAATTGCTAGTTTTTTTTTAATCATTTTCTGGCTTTGATATGTTAATTTTGAGAAGTTTGGTCTGAAGAGTTCGGATCATGCTAACTTTAGAGTCCCGCTCTAATAATCAGTTTCTAACGCAAAACCACGTCTATTTCGACAGTTTTTAAATTAGTGCTAAGTGCTACTACAGAAGCCAAACACTTTCTAAATCTTGTAAACTAATGCACTGTCTTAAAATCGTAATAACAAAGCGAGCATGTCCGAACAGATAGACGAACTTGCGTACACAGCCATCGTCTTAATTATTGTCATGAGTTTACTAGGCAATGACCTGGGGCCGGTTTATGAAGAACTCGTTGCGAAAACGGGATGGTGCTATCGGTCATGCATAGCTCGATCTCTTTTTCGCACAGGATAAATGATGGGATTAATACTTCATAATTCAGTCCCTGAGATGGACACGGAGACATCACATTAGGAGCCGTTGGAGACGTCATAAGTTCCGCATGGGACAGTGCGGGAGTGTGGCTTCAAAGAACTTATATGGGTGACAGAAGAGGGGAAAATCTCCTGCGGTAACTAAGAATTTACGAAGGATGACAGAAAAGTGACTGGGGAAGACTTCTAGTATCATGATATTTGAGCCACATTCCCGTACTGTCCAAGATGGTACAATTTGTGCGTATAAAGATTATAGAAACCAGGAAGACCAAGACTTTAAAGTATACAACAACGTTCTTTTAAATCATATTGAATTAATTTGCTCATACAATATTCGTCACAGATCCTTTTGTGAGGTTACCTGCGGATTAGATTTGCAATTTTCATACCGGACTGACCGCAAGTTACTTTACACACAAATTCGTGTTGAATATTGTAGACAGGACACATCAAATTACAATTTTCAGTATAAGCTGTCTCTAGATTTTCCGTCCTCTGTCTGGCTACGTAACCAAACAAGTTTACACTGGAAATATCTATCTTGATATGATATGAAGATGACATTCAAACCCTTATTATCCTGGTCTACAATCTTCCCTACTCCTGCAACGATTCACGGCGGGCGGGTCGCGAGTTGCGGGCGCTGACGTCACGAGTGGTGCGCCAGTAGTGCGTCGAGCGCGGTCTGCGCGTCGGCGGCGTGCTGGCTGGCCGCGAGTGACGTCACCACGTGCTGCGGGATGTTGATCTGAACCGGCATCGCGGAGTTCGAGCTTGTCGGTATCTGCAATATAATGCGCGAGGGAGTTTATAAAAGAGTATGTAGGAATTTCATTTCATTTATTCATAAACAAATTACATTGTGTGTTGAATACATAGGTGTACACGCAATTTATGTACATACAAATACAACTATGAATTTAACAATTCTCAGTGAAATTCAAATATAGTGACAGATTTAAATATAAATAAATAATGGCAAATTTTAATGATTCTAAATAAATATTATGATGTCAAATGATAAAAACAATGTAATTAATTTCTTATTGTTTATACATTCATTCAGATAACGTATACTGACATTTTTTTAGTAAAAAAAAGCTAAAGCGGAGTCAATTATATGAAGGTCTTATGCTCAGGAAAGGAATGAGGAATAGATAAGGTAAGCAGCAGCAGCAGTCTGAGAATAAGAAACATTGTAGAATAAACCTCATTCCATGTGTTTTTTTGTTTAGAAACACCTATTTTCCTTTTCAGTTGTATTTTTTAAACTTTCACGATCAGAACACATTATAAAACATGAAAACGGGTAACGTCGGGACGTTAAATTAAAGGTAAATTCGCGATAAATACCCGTTTTCTTGTGTTTTATAATGTGTTCCTTTACAGTTTTATGCAGATGGCTCCTTTTGCTTTCGGTGGCAGCATAATTTGCAGGGTGTTTGTCAGAAACCTGGTAGTAATATCTGAGGTCGTTCCTAGACCGTCTCACCCTTTACATAATAATATCAAATACTAACGTGTATAGTAATCTCGGGCATGAGGTTGTTGTTCCCGCTGGAGGGCTGCGCGGGCGCGGGCGAGCTGTCTCCCGCCGCTTCGTCTCGCGCTCGTTTGCTCTCGTGCGATCTCGTGTGCTTGCGAAGGTGGTCTTTACGGTAGAATCCTAAAAAACGAGTTTCTGGTTAAATATTTGGGAATAAAATCTTCAGATTTCATTATGCATGTAACACATTAGCTGGGCAGCAGTAGCCAAATATTGAAAAAAAAACTTTATAGCTTGAAGTGCAGGCTTTAATGAGCTATTGTTATAATCCTGGATGGGCTGCCTATTGTGGGCCTGTCCTAATAATGTCAACATGAAACACTAAAGGCTGTGTATTATGAGAGCTGTGATGTTTAAACTAAAATGTAGTTAAACCGAGTGTACTTGTTTTCTACGCCGTCCTTTGTAGCACCTAGTAATTAAAGTGTAAAATGGAGTTGGGTAAAGTAGTAATAAATTGGTTATAGCTAGGCCATTCAAGAACCACAAATAGGCTCTCGATGACGGCTTAATCGAGAATAGGGTAGCACTAATTTGTACAAATAACTTTCCCACAACTGGGCAAAGGTCTCCCCTCTGCACCCTTTTCTACCGCACAAATTGCTCCACAAAAACAGTCTGTAAGGAGTTGAAATAGGTATTATTTTACCTTTCCCGCACTCGGTGCACATCTCAGTCTTGACGCCGGAGTGTATGACGGTGTGCAGGTTGAGGTGCTCGCGCCGCTTGAAGCCCTTCCGGCACACGCCGCACACGTACGGCCGCTCCGGGTTGTGCCCCAGCTTGTGGCGTTCCAAGTGCTCCTTGCGTTTCAGACTGGACAAACAAATTATCTATTTTAAAATAGTTTTAGTTTAAAGGAAGCGAAGGTCGATTTTCGAGTGGTTAGTACGACTATTTTGCAACTAGAGTCAATATTACAGCGGTTCTTAAATTACCCTAGGCTGATAAAATTTTCGTTTTTCCTAATTCATGCTATTTATAGTCAGCTTCTCCCTAAGGAGAAGGAGCAGCGCCCCGCCTCCGCGCAAGCTCTGTAGGTTTCGACCTTTGACTGGATGGCCTCCCACTGACTAGATGGACTGAATTCCAAATATGAGGGATTTGTCTTAGCCCTGTCCCTCTCGTTACGGAAAGTTAGCTACCACTAGTAAGACTGTCAAAATCGCAGAGATCTTAAAAGTTGCTATGATAAGGTTGTTTGCAAAGGGCTATGTCCGTAGAATGCATCCGGACCGATGGGGCAGAGTGACGACTTTGGTGAGTGACGTTTTCTGGCACCCACTGCGTCGTCACGCAAACGGTCGTCGTTGCCGAGGGAAACTTAGGAAACGGTGGCCTGACGACTTACGATTTGTTTGTGCGGGATTTGTCGAAGAAAACCGCACGAAGATTAGAGTGGAAAGCTATAGGGGAGGCGGCGATTGACCCAGCATTGGGACAATATAGGCTTACAATAAAAAAAAAACGGTTGCTGTTGGGTTAATGGTGAGTAATATCATTGTAAAAGAACTATACAATGACCCCTTCAGGTCCATGCATGCATGGTAAATAAAAACCTACCCAGCGCCACAGATCCCACAGATGAACCGCCTCTCAATCTTATGCACAATGAGATGTATCTCCAACTGCTCCTTCTCCGGGTACGCCATCTGGCACTCGGGGCAGCAGAATATCGGCGAGCCGTCGAGCGCAGTCGCGATCACCACTTGTCCGGGCTTTGGCCGCGCCGGCTTCGGAGGTTTCTTCTTGTATTTTTTCTTCTTTTTACTCTGTATCCTAAGAGTGCCGTCTGTAAGGGAAAAGGAAAATCAGTCACCGATAATCATTCTGTTACATTGCAGTTACAGACAGATAAGCTAATACAACATCCATATATTTTATCATTTGTTCGCAGAAGTATGCACCGAACTTAGTGATACTGCAGCTAGTCACATAGCATAAGCTCAATCGGTCCTATAACTTATAAGTTGGTTACTATGGAAGTTAGTAATTAATGAAGTCTTTGTTTTAAAACCATATTTTATTATTTTAAACTTTACTCTTTTTAGAAGTTTCATGTCTCGATGGATCTGTCGAGATGTCAAGATACCTGTAGAATTATGGGTGCAAGCGTTAAACAATAAAACACAGGGGGTTTGAACTTTTTGGCCGGATTTTTTTCCGTTTTAATATTTTTTTTTTCAAAGTAGCGGCCATGCATAAAACCTATATTATTCGATAGCTGGTGTCAATACAAACAAATTTTGTATGAGGCAAAATGTTCTAAAGTGTCACTTTTCAGAGATATGAGCTGTCAAAGTTATAGTCCATTCACTGATGAAATCTTCAGCACAACTTTGATTTGATCAGACTCGCATAAAACGTGTATCACTCGATAGCTTCCATCACTACAATCCAGTTTTCTACGAAACAAAACGTTTTAAAGTATCACGTTATGGCGGAAAAACTCCAGCCACGGTTTATACAAAAATGTTCCAAACCTTTTCGTAAACCATTTTTTATTTTAAGCACAAATTATCAAAAATAAGGCAGGGAACAAAAAACAAAAGAAAATATGGTGAGGTGAAAAAAATGTGCGAGTACATACGCAAAATGACATTTAATTCATTAATTGTTATTACAATATAGAAGTAGGTAGGTATTTATTGGTACTTAACCTATAATTTAAAAAAAGAGGCGGACAGGTCTTTCTTTTAAAAGAGAAGAAGATATTTTTTTACAATTTGAACCATTTTAACCATTTTTTTTGTCAAAATATACAATAAACAAATATAGTTTATACCTAAAACAAGCTCGTTTCGTTACTAAAATGATAAATTACATTTTTTGTATACTTAATACAAGCTCGATTATAGTAATCCCTGGACTCCTTATTGTATTTCGGTCACGAGAAAATTTGCGAGTTGATACGGATTTTTTTTTTCAGTTGACAGTTCTTCACTGGCATCATTAACAGCCGTTTTCAATAACTTACTTACGTATAAGTGTTAGTTAATATATGCCTACGTCTCGAAGCGCTATCGGTGTTGCTATAAACAAAGTTAGCTTGAAATATCCTATCAGAGTCATCTACCTGTCACTTGATTCATAGAAAAATCCAATGAAACTTTACTTTTTGACATTTTGTTTTTAACGATCCGTAAGCTAAATGTCAAACAAACAGAGAGATCAACCTACCGTTACCTGTCAGTAAGTTATTGAAAATGGCCGTAAGTCAGCGGGAATAGCTCGCAAGCTGGCCTTGTGGCAGGAGTCATTAATCTAACTTCTGCTTGTATAACAGGCAAGCCCAGGACATCTTTTTTATATGTTCTAAATCCTAACCCATAGTTGGACATATAATTCAGAATTACATTTAGTGAGTTGTAATGCGAGCCTATGATACACACTGCTATGTTTAAATTTAAATAAAATACAGCAATCATTTGATGATTTTACATTTTTTTTTATATATTACCCATACACATTACAAAAGGTCACAGTAAAAAGGGTACAGAGTTGTGTAAAACGATCTGATACAATCTCTGTATATCTTAGGCAATTCTCACCCGACACCGCTCGTCCGCGCGGTCGGGCGGTGAGCATATTGACTTGTATGAAATCCGTTGATACCTAGCACGTGTAAACCGCCCGTCCGCGCGGACGAGCGTTATCGTGTGAGATTCACCGTACTATTTCATCCTACATTATCTTTTTGAAATACTAAATATAATTTATTGTAGATAAATCGTACCTAAAAACTGAATAACATTTAAAATCTGTTGGTAATTCTTGGACAAACCCTAAAATGTAATAATGGAACAATGTTTACAAAGGAACAGATCGAGTAATTCAATGAATACTTATACTAACATGATTAAGTTTCACACATTCTAAATTACATACCAGCAACACACTCAAAATAATAGGGTATTTGACATAGTAGAAAGCTACACGTTCTATGAGATTGTTATATTGTTACAGAGTCTTATTAACACTACTGTACTATATAAATACTCTGAACTTAAAAGGAACACGGAACAGTTCCTAGGTCCGCCCCGAACGATCACTGTCGAACCATGGGGCCGAGGTCCGTATCGAACACCGTATCTCTAGACTCAGCTTAACGCCAAACAAAGGTGCTTGTGTTTAATTTTCTTTGGTACTCCAAATGGTAATACTAAAATGAAATGGCACGGAATTACTATTAGAAGTTTATTATAATACGACATCAGATTACTCATTATTATCAGGTTTTCAAATCAGGGCCAAATAAGCCACGACCTAGGTGCAAATGCTACGGGTCCCGTGCATTAAGGCGGATTTGGGCGTACAAGAAAACAAATTATAGTACCTACACCACCGAAAAGTCGTACAAAATAAAAGAAGACTGTGATTTTGTAATTGCTTCTTTAAATTAAAGGGGGACGCGATTTATGGAATCCCGTACCATTCTGCGTCAAAATCAAACTTTGTTTTTATATTCTACACAACACCAAAAAAGTTCTTTTTGTTAACAAAACTCGAGTTTCAGAGTATTTTTTTTAATAACCTGAAAGCCGACTACAAAATATTTAATTGGTTTTGCTGGGTGACTGGCGGCGTTATACGGTTGACCCTATGACTTGACATAATTATTTGCAGAATTAACAAAAATAAATCAAGAACTACGTGATACAAAAAATAATTTATCTGAACTAGACGGACGTAAACGTCACATCAAATGTCAGGAATGTGCTTGCCGGGATTATGTGATGAGATCGATAATTCAAAATCTTTAGTAGGAAAATCGATTTTGTGTCACTTAGTAATATCAAATCAACTCGGTGTATCGCTTTTAATTAATTGTTACTGTTATTCAACAAAAAGCGAAAATAATACAAATACTTCGCGTTGAATGTTCATAAAGCAAACGTTATAGGTATTTTTATATTAAAAAACGAACGGTTGGAATGACAGGTTAGTCGATTTATCAAAACAGTTTCTATAACATTCTACATATCTATGACCAGTTGTTTGAATGTCATAAAAGGACAAATACCCTATTATCGTGAAATTCATCATTCATTCTTACAATCGCTTGGCACACAATATTGGCGTTCGCTCACAGTTAAAATACTAATTTACAGTCGCACCCAGATAAGCTGGAAGCCTAAGAGGGAACAGGGGCGGCGATTCTCCATCCAAATGTATTTATGCTTCTATAGCATTTTTTGCTATAAAATCAAGGTCCACTGTAGAGTTAGACACATTCCCGACTTTTCTTTTTTTTTCAGCAACTAATATACAGGGCGTAAACAACCTCATCACGTAGCACGTAGTACATGAAGTTTTACGCAAAAACTATTGATGGGAAACGACTTTTTTTGGGGTGAAAATCATGTTTTGTGGTAGAACTCAATGTAACGCACTCAAAATATTGTGCTGATGGATGTATTGAATGGTTGGGGTCGAAAGTAAAAATCTCACATTAAAAACTTGTATTTAAAATAAACTTGTCAAACAAGTTTGACCCCCAAAATATCCGTAACTAGGTTTCCAGGTATGGTGTAGAACAAAAAAAATATCGCAATGGTGAAGAGAACAAGTGCTTGGCTTCGTTAACCAGCTTTTTTACATCCTTTAAACCTCTTGGTAAAGAAAAACAGACCTTCAAAAATTACAAAAATTACCCATTTTTATGGCCGTGATTAGCAGACTACAGACAAATTCAAAAAGTTTTTAACATAGAAGAAATTGATAGGAACCCAGACATGGGTATGTCTTCTTTTATATTCTTTACAAAAAAAAAATGGAATCGCCTCAGTTTTCAATGAGAAAATAGGGAAATACGAAACGTCGAAAATATTTTTTTTTTTATTGTGTAAATCTACGTTTCATATTCCCGGTCTGAGCTGTTGCTGTCCTTATCGCACTCTAACGGTGGCAGAGCTGACGCAGCGTGACGCGAATACCTTCTCGAATTTCCTCGTAGGCCCAGTTCCCTCTTAACACGTGCATTTATTTACTATTCAGGTACTTTCATTAAGAATGCAATCAGACGTAAAAAAAAGGCCCGTAAAGTAAAAATCGTCGACAGTACTTAACTACTCACAAAATATATCGGTTGTACAAAATTAATCAGTGTAAAAACGGTTATTGAGAAAAAGCGATTGATTGCGTTCTCACTTACGTTAATTTAAACACAAACAACACAATTTAATTTTTACACATAAGGAACACATATTAAGTATATTATTTTCTTTCTTTTTATGTTCTTTGTCGTCAATTTTTTTTAATTTTTGTTCTGAGTCTACATGTTGAGAACACTCAAAGAACTGACGTCAAATAAACATTATTCTTTATTTCTTTCTTTTTTATTTTACATACGATTTGGTCACATAGCCGATAGACATAGTCTAATAAATAACTGGATTCAATTAAAAATACACGTATTGCCCTAACCCAAACAATTTAGGATAAAGCTATGAAATGATAATGACACGAGTCCGTGCCACGAGAAGCTATAATTTTTGTTAACAAAGATTTCTACCAAAATACGTATCAACAATTCAATTAACAAGAAATACTCCCAAATTTAATCAACTCAAATTATCATACGTGTAATACGAAACTAATGAGCAGTTTTACTTGGTCGGATTATATTTTGGCGATAAAAAGTGCTGTAGTGTAATGTTTTGTGGTACTGGAACGCATCTGACATCATGGAACGTAAACATTTGGGTCGCCATTTTGAAGTAAGATCACACTAACGCTGTCATTTTTTTTAATTTGATCCAAAGGTTGCGAACCCGAATGTGTGTTCACAAAATTTATAGCTTCCCGTGGCGGGGACTATAGTTATCTCGCTAATAACAAGGTTTCCAACCTTGTAAAACAAACAGCACTCTATGGTGTGAGAATTTCCGCTCAGCATTCGCTGATGGTATGACAATATACTATAGATAGACGATAATAGGCTTTTGAAAATCGATAAAAACGCGTTTTTTTCCGGGCAGTAGATGCGCGCATTAGAAAGTTATTTTGTTCTTTTTGGTCATACAAAAGTGCTTGTAACTAGTCTATTCGAAATAAGTAATTGCTTTGAGTTTGAGCCAGGCCATATCATCAACGAATGCCGCGACGAGGACGTTTTTAACTTATCACTGCATCGTAACTATAGCATTAACATTAACAATCATAACTAGCACACAGCTATAATGTTAACAATCATTGAGTAGAGCTAGTTCTTCTATAATATGAATAAGAACTAGAGTTCTTAATAATCGATAACAATCTGGCCTTGCTTAGGCTACAAAAAAAAAATACTTTATTGGTATGACTAATAAACCATTTTACTCTTAATTAATATTCTATTTTATGATGTCATAATCAACAAGAATTTGTATGGCATACCGCATACAACTTACGAAATCCGACTACTGAAAAATCGGCATTTATAAGGTACATCGACTCCTCCTGTGGAAGTCGTTTAAAATGCCTATGTTACCCGGACCATAATATCGAATCAATTGACATCTTATTTATCAAAATCGGATGTATGGTTTAGGCGCTACGGAGGAACATACGCAAATAAAAACATACACATATATTGCTAAAATCCTAACCCTTCCTTTTGGCTTCGCCGTAGTCGGGTAAACATACATGACAATTCCTAGAAATATCTTAAGAGTCACGACATGTTAATAAAAATAATTTAGTTCACGTTTATGTTAGATCTTACATGTACTCATCAAGCACAGTATTGTTGTTATTATTTGTTAATTTATACACTACACTTTCGTTAAGTTCTCTTTAGTCTATGCAATTTGTCCGGGTGAGTTGGCCTGGCAGCAGCTGGATTGCCTCCACATTTATTTATTTAAGAGAACATGTACAATATTATACTTATTTACACTAAACAATGATAAAAACGTTATAAACAAGTTACATTAAATTTAAAATTTAAAAAACCTACCTACATAAAAAATGTCATTCACCATTTTGTGGTGGCAGCCATCTTGGATTTGAAATTTATTATAGCGTATAGTATTCTACTAGCCAAGCCCTTTCATTAGATAACCATATTACGCCATTCTGTGGCGTCGGCCATCTTGGACTGATAATATCAAACATACCTAAGAACACTCCCGACTAATTCACTTTTCAAACAAAAGAAACAAAATCAAAATCGGTTCATCCGTTCGGGTGCTATGACGCCACAGACAGACACACACTCACACAGACACGTCAAACTTATAACACCCCGTCGTTTTTGCGTCGGGGGTTAATAATATTCTAGTAGGAAATATTGCTTGTGACAAGCAATATTTCCTCTTTCCCGCATCCTCTCATATATAAGCACAATAAAAAAAGACAATTCGTGATAATTCGTCATTCACATATCGGTGAAGTCTGTTTATTGGTCTTCAGCAAAGTTTTGGATGATGATGGTGACAAGTTTTTCAAACGTCTTATGTTGTACCGATTAATTATTTTATTGACAACAGCAGTTTTGGTACTGGATTATAACTTCTTTAGTCTTTTGTCAAACGTAGTAATTCACTTGAAAAAGAAGATCTCAATTATCTTCTAGATTCGAAGGTTGTCTGGCGAGTAAATAATAGTCCGCTAGTTGGTAGGGGGGCAGATGCCTCAGTTCCCGCGCAACGGGAACTGGTTTCAAAGACGTATTCGTAAGTTTTAAATCGGAAAGTACGGCACAATACTTGTACGTTTTTTGATACTGTTTAATATAGTTTCTGATATCCCAAAAGTGTTTTTGAAGAACGTTTTGCAAACGCGAATTTTTTTACCGTCTTTATGTATGTAATATTTAAAAACCTTATTTATTTTATTGGCTTCAGAAGTATTGGAAATACAAAGATTTGCAGACAATAAGTCTTCTAAATAAAACAATTGTTTTTTCGTGCACAAGAATTTTTTAAACATTCGTAGTTGCTGCTCTGTGCCAATTTTCAATTGACATTTGTTTTTACATTCACAGGTTTTTTTTACTTTATAAGGAGTATTAATTTTCTTATATTTAGGCGGCTTCTTCGGCAAGGGCGGGCTTGAACGCAGCCGCAATGGGGCGAGCAATAGGGCGTGCGTCGGTGATGATGGCAACGGTGATAATGGGGGTGATGAGGGTAGCCGCACTCGAAGCGTAGGGGGTAGTCGCAATCGGAGCGATGAGGGTACCCGCACGCGGACCGCACGGTGCCTCACTGGGAGCGATGAGGGTAGTCGCTCTGGAAGCGATGGCCCAGGTGGTGTTTCGAGCGATAGGATAGGTGGCAGGGGCGGTGGTGGGTGCGTTGGGAGCGGTGGCAAGGATGATTGTGAGTGCGATGGGCGTGGTGGCAGAAGTGGGGGTACGAACCATGGGTGCAATGACGGTGGTGGTGATGGCAGCGATGGCGGGGGTGGTACGAACGATGGGAGAGTAGTCGGGATCGGTTCTGGTGGTGGTTTTACTGTCAAAAGGCTTCCCTGGGGTGGAGGTACGCGCGATGGGTGCGACGATTGCCGAGGTTGTAAGAGCGGGTACGATGGCGGAGCCGGCGGTGAGAGCGGTGGCTGACTGCAGGGCTCCTCACAAATGTTTGACAAAGACTCAGTGAGGGTTATTCTATTGCGGTCGCCGACCGGTCGGACCAGTACACTATTCCGTTGTACTAACACCGCACTGGGAGCGCTGAGCGCAGCCTCATTGCGAGCGCTGAATGTAGCCTCACTGGGAGCGCGGAACATGGACGCACTGCGAGCTGTAGGCGTAGCCGCACTGGCAGTGATGGGCGTAGCCGGCTCCTCACATATGTTTGACAACGACTCAGGGAGAGTTATTCTACTGCGGTCGCCGACCGTTCGGACCAGTACACTATTCCGTTGTACTAACACCGCACCGGGAGCGGTGGCCGTAGCTGCCCTGGGAGCGACGGGTGTAGCCGCAATAGCAGTGATGGGCCTAGCCGCACCGGGAGCAATGGCTGTAGCTCTCCTGGGAGCGATGAACGTAGCTAGACTGGGAGTGATGGGCGTAGCCGGCTCCTCGCAAACGTTTGACAACGGTTCTGGGGGTGTTACTCTATTGCGGTTGCTGACCGTTCGGACGAGTACACTATTCCGCTGTACTAACACCGCACTTTGAGCACTGGGCGTAGCGCCATAGGGAGCGTTGTGCGTAGCGCCATAGGGAGCGTTGTGCGTAGCGCCATAGGGAGCGTTGTGCGTAGCGCCATAGGGAGCGTTGTGCGTAGCGCCATAGGGAGCGTTGTGCATAGCGCCATAGGGAGCGTTGTGCGTAGCGCCATAAGGAGCGTTGTGCGTTGCCGCACTGTGAGTCATGAACGAAGCTTCACTGGCAGTGATGGGCGTAGCTGGCTCCTCACAAATGTTTGACAACGATTCAGGGAGAGTTATTCTGTTGCGGTCGCAGACCGTTCGGACCAGTTCACTATTTCGCTGTTCTAGCACCGCACTGGGAGCGCTGGGCGTAGTGCCATGGGGAGCGTTGTGCGTAGCCGCACTGGGAGTCATGAACGAAGCCTCACTGGCAGTGATGGGTCTAGCCGCACTGGGAGCGATGGCTGTAGCTATCCTGGGAGCGATGAACGCAGCCAGACTGGGAATGTTGAGCGTAGCCGGCTCCTCACAAATGTTTGACAACGGCTCTGGGAGAGTTACTCTGTTGCGGTCGCCGACCGTTCGGACCAGTACACTATTCCGCTGTTCTAACACCGCACTGGGAGCGCTGGGCGTAGTGCCATGGGGAGCGTTGTGCGTAGCCGCACTGGGAGTCATGAACGAAGCCTCACTGGCATTGATGGGCCTAGCCGCACTGGGAGCGATGGCTGTAGCTATCCTGGGAGCGATAAACGCAGCCAGACTGGGAAATATAGGCGTAGCCGGCTCCTCACAAATGTTTGACAACGGCTCTGGGAGAGTTACTCTGTTGCGGTCGCCGACCGTTCGGACCAGTACACTATTCCGCTGTTCTAACACCGCACTGGGAGCGCTGAGCGTAGTGCCATGGGGAGCGTTGTGCGTAGCCGCACTGGGAGTCATGAACGAAGCCTCACTGGCATTGATGGGCCTAGCCGCACTGGGAGCGATGGCTGTAGCTATCCTGGGAGCGATAAACGCAGCCAGACTGGGAATTATAGGCGTAGCCGGCTCCTCACAAATGTTTGACAACGGCTCTGGGAGAGTTACTCTGTTGCGGTCGCCGACCGTTCGGACCAGTACACTATTCCGCTGTACTAACACCGCACTGGGAGCGCTGGGCGTAGTGCCATGGGGAGCGATGGGTGTAGCCTCACTGATAATGATGGAGGGAGGCGCATAGGGAGTGATGGAGGGAGGCGCACAAGGAGTGATGGAGGGAGGCGCACAAGGAGTAATGGAGGGAGGCGCACAAGGAGTGATGGAGGGAGGCGCACAAGGAGTGATGGAGGGAGGCGCACAAGGAGTGATGGACGGAGGTGTACTAGGAGCGATCGGACGAGTTGCACTGACACTCGCCCTCTTTTTTTTATGAGTATAAGTTATTTTATTTTCAGTGAGAGGTGGTTCGTGTAATGAGTTTGTTGTTGTTTGTGGAACTTTTCTTTCTTTTATTTTCGCTTTAATTTTCCGTCTCTTTCTCGACAGGGTTGGGTGTTTTGATCTTTTTTCAAATGGTTTAACTTTAGGAGTATAACGGGCAAGAAGTTCTTCTAGCATCGTATTAAGTTGAGAATTAAACGTGCTTACTCTTTGATTGAATTCGTTTTCACTATTCTTCTTTAATTTGATTTTCTGTATTTTTTTATTTTTTTTCTTTCCTTTTTCTTGGTTTTGTCTTCTTATTCTCAGGTTATACCGTTTATTTTGGGTGCCAACAGGTTCTTCCACTTGAGAAGTTTCTAAGGTTGACCCTACGAGTTCTCCTGAAAACACCGCATATGATGTAGGCACTCAGCTTACTGTTCGTAAAATAAAATGAAAAAACCAAAGAATAAACATTACAATTGTCTTTACTTACAGAGTTCCTAAGAGACATTTCCTGTTCTCTGGAGATCTATCTTCTTCATTTCGAAAATCACGCTAATAAAATTTTAATTAATACAGTTAGTGCCAATGGGTGAGTTTAATCATGGAAACCAATAAAATTTTGAAAAAAAAGTAATTAGTTCATTTTTTAAAACCTTTTTTAGACAGACGGCGACTCGAAGTTCTTAAAGGTGGGTGCATATAACCTCTGCTTCAGGTTATCATGCGGCAAACGGTGGACCATCGCAAACTATAGTTAGGCCGTACCACCTATTTTGTTTTAGAATACAATGCGCTGCAGCCTGATGCGGCTGTTATGTGCGCCTGGTTAACGTGCGCAAGTGTAATATATTTCGCTGTCATGCACGCTAAATGCGCTCAGTCTTTTAAATGATAATCTTACCCAAACAGTTGTCGATCGTACTACGAAGAGGTGATATAAATCCACAGATTTTGAGCTGTCAATGTAAAGTACAATGGACCACTATGTGAGGTAGTTGGCGGCTACTGGGCTAATATTTACCTTCGCTAAGGACAGCCTCGGCAACGGGTTCCTCTTTCTTATCGTCGGTGACGTCATCCATCTCTATCTCAATTTCTACGGGTTCTGATTTCTTCACGTCCGTTGGGTTTAGTCGTAAAAACTGTTGCAAGGACACCGGGAGAGCTTGTGTTTGCTGTGAAAATAAAATCTTTGTTAGGTGTTTTATTTTTGGAGCATTAGAACTCGACTTTATCCAGAAGTGGGACAGTACGGGCTATGGAAAAACAAATGAGAACAATGTATATACATTTTTTCGGGCGATAATTTGCTGGCCTAACGGCGTGTTCCCACTATGTCGTGACGACAGTTTATCGTGTCGTTTAAAGCGTCTAGTCCGGGAGGTATCTTACGCCGATCGGTTGCCACATTGTTCAATAGATCTCGAATGACTGTTAAGTGAACGCACCCGCGGTGCGTTTAGGATTTGCAGATTATGGAAGTTGTGAAAAATAATAATAAATATAAGTCATAGTACACCGGCTGAAACTTGTTTCATAAATAGTTTACATTACCTATACTAAGCTAAAGAAAAGTCGTAAGCTGCATGGTGAAGAGGGGATTATGCGTCAGCCACTCGCGTGAACTTTTAAAACGAAACGCCTGACAAAACACTAAAAGCAATCTCTCACATACTCTAACTTGGTGATAGATTGCTATTAGTTTTTCATCACACTCTCTAACTTGGTGCTGTTAGTATTTAATCAGGGTTTCGTCTTACAAGCTCGAGCGGCTGACGCATAATCCCCCCTCTACCACGTCGCTGACGATTTTTTTCAACTCAGTATGATGTAAACCATTTATAAAACAAGTTTCAGCCGGCGTACTATTATGACTTTTTTATTTCCAACGGTACCTCCCAGACTAGTCGTGGCTTGTGTATTGAAATGGAGGTTTAAAACTATCGTCGGCCGCACCTATGGGCAGTCAACTCAGCTACCAATCTGCCGATTGGCTTACCTTTCATCAACGATATGTAAATAATAAGTTTGTACCGACAAGCATCGTAGCTCTGGGAAACTCAGCGTCAGGTTTTATTTCATCTGGCATTATAGGCGGATCTAAAGGGTGTAAAACACCTCTTAACGAATACGAAAGGCACTTGTTCTACTCTTCATTCTGATATTTTGTTTGTTCTACACGATACCTGGGAACCTTCCAGTTACGGAGATATACAATACCACTTTTTATCGCATGATTTTTACTTTAAATATCTCCACGACCCCCGTACTATTCAATCCATCCATCCGCACAATGTTTTGAGTGTGTTACATTGAGTTATACCCAAAACATGATTTATAACCTCAAAAAAAATCTTGTTTCCCAGCTATATTTTTTTGCGTAAAGTTACTTAGTTTGATATACAGAATGCTTGGTTAACGGCTTTGTGATGAGGTGAAATACACCCTGAATAGTCGGGAGGGGAAGTCTGCTGGTCATCACTGTGTGGTCTGCCTCACAATACGGCGCAGCACAATGTTGGCGGAGTGCCCAGCTCGGCGCCAGCGACGCTATGCTCTCGTCGCGTTCTTGTTGCGGTGGACTTCCCGCTTCCAGTAGTGATTCAACCGCGAGAATGCGTCCGAAGCCATCGCCTCTTTGAAGGGAGGACGTTGATGCAAAGGCAGCGGAGTAAACTGAGCATACATCTCACTCCACCCCCGCACCAGAAAAGCAGCCGGACGTTGGAGCGCGCTTAAAGATCTCCACCACGAGCGGTCTGCGCGAACTTAAGGGGCAGTCGTCCCCGACCAGTCATCAGGCGCCAAGAGATAGTGCACAGGACACTGCGCCAAGGGACAACTTACGCTCTACTATGGGAGAACGTGAGGGCGTGGAATCGGCCGCAACTGGTGATGATAATGGATTTATCTCTTGGGTCCCCGACTTACAGTGGAAGTATATACCTATGACCCTGCCCTACCCTACCCACAAACCTCTGTACTCTCCAAAAGGAGGGTATCCTTAAGGATCAACACATACAAAAAAAATGATGTCAATAGGCAACCACTTCAAGTGGGTCCGAGTGACACCGAAAAATAATAAAAAAAAAAACAGAATGTAACCTGCGGCGGCAATGTGTTGAGGTACTTGACGAGCTCCTGTTGATGGCATGGATTCAGCTGCCATTGCATGGTTTCCCCGGACTCCGTGCCCTGTGAGCTCTCCTGTATGACAACATTATCCATTAAGCTCGATTCACACATAAACGTGAAGCCTTAGTTCCGTCACTTCAGTTTCAGTGAGTGCTACAATGTTTCAAATCGGTGACTGATGACGTCACGCGTAAGTGGTAGTGTTGATTGAACTGTACTGAACTGAAGAAACTGAGGCTTCACGGATATGTCTGAATCGAGCTGACTGCGTTCCCACCAGAGACGTGCGAGGAGGCGTCATGCGCGTGCATGTATGACCAGATGAATGAACGTGAACGAATCAAGAGAGGACTATGACAGTAGCAGGTGTAGTTTTTTGCCGTCTCCCCATGGAAAAAGCATGAGTTTATGATTGTATGTTTGTGAACAATGATACCTTAAAGTAGAAGACTGAGATCGGTAACGGTTATAGACCTCAGCTACAGACTTTTAAGAGTCAAGTGAACCGAAGAACGAAATTGTAACTGTGAAGACAACAGGCGAATTTTGCTTCGCTTTATCAAGAACAGGAGCGAGCCAGTTTTCCTGCGAAGACACTATCAGCTATTTTGCATTGACCAGTTAATTATGGTTTTAAATGTTGTGTTTTACCTCATCTATTGACGGAACTGTACTTTAAGAGCCCCTTGTATGTTTCGTTTACGCCTGTTGTGTATGAAACATCCACATATTTTTAATGTGTATGATTTCATTGATAAGGATGGGGAAAATCCAACATTCGGTTCAAATCATTTATTTGCTTGAATATGGATCATCCCTATATCGGTTAAATTGCCTTCAGATGTTTCGATACCAAACGCTAGTAGCATTCGGTATAAGTAACGCAAAATTAAATGATCTAGTTTGTCAATAATTTTATTAACTTCACGAAGCATTATTGGGTTTTTATCAGGATTGTTTAGTTGTACCGAGTCTATATATTTGTGCCCAGTAGGGTAACCTCATACTTAAGGGTACTTACTACTTAAACTATCCTGGCGAAATGAGGGTGTGCTACAGGTACATCTATGCCTAATCCCGAAGGGATGAATCAGATGTGATGCGTGATGATGACAAAGGCGAAAGCGCCAGAGTAGGCCGGGAATTCAAATTTTCTTACGATTTTTGTAATTTGCAGGTCAGTGTAAGGTTCTATGATGATTAAAACATCAACCATTACTATTATGGATTTGCAGATTTATAATTATTAAACGGGATTAGAGGGTTCAAAGTTCATTAAATCCCGTTGAATGAGTTAATCATGAAAAATAGAAAAACGTAAGGACATTTGAATTTCGCCATTCAATCAAGTTAGTTAATGTACAATGAATTAGTCAAAGTTATGTTTGCTAAGCATGGGGCAACAAAGATTTAAATCATAGATTCGCCTTATGGCTAAGCACGTTTCTATTTCGTTGACAATGAGATTTGAATACTATTGTATCGTTTAATGTGTTTCAATTTTCTATGCAACGAAAAACGAAACATGGTTCATTTGTTTCGGTTCGTGCGAAGAGATATTAGGGAAAGGGCAATAACCGCAATTATGGACACTTTTGTGCGCGTCTTAAGTATGTTGACGGCACGTCTATGATTTACATCTATGTTATATTGTATAATGAGTTGGTGTCCGCCACTCCAACCCCAAAGCGCGCATTTTACGTACAACTGAGTTCACTGACGGTCGACAAGTTATCAAACCTAATTGCTTAACGGCCATTTTCAATAACTTACTAGCAGGTTTCGGTAGGTTGCTATCTCTGTCAGTTTGACATTTACCGTTCGGACCGTTAGTAACAAACGTCAGATTTTTCTATGAATCATGGTTACAGGGGGTCTAAAATAGCCGCTTTAGCAGAATCGTATGTGAATGACGTTAAAAAATTTATTAAAATGGTCTTTACATCCATTAACATAAAGTCCATTTTAAATTTTCGTGATTCAATTTATTGAAGAAAATTTAAAATTCTTAAAATGGACTTTATGTTAATGGTTACAAAGATTCCGCTAAAGCGGCCATTTTAGACCTGGTAGGTGACGCGGATAGTATATTTTAAGCAAACTTTGTGCATGGCAACAACGATAGCTACGAGCGTAGGTATATTAACCAACAGTTATAGGTAAGTAAGTTGTAGAAAACGGTCGTAAGAGGATAAGGGTGAAAAGTGGTAGACAGTCAGAAAACTCGGTAGTACATGTATGTTCCCAAGTAGGTACTCACATCATCATTAGTTTCGTCCGGCTCGTCTTTAATAATAACCGTGTCCATAGCGTGAGTGTGTCCGTGAGTGTAATCAGAGTTGTTGTTGTCAGACGTCGTGTTGTTGTTGAGCGTCTTGTTGTCTGGCGCGTTGATTATAATCTGCTGGTTCGGCGTTATGAACACCTGCAATATAATGTTTGAAATGTATTTGATGTCATTTTTCGGGACATACCATAACTGGCGGACATGGGGGCTGTACTAAATGTACATCGTAGCCTAACTCAAACTAAATATAGGCGTGATGATATGTCATCATCATCATCATATCAGCCCGGAATCACCATAGGCCTGCCCTTTCTTCAAACTCAAACCATTTATGAATGCACTTTATGAATGTCAAAAATACAAAGCTACAGTCACAGACACAAGACATAATAACTTGAGAAAGTACTGTAGTTGCCCATTCCCTAGCGTATTATGGAGAAGAACGGGCAAGAAACTCCATGGAAACTCTTTTAAATCAAAATATCGTTACAAAATCTTGGTTATATCATTCATGTTGTGATTATACATATATGTGAGAACCATGTAGAAAGACGTGCATATTAAAGCCTGCACTACACTACTCGCGAAGTTGATCGAAGTTAAGCGAATACGATAGTGTAGAAGGGCACTTCGGTTCGCTTCGTGCAACTTCGGTTTGCATCGGGCGACTTCCAGTCGTTGTCGGTTTTTGCGCCCGAGTCAAAGGACTCGAAGTGTCCCGAAGTTCAAATACGAAGCGTCTTACTACACTACTCGGCTCACTTCAGTTCTTGTCGAGACGTCATCAGCGCATATTGCATTCATCGTTATTTTATTTATTTTTATTTTTTTGTATGAGTTCAGAGAATTGTTGCTCCATAGTATTTCTGCAAAAAAATATAAACAATGATAAAAAATATTAAAAGTAATTTTAAAATTAATTGTGCCCTGTTTAATCTATTAACCTAGTTCTGTTCCGATGCATTGCAATCATCCACCATCTTCTTTTTCTCCATTTCTTTTTAATTTTCGTTTGATGATAAATACGCACGTAGTTATAATATGCGAGAGTACACATTAAATATAAATAAATAAATAAATATCGCTGGACATTAACACACAGCACCACCTAGTGCCACACTAAGCAAGGCTTGTGTCGTGGACACTAGATAGTTCATATACTACATATATACTTTTTTGTTTGTAAATACGTACTTATTATACATATAAACATCCATGACTCGGAAACAAATGTCCGTGCTCATCACACAAACCTTTGCTCCTACCGGGATTCGAACCCAGGACCCTAAGAACGTAAGGCAGCGTCACTACCACTACGCCAATCGGGTCGTCACATTGCTACGGCAGCTGCCACATGAACGTTATCCATGATGCCTATCCTGCGGGCGCCAGGCGACTGAGTTCCTCGCGAGGTTGCACGAGTGTATAGTCACATACTTCGGACTTCGGTCAACTTCGGAAAGCACTTCGTCGAAGTAGCTTCGCGAGTAGTGTAGTGCAGGCTTAAGAGCGCCACACTTCCCGGTTCTGTGGCTCCCTGATCCAGGTATGTCAGTTAACAATAAACCGCTTGAAGGATAGAATGTTAAGCCTTTGTGAATTTATCAATTTTCAAATCATTTTTTTCTCATATTTTGCTCAGAATAGTTACAGCACTGATGACAATATTTGTGTCACTTGTTTAATTTAGTTCTCTAATTAAATATTCTATTTTTTTATTTACTTACCTTTGTATAGATGCTTTTTTACCTATTATTTGTGAATGAGTGAACATTGAAGGCCTTTTTGATTCCCGGATGCTGTTTAACTTTTGTTAAATATTCCTTTTGTTTTACATTTTTCGACGTTTTATAAGTGCCCATCCAGGCCTATGTTAAATAAAATATTTTGATTTTGATTTTGTAAGATAACCTTGCCTGGGATTTTTATCAGCCATAATATCAGTGTCCAATTTATGGATGCAGCTGGATAATCATGGGAGCTATCTGACCTCCACTGTTGTTACTAGGTAAGATGATGGTAACACGAGTTAGGACTGGTAGTGATTGTATCCATAATAACTTTCAAAGATCTATTAGACTGGCTGCTATGGCTTTACGTGGTTTTCAAAGCTTGGAAGGATATCTGTACCTATTTTCAGATCAACTTTGGCAAGCATATCTTAAGCCTCAATCGACGCGCCTATAATATTATTGTGGAGAACACAAATCATAAATAATTTACCTTCCAAATTAATTCTCTCTACACATTAGCAGGACATTAGCAGGTGCTTAGCATTAGCAGGTATGCTGGAAGAGATTTCTTTAGAAATAAGCATCACCTTTGTACTATTTCCTGTTCCTTTCTTCTTCTCTATATTTAGTGTGTACATAAATTGTTAAATAAATAAATAAATAAATAAATAATTAGTTTATAATTTAAATGCTCACCTGAGGCATATTCTGTATATGGTCCTTGTCCTGTGTTTGTTGAACTAACTGCATGTCCTGTGGTAAGGCAGCCAATACTTGAAGACCTGTTGGTAAAAAATAAAGCTGGTTTAGTGACGATGCTCTTAATGCCTTAAGTATTTAAATTACAAATTTTATCTTGAAGTGGGCACTTTGTGTGATTTTTGAAAGTCATAAGTTTTGTGTTTTCATAATCATGATTGGATGAACAAAAGTTATACTGTTACAACGTCATTCACAATACTGATACCCAATCAATAGCATACAACTCGTTTAAAACATCAACATAAAAAATGATATTAAGATGGCTTTAGATTTTAGGGCCTG